>JAZHFQ010000308.1:0-2400000 GCA_038387885.1 Spodoptera picta
TTATGCTGAGTTTGATAATATTATTGAAATAGATAAAAATCGAAATGTTACTGTAGACTATAGTAGTTAGGATTATAATGTGTGTTGTGTTTTAGATATATGTGTTATGCTTAATGCATTTTTGTGTGTGTGTAACTAAATGTAACATTATAAAATTAATAAAACAAATTATAAGCAATATATTATTTTTTATTTCTTTATATACCTCCCCTATTTAATCTTAAACAAAACACTGTTCGAGTTTAAACTTTACATAAGCACATTGACTAAACCACTGAACATGCTGCTGCCAAGGATCATCGTCATCTTCCCAATCTTTTAAACCACCACCACAATGGAAACACTTGGTCCTGTCTCCATGGCCAGTATAAAAGAAACCGGCTTCTGCAAGATTTTCGGGCTTCTGCTGCATAACGAGAGGCCAGTTTTCGAAACTCATCAACCGTCTAGATTTTGAGCTGAAAAATGGATATTCAGCTCTTAGGTACTGCATATTCATCACTTTTTCTTCTCCAATCAATTTTGTAGTTTTGTTTTTCCATGAAGTGTTCTGTACACGTATACCGCACTCATCTCTTCCTTCTGCTATTGTTTTTCTCTCAGCATCACAAGGCGACAGCTCCTTGGATCTAATGAGTACACAGAAGTACTTTAAGTAAACAGAATCACATTCACTAATCCACTAATGAGTGTCATTGTTAAAAAAGTATTTTTTAACTTTTTCACTTTCTGCTATTGTCTTTGTAATATTGTATACGAGACCGTTTGTGTTGTCGTAGATGCTATCCTTATTATTCTTTACGTAATATTTAATCCTCGTGGTAGCGTGCTTCCAGTGATCACTAATTGGAATCTTGGATAGTTTCTTCATATCATACATTTCAATTTTTATGAGATGCGTCGCTTGGTCTCCGTCGTCAGAATTTGTAGAGATGTATGATACGCCATCTCTAGCAGCTCGTGCCACAGTCGACGATAGCAGCTTCTTCCTTTTTATTTTTGGTGTCACTTCAAAAAATTGATCAATCGGTTGCGATTTCCTTTTTCCTCCATCGTCTGTGTTAATAACGACGATGTCATCACTCTCTTCTTCGTGTTGGGGAGAGAGTGGCGAGTAGTAATACTGTTTATAGGTATTTTCATTATCGTCTGCGAAGTTGAATGATCTCTGCAACAACAGAGTTATCACGTTAATATCAATTAGTTTACACTTAATCTGACACACACACACACACACGTTAGGAAACAACAACAGAAATACAAGTAAGTTTGTCAATAGAATAAACACTTACCTCCATGACCATTGATGCGTTGAAGTAAGTAACACAAACGTAGTATTGGTAGACGTACACAATCCACTGTGGTCAAACGACCATAGACTGACTGCATGACTGCAACTGTTCGATCTTATATAGCACCATTCTTATCTGAACTCTATGAGTCAACAAATTTATCGCACATCGCAACAGGCATGAACTTGTTTTGTGATTCCCAAAAGAATGCGATATTTAATATTTACAAATCACTATAATTGAACATTCGTATGACAACCATTGAATAGATTAGTACTGTAATAATTTGTTAATAACAGTAATATCATGGACACACTAGAATTACAAAAGCATATGAAAAAGATTCATGTCAGTCTAGAAAATAATGTTTATGCTGCGAATAGACTACCTATGTATACACATGTACCAACGTATATAATATGCAATTTGGATGCGGATGATAAACCAGGGTCACACTGGATAGCTGTACATATCGATGCGAATGGCATCGGTCAATATTTTGATTCATATGGACGAACACCTGAGCGATATCATCTTCAGTTTTTGAAAAGGAATTGTAAGAGATGGGACTGGAATGTTGATAGGATTCAGAATGATTGGACTTCAGTTTGTGGTGAATATTGCTTAATGTATTTGCTATTTAAGTTTCAGGGATGTTCAATGCATAGTTTTACGAACATATTTACAGGGAACACACTGTACAATGATATTTTTGTGGATGAGATGTTCCACTCATATTTTGTAGAAAAAAGTAATAAATTAATTAGAAAATTAAAATGAATGATTGTGTTTTATTGATGACATAGGAAATGAAAGATAATGAGGGTTACCAGTGAGTAATAGATAAGAACGCCAAAAGGGTGTTCGAAGTATAGATAATAACAATGGAGCGTTGATGAGGGTCAGGAACACCGGAAATGAATGAGATAACAATAAATGGATTTGCAATTGATTTGCATAACTCCAGAACCACGCATCCTACGCAAAAAAGGACTGCAGAAACGTGATCAGAGCATGCCAAAACCTTTTTTTTTTTTTTTTTTTTTTTTTTTTTTTTTTTTTTTTTAGGATTGGTGCGACTGATTCTCCCGGATTTGACCTGTCAAACGCGTGAGCCAGAACCGGTGAATCATCACTACTGTCATACAATTCATTGCACTTTGACTCAAATCCCCGATATTATCACAAAAAAAAACAGAAGGATACTTATCATAAATTTTCCGCCGTGGACATTATCAAAGTAATGGCATTTTAAATTCGGGTACCAAACCTCTCATTACGTTGAAACAAAAGGCGATCGTCTGAATAAATTTACTAAATAATTGTTATTTTGTACCGCGGGCGATTGAACCGAAATCGCTCGAAACGATTACATACTACTGGTTTGAATGAGATCTCGTCGAGTCGAGTTTTGGATGCGGTCTGATAGTGATTGTAATAAGATAATTCACTGCTTTTTTTCTAAGTCTTTTTTTATGGCATAAGCTGGTAAATGAGCAGACGGTTCACCTGATGGTAAGCAATCGACGTCGCCCATGGACACCTGGAACACCAGAGGCGTTACAGGTGCATTACCGGCCTTTTGGGGATTAGGCGTTTGAGGATCGCTGGGGATTCAGGGATTGGGGAGATTGGGGAAGGGGAGGGTTATTGGGCCTCCGGTCTTAACTAAGATGGGATCACAAATTAAATTGATACTTTACTGTCTCAAAGTTAAAAGGTCTTTATGTATGATTTGTGTTTTAGGCAGTCGGACTACCGAATAAAGGTCTCAATTAAATTTTCACAATTTTTAATAACATGGAGCCTGAAACCGCATACAGTGTATGGTTATAATACTTACTAGTACAATAATACTTACTAGTATTATAACCATACACTGCCTCCTACGAAATAATAATGAGTCATAATGTAACTGACTAAAAAGTGAATGTTAAAATGGAAACGTGCACCAGTAACAACCCTTTCATATCAAAATCAGTGAGACGATGTGGCGTTAAAAGATCAAACTTCGAAAATTCAAAGTTACAACTTATAAATAACCTATTCTGAAAATAATGGATGTCGGTCGTACATGATTTAAAACACAGGTGTCGCATACTTCACAAGATGGGGCCAAATAATTACCAACAATACGTATCGAACGAGGCCTTTAAGTGTTAAAACTGTGTAAGTAATTTTCGACAAAATTTACTTTGTTTTTTACTTAACTTCTGCTAGAGTTCTACTCTTGTTGGGCTGTTATTTTTGATGTTATCGGCAAAGAAATGATAATCAGATGATTGTCAAAGTGTAGGACGTTGTTACTCTGACGGTTGCTGTAAATGCTTTTATTTATTTTTACTTTATCTTTATAACAATGAATGGAGGACTTAATGCCTTAAGGCTTTCTTTGACAGTCAACCATTGGGAAGTACAGAGAAATGAAGCGATAATTAAGTGATATTAAATCTATAAATAAAATTAGTTTTCAGTAAACATGTTTTTTACTTCTGTTTCCACTTGGGGTTTATAAACATACTAAATATTTCGTAGACCACGTTGAGCTGCGCTGTAAGCACTTGGGCAGCTACTACAACGTTTTTGGGTTAACTTTTTTATAATAATAAAATGTACAAATATTTAACACAAAAGTAACTTTTGTTTTGCGAATTTATAAAATGTACAATTATTTTGAGTTGCGAAAAGTTATTACCTTCATTTTTGTAATGTAGCACTTATAAAGATATAGCTTTAATCAAAACACCAAAAACTATACGAATCTAATACGAAAATGACACTATAAAATTATAATAAAAACAGTAAACCATTTTAATTAACGATGGGAAAGTAAGAAAAAAAAACTTTACAAGGAAAGTAGCTATTCTTATCTCATTTCAGCAAACGGTAAAATTACCGATATTCTATAAAATAATAATTTGAATCGAGGAAATATACAATATCGGCATATCTTTATTAATGTATTTTTTTCGTTAAAATTTAAAAAAATAACATGATATTTAAATATCACTAACTGTAACGTTAATTAGGTACCGTTAAAAAACTAATCTTATGCATCTAACTAGAGTTAAATAATTAATAATATATGTTTCACACAAACTCGAAAACTGATCGACCGATTACTATAAAATTTATGGGTATTAGAATCAGTTAAAGATAAAAATTATTCGTTTCTTTTATGTTACTCGCAAATTATGTGTATTAACATTTTTATCGAAGAAATTAGGAAATACAATACTGTCTAAGAACTTGTAAGAAACTAGGAACTTACTTTTCTTATAATAAAAGCATATTTGCACTCTTCCTGATTTTTTTTCATAACTATGCATTTCATATTTTTTTCGTCTTAACTCCTACATATTCGACGACAATATTTAAGGCAAAATAAGAGGACCTTAGTTATTATAAAATGACTACCTATCTGTGCCTTATTTACGCAAAGAAATCATTAAAATTTTTGTTTTAATTTTTTATTAATTTTCATCACTAGCAAACAGTTTATTCTATACCTATAAATTTGCATTTTATATAATCGATACCTACTTACATAAAATAAAATAATATTTCATTTAATTGTTCATAATTATAATTAAAATAAAGATCAGATCAATAATTCAATTAAAAAGCAAGATTAACGTTTTAAAATTTAAAACTACGGTAGATTAACGATTTTTTTTATTTTTTGAAACATAATCAAGGAATAAAATAAAATTATATTAAATGTCGTTAAGATAAAAATGATAAAAACAAAACGTATTGAAACATTAACAGGCGCTAGAAAGTGCTTTTATAGTCTGGGAAAATATATTCGGTTACTATTAATTTAAAAATTGATAACATAAATCCAAATCTAGACAGATAATAATATAATTAGTTCATCGAACACTAATAATTTCGTGGGAACTAGGTGTAACAATACAGTCTAGTCTCCATAATATTCGGAGTCGCGGAGAACCTAACCGGGGCACCGGCTCGACGTGCAGGAGAAGGAACGCGGTGGTTTTTGGTCAGTAAGAGTCTGACACTCCCTCCCGCCTCACCCAGGCGGGAGCGGTCATTCGATGATTTTCCCCCCTTAAAAAAAACGTCTCCACAATAATAAAATAATATACTTTATATTATTATTTAATCCCCATTGCACAAATAAAACTCAATTGATAAAGGTTTTATTTTCTCGGTTTTGCATAACAACTCGAAATTACATTTTGTTTTTTTATCTTAGTGTTATGTAATATTACTGTAATACACAGCAAATGAGGTTCTATGTTTTAGTTAAAAAATATATACATAATTATTATGTGAAACGGGTCGTCTTAATCCAACAGGATTTTATGTAGTTCAACAGGTACGAGGCCTATATCAATCAAAATATACTTAAACTCTGTAATAGTACGTCACTGAGCTTCTAACCATAATTAAACTGTCATACACCAAGCGGTCACCGGTGACCGCAACCTATTGTTCTATAATTGTGTCTGTATTGACGGTACTCGACGAGTTAATGATAATAAGATTTATTTTTACTAATGCTGTAAAACTGACAGTTACAACTGAATGTTTGGGCATGTTTGAATGTCGGGCAAGGTTTTACTGGGCTTTTTCAAAAAATCTCAGCAGTAGCACGGAGTCTGGAATTGTGGATATATGACAATAGGCTCACCCCTTATTACATGGACTCATAACATAAATAGTGTAAAGTTGGTGTTACACTGTACAGTGGCATTAAGTGCAGTAATGTACTTTGGCAGACCCGGGAATCGAACCCGAGACCCCTTGCCGGGCAGTCGCACTCGCGACCACTCGGCCAACGAGGCAGTCGTCGCATTAACAAACACTGTTTGTGATAATATCTAACTATCATTAGACATACTAAATAATATAAATATCTAAACTCGTAGAGCTTTTCTCAGTATATTCACGTAAGTAACCCGCGATTTTTACTATAACTATTTTTAATCTCAATATTCCCACATGATTGGAATCTACTCAAGAGTAACCTTAATTATAGACCGATGTAGTTACTGACTGAAAACTAAAATTTGTGTATAAATATATTCAGTAGTAGTTTTAAATGTGGGAGAGCGCATGACTCTCCCATTCGGCCCGAATGCACAGGCTCGACCGGCGCGATATCACGGTCTCACAGAAAACCGACGTGAAACAACGCTTGCACTGTGTTTCGACATGTGAGTGAAATTGCCGGGCCTCCGCTCCGGCCCAAATACCCCTCTCTTCTAGAGGATAATAGGAATTTGTTCCTATTTTCTTAACGCCGCCGGTAACGCACTTGTAATACCTCTGGTGTTTCAGGTGTCCATGGGCGGCACCGATTGCTTACCATCAGGTGATCCGTGTGCTCGTTTACGGACTCATCCCATAAAAAAGAGCATTTAATAACGGTAGCAATTCAAACTGAACACATGTAGCTACGACATATTAAACAGAACATAAAACTAAATAACACCATTACAAATTATTTACTAACAAGTAAACGCGTCATAAACAAGAACTAGATCTCAAATGCTAATTCTAGTACATTTGTAGTGTATCAAGATAGTGATAATATTATTTATTCAATGAGCTACAAGTCTAGCCTAAACTGGTACATTTTATTACCGTTTTATTCTTATTTGATAACGTAGGAATGAATTGATTGCTTCGTAGGACGAGTGATCGCAAGTGCGACTGCCGGGCAAGGGGTCTCGGGTTCGATACCCGCGTCGGTCGCAAAGTATTACCTACTGGGGTTATTTTTCAATCTCAATCGTAGCACGGAGTCTAAAATTGTGCCCGGTATATGGCAATAGGCTCAACCCCTATTACATGGGACTCATAAATAGTGAAAAGTGGGTGTTAAATTGTACAGAGGCATTAAGTGCCGTAATGTGCACCTCTGCCTACACCTTCGGAGATAAAAAGACGTGATGTTATACTGTATGATGTTATGTTATGTTATGTTTCTAAGAAATTTTAAATTACGAAATTGTTAGCAATTTTTATTACCGATACGACAATGGAACCTGATACCTCTCGCTAGGTAGTTACAATAGCAATTATTTACCCAACGAAGCAGTCGAGCAATAAAATATTAACATGCGTAATTCTGACTCACACTGCAATCAACCACTACTGATCGTAATTTATAATAAAATTATTTATGTTAAAGTCACAACAAAGCACAACGTTTTGAGCGTAAAACTAGTGCCACATAAATTTGCGGACCCTACTCTCATACTAAACGATGCCCCGAGCAACTAACACTACAACCAGTTTCATCTACTTGTCTTCTTATTAACTTTTCAGCTGCCTCAAAATCAACCTTATCTTAATCTGTATTGAGTTTAAACTTTATTGGTTCAAACTCTTCATTTTGATGTTTATCATTTTGCACAGTTAGTGTTCTATTTCTATCGTCCTCAGCAATTTCTTCTCATAAAGCTCAGAATTCATCCTTCGATTGTTCTTCTTTGTCTTTTGTTTTTGCTGCTACCGAGCCTGTACAGGGAGTTACTCGAGAATTTATTTCTACAATAGAATCAACACGAAGTGGTTTCTTAGCCGCAAGGAGAATAGCGACTGAATTATTGCCTGGTAGCATTACTTGCTCAGAATCATTCACTATCTTTCCATCTGGTCCATTCTGACATACTTTACAACCAGGGCTCGGCTTCTGATTTTCTTTAATGACGCAAGATATATGAGGTCTTATGAAGAATTTGTTTCTTTATGTATCGTATGTTGATGAGTGTGATATTTTATATTGGTCCCGTCCGGTTTCAAAGAACCGATATATGGAGGTTTAATTGCGTATTTTTATAACTGCTTGAGATCATCTAGTGGATCGCAATCGTCTCATCAAAATTTGTTATTTATTGGTGGGCCTGTAACAGTTCTATTAGAACTACAATTGAAGTTCCCATTCTCACATTGATTGCTGTATTCGGTAGCTTTGGTTCCACATATTATTGCACAACTGTTTAAATTCTTCCCACAATTAGAGACCAGTTTATAACAGCCGTTGTTAGTGCTACCGGGTATATTATAAGTATCTCTCTATACGTGACATATTTTATTTATTTGAAGTATTTATGTGTGAGAAAATATAAATTATAATCAATATTAGTTATTAGTTACTACGAGTATCAGTAAGTCATTGACGAGTTTCGCTAGTTATAGATAGAGCAAAGTTATATCCTTGACTTTGTTAATTTTGAAAAATATCAGTCGTAGGTAATAACAGTACGTTAAGTTACTGTACGAGTAGTCGCAAGTGCGACTGCCGGGCAATTACTGGGTTTTTTTAAAATTCTCAGTAGTAGCACGGAGTCTGGAAATGTGCCCGGTATATGGCAATAGGCTCACCCCCTATTACATGGGACTCATAAATAGTGAAAAGTGGGTGTTAAATTGTACAGAGGCATTAAGTGCCGTATTGTGCACCTCTGCCTACCCCTTCGGGGATAAAAGGCGTGATGTTATGTATGTAAGTAGAAATCAAACAACAAATTAATGCACTTTACTTTCCTACCAACAAAACTCAATCATCTAAAAGGCTATCCGTTTAATCACCGTAAATCTACAAGTGGAATCATTCAACTAGTCCAGTTAATTAAAACTACCAGCCCTTGTTTCCTGCATTGTCTGCACTGACAAAGGTAGTCGCGCAACCGATTGATTTGCATAGCAGAGCGTTTATTACACTTCGTTGCGACTAGGTAGCATTTAGTTAGGGTATTACGACATCTCTCTTGGGCTATTGTGGACAGCAACATGTCAAGCTATTCTTTTCTGTCTCATTTGTACAATGGATTTTCAATCTTATTATTTTCGTGATGTAGTTGGAAGTCAATTGAAAGATTTTGTGAGTTTAGGGTAGGTGGATTAGCGGTGGTCTGTATAAACCTGATAAAATGTATATTAGCTCCTACTTGTATTATTATGTTGTTCTCTAATGTCCATGTTCGTATTTTACAGTAGTTGGACTTAATGTTATCTTTATATGCCTTAAGCGACTCTGATACTGACAGACTTTGCAAATACTGCGAGAGTTATTATGGAAAGTGTTCGTTCGTGGTGGTTTCAGGGTTGGAGCAAGCTTTTGGATAATATACCTAAATAAAATTATTTTTAAATGTGTTGTCTTATAAAAATGTTTAAGATTAAGAAAAAAAAAAGTTTAAAAATAATATTGGTAGAAGTCATTAATTCATGCAAAAATAGATTAATCAAAATAATTACCTATATGACTGCCTCGTTGACCGAGTGGTCGCAAGTCCGACTGCCGGGCAAGGGATCATGGGTTCGATTCCCGGATCGGGCAAAGTATTGGCAAACGGAGTCTGGAAATGTGCCCGGTATATGGCAATAGGCTCACCCCCTATTATATGGGAATCATAACATAAATAGTGAAAAGTGGGTGTACTTCTGTGTGCACCTCTGCCTGCCCTTTCGGGTATAAAAGGCGTGATGTTATGTACCTATATGGTTAATAAGTTAAGTAAGTCATTTATATAAGAATTGAATTATAACTACAAAGCGAACATAGTATCAAACTCAATATCAAAACTTCGATCAAATAATCTCGATGCTATCTAACCAGACGGCAAGTAATCATCATTTAAAAAATAATATAAATGCATAAAGAATATTAGGTGTATATTAGCATTGCTATTAATATTGCGAATTACTATCGTCACTTGGTCTCAGGTTACGTAGCAATTATAAAATCGTAATGACTATCTATTTATATAACAAAACAAGTTTTCTTCATACAATAAAATGTTAGTTTTTGATTCAACTGATAGACACGCAAATATGCTATTAGCTTCTACCACCGACTTCGCTGGCAGAAGCCTAATAGCCTTAGAGTTATCTCAAACCATAATCTACACCTGATTCAAATTTCACTCCGATCCCTTCAGCCGTTTTGACGTGAAGGATTAGCACACTAACATACAAACTTATACATGTATAATGTCGCGGAGAACCTAACGGGTTACCGGGGCTCCGGCTCGACGTGCAGGAGAAGGAACGGGGTGGTTTTTAGTCAGTAAGAGTCTAACACTCCCTCCCGCCTCGCCTAGGCGGGAGCAGTAATTCGATGATTTTCCCCCCTTAAAAAAAATACATGTATAATATTTAGGATAGGATTTTATGTGTCAATGCATAGCCTCGTTGTTCTAATGGTTGCAAATGTGACTACTGAGGACGAGCCACGAGTCAGGAAAAAGTGATATGGGTTTTTTTTAGATCTTCGCGAATTGCTTCGTAATAGCACTGAGTTTGTTGATATATGTATGTATGTCAATAAGCAGACGTTTTACAGAAACTCACGACATAAATAGAGTAAAATACATTGATAATACGGTAACGTGTATTTCCATATTTCACCATTCGTTATTTATGTATTTCAGTGTAGGAGAGTCAGTCATGCTTTGTCACAAATGGGCCGGCTCGACCGGAGGACCACGGCCTTACAGAAACCTGACGTGAAACACTGTTTTCGTTGTGTTTTGTCGTATGAGTGAGGTTACCGGAGACCCAATTATCCCTTTCTTAGTCTTTCCAATCCTCTAATCTAAAACAATTCTCAAATTCCCAATCCCCAAAGGCGGGAAAGCACTTTTAACGCCTATAGTGTTTCTGGAATCCTTGGGCGACGCCGATTACTTACCATTAGCATACCATTAATACATCTGCTCCCAGCTTATCCAATAAAAAAATAACTCAAGATTACCCAACCAACATAGATACAACATAGTGTTCAAACCACAACAAAAAGTCTAGACATCGTTAATCCAAGTACCCCAAAACAAGTTATTCCAATTTACGTCATCATATTTTTTGCAAAGAAAGAAAGGAAACCGTTAGACAATTGCAACAGGTATTTACACAGAGATAATAATCAACCTTTAGCCTTAAGCTATAGAGCGATTGGTCTGCAAGTGGAACCATATCGAGATTTAACGATTAATAAATTAAATATATCGATTCTTAAACTGTCAAATACCAAGCGGTCACCGGTGACCGCAACCTATTGTTCTATAATTGTGTCTGCAAAACCGGTACTCGACGAGTTAAATCGCTTCCTAAAGATAACAATGGAACGAGAATCGATAAATCGTATGCTGGAGATCTCATAAATTTTGGTGTCGGAAATTTTGAATTTAGTAATCTTACAAACTACAGTATATTTTAGTATGTTTGTATATACGTACGTAACATGACAGTTGTGTGGAACTTTTTAGTATGCTCAGTAAAAACGAGTTTTATTACTTAGATGAAAAAAAATAGCATTGTATTTCTTTTTTTGCCTCCAATATTGTTTGCTCATTGTTTATTCTGATTTTTATATGGTTTCAGAGTTATTTTAGTATAGTATTCTGTAAATTATAAGGTATATAATCTTACTGGAGAAAATGCAGTGTCACTGCCAAATTACACTAGTTAATATTATAAATGTGAAAGTTTCTTTATCAGTATGTTTCTCCGTCAATCACGCTGAAACTACTGAACGGATTTTGATGAAATTTGGTATACAGGTAGGATATGGGCTGACTTAGGTGATAGGATACTTCGTATCCCGATTAAATGCTCCCATGGGATAAAACAGGAATCACATTGTACGCGGATGAACGCGGGCAACAGCTAGTACCTGAGAAATAAGTTTGACTCTTTGAAAACATTCCAATTACCATCACCCAACAGAGAACCTAACCTCACACTCACAAAGCTAACCTCATCTCTTAGATTGCTCTCCATTCATACAAGTTTCTACGTCTGTGCGTAAATCACATGCAGGATTGGTTGGCCGGGAGCTGTTTTAACGCCTCAATATATTTACTAGCCATTACCACACGTCTTATTTATGATAGCAGTTATCACTAAGCTAATATCGTTCCTCTGAATAGGCTGTGAAAGGATTAGACTTGCTTTTGTCTGGTGTGTTTATGATTAGTGGATTTGTAAATGGTAGTGGAATTGGATTGTATTTTGTTTAACTGATTTGTCTCTTTGCTAGCTTCAATGTGGCATTTCTGACACTCTCAGTGGTTCATTATCAAATCGCAACAAACACCAATAATGCAAACGGTCAACAACAATAGGGTAGATGCCTAATTTTAATTTTAACGTCCGTCTGGTAGACTATTTTAAATCATTAGACACGTATTTTTTATTTTCTTACAGAAACGAATACTTTCGACGATATATTGATTTGAAATGTCGCGTGACATCACTTCTGTGTCCATTTTATACGTAGAAATGACGTTTTAGCCCCCACTCCTAAACTTTGATTTGTTTTATCTAAGTATTGTGTAATTATACCACAAAATAAAAAAATACGTGTCAAATTTTTCATTAGGTGCCTAACTTAAGGACTAATTAGATTTTTAATTATCATTCCCTGTCATCATCCCTATTGTACGATAAATGTATATAGATTCAAACATCGTCTTACTTTTCATAAAGGTAAAGGTGAATTTTCACACAATTTTGTACAGTCTATAAAACACTTAATAATTAATTGTCAATTGCGCTTAGTTAATAAAGCCATGATAAATTTTCGAGATCATGCTTAGCGTTTAAGTAAACGCCGTGAACAGATGGTAATGATTTTTCTACTGCACTCATATTTTGCACAAACCTGCTCACAACAATAGGCAACGATAAGCTTCTATAATAAAATACCCATCTTCATATTACATTCTATAAACTCAGGTGTTAAAACTCAATCTCAAGAGCAATCACTTCCAAATTATGATCAAACCTACAATTAAGTTAGTCGTTTCTGTTAAAAAGTTTAAACTGGCTGAATTCATTTGTATGCAAATTGCTTTCAATAGAAAATCACCTGCGGATAGCCATCTATGAGGATGTAGACATAACTTGTCCTGGATTTTTAGCGATGGATAAGAAAGATTTCCTGTTTGCTTCTCTGTTGCCTGTCATAATGACGTTTCCATTTGTTGGTGTTTGAGAACGAAACCCTTATTTTGTTCATAATCACAGATTGAAATGATAGTTTGGCGACATTATTTTATTTGGTCTCCCGCGATTTCTCTATGACTGAACAGTTGTGTGTAAAAGTCTTGCTCAATATAACAACTTAATAGTTGTTTTTATTTAATAATGAGAGTTTTAAACTAACTATGACAATATTAAGATCGCAGTACCGTAATGTGTTAATCTCATCCTATTTTCCTTTAACTCGTCGAGTACCGTCATTATAGACACAATTATAGCACAATAGGTTGCGGTCACCGGTGACCGCTTGGTGTTTGACAGTTTAATGTTCTATTTAAATCAAGTAAAGTGTATAACATAAACCACTTTTCAAGTCAGTGAACGACTAAGAACTTAGTGTTCTTATTTCTTATCCACATGTCTTCTAATCGAAGCTGATAATAGAATACTATTAATATAATGGTGTTCTGAGCTGAACGCAGGTGATTATACGACGGAGGCTTGAATTACGTGTAACAACCAATATTCACACGAGATGGCTTTAATTCAACAGCTAGGTTTTTTTTTTAAGGGAAAATCATCGAATGAAAAACGAATGACAGCTAGGTATAATAATGTAAACATGCATTATCTTAGATTCTGTTATGTAAGTCTTTGTTATTGCAAACGACATAGTGACAGTATTTTTTTTTATGGCATAAGCAGGTAAACGAGCAGACGGATCACCTGATGGTAAGCAATCGGCGTCGCCCATGGACACCTGGAACATCAGAGGCGTCACAAGTGCGTTACCGGCTTTTTGGGGATTAGGAGTTTGAGGATCGTTGGGGATTCAGGGATTGGGGAGATTGGGGAAGGAGAAGGTAATTGGGCCTCCAGTAACCTCACTCACACGACGAAACACAACGCAAGCGTTGCTTCACGACGGTTTTCTGTGAGGCCGTGGTATCACTCCGGTCGAGCCGGCCCATTCGTGCCGAAGCATGGCTATCCCACACTTAAAGTATGTTTATTGAAGGTTTAAACTAAGTTCCTTAATAAAGCGATGCCTTTCCGTTATGTATTCCTTAGGCAATGTCTTTAATTGTCATGTTCTTGTCATGCCAAGAACTAACTTTTTAACGTTGCTCTGCCGTAACACATGACGCTGGCAGAATACCTCTAGTCAACTACTAAATAGAGAAGACTCAATTGCCATAAAAAAATGTCTAAATATTTACTCACCTACTGTTATTGATAAAATTATTGACCCAGGTACAAAATTTAAGGGGCAGGAGGTCTCGGGTTCGATTTCCGGGTCGGGCAATGTAATTACTGTCGATTTTAAAAAAATCTCAGTAGTTACACGGAATCTGGAATTGTGTACATGGGACTGATAACATAAATAGTGAAAAGTAGGTGTTACATTGTACAGTGGCATTCAGTGCTGTAATGTGCACCTCTGTTTATCCCTTTGGGGATAAAAGGCGTGATGTTATGTACAAAAGTCATTGTACAACCTTTCGAAGTACGCTTTATTTAAAAAAAAATAAAACATAATTTATTCAAGCCCCCATGCTTAAATACTGATCTAGATTTGAGTTAATTCATAAACTTCACACCAAAACACATAGAAACCTTACTAAATCCACATAAAAAGGTTGAAAAGACCAACCAAAGCAAATCAACAAAAACAACAACATAACCATTTTAGTCACCTATAATTGGGACTTAGGAGTCAACATTAGAGTACCAATAAGTCTGGACTATACAAAAACTATAAGCCAGTACATAACAGGGCACTTATGTGCTAATCTGAAGTTATGCCGTAACTTAATACATACATAATAAGTGTGATTACGTAAGACGGGCGCCCGCAGCAACGGGAGCCGAGATGTGCCAATCTTTTCCTTATTGCCTTCGGTTCACATGGCGGTGCATTTTAGTTATAGAAGTGAGTTTAATGGGACTTTTGATGAGTAAGAGTATAGTGTTTTGTAAAACCCAGAAGTAGATTCTATAGGAGAGAGTAGAACATAACACATGTCACGCCTTTTATCAAGGGAAGGCAGTGGTGCACATTATGGCCCTATACAATGTAACACCCACTTTTCACTATTTATGTTATGAGTCCATGTAATAGGGGGTGAGTCTATTGCCATATACAGGGCATAATTCCAGACTTAATGCTACTACTGAGGTTTTTTTAAACCCAACAATACTTTGCCCGACCCGGGAATCGAATTCGAGATCCCTTGCTCGGCAGTCTCACTTGCGACCACTGCTGCGAGCTGCTCTCTACGGCCAACGAGCATAGTAGAATAATAATTCTTATTTAGTAGAAGTATTAATTAAAAGGTCTAAAGTCATAGTTCACAGAGCAGTTCAACATCAATAGCTCTTGAAAATCTACTGGACTATTGGCCAAAATCTCCAGACTAAATACAATGATTGAAGTTTAAAAGGTTCTATTTCATCAAAGACGCTACTAGATGATACGACACCCGCTGAAAGAGCGTACTAAATATATTGTTCACTACCGTCATCATACGGCTTTAAACGAAAAAAACCCTATAGCCAAACTAAACTGCAGATTTTCCGCAAAATTTTCTTCACAACATTTTCCTAGAGAGTTCCACCGGCATATAAGCCAGTATGCACAGCGTCGAGTACGCAATATACTATTAAATGAAGTCAACGCACCCGTATGTAGGTATGTGGCCACTAATAACAACGGACTACTGTTCACCCGTGCAACCGGCTGACCGCGCGACAACTCGGGAAAACGACGGAGATGATAATACCATTTAATAACTGATGGGGATGTTGTATAGAGATGATATTACCAGGTGGATTATAGCGTTTGTATTAATTGAAGAAAAATAGTGAAGTTTTGTTATAAACATTAGTAAATTATCACTGAAAAATAGCCGGCTTAAAATGACAAACATAATAATACCAAGTATAGATCAGTTCAGGGAATAAGTACTATAGGTCATACAAATAATTCTTTCACCCGACAATCAATCCCGAGATACGTACCTAGGTATAAAATCAAATTGCAATCTTTTTACAGCCACAATAATAATTTGTAAAACCATTAACTATCTCACTTTTAAGAGCATACAAACATTTAAGAAATTACGACACATTAACTGCAAATCATAAACACTAGCTTATTTGCTTTTAAGACCTAACATACTTAGTGGTATCTAATTACAAAGTAAAACATTATTTGAACACTAACTTCTGTTAGTGGCTTAACTCAAAAATATTCTAAGGAAATCTGACATCAAGTAAAAAGGTATCCTATATTACATTTCAGAATTTAAGGCCTACTTCTGAAAGAATTTTCTTAAATTAGTTTAGCCGTTGTTATGTTTTTTGTAATATACTTTGATGGACTGTCGTTTGGTCTATATCTCGTGGGTGGCCTGGTAGTAAGCGATGGTGCGGCCTACAATAGAGCACGTCCGCCCAAAAGCAACCTATTTACTCCGGCCTTGAAGACAACCAGGTTATATCCTTCAAGAAACACAGACTCTGGCAAAGAATTCCACGCCTTAGCAGTACGCACAAGGAAGGTTGATGCGAACCAATTCGTGCGCTTCTTGTTTATAGACATACATCTATTTTAGCATTTATAGCACCAATATGTAGATTACATTATAAGATAAACAGTGATCCCGTTGTTATAATAAACTTATAACAATCTGCAACATGTTAAGTTTAGCACACTTTGTTAACATGTTACATTTTAACAATATCCGTTAATTAACTGTGTTCTTCGTGAACGAACATGGTTGGGAAAGTCTTAGATGGTGTATTTTTGCGGGTTACAAACTAACTGTGTTATAAACTTGCATTAATACTTAGGAAGATTTTTTTTCAAGCCCACGCGTTACATAGGCTTTATTTTTAGAGTATCCGTAGAAAAGTCTAGTTTAAAGCCACCATATTTTTTCAGAGCTATCTGTAAGACGCTATGTTCAGGTAAAAGGTTCAAATTCTAAGGTTGATGTAACCCGAGATTGTAGACATATGAATTCTCAATAATATTGCAAGAAATCTCGGTATTGCGATCAATGTTTGACAATGAGATAAATTCATTATTATAGTACATTTAACAAAAAATACATAAGAACAATCTCTACCTAACCCTTTTGGACACAAACCCACGTTATATGAGTCCCAATTATCAGCTCATACTCATTCCAATCCTTCAATAGCAATAGGGTCGTACATAACAAAAGCAAGCACTGACTACAAGTAATGGCTGATTGTCTAAACAACGTGATAATCTAAGCGAGAGGCGCCAGCCTTCCTGCTGTTACTGAGCTACAGCCAGCGACAAGTTTACTTGGAAGTTCATGGAGATGATGTTACCACTACTTTTTTAAACAATTGCATTTTTTTAAATGAAATTGTTTATTTAAGGTACCTACTCAATTTTTGTGGATTCGTGTCTGTGATTGCATTTTTTTTATAGTTATATAACATATTTTTTATTTTTGTATCTACTGTCCATATTGTCACATCTTCCTTTTTCAATCCAAGTGTATACAGGGATTCTGCAATGTGGATATCAAACATCTGCGATAGGGAGTTGCTGAAATAAACATGCATCAATAAGATTATGAATTACGATATGTTTTCCCATTAGGTAAATGATAAGCTTATTTACAATCTTACAACCTCAAAATTTTGGTATATTCATGTATATAAAAACAGTATTGACATCATATACCTTTAGGTTGTATGTGTGTACATAAATAAATAAATATTAAAAAATATATATATACTGTTAATAATTTTGTTCAAAGAAAACTGTAGCTCATAAACAATTTAGTAAACACAGTCTCAACAGAAAACCCATTGGCTTTTCGTATCAACTCACATAACTAACCAAGAAAACCTGTACTAATATTCTAATTCACACTTTAATCCTTATTAACATACGCATAAGACTGAAACCAGTTCAGCAATTAAAATCCTAAACCTTCCTTATAAACTTGGTTCACATTAAAAAATGCAATGCTATTTCCAGTCTTTTAACAAAATGTTTTACTCAGTGATTTTCTCGTGTCCAGCTGAATTTGTATGGAAAATAATAAATTGCGTAACAACAGGATCCTGTATTTGTCAGTCGCGACCGGTCGCACAATAATCGCTGCTTGCGTGTACATTGTAAATTATTTTGTACCCATTTAGAGCTGATGATACCACCCCACGTACTTGTGTTTTATGCGGATTTGTCTGAACCTGTGAATTTTTTTTTGTTGAATAAAGACGTGACAATTACTTAAATATTACTAAGACTATCGAATGGCAAATTTAATAATATGGTTGTGTTTTTTTTTCAACAGCTTACAAACATTTTGATGAATAAATCGTTACATGTTTTTACGGTTTAAGTAAACGTTTAAAAAAAATCTCAGTAGTAGCACGGAGCTTGGAGTTGTCCCCGGTATATAGCAATAGGTTCACCTCCTATTACATGGTACTCATAACATAAATAGTGAACAGTGGATGTTACATTGTACAATGGCATAATGTGCACCTCTGCCTACCCCTTCGAGGATAAAAGACGTAATGTTATTTTATGTTATGTTACGGTTCAAGTATATTTGTCTATAGGTATAGGTACCAAATTTTTAAAACCATACTCTAACCCAAAACAATCACAATAACATCACAAATTACGAAACACTCTATCAACTCACCATAAACGCGATCAAAAAAGAACCAAACAAATCCTACCATTCACGAACAAACAACTCTATAAACATATCAGTTTGCAATTAGATTGTCAATAGACAAGTGTCTTTGAGACTCGTTTCATTCCGATGGCGCGGTTAAGAAATGCTAGTTGTACCAGCACAGATAGTCCGGTACTGCATTAACTAGTCTACATAAGTGTACCTGGCAATTATCAACGAGTTTTCTTGTAAACTTTCTTTTATACAATTTTCATAGTGGATTTTATTCGCAAGGATTGTGTAACTGTTTGTTAAAAGGTTTTAGTTAGGTATTATGGTTGCTTTAGAGTTCCTTATTCGTTCTTCTTTGGAGTTACTTTTGCTTTGAATAAATTTAGTGACAGGCTTCTTTAACACAACATTACGCCTTTAGGAGTAATACCGCTGTACAATGTAACAGCCACTATTTATGTTTATGTTATGAGTCCCATATAATAGGGGGTGAGGTTATTGCCATTTACTGGGCACAATTCCAGACCCCGTGCTACTACATCTTAATTTTTTTTTTGTCCAAAATCAAGTTGTTTTCGTCGCAAGTGCGTCTGCCGGGCAAGGGGTCTCAGGTTCGTATTCCCGGGTCGGGCAAAGAATTCCTGTGTTTTTAAAAAAAATCTCTTTAGCAGCACGGAGTCTGGAATTGTGCCCGGTATATGGCAATAGGCTCACCCCCTATTACATGGGACTCATAACATAAATAGTGAAAAGTGGGTGTTACATTGTACAGTGGCATAATGTGCACCTCTGCCTGCCCCTACGAGAATGAAAAAAAATTATAAAAAATTCAGTCCAAACCGGATGAAACGATCAGCGTCTGTTTGTTGCAACCGACCAAAGAGTTTTTTTTATTATTATTAAGAAAAAATTAATAGCTCTATTAGGTAGATTGTCGCTACAGTTTGGTAACTCATCTCATATCGATGAGATAAGGATCTCTGTTGTGACAATTCATTAAAATTACACAGATAAGATAAAACTGTCCGAAAAACATTTTTAATATTCAATAATGCAAATACATCTATATTGTGCTGCGATTGAAAAAAAGGCATATAATTATTTTAATTTAATGACCAAATAAATTAATATTTTAGACTGTTAATGTACCTAGTCTCTCGACGTTTCAATCAGATGAAAATATCAAAAACAATAAAATAATAAAAATATATTATGTCGAAAATTATTCACAGTAACAATAAAAACATATTGTTTACGTAAACACTGACATTTAACAAGATTCGCTATTATTATTCATTGACTTTTCTTTTCCTTTATTGAACTAGAGTTAAATGTCATTTGAAATTACGACTGCACGATTGGCGCGGTGGCTGAGCAACTGGCTGCCGCCCAACGTGTCGCGGGTTCGATTCCCGCACGGAACAACTCTTTGTGTGATCTATAGATTGTTGTTCCGGGTCTGGGTGTCATGTGAGTTATGTTTCTGCCACCGACAGAGGGTGCAAATGGAAACTATGATCATTTTACTAAATTTATTATAATTAAAATTACAATGACATGATAATTCGTAAAGTCCTACGAGCGAATGCGTTCGATATTAGAACGACACTGACTTCTTCTTTTAAAATTATTTCGAAAGAAGGTTTTCAATAAAACCTATTGAGGTTAAATTTAGTGGGGTGATTGATGATGCAGCGATTCGCAGCTGGGCACGAGGCGGTGACATGAGGAGACGACTCAGCAGTTTAGGTGTTGCAATACTTCGTTGCATCAAAGTTGGTCTAACGTCCTGATTCAGCAGATATGCTCCTCGTGGCACGGCGTTCATCACGGTGTAGGTACATGTGTCGGCACCGATACGTAACATGTGTATGTGAACTTGTATGTTTGTAAACTCACCCACGACACAGGAGAAAAAATAAGAAAAAAAGTAAAAGTAAAATTGCAAAGTCCTAATTATTTAATCTTGGGGCTCAACCCTCGAAGTCTTCTGTTACTTAGTCTTGGTTAGCACTATGCTGGTAGATAAATTTAATTAACAGACAACAATAGACCTGGTAGACAATTGACTGACAAACGATAATTATTACTATAGTCGTAGAAAAGTAAATTTCAGCAATTTATTTTAGTTAGGCATGAAAATATTGATGACTGTTGATGAACCGAAAGAGCTATGTAGGAATTGTAGTAATTGGCGTTCTATAGTCTTTGCCTACCCCCATGGGAAACGGGCGTGAAGTTATGTATACATGTGTAGGTATTTTAGGTAGGAACGGTAAATCCAAAGGGTGCAAATCTATAAACACTTCCAAAGTCAGCAAGCAATTTGTTGACGTTTCAAAAGTACCAAACTATGGTTTAATTGAAATAAATGATTTGACTTTGACTTTGACTTAGCAAAAACACTGTCTTTGTAAAAATATCAAAAAGCTCCTATAAAACTGAATTCTAGGCAAAAACCTGTCGAAAAACACTATTCTACATAATAATAAACAAATAAAAAGCATAAAACAGGGTAGAGAGTGCGTATAATCTCAGTAATACGCCATAGATTGCCGGACGCGCGTGGTACTGCCCATTGTCTACGCACACCACCTGTCTATGATTGCATGTTTGAACGCTCTAACGTCGTACGCGACTGAATTACGCGTGAATCGATCGTGCGCGAAAGAATAGGGAGGATTTCTTTTTCGTTGAGAAAATTATTTATTACCATAATGTTTTTTTTTGCCTTTTTCCCATGAGACGATATTCGATCGCACTTTCCTAGAAAATCGTAAGTCAGAAGATGTTCAAGATCAGGCATAGAAAATAAAATTAATATTCAATCATGTCATGTAGCAGTTTTTTAACAACATTAATTCTTACAAAATTGTCTATGTCATATTCCAGTCAGGATTCAAACAAATTGTGACTATAATCAGTGTAAGCAGACAATATAATTTATAATAATTGAAATATTACCTTAATAATGTATTTTTAATGTTAATGTTATTTTTTAAGAAATTCCTTATAGCACCTGCTACGAACCTTCCTCAAGACCGACCGTACTGACCCCTAGCCTATCAATTGAAAAGAGCATACTTTTTTCTTATCATAATATTATCTAGAATATAGATTACAATATACTTATAAAATGAATTCCAACAATCTTATTTATTTATTTATTTATTTATGTACACACATTCAACACAGAGGACAACACATATATAAAAACAGAGTACATAGGCCCCACATATTCCAACTGGAATCTCTTCCTGTGGGCCTGTGGCAGGAAAAGATATAATAACACCGAGACACATAGTGTGTTACACAAACAAGATAAATATCAATTATCTTGATATCTATTTAAATCCTTATCTAACAATCTATATTAAATCGTGCAACAATTAGCATTTGACATCGTCTTCAATAAAATAATACATTTCAATAGATTTTAAAATACCGCATTAAGTATATTTGCGGAGTATTTTTTTAACTATTTTTTTAATTTTTATTTCTAATCTCCCATATTTGGAATATTTTAGGTTTATGTATCACATAAAATGCAACCAAAAATTTTAAATTAGGGGTAAACGGACGATCTTAAAGATTATTTTTATGTAGTTTTAAATGTGAGACCAATTAACAAAATTAAAAAGTAATCAGCTACCGTCAACATTTTTCTAGTAAGCTTTAAAACTATTTTAATTAATAATAGAAATATATTTGTATTGTAACTTTCTTTGCTTACTCACGTAGTAATTTGACGAGGAACTCGACTAGTTTCAAGCCGAAAACATAATAATTTAAATAGATATATAACTGCCTCGTTGGCCGAGTAGTCGCAAGTGCGACTGCCGGGCAAGGGGTCTTGGGTTCGATTCCCGGGTCGGGCAAAGTATTACTGGGTTTTTTAAAATTCTCAGTAGTAGCACGGAGTCTGGAAATGTGCCCGGTATATGGCAATAGGCTCACCCCCTATTACATGGGACTCATAACAACTAGTGAAAAGTGGGTGTTACATTGTACTGTGGTAGAATGTGCACCTCTGCCTACCCCTTCGGGGATAAAAGGCGTGATGTTATGTTATGTTATATATAGTTACAAATATCTCTCATAAATAATAAGAACACGAATTGTTGTTATCATCAAGAACCCATGACAACCCATTAGAATCCTTTACATAAGAGGGTTTGTCATAACATTCACGTTAACCAGATGATTACAGTTTGAATTGACCGCCAGAATTTTTAAAAGTACCTTAAAAATTTGTGATAAACAATTTTTACTATCGTGTATTATGTAATATTAATTTCTTAGTGACAAATTGATTTGATTGAAGGAGATGGTTGAAGGATAATATTTAAATTGTAACACATAATAATTTATAGTAACATAGAAAATTAAAAATATAATGTATATAATTTTAAGAAAATAAAAAATATATATTAAGTCCGTAAGTAAGGCACTGAATAAATATTAGACATGTATTTTTTAATTTTATCGTATAATGAAACAATACTTTGATAAAACGAATCAAAGTTTAGGAGTGGGGGCTAAAACGTCATTTCTACGTATAAAATGTACATAGAAGTGATGTCACGCGACATTTCAAATCAATATATCGTTGAAAGTATTCGTTTCTGTAATAAAATAAAAAATACGTGTCTAATGACTTAAAATAATCTACCAGACGGACATTAAAATTAAAATAATAATTCTATCTCTACCCTATTATCTTTGACTCTTTTGATGACTTATTAACCCCATTTACAGATGAAGTCTGTTAATAAGTCATGTCAGTCAATTAGACTGCAAAATTGCTGCGGTGGCTGGGCAATGAGCTGCCACGAATCCCTGAGTCCCCAACGATCCTTAAACTCCTAATCCCCAAAAGGCCGGTAGCGCACATGTAACACCTCTGGTGTTTCAGGTGTCCACGGGCGACGCCGATTGCTTATCATCAGGTGATACGCCTTCTCGTTAACTGGCTTAATACATAAAAAAATCAGGGGTATTAAAAACACAGAACATATATATATTTTTTTTTTTAAAAAAAACTTTGCCCCACACTAGGATTTTCTCCTGTGTCGTGGGTGCGTTTACAAACATACAAGTTCACATACACAATGACACCCAGACCCGAAACAACAATTTGTGGATCACACAAAGTGTTGTCCCGTGCGGGAATCAAACCCGCGACAAGTTCCACGGCAGCCGGTTGCCCAGCCACCGCACCACCAATATAAAGGAGGCTTAAAAATATGTATTATTAATTTAAAGGTAATGTCAATACAAATCGTACGTGTTAGAAAGCGATCATTAGTTCGTCATATCTCCGCCGGCGGCGCTTCAATATTATGGTATATTCAAACCTATCGTTTGAACAATGAATTGTAGATCTATTATTTGCTCCTATTTCGTATCTTATGTCTATAAAGCTCTGGTTTTATGTACAGATAGCTAAGGTTTTGTTCTGTTTGATTTACAAGTAAAGATAGTCTAAGGTTTGATAAAATGACGGATGTATATAAGTATTTACTATTGAGAAAATAATGTAGTTTGCTTTTAACACTATAATATTAATAACATAACATCACGCCTTTTATCCCTAAGGGGAAGGCAGAGGTGCACATTATGGCACTTAATACCACTGTATAATGTAACACCCACTTTTCCGTGAGCTTATTGCCATATACCGGGCATAATTCCAGACTCTGTGCTGGAACTGTAAAAACCCAGCACGTAATACTTTTCCCGACACGGGAATCGAATCCGAGACCCCCTGCCCCAGCAGTCGCACTTGCAATCACACGTCCAACGAAGCAGTCTTAGTCTCTTCTTTATAATATTAATATTAGTTTAAATTTAGAATAATCATAAAGGTATATTTATAATGTAAATATTTAAATTATATGGTACCTATAACACTTAATAAAATTATGCAGTTTGTAAGGAATGAATATCCACTATGTAGGTGTGTGAGTGACTTGTTCTCCCGGAGCGTGACGTCGTGGCCCGGAGGTTTAAGAGGCCCGCTTCTCATGCATGAGGGTGCGGGTTCGAAACCTACCAACGGCAAGTACCAATATGACTTTTTCCGAGTTATATGTACTTTCTAAGATTACTCAGACACCACTGACAAACGGTGAAGGAAAACATCGTGAGGAAACCTGGGCTTATAATTTCTAATTATAAGTTTGTAATCGCCAACCCGCATTGAGCAAGCGTGGTGATTAATGCTTAAACCTACTCCGTGTGAGAAGAGGCTTTGCTCAGCAGTGGGCATTTATAGGCTGTTGATGATGTTGATGATGTAGGTATGATACCTACCTATAAGTATTCTATAATATCATGCTCAAAATCTGAAATGGTAAGTAAGTTATCAAAAATTCAAAAATAAATAAAGATTCCTTTGAATAACTAGGTACTTACTAAAATCGTAAAGTCGTAAAGAATACATATTCGAACCAAATTATCAAGCATTCATTAATAACTTTTCTAACTAGAATTATTAAAGGCACATAGGTATAAAACTTTAAGTATTTGTCATAGAAAACATGTCAATAGATTTTCAATCAAATGTCCAATATAAAAGGGTTCAAAATAATCCTTGTATGATTCAAATCAGGAGCTGATGCCACTATACTTTAAAAAGATATCGTATAGAAAAGTATTCCCCACTTTATAAAGTTTAATTTCTTTTCTATACATATGCAAATAACCGCCATTGCTCTCTAAATCGATTTCATTCGGTCATCCATTCGTTCTTTCGGTCATCAATCACTGAAGAAGATTGAACGACGGTCTTTAGTGGAAATTAAAATTGTGTTATCTGTTGAAGGTTTTTTTTAAAGTTGGCGTCACGATTTCTTTTACCTAAAGGGTTAAATGGAGATAAAACATTAATATGCTATTTATGTGTATTATGTCATCAGCTATGTTTTAACCATGTCTTATTTACCCCGGAAAAAGAGCAAACGGATCACCTGATGGTAAGTATTCCGAGCCACCCATGTACACATCAGAGGCGTTACAAGTGCGTTATCGGCTTTTTGAACGCTAGAAGTTTAAAGTTTATCAGGGATTTAGGGATTGGGGAGATTCGAAAGGGGAATAATTGGGCCTCCGGTAACCTCACTCACACGACGATACAACAGAGTAACAACGATTGCTGTGTAGCAATAGTTGTTACTCGACGGTTTTCTGTGAGGCTGTGGTTACTGCAGTCAAGTCGGCCCATTCGTGCTGAAGCATCCGAAGCAGCTCCCACACTGTTTCGCCAGTTTTTATAATACCTACCTATGACAGTCCAATTCAATAAAAAGTAAACCGAATACCATAACCCGCGTCCAAGTCTAAATCAAAGATAAGACTTTTTATAAGAAGGTAATAATTATTGTAACTCATTTAAAAATAATTATTTTTGAGATAACAATAAATTAATAGCTATAGGTAGCAATCTTGATAGCAAAAGCTATTGAAGTAGCCTTACTTGAATTTTATCTAAGTGGCGATTATATAATGGACATAATAGTTAATGCAACTGGTAGCAAATATGTTCGAAAATTGTCTGTACGTTTGAACTTTGATGTGCATTAACATAAAAGTGAATTGATGGAGTAAACTTCATTCGAATTGTTCTAATTGTAGTTGGAGAACGAGGGGTTTTCCAGGATTGGTTATGGCGTTAATGAATTTAGATTTCGAAAACCGTGTTTCGATTGTGGGATCTATAGGTACTTTTGGTTTAGAACATAAAACCATACCATACCAAATAAATGATATTGACAAAAAGTGGGTGTCACCCTACACACAATTAAACTAAACTATGTCTTTAAGGATACCTTCAGACCTTTAAGAAAAGATCGTATTCCTTTTTAAAAGGCCGGCAACGTATTCCTCTGATGTTGCGAGTGTCCATGGGCGGCACTGACCGCTTACCATCAGGTGCTCGTTTTCATTCCAGCCTTTACGTATAGATCTAATCTCATTAATTATTATTTTTCTATTATCACTATTTTTATGTGTTTTTAATTATTCCATAATATTCCGTGAATAAATACTCGTACCTTATCTTCTCCGCCATTAACACCTACTTTTACAACAAAACCTATAAAAATAAACGCACACATATAACTACATTAAAGGCTTTACTTCGTCAACAGTAAATACATACATAAATCCTTAATAAATTTGTCTGAAATAAAACTTTAATGGTTTCCTTTATCAGGCAATCAAATCGTAAAATATAAAGAACATATCACATTAATCGTTATCAGATATGCAATATATTAATTGTCATAAAAAGTGTTCGAGTTATTTAAATCAGTTATACAAAATAATGCTAATAAATACCTCAATAAAGGATTGATATTCTATATTGATTCAAATGCAAGACGTTAATATTGTAATTTATCTAAATTCTTAGATAAACGTTCTCAAAAATAGAACTTTGTATTTCTATTCTATTACAAGAAAGGTATGAAGGTAGGTAGATAACTTCTGATCTCATTAGATGTGATTGATTATTGTGGATTTATGGCTGTAGGTATGGTGTCTTGAGTCAATGAAAGTCTGAGCACTGGTATAAAATATATATTGTTCCACACTTTGCCTATTTAGGAATATGCTTAAAATTTACAAAATATTAAGAAGATCTGACGAGATCTTGTTTCTTAACTATGATCACATACATACCTACATACAATACGGTACATTGTATATAGTTTTTCTCTCACATTCATTATTAGTAAAAAGATTTCAAATCTCATCACCTCACCTCGTTAACAGTATTCTAAACACACAAGTCATTC
Source organism: Spodoptera picta (assembly GCA_038387885.1). Classification (NCBI taxonomy): domain Eukaryota; kingdom Metazoa; phylum Arthropoda; class Insecta; order Lepidoptera; family Noctuidae; genus Spodoptera; species Spodoptera picta. The sequence continues at coordinate 27,745 of JAZHFQ010000308.1, forward strand.
CCCAGTTTGTTTAAATAAACATAAATATTGATGATATTTTATGACATTACTATAAAATGCATCATCGATATTTAATACGTGTACTACGATGGAACGCACCTGCACATCACTAGTGAAATTTTCCCACGTACATCACTATCATCACATACGGTACATCACTAAGTCCGTAATTACTGTTAATGAGATAGAATTTTAGTATAATATTATTTTATGATTGTTTTGGAAATTATTTGATACAAACTCGAGTGAATAATAAAATTAAAAGAACATACTAACGCATAGTCGAAGCACATCGAAGTGACAATCTGAAATGTCATATACCTCTAGCACCTTTAGAAATTTAGAGATCACAAGACGTTCATCTCATGATTTCTTTTCTTTTTTTCATAATTATTGTCTTAACTAGGTAATAATTATTTATAGGTTGCTTATGGGACGACGTGCTCCATCATAGACCACATCATTGCTTACCACCAGGCGAGATAGTAGTCAAACGTCGACTCATCAAATAGGTATATAAAAAAAACAAAAAATTGCGGGTTACTCACGTGAATATACTGAGAAAAGCTCTACTAGTTTCGAACCACAGAGGGGCCTCTTCTTTATGAGCAAATCGCGGCGATAATTTAATATGTCTCACGATAGATATTATAAAAAATAATTATTGTCTTCTTTGTTCCTATCAACTACATCTTAATTTTTGTTCCTTTGCTTTTTACCTTTTGAGAAGATACTTGTCTAAACGTTTGCTTCTCTTTTGCAGTATGATGCTACTGCAAAATTACAAGCAAAAACGTACATGGAACATGAAATGCATTTATTTGATCACCATCTAATGAATGCAGTTCCATGTTTTTATAATAACTATAGCGAGACATACTAAATTAATTAAAAATCGCGGGTTACTCACGTGAATACGTGCGCGGTCGTCCTCATGAGTAGGCTCATGAGGAAGAACCCCTCTGTGGTTCGAAACTAGTAGAGCTTTTCTCGGTATACTCACGTGAGTAACCCGCGATTTTTATTTAATGCCGTTCCATGAATGTATTTTAGTTGATTATCAAAAACGTGTAAAAAATTAACACCTCTATTTCTTCAGCAGAAACAGGCTTAGGTAATAGGTACTATTATTTTATGGGCAGGTAGGTATAGATATATACCTATTATTATAAATCTCCAACCGATAAAATGCATGTATTGAGGATTGTATATTGCTTGAAACTTGTCGACTTAAATAATATCCGCTGGGTAAAATGAAAATACCGGTAGCCGTCTTGTTCTATCTAGTTATGTAGTTAACAAGGGAAGTAGTTTTACAATAATTTATTACTAATCAACCGTCTTTGTGTAAACATGGAGGGTTGGACAAGAACATGAATTGTGATCAGAAACCACACCTGGATTAACGACCTGTTTTAGTAACTTAAAGCAAGTAAATGTAAATTAATCTTCACTCACCGATTGGCTACTGAGACGAGTTATAAGACCTGACAGAGCTAAGTCAGAAGAAAAGCTACGAATGCGCACCATCAAATCCATTTAAGCTTACTTTAATTAGCAAATTCATCATCAATTCCAGACTCCTGGCTACTACTGCGATATTTTTGCCCGACCCGGGAATCGAACCCGAGACTCCTTGCGGGCACGCGCACTTGCCACCAACGAGGCAGTGCTATTAGCAAAACTAGCACACACGCCGCTTTTCACCTGTATAATATCATTTTACACTTATAATAAAATCCAACTTATTCCCCGATGAATAGGACTCAATTTCTAAAACCGCAATGCGGACACAATAATTTAACAAAATCACTCTTTTGTTTTTTTCCGTAAGTTTTTTTTAAAGAATTTACCCACTATCAGGATTTTCTCCTGTATCGTCGGTGCGTTTACAAACATACAAGTTCACATACACATGACAATCAGACATGAAATAACAATTTGCTCACAAAGAGTTGCTCCGTAAGGAAATCGAACCCGCTGCACTTTTCCAACAGTCCAATCGACACTTGACACAATACTTTTTGTGTCAAAATTAAATGTCGATTCAGAGACATACTCATAGATGTTCCATCTCTTTGTTTATATTACGTAAACATCCACAATTGAAGTGACAATAGGTTAACATTTAACATTAAATAAAACCCCGTCGTGTCCTTCATTTCACTACCTCTATATCAAATTACTATGACTCAAGAATTTAACGTGTTTATACAAAATCGTTTAATTTCCATAGGAATTGTTTTCTATTTAGTCAATCCTTATTTTATAGTTTACTGTGTTTTGTTTTTATTAATGCTATTACTAGCTATTTTAATCAAGTGAATACCAGTGCGTCTCTTAAATATGATGTCTCAGATGAGGTCCTTGTTATAGTTTTTTTTAATACATTGTCCTACTCTAGGTTTGTCTCCCATGTCGTGGGTGCGTTTACAAACATACAAGTCCACATACACATCACATTCAGACCCGAAACAACAATTTGAGGAACACAAAGAGTTGTTCCGCACGGAAATCGAACCTGCGTTACGTTGCGCGACAGCTGGTTGCCCAGCCACCGCACAAACAGTGCATTTAAAAAGTGTTATTGTATTTCAAAATTTTCAAATACTGCATTTATGGAGCTACGTCCTGTATGCACGAGTACATTTGGAACTCAATGATGACTTGTTCGCACTATGCTAGTATTTTAGTCGATCACTCTCGATTCTGTCCCAAAATCGAAGCAAGAGAGAGTTACTAAATACGCGCTACTTGACTAAAATACTTTGTTTTAAATTGCAAACTGCAAAGCATGTATTGTTCCATTCGATGATTCGATTAATACCAGTTGATATAGATTTATCCATCAACATTTCGTTTCCTATATATTATAAATTTAAATATATTATAAAAAATCCCATTATAAATCCTATCAATTGACCCATCCAACGACGTCTTCTACAGTAATAAGCATTTTGTTATACTTATTATGGAATTTGATCTAAACATTTCATTCATTTCCCTCGGCTAATAAGACAGTTAGTATAATGTACTCAGTCGACAATAAGTATGATAATAGTGGTCTTCAAAAAATCTCAAAATCCCTTTAGAAATCCGTTTACATTCTTAAAACCAACTATTCTTATAATAAGTTTCCAACTGTGTTCTCGTTTCTACACAATTACCATTTAAATTAAGTCTATTATTTGTTGAATACACGCATACTTAAAACTATTCAAACTATTACCGGTTTTATTCACAAAATTTTAAGTCGAAGTCAAGTTGAAGAGCAATGGAAATAACATCGATGCTTTAAATAGATTCGAAGGTGTCTTAAAAACATTTTGATATGAATTAAGATAAAAGATATATTTAGATGGAATCTGTTTAGTAATTCTGATAAAAGATTAGATTTCATGGTAGCCCAGGTGTTGATGTAATAATGATTTTTATTCACTATTTTACCGTTTACACATTGACCGTTTTACGGCGTAATTTTTTGAAGGAGTTTATGTATCTTGTTGTTGTTACAGAAATGAGGTCGTTACAGATCTTTGTGCTGTAATTCGATATTTATTGCGTCTCTAACCGTTTCCAAGTGCTAAGAAATTGAATTTAAAGTGTAGTTGTCTGATTGGAATCAATTTTGTATTTTTTTTTTCGGAGTAAAAAATGACTGTTTCTGTAAATGGGTATTTCCTTAAAAAGGAGGTCAGTTAACGCACGGTATGTTCATATACAATTTTAAAATGAGAGTTTGCGTCTTTGTTTTAAACCGTTAAATCTATGATGCACACTATTTAGTGATGCGACATATCGAGGCAATTTTCCAAGCTCATCAATAATGTATAACATCGATAAATCTGCCTGGAAACAAAATCATTTAATCAATTAAATTTTAAATGTTCTTTTCAGAATACCCGACCAAGAATTAACCTCATTAGATCGTGAGACCGTGAGTCATCCATAAAACTCGATTCCTAGGTAGTTACAAGTACAATGATCCTTAAACATGCCTGTATTCATACTAAACGACAATAAATTCGCTTCAACGACAATCAATCGACGGCCTTACTACATAATGTACCAGGAAAACGCATCTCGATAACAATGGACATTTGCAATTATAATATAAACGTTATTGTACCACATAGAAGAAGTTGATGCACCGCATTATAGCCCATCTAACGGAGTCGCTTTGACATAGCGCTTTATGGAAACATCGCAATAAACTTTAAACAAACTTACACTTGCACACCATAAAACATTCCACAACCTTACTCGTGTAAAAACAAGGTTCAATATCGATAAATGAAATGAAATGTCAACTGCAACATAAACTATGTCAGCAAATCCGAACAGTGCCACCCGTAGACACCCTTTGTCCATTCCTTGATTGAATATCGAATGCATAATCGTAAACTTGAATCGATTCTTACGAATACGAAGAATCGATATTGAAAATCGGCAAGCACTAAGGTTTTGTATGAATAAACGCACTTAGTGCATGGAATAGGAAATCATAAAGCATAGTGCTGTTCTACATACAATATTAAATCGAATTGAAGTTTATGTATCGATTATGGTTGTGAACTTCTTTTAATATTTTTCCTTTAAACATCTGAGGTTCTGTAATTAGATTTATCTGTCCTATTGATACTTTGAGGTGGTTTGGTTGCCGACAAAATTATAAAGCGTAACGAGTCTGTACAATTTTTATTATTGCATGATTCTTTACCGTTTACTTCATAGCTGAAGGTCGTACCTGAACAGTAACTAGAAACTTTACTGAAACTAGAAAATATGAGCTACTTTCATCCCTTGTAACCAACAAAGAGACTTCAAAAGTGTTTTATTTCATCGTAACAAGTTCACATACAATAGAACAATATTACACATCTCGTATTTGTCAATTACACCGTCAAAGAGGGTAAAACACATTTCTATGTCGCAGCATTTGTACTATAACGCCATCTGTTAATTTAGGCGAGAAGTATAGAGTAACGACTGGAAGTTAGAAGGGGCTGGGGAGTGACTAACTACCCTTATGTCGGCCTTCGAATTTCTTAATGTTATATTCATATGCTATTATGATAATAACAACTCAACGAGCCTAATATTGAAATGATAGTAAATAATCCTAAGAATTAAAAGGTCGTTATAGAAAAATATCTCATTAGATCACCTCATAATATTTACTTCACATGAAATAATGAATTCTGTAAAATAAAGTATGTTGGAATGATTTTCAGTCTGATATCCCATTAAAGTAGTGAGTAGGTTACATACCTTCTTTGAACTATTTTATCTTTTTTATTATTTTCATACTAAAAAAAATTAAAATAAAACTTACTTATACTGTATACAACTTGGAACTCGACATTTAAAACTCGTCGTAATTATCGATACTACTACCCTCCAAGGGTCGATTTTTCAATCATCAGTTAATTCTGGGAATAAAGTTGACAGCTTATGGAAGAATTGTCAAATATTTAAAGTTATCCACAACATAACATAACATCACGCCTTTTATCCCCGAAGAGGTAGGCAGAGGCGCACGCACCCCATTTAATAGCGGGTGAGCCTATTGCCATATACCGGGCACAATGCCAGACTCCGTGCTACTACTGATATTTTTTTATAAACCCAGTAATACTTTGCCCGACCCGGGAATCGAACCCGAGACCCCTTGCCCGGCAGTCGCACTAACGATTACTAGGCCAACGAGGCAGTCCTGAGTTAAAGTTATTCCTCAGCTAAAATTTATCTGATTACCTATTGAAAAACTGGCCATAAGCCAATAAACCTTCTTAATAAACGACTTATGTATATAAAAAAGAAAAATGAATAAATTGTACCCACCTAATTCAATATTATAATTGAATAATTCAAACAAACCTTTGTTTTTCAAAAGGATCTAAATCGCTCGGGTTACCATATCACACGGCAAACATTTTCAAGGAATATTGGTACAAATTATGCGACTGTGGATTCTTTCACTCGAGATAATGTATTCGATTCCGGATCGAGTCGATGGCATCGTTCACGCGAGCTTCGAATGTTAGGCGACGTTTTATTCGATACTACGAGAACTCGATTACAAATTCGAATTAGAATCGATTTATTGGTCTCCCACTTTTGTTTATTATTTTTGTGTTTGGTTTGAAATTGGAATCGTAAATTATAATAATAAGATGAGATCGTAAATTAGTTTAGACAAAAGTTCATAGTGTAGTCGTATTTTATGTTATGCAGTTGTTGGTTTTGTTTAAATCCAAATAAATTGTCTTATGGTCAATGTATTAACTTTAAATCATTAAATGTACAATAAATAACTCAAAGCTATGAAGTTTAATTTCACCTTTGTTCGCCAGTTTGTATGTTTTTCTAATTAAAACTGATGTAACTTCAATTAGAAAAAAGCTTTCACATTTGGAACATTTGATCAAAACATTGTAATCTAGAACAAGGTATACATATTTAAACTTATTTGTCCGTCATTTGGCTAGGGGTAGATTAGACACAGATAAGCATCCGCCAAACAACCCTCAGGTCAGCTTCAAATCAGACCTTCCGGATCAGTTGAAAGAATGTGCACCTAACGGCTTCCTGCGGCGTTTTGAAGGTAATCTTTCGGTGTTGTCTGGTACTAAAACTTTACTTTAATTATTTTATTACCACATAACATATCATCACGCCTTTTATCCCCGAAGGGATAGGCAGAAGTGCACATTACGGCGCTTAATGCCACTGTACAAGTAACACCCACTTTTCACTATTTATGTTATAATTCCCATGTAATAGGTGGTGAGCCTAATGCCATATACTGTGCATAATTCCAGACTCCGTGCTCCTATTGAAATTTTTCTAAACATCCCAGATATACTTAGCCCGACCAGATATCGAAACCCAGATATACTTTGGAAATCGAACCTTACCCAGCAGTCGCAAATGCTGCCCAGAAATCGCAATATTTTGATATTGTTTCATATTTATAATCGAGAACAAGCAGTACAGTCTAGAGATGTGAGCTCGATATTCGGTGCACTTGCGCGATGATATCGATACACGACGGCGAATACTTTGCGTTTTGAACGAAGACTGTCAGTTGCCGGCTACGATACGATAAAATGCCTGATTTTTGTTCCGAAACACGAGTATTTTGTAAATTGTTTTGTCGATAAGCAAATAATTGCTAATTTGTTTGTTTTGATTTTGGAATTGTACTCGGTTGGTAGTGTCGTGAATGTAAGTACTACCCGGGCGGGAGAAGACATTGGATGATTTTCCCCCCTCAAAGCTATCAAAGCATTCATTTGAAAGTACTGACATTTTTAAAGACTGCCTCGTTTGCCGAATGGTCGCAACTGTGACTGCCGGGCAGAGGGTGTCGGATCCGATTCCAGGGTTGGACAAAGTATTTAAGAGTTTTTTTTTTAATTCCAGAACAATTCACAATGCACAATTCCAGACTCCGTGTACTGGTACACGTACTGGTGTACTGGTACACGGAGTCTGGAATTGTGCCCGGTATTAGCATTAAGCTCATCCCCTAGCCCGTAAATGGGACTCATAACATAAATAGTGAAAAGTGGGTGTAACATTATACAGTGGCATTAAGTGCTGTAATGTGCACATCTGCCTACCTCTTCGGGGATAAGAGGCGTGTGGTTATATTTTGTTGTCATTTGTAAATAAAGGAAATCAGCCCAACCAGAATCTTATTCAGATGATTATAATTATGTCTTTAGTATTTTAGGAACTTAGAATTAAATTTTTAATTTATTATTTTAACTGCCGAAGATTTTTTTCTAAGTACAGATATTAGGTGATTTCACTTTTGTCATACGAATTACGAAACCAGAATAAAGAAAACATTGTAGGTATATGGCAACAATAGTGAAGTGAAGATCAAAACTACACAAATATCGATAAAACTTCATTTTCAGTCACAGTTTCACCCACAATTGATTTATTTCTGCCACAAAGCAAGCAAAACTACCTGGGTCTGTGCGAAACGCGGGTTAAATTAGAACAATTAACTACCAACCTGCCTGTACCCGCGGCGACCACTAATAGTGGCGGTGATAGCAGTTAATGACTTGTTAGTACTACCGCCAAATACACACACGCGATTTGTAGTGATGTCTTGTGATATCGATATGATTGATGTTAACTTTTTTGTCAATGACATACGTTAATATGCATTTGGTATATAAATTCATATTGTGTGTAAATCAAGTATGAATTAAAAAGTTAAGCAGAATAAGCAGACACATGTTTATGTTAGACTGTTTATCTATGTTGCCTATTATAGGATATCTTGCGATAGCAAAAAATGTGTAAGCTTTTAAAATTACCTAGAAAAAGACGAGGAGCAAATATATTTTGTTAAATTTTACAATACGTCCTATACTTTAATAATGACTGCTTACCTAAGTGCGACTGGCGGGCAAGGGGTCTCGTGTTCAATTCCCGGGTAGGGCAAAGTTTTACTAAGTTTAAAAAAAAATCTTAGAAGTAGCACGGAGTCTAGAATTGTGGCCAGTATATGGCAATAGGCTCACCCCCTATCACATGAGACTTATAACATAAATAGCGAAAAGTAGGAGTAACATTGAACAGAGGCATTAAGTGCCGTAGGTACCTGATGCACATCAGGCAGAGGTGCATCTCTGCCTACCCCTTCGGGGATAAAAAGGCGTGATGTTATGTTATGTTTTAATAATGCATTTCATACTATTCTATTTTCCAATATCTTTCAGAGCACACAATTTAATCACACACAAAATCCATTTCAATGACAGGTATAAATTACCAATATCGATAAAACTACTATTAAAATCGCAACACTAACAACTGTGCGACCGTCCGCGGTCACCACACTACTGCCATCTATAATTGGTTTGCTCCACAGTCGATTTTTATCTCCAATTATTGAGTTTTCACGCCAATTAAATATTATCTAGCTTCCGGTGGAAGCCGCAATGTCGATATAATCATACCGTCTCTTGAAATGGTACAAGTATAACCAGGGCCGGACTGTGAATTAGTTGGCCCCTGGGCTAACGGGTACTCGTGATTATTTTATCTCTACCCATAAAGATGAGTAAAGTTTTAAACTACCACTCTAGTGTTTTTGAATTTAAGCTAAAGTTAAGCATGATAACCTAAACTTCTAAATTAATATATCAATTTTTTATGAGTGAATGAGTACCTAGCTTCACCTAGCTTCACTGACGCATTGACTGACAGACTATTATTTATTTTGTATTTCTTAACGTTTCAAAGTACCAAATTATGGTTTAATTGAAATAAATGCTATGACTTTTGACTTGTGCCTTTTTTCAAAATAAAGTAAGACAGATTCAATTTGCAGTACTGTATGAACTAAAGCCTAAAATAATTTACAGAAGCATTAACTTAGGCTCTTTTAAACATTTACTTGGAAAACTTCATTGTCTCAGCAATTAGTCATTTCCCTTCCATTCGGCATTAACCCATATCATAGGGACCCTATATCTCTTTTTTTTTTAAGGGGGAAAATCATCGAATGGCTGCTCCCGCCTGGGTGAGGCGGGAGGGAGTGTCAGACTCTTACTGACTAAAAACCACCCCATTCCTTCTCCTGCACGTCGAGTCGGAGCCCCCGGTGCTCAGCCCCGGTTACCCGTTAGGTTCTCCGCGACTCCGAATCGGCATCGGCCGTATTGGGCCCCATCTGTGGACCCTATACCTCTGGGGCCCTTTCAAAAAGTCCCTGACTCCGGCCCTGTGCTCAACCCTTAATAGAAAATACGTTTGTTGAATAAATGATTTAATTAACTCACTTTATTGGCATTTTCACGTAGATTATGATTATAATACCTGTTCGTTTCCGTTCTAATATTATTGTGAATCTTAATGACGTTATTGAAAGTAGCCTGTCGTCTATTAATGGGTAGATAAGTATTATAGATAGTTATTTATTGGTAGTAAATATTACTAATACACTCACTCATTTGTTTATTGATTTCCTACGTTAATATTTTTGCGTGTGGTGTCAAACATTAGTGTCTTAAAACTATTTTTAAAGGCTTCCGATGTTATGTGAAACACTTCAGAATTCATTAAAAAAAATTTTTATTCGGAAATACAAAAATATTGCTTGAGTAACTAAAATAGGTCTCACGTGATTAGATGCCTGTACTAGAATAATCCTGTGTCACAGGCGGGAGTAGTTCTAACATAATTATAATTGTATTGCATTGATTTATATTAGAAAAAATAAATTTAACTATTTTTCTGAAAACCATGTCGAAATCGGTTCAGCCAGTCGCGAGATAATGACGGGCAAATAGATTAACACTTAAAGTTCAAACTCAGATCCTCCTTCGTTTTTTAGTATGTTAAAATCTCACAGAATTCAGTTTAACTGAACCTAATCCTCAAACATACGACCACACAGTGAACAATAACCCACAGATTAACTAAACCTACATAATCACAACGACTAGTTAACAGAAAAACAAACAGGACGCCATTTATCTAAGTTACAATTTACATTGAACCACACACCCATCCGGAGTGAACACAACTAACTACTTAAAAGGTCAAACTTTCTCGCTATTAACTTGTTTGGACCTTAAGGTCTATTTATTAATCGGTGCTAAGAGCCTCTTAGGATTAGCTGGTTTTGTACCTCTACACATGTATTATAGGTATGGTGCCTGGGTCAAAGGCTGTATTGTTAAACATAGACATTGTTTAAAATTCTGAACAGTGCAAAAAGTGACAGCATTGTTTGTAGCCGTATATAGATTGAAGGATACTTGACGCTTATTTCTACTGTAAATTATGTTTCTCCTAAATTGTTAATAACACAAGTTTTAAATAATTGTCTTATGAACTACATTTAAAACACCGACTTAAACCCCTCTTTTTGTAAGTGTCTAATACTTTTCTGAAAACCGAATCAAATCAGTGCAGCCAACATAGCATAACATCACGCCTTTTATCACCAAATGGATAGGTAGAGGTGCACATTACGGCAATTAATGCCACTGTAGGTACAATGTAACACCCAATTTTCATTATTTATATTATGAGTCTCATGTTATAGGAGATGAGCCTATTGCCATTCACCGGGCACAATTTCAGACTTAGCCAATACTTTGCCCGACACGGGAATCGAACCCGATACCCCTTGCCCAGCAGTCAGCCAACGAGGCAGGCAGTTAAGCCAATCGCGTGATAATTGCACACAAACAACATACAGGTATATACATACATACAGGTCCAACAGAGAACCTCCTTTTTTGCAGTCGGTTAAAAAGTTACTGTTCCTTGTAATACACGACATAATATCTTGCTATAATATAGATATACCAAGCTTCTCTGAAATGCAAAAAGTACATACTTCACAGAATGAAATAAATATAATTTTTGGCTCCTCTTTATAATGACTGAAAATGGTTACGTATTCTGCTTACACATAACTTTACTTAAAATGCCTTCGCAAGTACCTAATGTTTCCTGAAAAAAGACTACTAAAATAGTTTTCACTACTGGTTATTTTATTTAATACGAAGTTCTAAATGATGCACTGTGGTAGAAAGAAAATGAATATGCATTTTAAAAGTTTCCTTAACGCATCTTAAAGGCATCAGCATTTATAAATTTGTAGTAAAACTTCGAAGAACAGTAATTTCCAGGCGATCTATAAACTTTGTTGTTACCGACAATAATATGTATTTAGAAAGACATAATTATTATGCTATCGAAGATTATGCTACGATACATAAACTAGAAGAAATGATAAATAAACCTTCTTCTAAAATAGTTTCTTTAACAAACACTTCCCCAATCCCGGAATCCGTAACCACCATCAAATTTCTAATCCCACAAGGTCGGTAACGCACTTGCAACGCCTCTGGTGTTCCAAGTGTCCATGTGCGACACCGATTGCTTACCATCAGGTGGTCCGTCTGCTCGGTTACCGGCTTATAGCATAAAAAACGCATGAAAAATGTATAAAATCAAAGACAGGATAATTCCGATCATAAATCCTAGACATTTCCCAAAATATATCATGGATCCGAAACACAACTACTAGAGGTAGAATATACCAGCAAAATAAATAAAATATGACTTGCGAATAAGTCGACGATTGTACCGGTGTTCCAACTCATCACAACACTGTCCATGGATGTACAATGTACAACATGACGCGTCCGAAGCATTGTTCTTACTTGTTCGTTATAAATAAAGTATTATCTGCAATAATAACTTGCTCGATTGAACTGAACAATACGCCTGGTGGACGTGTGGGCGGCGGGGACTATCGTCTTGTTCATCGGAAATATGTGGGGATGATGGTACGAGGTATATTTTTAAGTAGTAGGATATCCAGTTACTCTTCACAATAGCTCCCTAATAGACGATATCTGATATAGGGTCAATTTATCTTAATCGTTATCATCATCAACCTATAAATGCCATATAGCCTATAAATGCCCACTGCTGAGCAAAGCCTCTTCTCATATGAAAAAGGTTTGAGCATTAATCACTACGCTTGCTCAATGCGGGTTTCCAATTTTAAACTTATAAACTCACAGTATTTTCTAAATAATCCTACAAAATACATATAAATCGGAAAAAGTGGCAAGTGGTACTCGCCGTTGGTAGGTTTTGAACCCACACTCTCATGCATGGGAAGCATCTCGGCCACTACGACACTTCATCATCACCAGTCCGAAAATGATCACACTTATATACACAAACGCCTTACTTGGTTCCCTAGTCCACTAGGTTGAACCCTTCTTCTTTCCAATCAAGTATTATTGTATTTAATTAACTCAATGACACGGTAGTTAAGGACAATTCTTCTCAATTCTTTATTCTAATTGTTGTATCATTTAATTTGCTCAGAGACTTAAGTCCTAAACGAATTACAAGATTAAAAACTACGGTACGTATGTATAGAGGTATATTACCATAACAAAAAAGATTTGTTAAAAATTATTAATTTAATGCACGCTCTTTTTGTTTTTCCATTACCTTACTTTAGTTTCCAAATATTACGATGTCAGAAAGATACAAAATTACTATTCATTTATAATTATTATCAATAAATACCGTTTCTTCCACTCTTATTATCGATATTTTTAAAATAATTAATTTTTGCTCGAAGTACCATCTCCTCTATAAAGATCCCATCAAGCATCCTTTGTTGAGGCCAGTCTGATTTAATTGCGTGCAGCGTTAATTGGCCATTGTCCGGCAATATTCTGCCCTCGCCCTCACTTGACTATAGCCAATTGTTTTGTGCCCCATTGCCTTGTGCCCCGTCTTCTAATGCGCAGTCGTGATGTTGCCCACCGTTTAGATATCGATTGAGATGTTTTTGGGATTAATTAATCTTATTGTTTTTAGTCTGAAACGGTATTAAAGGTTTGGTCGCGACAGTCTGTGTGCAACGGGTCCTTTTTAATTTATTGCGTTGAGTAGATGGCGCCGCTAGCGTTTTAAGTATTGTAAATCTAATTATGTTGATGTCACCGTAGAAATGATTCAGAAATCATTCCAATTCAAATAGATTTTATTTTTTATGTCAAATTGTTAGTAATTGCAAAATTTCTTTTAGGTTATACCTGGACTAATTTAAGAATAAGGAAGACGCTTGATATACCAAAGTATATAGAAAACGTAACGTCCGAACATTACTAAGAGCAATTCCACAACAAGCACACAACTTACACTCCAACCAACAAGTTTTTCCTGTTATATAAGAAAATGCCGCGAAAACATTTTCACTGACAACTACCACAAACAATATCCCATTTCTCCAGCCCCAGATGTAGAGATTACGTACAACATGCACTATTAACAATAAGGAAAGGCTTTACGACAAAAACGTAACAACTTCCAAGTTGCATACATGACAAAGACTTTAAAAGAACCTGCCTCTCTGTTCCCTGAATCATATACATAATCATAATAATTAAATGTCGCAATGAGAAGCGTTATCAGGTAGACGCAAAATGATGCTACTGACCAGACCATGTCAGAAAACACTACAACTTTAAAAAAATAATCAGCATACATTGCTGAGTTTGTTCGTTTATAAAATAATGTTCGTACAATGTAAGAAGCAATGGATGGTGTACAAAGAAAATTGGTCGTAATGTCAAAGATACAACAATGCAGCAAAGTGTCAGACTGAAAACCAGTTAGGCAAATTATCTGCAAAGAATCAGTGGCTCCACCTGCCGGTCTGTACGGCAGTTATTTATTTATGTATTCTGTGTTGCAAAGTTCGCGTGATGAGACGCAATGTATTGTTGTAAAAGACTTGTGTAGCCAGTTTTATTTTTACCTGTTGATACTATTTTAATAAACTTTGGTATGTATTAGAAATAGAGGCGGTTTTATTTATGAAGGGCGGTGTTTGTAAGGCGATGATATGTTGCGACAATGTTTCTTGAGTTTTTTTAATATTTTGTTAACATATGTTAAGTAAGATAGTGCAAGCTTGGTATTATCATTGATTGCGGACGATTTTGGAAGTATTTTAGATAGTTATTAGGGTAACTTTTTTTAAATTAAAAGAAATCATAACTACATTAACTTACTGTCAAGACTTGAATATACAACCATTACATCACAAAAACATTTGACACACAGTTTATGAACTCTAAAATCTAAACTAGACAGAGCCTGTATCTTAGATGATAGTTCCATCCATTGAGACAGAATATTATTCACAAATGATAGAATAAAGCACACACACCACTTTACATAAAGCAAAATGAAAAAAAAAACAAAACCACATCACCAGACAACTCACTCAAACAACAACTAAACAAACACAATAAATAGACAGACAATAATAAATTGTTTTAAACCTCGAAACGAAATCGTTTCTGTATCAAATGTTGAAGATTTTTCAATCATCTACACAGCAGGTTGTCTAATTATAAGTATAATGATCCGTCCTATAAGTGCGGTTAGAAAAACGAATGTTCTCATAACAAACATTATAATAATGAATAATAATTTGTAATTAGTTATTGTGTAATAAAAACTATTTTGTGTTTAGTGGAACGTAAAGAGTTAGTGGTATTCGAATTTTTTTCTTAAGGGAGGAATATCGTCGAATGCCTTATCCCGCCTGGGCGAGGCGAGATAGAGTGTCAGACTCTTGCTAACTAAAAACCACCCTGTTCCTACTCCTGCCCTTCGAGCCGGAGCCTTGCGACACACTAATGAGAGTAGCAGTACGACAGTCACCTCTAGCAGTAAGCCTCTAGCATGGCTTGAAATTAGTCGAGTTCCTCATCAAACAGTTACGCGAGTTCTGCTACGCTCAGTAGCAATGCGACAGTCTAACAATAATTAATACACTTTTCTGGAAACCGCATCAAAATCGGTTCTGCCAATCGTGAGATAATCGGGCACTAATGACTAAACTAACATACTTACATACATACAGGTCAAACTGCGAACCTCCCTTTATATTGAAGTCGGTTATAAACATTATCGTCTTAAGTAATTATATTAGTAGTGATTTAATTTTTCAATAAGCATTCGACATTTTAGCATTAGACTTTTTTTTTAAAAGAGTAACGAATGGAGTTTCTTGCTCGTTCTTCTCCACTCGAATCGAAATTTTGGAACGAGCGCCTAGCTTCACTGACGGACAGACTGACAGACTATTATATATTTCATATTTGTTGACGTTTCAAAAGTACCAAATTATGGCTTAATTGAAATAAATGCTTTTGAGTTTGAGTTTGAGTTTTAATTTCTTGCACTAAGCAGTTCACAACTAAAATTCGATTAAAGTGAGCCGTATTAATTATTATAGAAAAATTATATGCGCATTAACCTCTTGGAGACAGTGAAAATGTTTATTATTTTCTTATGGTCTGCTCTCTCTTCAGAATTTGAAAAAGGCGTCACTTCATAACGATGATAATGAGAATAAAACCATGAACCTACTTTCAATTATATATTCAGGTATACATAATAAATTTAAAGATAATTTTTTGTATAGAATAGGAGGCAAACGAGCAGACGGATTACCTGATGGTAAGCGATCAGCGCCGCTCATGGACACCCGCAACACCAGAGAAGTCACACGTACGTTCCGGCCTTTCAAAAAGGAATATGCTCTTTTCATGAAGGTCGTATCGGTTCGGAAATACCGCCGACGATAGATCATAATTATATGTGCTATATCGCCGTACCCTTGCAAGGTTCATGTATGAAAAATGGGTGTAACAACATAAACGCAATAAATATTTATAAACCCGTTAACCGCCACGTCATCGGTGACCGGAGTTAGCGAAGGATTTGTCTTCAACAGTTTTGTAATGGCAGTCAAAGGCTTAACCTTTAAACTACAATCTTTATCCCGCCAACCATGTAATGTAGAATACGACAAGCCCTCTTATCTAATTCATACAAAGAGGTTACTAATACTTTTAACAATAAAAACGCGCATAACTTTCATATCAACTCGCAAATCGAACTTTATTACTGTAGCAATAAGAAAACAAATAAAAATTGTTATTAAAGTAAAAATAACTCGGCAAGTAACATTGGTATGCGTTACTAAAACAAACACAAAGGCTGCGCAGGCGCATTTGAAATGATAATAAAACGGACAAATGAAATCGCACACTTAACCGTATCTTTGTGATGCGCTCGGACAAAGTGGTGGATTAAAGGGATGAGGTTGTATGTTGGAGTCCCGGGAACGGGATCGGTCGATTTTTTTTAAGTCTAACTAAACCTCTTTGTTGCCGATAATACCTAACGTTTATAGAGGTAAAGATGGAATTGACCGGGAGTGCAATATTAAAAAGTTTTTTGCTATAAAAAATAATTCTACTATCGCGGATAAATTAGATACAAATAAATTCCTAAAAATCAGATTATAAAATAGAATTATAATAATATACCGTTCCCAAAAATCAAGAATAATTTCAAAGACATATAGACCATAAAGTCTAGCATACAAATTGCAAGCAAATAAGTGTATCTAAAAAACTTTCATCACATATCGATTACCGGAAATCCCGGTAAAACCCCGGGATTGTCACATCCCACTACACTACAAGACATGAAAACCGAGTACACGACTAGTATCGTAATATTTGCGAATAATCCTCAAACAGGTAATACTATACACTGGCCACATTGAGGAGACTCAGATAAAGAAAATATCAAGACTATTATAGCCCGTCGCACGCACGTCGCTCTCTCGCGAGATTTGTGTGGATACGACTATGTCAGGTGAAATTTATTTAATTACTAGCCGACCCGGCAAAAGTCGTACAGCTTAAAAAAAAATTCTCACCTTTTAAACCTTCCCTGGACTTCCACGATCATTTCAAAGCCAAAATCAGGCAAATTGCCTCAACGGCTAAAAAGATCAACTTAATACTCACGTGAACATACTGAGAACAGCTCTATTGCTACTGCGCGGTCGCGGAAATATCGCACAGCCTACTCACTCATCGCCACGACCGCGCACGCTGCTCATGAGGAAGAACCCCTCTGTGGTTCGAAACTAGTAGAGCTTTTCTCAGTATGTTCACGTAAGTAACTCGCGATTTTTAGTAGTTTAGTATGTCTCACGATAGTTATTATAAAAACAATTTTACAGGCACTGTGCCCCTTTTATCATGCTTTCAAATTCTAAACCTTTACAATGCTCTATCAAAAACCCAATAACACTCAGCCCATCTTAAATATTAAATATAGGACCTTAGACACTGTACTATTGTGCACACACCACATCCACACAACACCAACACGTCAGTCGACTATATCTTTTGTAGTTTCGCATCCAGCGCGCTGTCATACGGCGGAGCTTAGCGAATTAACACCGAAGTTAAGTTGCATTATGTGCAGTGCCTTTTACAACGCCGCACCTCTCATACCGCTACTTCAACTAAAGTGGAGCAGTAATACCAGTTCATACAATTGTTCGTTTTTTGATGAGTCATTGGTGTGTAAAATTGTTGGCAGTAGATTAATTTTGTTGTAGTATTTTCCTAAACCGTTTTGCAGTACTTAGTATTGAGACCACAGAGCCCAAATGTTGTAATTTCAATTTAGTTGTTATAAGTGTTTAATGCATTATTTCATAGTAATTAAAGATAATTACACTCAGCCATATGCTTAACTTTTTTTTTCTTTGGCACAAACTCGCCACAGCCTCCCAAAACCTCTGCAACTCCTGTAAGCCAGGATCTACAGTAGATACAACCATAAAAACACCGGAACACTGAAGTCCGGCGCGTCCCAGGGACATGAATAACTGTCTTGGTTCCCGCAACGAAGTGAATCAGAAGATAATTATAAGAAGAAAAGAAAAAAACGATAGTTTCCTCTTCCCTCGGTGAATTACTGCAGAAGACAGAATTAATTAACTTTTTAAAGGACAAAATAAACAAAACGTCACAATAGACTGACTGACAACGACTGCACGGTTAGCGTGGTGGCCGAGTAACCGGCTGCCGTCCAACGTGTATCGGGTTAGATTCCCGCACGAAGCTACTCTTTGTGTGATCTACAAATTATTTTTTTGGATGTCATATGTATGTTTGTAAACGCACCCGTGTCGTACAGGGGAAAATCCCAGTGTGGGACAAAATAAAAAAAAAAGGAACAGAAAAACGAAATGGAGCTTCGCATAAATTTATCCTTCTGACACTCATCTGCACAGTGACCAACACCACTATAGAGGTAGTGTTGTTACCAATGTGTTAGTACGTATTGTACAACATGTTCAATGTTAATTACACACACAGATTTCTTACAATCGAGACTTAGGTTTTAATATTAAGGCCTAGGTTTAATTTCCTGTGTTACATAATATTATGTAATACTTAGATTGCTACTATTGTTGTTTGCATAAATTGATGTGATTTGATATAACGTTAAACTAGTTTATAGTCGGATTTATCCATTAATATTAATTACTATTCTTTTCATATGTTTTTTTTATGGCATAAGCCGGTAATCGAGCAGACGGATCACCTGATAGTAAGCAATCGGCGTCGCCCATGGACACTTGGAACACCAGAGGCGTTACAAGTGCGTTACCGGCTACTTCATGGCGGCCCATTAAGTATAGGCGACATAGTGGTCAAACGTGCCGAATATCTCGATTTACCACCGGTTTAAGTGGTGATGCGGTCTACAATGAAGCCTATCGTCGTCCCATAAGCAACCTATTCACTCGGGCCTTGAAGACACCCAGGTTTTCAAGAAATACAGACTCAATTTTAACTCGCGCTTAAGTATAGTTCTGTCTCTACAAATTCTTTGTAAAATGACAGAGACAGCACGATATGTAAGCACAACTTAAAATTGAGTATCCTTTCATCATTCGCGTCACTTGATATTAGAGATTTCGGGATATTAGATTTCTAGATATTAGAGATTTCGGGGATCGTTTCATACATACATAACTTCCTAGCCTTTTATCCCCGAAGGGGTAGGCAGAGGTGTACATTATGACACTGTAAAATGTAACACCCACTCTTCACTATTTATGTTATGAGTCTCATGTAATAGGGGCGAGCTTATTGCCATATACCGGGCACAATTCCAGACTCCGTGCTACTATTGAGAATTTTTGTAAAACCCAGTAATAATCGTTCGTTTTGTTTCAATATGCTTTTTAATGGATTTCCCACAAAGGAGTAAGTAAAGTTAACTCTGGCAAAATTACCATCAGGTGATCCGCCTGCTCGTTTGCCTCCTATTCCATAAAAAAAATCGTTCTTCGCAATCGTATTCGCGACCACTCAATCAACAACACAGTCGTAGGCATATGTTTTATAAATCATCATTAATATACGACACCTATCTATATACAATTTTCTACAAAAACAAGCAACCGTGAGAATAAAACTAGAAAGGTCATCAGATCTTCGAAATAATTAAAAATAATTAAACCACACACAAACGAACACAAGCGCTTCAATTTAATTTAATTTCCTATTAAAATTTTCGTAATCACAAACCCGGCTCTTAATTAAAAAGCACACATAATCAATTTTGTATAAAACCAATATTTATATAGAGGTTCTAAGCTTAATAAGTTAACTAGTCAATTAATCGAAGTCCGGCTTTCGTTTTAAATAAAGGGTATCATTAAGGACAGATACAATTCTTCAATTGGATCATTAATTAGTCAATTAAAGGGCAGTCTTCCTTATTTTACCTGGTTGAGTATTCCACGCAAATGAGTATCATAAATTACAGAACAATCGCATATGACTTAAAGACGTTTGTGCTCGGCCGCAAAATGGATTAAGGATTCGGTTGTAATGAGAGCGTTTAGGCGCGGTTTTGTGTATTTAAGAAGGTTGATAAATGATAGAAATGGATGAACTATGTGAAAAATGATAAATGAAAGATAGGAATTGGTTTGGAAAAATAACCTTCTGTCAAGCATCAATTTTTTTTTATGGTATAGAAGGCAAACAAAAGATAAAGTAAGGAGACGAACTCTGGTATTTTTTAAATACTTTAATACAATAAGAAATGTTGTCAAAGCCCGCACCACAGTCGGGGCGTAAATTAATAATAAGCTTTTTTACTTCTTCTTCAGTTTTCTCAAAGAAAACAAGAGAGGTCCAAACAGATTTGGCATAATCTAAAGCTTTTTAAGGAAAATTGGAAGAAAAGAAGATGTTGCGTGTTCATAAGCGACTTAAGATGTTATACGAACCATCATCCTATTTCTTTGCAAATTGTAAGATGCTCTGTCATAACCTTGATTTAATTTTGAAGATTATCTAAAGGCGTTTGGCTTTAAGCTTTTAAAGCCAAGGATACAGTAGGGGACAAATGTCTTGCGACATGTGTCACCAGGGACGTTGGGTGAAGTAGCGCGACGTCGGGTGAAGTATCGCGACGTTGCCGGACTTCGATCGACATGTCTGGCAACATCAACGTCGCTATGGACAGCGTGGGACATTTGCTCTCTAGACTATCCATGGCTTAATCGTATTCATTTCTAAAAACAAGCAGGTAGTCACCTAAAAATCTTTGAAATCCGGTTTTCGCTCCCGCCAACAGTCCTACCAAATCTCACCAAGCATTGCGTGTCGAACCAAAACGTATAACTGGATCCTATTAATACGAACGCATCTGAATGGCCCACATTGTTAATACGTACAATGTATCCTAATGTACCTCGTACGGCTTCTAATAAACGCTCCTTGCAAATTAAATGGTTTGAATTGAGCCTGTGTGTATTGCACAGGTGAAGTTTCTAGATAATGTTCTTGACAGAGACTAAACTTCTTATACAACATCAGCAAAGAAGCTTTTTTTGACAATGGCCTCATAAAGGTCACCCAATAATAGGAGTTCCCAGTTTGCTGGTTCAAAACTACACACCATTTATTTTTTATTTAGACGACTCGACCGGAGTGATACCACGGCCTCGCAGAAAGCCTATGTAAAGCAACGCTTGCGTTGTGTTTCGTCATGTGAGTGAGGTTACCGGAGGCCCAATTACCCCCTTCCTCAATCCCTGAATCCCCAACGATCCTCAAACTCTTAATCCCCAAAATGCCGGTAACGCACTTGTAACGCCTCTGATGTTCCGGGAGTCCATGGGTACGTCGATTGCTTACCATGAGGTGATCCGACTGCTCGTTTACGGGTTTATGCCAAAAAAAAATTAAAAAATACCATGTGTTTGTTATCCAATTTAACCTTAGTAAAAGCATGACGTCTGATTGTGTCCTTTTCGTTCCTACGAATAAGACACAAGAGCAAGGAGTTACCTCTTCCAAGGAAGAAATAACGAATAAGCGTTCATAATAATTATGTTATTCATTAAGCAAACTTATAACAAAAGAATACATTACATTTTAGATTACCACTAAAAGACTGTAGGCTCCTTGTAGCTTCTATCAGCTAACTTACTCATGCCATTGCATATTTAGTGCATTATCATGTTAATTTCCATTTGTACCAGATACGCACAATTCTCGAAGCAAAATGTCGGGATCATGTCCCAACTAGTTTCATATCAGATTTTAATATTGTTCACGATATTATAGACTTTGGTTACCATAGTTAATTGGCATTGCTTTTGTTTTTTAATTGAATCTTATCTCGAACTTATGTTATGGAATCTTTGGAATTGTTTTCGATTATCTTCTAATTAATGTATTATGTTAATCTAGGTCTTGGTTGCACTTGTTTTGTCCGTTTACTTTTATATTTTTGCAACATTGTCCGAACAGAAATGGTACATCTGTTGAAATCTATTTTCGTCATTTTTTTGCAAGCAATTGGATAGTTATGAGCATTCATACATACATTTCATACAACTTTGTACTTTTCTCTAATTAAATAGTTATTCCTTTTTATGCATAAAATGACACTTCATAGCAGCGATAATTAGTACCTAAGTACTCCTAAACATATCATATTTCATGCGCTAAAATTAAAAAAACACAGTCGCAAGTAAATCTATACCAATCAGAAAAAACGTTTAACAGATTGCCAACTTTATAACAAAAAACCTAAAGTTGAAAATTTGAAAGACAGGAGCCTGCTTAAAGTGCTGGTCGTACTAGTCATACAAGACTCATCTCGACCAGTTAATGAATAAAATCAACCTGCCGTTGCCGTTCTCAGCAAAGTTGACACGGAACTTGTGCGCAAATAACAGTTAGCCGGTCGACAAAGGCATCTAGCTTCGTATAAAAATATCGAGTTGCTTCTCCAAGCCTTATATGCAGCACAATAGTAGACGTGCCTTGCGGGACACCCGATATACTACGTAAATTGCTGCGTTGATCGGATTTTTGCTTTTTTCTGTATGATTTCGTTTTAAATGGCAAAACCTGGTTTTAAATATGTGGATCTATTTGATTGTTGATGTTGTGACGTGGTTGATACAAATATGTTGAAAGATCACATTAGTTTGAAAAGGCTTCTTTGGACGGTTTAGGGATAAACGGAACTAGTTTAGCAAAAAATACCTTCACTTATTACTTAGGATCCTAATTGTATTTGGAAAAAAATCAAGAGAAAGATTCACGTTATATCAATAAAAGATAAATAAAGCATTTTTCTCCAATGCCTTATTGCTATTATGAATAAATTTTACTATGAAAGCACCTAATGCCACTGTACATATAATGTTTGTACACCCACTTTTCACTATTTATGTTACAAGTCTGTAGTCTGTACACCCACTTTTCACTATTTATGTTACAAGTCCCATGTAATAAGGGGTGAGCCTATTGCCATATACCGGGAACAATTCCAGACTCCGTGCTACTACTGAGAATTTTTTCCAATTTTTGTACCCAATTCACATTTCCACTTAGTAGAAGACTACTACAACTATCCACGACAGTACAGCTCAAAGCTTCTCACCACATCAAGAAATAGGAAAACACAAAGGACCACTGCCTCACAACCTTAAAATCCTTTACTTACCTCAAACAATAGAACAAATTGCTACCTAAATACCCTTTCTCAGCTACTGTCTTCCACACAACAGTAGCTACAAACTACAATAAAAATCTTCGCAAAATATTCTACGTACTAAACCTTTGCGTGTCTTCAGTAGAAATGCGAAAATCAGTATTTATTGTCTAAGTGACGAGTAATAAATTGTTCTGAGGACTACCAGGTCCATTGTAGTTCCAGCAGGTTTTATTATACGACTATTGAATACGCCTTGCAATTGTAAGGGAAATATTTCTTTATTATATTGTGTTACTTTGTGTTTGAGAATGTTTTTCGTTTAGCATTGCTTTGTTTTTGATTTATGTTGCGTTTTGTTTCTGTGGTTTTTTTATTTCCTTGTGGGTCTATTAATTTCCCGAGCCTTTAGCCAAACGCCAATTTAGCGCTTGTCTACAGAGAGAGTAGAAATCAAAATGTATAGGGATGACACTGACAAGTGTCAAAATTTACGTCAATCCCATATAATTTGGTTTTCTATTCTACATGTAGACAAGCGCTAAATGGCATTTGGCTACAGCTGCTGGTAATGTTATAATTTCTGAGTATTGTGCCGCGGAGAACTTAACGGGTTACCGGAGCTCCGGCTCCAAATGCAGGAGTAGGAACGGGGTGGTTCTTAGTCAGTAAGAGTCTGACACTCCCTCCCGCCTCACCCAGGCGGGAGAAGTCATTCGATGATTTTCCCCCCTTAAAAAATCTGAGTATTGTATTTTGGATTTGATATCATTATGTGTCTAGAATCTTAGGTATCAATTTTTTTTGGTTATAAAAGTTAAACTTGCAGGAATGGTAGTATGAAACTAGTTATAGAGGTAAAATATAAACAAAACAGGTAAATGTTTATTATAAAATGTTTTACATCACTTATTGGTATTATTAAAAAAGAACTCGTCAGTATCCGTTTTATAACCAATAAATAATTAATAAAATAATGAAAATAATAAAATAACTAACACAGCATATGAGTAACCATAACAATTTTCAACAAATTCTTGTAAAGTCGTAAAATTTATTCATATTCAAGATTATAAAAAGGTTTTTGTGTCGCTTGTGTGCAATGAATAAGAAAATTTTATCGATAATTAGTCAGTACTATAACTTTAACAATAACTTCGTTATAGACCAGGAGCTAAAGTTGGTTTTTCAAAATTATGTTGAGTAGGTGCAAAAGTGACAATAATAAACGTATTTCTTTGTAATATAAATTCCAATATTATATGTATAGAAAAAAACATCTAAATAGAATCTGTCATAAAATAAAGTATGCATATTTTTACGTGGATGAAAGTAAAAAATACTTTAGATAGACATACAATTCAGATAAATACATTCACTACTGCTCTCTTTTTAGGATAAATAAACAAAATAGATTTTCTCTTACATTCTTTTTTCCTTAAAAATCAAAATATCACGCCTTTTATCTCCGAAGGGGTAAGCACTGAAACACATTTACGGCACTTAATGCCACTGTACAGTATACACTGTAACACCCACCTTTAACTATTTATGTTATAAATCCCATGTAATAGGAAGTGAGCCTATTGTTATACCGGGCACATTATCGACTCCGTGCTACAACTAAAAATAAAAAAAAATCAATAATACTTTGCCCGACCTGATAATCGAACCCGAGACCCGTTACTCGGCAGTCGCACTTGGGACCACTAGGCCAACGAGGTAGTCCTTAAAAACCTTTACTTTTAAAATGGGTTCCATATACCGATGTTGCAACAAAAATTAGCTTACCTCCTGGCTCAGAAAGTGCTATAAAACTAAAAATAGTGCCTTAAGGCGGTACCTTCAAGTGCGTCCCGAGCTTAATCGTCTCTTTTGAAAACGATATAACTGTCTTGCAGACAAATAAAATAAGTTTTTTACAACACCTACTGTCGGCAAGTCTGGAATACTTTCATTTTATTTCAATTGTAATTTTATAATGCATTTTCTATTAAGATCTGCCTGCTTTTACTTAACTTTTATATTTATATTTTATGGCGATGTTTTTTTTTTGTCGGAAGCTCTTTGACTATGTCAGTGACCTAGCTTTGGTACTAGTCGCTTCAATTTTCTTTCACGGTGCTCTCTTTAGCTTTTATATTGTTTTTCCTGTTTGAATTTTCCTTATATGAATGCCAATAGAACAACTAGGACCAGGGTATTCACGGTTTTGTACATATTTGAATACTTTTTTAATCAATACTACAATCTTCTATGTTTATTACTATGAATATCAGTTAGGCCTACTGTCCACGATGTGTTATTTGACGAATGAAATTGACGTCAAGCGACAATAACAGCATAGAAACAATGAAAACTATACACGAAACGGCAACATAACATCCGTCTATTATGATTTTTATACCGGCCACAATTCCAGACTCCGTGCTACTATTGAGATTTTTTTTAAAACCCTGTAATATTTTTACCCGACCCGGGAATCGCACTCGAGATCCCTTGCCCGGCAGTCGCACTTGCGACCACTCGGCCAACGAGGCAGTCTTATTTCTTGACAATAAATTATTAATCCATTTCCATACAGCTATTGAAAGCTGCAAAATGAACAAGTTTGAACTTTAGTAAAACTCAAAAAGCAATTATCATCTCTAGCGAACATTACTCAAAACGGATATTAACACCTAGTTTATTTAAATGAAAACAAACAGTAGCAACAAATTAAAATTCCCTCGCACATTATAAAATTTACAATAACTTTAAGATAATTACTATAGCTTTAATATCTCAGGAACAATTAACGTCTATCACGTTGGTCCGCCTCGGGGGTATTCGGGCGCGGTCGGCTGCACTCGGTAATTGCCCTGCTCGTACGCAGCCTCAAGCGACTGCATTGGCTACCGTCTCTATAGTAGAGAAAACAATTTGTTTTAGTAAATAGAAAAATGATTTGTAATGTTGTCTCATTATCTTATTAGTAAATTGGTTTTTGAGTGGTAGTTATTAGTGTAGGAGGGACAATGCTTGATTGATTGATCCGTCTGATGGTGGATATTGCTATTTTAATGAATTAGCACAATTTCCTGTTGGCTCTTGTACTAGTCAACGTTGATTGGGTTTACAGCATATTGTTGATGGGCGTATTAATCATTGTTTTGTCTAATTACGTCTGAATAGAAATCGAAAGGAAACAAGTAAATGAAATAAAAAGAAGAGATAATATATTCGTACTATTTGAAACTTACTTTTCTATTAATAGGTATCTTAAAGATTTCAAAGATATTTCAAGCATCTTTCTTCCCGTCACCTGTACCATCTTTTTTACCTCACAATTTTGGATTACTGAACTTAATATGTGATGACTTCTGATTTGCGAACAACGTTATTTATGTATAAGGGAAAAGATTCACAATCGAGCTATATAGGTAATCAATTCAACGTCCCATACAATTATAATGCCATCAAAAATCCTAACTACCAACAGATTTATTAGCAAAGATAGGTAATTTCCACACAGATGACAACTAATTTATTCATAGAGTTTCGCAGTGTCCCGGTTGAAATCCGGGCACTGACGTAGCCCGGGGCGGCCGTCTTGCCCCCAATTACGTCACAACTTGCCCAGATGTATGATTTGTCGGGAATTTTAATGAAGTCTTATGGATCGCTTTCCAACCTGTTTCTGTATCAATGTTATAATGAGCTGATTGTGAACAAGTTTCGGTAAAGCTTAGTCGTGCAATTATTATGCCTTGATTTCGGCTGTATTGATATGATTCTTGATTATATCGTTGTGTGGTCCAGTACGGGGCCGAAAGGTGCAGAATCGGGGAATTGCTGGAGAGACTACGTCATTATAATTAAATACTTGTTTTGTTCTTTTCGTCAAATGTGAAGTCAGTTCAGGGTTACGGTTAATCGATAACATTGGTTTGAACAACGTAAAAGTTTCTCTCTTCCTTTTCATATAGTTGTAAAATTATCTCTGAAGATGTTTCCAAGAATATTCTTTATTGAGTATTCTTCGACAGTTCACACTATAACTGCATAGCACCTTCAGTTGACCCTTGAAATTTCCCTTTACGAGTTGAGAACAGGTCTAAAACGCTTATTACCCTCGCCATAAGTACCGTTGGACTTTCAAAAAGTACGTAAAGTATATCATTATGCACCGGCGAAATTCCCATGAGCGAAACAAAATTTTAATTAAACACAAAAGCTTGTTTCGGCTTTATCTTTCAAAAGAACAATGAGTGCAACAATTACAATCAACAAGGCCCACTGCTCTTACGGGACTTCAAAGAAAAAAAAGGCATCGAAAACGTGACCCAAATTGCTCTTTTTGCACCGAACAGCTCCGATAATGGTCGAAATTTGCCGAAAGCGAACGAATTTCGGGGTCAATTTGATTTATTTACGGTTTGATACAGTTCCGCGTCCAAGTTTTTTGGACAATGTGACTTGAATTGATGAGGCGAGAATGTTATTGGTGTCGAGGCACATGAAGTAACGTGTAATAATTTTGTTAATGGCAGGGTTTGCGGTGTTGTATTCTTGTTAATATTTTAACTTAAATGTCGAGTGTTTTGCTAGGGATATTTAATACGATAGTCATTGTTTTTTATTTACATTTAAGTGCTACTTCTTTAATCGTGGTTAGTATACCATAAGACCATCATAGCGTATTAAAATACCAAACACAAAAAATCTTAACAAGTCTCTCTGACATTACCAACGCTTGACACGTCTATAGTCATTTTACTATTCTACATCAATACTTTTATCATAAACTGTTATAGTGTTAAAAGCAAAAACGACTATGGCTCGTTGACTAGCGAGATAGGCACAGGTGGCTGGCCCATCGCCTGAGGTTGTGCTTATCCATTTTGAATCGGCCCGTCCTGAACGCTGGGCCCTCCCACTGTCATCAACGACACGTCCCATGGAGATAATGGGTTTTGTATTGTTGTGCAAATGTCTATTGATATGATTATAGTTCAGCATGTTGATGCTTTTAGCTTTGGGGTGAGTTGTGAATCGTTTTGAGGTCATGGAAGATAGTAGACAGAGTTTAAACTGTCAAACACCAAGCGGTCACCGGTGACCGCAACCTATTGTTCTATAATTGTGTCTACAAAACCGGTACTCGACGAGTTAAAGTGAGTTTTAAGTTTGTAGAGGTAAATGTAATGTAATAGCTGGAGAGGTTTGGTTTAGCAGTAGTTACTTTCAGAGGTAGATATGTATTTACTTTTGTTAAATTCTTATTATTGTCATGCTTTGAAGTTAATGGTGGCTTTAATTTTCAATTGCGCTTTATTTTATTTGCATGTTATACTGAGAATTTTCGTCTTGTTTTTTTCTTAATATTGGTTTTAAGATGATTAAAATGCCACTGAACTTTGGTCAATAAATCATCATAACTTGACAATTTATTAATATTCATTATGATGCCATGTTTTGGTATGTCTGTGTTATAGTGGAACTGCCACTATTATTCCATTTATATTTAATTTTTATTTATATTCTCTGTGGTACAGGTGACCCAGTTTTTTTTCTAACTTATTTTCTTGTTATAACTTGATGGTCATCGCGTGATTCAAGATGCAAATTAGTTTTATTTATTTCTATGTAAAAAAGCATTTTAATTGCTGATCTTATGTGTGATCAATAAAATAAAATAAAGTACGTAGATGTCATTTGGACTTTTGTTTTATAATTTTTCTAGTTTTCTGTTTTTTTTAGTTCACCATTGGCTAGCGGTTTGTGTTCAATTACAAATGACAAAGCATTCGGTTCAATTTAATACTAAACTTATAAGTACTTTTATATTTTACTAGTCGTTCGACTGCCTCGTTGGCCGAGTGGTCGCAAGTGTGACTACCGGGCAAGGGGTCTCGGGTTCGATTCCCGGGTCGGGCAAAGTATTACTGTGTTTTTAAAAAGAAAAAAATCTCAATAGTAGCACTGAGTCTGGAAATGTGCCCGGTATATGGCAATAGGCTCACACCCTATTACATGGAACTCATAACATAAATAGTGAAAAGTGGATGTTACTTCTGTGTGCACCTCTGCCTACTCCTTCGGGGATTAAAGGCGTGATGTTATGTTATTTTACTAGCTTTTACCTACGGCTTCCCTCGCGTTTCCGTGGGATAAAAGTAGCCTATGTGTTATTCCAGACCATAACCTATCCCTGTTCTAAATTTAAACCCGATCCCTTCAGCCGTTTCGACGTGATTGAGTAACAAACATACACACAAACAGGCAAACTTTTATGAATTAGTTTTTATAAATTGTTTCAAAAAAGAAATCATACTAAGGCTAATCTTGTAGATGGATATATATTTTTAAAGAATCTGTCCAATCTCCCCAATTCCTGAATCCCCAACGATCCTCAAAGTCTAATCCCCAAAAGGCCGGTAACGCACTTGTAACGCCTCTGGTGTTCCAGGTGTCCATGGGCGACGCCGATTGCTTACCATCGGGTGATCCGTTTGCACGTTTACCGGCTTATGCCATAAAAAAAACGGAAGTTGTGAAACTATCGACAAATCTAGTTCCATAATATTTTTACTAAAAGACTGGACTGACTGTCCTGTACGTCTTATACCTCTATTATCGCTATAAGAACAGTTCAGATTAACTTTAACATTCAAGGAAATGACGTAATCAGTTTCATTATTCCAGTTCCAAGTACTGACTTCTTTTCTAGTCTTAATAGACAGGTGCTCTTACAAAATGGCGTTGCTTAAGCGGCAATCACTGGACAATCTATCAAGCAGTATTTAACCAGTCATTTCCTTCAATCTAGTATGACTCACGCGCCGTGCAATAGAGGCCCCTACTACCTTCGTACAAAGTCTCGTGTAGTCTCATTTTTCTTGGAACACCCTGTTCTTATTTTTGGCTAAGTTTAATCCAGTATGATATTCACCGATATTAG
The DNA here is from genome assembly GCA_038387885.1 of Spodoptera picta. NCBI lineage: Eukaryota > Metazoa > Arthropoda > Insecta > Lepidoptera > Noctuidae > Spodoptera > Spodoptera picta. The sequence continues at coordinate 58,130 of JAZHFQ010000308.1, forward strand.
CAGTAACACGGAATTTGGAATTGTTTTCGTTATTTGCCTGTGATCATATTAGACATGGTGGTGTTTCTGGAGACAGCAGATTAGAATATATTATGTCACCATCTCTGTTTTTTTCTTCTACGTCATAAAAGACTATGATTCTTTCACTCTCTGGTTCCAGGACACTACAAATTACAGAGACTAAGCTGCAGAACTTTATAATATACCTACACCTTTGCCCTCCAATCTACGAAGCGCGAAGATCATGACAAATTTTCATAAATAGAATATAGGCTCATTGGCTCATAGTCCAGTAGCAAACTATCGATGCGTGCATCTCTCACTTCATCTACTTCAATCAATTTCTTAATGTAAACTTAGAAACACACGACCATAGCCAGTCCAATTTTAAGTCAGCTTTCTTCTATCAACTACTCAGTGAATGGTCAACTTATACACATTCCCATATCGTTTATTCATGCCACCATAATATCAATGTTCGATATGAAATCAACTTTTTAATTCCCGTAGAGCGATTTTCATTTCGCTAAACCTGTTTATCATTACTTCATATTTTGCTACAGTATTATAATTCTTATGCAGATTAAGATAAAGGTTATTTTCTCCGCGAATGTTTGTAAATTGTGTAAGTAGAGAGCACCGTGTCTAAACCACTGGCAGTTTAGATTTAAGTATTCTTATTTATTGCAATTTGTCAGTGAAACGAGATTTTAAACTTGTTTTAATTGCTGGCCGCTTAGACTGTGATAGGGTTGAACAAACAGTTTTATGATGTAATCATTGAAAGTCATAATAGAATTGAATACAATAAACTTTATTGTACACCATTAATAATATAGTACATACAGATAAGGAAATTGCAAACATAAATGAAAATAATGATGACACAAAGGCGTTCTTATCACTTATAGCGATTTCGGCATAATATGTGTTTTCGGCTTTGGCTGTTGTGTTAAATAGTGTTGTAATCTGAAGTAAACTTTGAAATAGATACATAATAAGCCTCTATTTGTAAGATTGGTCTACTTTGCTTAGCACTCTGAGATTATCTAGTACCACTATGAGCATAAAGAGCTCTATGCTATACCTATTACACACTTGCTTTTACCGATGGCTTTGACCGCGTATTTCTGTTTTATCCCATGTAAGCATTTAATCGGGATAAAGTACCCTATCGCTTAAGTCACCCCACACCCTGTTTGTATACCAAATTTCATTAAAATCTGTTCAGTAGTTTCAGCGTGATTGGCGAACAAATATCCAAACAAAGAAACTTTCACATGTGATGTGGTCTTATATCCGCACGTGTAATCAGGAATGTATGTTTATTTTTCAGATTTCATAATAGTAGCTTTATTACTTCCTACTAATTTTTTGTACGTAATCAATAATTATAGTATCAGAATATGTTTATCTAAAAAGTTATGACTTTAATTCAATCACTAGATGGAACACATTTGTCAATGTTTTATTAACATAACAATGTAATTAATTAAGAAATTCTTCTATAAATCTTAAGTATCTCCGTTTCATGAATTATGTAGATACGGCGCCTCAGATCATTAACAGCAGTAATTTCCTTATCGGAGAATCCACATTTAATTAAATTACCGACACTATTAATAATTATTTTGTTTTGTGCTTGCAACCCTACGGTACTAGTTGTCGCCGTTGAGACGGGCAGCCATTTTGTTTTGTTTCCCGCGCGCGCGATATTTATGAATGTAGTCGCAACACTAGCGCCATTGATAAATCGACCACGATGTCTCGAAACAGGTGTTGTGATAGGTACAATGATCGAACGCGAGAAAATTACAGAAAATAATGCCAATTAAATAGATAAACGGCACTTTTTGTCTGTCGTCGATAATTAGATTGACAGGACTGACAAGCAACGGTGCGATGTCGCGAGCATAACAATACCAGTTTGGAATATCACCCAGTTTTTTTAACGAATATTTTTCCACAGTCACGCGTATTATTGTTTTAGTGTAAAATGTCGATAATTTATGATATAATTAAGTTAATTGGTAAGCCTACCGCGTCGTGTACAGGTGATCGATATATTCTTATGATAAATGTTGTATAATGTGACATCACTTTTGATGTTATGGAAATATGGTGTTTAAAATATTACGTGACAGTGTTTCAAACGACTTTGTTTCACACTTTACTTGATCTCTATCAAGTGACATACTCTAGTGTAAACAGGAACGGTGACATACAAATGTCATTACGAATCCATCGAGCGGATTCCAATAGAATCCAACAATCGAGTCAATCGATTTATTTGTCAATCAACAAAATATTGTCAATCATGTCAATCAATTTGTTTGTCAATCAGAAATTCAAAATGTTGTCAATTTCCCTTTCCCGTCCCTGTTTAGGCAATTTTACAGCGGATATGGACGGGAATCGATTGTTGATAAAAAAACGTATTGATACATGTCGAATGCTTTTGCACGGTATTTTGGAGCAGCGGATTTTTTTTTACTGTTTTATTACAAAACTATAGCTTTAGATTACTAAAGCTAATAAGGGATATATTAATATCGTGTTAAAAATATTGAGTGTATTAAGAATGAAGATCGTTATGGTAATTATACCTACCACAATCTACAGAATCTATGACCAAAACACCTTCGTTGTGAAAAACAAAAGTATAAATCTAATAAATTAGTTTTGCAACTACCAAATCCATTTTTACAAACCCAAATTCCCACAATAAACAAACAAAATCTCACATCTACATCAAAATGATATGTAAGCACGTCACAACATACATTTAAAGTTCTCAACTTATCGATAAAGTCGACAATGGTTAAGCCGCTTTGCTAACTTAAGCCAGGGCAGCAAGCACAGTGCATTAGCTTAACAATAACTTAAGCTTGCCTCATCATCGAGCGAGTTACTTAAGCGAATGCTGCGTTTGAATTGTGCGAACTTACTTGCTCTAGTGATTTAGTTGTTTGATATTTCATAAGTATTACTCGATTCAATTTAGATTGCGCGGTGTCATCGAGAATAGTATGTAACCAGACTGGGGCTTTTTTCAATAAAGCAATAATGAGCCATATTGTAGACTGGATGTGAATCACACCGAATAGTCATGCATTTTAAAGTTTTAAAGTATGTATACTAATTTTATTACAGTTTAGCTTGCATAGTTTGAGCCATATTGTAGACTGGATGTGAATCACACCGAATAGTCATGCATTTTAAAGTTTTAAAGTATGTATACTAATTTTATTACAGTTTAGCTTGCATAGTTTATTTTTAAGTACTATTTCAAATCATAAAATCATAAGCATAATGTAAGTAATCTAAATAAAGAAACAATAAAAAAGCATTTACTTGTACTCAGTCAATAATTTGAGAAAGTTTCAACTTTACATTCGCACATAAATCTCCTAATAATTAGATACAATTACAATAATAATTCACAATTAATTTATTTTATTACGAGACTATTTACAACGTATTTAAAATAAAATTTATAATTGCATACTTACGTTTTGATTACATCTAATTGGCTTATCTCATTATCAAAGCTAGTGATTACTGGAACGTAATCAGCTTGATTATTCGAGTTTACTATCTCATGTGAACGGAGCATCGTGACTGGATTCCGTTACTTCATTGGCAACTGGTCACTCCTGATTTATCCCTGTATGCAGCTAATGTGTATGATAAAAAGTTATTTTATTTATTGTTCTTAGGATTGTAGTGTGTGAGAAACACTTTAGCGCAAAGTTATGGGTAACAGGTGCAGTTTTATGTCTATATTCATCAGACAGATTGTGTAATAAATGTTATAAAGTCATATAATAAAATGGTGAGAAAAATGAAAGTGTTCGTTTTATTAGTTTTTGATTGTAAAGTCTAATTGTTTGTTATTGCAACTCTGTAATTGTTGTAAAGTTTATATTTCTTGAGGTAAAGCAGAGCAAAGCATTTCTTACGAAACTTTTGTCAACGCTTTCATCCAATTTTTCAGTGGTACTTAGAGGTATTTTTAACATACAAAATATTCCCAAACAGAAGCAAACCTGGGGTCAGAGCTCTAGTGTTTATACAAAACAAATAATAACAACGTCTATCAGTTCACTGATATTAAGCTGCGACTACATAATACAGTCTACAAGATGGCAGTAATGATAACGAATATATAGATCATATGTTTCAAACGTCTACATTAACTATGCAGTCAGTGGCTCTCAAACTATTTCTGAGACACATACAAAGCTCCTGATTGGACCGTGTATGATGCTACAACTACAACCAACCACTGAGAGACCAGCAGCAGCATCCTTTATAGGACATTCTTTCTTTCTTTTTTTTAAAAAAACGTTCCCCCACACTAGGATTTTCTCCTGTGTCGTGGGTGCGTTTACAAACATACAAGTTCACATACACAATGACACCCAGACCCGAAACAACAATTTGTGGATCACACAAAGTGTTGTTCCGTGCGGGAATCGAACCCGCGACACGTTGCACGGCAGCCGGTTGCCCAGCCACCGCACCAACCGTGCAGGCGACATTATCCAAACTGTTTCATTTAAAAGTGTCTTAGAATAGGGTAGATGCCTAATTTTTATTTTAATGTCCGTCTGGTAGATTATTTAAAAACATTACACACGTATTTTTTTTCTTTTCTTACAGAAACGAATACTTTCGACGATATAACATAACATAACATCACGCCTTTTTATCCCCGAAGGGGTAGGCAGAGGTGCACATTACGGCACTTAATGCCACTGTACAATGTAACACCCACTTTTCACTATTTATGTTACGAGTCCCATGTAATAGGGGGTGAGCCTATTGCCATATACCGGGCACATTTCCAGACTCCGTGCTACTACTGAGAATTTTTTAAAAACCCAGTAGTACTTTGCCCGACCCGGGAATCGAACCCGAGACCCCTTGCCCGGCAGTCGCACTTGCGACTACTCGGCCAACGAGGCAGTCGACGATATATTGATTCAAAATGTCGCGTGACGTCACTTCTATGTACATTTTATACGTAGAAATGGCGTTTTAACCCCCACTCCTAAACTTTCTATCGTTTTATCTAAGTATTGTTTTATTATACAACAAAATAAAAAATACGGTGTGTCTAATACTTTTCTCATTACCTAACTTACGGACTAACTATATTTTTAATTTTCATGGTTGTTATCATCCCAATTGGCATAGTAATAATAAGAAATGGAGGTTGCCAAATGTCCTAAGACATGACGTAGTGGCAACTTGAAAATCATTCTTAGGACACGAATGATTCTCAATTTGTCTTACAACTAAAATTAAGGTTCTCTCTACGTTTTCTAGATTCCAAAAGCCGGGGCTATTAAACTTACTGGGCAAAAATGCCTGTAATCCATGTTTTCCTTTTCAGAATAGTCTATATCAAGGACGTTGAAAAAAAGGTGGGCATAATGTCACTTAGACATGATGAAGCACAAAAATATGTGTGGTTTTTTATGTGTGCGTGTGTAAAGGTTACCACGTTACCAGACTTAAGAAATGATAGATATTCCTCGTGTCAATGTGTATACACTTTTTTTTTTAAGGGGGGAAAATCATCGAATGACTGCTTCCGCCTGGGTGAGGCGAGAGGGAGTGTCAGACTCTTACTGACTAAAAACCACCCCGTTCCTTCTCCTGCACTTCGAGTCGGAGCCCCGGTTACCCTTTAGGTTCTCCGCGACTCCGAATTGGCATTGGCCGTATTGGGCCGCATCTGTGGTGGTCTGATGGCTCTTTGAGGCGCGCTCGTCAATGTGTATACACTGCGTGTAAATCTATAGTAGCCAGGTACCACAGTCGTTGTTTCAAAAGATTGTGTCCGCCATTCAACCTCGTTCGCCTTTTGCTACGCTTTTAACCCCTTTACCCTTTCTTAATAAGTATATTACCTTATTTTACCTTGTTGAGAATCACTGTCGTATTTGATTAGCAATATACCGTAATAGTAGCCTTGCATTATAAAGCAGATACTGTCCGTACGTGATAATTATTTGTTTTAGTATAGCTTGGGTCTGACTTCTGTATCCAATCACAGTTATTGTGTTTGGTATTCGGTAGCTCCGTAATTAGGGAGGTCGAAGCGGGATTTTGATTGTAGTCTTGTTACGAAGGTAGTAACGAACATAAATAATAAGTGTGTTTTGAATTATAAAAAAAAAATGTGGTGACAGCAGACTAAGTAGAATACATCTGGCCAACCTTATCTTCACGCGGGTGTCATTAGTCGAGTAAGGGTCTCCCCAATCCCTGAATCCACCACAATCCTCAAATTCCCGATTCCTAAAAGGCTGGTAATGCACTTGTAATGCCTTGGTGTTTCAGATGTCCATGAGCGGCGCCGATTGCCTATAATCAGGTGATCTGGCTGCTTGTTTACCAACTGATGCCAAAAAAAGAGTCTACACATTTGATAAATCCGGGTATGAGCGCTCTCTCATAAACTTGAATATTTCTATGATCTCCAACCCACTTGTCAGTTGGAAATATTATAGCGAACGCTCTCATATATAAGAGACCAGCAGAACTGTCAACAATAAAAATCAAAGTCACCATCTGCAAACTGACCTCTACAAACATAGCTTAACCTTATAGCCTCAATAAATATAATAATATATTGCATTATAATAATGTTCTCATAATAAATCGAAGACAATTGCCATCTATAGGTTCCAAGTACTTGTAGTAGCTTAGTTACACAGAGGTGAACCGTGTGCACGGCTACATCAAGTAATACAAAACCAGTTTTATTTGACCGTCGAACCAGCGAAAAGATCTTACGAAGAGAGACCTTGATAAACTGGATTTGTACGGCTTGATGTGAAGAAGTAGGCACAGAAGTACATATTAATCTGAATATTGTATGTAAATTGTGCACTGTTTAACAGATAATGTATTACCTTTGAGAATTAAGTAGGTCTTGTTTGGTTTAAGGCTTAATATTACTGTCTTTGTGTAATGGTCATGTGGTCACACGAGGTCTCGAGTAATACCTATTGTCCTTTACCATTTTCAAATTATGAGGTGGCATAGGATGACACAGCAAATGAAGGCGAACAGATAAACACTGTTCTGAATTTGGAAAGTCCATTAAACTTCTGCAGTGTTAAATGCGATAGATATATAGCTGCATGTTGCACAAACTATTTTAAATATTAGCGTTAATAGGTAGTGGAAATGGTAATCAGTCAATAAATATTGACATTCAGCCAAAACTGCTTAAGACTCAATCGATTCCGAATTAAAACTAATTGATAAAAAGCCATGTAGAATAGAAAATAAACCATCTTTAAGACCTCAACTCTAAAACCCTAAAGCGATAACTCCCACAATTTAAACTTTAAAATCGCTTCACACAAGTAACAAGGGAGCCAGTTTCCCATAGATTTGCAACGATTTCCCCAATCGCTACCACAATCACACTTCTATCAAAGAATTTCCGCAGCCCCGCGTCTTGCCTGATTGACAGTAGCTATGGAAATTAACTGTTAGCTGCATACCGTGCGGTTATTGTTTCAAACGTTTTATTATCTTGGGGATCTGAGGAAGGGTGTTCGAAAAGACATAGAGGAACATTTCCTAATTCCTTCATTATTTCTTTTCTCAGGGTACCTACTAACTTATAACAAGTTTAGAGATACCAGGTGTTGGTTAGAATCATTCAGTTTGGAAAACATTATTTTATATTAATTTTATTTTTGTTTGCACCTTTTTTGATGACGGGAGAAATCCTCAAAAGACGCCTAGCTTTTTGGGGAGAAAGCTAAAACCCGGCGGCGTCTCTCAGCACCAGACCTGCCTCGGAGCCCCCACACTACAACGCCTCTTCCTGCACATCCCTAGGGAGACGCGTGTCTCTCTTGAGCCTGGCTATACATTTGCATGACACCACGTCGTCACTGCTACCGTCTTCCCTGACAGTGGGACAGAGTCCCCACTCTATGCCCATACCGTAAATAAAAAATTTAAACAGGCTTAAAATTCTGTATAGATCAACACATTTATCAAATTTCATTCAAATTACTTTTTTACTCCAACCACATTTCTATTCTAGCACAATCAAACTGTGTGTGACTACTTAACAAACAACATCAGACCATAATTCACACAAATTATTTTTTAAAACAAACCCGCAATCAATAAGGATGAACAGACACACGGACAATATTTGTGAGGTATCCAAGTCTCGTAAGTTTTCTTTCACCAGACTTATTTGCATACAACGTCTTGTACTATAGACCTCCAAATATTATAGACAGGCCTACTGATCTAACTTAATATACACACCGACACACACGTATAAGTAAACATCTGTGAATATTCTTAGTGTAAAATTTTGTGACCTATTTCGAGATTTACATTGTCTACTAGACAAGTAAAATAATGTCTAGCTAGTGAATGAAATAGTAGGATTCAATCATTAATGGTTCCTGTTTGGATAGGTCATCAATTATGTCATCATAATCAGCCAATATAGGTTGTCTACTGACATTCGTTCTCCTCATAAGAGGGATATATAATGCTTGACGCTTGGCAAGTTGCCTCGGATAAGGCAGTTAGATTGCTAATTGCACCCGATCAGCCCCGTCCATGGACACCCGCACCCACAACAGCGGAGCTACACGTGCGTTGCCAGCCTTTTATAAAGGAATACGCTGTTTTTCTTTTGTTTTGATAAATTATAAGGGTTACTGCTGTCAGTTTTGTGGTGATTGGTTACAGTATTATGATATATTCGGGTAATGCGTGGTTTAACCAATACCATATACATATTATTACAAATAAATGAATCGATAGATAGATAATACACATTTTTTTGTAGCATAAGCCTTGAAACGAGCCTATGGATCACCTGATGGTAAGCAATCGTCGCCGCCCATAAACACTTGAAACACCAAGGCGTTACAAGTGCGTTACCGGCCTTTTGGGAATTGGGAATTTGAGGATTGTGGAGGATACGGGGAGGATATATGGAACAGTTTGTACAAATTTTCGTCGGAATCACGTTTGTAATTGATTATTAAGGTCGTGATATCCTTGCGTATGCAATCATTAACAAAAACTAGTATATCACACACCAATTATATATCTGGAGGTCTCTCCTACTCGGGGTTGACCCGGTGAAAATGGGACCCCGTCACACGACCCGCCGGAAAAACGATGCTCATAGCCCCCTTCTAAATCTGACGTCAAAATCTCCTACTTCCTCTTCTGCTGACTACTTGACTACTGACACTGTCTCTGTGCGGTTATGAATTTTATGTGTGATGGTTAATTGAGTAGTATCTGATTGTAGTATCTAATTGAGTAGTACACACCAATAATACATAAATAATAATATATCGGGACCTGATGCGTCGCCTCGTTATCAGACGGGTCAGCCATCGTTAATTGTCCGTAAATACAATTATGTAGACACAGTAAAACACCTTATTAGTCTTTAGATTTAATTTAAGATTCAAAATAACAACGGATGGCACAGATACAGGCGGATTATCAAGACGGAAAACGCGGCAAGTTCGATAGCACGTGGCAACGACCGTTGACGCTTGCGTTTCCAACTCGAATGCCCGTGACACTGTCCCCTCTCTACCGCAAGCCTCCACTGACGTTTTAAAAGGTCAAACCGCAAACGTCATGTGTCAATCGGTAATCATACAACCAGTGTTGCCACGTGAATCGACCTTACCCAAGTGTAGTACTTGACGTTTCCGTTACAAATTATTTGGAAGAATAATAATCAAATAAACTGGTCACACTAATTGATTAACTGACGTCATGATGCAAGGTTCCGACAAATATAAAAACATATAAAATTATAATATTCATTACTCCTTCATTATCACTAACTAAAACCATAATACAATAGTTTATCTGTATGTATAATCAGGTTGGGCCAGTAAAACAATTTATTAACGCTATTTAAATGACACGTCACGATCTCAGACAGACCGACTAGTCATATCGTTAACAATTGTTCATTTAGCACAACAATGTAAGACATTAAATGACGGTTTAATATCGTTGACATGGTGCGAGTTTTCATACAAACGTTCAAGTCCAAATTGATAAACTTAAAATTACGTATTTATGCACAGCAAAATGTAAATATTTTTTCACATCGCATTGTTTTCTCATGCATTTTAATCTTGTTAATTCTATGTGACTAATTCAGTGTGTTTGTGGTACAGAATTGTACAAAAAAGACCGCGCGAACTTATTTCGCTGATTTTGTCGGTTATTTTTAACTACCTGCTTTTAAACTCTCTCTCTCTCTCTCTCTCTCTCTCTCACACACACACACACACTCTCTCTGTATTTGTATTATATTAGAGTTTATATTATAGAGAGAGAAAATTTGTATTATATTAGAGTAGATGTAAAGTAGATATGTTACAGTCTAATACATTGCGTATGTGTACCAAGTTTCATTAAAATCTGTCCACCAGTATCCATGAATTTGGACTTGAAAATTTGTATGAAAACTCGCGAGACGTAAATGCTCTTAAGTAACGATAGCAACAAAGTCTAGGTTCAAGTACAGTTAGCAAAAGGTATGTAGAGAATGCTTTTGAAAGCGATGGGATGAAAATTCAATTAGCTGACCGTGTAAGGTTGTATAGCGGTGTTTGATGCACTTTGTGAGATGCTGTGGCCACATAATTGGGTCGTGTACCTCACTTTATTTTAGTTTAATTGTAGGTCTCTTTAATATTGTTCGAGCTCTATTGCATATTTTAAAAGTTCACAATTCACTTAGGGTTATTGTAAGTGTAAAGACTAAAACTAAATAAGATCAAAGAAAGAATATTTTGATCCCTTAAAACTTTCATGATTCAGTTTCTTAGTCTAAAAAGAAGTTTTAATAATAACCTTGTATAGGAGAGCCATGCTTCGGCACGAATGGGTCGACTCGACCGGAGTGATACCACGGCCTCACAAAAAACCGACGTGAAGCAACGCTTGCGTTGTGTTTCGTCGTGTGAGTGAGGTTACCGGAGGCCCAATTACCTTCCCCTTCCCCAATCTCCCGAATTCCTGAATCCCCAACAATCTTCAAACTCCTAATCCCCAAAAGGCCGGTAACGCACTTGTAACGCCTCTGGTGTTCCAGGTGTCCACGGGTGACGCCGATTGCTTAACATCAGGTGATCCGTCTGCTCGTTTACCGGCTTATGCAATAAAAAAAAATGATAATTCAAAGGAATAACTCGAAACTTTTAATTCTTATCAATGGCAAATAAAGTCAAATATCTAGTTATTGTAAAAAATCATATTACTGTAGGAATTGCAGGCATTTTTGGCAAGGACTGTATTAATATGCAATGTGTATGTGAAATTGTATGTTTGTAAAACGTACTTCACGACATAGAAGAAAATACTTGTGTGGGGCAACGTTTTTAAAAAAATAAAGTGTTACTAAGTAGACAGGCTTAGTTTACTGAAACTCCCATAATTAAAAAGGAGGGGCCCAAAGAAACAGTAAGGTAAAGGTGTCAGTCATTAGCGAATATACTCGCCTTTAATGTTCACGATGTGCCGGCAGCTATAGTTCAGCCACGACGTGACTCCGTTGCTTAAGCAATGATGCGCAACAGCATTATTCTTTTATGAAGGTTCGAATTCTGAAAAGAACAAAAATAATTTTGACACATTCACTAGGTTTTATACCTATCTGAGAATATATAAGAATGATTTTATAAGTCAGTTCCTTGAAAAGGTTGTTTTCCTATAACAATAGACCAAATAAATTATGACAGTTAAAAATGAAATGTTGGTTCAAAATCACAGATCCTGTCATGTAATTGGATGTTCGATTTTGTTATAATATTACTAAATGGGATGATTTGCTTAATCATTGTCTTTAATACAATAAAACTTAGTACGTGTTACATATAATTCTTTGCCAGAGTCTGGGTTTCCGGGTGTGTTCAAGTCCCGAGTGAATAGGTTGCTTAATATGACGTGCTCCGTCGCAGGCCGCATCATCGCTTACCACCAGGCAAGATAGTGGCCAAACTCCGACCAATCAAATATAAAAAATAAATAGAAACTCTGTATAAAAATCTGCCTTTTTCAAAATACCTTGTCTATACATTCTTCGGCCTTAATTTACATGATTTAAGGTGTGAGCAGAGAACAGTGGTGTCGTATTTTTGACTTGTTATCGACATCGTTACGTTTATTTATAGTCTTTAAAACAAATATTCCGGTTGTAGGCGCTTTTTAATACACCTTCATCTTTATGATCGCTTGCAGCATTTTGTTCGGCTAAATTGTTACAAGTTATTGTTAAGAAATTGAGGGATTTTGTAATACTTGCGGTAGGTTTGTTTTACAATAAATATAAAGGCAAATAGACAGACATAGGCGAGATTTATGGCCGTTTTCACTACCCACTTCTGAACCATCTCTTAACTAAGTATTACTTACTGAGCGTATTATACGTGAGTGTGTGCTAAAGTACACTCAAACTAACATCTTTCTGTACTGTGAGAAGTCATTGGATGATTGTCCCACAGCAAAAAATAAGTACTTACTTTGATCTAACTGGGGTCCCTAACTTACCTGTCAAGTGTAAACCCTATCGTACATTGGAATTTTTTAAACTAATATAACTAAAAATTACGGGCTACTCAAGTGAATATACTGAGAAAAGCTCTACTTGTCTGTAACCAGTGGTCAAAATCAAAATCCCAAGCTCAGATGTAAGTAACCATTTAACAAACACGACACTCACTGATTTATACCAAAACCAGTCGATATACTAAAATAATGAACACATTAAGATTAAGTACTTGACACTCCATCAATTAGGCCCGACTCTTTACTGATATAATTTATATCAAGGGGACAGACAGTACTATGTGTTGCCACTGACACTTGCCCAAATGTAAAAGTAGAACGAGTCCATTCAGGAATACGAAGCTTATTGATTTGTACGAAACTTTAGTCTCGTAATTATTGTTTATTGGTGTTTAAGGCGAATTAACTAGGTGAGCTATGTTGTTGTATACGGATATTGAAATTAATCTGCTTATTGTTTAATATGTATTTGTTCTGTGAAGCCTTACTGCCTCGTTGGCCGAGTGGTCGCAAGTGCGATTGCCCTGCAAGGGATCTCGGGTTCGATTCCCGGGACGGGTAAAATATTACTGGGTTTTTAAATAAAATCTCTGTGGTAGGACGGAGTCTGGAATTGTGTCCGGTATACGGCAATAGGCTTACATGGGACTTATATCATAAATAGTGAAAAGTGGGTGTTATATTATACAGTGGCATTAAGTGCCGTAATGCGCACCTCTGCCTACTCTTTCGGGGATAAAAAGGCGTGATATTGTTGTGTGTTGTTTAGTGTACTACAAGGAATTTGCTTATATTGACATATTTTGTAAAAAAGATCGTACATCTCGCGGGTATGACATACTAATATGGTGTGAAACTAGTCTAAATGATAATTTCATGAGCTAAACTTACAACTGTGACAAGCAATAAATAGAGGTATATTTGAATTTGAATACTTTTTGCTTCTTGAAAAGTGACTAAAGAGGCTGTTATTACTTCTATAAGGGTGCGTCCACATCTGGCAAATGCTCCGCGAATGCACAATTCGCGAACCGCCCTTGACCCGCCCGCGAGCTGCACGCGTGCTTTTAAATTTCTTTTATAAGTTGAGAACCAAATTATTGTCGTGATAACACGCGCGCATTTCTGGGGCGCTCGCGGTGCATTCGACACATGTGGACACACCCTTAGAAATACTTTATTTTTAATGAAGACTAGTTTGCACCAACGGACTGCCTCGTTGGCCGAGTGGTCGCAAGTGCGACTGCCGGGCAAGGGATCTCGGGTTCGATTCCCGGATCGGGCAAAGTATTACTGGGTTTTTAAAAAAATCTCAATAGTAGCACGGAGTCTGGAAATGTGCCTGATATACCTCTATGGCAATAGGCTCACCTCCTATTACATGGGACTCATAACATAAATAGTGAAAAGTGGGTGTTACTTCTGTGTGCACCTCTGCCTACCCCTTCGGGGATAAAAAGGCGTGATGTTATGTTATGTTATGTTAGTTTGCACCAAGTATTTTATATCCTAGCTTCTGCCAACGGCTTCGTCCGCGGTACCAGTGGATAAAGTAGCTTATGTGTTATTTCAGACTATAATCTACCCCTGTTCCAAATTTCACCTCGATCTCTTCAGCCGTTTTGACGTGGTTGGGTAAAAAACATACACAAAAACACATTTATTAGTAACTAGCTTTTACCCGCGGCTTCGCTCGCGTCACAAAAGGATAAAAAGCCAATGTGACATATACCAATACACACAGCGCCATCTATACCAATACTTTTGTTTTCCCTTGGGAATATCAAATTTTTCCTGGATAAAAAGTACCCTATTATTTAATACGGACTTCTAACTATACATCTTCAAAAATTCAAAGCAATCGGTTTAGTAGTTATGGCTTGAAAGCGGAACAAACAAACAAACTCACTTTCCGATTTATAATATTAGCAAGGATAGTAAGGATATATGTATCGATTAAATATTTAATCATCGTGATCATCGTCGTCATTTCCATCTTCACCTCGACTTACGCGTTTAAATAATAAAAAACATGATCTGAATATAATATTAATCACCCATACCCACTTAAAAAATAACACGACAGTCAACCCCTTTAACATAAACATAACATCACGCCTTTCATCCTCGAAGGGGTAGTCAGAGGTGCACATTACAGCAATACAGTGTAACACCCACATTTCACTATTTATGCTATGAGTCCCATGTAATAAGGATGAGCCTGTTGCCATAAACCGGGCATAATTCCAGACTCTGCGCTACTAATGAGAATTAAACAAAAACCAGTAATATTTTGCCCGACCTGGGAATCGAACCTGAGACCCCTTGCCCGGCAGTCGCACTTGCAACTACTCGGCCAACGAGTTAGTCAACGCCTTAAACAATAAAATAATAATCCCTATTCCTATTCCTATTCACACCAGTTTAACAGTATTAATCGTGTTTCAAATTAAATCCGTCGTCCATATTCAAAACAGGGTACAAAACAAAAGCGTCCAAAGTAATATAAATTAAAATAATTGCTAAAACTTTTGACGCATAATATCTTTAGCATAAATTGCCATAAATAGAGACAATTGGGTGTACCGTTAACAACGACATCGGTCGATGTTGCCAGATAATGTGAAGTGATTATTTATAATGCACATACATTGTGCGGTTTAAATTAACGACACCTGCGTTGTTAGGGCGGTGCTGTAGTGGGAGATGTGTGAAAGAGAGGCTTTGCTCGTTGATTAATAAATAACAGAGATAGAAAGAGGTGAGATGGTTTTAAGTTTAAAATTTTCACACGATTGGGAACGGCATCTATTGAGTCATCTCAGTATGAATTGTGTTCTTTAAAGGTCATCCTTTAAAGAACACAATTCATACTCATATCTTTTTTAATACTGTACCCACAAATAACCCCCTATTACATGAGACTCATACCTAACATAAATAGTGAAAAGTGGGTTACATTGCACAGTGGCACCAAGTGCCGTAATGTGCACCTCTGCTTACCCCTTCAGGGATAAAAAGGCGTTATGTATCACCTACAAATCAGAAAAAAACAAAAATGCTTTAATTACAAATTGACTTTCATATTTTATCAAGTAGGTACAATATGAAATCTATAATCAAGACAGTATGCGCTGCCACTGATATTTTTATTAAATATTATAGCATCGCAGCCACCTTTGTCTGGACGACACAACACATCGACCACCCGATTGCGTTTCTTCATAAATATTTCTCCCGAGATGATTTACAATATCAGGTTGGTCTAATTATTTGGGTCAGGCGGCCTGACCCAAATATCAGACCTCAGATATCAGGCCTGACTCTGACTCAGAGTCAGGCCTAAAGGCCTGTTGTTGTAAACAAGATCAACATTTTTTTTATTCGACAAGCTTTCTTATTGTTTGTTACTTGTATTTTTATAATATGAACGCTGAGACTTTCATTTTTAAGAAATTGACTCATGGAATTTTGTGTCGAGGAAATTCGATTACTATAATAATATTGGTTTATAAATTATGAGTCTCAGTTTGTTTTGTGGTTATATAAAATAACTTGATTTATTGAAAATTGGGCTGTGATTTACGTGGACCAGGAAGCTTACTGGCTTTTTCGCGGTTTATTTGAAGATTGGTTCTTATTAACATCTGGAAGCGCGTTCGTTATTACTTTAACTGTCGACAGAATACGATTTTTTTATGGCATAAGCCGTTAAACGACCAGATGGATCACCTGATGGTAAGCAATCGGCGTCGCCCATGGATACCTGGAACACCAGAGGCGTTACAAGTGCGTTACCAGCCTTATGGGGATTAGGAGTTTGAGGATCGTTGGGTATTCAGGGATTGGGGAGATTGGGGAAGGGGAGGGTAATTGGGCCTCCGATAACCTCACTCACACGACGAAACACAACGCAAGCTTCACGTCGGTTTTCTATGAGGCCGTGGTATCACTTCGGTCGAACCGGCCCATTCGTGCCGAAGCATGGCTCTCCCACACTTATAATATGTTGGTATGAAATCTTCCACTAGTCTTCATTGTACATCGCTTTCGTTAAATTATTACCGGGGTCCTAAATGCACTGCAAAGTTAAGGTGTTACAGGTCGATATTTTTTTATAGGATCGGAGGCAAACGCAAAGGAGCAAACGGTACGCCTGATAGAAAGCGATCAGCGCCAACCATGGACACCACCAGAAGCGTTGGCAGCTTTTAAAAATAATTCAGTACCTATGTATAAATAGAAGTTGATAAGACGAAAGGTTTGAAGTCAATAACGAAGCTTAAACATTTACTTATTCAATACTTCCGTGATTTAAACATTCTCGTTAACTAAAAATCAATTTAGCTAGTTCAATCGTTGTTTCACCATACACTAGTTATGTGAACATCAATTAAAAATACAGCTGACCATTGTCACGACTATAACTACCCATCCACGATGGTAGAGCCGAAGCTATTATATTGTGGTTCACATCTCAATCTAAAGGTTAAACCGTGTGTCTGTTACTGTCAGAGATCGCGCCCCGCTGTGTTGCGTATGCTCAGCGAAGATCTATGTTAGGTGTAAGTTATGAGAGTTCGAAGGTATAAAAGATTTCACATGGCTGTGGTCCATACGAGCGAGACACGAGAGAGTGGTTAACGCACGCCAGTAAGGTAATATATGATAATATATTAACCCCTGAAAATGAAAATTTATCTAACATTATTTTCGCTATAAAAGTAAGTACCGAAGTTACTAGCGAGTTATTAGTGCTAGATTCTTATGTAGATCGGTATGCTACAATAGGCAAAATTTAAAAAGATTAAACTTTGGTATATATCTAATAACGTTGTTGCCTCATTGGCCAAGGGGTCTCGGGTTCGATTCCCGAGTCGGGCAAAGCATTATTGGGTTTTTTTTAAAATTGACATGGAGTCTGAAATTGTGCCCGGTATATGGCAAAGGCTCACCCCTATTACATAAATAGTGAAAATTTGGTGTTACGTTGTATTTGCAGTGGCATTCAGTGCCGTAATGTGCACCTCTGCCTATCACTTCGGGGACCTTAATAGCTTAACCGATTTAAAATACCGTCAAGATCTTTCATACAATTATGTATTATTTTGGTAAAATTATGTACGTCCCTCCCTCTTATGGAAATCGCTATCCGCTTCTAGCCCACACCGTTCCTCATAATTTGTTCTACTAAATTGTCTGTAAAACTCACGCTCAGAATAATGTTTAATAACCTGTACCGCAGTCGGATCATATGTAACCGTATGCTTGTTACAACTATCTGACGTTTAGAACAAATAAAATTAATAATTCACTAACTATTACTTACATTTTTTTATAGTTTCGTGATCAATAGAGAAAGTACATTTTGGTTTTTTAATCACGAAAACTATTTAAATTTTGAAATGATTGTTTCAACCTATGTAATAGTTTCATATTGGTTTGAACTCCAAATGATGTTTAATTATTTTCGTGTATAATTTTTGTGCTATTTTTTTGTAGCTATCGCTTTTTTCATAGCGTTTTCGTGAGAGTTGTCGGTGCTTGATGGACGGTTGTGTGTGGTCTTAGATTTAATCTGTATGATGTTTGTTTGATATAACTGAAGTAGGTTCTATGCCATAATCTTCATACTTCAGCTGTGACATGGTTACTGAACTGCCTAATAGTAGTAGGAAATGTAGTTCAACAAATGTTTAATTTGATATCAGTGCAATGTTCTAAACACATTAAATACAAACTTTGGTTTATCATGTTCTTATATCTCTAAACAACAGCGCTTGACGTTACCATCTTTAAGTCAAACTGTTCTAGTTTTACTTAAATTGATCTAGGAATGACGTAGGTCAAGTTTTGCGTCATTACAGGCAATGAAATTCAACATAATACATAGCTAGAGATAGAAGCAAGGGCAAGCAATCCTAGACTCTAACACTAAAATTATATTTTTTTACTAGCTACTTCCGCGCGGGTTCGCACGCTTTGCTCAGCTCCTATTGGTCGTAGCGTGATGTTTTATAGCCTATAGCCATCCTCGATAAATGCACTAACCAACACAAAAATAATTATTCAAATCAGACTTGTAGTTACGAAGATTAGCGCGTTCAAACAAACAAACAAAAAACAAACTCTTTCGGTTTATGTCATAGTATTTATACGATTAATTTAAATGGCGTTGTCTCTCAGAGACAATATCGCCCAGTGTCGTCATAACTTACATTAGCAACATTAACATCTATATCGAGAGTCTAAACATCAATTTATACATTTGCGCCCCATCAGAATATGGACAACCAAAGATTCTGTTAAAATTGTTAAATTGTTAAGTTACAGTTTTTGAATTCTTCACAAATTCTATTGTAGAGAAAATATCTTTTACGTTATCTTGCTCCTAAGTATGTCAAGTTATTCGCCCATTACAGAGCACTTCTAAACAATTTGATAGAACATGAAGACACGTATTTTCGCGATGATTACCGCTGTTAGTGTTGACGTGACACTATTGTGAGACAGGGTCGTAATCATATCGCTGGCGTTTTCCTAACTAGATTGGATCGAGGGTTGGGTTTATGTGAGAAGTTGAGAAGCGAGGTAGGGCACAATTTTGAATTGCCTGTAACATAGAAAACTAGAAAAGAAACGAGTATGTGATCGAGTATCAAATTGACTTTAGAATGCATCGAGTTATCATTTTAAAGATTTGATTAAGTAAATTGGAAGTATCCTGAAACCTTGAAATATTCTACTTTTATTTTTTTTTTAAGGGGGGAAAATCATCGAATGACGGCTCCCGCCTGGGTGAGGCGGGAGGGAGTGTCAGACTCTTACTGACTAAAAACCACCCCGTTCCTTCTCCTGCACGTCGACCCGGAGCCCCGGTTACCCGTTAGATTCTCCGCGACTCCGAATCGGCATCGGCCCTATTGGGCCCCATCTGTGGTGGTCTGATGGCTCTTTGAGGCGCGCGCGGAACGCGACGCGCCGTACGCTCGGGTCTGTTTCTGGTCGGACGGGGAGCCACCCATGCTCGCCGTCCGCAGGCCCGCGCTTACGGTGGCCGGAGATCGTCCCGCGATCCCCGACGCCCGATGTGTCCTTCGCGATGGCTGGGTTGCGAGGAGGCAGCGCTTCGCTGCCTCACGCGTCCCGCCTCCTCCTTAGCTAGCATGACTGCTTCGCAAAAGGAGGAGACGGCTTCCCAGTCCCCCTCGCTCCGCATCATGGCCTGCACTAGGCCCGGACGCGAGAGGTCGCCATCGCCGATCACTTCCCTGAGGACACGGCGGTGCTCAGCCCACGCAGGGCATTCCGCGACAGTGTGTTCCACCGTGTCCTCAGGGCGGTCCTCGCAGTGATGACACCCGGACTGAAATATTCTATTTGGAATCTATTCAATCGATCTATCTAGTTTTCTAAGAACGTTTTTTTTATATTGGATGGGCCGACGTTTGACCACTATCTTGCCTGGTGGTAAGCGATGATGCGATCTATGATGGAGCACGTCGACCCATTTTTATATTTGATAGGCTGACTAAGAGAGACTATACTAAGAGGCAAGTTATTTGATGACAAGAATTTACTTTTTTACCTACATACACCATTGTGTATGTGGGTAAGAAAGTCAATCGCTAATGCCAATTAATCTCTAATCGAATTTTCCCATAATTTCAACAGGTTAAGCAAAGCTTTTAATCTCAAACTACATCAAAGATTGACCTTTCTTTAAGTAGAAAAAATGATAAAGACAAGAGAGATACTGACAAATTGTGGGACAATATTATTACAAAATCAGAAAGAAACAGGGACTTGAATAAAACTTAAAATAGTGGTTAATGACCACTATTTTAAGTTTTATTAACTCTCTATAACTCTGAAACCAGGAACTCACAACATCCTTACTATCTAGCACATAACACCATCCACCTTGACAAGCGGAGACAAATCCAGAAAATGTCTTGTCGTAGTGCGATGCGGAATTATTGTCAGCCGCGCATAATGGATCTGACGCTTTCTCATAGCCGTACAATATGCAACGTACAGTGCAGTACAGAATTTCTGGCGCACCGCGAAATAAATATATTTACAATAGAAAAGTCATCAGCATTAAATAGCCTTTAATGATGATTAGTCTGTCCACTGAAGGATAATAATGGTTCCTATCCATAATAGGTTTTACCATAATGTTCACGCTTCACAGGCGGATTTATAATGTTCAGTTACTGAATTTTCCTAATAAAATTACCTTTGTTAATTTTGGCAATGATGTGGGAGTTTGGTAAGCCATCCAAACTCGTTTATTATAAAACAATATTTAAAAGATAGTCGTTGTAGCTAGTAAGTTAACAACTCAACACTGCGATCTTATACTATTATATAAAACGGAAGAGTTTGTTGTTTTGTTTGTTTGAACGCGCTAATTTCCGTAACTACAAGTCTGATTTGAATAATTATTTTTGTGTTAGATAGTGCATTTATCGCGGATGGCTTTAGGCTATAAAACATCACACTACGACCAATAGGAGCTGAGCAGAGCATGTGAAACCGCGCGGAAGTAGCTAGTACTGAATAAAACTTCTATTTAACTCCAAACGACGGAATATCACACAGTACTTCAACAAATAGAACCAATAACTTAAATTAAGATAAGTAGTTATCTAATAATCTATGAATAATCTTAAACGTGTCGTAGGCTATCTTCTCACGTAGCTCGTAAATCTCTTTAAAGATTTAATTAAATCTTAGATATTACAAATAGTAACGGTGTATCTGAATGACATAATTTACTGAGCTCATTCACTGTGTATTTGCTAATGATGCTATGTAACACGGGTTTCGTGAGAATCTATCATCGTGGGTTCATTTGATTCACCTCTTACTTTAGTTGGCTGAGAATTATTCGGTCATTTCTGATTATTTCACTCCCTATTGGTGGTAATTAATCTAAGATAGAATTAGCAATTGCATTCATAATTAATTTGTTTATGAAACAAATATATAATGATTGGTTACTACTAATTGTCAATAAGATAAAGATAGCATTTAATTGATGTGATTGAAGCCTTTCGCAAACCAAAAAAATATACATGTCATGCAAATCCTTTGTCATTTATTATTCCATACTTCCTCTTTAGGCCACAGTTACTGTTTTGTACATGAAGCGATATCTACCTCTACATAGTGGGTGGCAGGGGTTAGTTGCCCCGATACGGTGCCATAGAACCTAACGGTTAAAAGTGGTTTTTAGTCAGTAAGAGTCTGACGCTCCCTCTCGCTTCACCCGGGCGGGAAAAGTCAATGGATGATTTTCGCTTCTTAAAAAGATGGGGGTTGGATGCTAAAGGCCGAAGATTGAGTTCAGTGGTGTGCTATTGAAGTGGCAGTTATCCAGTAAAAGACGTAAACGGGCTGATAAAGTGATGATCATAATGAGTCTCCTAAACTGAAAATGTAGTGAGTTTATTGCCAAAATGTCCATTTAGAATTCTCTCTCAATTCATTCACAATTCACACTTCAATTCAGTCTCACACTTGGCCGCTTTTATTGCACTCAAGTGTGGAAACGTAACCGAACATCACGTGCGAACCAATCACAGGCATTATTGGTCCGTGACGTCATCAACGGCCATTTTGTTCAACTTAGCTCTGATTTGTCAAACGATTGAAAGTCTGTAGTATGGGAAATGTCGAAGAAAACTATTACTGTTCTTGATAAGCATCGTACGAAGAGAATTGTCATTTCTTGTTGAGAATTGCAATTGAAGTAATGGTCACACTATAAAAGATGATATGAGATCAATTGAAATACAAGTGTCTACGTAAGAATCGATCATTGCGATGTTCTATCGTGATTAAAAAGGAAGTCGGCGCTTCTCAATAGACTGTGTTATTGGTAGATTTGGCTGACCAGTGCCTTTAGCCAAACACCAGTTTAGCGCTTGTCTACAGAGAGAGTAGAAACTAATTGTATGTTATGGGTATGACACAGACAACAGACAAGTGTCAAAATTTACATCAATTCCATATAATTTGGTTTTCTATTCTACATGTAGACAAGCGCTAAATGGTATTTGGCTACAGCTGCTGGGTCTTTAACCAAACGCCACTTTAGCGTTTGTCTACAGAGAGAGTAGTTAAATCACAATGTATGGGGATGACACTGACAAGTGTCAAAATTTACGTCAATTCCATATAATTTGGTTTTCTATTCTACATGTAGACAAGTGCTAAATTTGGCTACAGCTGCTGAGGTACAGTAAACCTTTTAAATTCAATTTCGACCAAATCCACCTTGGCCAGTAGCTATAACCAAATCTATCGATACTCAGGTAACTAGAATTAGATCCAGTCAACTAGATATGAGATAAATTACTTAATATTATCATCATTAACAATCCATAAGTAGCCACACTGCAGACCAAAGGACTCTTCTCACGTCGAGAAGATTTGAGCATTAATCACCATACTTGCTCATTGCGGGTTGGCAATTTCAAATGTTTAATTAGAAATTATAAGCCCAGGTTTCTTCACAATGTTTTCTTTCACCGTTTGTCTTACATAATTACTTAGTATAATTATTTTTAATGCTAATTATTATAAAATACTTATGTCATTGTATTTTCAAATTCTCTCTTTAGTCTCTGTCTCCTTCATTCTGATAATGCCACAGGTTCTAAATCCAACATGAATCTGAGAACTCAAACGATTAGGAAGTCAAACGATTAAGAAAGTCAACAAAATTACAATCACTATGGACATTCCACGGCCTAACATAAAACCGACGTAAAACAACGCTTGCGTTATGTTTCGTCGTGTGAGTGAGGTTATCGAAGGACCGATTACCTTCCCTCCCCAGTCTACTCTATCCCCGAATCCTCCACGATCCTCAAATTCCCAATTCTCAAAAGGCCGGTAACGCACTTGTAACGCCTTGGTGTTTCAGGTGTCCATGGGCGGCGCCGATTCCTTACCATCAAGTGATCTGTCCGCTTGTTTATCGGCCTATGCCACAACAAAAAATAAAAACATTCGTAACATTAGAGGCAGGTAACTCATATCAGCCTATTAGACCTATACTGCATGACCATCGAGTCGCGGAGAACCTAACGGGTAACCGGGGCTCCGGCTCGACGTGCAGGCGAAGGAACGGGGTGGTTTTTAGTCAGTAAGAGTCTGACACTCCCTCCCACCTCACCCAGGCGGGAGCAGTCATTCGATGATTTTACCCCCTTAAAAAAAAAAAAAAAAATACTGCATGGCCATGATGATGCGGGTAGTTTCCTAAATTTTATTTTAATGTACGTCTGGGGGATATTAATTTAAAACTTTAGACACGTATTTTTTCTTTTCTCACAAAATTAAATACTTTCGACGATATATTAATTTGAAATATCGTGTAACGTCACAGCGTGTCACATTTTGACGTAGCACGTTATGTATGACGTAACTACCTGCCACTCCTAAACTTAGCGCCGTTTTATCTAAGTATTGCAATTTAATACGAGAAAATAAAAAATACGTGTCTAATATTTTTTCATTATCTAACTGACGGACTAATTAGATTTTTAATTTTCATATCCTGTCATCATCCCAATTCCCAGTCTCTATCCAAACAGCAATTTTCAAACTATCAATAGAATCCCTCCTTTACACACAACATAACACCGTTAATATTGTATGCAATTAAATACAAAACTAGTATTTTGACGTGAGATAAATGCAACCACATCTAGGACCCACAGCTATTGTTAATAAAACCATTGAAGTATAAATACAGAATGACCATGCATACTGATTATCTAACTTAGGCATCGACAAACAGGTATTGGCAATGCATTCTGTCAAACAGACTAAGATCGAGCACCTTCCACGATGTTTTAATAACTATGAGACATGTTTGAACGTGTGACTACACGGCCGCATATCAAGGTATACCACCAATATAACTTGAGCTGTGGTTCTATAGAAGATATTTGGTATGGGAGGTTAAGTTATACTGGGAATGTATCTGAAAATAAATTGCGTGCAACGCTGCTGTATGGTTTTAATTCCATGTTTATCCTGATCTATTGGATTGGCTTTTTGTTTTCAATGTTTATGCGTATAGATGGCGCATTCATAAACGTTGATAAATCTTAGCAATTACAAAAAGATTGTTTTAAAAAAAGTTCAATTTAACTGACCATTTATTTATAGCAGTTGTTATTATTCTTCAAAGGGCATTGACAGAGTTGTATTTAAGATGATTATTTGACTAGTACGTTAGCAGTCTATGTACCTAAAAAAAAAGGTTTTTAGTTCATATTCATTCATTTGTTTCATTGCTCCGGATTGCCTATTACCTAATTTCGTAACTCATCAACACTGCATCTCAATGGCAAAACTCAAGAACTTAGCCTGGTAGTCGTATTTGCGACCACTGGGCCATTACCGATTAATAGAGGCATTTTTATTGTTTAGCTATCTTCTTCAGATTACAAAAAGAAACAATAGAAAAGTTAAGTACATTTCCTTATTTTTTTATTCTAGAGGTACAAGATAATTTTATTTTATTTTTTTATTTTATTTATTTAGAAAACCAACAGCGATACATATGATATAATACAAAATAAAGATATTACAGTTTAGTAAGGCTAATAATAGGTTTCCCTGCTTAACTTAATTTGTATTTACCATGCGAACGGACTCTAAACAATATTTGAAAATAAAGTTTTAATATAGAATTGAAAGTTAAATATATAATAATAATAAATATAAAATAATATAAAAATAAGAAAGGGAGATAATAATATTAACCTAATAAAAATATGAATTAACATAGTAAATGCTCTATGGTAAATGCTTTATGGTGAGTGGAACAAAGTTGCTTGCTATTTGCCTTTATCAATTATAATATTTTTAACTATAAATCTAACATCAATATGAAACTCGAAGAAGAATAATCAAATTAAAATTCATGCCTATTGTGCTAAGAATGTAAATCTAAATAAAATACAATGTCCCTCAAATTTTTTAAATCTTGTAAAAATAAATATTTACACCATCTACAGAGTCATAGTAGAACTAACAACAAATCGAGACAACTCGAGCAATGGTTACCGTTACTTAGTACTTTTGCAATAAGTTCTATGGCTGTTACCTAGATGGCGCTAGTCTACAATTGTATTTGTTCATACTTCATCTAGTAAACTTTTCGCGAGAACTGTTGATGCATGTAGTTCGAACTAAACATCATAGATGGCGATACAAATAACTTAAAATTTGACCCATAGACGGCGTTACTAGTATGGAAATACGTAATTCATTTAGTTTTTTTAAATCTGTATTCCTTTCTTATGAAACTTATTATCAATTTAATATTCACAGTTCTGATACGTTATAGTCCAAGGAGCTGCCACGATAACTACACACTTCTTTAACTTCCATTAAAAAAATAAGATTCGCACTATTAAAGCTGAAAAAGAGAATATTCATCATTTTCATGATATTTATCAGCCACAAAACGTGCACTGCTGAATAAAGAATCTCGAATGACTTCCAAATTGGTCAGTAAATGTCACGAAACAACCTGCATACAATGAACAACTGCAAACTTTAATATTTTGAAAAAAAAATCATTACGTAATCAATTAAACACTGCCACATACCTACATACATACCCACCCCCTAAACAAAGGGGGTACACTTAACTCATAAGTGGGTAAGTAGCCACCCAAACACGTGGAAGGTATTTCAATCAAATCACATGGTGTGCTAATCAAAGACATTCCATCGACTGTCGGTTTCATTTCCAACTGGCTGTAAACGTCTTCACGTGTGTGACGTAATATTGACGGCATGTGAAGATATCCTGAATCCCTATTTAGTATAGTAGGAAATGTATTGCCACTTATTTTGGACTTTTTTTAAACTGCCAAACACCGCGAGGACTCCGGTGTCCGCACACCTATTGTTCTATAATTGTGTCTATAATGACGATAGGTACTCAAAGGGTTAAGGGGCTCAATCATCCAATGACTTCTCCCGCCTTGAGTGAGTCCTGAGGGAGTGTCAGGCTCTTACTGATTAAAAACTACCCTGCTTCTAGTCCAGTTTTGAACCAAAGTCGCAGCTATCGTTAAGTTGTCCACAGTTTCGAATCAATTTAATTTTGAACCTTATAGTGTTGTAATTGGAAATACAATTAATATTACGTGAATCTGAGTGTTACCATTTTGTTCCTAAACGCCTCGGTCTACCATTTCGGTGAATATAAAGCATGAGCAGTA
Source organism: Spodoptera picta (assembly GCA_038387885.1). Lineage (NCBI taxonomy): Eukaryota > Metazoa > Arthropoda > Insecta > Lepidoptera > Noctuidae > Spodoptera > Spodoptera picta. Next base: position 85,009 of record JAZHFQ010000308.1, read on the forward strand.
AAACCTAATCTACACAAACATATGACTAAGAATTTCAGAAATCCAATATCATTTTGCCCGATCCCGTAATCGAAGTCCAGATTTGGAGCTCAACAGTTAGTACTGCACCTACCCAATTTATGTAATCTCAATACCGAAATAACTTTAAGTTGATGGGTACCTTACCTAATATTTTCAACCTTCAGTACAGACAGAAAATTTATTCTTTAGTCAAAAGATATTTTTTTCTTCTCATGAACATTAAGTTGGTTCTGAAGTATTCTTCAAGCATTCGAGTGGGCCCCGCAACGAAATGAGCAGACCACTTAGACGATGTAACAATCCTCTTGAAAATACACTGAATAATAAATTTATTTATTCACATTTTGTGAACAACATGCTTTCAGAATGGCAAATGAGAGATTTTTAGGACAATCGAGCCTGAAATTCGGTTTGAAAGATATTTATTTATTTATTTATTTATCATTTTATGTACCTACACCACACAGACAATATTACACAGGACAACACATTATAAACATGAGGTACATAGGTACTGCATATCCCTTAAGGGATTTCTTCCTGCAGACCTGCGACAGGAAAAGAAAATTAAACATAAGACATAAGACACAGTGTAGATAGATGATACATGCAACGAATACAGAACAAAATAAAATTACTGAAAGAACTATAAAACTAGAATGACGGTAATATAATGATAAAACTTAAGCAAAATATAACAAACATAATAAATAAAACAGATATCTGTGTTTATGAAAAGAATTTGCTGTTTAACTCGTCGAGTACCGGTTTTGTAGACACAATTATAGAACAATAGGTTGCGGTCACCGGTGACCGCTTGGTATTTGACAGTTTAAACACAAAAAGCAAGCAAAACCACGGTATAACAACAATATTACTTTAGCTTTTCAAAACAGGTCACCAACCTCTCAAAGTTCAAAAAAGGTCACATTGCAATTGACAGTCCAGAATTGTTTAACACACGCAGCATAGAAAAAAATAATTTAAAAAATAAAAAATTCAAATGCAGAACACTGATCGTCATAGAAACAAAAATCTAGTTGAGAAAAAACAGACTGTTTGACGTTGACGTCGTGTCGTTTTTTGTCTCGAAAAAATAATTGAATATTGCAAAAATAAATGATGTTTTCCGATGAAGAAATAAAAGAAGAAATGCCGGAGAGTGGCTTCATGCAACCGGGTGATGAGATTATAAGGTGCGATCTTCGATTTTTTTCGGGCAAATAGTTGAAACGCGGCCATGGTGATTTGTTTAACGTTTGTTTTAATTTTTGTTTTATGGTATTTCCGTTGTTGCAGCATACGCGAAGTGTGTTTGAGTGACAAGTTTGACAAAAAGGATTTGGGATTTAGTGGCGAGCCTTTACTATCTACTTCCAGCAGGAATGACGTATGTACTAAAATATATTCTTACTTTACAAATTAATAACTTTACCAAGTCCTGATGTGATGGAAGCTGCATCAGCTTCGCTTTCCTTCAAGTTTGATTGACTATTGCGGTCAAACGTCTGTCATTTGAAGTGCCAAAAACAAGACCATCAACAATATTTTTTATCAATGGAAAAACGTCTTACTGACGTTTGATATTAAAGTCAATATGATTTGATAACACAGGATAACGTTCTTTCTATATTTTGTACTTTGTAAAAGATATGAGTTTCGCTGGCGGTTTGTCGTGTAATTAGAAGGTAGTTTCCCACCATTTTGAAACGCCCGCACTGTAGTAGTTTTCACCCTTATTTTGCAGACAAAAAGTATTGCTGTTTTTAACAATCAAATCAATAGTACCTTGCTCTTTTTAAGATTTTTTTTACAAAATTCTGGGTGTTATTTAAAGGCTTAGTTTATACGTATTATTTATTTTACGTTAATGACGTTTCTTTAAGATACTTACCAAATCGTTGTACCGCCCAATGCGTTGGCTACATATTTTTATAATTACTGTTTTAAACATTTTTGAAAAGAGTTTTTCTTTTTTTTGTGCACCTATCACCTATTCCCAGCTTTTTATAATTTCATCCAAAGATTGTCTGGAAGATATCGCCGCGTGTGATAAGCTCGTCTTTTGTACTCAAATTACTATTACAATGTACACTTACTTATTTTTCTGTGTGTGCATTAAAATATATAATAATAATAAATAATAAAAGATTCGTAAATATTGCAATTATGCTTATTTTTTCTAATTAAACACTTCCTTTTCTTCTTATTACCAGCTTGATGTACCACGCTCTCTGTTTCGTGACGGTTTCTTCTCTGATGGCTTGGAGCAACAGCAGGCCAGGTTCGCATGGACGGAGGAAGATGGCAACATTGCATCTTTGGTGTCCGAGCCAGGGTTTGGTACCACTGGACAAACGACTTTCGGCAAGGATTTGGATGCCGCGCTTAAGAGTGAAATGAAGGTAAAATATAGTTCTAGAGTACAAATTTAAGCATTTTAAGAAGGTTTTTATTGCAACTTTATTCATTCAATTCCTTTATGTCATATCATTATATTCTTTTTAAAATATGGTACTAAAATTTCGCCCTTTATCAATGATTTATTTACAAAAACAGCCATATTAAGACTCGGAACAACAATACGTGGACCGCACAAAGAGTTGTTCAGTTCAAGAGTCGAACTCGCGATACCTTTTTTTTGAGAGGGTAAAATCATCCAATAACTTCTCCCGCCTGGATGAGGCGAGAGGAAGTGTCAGACTCTTACTGACTAAAAACCACCCCGTTCCTACTCCTGCACTTCGAGCCGGAGCCCCGGCAACCCGTTAAGTCTTCCGCGGCTTCGTATCGGCATCAGCCCTGTTGGGCCCGATCTGTGGTGGTCTGATGGCTCCTTGAGGCGCGCGCGGAACGCGTACGCTTGGGCAACTCGCGATACCTTGCACAACAGCCGATTAGTCAACCACTGTCTCAACTGTACCATCAATTTCTTTCATTCTCTAAGTAAGCTTACCACCGTACCACCGTACCACCAGACGAACGGCGGGACGCCACCCTTATATGGTGGACATTCCACCCATTCAAACGAAGCGTTTCGCGTCAAGCTTCCTCATGCGTACCGCTAAGGAATGGAATTCCTTGCCAGAGGCTGTGTTTCCCGTCAAATATGACTTGGGTGTCTTCAAGTCCCGAGTGAACAGGTTGCTCATAGGTAGGCGTGCTCCATCGTCGGCCACATCATCGCTTACCATCAGGCGAGATGGTGGTTAAACGTCGACCTATAAAGTATAAAAAAAAAAAGTAAGCTTAACTAAATTAATATTTTTATTTCAATAGGAAGCCGACACTTCGAGTGCAGTGCTGCAGCCTACCAACCGAAATGGCATCACATTCAGTAAAAAGATATTTGGAGAACCACATCTCGTATCTTCTACATCTGCAGGATCTTCAGGAACAGGTACAATTTGATATTACTTCTCGAACTGTCTTTTGTTATCGACCTCGTCACCATATCGGGCACAAGAGGGACTTCTTGACTTATTACTTCTCTCATATATATCTCGCTTATCTATTCATTTGTTTATATCTACTAGGTACAGATCGCAATAAGGGTCCTGGTACCTGTAAGGTGGACAAAGCAGATCCTCGCTCCAGATTCCACTACGTCAAGTATGTTAAGAGGCACGGGCGGACTGTCAAGCTATGGGAATGTGGTATTTGTAAGTACATACGTATTCAGCTTTTGAGACTTTCGCAAGAAAGTAATCCTCTGTTTCTACTCTTAAGAAGAATTTCTTTCTTCATCTTTCGTATAGAAATGCAAGTTCTAGGTTGGGAAAAGTGGGACTGGGATGCCGTCTCCTCCTTTTGCGAAGCAGTTATGCTAGCTAAGGAGGAGGCGGAGCGCGTGAGGGAACGAACCTCCTCACGCCCCGGCCGTCGCGAGAGACACTCCGGGCGTCGGGGATCGCGAGACGATCTCCGGCCACCGTAAGCATGGGCCTGCGGACGGCGAGCACGGGTGACTCGCCGCCCGACCAGTCCCAGGCCCGAGCGTACGGCGCGTCGCGTTCCGCGCGCGCCTCAAAGAGCCATCAGACCACCACGGATGGGGCCCAACAGGGCTAATGCCGATACGGAGCCGCGGAAGACTTAACGGGTTGCCGGGGCTCCGGCTCGAAGTGCAGGAGTAGGAACGGGGTGGTTTTTAGTCAGTAAGAGTCTGACACTCCCTCTCGCCTCACCCGGGCGGGAGAAGTTATTGGATGATTTTCCCCCCTCAAAAAAAAAAAAAAAAAAGGTTGGGAAAAGTGGTATTGACATCTAATCATTCTATCTTGATCCAAATTTACAACCTGTTGAAAATTGTTGATAATCATCCCCTAAATTTGTTCATACAAAAGTATTCTCTAAACATTGGAAATGAGGTCTACAATGTAGTTAGTAGAGAGCGGTCACCGGTGCCCGCTTTATATGATTGTTAAAGCGCGTAATATGTTAAATCATCTTTTTATAAACGACGAAGTTCAACCCTTCTTTTCTAAGTCGGCTAATTAATATATTAAAACCTTTACCTAAGTGTAACAAACACTTTTCTTGAAAACCGCATCAAAATCACTTTAACCAACCGATATAATCGTACACAAACATGTAATTCTAGAAAAGTCAAAATAAATTGTACATTGAATATTGTTTTAAAAGAATACTTGGTGTGATCCCGGCTCGACACTTTGGCAATGCGTAGAGATGTAGCTTCATTGTGCATTTTCTACCGCTTATACCACGGGGAGTGCTCTGAGAAATTGTTTGACCTGATACCTGCCGCATCTTTTCGCCATCGACCCTCACGACAGCATATGCATCCCCATCATATGGATGGTTGGCAGGCCACAACTGTGCGGTTCTCACGTAGCTTCCTGCCTCGCACAGCAAAACTGTGGAATGATCTGTCGTCAGCGGTATTTGCGAACCGATACGACCTTCAAACCTTCAAGAAAAGAGCGTACTCCTTTTTAAAAGGCCGGCAACGCACCTGTGACTCTTCTGGTGTAGCGGGTGTCCATGGGCGTCGCTGATCGCTTACCATCAGGTGATCCGTCTGCTCGTTTGCCTCCTATTCCATAAAAAAAAAGATCTACAATCGATACTGAAGGCAAAAATATGGTTTATAGAATTTTTGTCTGTTTGTCTGTATGTATGTCCGAAATGATCTCAAAAAGTCCTGCATGGATTTACTTCACATTTTGTATGATTATTACTAACAGCTTGGGTTAACACAGGCTACATATTATCACGCTATCACCTACAGAGTAAGCGCAGTAAATCACTGTTCCACGCGGGTACAGCTAGTACATAGATACAGGTCAAAATGAGAATGTCCTTTTTTAAGGTTGGTCAAAAATTGATTGCGTTACCAACAGGTGATGGATCTACACGTTTGTGGCCATATCCTGTAAAAGATCTTACCCAGGTAAGTGTTAATCATAATATTTTTTATCATCCCAACAGGTAGCCGCGAGTTCCAACACCAATACACGTTGATGCGTCACCTCCCCACCCATACCGATGAGAGGAACTTCCACTGCGTCGCCTGCGGGAAGAGCTTCAGACAACTCTCTACTCTGAGCCAGCATCGTGCCATACATTCTGCTGAAAGACCTTACGCATGCGAGGTACATATTATTTATTTAATAACTAGCTTTTCAACTGCTTCCTATACCACTCTTTAGCGCCCTATATCCAGATAGAAAACTATTGAATTAATAAAATATAACACTGGCTGCTTTACAGTTGTTAGTTTTTGAATAGTTCTGCCAGGTGGCACTTTATGTTTTTGTTTCGTTCCGTTGTTGTTCTTACCTTTCATGGAAGTATGTGCAAGTAAATAATTATTTACAAGAATACAATCTTTTATTAGAATTCCTAGCCCTTAACTCAATAAAAACTAATATCATAAAAACGGACACAAAAGACAAACGCACTATCGCAGTTGTAATATCTAATTGCTAGTATTGATGTTTTTACATCTAATAGTAATATAACGAAATATCCTCCTAGCTAGGATTCATTTTGGCGGGCTTAAAAATCACTACTTTACAATTCATTTTGCAGTTTGTACTAGCTTTACGGGGATTAGGACTATTCCATTGTATTTGCTTGGACTCAAGAATTAAATCTTAACGAGTCGGTATCTATTAAATATGATACATTTTCTTTTATTTAAGACGACATAAGTACTTAAAGTATGATGTAATATGATTGGTAATCTTCTAAAGAGTACATAATTTGTAAGATCTCCATCAATCACAGGTCTGCAACAAGACGTTCAATCGCGTGTCCACTTTGATCTCCCATCGCAAGACTCATTCTGATGAGAAGCCATACAGATGTCATATTTGTCCTAAAGGATTCCATCAAAAAGGTTACCTTTTCCTGTCCATTTCCATTCATGCTTAAGTCTTAGTAAAAATAATGTAGTGTATAAATGCTCACCGATAAAGAAAATTATGACAAAGTTGTTATTAAGGCTTTGGCTGCCAACAAATAATTGTTGAAGGCAAATCCTCCGCTAATGTCGGTCACCGGTGACTGCCATGGCGTTTAACGTGTTAATGACCATAATATTATGAACAAATAAAGTAACACTTAAATCTCTTTCTTGATCAGAAACCAAACTCTAAACATTTGTTTTTACAGGAAATCTTCGCAATCATCTGTTCACGCATACCAATGAACGTCCATATCGCTGCAACATTTGTCTGAAAGGATTCAATCAACAGTCCAACTTGGTCTGCCATAAAAACAAAGTAAGTACCCAATTCCATCAACTTCGTTTCTGTAAAAGGCTTTATTTTATAATAACAATCATGAGACATACTAAATTAACTAAAAACTCACATGAAAATACTGAGAAAAGCTCTACTAGTTTCGAACCACAGAGGGGTTCTTCCTCATGAGCAGCGGGAGCGGTCGCAGCGATGTCGCGCAGCCTACTGTAGAGCTTTGCTCAATATTTTCACTAGAGTGATCCGCGATTTTTAGTTAAAAGACTTTATTTTTTATATTTTTATATAATAATAACGTATAGAGTAGAATATAATATTTGTCACCATCACTGCTGCTCCCACGGTGAAAGCCGATTGATTTCTAATTTCACAGCATTGTTTTTTACCCAGGCTCACCCAGATGACAGCAGTTGCCCGCCGGTAAATGTCCGCGGAAGATCCACCACTCCTCGCATTACTCGTTCAGTTACCGAAACTCAACCTGATACTACAAGGTCAGTACCTACTAAGATTTAAAGAAACAGACACTTGTGGGATGTAGATATTCTTTCATCATTGTTCCTCTGCTCAGGTTTATTAGTCCGTTTGTGACTCTATTCGTTTCTCCAAAATTTCATTACCATAGCAGCTAACAAGATGCCTACAGTTGAATATAGGGGTCCCGCAATGACTTCCACATCAACCATCCGAAAGCAACCTTACTAAAAATAAAAATATGTTTCATTAAAGGCCCCAAGCAGAACATTGCGAAGTATCATCCTCAGTGGGACCTTACCTACCATCAGTCGAAGGCCCATCCTCATCAACTTGGACCCCAAAACCAGATCCTTGGGAGCTTCCTAAGCCTTATCTGGAACCTGGAGACATTTGGAACGAAGGGCCTTGGGCATCTATGAGCAGTGGAGTGATTGTAGACCCTATAAAGACTTACCATATGGGTGTTGCATTGGCTACTAGGCAGACGCCATTTGCCTTGTTGAAGCCTGATAATGGAACTCCTGTGTTAGTTAAAGTGGTTGATACGAAGCTACCTGGTGGTAAGCAGGTGAGGGTTAATTTATTTTTTAAAGAGGTAATTCTAGTTTTTACGAAAATGTGTTGTCAAATTAATTCTAGTTTTTACGAAAATGTGTTGTCAAATTATCAAAATACTTCTCATTATTTGCTACACCAATATTTTTAATCTAGGTTTACTTGAACTGTTCGTCCATTGAATATTTTAGACATGCTGTTTTAATTATCTCTGTTATTATTTAACAATTTCTTTTATATAAATTGGCTTTTGTTTTGCAATCCCAAAATAGCATTATTTCTATTAAATAATATTCGTAAGTAGCAGCCGTAATAATATGTTCCAACTTTATCCTTCAGATGTTAGTACCAGCCACTGCAGAAGATCTAAGAGTAGGAGGCAAAATAGTTCTGAAGAATGATACAGAAACTGGCGTAGTTCCACACGGTGAAATAGAACCGAGAATGGAAGCGAACGGTGCAGTGCAGATTAGAGTACCAGTCGTAGCGACTGTAGTGCCCAGGATCAAACCTGGTGGAAGACTTCAGCTTACTGTCGAAGAACCCCATCATGCTTATCATACTGCGTTGTCTGCTGATGGTGAGAGAAAATAATATCGTCTTTTACATAATGAAAATTTAATTAAATGTTGTTTCACGTCGGTTTCCTGGGAGACCGTGATATCGCTCCGGTCGAGCCGGCCCATTCGTACTGAAGCATGGCTCTCCTACACTTATATATTTATTTTATATAATTTTTACATATATTATTTTTTCAGTCGGTGAAGTGAACGTGGAACCATGCACCACGAGGAATGAGCTTCGTATTGGTCCCGCCAACGCTCTTACCACAACCTCTCTGACTCATCCGGAGCCGAGACGTTTGGATACTTGCAGCGGCTTCGATGATGGATTGCGAACTGGTGAGTAGATACAGATATGTATAATATTTGCAATTCAGTTAGTAGTTTTTGGATGTACTCCTTTTTTTTGAAGTCGGTACAAAGAACCTCTCGCTCATTGGTTAAACTACAATAACTATATAAATGCAACAATTATGGACATTATAGTACCAAGCTAAACGTCTAATCATCATCATCATTGTCAGCTTATAAGTGCCGAGTTCGCATATGTGGTTTGAATAAAAACAGAGAATTATTACAGACAATAAATATAAATAGAGAATTAGAACAGTATGGGATCGTACGAAGTTTTTAATACCCTTTGGCACCAACTTCTCCTATTTCAAGAAACCTCTAATCTAATATGGATTATACTTTATAATTTTTAAAACACACTCTATTAATAATATTATTTGATGTTTACACCAGGGACAAGAATTTCTTCAACTTGTGCATTACCACCGCCGGCACCGTCTCCTCCACTGGACCTCATCTCCATGGACCTATTCGAACCTATGGAATGCATACCGTTAGGTAAAAATATAGATGAAACAATTTTAATACATAATAAATATTATTTTTTTTTTTAGTAATTTCAACTACCGATAAATTAAATGCAACTAAACACAGAAAAACGCAGTTACTGTTTTGTTACCCTTGCCCATAGATGGCGTTACGAGTCACATTTGTTGTTCTCAAAAATTTCAATAGTTGCATCATGACAACGGCGGTGTTTTCCGCAATTTTTCTAATAAACCATTATTTTTGTACCATTATTTTCTAAATTTGTTTCTGAAAATTATTTTTTATTGATAGATTAAACTGTCAAACACCAAGAGGTCACCGGTGACCGCAACCTATTGTTCTATAATTGTGTCTATAATGACGGTACTCGACGAGTTAAATGTCTAAATATATTTATTTATTTCCTAGGTCCACAAATTACAGCAGTGGATAACATCGACCAGGGTCCACCTTCAGACGACTCCGATATCTTCATTGGAGAATTTGAGGTGAGTTTAACATTAACTTTAATAGACACATACGTACAAGCATCAAGTTATAGTAGGAAATAGAATAGAAATGACTCAAAGCGTTCAATAAGGCAGATATTTTAAGGAAAATAATAAAATTCTAAATAGACTTCATACTAATTTAAACTAACGGTCGAAATCAATAACCGATCTACATCCTACATCTCTGAATCTAGTTATGGACCGCCTGATGGTAAGCAGACATTAGTAGATCATTATATAGGAAACTGTTTAATTGTGTGTTGTGTGATTGCTTCTACAAAGCAATCAAACAGTTGGCCGCCCGCCGGAATTGGGTGCTTTCCTTAACCAAAAATAAATTATTTTGACAGTTCAATAAAATAAAATATGTAAAAATAATCACTCTTCCAATAATACAAATTTATGACCAAAATGATTTTAGCATTTTTCCACCAAATTTTTAAGAAATAAGTAAGTATGCTGTATGATGCTAAAAAAACGTGAGGTACAATGTCTTGCAAAATTCTTAGAATACTGACGTTTTTGACAGTTCGAAAAAAGTATTGAATTTGACTAGTTGGCAAGTACCCATTTCTAACCTCTCAGGTCGAGACGGATTAAAGTTGCATAAAACCGTTATTGTACCACCGAGAGGCAGAAGTAATTCAATATATTTAATGGTCGAAATCTTCAACAATATAGGGATTCTGAATCCAGATCGGTAATTAATTTCGATTATAAATCTACTTCAGACTCACACGGATATAACACCGACGCTATAGCCCGGGATATAGAACGAAGATGGCAGACACGATTTTGGTATCGAATTTATTTGCTATTTTAGCCATCCACTATAAAAATCCATTAGTATATAATAAGATATAGTATAAATAAGAGAAACAAAAATTTACACATTGTCTTCTCACATTTTAGTCACGATACGGAAATCTACAGTCCACTACCCAATTTATAGAATAGTTTATAAATTAGTAAAAGTGCTAACTCCCCTTTAATTCGGAAATGTAACTAAAATATTAGGTAAAACATTATTTGGACCGATGCATAGCAACCGGCCCCTTCGTGCTAAAATATACCTACTATAGTAGGTTCGACTGAAATGATACAAGGGCCTTACATGAACCTGCTAAAACAAAACTATCAATGTGTGAGAAAGTTTGGGCGTTTACTCTTGAATCCAATTCCGATCGATCGAAATTGTTATTATAAAATTTCATAGTCTTGAGTTGCAATAGTGCCCATTGCATCCGTATTGCGTGGATATTAAATAACTAAATGGTACCTACTGAGTTTGGCTTTATATTCCGTACTCTGAATGCTATTTTATTTAACAGCGACGATAGTTTTGACATTGAATAATTGAGATTTTTTGCATAGAAATTGCATCGACATTCAGATTGGTTTCAAGAGTAAGGACCCAGGCACTAGATGCTTCAAACATCGGCAACGCACTTGTAAATCCTCTAGTGTTGCCCCAGACGAGTATGAGCTCTAGTGGTGATCACTTACCATCAGGAGATCCATCTGCTCTTTGCCCCCGGTTACATTCCTCATTCTTAAAAAAATTTGAACCAATTTTCTTTATTATTTCTGGATGAACTTTCTATGTAAGCGCGCGACTCGACCGCGTAGAATAGGAATTTTAGGACACAACTTTTTTTGTTTTAATTTTCCAATATAACAGTAGCCTATGTTACTCTTTAGTACATCGGCTACCTACCAATAAAAGTCTTGTATTATCGGTTCAGCCATTCCATAGATAAGCCAGTATAAACGAACATAGACACAGACAAAAATTTTGGTATCTATAGTATATTCATATGCATATAGTAAGAAGCGGTTATTTTAATATTACACACAGACACTCCCAATTTTTCTGTATAGATTTGTTTCAGTAAAAATAAATGTTTTTATTTTTCAGGATTGCATCATGCTGTCGGACACAGACTGAACTGAACATAGTTATATACTTGTAGTTTATTTTATTTATTTTTGTTTTAGTTTTATTTGAGCATGTGAAAAGGATAACGGTTTGATTTAAGTATAAGCGAAAATGTAAATACATTATAGATTTACTGAGATAATCTGTCTATTTCAATCCCTAGTAATTTTTTTTATGGGACAAGCCCGCCACAACCTCCCAAAACCGCTGCAACTCCTGTAAGCCAGGATCTACAGTAGATGCAAATATGAAAACAACGGGACACTGAAGTCCGGCGCGTCCCAGGGACATAAGTAACCGTCTTGGTTACCGCAATGAAGTGAATCAGAAAATATTATAAGAGGAGATGAAGAAAAAAAAAATCCTTGACTAGGGATTTTTTTTATATGATAATTGATATTATTTCAGATTGCCTCGTTAGCCGAATGGCCGCAAGTGCGACTGCCGGGCATGGCGTCTCGGGTTAGATTCCCGGGTCGGGCAAAGTATTACTGGTTTTTTTTTAATTCTCAGTAGTAGCACAGAGTCTGGAATTTTGCCCGGTATATAGGCTGACCCCCTATTACATGGGACTCATAACATAAATAGTGAAAAGTGGGTGTTACATTACATTATGTGCCGTAATGTGCACCTCGGTGTACCCCTTCGTGGTCAAATGTTATGTTATTATTTCATATTTTTGTAACCGAATTATAGACAAGAAAATGCCCAAATACAAGTTAAAATTAGCTTTTTACCACACACTGATCGCAATTCCAGACTTCCTGTTGTTATAGAAAAGATTCAAATAGCCGAACATCCCAATTACCTATATCGAATAGGTACTTTGTCCAACCCGGAACCAAACCCGATTCCGGCTCGGACTTCGCGCTTGCGACTATTCGACCAATAAGGAAAAACATTAACCTATTACAATCTCGATAAATCTAACAATGAGCTCATATCACAAAATTGCGCTCATTTTATTTTACATCACCTATCAACCTATCAATAAAAATGCCAACACAATTGACGTAAGGGCCAAAAAAGGCAATTTCCTGTCGTCAATGTAAATAATCCGGGATATTAATATGACGTAACAATGACGTGTATTATATCGTCACAATGTCGTCGTCGTATCGTATTGTTGTCGGCACGTGGACGGAAATAGGCCCTCTCAGAGTGCGCCACCCCTGATAACATAGTTTAGTTCGGAATCCCGTCAAGAGATGGCGTTAGATGTTATCCAAAGAGTTTGAAAATATTAAAGTGAGTAAAACTCATTATTATCATACATTTATTTAAAATTCTCTACTAATTACATTTTTAAATACTATCTACTAGTAAAATAAAAATAATATATAAAAATATAAAAAATGGGAGTCGACCAGTAGCGGGAGCATGGTTCAAGCTACCGGTGGTTAGGGCTCCAGACACAGAAACCTCCTTGAGTATAACTTTTTATTATCATCTCTTCTTTCATCTCAATTTAAAATAAAAAAAATATTATTTCTTTTGTAACTATAATATTAATTTTTCCTCATTATTTTTATCCAATATACTTTAGATTTTATTGTTTCTGTGCGTAAGATTTCGTCACCACCATCAGCCAGTTTCCGTCCACTGCTGGACATAAGCCTCTCCAATAGTACGCCAGTTGGCTTGATCTTCAGCTCAACGCACCAAGCAACTGCTAGCCACGTTGTAGATTGTAATTGGAATCCAAACCCATTTTTAAACCCTTAAAATTAAAATACTAACAATAAACCTTGTTAAAATCAAATAATTACAGCTCATTTATCGACCATTCGTGATCACTCAATTTGCGACTAATGACATAACCCACCGAACGTCCGACCGCAAAAAAATCGCACAATGCGACAAAAAATCGACATAACATTTAACAAGAAGAATGCGACAATAAAACGCGAATTACGTTCGTCCAGTTTTTTACCAAAGCCCAACACGTGACACACACGCGACCTAAAATATTAAAACTGGTGTTAGATCTGACACGCGGCCTTTCCCACCAATAAATAGAGAAATCTTCTGACAACCCTGTAATGAAAACTTATAGCTCATTCATAACAGAATTACGACCCTACATCTTCAACTATAGAGTCGACATTCCTATCACACTTTTTGCAAAGACTTATCTCACAACTATCAATCAAATGTAAACTTTACCTCACTAGATATAAAGTCCAATATCGGAAATTCTAACGTAAATTAAAATTAGGGTTGTCCCCGATTCCTAATACCGCCCCCAACAGTTATCGTATAATGCGTTGGCACGTGGCGTTGTTCGTTTTTTATCGGTTATTTTCGTGCGAACGTAGTGGTCTGGTGTGGACTGTTCTGACAATGGTCGACGATGGGCATCGCTTATTATGAATGGATTTTTGCTGGGAAATCTTTGAGAGGCTTCAAATCTGCTACTGACAGTAGCTTTACTGAGGATTTTAACAAAGCTGTCAAATTAAATTAGAAATACCTTGTTTGAGAGTTGAAAAAGATATCTTTGTTAAAAGTAGCCATATAAATTAATAGGTACGACTTATTAGGTGTAGGTACGTATTTATTTCGTCAACAATCGTGTCACATAACATAGGTATCTACATTTAATCAGCCCTAAATTTTATCAAATAAAATAACAATATTAACATAACTTGACAATACCTTACAAACAATACAAATATAATCCAATAAAAACGACAATCAAATAAACAATCAATTTGACAAAATATCATTAAAACAAAAAAACTGAGGGGGTCGAAAATTAATCCCTCTAGAGTACATTTGGACCCCCAAAATATCATTTCATATTTTGATTATGATATCAATGTCAGTGGCGTACGCAGGGTTTTTTATGTCTTTTGTCCATTAATACACGTATTAACCCATTAAAAGTCGCGTGGCGACATTATATGATATTTCACACGTATAATAAAATCATTGTTGATATTAATGTTTGGCTTTTTATGTGAGAAAAGAGTACTGGTACTGGTATAGTTATTATTAAGGTATGATTTAATTTATTCCTTTTTTGATTCCATTTTCAATAAACCTTATTAGTACATTTTAACGGACTCTTAAAATGATTTATTTAAAGATAATAGTAATAATATTATTAGGGTTTTCTCTTGTGTCGTGGGTGCGTTCACAAACATACAATTTCACGTAAGTAGGGGAGAGTTGGATAATACCGAGCCCCTAAGGAATTTCACCTATAATTAATTAGAAACTGTTTGATATTAAAACAAACAAAATTTTGTAATTTTTTACATTTATTTAGGTACGCATACCGTTTAACAAGACCTTACAAACATCAAACAAAAAATAATTATCTTCACAATTTACGAAAATAGCTAAAAGCGCGGTATTGTCAAACTGGTCTGATAATATCGTGCCCACATGAATTGCACACTAGTTGGTAACAAAAGTAATAATAAAAAAAAACAACTTTCTTCTTGTGTAAATGTGGCCTTTCTCCCCATAGGGGGATCATAATTTTCTCCCAATTTAAATCGATCCCTAATCGTAGATTCGGGGATACTAAAGTTTCTAGCAGCTGCCTTTATTTTGCTCCCGTTTCGTATAGCCTCAAGGGCAGCCTTCAAATTTTCGGGATTCCATAACTTCTTCCTTTTCTTTGGCACAGATTGGTCCATCTAAAACGGAAATAATACATAAAGCTATATTATCCTAATTTGTAAGTAGGGATTATAAGTATTTATTATATTATTGTTATTTTCATAAAACGGTAAGTCATAATAATCACAATAATCGATACACATAACTGTTTATGTTATACTCAATAAATGAATCAAATTTAATCAAAATCGGTATTTTCGCTTAGTTTACAAAATATCACAAACAGATTCAAATACGTTCAAACTCTATTTTCGAGGAAAAAATAGAGGTTAATGTAAATAAAACGTACTTTTCATAGTTTACAATTTCGCGCCCTCGACTGATAATACCGCGCCGGTGATCATTTTATTTTTTAACCTCAAAATTATATGCAAAAAATTATAGCACGCATAAACTTAGTCTGACATTAATTCTACAGTACAAAAGCATTCAAAAAGTATAGTATCAAAGTATTATAATATAAATACAGTATTACTTACCTCTTAAGGAAAGTATACGAAAAATTATAAGCAATGACGAAAAAAACTTCTGGAGTGCGTGCTATCTACGTCGTCGCGCGGGCCGTAGTGGCGGTGCGTGGGGGAGGGTGTGGGCATGTCCGGCTTCGATGAATACGCGCTACAGCGCAAACTAGTGGATAGTTTTTGAATGACACTGACGCGCGGAGTTATCAACCGCGCGGTATTATCCAACTCTCCCCTACCACATGACACCTGGACTCGGAACAACAATTTGTGAATCACAGAACTTAAATAGCCAGGAACAAAGTCAAAGCATCAAATTGTTCGTCCGTCGGGTCGTCAGAGATATTAAAAACTGCTTGGTCTCTGACTAATTGCAACGACTCTCATAGGTATACCGTTTCCAACAGCATTCAGAGGTCATTTGACCACTGTGCAACCTTATACCTTGTTTCCACTACGTTAGTATTTTAATCGAGTAGCGAATATTGAGCAGTCCTCTCTCGCTTCTGTCCCAATATAGAAGTGAGAGAGAACTACTAAATATTCGCAACTCGACTAAATTACTTTTGTCGTATGAACAAGGCATTATCAATATACATACATAAAAGGGCATTGATTAAAATTGGTGCCTTTCTTTTTTCTGGCAGCAGTCGATGATTTATGGAAAATATTATCTAGAATGACGTTACAAACGAAATTGTCTATGGGCTTATATATGGAAATCTCAGTCTGGACTGAGTTATGAGCGTTGAAAGGAGCTGGAGTCAAACATTTTACTTCGGTTTTTTATTCAAATTATTCATAGTTTTGTCACAATTTCTAACTTCAAATTGCGCGCCACTATACAGTGGCGCGCAATTCCGGGCACAGCAAAACCATATCACACCACAATATATTCATATTGCCAGGCACTAATTTTTATTACCTATTTTCTCTCAGTCAATAACTTGTGGGATGCTTCTAGGAGTTGTGTCATGAAGCTTCATGAGCGTCAGCTGTGGTACCAGTGGTGGGTTGAGTAGTGGTAGCCGTCCAAACATCTAATGAAGTATATTTTTTTTGCCATTGACTCCTGGTGGGACACTCATCTACTTAATAGTTAGCATAATCTTTTGAAGAAAGAAAACCGTCGACTTTTAAAGTGATCAGCGCTATTCAATCCGCTACCGACGGACGCCGCAGCTGACAAACACAGCATTTCATGATAGGGTTCAGTAAAGTATTTTGCTAAGAGGAAATTGATCATGAAAATCTGTCATAGGCCATAAACTGTATACATATAAATTGAACACGCTAGCCAATCAAGCGAAATGTTTCTTTTTCTTCTGCAGTGGTCAGTTAATGGTTCACTCTGTTCTGATTCAGTGGCCTTATAACAAAAAAAAAAAAACAAAAAAAATACATAAAAAAGTCCACAATAAGCTTTATTATATTCCTTGAAATCGTTAATAAGCATTTATTACAAAATATTTCTGACAAGTAAATGAAGAAATATGCGTTGTGTACGGTCACCATCAACAAAATCACAGGGATAACATACAACATAGCAGTTAGTATAGCCTAGCTGGAACGAAAAACATTCGATTAAGCAAATATAAGTTCATTTATCTATTCAAATAATCTTACACAAGATACACAGAAATGAGCATAAATTAAGCAACCGGTGGATCTGACGTAGCACAATTTTATATACCATTAAACACACAAAATGTCTACAGATCCCACCCAAAGTTTAACAAAACGCGACCAATTACACGACAATTTTTCAAATAAGTAGGGAAACGCGTCCCATCTTATTCGCAATAATTAACGATGTTGCGCCTGCGACGGACGGGCAACTGTCGCGCCACACGCCAGCCACGCGGCAACCACGCGCGACGGATCAACGCGATTGGTCACAATCCCAGTATGACAACTCAATCGGGATTTTGGCAGTAATGAGGTATGACTTTGCAATAATATTATTATTGTTGTTATTGCACATTAGGATAATATTTGATTATGTAAAAATTTTACAACAAAAGTTCCGATAAAAAGGACCTATAGATTTTTATGACTTTGTTAACAGGCTTTGTTCAGGTTTTGTGTAATCTGTTAGTTGTGAGTAGTGTGAGTGAGTTTGTGTGTAACATAATGTTTAGTAATAGTTGTTTTATAAAAGCAGTGTAATGAAAGTCAAGTAATACTATTTAACTTCAATCTTTAATCTGAAAAATGTTGTAGTGATTGTCAGAAAGTGAACCTCGAACTAAAATGGATGGACAAAAAACATTCATAGTCCCAGTGCTACACGAAAAAACTACAATAGCAGTGACGGTATGTACCTATTCCAATTCCATTCAAAATTCTATACAGAAAACACGTTCCAATCAATTCAGAACAAGAGAAAAACGAACACAACAAACCTTTTAACTCTACGAAACTATAGTGAAACAAAATATAGCTTTTAAAACAATACGTATGTATCGTATATGCAGATGGTCCCGGCCAGATTACGCGGGAATATCCCATGCATCGCTGGAGACGCAAATTGTTCGCTAACCTGATTACAACTGCTAGTTCCACATTGTCTTTTCCACCCCATCCCACCCACTGGGCACCTTTGCCCATCTGTGGTCGTTTGCTGGAAGGAATCGTTGGGTTTTTATTTTATTTTATTTTAAGAAAAGTTACTTACAGACACACACATATTTGTTTCAAGAGAGCAACGAATGGAAATTGTTACTCGTTCTTCTACATTGTGGACCTTACACCTAGCTTTGTCGCGGAGAACCTAACGGGTTACCGGGGCTCCGGCTCGACGTGCAGGAGAAGGAACGGGGTGGTTTTTAGTCAGTAAGAGTCTGACACTCCCTCCCGCCTCACCCAGGCGGGAGCAGTCATTCGATGATTTTCCCCCCTTAATAAAAACACCTATCTTTGCTGACGGAAAGACTGACAGACTATTATTTATTTTGTATTAGTTGACGTTTCGAAAGTATCAAATTATGGTTTAGTTGAAATAAATGCTTTGACATTGACATTCGAAGCAATGTCGAAACTGAAAATTGATCAAATTGAGGCCTTGACGAAGGAACTTTAGATCATATGTTTATTTCGTGCCCCTTAAACTCTCAATCCTTTGACCTTTATCAAAAACTCCCCAGTATCCAAATCCCGCTTCCAATCAATTTCCACCTCCTTTTTACTCACTTTTCCCATAAACTAATCCATTGTTTAAGTAAATTCATCAATGAAAATGAGATTAAGATATGACGGTGTTCAATAATGTAAATGATGTACATACTTATCTGTCTGTATTGTGTATGTCCCCTCAACTGTTTTCTACACCTCTGTATATATACAGTAAAATAGTTGATAATAATTATATGTCACTAACCCAAATGTTTTGTCCTTTCAGCTACTAACAACTAAAAACTACCACAAAGTTAATTTCGACTGGACACTGGCAGTATAGTCGACAAGATCATTTTGGAGACTCGTTTGCCAAAGAGGAAAAAAAAAAAATGTTACGTGTTTCCTATTGTGAATTCTTGTGATGTGTAATGTATTGGTCATTGTTGCATTCATTCAATACCCAATTATCTACTTCTTCAAAATGATTACTTACTTGGTTTATATAAAAGTTTATCACGTCTAATTCTCACCTATTAAAATCTAAGTAAGCAAGGCTTGGCAAGCATGAGCAAATATAAATATTATCAGTAAAAAGGTTAACGTTTTTGAATGCTAGGTATATATTAAGAGTCTTTAGATTGAAACTTATTGATTTATTCGTTATTTATGTATACACATATAACATAAGGGACAACCAATATATAAAATTAAAGTACAAAGGTGGTACCGTTGTACTTTAATTTCCTATTGGAATTTCTTCCGGTAGACCTGTAGCAGGAAAAGTAATAATGAAACAAGACAAAGTGACACTTATCTTTATAGGGTGTTCGTGATACGACTGCCTCGTTGGCCGAGTGGTTGTAAGTGCGACTGCCGCGCAAGGGGTCTCGGGATCGATTCCCGGGTCGGGCGAAGTATTACTGGTTTTTTTTTAAATATTCTCAGTAGTGGCACGGAGTCTGGAATTGTGCCCGGTATATAGCAATAGGTTCACCCCCTATTACATGGGACTCATAACTTAAATAGTGTAAGTGGGTGTTAAATTGTACGGTGGTATAATATGCACCTCTATACATAATATCTCTCCTCTCCTCTCTCTCTCGGGGATAAAAGGCGTGATGTTCTATTATGTTAATACTTAACTTCGAACTACGATACAGCTATCCAAAATATTCCTCAAATCCTACCATCGTTTCTATGCTCTTCCAGATTCAATAATTCCACAGTAGGAGTCGACTATAAACCATCAAATTCCTATATAAATTCATTATATTTCAATAGGACCGCAATGCGTTTTTGGTAATACAATTTGTATGCGGTCTAGTACTCACAACTTGATTTCGTTTTTTGATATCGACCATTTGTACCGTGGGGGAGGCTCCACTATAGTTTTGATCGAAAAATTAATACAATTATGACCAATTGTTTGTGGTTTAAAGTGATTTAGGTCTTATTTGTAATGAATTATGATTGCAATTTGTGTGTGATTGAGTTATTCACATATATTCTACATTATTATATTCTAAACATACCTATATTAAGTAAGGTTTACTTACTCTAAAATAAAATGAATGACTATCAACTTGTCATTTATAAAATATAATAAATATTCATAATAAATGTTTATAAAAATATATATAAATATTCGCTAGACTAACGTATGTTTGGCGCTTCGCGATCTTGGTTTGTTTGAGATGTCTTGTTGTATTCATTATCGCTAGATGGCGATAGTTGTAGATAACGTTAGGGAAATTTAAACTACAAAGAGTACAGAGCAAATAGTTTTAATAAGTAACTTTATTTATTCAAATTACACTTATTTGTAAAGTAATATATAACTAATAAGTACACAGTATCATTTTTCTATTCTCTATTATTTACTACTCCCTAATCTCTTAATAGCTATAATCGATGTCCCAACAAAGCTATGTTTTAGTATTAATGAAGCTCGTTTGTTTGAAATACAACAAAATAAACGCAATTTTCTTTAACAAGTTACTCTTGTAACTTTTCTCAGTATATTTAGGTAAGTAACTCGTAATTGTTAGTTCATTTAGCATATCTCACGATAGTTATTATAAAAAACATATTAAAATCGAATTAAAACATCAACAATATTCACAACAATTAATAAATCTACCAACACCTTTCCTACTTTAAATTAGTACCTAACTTTATACTCGAATACACTTACCAAACACATTGACACAACTTACAACCAACAGACATATAGGGCGATTATAATTAGACCGAGTCACCGAGCCCTCACGACAAATGCAATAAGGGACCCTGCCAGTCCAGGGGTCCTTTATGCAATAACTGTGACTCTTAATTTGATTTTTATTTTGATCTTGTTTAGCAACTGGCTGTTACTCGCTTGTCCCTAGCCTAAGGCGAATGTAGTTATTTGGTACTTGTTGGTATATTGCGCTTAGTGGGGCAAAGTCAAAGTCAAAGTCAAAGTCAAAATCATTTATTTCAATTAGGCCAGAATGGCACTTTTGAACGTCAAAATAAAATTAATATTAAACGTGAAGCTATTTGCTCATTCCAAGGTGCAGATTCCCATGGAGAAGAACGAGCAAGAAACTCCATAGGTTACTCTTTTTCAATCAGGTTCACAATACAATTTACTAGTTACATAGTTTTGCTGTTTGGATTGTGCGAGAACAATGTAACACCAAAATCCAGTCAAAGTGATCAAGAAAGAAAATAACCTTAAGAACAATAATACAGTCTGGAGCTGACCAGTCCCAGTTGACGGCGCCCGTTCACGAACATGACACGTACACCAGCACCGCCCAACTCAACCATATTGTAGGGAATCGAGCGATCCACTGCACGCGCCACCGCCAATGAGACCTTTGAGTGAGCATGACAACTCCAAGCTGACACAAATGAATTCTACTAATCTAATTTAATATTAAGTTAATTACAGGGCTCTCACATTTACACTGGTTATATAAGTTAAAAAAAATATACAATTTAGCAATATGGCTGTATTATTTACGATTTCATTAAAACAACAGTGTTTTTAGTTATCCTGTGGAGCCGGACTAGCCTGCATCCAAGCATTTTTATCCTCTATATATTCATTAAGTTTGTAATATGCTTGTCTACATAAAGTTTTCTTTATAAGTACATAATTTAAATTTGGATTCATTTAGTTGTTGTACATCGCCTGGTATCTTATTATAACATTTAACACATAATCCCATGAACGATTTACTTACTTTCGCTAATCTCGAAATTGGCTGACTTAATCTATTCCCATGTCTAGTTTGATAGTGGTGTCTGTCAGACACTTTACCAAATAACTGTAGGTTTTTCCTAACATACATGATTTTTTCATAGATAAATTGACATGGAACGGTCATAATGTTGATCTCCTTAAACCTTTCTCTGAGAGATTCGCGACGACCTAGATTGTAGATAGCTCTGACGGCGCGCTTTTGTAAGATAAAAATAGATTCAATGTCAGCAGCGTGTCCCCACAGCAAAATGCCATACGACATAATGCTATGAAAGTAACTGAAATACACCAGTCTTGCCGTGTCAATATCAGTTAACTGTCGTATCTTCCAGACAGCATAAGCTGCAGAGCTCAATCGTCCCGCTAATGATATAATGTGAGGACCCCATTGCAATTTGTCGTCTACAGTAATTATTATTGTCTGCAAGGAAGCTTTCGATTGTGTTTTGATAATTTTTTCTAATGTTATAACTTATAAGTTATGTATTACCATAATCATCAGGTTAGACCAGATCACGAGGCAGATCACCTATGCGCAGGACTGATCAAGTCAAATCAGCAACAGGAAACCCAGTGTCAGACTGCGCCAGACAATCCACAAAGAGGGAAAGATGGCGGGAGATCGTGAAGTATCGGCCACCAACACAAATACGACCATCTCGACGTGACCAGGACCACTCTGCCAAGAGCGAAACGACAGAGACGAAGGATTACCATAAATGACGTGGCCCGGAGGTTTAAGACGCCCGCTTCTCATGCATGCGGGATGCGGGTTCGGAGCCTACCAACGGCAAGTACCAATGTGACTTTATCCAAGTTACATGTACTTTCTAAGGTTATTTAGACACCAATGATAGACGGTGAAGGAATCATGAGGAAACCTGGGCTTATAATTTCTAATAATTATAAGTTTGAAATCAGTAACCCGCATTAAGCAAGCATGCTTAAACCTTCTCCGTGCGAGAAGAGGCTTTACTCAGCAGTGAGCATTTATAGGCTGTTGATGTATGTATGTATGTATTACCATTTCAATCGCATGGTCAAAGGATAAAAGGCATCTAGCTACATTACGTAACCAAAATAATATAAAATCGCTTTTTTGTGGTATAAAAACTAACAAACAAGCCAATCTTCTTTTTTTAGGAAGTGTTTTACAAATCATTTTAGTGAAACAGCAACATAGATAATGATTCCTATACTGCAAACGTTTATTTCGATTGTGATCGGGATTCTCTTAATATAGCACTACTATTACAATCACAAACAGAACATTTCCAATTGTCCTAAATAATGTAAACTACCATTTTTAATGACATATGTCAAAATGACTTCAAATTAACTCATCATTACTGAAAAACCCTTCAAATTAATGATCTTTAACAAACAACAAAAGGATAAAATACAAAAGTAATAACACAAAAAGGAAAAATTTAAATTCACCGAGTACCATACATGTTACAGACACACGATTCTTTGTTGTATAAAAACAACAACGTTTTATATGAGAGACTCCGAGTCAAACGATGTACAGAAAGCCAGCATGTTTCCCCAAACCCTTTAAAATATTCAAACCATATTCACCTTTATGCCGTAACATTTTAACGGTGGAATTCCCATATCAATTTTGCAGTTGAAAAGGGTCTTGTGTCGCATTGTACGGACATGAGTATGAAAAATATACAAATTAATTTTACTTTGAACGCGGCATGTAAAGAAGAGCTTTGGTTATTTTCTTTTCAAATTGTGAATGTCGTTTTGGATTTTAAATAACAGTACAATGTAAGAATCGTAGCTATTGGCTTTCCATAGTCTCTGCCTACCCCCATGGAAGGCAGACGTGAAGTTATGTATGTAGATACGTATATGATATGTAAGTATTTATGTAAGTCTATACAATTCTTTTTATAAGTATAATTATGTCTTGGTTATAAATTTCAAATGTTTTTATCTCTCTCATCGACCATTGTTTTTGCCTCTGCTTCACCCAAAGGTTTGGCTGAAAGAGAATGCCCATGGCATTAGGCCACCCTGTACATTGATATGTGCATGAAGCCTATTTAAATTTAAAAACAATTAACTTAGAGAGAGGTGTACTTTCATATACCGACCTAGTAAGTGTCACCTTCTTTGGCTATTCTTAATAAGGATTCTTCTTATCAAGGAGATACAATTCTAGATGCTTTCCCATAATCTTTTTCTCAGCAGGCCCATTTATCATAAATTCAGTATGGGAGAGCCATGCTTCGGCATGAATAGGCCGGCTCTACCGGAGCGATACTACGGCCTCACAGAAATCCGACGTGAAACAACGCTTGCGTTGTGTTTCTGTTGTGTTGTGAGTCTTCGCCAGTCTCTTCAATCCCCGAATCCTCCACAATCCTCAAATTACTAATTCCCAAAAGGTCAGTAATACACTTATAACGCTTTGGTGCTTCAGGTATCCATAGGCGGCGCCGATTGCTCACTGTCAGGTGATCCGTCTGTTCAATCTGATCCTTCTTTATACCATACAAAAATCCCTGAACAACATTGAACCGAAGATTCATTGTTTAAACAAATTTATTCTACTTGTAATTCAATAGCAACGCTACATATCCACAGCAAAAAAAAGCAGATTTAGGGTAACTGTTAGTAGAGGTAATTTCTATTGGCTGCCTTAATTGTTTGTAGAGGTAGTTAGTATTGGTGAAACTCGAATGAATGAATTAAAGGAATTAACAATTTTGGCAACAAATTAAAACAAAATTACACCAATAACATTACCTTGCAAAAGAGAAAACCTCATGAATTTGTGATGACAATACGAGACAGTAGAAACAACTATTGCCAGTAGCTTGTCAAACGTAAATCGAATTCAGGAATCAATTTGTGTACCGCCACACAGAGCAAATATTCTGGTAAAATGTTGAAAGGATTACCTGCAAAGAATAATATTATTTTACAGAGGTATCTTTGGAGAAATGCTTCGTCGATCGAGGAGACAAGTGAACTTTATTCTTCTTGACTCCTATGAGTGTTTGGTCAGGCTGTATTAAGATTTTCATTTATTTTTAGATAATATAATTAATCACAGGTTTAATAAGTGCATAACATAATATTATGTAGTGTACTCTTTTTCTAAAACGGAAAATCAGACAATGGCTTCTCTCACCTTGGGTGAGGCGAGAGGGAGTGTCAAACTCTTACTCACTAAAAACCACCCCGTTCTTACTCCTACGCACTTAAAGCCGAAGCCCCGGCAACTCGTTAAGGCTTCCACGGCTCCATATCGGGCATGAACCCTGCTGGGCCTCACCTGTGGTGGTCTGATGGCTCTGAAAACTAACAAATAGAATATCTTATACACCTTTACATATACATAGAATGCAAGAAGTAGAATGCAAAATGACTCACCTACCTAAGTTAAAATTTCCCACCGAAATCAAGTCTGCAAATTCTTAGTCTTTGCTACAGAGCGCCGTCTGGGCCCAGCGAAGAATCAGTTCAAGCCTAGATTTAGTAAATTTAGTAGATTTAAAGTCTGACGGTTTCTTGGGGCGCGCTATGCAAATTTTACTTTCATACGCACTGGTAATAGAAAACGCGACGGTTGGGACAATTTTAACAGCAATGGAAAAGTTAAAGCTTTCTCTAAACATTATCGTGCATGTTACCTTTTGAATTAATGTCTTCTACTTTTTATTTACAAAGTTTTGGTAAAAAAAATAGGAAATTAGATCTTATACATATTGCGACTGCTGAGCTCGAGGGACTGTATCTAGTCTTCAGAGTATCTTATTCTTATGTTTGATGTTTAAAAAAACACAACTCTTGTAACTGTTTACATCGTAAATTAAGATGTTGCACTCTATTTCTGAGTACTCATAACATGAAAAGTACTCCACTACTGCGGCGTTTTATCCTCCCAGTGTGTACCTACTCCAACGCGGTACCGACTGAATTTTCAATGAGGATGTGACAGCCTTTCACTCGGTGACATTTTGCTCCTGCCACCGACTTGTTTGGACAAAGGGGTTCCTGCCCCGTCGAGGGAAAATTCAACAGATTTCTTGCTACGAATTTCACGATTTTCCTGATTAGATTACCTACTTGAATTTGAATTTTGAAGGGTTTTCACAAATTAATAAACAGGTTTGGAATGAACGGGTTACCGAACGAAATATAAGTTGTTTGGCAAACAAACAAAACAATGAAAAGTTTTAAGTATTTTCTTAATCTGTTTATTTTGTTATGATTGAAGTTGGTTTTGAAATACTTTTTATTGGTAGGTTTTTGATTAAAAATTGTCAGTTATTATATGAAGGCTGGAATTGTGCTAGATATTCCTTTAAAGTCTAACCAATACCTGCTTATATAACTGAAACTTCCTACTCCTTTAGAACGATATTCATACGACATAATATTTTTAAAGTCCTCTTTAACAACGAAGTCATTAACTATTAATATATGAAATTATGCCCACAAGGAGTCTAGTTTATAAAATAGGTCCTAATAATAGAACCACGAATTTAATTTCACCAATTTACATTTAGTAGGGAAATAAAATAATACATTCAACCAATTACAAAACTGTGACTATAATTGACCCATCCAAATACCCACATTGACAGCCAGTGAAGCCGAAAAATATAAAAAAGTAAAAAATTCAAATTTAGCCACGTTCGAATCCGTACGATTCGTGGCCATCGGCGTATGTAATCTGCATCCATTATTTAGGCCCACACAATACATTGGTAGGGACCTATTCTGGAAAATTAAAAACGAAATTCGAATCGAAATCGTCGCGGGTAACGCACGAGTTGTCAGGGTAAATGGAAACTTAACAAGTGTGGTAAATAACCACAAATCACTGCTTCCTAACACCCGGGGCGAGATTTAAATTCACGCGAATGTTGCCATTCGGACGGGGGCTGTGATTTCGTTGTGTGACGATGTGCTTTTGTTTAGATTTAGTATGTATTACATAGTAGGATGCCTGTGTATAAGAATTGAACTTAATAGTGTGTTTGCCTCCTTCTTGACTTGACTTTTTAATATTTTCTTTAGTTCGACCTCAGTCTCTGTTTCTATAAAATAGAAGAATTCAGTTTTAGAGTGTTAGTTTTATCATTGAAATTGTAACCAATAGATACTATGGCCTACACGAAGAAGAACAGTCCAATAAAATCAGTCTTAAGTGATTATAAATCAAATGTCTTTTATCTTTTGACAATTTTTACCATACACCTAAATTAAATGACATTTAACAGAGAACGTGTGCAAAAATTACTAATGCATATATCATCACATCAGAATAGTTATGAATTCCAAGACAAGCTAATAAATGAGTGATCATGAGACCCAATCAATCAATATTCACATCATACATTTACTCTTCTTGCTGTTCCATCATCTACAATGACACAAAGCTACTGATCAAAATCAACACAAGCTCTAATCGACACAACGCAACGAAAGAACAAAAAGACAGAGGGAACCGCTGACGCATCATTACATTTAAATTCATACACCGTCCAAAATACTTCATTTTATTCATCAATTTTACTTTCAACCTTATTTTCATAACTATAAGAATGTCTATTACAAAATATTTTTGTTCTAATGACGTCATTGTACACTTGTCGTGAGTACGCATGCGGTCGGTGCGTGGCGAATTCGCGGTTTTTACAATCGCGTTTAATGAATCGAATTTTTCGCTCACCGTATCGAAAGATGAGATCGTATTGTTGCATTGAATAGAATAGCTACGCTTGAAAAGAGGTGTTGTGGTAATTTTAGTTAACTGTCTGTCTGTAAATCAATTTTGTTAATGATGACTTATAAAATGTGCATTCGATATAGAGATGCATAATAAAAATTATTTTAAAGATGAATTTAAATTAGAGTTTAATTATACGCCCAAAAATACCTACTTCGAGGCCCTTAATATAATTTTAAACAACAGAGTTTAACAGACGTTAAAACTGGAGATAGTGTTGTTATTATTTATAAATACGTACCCGTCCAAATGTAAGTACACATATTGCGTAAAATTGTATTAAAAAACTTAAGAAGATAAGAATAAAATTTAAAAAATATTCAAAATTCCTTCCTTGCATAACTCAGTAACCAGAATCTCTAACCCCTGCAGCTATGCAAGCCAACCTCCACTGCGGAAGTGACGTCAGATCACAATGGATGGGCGCCGACATCCGGCGCGCGCGCACCACTTCCTGCCGACCTAATGTCGCGGATATTATCTGAACGTCTCACGGATATATCCGATTGCAATTTAGAGGGTTTATCGAAAATATAACGGTTAATGAGTGCGGTGTGATAGTTTAGTATTATTGTGTCTTGGCACGATATTATTAAGGAAGAAGGGACATAAACAAGAGTCATAAAATTGTCGTTAATGGTGGTTCGAAGTACTGTTTTGTTTTGGTAATGATTATGGTTCAAATATGATAGGGAAAACTGGAAATCTTTGGAGGAGGCCTATGTCGAAGGGTAAGCTGGGGATAAAACAACTGATGTATAGTATAATAATAGAGACTACATTGTAAATTTGTAACCTGAGTAATAAAGGATTATTTTTTTTTTGGGTCAAATGGGACGATATTGGTTGTTACAATTAATGAATTTTGGTAAAGTTGATAATGGGCATTCACCACTTGCATTTTCTAGCAATTATTTTATATCACATTAGCCGTTTTATTGCAGGATGGTATAGTAGGGTCCTCAGGATGGATGTAGATTAGATTTTTTATAAACACTAGATGCACTGGTTTTGTTCATTTATTTAGTTCCTTGTTTATTTGTAAAAAATGCTGTCATTCAACTAGACCATGAATCAACTTATAGTAAGTAACTATAAGATTACTCCTGTTTTGCCACTATCCCATATCTATACAGATAAATATTATAATATATTTTTTATTAATTATGTCTGTATGTCTGTTTGTCCTAGTTAATCCCTGGAATGACTGGACTGATTTTGCAAGACTTTTATTGCCAGATAGCTGATGTACATACTAAGAAGTAACGAATATAGGTTACTTTTAGGAAATTGAAACGCGGACTCTCTGAATTTTACGCGGACGAATTCGCATATAAAAAACCCTTTATCGAATAATAGACACAATTTATACTCGTGCAAATCAGTAACATAAATAATGATAATAAAAAAATAGTGATAATAGGCTCACCCCCTATTACATGGGACTCATAACACAAATAGTGAAAAGTGGGTGTTACTTCTGTGTGCACCTCTGCCTACCCCTTCGGGGATAAAAGGCGTGATGTTATGTTTATGATAATCTAAACATTTTAAACATCACCACATATAATAAAGTACTTATTTACACAGAATACAATACAGATCCCTGGATAGACAGATAGACAAACGAACATGTTGCACAACAAGCTTACAGGGGCAGTTCATTAAGCAGCAGTTTAAGATGTTAAATAAACATACGAAATATTATTGGATGAATGGATGGTGGTATGTTAGAGGGAAGCGTGAAGTTTTGGGGGAATAACTTTAGAGTTATGTAATTTAGTAATCTTTTTAAATATATAATTCTGCTGTACGTGTGTATGCCATTGAAGTCCTCCTAAACGGCTTGACCGATTAAAATGATTTTTTCTGTAAGCGTTTGAGTGGCACCCTAAATGGTTTAGTTTCACAAATCAGCCCGGCAGATGGCGCTGCTTTCAGTGTCTAGGTTAGTTATTTTACACGACTGAACTAATTTGAATGAGTTTTTGTTTATACATTCAAGTGGATATGCAGGACAACGTCTGTCGGGTCCGCTAGTGTTAGTATAAAAATAGTTACTTGAGGGTATTTATGGGACTTCGTTCGCGTATAATATGAATTTTAGGTTATAACCTTTTTTGCTTTAATGTTCCAATACAAAAGTACTCCTTAATATATTAGCAACCTTCCAATAAAAGTTAGCCAGTACAAATGTCTGTTTGTACTGTCTACCTGTCTAGATAGACAGACATGTAGACAGATAAACAGACAAAAATTCAAAATAAAAATATTTTAGTATATGTATCGTATGTAATCAAGATAGGAATCAACTGATAGTAAGTGGTCAGTACTACTTGAGAATGGCATAGACTACCTATTATACCAAAAAAATTGTGTTGGTGGTGGTAAGACCTCAGAATAACACCTCATATGTTGATATATAAATCAAGCTTTGTTTCACCCTGGTTTTCTGTAAGGCAAATCACACTGGTCAAGCCGGCCCATTCGTACTGAAATATGTTTCTCCCACGTTCTTACATCTCTAATTATTGTCAGAATTGTATGTTGCACAAAAGATAGAGTTGTATAACTTGTGTCACTTTTAAATACCACCATCCAAACATCCCCCATAGATTAAGGACGCTAATCAACGAGGGTGCAAACTACCCCAAGTCACAACCCTCTGCAGCCGACGCGAAGTGTTAAAAACACAATAAGATATAATACACACTAAACATAATAACTCATACATTTAAAAAACTAAGATTCATAGAAAAATGGATCTTAATTCTTTTGGAATAGAAGTTCAGTATGTTTTTCAAGAGTGTTTTAGTAATTTTGTAAATATAAACTATAATAATTCGTAACGCCTTCAACATGTCATATCAGTCATAGTGATACAAAATACATATTTTGAATTGGACCCTTAAGCTTAGAGAAGGGGTCCATTTTGTATTTATCGTATTTTAAAGCGTCATAAATATTTTTATTGTAATAAAAAGTTTTGATACAGTATCGTTTACGATTATGTTGTTTTATGGAGTGTACTAAAACCTTTTTTTTATTTAAAACTAGATGAGCCGGCGAACTTCGTACCGCCTAAAAAATATTATACCTCTATACATTCCCTGGACTTCCACGAACATTTCAAGATAGATTAGCCAAATCGGTTCAGTTATTCTCGAGTTTTAGCGAGACTAACAATCGGAACTTCATTTTTATTTATATAGATAGTCTGTACATACTTCTTTCAAGTACTATTGCAAAACAAGATTCTAAACAATAGGGAATTTTGTAGCAAATAAGAATAGAAGGAGGTTTTAATTTGTATGCCTATCTCACCAATGCCCATGCCATGTGGCGATAAAGTATCTAAATTGCCAGAACCAAATTATCCTAACTTATCTTTGTGAGAGAAACAGGTATCAAGTCTTCAAAATAGTTAATAATTCTTCACACATGTTTAGATACACAACTATCAACATAGTTTACACAGATATTTGAACACAGACAGACGGGGAGTTTCTCCCCAAAAATGCCTATAAGAACATACAATATTCAGCGTGATTATTATTTAAATTTTCATAGCAAAGTGTCAGTGGGATGTGCGGCCCACATTTAAATGACAATGGGCAAACCTATTCCGATGTGGAAGAGGGGTCTAAAGTACCCTACTTTGTCGATTTATTTTCAACTTTCAAAATTTTATGTGCCCAACTTTTGGGGGTTTGATGTCTTCATTCTTATTATTCAAATATGTTACAATTTTTGGTATTTAAAAACGGATTGGTAGTTTTTGTAACACAAAATGTAACTAGGTGATGTTAAAGGCTGGCCTTTGATGAATCAAAATTATATTCTGTTGTTTGTTGCTCATATACATAAAAAAACTACTGAACGAGTGACATAAAGATTATAAGATGGTCTAGTTCTTATACGACAGATGATTTTAGTTACTTTATGTAGCACAGATACATTATCTGAAATAACAAATAGTTTTTGTAATAACGGCGGAACGCCTAGCAGCACCTCATAAAAGTAGCAAAATGTATATGCCTAAATATAAATATTTTTCCGATCGTTAGTCACGCTAAAACTTGAGAACTGCTGAAGCGATTTCGATTTTGGAATGAATTTTGATATTGGAATGTTCATTTCCAATATCAAAATTCGCGAAATCCAGGGAAAATTTAAAAGGTGAGGAAAAGTATTTTAGGCGGAACGAAGTTGCCGGGTCAGCTCGTTATACATAATTATCTGATGATATGAACAGTCTGATAAAAGTATATTTTACTGAACTCAATACAAAAATATTCAAAACGCTTAAATTTCTATAAAGCAATTTAACATCATCATTAGAGCCCCTCTAACATAGATTATAAAATCCGATATAAGTGTGTGTAATAGATGACGTCCGTCCGTCCGTCTGTTAGTACGTTCCCTTCCGACACGGCACGTGTCCGACTTAAAACATTTTACATCGTTATTTTTGCATAATATACTCAAACAGTTATTTAAATTCTATTGCCATTTTATAATTTATTAGTGGCCATTATAGTGCAAAACTGCCTTTTTTGTAATCTGTTTACTTTTTATTAAGGTTGATAATGTAATAATGTGCTTGTTTAGTGCATTTTTGGAAAGTGATATCATTATAGCTATAAGAGAAGGGAAAATTTACCATAACCATCAATAGCCTATAAATGCCCACTACTGACCGAAGGCCTCTCGCACGGAGAAGGTTTGAGGATTAATCACCACGCTTGCTCAGTGCGGGTTAGCGAGTTCAAACTTATAATTACAAACTATATTTGATAAGTCCAGGTTTTCTCACGATGTTTGCTTTCACCGTTTGTCAGTGGTGTAATAATCTAAAAAAGTACACATAACTCGGAAAAAGTCACATTGGTACAAGTACCATTTGTGGCAACCCAGTTTCGAACCCACATTGCCATGCATGAGAAGCATGTCTTCAAAAAAAAACTCGGTATCACCACGACAACATCAGGGCAAAATAGAAGTCAAAATCGAAAATACAGTTTTCTAGTTTAGTGCGTTTAGCAATCAAAAATAATTCTTGTGGTACCCCAAAAAGGGTTAAAAAAGTAATAAACCATTATCATAAGTATATGCTTCTTTCATCAATAATTTCTGAGTACTATTTCAGAATCAGACCAATACATTCAAAGACGTTCTACTATCCACAATTCGCAACTACAATCATTGAAAGCACTACTCTACCTAATGAGAAAGTCTTAAAAGCACTGACAACCTAGACTGTAACCTACATCCCTACACAGACATAAAAAAAGAAAAAACCAGACCTATTTAATAAGCAAAAAATATCCCAGTTCCAAAGACCACGAACTAATCTTACTCGGGAAGAAGTAAAAAAAAAAATCTTTTCATTTCCTCGATTACGTCGGTTGGGAGTGAATGGGACGGGGGTAGAACGTGGTACTGGATTGAAGTCCATCCGAGCGGACGAACCCGGGCGGCGGGCATTGTACTATAGAACAGTATTGTTATTAAAATTGTGGTATTATACCTTACAACATACGCGGTTTTGATTCGTGTGATTAGGTTCGGTGTGTTTTTGGTTATGAGCGGAAAAATAGAGTATTTAAGTCTATTGGTACTTGATTTAAAAAATTGAAATTTTGGTAATACCGCAGTCCGTGGAACTCGAAACTGCTATCTTACTACGAGCTCATGGTGTAGAAATGTAACTACTGTAAAGAGTACTCGTGTTTAATTACATCTGTACTAATGATGCGACTTAAGAAGATCGCTACATAGCCAAGGATAGACTAGGGGTCAAATGTCCTGCGATACGTATCGCCAGCGACGTTGGGTGTTGTAGCGCGACGTTGCCGGACTTTGGTCGTAATGTCTGGCGACATCAACGCCGCTGTGGACATAAGGCGTGCGTTATCAGCTTATATTGGGCAAAACCAGCAGGCTTCGCTTGACATGCCGCCGATACATGTTGTGGGACATTTTGTCCCCCCTAGTATATCCTTAGCTTAATTATGGAATTTTCATACACCTACCTACAATTACCTCTATTTCAGCGTACAACATTACAATACCATCATACATATGTTATGTACGTAAGTACCTACAGTGGCCAGTTAAGTTCATAAGCCGCTGAACACATGTGCAAATGTGCAATTGCAGCCAAGTTGATGCGATTTGTGTGAACACTTCGTTACACATGCCAGTAAGCCCCTTATTGATTTAGCGTAATATTATACTTATATATGTACGAATATATTGTGTTCGGTATTAATTTCGTAATTGTTTTGGTGTGCGGTTGTTATATTATTGCGGTCTTTTGGTTTTGGTTTTTAGTTGTGAAATGGGATGTTCATCATGGTGATTTTATGTTTCAAATTCGGAATATTTCAATTGTTAATTTTGTTAATTTGTAAATTTGTTAATTTCATGGCCAAAGCTAAAACATCACACTTGGCAATCGCCGAAAGAATAGTCAGAGGTGACAATTAAGATATTTAGTAGTATTATAGATTGAGTTTTAGTTAATTGTCAAATTCTGTTAGTTTTTTGCCCGAATACTGAAAAGCTACTTTTTACATCTCTGTCATTATACAAAGAATTTATAGAGACATAACTATACTTAAAGTTGAGTAGCTATTCAGTAATCAGGCGTTAGTAAGGTAGATTCGTTAATATTAATATTTAGTTATATCCATACCCATTCGTTTGAATAGTTAGTTTAACATTTAGCTAGTTAGGTGATAGATCATTTAAATTTCACAGTAGTAAATAATTTTAAGATTTAAAAAAAGGTCTCGAAGCCCTTTTGGTGGGTATGCTCGTTCAAAAAGTTTGTCTTACATAATTATATTTATTAACTTGTAGTCCATTCATTTCATTATGTCGCGGAGAACCTAACGGGTTACCGGGGCTCCAGCTCGACGTGCAGGAGAAGGAACGGGGTGGTTTTTAGTCAGTACGAGTCTGACACTCTCACCCAGGCGGGAGCAGTCATTCGATGATTTTCCCCCCTTAAAAAAAATCATTACATTAAACCTTCAACGTATTTATTTTAGAAACAACCACATGTCTTTCATTAGTAAATCAGCACAAGCAAACTGCAACGTTATCGCCTCGACATATGGTATATAATCAATAAATCTTGGCTTATTTATGTGCATGAAATAACAAAATACGTCGGTGATACATGACAATGAAAGTAATGACAAACGCAGATTATATTTTGAGCCAATTTTTTTTTCTCTCTTATTTAATTCGTTGCGGGAACCACAACAGTTATTCATGTCCCTGGGACGCGCCGGACTTCAATATTCCAGTGATTTCATGGTTGTATCTACTGTAGATCCTGGCATATAGGAGTTGCAGCCGTTTTGAGAGATAGAGGTGGGATGGCCCAATTTAAAAAAAAATCCCATTTGACTATTAATAAGTCTAAACAGACACCTAAGTTTTTATATAGTTGTTACAAAGACCAGATAAACAAAATCACATTTCCCATACAATTTCAAATCACTATCATTACTTTACCCACATAATCTAAATCGATCAATAGACAAAACCCTTAGTTTGCGAGTCAGGAAGGGGTTTCATAAAAGGGTCAAACTTCGGTCAAGGTTACAGGGTTTCAGGGGTTTTTCAGGTAGTTACTCAACCATATCACTTATTTACAGCTGAATACTGGAAAGCAAACTGCCTCGTTGGCCGAGTGGTCGCAAGTGCGACTGCAGGGCAAGGGGTTTCGGGTTCGCTTCCCGTGTAGGGCAAATTACTACTGGATTTAAAAAATAAATTCAGTTGTAGCACGGAGACTGTAATTGTGCCCGGTATATGGCAATAGGACTCATAACATAAATAGTGAATAGTTGGTGTTACATTCGTTCAGTGGCAATAAGTGCCGTAATGTGTACCTCTGCTCATGCTTTTTAACCTCAAAGGAGGAGCCTTTGAGGTTAAAAAGCATGATGTTACGTTATGTTAGTGAAAAGCTACTCAATAACTTACCTCTATTTGCAGATTGTTGTTTTTATTCTCAGATGTATTTTAGGGATTTATTAATCTAATTTCATTATTATTATTATTGAACTAACAACTTTATTTCTTTGTATGAGAATAAATCTTTGTTCAGAAATAAGACATTTCTTATAATGGTTTTTTTTTTGTATATTTTATTAATTAATGATTTTTATACACTTGAGTCAAATACAATGAGAATGAATAGCTTCATTTAGATCTGGCTGTCGCCCGCGACTTCGTCAGAATATGATTCCTGTTTTATCTCATGGGAACAATTAATCGGAATAAAAACTATCACATCGTCTAACTCAGCACATACCCTGCCTGTATATCAAATCATCAAAATCCATTCAGTAGTTTCAGTGTGATTGACGGACAAATATCCAAACAAAGAAACTTATGCCGGAATACTGAAACGTTACTCAATTTTTTTCGTGCTTAAATATCGTGCCATCTCTGTCATTTTACAAAGAATTTGTAGAGATAGAACTATACTTAAGCGCGACTTTAAATTGAGTAACGTTTGAGTATTCCGACATTACATTTATAACCTTAGTGTGATTACAAATACATTTGTTACTGAAGTATAAGTAAGCTGGTGGTGGTGTTCAAATCGAATAGGGTATTTTCCTAAATATTATTTTGATGTCCGTCTGGTACATTAATTTAAAACATTAGACATGTATTTTTTCTTTTCTCACAAAATTAAATACTTTCGACGATATATTAATTTGAAATATCGTGTGACATCACAGCGTGTCACATTTTGTAACACGTTCTGACGTAACAACCTCCCACTCCTAAACTTAGCGCCATTTTATTTAAGTATTGCAACTTAATACGATAAAATAAAAAAATACGTGTCTGTCTGTCTACTGACGGACTAATTAGATTTTTAATTTTGATACCCTGGCAACTATCCTATTGTCTCTAATACAAGTCGTCATGTGAGTAAGGTTACCGGAGGAGGCCCAAAAGGCCAGAAACGCACTTGTAACACCTCTGGCGTTCCAGGTGACTATGTGTGACGCCGATTGCTTACCATCACGTGATCCGTCTGCTCGTTTATCGGCCTATCCCATAAAAATGTTGTTAAAATGAGTAACGTAGTACTTGATGAAATACATAGTAAAATAGTCTAAACAAGGAAGTATAGCTTCGACGATCGTTGACATTCATTAACAATGCTCCAATTAAAGAAAATAGACAAGACTTTTGGTGTCTGTGTCGAAATGCCAACATACACTTTCTAAAGCTCAGAACTTTACCTTTTCACAAACATATCGTCCCAAAGATAGGACCATACCATTAGCCTAAAAACTACGTTCGAATTTCAAATCCGAACGCGAAACTTTACATCCAGCCGCTCTTACAAAATACCATCTGCATAGCAATCTTGGAAATGCATTTTCCACGTAGGCGTGGCCTGAATCAACCAATGTGCAGTCAGGCGATATATAGTACATCCAGTGTAACTAGATCTACCTCAGTCCCCGCTAGCCATGTATTACTGAATCTAGAAGAGGATCATTGTATATTTTCGAAGGTCTGACTACAATGGTTGTGTTGGACGCTCCGCCCATTGGCGCGCTCCGTTGGTTTTCCCTATACGTTAGAGGAGTATGGCGATACAAATTAGAGTGAGATGGCTGCGACTTTTCTTAAAGATAGTTGGTTTATATAAGACGATATTGCTGTACATAGTAAGGTCTAACAATGTGTTCTTATGTAAATGAGAATGTTATTTATGATTGGATGTGGAGTCACAAATTGATGTCACCGAGAGAATATATGTGGAAACTTAATATGATCTCGATTCTACATTGAAAGTAAGTTTCGGGTTATAGTTACCTTGACTTTACGCGTGTACAAGTTATTGATTTACTGCGTCGTATAAATAACACGTGTGACTTGGATACTCGTTTTAATGTATCTTCATCAAATTTGGTCCAGAGAATTTGGTTGTTTAATTACAAACGTAGGTACTTACTATATATTGTTATACATTGGAAACATTATAAGGATAATAATATTTATAAGGATAACAACATTTCATCACAGAGCACCCTCTTAACTAGATCCTCAGAAAAGACAAGCAAAAAAAAATTCTGCTACCTCATTTAACACATAACATCACGCTTTTTATCCCTGAAGAGGTATGCAGAGGTGGATATTATGGCAGTTAAATACCACTGTGCAATATAACACCCACTTTTCACCATTTATGTTATGAGTCCCATGTAATAGACGGTGAGCCTATTGCCATATACCGGGCACAATTCTAAACTGCGTGTTACTATTGAGATTTTTTTAAAACCCAGTCCTATTTTGCCCGACCCGAGAATTATACCCTCGACCTCTTGCCAGGCAGTCCCACTTACGACCACTCGGCCAAAGAGGCAGGCTCATTTAAAACAATGCGTTCATATAAAACAATTTCATTTTTTTTTGTAGTGGTATTTTTGTTACCTATGTTTTAATGATTGATTGTTTGATTGATTGATGAGAAAATCATAAAACGTTCAGCCATTATACCTCTTGATAAATCCAGAGTCGTATTAAAAAGGTTAAAGGTTATGAAACGGTTAATATTGTCAAACACCAAAGACGGTCTACGCGCTACGAGACGTAGCGGCGTAGCCGTAGACTACAGATTTCGTAGCAGTTAACATATTTTTGTCATGATCTATTTTTCGATGGCAAAAAAGGGACTAATGTTAAATTAACTAAGTAATTATGTTAATATGATTAAAAATCTTACATTAACAACTCATCACATCCTGATGCCTGGTGCAGGCAGTGAATTTGCCGCAATTTACCAGAATATCTTCAATCATGTTGACAATTGAAATGAGCATGTTTTTTATTAATATTTAAACGCATTTTTTCAGAGAGCAATTAAGTAGTAAATGCAATACTCTCCTTAACAAAAGTCAAATTAGACACAGAAGATAGTCAAATAACTTTAAAAAAGTAAAAATAATAAAACGAGTAAGCACATACGACTTACAAATATAATATCCCTTTCCATTTTAAAACCAAAATCTTGTGGAGAGTAAAAAGGGCATAATTCATGAACAATACTCCGTAGGAATCCGTCTCACATTCTTTATAACGGTCGTAAAAGGGGAGAGGGGGCCGATTTGCATGTACGGGGGTGGGGTGGGGGATTAAGTGAAAATTCTCAACTATTTGGCCAAGGTGGCTTTGATACGACGATATGTCGATACAAATTGAATTTTCCTTCTAAGTTGTCGAGTTTAGTTTATTTGTTAGCGTGTCTAAAGATTTATATGTCAGCGTAGGACTTCTGCAGTTAGATCTCTTAGTTTGTTTTTATCACTTTCGAGCGTTCGTTATTATTTCTGATTTAACTCCAAAAATAACATGTTAAACTACGCCCTATATCAACAATCTGTTATAGACACTTTATTTTGTGTTATAGGGCCTTTTTTCAATCATCAGTTAACTCTTAACTGTAGAATAAAGTTGACGGTTGACAGTTTTTAGTATGGAAGAATTGTCAAATATTAAAAGTAATTCCTCAGTTAAGAATTAATTGATGATTGAAAAATCGACCCATAGACATTTTAATTCTTCAGTGTTATAATTCAAAACAGATGGCTATATATTTTTTGCAACATTTTTTCAGTTATTAGTCATATGCTTGCAAATGAAATCAATGTGTCGTGGGTGCGACTTCCACACGGGAGAACTCTTTGTGTGATCCACAGATTGTTCGAGGTCTGGGTGTCATGTGTATGTGAACTTGTATGTTTGTAAACACACCCACGACACATGAGAAAACATTTATAGAACCACTTCACGTTTTCACGCACTCTTACAAGTTACAAAATAACAGCTAAACAATTTGTGTGTAAAATCTCAACAATTCAAAATTGTATCAATAAAAAACTTCTTCAACCGCTTCCAACAGAAGGCAGTCGGTAGGTAGTATAGCGCAGAATCTTATTATAATACTTTTGCGGCAAAATGTTTCTTAGTTTTTATGACACGGGTAAAATACGGTTATGGGCCGAGTTGCCCGACTCTCCCCCGCCGACTTTAAGGAGGGTTCAACCCGTATGGAGATTTGGACCCTCTTAAATCCTATTGTTTTGCAACTATGAAGTCGTATTTTCATATCGTATTTTCGAATATATTCTGTGGGGATATTTTTAAATGTTGGTGGAAAATATTTTGGGAAAATAACTTTTTTCTTTCACAATTCAGTAGTAAGTAATTTACTTGGTTTGTTTATGTTTTGATAACATTTTAATTACAAACGTCTAAAGCATATTTCGGAATTTGGTGTGCCCATATTGTAATGACAAATAAAACAGTTTTTTTTTTCTTTCTATGTATTTATAGCTCAACAACTTTGGTTAGTATCGTCACAAAATCAATCACACATGTCCTGGTAGCTAGACATCGTCATCATCACCCTTTAAGTGCCCACTGCTGACCAAAGGCCTCGTTCGATCAATACGGGTTGGTGATTTGAAACTTATAATTAGAAAAAGTCCAGGTTTCCTTACGATATTTTCGTTCACCGTTTGTCAGTGGTGTTTAGATAGTACATACACTAACACTCGGAAAATATCACATTGGTACTTGTTTTGTTTTTTTTTTTATACCACGATGGTGACAAAAAGCACACGGCCCAACTGATGGTAAACGGTTACCGTGGCCTATCATATGTACGCCTGCAACACTTGGGGCATTACATGCTTCTTGCCGACCCTTATGAAACCTATTCACTCCCCTCTTGCCATTGATAGACATCATACTTTCACGGAAATAGACGCAAAACTGACAAAAATCACTCACTCAATACCATTTTACACTGCAATACGATTATATTTGTAACACACAACCTACCCACACGAGAACTTCATATAACCATACTCGACCGCCATGTTTGCATATACGATTCCAATTTCAGTAATTGTCCGCACTAGCACCAAATTGTGCCGGTTTCAATACAGCCTCATTACAGGTAATGGCTTCTATAGGACGCTGTAAATTTCACTTTATATGTATATAGGTAAGGTACATTTAATATATATGAAGTAAAGTTAATATTGTATGAACCAATATTTGGATAGCATTTCGATGATTGTGGAAGATGAAAGATTGGTTTATTTATTTTGTGTTAATGATTCAGGGTTTTGTTAATAAGTGATGATGGTCTATGTTTGGGCAATTTAAAAATAAAGATAAAATCATTTTGTTTCTTCAACATGAGTATTATATAGAGAGTGCACGCAAGATTATAAAAGACATAAATACAGTCATGTTTAGCCGTTACGGCATACAAATTGTATAAAAAATAAATGAAAATATTTAAACATAAAATTTATTACCTCTTACTAAATCAGCAAATGAAAAAAAAAACAAAAATAGTAATCGAAATAAGCCGCATGGCTGTATGTCCAACCACAAGGAGCTCACAGCCTGTTCATTCAATTTGCGATTGTCTAAATAATTCAGCAACATCTTCTCAATAGATAACTAATTTTTATTTTAATGTCCGTCTGGTAGATTATGTAAAAACATTACACATGTGTTTTTTTATTATTTTACAGAAACGAATACTTTCGACGATAATTATATTGATTTGAAATGTCGCGTGACGTCACTTCTATGTACATTTTATACGCAGGAATGACGTTTTAGTCCCCACTCCTTAACTTTGATTCGTTTTATCTAAGTATCATTTTATTATAGGTACGACAAAATAAAAAAATACGTGTCTAATATTTTTTTATTACCTAACAGACAGACTAATTATATTTTTAATTTTCATACCCTGTCATCATCCATATGGTCTATAATTGTAATCTCTTACCTTATCTAGCAAGTATGGGTGTTATGGCTAACATCTGCTTTAGAGGGAGGCCTTCGGTAAGCCGTAAAGTTTTGAAGGCTAATGATAATAGATTGGCATAATTAGCTATTTGTATGTAAGCATATTTATTTATAGGAATATGTCAAACGATTCATATCTTATTGTAGGTACTAGCATTCGCTTAATTGTTGTTCTAAATATTTGTGTTTGTCAATGATGAGGTATGAAAAAATAGGCTTAAGCTAAATCAACTACAACGACTGATGAGTTTAAACAACTACATGTCCTTCGAACTTTAAGTTTTACATTTAACAAAATTGTAAGAACTATTTTTAAAATAATTATCTAAATTAACTGTAGGCTACGTGATATCGCCGCGACCGGGCACGCTGTTCATAAGAAAGAGGTCTGCGGCTCGAAACTAGTAGAACTTTTCTCAGTACATTTTAGTTAATTGTATAAACTGTTTTATAGGAACTATAGAACTAGACACACCAGGCGACTATCAAACATACCTACAATAGTACGTCACTTGAGCTGAGATCTCAATCACTCCGGTGCACCTCTTACAATGGCCATGTACTAGGGGTATGTAAAGCGCAGTACATACGGATAACCGCACTAAACCTGGCGCGAGTGGATCAGCCATTACTGCTAATGACTTCGGCACGCTGCCTGCCTCGTGTAGTAGGGTTGTCAGGTTACAAGAACCAGTTGTATCATGAGTTTCTGTTGAGTTTTTGAGTGTTGTATTGTTTTCATTTCATATAGGTATCCTAAGAGCCAACTAAAGGACTGCACGTTTGACTATCCGGGCAGTAGTCTTCTTTGAAAGCATG
This sequence comes from Spodoptera picta, assembly GCA_038387885.1. Lineage (NCBI taxonomy): Eukaryota > Metazoa > Arthropoda > Insecta > Lepidoptera > Noctuidae > Spodoptera > Spodoptera picta. Next base: position 127,557 of record JAZHFQ010000308.1, read on the forward strand.
CATTTTCTAATATGCATGAACTTTTTAAATTGCGATTTGCAACTCCGCCTGCTAAGTGTGGAGCCCCAAAGTCCTGCACTAAACTGTCCCGAGCTGTAAGTACAATAAAGACATAACATAACATAACATCACGCCTTTTTATCCCCGAAGGTGTAGGTAGAGGTGCACACAGAAATAACACCCACTTTTCACTATTTATGTTCGGAGGCCCATGTAATAAGGGGTAAACCTATTGCCATATACCGGGCACATTTCCAAACTCCATGCTACTTCTGAATTTTTTTTAAAGCCCAGTAATACTTTGTCCGACCCAGGAATCCTACCCAAGACCCCTTGCCCGGCAGTAGCAATTGCGACCACTCGGTCAACGAGGCAGTACAATAAAGATAAGGTATTAATTTACTTTTCCGTGTCTTACTTTACGATTTCTGTCATTGCTAAATTGCCACCTAAAATCATTGGCACTTAAAGTCCATTGTTTTACTTTTTAAAAATATTCATAAACAAAATATGAAAAATCAATATCAATATCTCTATCCGGAGTTATGACGAGTCAACCCTATGAGCGCTACTGCACCGCTGCACCCGGCACGCTCACAAACACACGGCACGGCATAAACATCGCCGCCAGTCTCTTCGACCCGTTGATTGGATTTATGTATGCGCGCTGTCGGGTTGATACCATGTTAGTACATGTTGAATATTCAGTATTGAAAATACGATATCTCCGTGTTAATTCTGTTATGGTAAAGATTTTATATTGCTCTAGTTGACTTTGGAATCGACGGATTTCAATTGGCGTTTCCAGTTTAACGATGAGCTCTACGATTGGTTAGCTTTTCAGGGAAATATGTTTGGAATGGGATTCTAAATGAATATAGAGGTAATAAAATGGGTGATGTAGTAATTATGAGGATGATTGGCGAACAAAAGTTGAAGCAATTTTACAGTCTTAGTTGAACAAGATAAATTTGCGTATATGACTAAGTTCTTTCTCTCAGCTCTACAATTAGCTGTCATTTTCCCTAATATTGCAGTGAGAAATATATATACATATAACGTTCTAAAGTATTATTTTTCCCATAGGTACATTCCAGAGAATAAACACCGATGATGTACTAAAAGAATATCTTACAGAAATTAACATAATTAACAATTACCTTAGTTCCCTAAATAACGTCTTTAATGGATATTTATGACCAAAACCATCAGCTCAATAGACCGTCAAAATATCCACAGTTCCATCTACAGAGTGATCTAAAAAAAGCCAAGCAGTCAACGGCCGTACAAAGCCGCTGTAATAGGCGTAATAGGCGTAAACACAAATCGTCTAGCTCACTGGTCACGCCTTATCGCCTGGAGGGTAGGCAGGTGTGATGGTCAGCCGATGGGAAAATAATTACCAGGAAACTGTTTGGTTTTAAAATTAGACTCAATTGAGGACGGGGTTTGAAGGGACGAAGCGAGATTTAGCTTTTCCAGCGCAGGGGTCAGCTATGTAGACACATGCTCACGTGCTAGAATTAAGTTTAAATATTACTACGTCTTATTACTTTTACTCATTACTATTACTTTTTACTATTACTAATTACTATTACTCATAATCTTTGATTCTTAATGATTTTTGAATAGCCTCGAATTCGAAGTTTGTATTTTACCTCGATGATAGTATTATTAATCAAAATATAATGTCTATTTTGCATCTTTAAGCAATATATTCCAAAATTCTTTATCGTAACTAAAAATAGCTATGCAAGTCGAAAACGTTGTGTGATAACAGAAATCTGTCGATATTCATTCCAAGGGATGATTTTCATTTATAACGCGAAGATTACTGCAGTTACTATCCAAGTCTACAAGTAGCCAGTCAGTTTCCTTACACAGGCGACAAACCCAATCGCTCCGAAACCTCCTCAATATTGACCTCACACATCATCCATTTTCCCACTACGTCACACGGCGTGAACGATCCACACAACCGGAAAACGTGCTGTTATTAATAAAGCCAACTACGGTTGCTTCCAATCTTTGTCATAGCCGCCTCTAACCATCGGCGCGTGTACAACTTGCCAGCTCGATGCATGTGCAAAACCGACTAGTGTGGAAACACTATAAATGTCAGAGTACATACACGCGAATTTAAACTTTGAAGTTTCAGTTGTAGAGGAGAATTTTCAGTGGGGTTCGTGTAGATATAAGGTGCTGACTGCATAGAACAGTTTGCTCCTGTGCTTGACAATAATGCATGGCTGGGCTAATGTTTGCTTTGTATCAAGCTACACTAGTTATGTCCACCGCGGTCCGCTTGGGGCGTGAATGTATAATTTGACTCGTTGCTGGAGAATAGTCAATTAAAGAGGTTCATGAATTTTGTATGTGACATTATTTGATAATTTTGAGGTTGAGGCAAATGTTAACGATGAAGTCAATCAGTTATGGGACTTATACCTAGGTTTTTTAAGTTACTTATTGTTAATTAACGACTAAGCTAACACCATAATTAGAAGGCATTTTCAGTGAGTTCGAAATTAGAAACTTACAATTTAATTTTCTGAAAACATTATTTTAACACCGATATTTGTTTACAAAAACCTGCAATATAAACTCATTGCCATTCTCTAACCGTCATTTAAAAATTAAAAACAAAAACATATAAACCCAATTCATTTCAAATCAAAACACAAAACGGCTCAATTCACACATGGACTACACACACAGCCTTTGTAGGTCAAATGGCATCCAAACATCACATCTACAGCTGAAATAGTTTTCAGCCTACAATACAGGCAAGCCATGTTATATCTGCTCTGAAGGCTTTACAAAAGCCTACCTCGCACAATAGAGGCTCTTGTGGTACACGCAACCACAAAACATAGCCTTTGGTGGCTCGGTGAAACGATCACAATATGTTGGACCACTATTGTACAATTGATGGCAAATAGCTTTTCGAAATCGTTTTCATATTTGTAGGTGTGTTGAGTGAAAAAATATTGTATTATGTTGTGTTTTTTTATGATGGCATAAGCCGGTAAACGAGCAGACGGATCACCTGATGGTAAGCAATCGGCGTCGCGCATGGACACCTGGAACACCAGAGGCGTTACAAGTGCGTCACCGGCTTTTTGGGGATCAGGAGTTCGAGGATCGTTGGGGATTCAGGGATTGGGGAGATTGGGGAAGGGGAAGGTAATTGGGCCTCCGGTAACCTCACTTACACGACGAAACACAACGCAAGCGTTGCTGCACGTCGGTTTTCTGTGAGGCCGTGGTGTTATGTAGGTATTTGTAATGCAAATAAAGGTTACTTAGTAATATAGAAAAGGAAATGTATACACTTATTTTCCTTCAGTTCCACTGTTTTTTACTGCGAAAAAACACTGTTGAAGGTAAATCCTCCGCTAACGTCGGTCACCGGTGACCCCCATGGCGTTTAACCTGTTAACTACGACAACCATTGCTGCAGTATAAGTCTAATCTGGAAAGCGATCACATTAAAATTTGGTAGACTATTGAAGCTGTCTATTAGAGTCATCTTATCAAACCTACAATAAATGGTTTATTTGAAGTTCTACGAAAGTAAGATGTATGTATAGCTACCACAATTTTTCATTTCCAAAAACATCGACTAAGTATTATTTACTATTATATATCTAACACTTCCTAACGAATGAGTTTTGCTGGCCATTACATGTGTTTTTTTATCTTCTTCATCGTACCCGTTCATAACTTTCAGACAAACACAGCCAGACAGACATGATGTAATGGGCACTAATCTCTGCTTACTCCCAGTTTAAAAGCTAGGGATTCATCCCACAAAGGGTAGGCCTCTTGTGAACGCAGGACACCACGAAACACGTGTCGTGGTCAATGGATTGAGTATAGACTTAGGAGTTGTATAGTATTGACAAAATAAATGTTACCTAAATTAATGTTACCTCTATAATGTGCACTAAGGTATTATTAGTTTTATAGAATATTCTTAAAAGTGTTCGACGATTTGTTTCCATCATTTTTTTCAATGAGACACATATTTTTCTTAGTTACATAATTATGCTCAAACGAATGGTGATTAATTCCGTTTTATAACAATATCTAGATGTACCATACCCCAATTTAAAGATAGACCATACTCAAAGACGCACCCAAAATCTATGTTTTAAAAAACAAAATTTTCTTATCTCCAAAGACAATCCGTATACAATTCTTTAATATTTTCACAAACGGAATATTGCTAACCCCTTTCTCATCATTCCCTAGTCTACATCGCCGGTCCACAGATGCAGGCAGCGATTCCATTCGACAGTCGATGCACGTCGGCTAGCTACACAATGCGCCCGTCGTCGCCTGCCCGCTCTATATGGAAATGCTGAGGACACCCATTTATAGGAGAATTGGTTGTAAATAGAGATGAGAATTGCTTAGCTTTTCTGTAATGTTGGTTTTTAATAGTTTTATGGTTATAACTTATAACAATAGTTTTATTGTTTTATAGGAAAGTTTTTGATTAAATCGAGACTCAATTGACATGGAGACAGCTTTGGTTATAACAACACAGTACCATGGATTATCCTAGTACAGGCACCTAACCATGTGAGATCTATTTTATTTACCTATGAAATATTTTGTATCTGTGTCCATTTACATTTCTGAATAAAGATTTTATTTATTTATTTTTACAATACCTCGCTTCACAAATTTAAAAATATTGTTAAGAAATTGTTATTTGGTCGGTCCGATAATGAGGACAATATTGAATAATGTATCTATTGTCTAATTGCATTCTTAATTCTCTTTATTATTACAATTTATCTCTAATTTTGTTCTGGATTATAATTAATTATAAATAATTGTTAATAAATAAATACTAGTCGTTGCATTGCGACTGCCTCGTTGGTCGAGTGGTCGCGAGTGTGACTGCTGGGCAAGGGGTCTCGGGTTCGATTCCCGTGTCGGGCAAAGTATTACTGGGTTTTAAAAAATTCTCAGTAGTAGCACAGAGTCTGGAAATGTGCCCGGTATATGGCAATAGGCTCACCCCCTATTACATGGGACTCATAACATAAATGAAAGTGAAAAGTGGGTGTTACTTCTATATGCACCTCTGCCTACCCCTTCGGGGATAAAAGGCGTGATGTTATGTTATGTTATGTTAGTCGTTGCATGTCATGTTGTGTGCACATACTTGTGGAAGCATGGTCTGCCATTTACAGTTTTGTATTGTTACTCTGTTGTGTATTGTGCTGTGTTTCTGTTTTGTGTACCTAATAAATAAATAAAAAAATAAATAAATAAACACGTTTTATTCTATTCGAAAACAATCAAAATTGTATTCTCAATGGTTTATAAACTTATGAAAACTATTTAATCTAAAAGTGCGTATATTTTTTTATTTTTTAATCGTGTACATATACTTATGAAAGTTAAATTTCCATGAATGAAACATTCAATTACTGAAATCCACGAATACAAAGAAAAATTCCTATAAAACCTTATTGATAATTGTGAGTACAACTAACAGTCACAAAACCTTACATTATACTTAGGTACATTTTAAACTAAAAAAACTCAACATAACCTTCAACAAAACTACAGCAACATATTCAATAACACTTAAATTAACCCTCTGGATATCCCTTTTTAAAAATAACCCCTGTGTTACCTACATATACTAGTGGAGTAGATAGTCACAACGAAGTCGGGCAGCCATGATTTTTCCGCCGCCCTGACTTTTGCAGCGTCAAATTTACATTTGAAAAAAATTGTATTTTTTTTCTAACATGTGAAGTATTTTTTGATGAAAATATGTTAGGTAGCATTAATGCAATCCTGTCTGTGTGGTTTATTTGTATTTTATGCTTTCATTTTATGGAATGCGATGGGATGGTGTTATGAATTTATTAATTAGTATCTAGTTTTAACTAACTTAGAGCCAGGCATGAACAATATAATGATAGTATATGACTGCACGGTTGGTGCGGTGGCTGGGCAACCGGCTGCCGTGCAACGTGTCGCGGGTTCGATTCCCGCACGGAACAACACTTTGTGTGATCCACAAATTGTTGTGTCGGTCTGGGTGTCATTGTGTACGTGAACTTGTATGTTTGTAAACGCACCCACGACACAGGAGAAAACCCTAGTGTGGGGCAACGTTTAAAAAAAAAAGTATAGAACACATTTTGTTACCACTTCTATTCTTGTCATACGAACTGACTAAAAGGTATAGGTAAAAGAGCCGTGGACCATCTAAACTTGGATTTCCAGGTCACATGCACAGCGTAAAGATGGTCAAACCAAGCCTTTTTTGTAGAGGAAATATATATAGTCCAGTACAAGTGGAAAATCTTACGCTATTGATGTTTATCGAGTCAGCCACCTATTTTATTCATTTTGTGGATAAACAGGACCTAAATATAACTAATATAGAATCTATGACCTCCAATGAACGTTCTAGAACATTCTTTATAAAGTCATATCGAACAATATAATAGTTATCAGAGAGCGTGTGAACGTTCAGGCGTGGCACCGACTCTGATTGGAAACGTTTGGGCTCGAGCCAACTAGTCTACGTGCTCTGAACGTGAGTAATGTGCTCGAATCATAGTATATATTTGGTCTTATATAAGTTGGATATATGTGCTTGGGTTTGGAGATATGATTACATAATGGGCCGGGTCGACCGGAGTGATACCACGGCCTCACAGAAAACCGACGTGAAATAACTCTTGCGTTGTGTTTCGTCGTTTAAGTGAGGATACCGGAGGCCTAATCCGCCCCCCCCCTCCCCTCCATCTTCAAATTCCTAGTCCCCATAAGGCGGCTAATGCACTTGTAACGCCTCTGGTGTTGCGTGTGTCCATGGGCGACGCCGATTGCTTACCATCAGGTGATCCGCCTGCTCGTTTACCGATTAGCCCATAAAGAAAAACAATATCAAGGTGTTAAATCTTCGAAAATGTAGGCATGGGTACACGTATACAATATGACAGCCACTTTTCATCAGGTCACCAAGTATGATAAGAATACCTAATTGATGATTCTCTCTCGATAAATTAATTTAGTTGTATTATTACTTAAGGTAGTGTGATTAAAACTAAGAGGGTACGATGGGGTTGGCGTATCCATGTGGATAAAAACACCAAATAAATAAATAGAAATTTAAAAAAGTATGATAAGAATACCTATGTAAATAAAAAGTGAACCACTACAATTGAATGTCAAATTAAGGATCTTTTACCTTTGGTTATTATCTCTGATTTTGATATAGTACACAATAAACTCTATTTGAAAGAAGTTGAGTAAATCATGAAAATAGGTTAAGAGTGCAAATTGTAGTAAGACAAATATTGTAAGTAATGTGAAAATATTAGTAGGTATCTGATACAATATCAGAAATATTGCAAACATTCTTACCTAAATAATAAAAGGATTTTTTTCAAGTTGAAATTACAGTATTTTCAGACTTCAAATAATTAATTTGAACTCCCAAGGTAAAACATGAAAACTTTGACATAAGTTAAACCACGAACGAAGTTTAGGAGCTACCGTAAATTAATATTTTAACATCAAACGTGATCCTGACTGTGTGTGGTGCTTACTTGTGCCTCGACGAGTTATATTAAAGTGTAAGTTTGTATTAATATCAACATAGTTTCACCGCATTACCTTAAAGGAAGATATTCCGGCGGGTAGCACCGACTAATTAACTACGGGTTGTGATCGTTGTTGCGTTAAACTCAGGTTAGTGGTATATAAGTTCTTAAAAATGCAAGCATCAGTTATTACTGATGATTAATAATATTGATTGATTCTTTCAAGCTTCAAGCTTTCAAGATTTTTTCAAATTTGAGTCAAGCTATTGCTTGAAAACGATAAATCAGCGCATTCACTGCGTACCATTTATCAACAGAATATTATGTATGTTTTTCGTACTTTCCGAAACAACAAACTCTTAGCAAACATATCTGATTATCAAAGTTTCCTACTTTTTAAATTATAACTTTTTTAAACACAGCTTTTGTCACTAAAACCCTAAAAACAGCAAGCTAATCCGGAACGAAGATGAATAAAACTACAGTAAACCAAACACGGTATAATCAACCCATTCCTCCATCAAATATCATCAGGCTTAGAGCAAATTGTGACACGGCGCCATCTTTGACCGCATTCGCGAGTCAAATTGGCGGTTTGTGGTTATGACGTCACTTTACACATAGTCGGTTATTAAGACGTAGCAACTATCTTATGTGTTACCTGTATTAATATATAGAATTATATATCTTTGCATATATATATAGCATATGTTTCATGTTGAGATGGTTAAGAAGGTTGGGAATTATGAACTTCGATTTTTAGTTTGGCTCTGAGTGGTGTGGTTTGTTGAAAGCGTGATAGATTTAGTAGGTACTATAGAAATATACCAAAATAGTGTAGGCTATATCCCTTAGGAATATTTTACATAGATGAATGTCACACTGTTGACTCAATGCAAAGAACGTAAAACTTTGTTATCTGAAAAAAAAAACATTTTATAATTTTAATCTTATCTTGAAACTTTCAGAATATAATTTGGCTTAATGAAATTAAACAGTTGTCGCATAACAACAAGAACAATTCCCAACAAAATGACTAGTTTTAGTGAGTCTAGAGTCCCGTAACACGTGCGCCCCGCCACGACACGCGACGCGACGCGACCGTTGCGTTTGACGCGGACGCGCGTGTCGACGACGCGTTTCCGCGTCAACGGAGTCGCATTCCAGCTAAATGAAATTTTAGTTAAATATTTAGATGTGTTCTGTTTCGATTTTGCTAGTTTGAACTGCGGCTGTGGAAGCGGAAGATTTGAATTTATGGAACTGGAATGTTTGTGAATGTTAGATTTTTTTGCTATATGAATGACAGGTTTGATTGCTAGTTTATTTGTTGGTAAAAACATATATTTCGACAAATAGTTAGGACACACTTTTTGATAAATTTCTACTAGTTTATAAACGTACCTGATTATATACCACAGAAATAATGACGTTTATGTAACATGGGCACTTATATGTAAATAAATAAATAATATCGTTACGTTACCATATATTGGAATTGACAGCAGTTACCCTAACCTACATTTTGCTTGGTCTCTACAGCGCATGTCTGGAGAGAGGCCAGTTCCCGTTTCTCTGGAAAGCGGGAAAACTGGTCCTCGTGCGGAAGACGGGGCGCCCTGCGGACTCTCCGTCCGCGTACCGGCCCATAGTGTTGCTCGACGAGGTGGGGAAAGTCTTCGAAAGAATCATTTCGAACCGCCTCGTCGCGCACCTGACGGACATTGGGCCGGACTTGTCGGACGGCCAGTTCGGCTTCCGCAGAGGGCGCTCCACGGTGGACGCCATCATGCGCGTTAGAGACCTCACGACGGGGACTGCAGTGTCCAGGAGTAAGGTCGTAGTGGCGGTGTCTCTGGACATCGCCAACGCCTTCAACTCCCTGCCCTGGAGCTGCATCTTGGAGGCACTCCGATATCATCGGGTGCCTACCTACCTCCGTCGTGTAATCGAGGCTTACCTGACGGACAGGTCCGTCAGCTACCCCGGTCACCGGGGCGAGTGGAACCGGCGAGAGATGTCACGCGGTGTTCCACAGGGTTCGGTTCTGGGGCCGCTCCTGTGGAACATCGGCTATGACTGGGTGCTGCGCACCGACCTCCCGAACGGCGTTAGCACAATATGCTACGCCGACGATACGCTGGTGCTAGCGCACGGGAGGTCACACCAGGCGGCGGCCGACTTAATGGCGACAGCGGTTGCGACAGTCGTTGAGAGAATCCGGCAGTTGGGACTCGAGGTGGCGCTCCACAAGTCCGAGGCCATGTGTTTTCATGGCCGCGGGAACGCGCCACCTCCGGGTGGGTCCCAAATAACGGCGGGAGGAGTTACCATCGGCGTCGAGACGACGATGAAGTACCTAGGACTCGTCCTCGACAGTCGGTGGAACTTCATAGAACACTTCCGACGTTTGGCTCCAAAGTTGGAGAGGACGGGGGCTGCGTTTAAACGCATCCTCCCCAACCTCGGGGGCCAAACGCCTCCTGCCGGAGGTTATACGCCGGGATCGTGCGGTCCATGGCCCTCTACGGCGCCCCTGTTTGGGCGCCAAACCTGTTGCGGCGTCCCGCTCGGACGCTGCTCATGGCACAGAGGGTCATGGCGATCCGAATGATCCGCGGATACCGCACGATCTCTGGGGAGTCGGCGAACCTCCTTGCCGGATTACCGCCGTGGGATCTGGAGGCGAAGGTGCTCGCGCGCGTGTACGGCATGCGCGCGGAGGCACGTCGCCGGGGCGAAACCCCGCTGCCGCGCCAAATAGGTGCGTGGCGGGATGAGCTCCGGCGCGATCTCATGGCGGAATGGCAGCAACGACTGTCGCAACCGAGGGCTGGGCTCGCTGCCATCGCAGCGGTAAGTCCCCTCTTTGAGGAGTGGCTTGAGAGACGCTACGGCGTCCTCACCTACCGCCTGACGCAGGTCCTCACCGGACATGGAAGTTTCGGGAGGTACCTGTGTCTGATGGGGCGGGAGGAAACGCCCGGGTGTCATCACTGCGAGGACCGCCCTGAGGACACGGTGGAACACACGGTGGGAGAATGCCCTTCGTGGGCTGGGCACCGCCGTGTCCTCAGGGAAGTGATCGGCGATGGCGACCTCTCGCGTCCGGGCCTAGTGCAGGCCATGATGCGGAGCGAGGGGGACTGGGATGCCGTCTCCTCCTTTTGCGAAGCAGTGATGCTAGCTAAGGAGGAGGCGGGACGCGTGAGGCAGCGAAGCGCTGCCTCCTCGCAACCCAGCCATCGCGAAGGACACACCGGGCGTCGGGGATCGCGAGACGATCTCCGGCCACCGTAAGCGCGGGCCTGCGGACGGCGAGCATGGGTGGCTCCCCGTCCGACCAGAAACAGACCCGAGCGTACGGCGCGTCGCGTTCCGCGCGCGCCTCAAAGAGCCATCAGACCACCACAGATGGGGCCCAATACGGCCGATGCCGATTCGGAGTCGCGGAGAACCTAACGGGTAACCGGGGCTCCGGCTCGACGTGCAGGAGAAGGAACGGGGTGGTTTTTAGTCAGTAAGAGTCTGACACTCCCTCCCGCCTCACCCAGGCGGGAGAAGTCATTCGATGATTTTCCCCCCTTAAAAAAAAAAAAAAAAAAAAAACCTACATTTTGCAGAATAGTCAAATTTACAACTGGCCCCTGTGGCTGTCGGTTCCAATCAATACGCGATTAATCAGTCGCAGCGTTCAGCGTGTGCGCAGTCACGCGGAAAATCTTACAAAAAATCGCGGGCGGTGAGCGCGGGGCTTTACGCATTGTCGAACATTGTGATTTAGACGCGGGATACTGATGGCGTAGAGTCGATAGTTTGGTCTGGTAATATTGGATCTGTTCATATTGACGGTAATATTTTGTATATTCGAGAAAATTGGTGAAGAATTTTGTATCATTTATGATGTTAAAGATAACATAACTAACATTTTAACTAAAATAAAGTAACTTTACAACGATATTAATAACCAAATCTCATCGGATGAACCTACTATACGACCTTTCTTAATCCTCGAGGATAGATATCCTCCTAAGTGCTACAAGACATATAAGTATTAGTACTTAAATCGTTTTATTACAACTTGAAGTAAAAGCAATACATACGTGCTGTTCAAGGCAGAATAGAGATTTGAAATGTCAAAACTCCACGTACCAAACAAAAAATTTAGTCAAAAAGTAACCTTAACCTTTCCAATTTTCAGACAACAAAAATGTCAGAACTGATCATAAATACACGTCGATAAACCGCAACCTATTTTCTACATGACACTATTCCACCGACTCCGCTTTAAGAGAAGGGTAGGCTGTGCGTGTCGATAACAGATGCCTATTAATCATTGCCTACAAATGTCTTGTCGTTGGGTGCAGCGAACGATTTGCGTTCCCTAACTCACTAACAAATGGTTCCCAATCGATGGTGCGCAGAATGTATCTAAATACATCCTTCATTACATATTTTGTGATAAGATAGATGGCTGATAAATTAGTTTGAAGTAATTTTAGTTATTGTACTTTTTATGTATGACACATATTACATAAGTGTCAAGTTAGTAACAATAAGTTAATTTATACTGTATAATGTTTCCGCTTGTGCTGTAAAGTTATGCATAACTAGCTGTTGCCCGCGACTTCGTTTGCGTGGAATTGTGATTCACAGCTCCTCCATATTACCACGGTATCATCTACGGAGATGATAGCGTGGTAATATGTAGCCTATATGTTGACTCGACCTGTTAGTAATATTCATGCAAAATTTTAAGTAAATTCATGCAGTACTTTTGGAGATCATCCCGGACATACATACAGACAAACAGACAAAAATTCTAAAACCCATATTTTTGGTTTCGGTATCGGTTGTAGATCACGCCTAACTGTACAGTTTTGACTTTTCTACGATTTTATTATATGTATAGATAGATAAATTTGTATGCATATTTTCGAATTAATTAATAAATAAATATCCATACTTAAAAACCCGAAATAAAAGTATGTGATAGGAGGCAACTGGGCAATTGATTGTATAATCCAAAACTTACTATTTTTATTAAAAAGGAACCCCACGAAAAGGTGGACAAGCGACTTGATAAATGACACAGGGAGCTGCTGGATGCAGGTCGCTTATAGTCAGCTTATCTGAAAGTCATTGGAGGAGGCTTATGTTCAGCAGTAGCTGTCGTGTAGCTGATACGATGATGTCTCCACGACTCTGGAGCAAATATTAGTGTGGGAACTTATGAAAAAAATATCAATACCAATAGTGGCCTACCTACTAATAGTACCCACTATTAGTAGGTTACTGTAATTGGAATGTAATTAATAAATGATTTGATTTGATTTGATTAAATAGTGCTCCTTGGCAAAGAAAAGTTTGAGAACCCCTGCCTTAATGTGTGTCGGTAACATTGGAAAACGCTCTTTATAACATAATTTATTGTTGTAATCTGGCTTGTGATTGGCTATAAATAGGTTTGATTGATTGGACGATTTGTATTCTGTTTTTGAAGTACATGGTGGATGATATAGGTCTGTATGGAGATAGTTAATTGCTTCTAATTGGTGGTTTTGTCCAAATTGATTTTGAAGCTACATACAGTGATACTGTTAGTGTTTGTATTGGAACCTAGTTAAATCGTACTTTATAACATTATGTGCTTTGTGATAGCTTATTCTACATATATAATTCTTACCACACTCGATATTATTATCAGTTTAATGTTCTCAAAATTCAATTAGGTACCGACAATATATATAACAAGTTTGTTTTAAGGGGGAATATCATCGAATGACTTCTCTCGCCCGGGTGAGGCGAGAGGGAGTGTCAGACTCTTACTGACTAAAAACCACCCCGTTCCTACTCCTGCACTTCGAGCCGGAGCCCCAGTAACCCGTTCAGTCGTCCACGGCTCCGATATTTAACAAGCTACATAGATTAAACATATTTTTTACAACTATAAGTTCTGATTGCGTAAGAAATAATATGGGAATAGTGTATATGACGAACCAAACACATAAACGTGTACCTACATCCATTTACATGCATGTGTGCGTAGACATAACATAACATCACGCCTTTTTATCCCCGAAGGGGTAGGCAGAGGTGCACATTACGGCACTTAATGCCACTGTACAATGTAACACCCACTTTTCACTATTTATGTTACGAGTCCCATGTAATAGGGGGTGAGCCTATTGCCATAATCTAAACTGAATCTAAATAAAACTCAAAAATACCTTAGATTGGGTAATTAACAACAAACCAACAATGAAACAAAACAGAATAATCTTCAAAATCACTACAGTAAACACACACACACTAACATCTAAATAACGTAACATGTTAGGTTATGTGACGTCACGCGAACAATGTCTGACTCGCGCCCGTAAATCACTATGCCCTGTTACACAATTTAATTAATTCCCAAATAACATCGCGTTTTGTGAACTGTGTGCAAAATAATTATTATTTCATTACAATATATTTTATTTGTATGTGACTAGTTGCTCATCCCGGCTTTGCACGTGTTAGCTCCTCAACTTTCTTGGTGAACTTTTGAACGACCACAGCAGAAAAGATTTGACTGAGGACCACTGTCGAACTATTTGGTTTTCACCAGAGATCGATCCCAACATTATAAGGGCAGCTATTAATAGTTTTTCATGACGACTTTTTCCAAAAATAAATAAGACACAAAGATTTAGCGGAATCTATTCAGTTAACATGCTAATGCATAATGTGATGACCTAAAGACATTTAGATTCACGGTACAGTCATGGAGCAAGACAAACAGACAGTAATTAATATTTGTTACATGATAAATATCTAATTTGTCTACAAATATGCTACAGTTTATTATATCATTTCATATGATTAGATCATGGATCATTGAATCACATTCGACGTTGTCATATTATTATGTTTTAATTGAAAATGATTTAGACCTTAAAATGATTTTAACTAATTAATGAATTGTTTCGATTTAGATATTGGTGAGTTTTGACGATAATTATCATGAATTCAATTCTGTGTGTGTCGTTTGATGGAGTTTCTAAATATTAATTAGCTGTTGAACGGGGCACTAATTGCGATAATGATTTAGTTTGAAATTTCTGTGGACCTCCACGTCATGTTGGATTTTAATAATAATTTGTATCTATAATATGAAAATTACTCATTTGTGTTTTTGTTAAGAATCGAGTAGTCAGGCAGATACAATAATGATTCGATCGTTGTGAAAGTATTGTAAAGTGTCTTAAACAAATATGATATTAAAATTTTCCAATATTGAATGTTTCCATTCTCTTCAAACATCAATGTTTGCCCCGAGCTCCCAACAATAAGCTAATCTGAATTCTATTCTAAACCAATAAAGAAATACGTCACAGTTTTCAACCATCACACACGCACAAATAAATAGCTATAGGTATACCTATAAGTATTTTCACCGATTCCTATCTATACTTATACGAGCCGAACGGCTGGGATCCTCAGCCCTCCAATTTACAAGATATTTAGTTAAAAGGGAGCACCAATTCATAAAGGACGGTTTTCGATTGTCTTCGTATTGAGGATTTGCCTCTGTTCAATTATATCGTGTTTGTTATTACGTGAATTGTTTTGCTTGTTTGAAGCAAAATGTGTGATATTTATTGATATTGAAATGGTTCTATTTAACACCTAAGACGTAATTTAACACGTAGTTTGTACAGTATTTATTCATTTAAATTAAAATACCTCTAGTATTATATTACAGTCATTAAACCAAGGAAATCTGTAACAACACATTTCAAATTATGGGTTTGGTTAGACTAAAGTTTTATACACTGGGATTTCATCATCAACAGCTATTTCTTCATCATCAAAAGCCCACTGCTGAGCAAAGCCTCTTCTTATACGGAGAAGGTTTGAGCATTAATCGCCACGCTTGCTCAATGCGGGTTGGCAATTTCAAACTTGTAATAAAGAATTATAAGTCCAGGGTTCCTCACAATGTTTTCCTTTACCGTTTGTCAGTGGTGTCTAAATAATCTTAGACATATAACTCTGAAAAAGTCACATTGGTAGATACTTGCCGTTGGTAGGTTTCGAATCTTGAGAAGCGGGCGTCTTAAACCTGGGACTTAATACATTGTAGATCTATCTAGCAGAATAATACGTGTTATTTAAGTGTATAATTATCTTTCTCCATTACAGTCTGCAATCATAATGTTAAGGTGCTAGTAATGTTTTCAAGTTCTCGATACTATCTGTTTTCCGACGGAAGCGCGTTGCGTCGGCTTTTTTAGTAGTTCCGACTTGAAAATGATTTCCATGTAAATTATGAAAATAATTTACACTCATTTGGAAAAACAAGGTCTCTCTTGACTTTACGACATGAATTTATCTTAGATTATAAGTTACTAATCGATAATCATCAAAATACATAAATGTACAATCAAATCGTATAGTACATCTTTCCTCCAAACTACAGATCCTCTAAAACACCAAAAAATAAAACTAAGCCCCGTTTTAATCTCCCTTACTGAACAAAACACGGGAACACATTAATCCACCATTTTTTAGGCCAGGTATCAACTGGAATGGGATGCATTTCGTTTAGTTTTTTTTATACTCATTACTAGAGCGGTTTCCTGGTTTTTTTTCCCTTTTTCCGGCGGAAAAGATAAAAAATGAAGATGAACTGCCGAGGTGCGGAGTAAATACGGGGAGGTAGTGATGGGGTATAAAATACTATTAAAAATGTGTCGATATATGCTTAAAAATTTAAGGATTTTTGTACAAATTAAACCTATTTCCAATAGGTATTGTGCGAATGTCGAAGATAAACTTTAATTTTAAGGGAATATTGTCTGTTTAAACTATCAAACACCAAGCGGTCACCGGTGACCGCAACCTATTGTTCTATAATTGTGTCTATAATGACGGTACTCGACGTGTTAATTGGAAATCCAGTCAAAAAACAAAGTTTATATGTTTCTTAAATAAAGTCATTTGCAATGCAAGATGAATTGCAATTATTTACTCAAATGCAATTACATAATTGTGTAACGATTTTGTTATTCTATTTAAATTATTCAGTACCAAAAACACAAAATTATCAGATATAATAAATTATTTACGACGTGCAATTATTTTCTGTATTTATGTGTTTCTTTGAGTAATAAATGAGTCAATAATTTGTCCAACAAAAACTAGAGAGCAATATAATTTTTCAATAAACAAATGGCATTACGCTATATTTATTCAGCCCTGTTAAAAAAATATGCAACAAAAATGTAATATCGACACCGCCTCAACCCTATTCGGACCGCAGACCACACGGGCCGGTAGGCACGAAAAGTCGCTCCCAGCTCAAATATATTACAATATCTATTACCCTACGTGACTCGCAATGAATGGACGTTTCGTTTGAATCCCGGGTACAGTCATACCTACCTACCTATGTATGTAGGTATAAGTAGACTATACCTATAGAGGTAGACTTTAATGAAATGAGTTTTATGATTATACCTTATAATAGAATGGCTGATTATTGATTAAAATGCTTTTTGAGATAAAAAGTGGTGTAACGTTTCTAACATAACATAACATCACGCCTTTCTTCCCCGAAGGGGTAGGTAGAGGTGCACATTATGCCACTTAATGCCACTGTACCATGTAACACCCACTTTTCACTATTTATGCTATGAGTCCCATGTAATAGGGGGTGAGCCTATTGCCATATACCGTGCAAAATTCCAGATTCCGTGCTACTACTGAGAATTTTTTCAAATTTGGAACTTTTCATGTCTTAATCGAGTGAATTTTGAGTGTATGTTGTGGTTATTTGCAACTCATTATTATTTATTTACTTACAACACATAATAAAAAAGAATAGAAAACTCTTTACACAAAGGTGCATTAACAAATTGATAGTAAATGGGCGGTTTTATCACTGAAAAGCGATCTATTACAAACAAACTTTGACGGGATGATAAATTTAAGGTGTATTGCCATAGTCTGTACACGGGTGGTCTATTGGTCCACCAATGCAAAAGTTCGCTAGAGATCCTGCGGGACCAGTATAATAATGCTTTCAGGATGTTGTTGAGACTGCCTTCCTATAGCAGTGCTTCGGAGATGTTCGCCGAAACTTCGTACTGACGGATTTCACGCAACACTGCAGAAAAAACAGCATCACTATTAACAAGGATAAGAGACCATCGAAATAACATTCTAAGGACCGTATCGGAGAGTATGCATTCTCAAATAGCCAAAATATTAGTAGAAAGGATGATCCGTACTAACAACAGTGTGTAAGTAATTTCTATGTAACACTAACACTCGATGGACTTTGTCTGATATCAATGCCTCATTATTGGTATACTAACTGTTGCGTTGTTTAATATGAGTTTTAGAACATAACTTTTTTTGTTTTTATTTTTCCAATATAACAGTAGCTTATGTTATTCTTTAATACATCAGCTACCTGCCAATAAAAGCCTTGCGAAATCGGCCCAGCCATTCCAGAGGTTAGCAAGTACAAACAGACAGACAAACAAACAAAAATAATTGTAAAAAATGTTATTTTGTTTGTGTTTTGTATTTTACCGCTTTTTACTTTATATGTATATATGTAGTAAAAGGCGGTTATTTTAATGTCACAAACTGACAGTCCAATATTTGTGCGTATAGATTACTATAAACAGTAGGCATAATAGTAAATAGAAAACCATATTATTTATAAAAGAGAGGTGTATATATTAGGCACATACATACATACATAGCTACATACATACATACCTATATGGGTTAGGAAAGGTTGATTTCGTGATTTTGCCATGCAAGCAATGAAATGAAATGAAATGACACTTATTTCTGCAAATGCTTTAAATGACTGAGAAGAAACGCCGAAACAAACTCAGGGGTCATTGTCTCTTTCAACGTCCAGACAGATTATATAATGTCCGATAACCGTGCAAGTTGTTTCTGTACTATACTGCAAGCATAGCTAATTAGGTATTTCTTGTCCAACTACTAATACAATAATATCTTATCATTAGACTCATGTGCAAATAGGTAAGTATTTTACCTGATTCTTGAAACACATCTTAGTAACACAATTATGTTTAAAGTCTACTTTTTCCAAACTTATTTCTCACCGAACTTCATACTTTACACTAACCCCACACATTTTTTTCAGGAACTGAACAAAACATCACGGTAGCTCAGCAACTGATTTCAGCTTTTCGAATTCGTCGTTTATATACGAACCTTATCTTCGCTGAAGCTGAAATCTGCAGTCGAGCTGAAAGCCAGGGGTTTCTATTAGATGCGCATGAGTTGAATGGAGGCTCTTAAGAGGTTCCAATTTGTTTCAGGCCTGTTACGTGTTTTATCTTGTAAGAAAGTTTGGCAGGTATTGGGCAACGAAGATCTGAATATCTGAATTTCAGATCGTTGTTGACACAGTATACATACATGCCTTGATTTTTGGACAACAGTCGAACGTGAGAAGAGAGTTTTATAAACATTGAAGTTCATAATAAATTCATTTCTTTTACTTATCATCTCATTCGGTTGAAGACTCACAAATAAAGTTATGATTAGAAGATAATTTCATGATAGTAGGTAGTTACTTAAATGAAGTATACATACATACTTACATAACTTCATGCCTGTCCCTCATGGAGGTATGCAAAGACTATGGAACACCAATTACTACTACTATTCTTACATACCACAAAGAGAAGTATGTAATTAAGTATTTATGAAAGAGACTGAAATGAATTTAGACACCAACATTTTGTATCTCCTCAAACATGAAAATCAAACGGATTCTTAACTTATCACTTTTATTTAAATCATGTAATCGACTTCCATGTCCAAAACCCTTCAATTGTGTAACAGATCTTCTTCACGGAGCTAACTAGGAGAGATAGTACACAAGTTGTGCAGTACAAGTCATTAAAGAGCAGTTAGCAAATTCTTGAACAGTTGGGGCGCAGTGCGCAGCGACCGGCTTCAGATAAGTTTGTCTCTTCAAACTTGAGGGACTATTTCCAAAATATTCGAAACTTTTGTTCGAAATATCATATAGAAGTGGTGTAATTGACGAATACTCCATCGGTCTACTTTAAATATTTAAAATAACAGATAAAAAACGGTTTTCTATCGGATACATTTCGGTATGTATGCGGGGGAATCGCACAACTTGATTCTCGCTAGCCTTTTCCATCATCATACCACAAGATAATCGGCGAAGCGTCACCAATTCATGATAGATGTTCCAACCACGCGTACGAAGCGCTTCGCTTCAAGCTTCCTTGTGCGTACTGCTAAGCAGTGGAATTCTTTGCCAGAGTCTGTATTACCTGAAGGGTATAACCTGGGTGGCTTCAAGGCCCGAGTGAATGGGTTTCTTATGGGATGACGTGCTCCATTTTATAGCGAGATAGTGGTCCAACGTCGGCCTATCAAATATAATAAAAAAAATATAATATAAAAGAAACTACTCGACAAAAACACTAAAATTAAATATCGATTAATTTTGAGAATAGCGTCCGAATGCTCGTCGCCAGTCTGCTCGGGGGTCTACGTAACAATGACGTGTGCCCTCAAAATACTCTGCAAATTGAACTACAACTTCACTCCTACTGTCTCATGTGATTTCAGTTGAGCCTGAGTTTCAGTGTATGTACTGAAGGAATTGATTTTCAGGTGTTAGACCTATAGTTAAGTTTTCTTTATATTAGTCTTTATATTTGGTTCTTTGTATTTCTGTGTTAAAGAACCGATGGGTATATATGTAAAGACTGATGTCTGCCGAGGAAGCTAAAGAGGTATGCAACAATTGTAGCATTCGGCGTTCCATAGTCTCTGCCTACCCCCGTGGAAGACTGGTGTGATGTTATGTATATATGTAAAGTTTCGTCGACTATTGCTGCTTTTTGTAAAATAATTATTATATTAAAGATAATAGATAATAAAACAAATAAATATATGACAGTAGGGTTAATTAGACTATGGTATATTTCAAGACAA
Organism: Spodoptera picta; assembly: GCA_038387885.1. NCBI lineage: Eukaryota > Metazoa > Arthropoda > Insecta > Lepidoptera > Noctuidae > Spodoptera > Spodoptera picta. Next base: position 148,166 of record JAZHFQ010000308.1, read on the forward strand.
GCTTGACTTACATACGCCTCGCAATATTTATGACATATATCTCTTGCTAAATATTACACCCCTTTTTATAACACTGAACGTAGCTGACAAAAATTACGCCGCATCACAAAATTTGGTACAAAATTCGCGAAGAATACCCGTGAAATCTTTTTTTCGGTCGTCACTTATCATCATAGATTAAATTTTCACCTTCAGCTAACTGAAAAAATCCATTACTTCCGCCAGATGTCACCGAAATCAAATGTTGTTGGCACACAAGTGGTGTGGAGTTGCAAAGCCAATGTTAGGTCTCATATTTTTCACGTTATCGAGCTACTTGCATTATTTATTTTAATTTAAAATAATATTACTTACTCATGATAGTTCAGTTGGTATTTACAATTAAAAATTATGTCAGTACCAGCTGATATTTTGTACCACCTAAAACATTTTCTCATCTTATACACCTACCCAGGATCCCCACGAACATTTGAAGACCAAATTTAGCCAAATCGGTTCAGCCGTTCTCGAGTTCAGCGAGACTAACGAACGGAGATTTGTTTTTATTTATATAGATATCTATCTAGATAAAAATATGTTAAGTCAAGTTCAATGCTCGTAACATTGTATATTAGACAAAGTTTTAATTGAACATCTTTATACAAAACAGTCTCGTAGTTACTTGCCCTTTATTTTAATGAGTTAATAAATGACCAAGCTTCTAAACTGATTTAAAATAACGGTATTAGTTTGCTAAATTTATATTTCAAATAGGAACTACACCAATTTCTCATAGCAAACACATCACATACGTAAAAACAGTAACATTGTTTTTATTACTTCCGCTTGTCACACCTTTATTGTCTTTTTTTTTAATTTTGTTTTTCATCGCATTTTGTTTATTTAAATTAATTAAATTCTTTCTCTTTCCTGTTTGCTTTTTGTTAATCTTAATTTAATTTATTATCTAAAGTCTATACTAGGCTCACAATGATACTAATACATGAAGGCACTGATCTCTGTGATACAGGTATTTCCCTAGTACAGAGGTCAGAGTTTTAATTTTGTACTAAGACACCATGACTTGTATCAAATTAATGTCTACTTGTGTACTTTTTTTGAGTAATAAAAGATTATTATTATATTATTATTATTATTTATGTTGCATCGTGCCTGGTGCTGAGTAAATGTTTTTTCTTTCTTTCTAACATGATCCGGAAATACACACACCAACTCCACACCTTCCCCTATCCAGGCCGTGCCACTGAAACACAAAGTTTTTTTAATCGGCTGACAGACGGACAGGCATTAATCAATGTCGATCACTCGCAGGCACAACTTCACCAAACAAATTGGTATAGCGATGGAGTTTTTATGGTGTATCGAACCTTTTGTCTCTGGGACGAAAGTACGAATGAGTCCGGTTATTGAAAACTGATTTAGTTGATTAGGATTCGAGTGGCGGGTGGACTAATTGATTTTGTATTGATGAATGTGAACACTTCCCGTGTTGAAGTAAATTGTGTTAAATAGCTTAATTGATTTTTTTATGAAATGCCGTTTGTATGGTAGAGGTTGAATTTGGGTATCACGTCTATTAATGAGTTAATTTTTTCATAGTTTCAGTTATGAAATTTTCATACATACATACAGATACAAATTCTGCGTTCATGCTTCTTCTGCCACACTCATGATTCACTACCATACATAATCGTTGGTGTCAATACACACTGCATTACAGCAAGTCGAGCTTTACTCGACATTACAGAGTGTAAAGCACCATTAACACTATTTCCCGCTTTCCCTCTCCTTTCAATATCCCCAGCACACTTCCATCTCTCGTAAATAGTTATCCCAGATAATCAAATTCTTTCACTTGTTCCAATATTTCATCACCTATCATTACCTGACATCTTCTTCATTATCACCTCATTTCTTTCTATTACCAACACTTTCATACCTTTCCTTCCAAATACATCATTCATTTGATAAAATATTGCGTAACGCCTAAGAATATTACATTTGATAAAATATTGCAAACTCTGTAATTTTATATGACAAAGCCTGTTGTAATCTAAATATATTTCTAACAAAACCTCGAAAAGTCTAAATTTATTTATAATATTAACAAGATTCAAAATTTAATAAACACGCAAGGAATATGAAGAAGTTTAATTTGACTTTATAATTTGTACGGCATCGGGCAAAATTCCACCGCTGAAGACAACTAAGTTTTGCATATTTCAGTATTAATAATTAAGAAGGCTATATAGCACATAAAATGCGACTTATTCCGATTACCAGATCTGTATTTTGTTATGTCGTTTAAGGTCGTGCGTTGTTGAGGTTCGATTCTCGCTGGGTACGATGAGGAAATAGACGATTGTGATGGAGAATTTGTGTTAGAATTTAGTTTTCATTTATAATAATGTCATCACGTCAAAAAGCAAATTGAACTCCGTCTAAAATGCTAATCATAAATAAAGAATAAATTGAAAATCAGTATTCAAAATTGACGTCTGTAGTTATTACCTAAATGAAAAAATTATTTCAACATCAGTAATAAAATTACTTCCAACTTCCATAGAAACAAAACTTCAGCACCATAATAAAATTCACGAGTGAAGCTACGTGCTACGCGGCTACGTCGCTACGCCGTGCTACGAGCTACACCCCCCGACTTACGTATTCGGCATTACTCGGTCGACATCACATCGTCTTCGCGAGTCGTCGGTTCTTCACGCCCCAATGCGCCCGCGCACAGAGTCGTATTATCAGATTTGTTAAAGGATTGCGTGGATTTTCTTGACAATAAGACTTTTAAGTCGGTGGTCGTAATTTATGTGATTAGGCAATTGTGTTTGATCATTGTGGTATATGTAGAATTTTAGAATGTAGATATTTCATATTTGATTCGATTTAGAGTTTTAGTGGCATAATTATATGGTTTAAAATCAAATGTGTATTACTGATTCCGTTAATATTTCATAAACTGACACAAACTTTTGAAGAAAATGTTATCACTTAAAATAAAAAAGTAACTAAAGTTAATAATATCAAAATGATCAGATTTTTTTTACTTTTCTTACATAGCATCACGCCTTTTATCCCCGAAGGGATAAGCAGAGATGCACATCATGCCACTGTACAATGTAACACCCACTTTTTACTATTTATGTTATGAGTCCCATGTAATAGGGAGTGAGTCTATTGCCATATAGCGGGCACAACTATTCTTAACTATATATTAGTCTCTGATCATTTGAATGTGCTAGAATTTTATCAGTAACTACTCAGTAAAGTCACACACAAAGCTCACATATCTTAGGAGGTCGTGCTCAGTAGCTCCACTGATCCGCACAGTCACGCCACTGAGCAACACTACAGTCTGTATACTATGTCATTTTATAGAGATGATAATACACTCATAATATTATGTAATAACTCTAGAAAATATAATTGAAGGTGTCGATGTAATTAATGTATTGTATGCTTATATGATTTAAGCATGATCTGGTAGTTACAGTATTTTCATACAAATTCCAATCCTATGAAGGATTATTTTTTCTTTTTCTGTCACTGACAACAAACCCTAACCCATTTTTTTTATTCTATTATTTATATTATTTATATAATTAAATAACATTATTTATTGTCATTACTTAAACTAACATTTTGTTTATTATCATCATCAACAGCCTATAAATGCCCACTGCTGAGCAAAGCCTCTTCTCACACGGAGAAGGCTTGATCATTAATCACCACGCTTGCTGAATGCGGGTTGGCGATTACAAACTTATAATTAGAAATTATAATCCTAGGTTTCCTCACAATGTTTTCCTTCACCATTTGTCATTGGTGTCTACATAATCTTAGAAAGTACCTATAACTCTGAAAAGGTCACATTGGTAGGTACTTGCCGTCGGTAGGTTTCGAACCCGCACCCTCATGCATGAGAAGCGGGCGTCTTAAACCTCTGGACCACCACGACATTATACAACTTCTTATAAATCACACGTCGTTGTTATTACATGATCAACAACAGTTCAAAAAATGCTTAATTAGAATCGCTAAGCATTTCAATCTCATAAAATCTTATTATAAGCGAAGTGTATACGAATTTATCAGCTCTATACACATGTGCATAAAATCAAATCACAAGTGTGCACTGAGCTGAATAACGGGCGCCGAGTCGACTTCACCGCGACGCGGCGAGACGATCCGATATCGTGCGTTTGCCATTTCAGTTTATATTTACTTCTTATATGTACATAGTATGTGTCATGTGTTCAGTTTAAAAAAGTCGTGTATATTATGTAGTTTTTGCTTAACCTTGCCTGAAAATGTAAGCAAAGTACAATGGGAGTAATAGTTAAAACTTCGCCCAAAAATGCCAGTTTTAAATAAACTTCTTGTAGTTTGTGGTATTTGTGGGTATTTTCAGCTGTGCGTGCTGTTTGTTTTTCTTATTGTATAGGTATATATGCTGTTATTTCTTTTTTTATGAAATAAGGCGGTAAACGAACAGACGGATCACCTGATGGTAAGCAATGAAAGAAAGAAAGAAAAAACATTTATTCAGCACCAGGCACGATGCAGCATAAATAAAATAAAAAAAAAGGCAATCTGCGTCGCCCATGGACACCTAGAACACCACAGGCATTACAAGTGCGTTACCGGCCTTTTGGGATTAGGAATTTGAGGATTGTTGGGGATTCAGGGATTGGGGAAAGGGGAGGGGGGGGGTAATTGTTCTTGTTTTATATTGTTGTATATGTATTGAATTGACTATGTATTTTTATTTTTTAAATTTTATATGGTCAATAGATATATATACGTATGTAATATAACAGGTATATACTGTCTTTTGCAACATAGTACCTCTATACATATGCCAAAAATATTTCGATATAAAATCGGAATACTCCTAATAAAAGTGCAGGAAGCGTGTATTTGGTACGTGACAGTTTTCCTTCACAATGGGACCACTATTGTCGTTTGATTTCGTATCTTAAACACGATGCTTTGAGCTCTTCCTGACACATGGAGTTATGTGATAGAAAATCTACACTTGTAATATTCAAGACAAAAATAATAAAATACCGTTTAGTAAATTACGTCTCTACTGAAAAAAATTAATTGGGTAGTTTCCATGGTATCAAAATTAAAAATCTAATTAGTCCGTCAGTTAGGTAATGAAAAAATATTTGACACGTATTTTTTTATTTTTTCGTACTAAGTTGCAATACTTAGATAAAATGGCAGTAAGTTTAGGAGGGGGATGGTGTTACGTCATACAAAATGTGACACGCTGTGATGTCACACGATATTTCAAATTAATATAGGTAACGTAGAAAGTATTTAATTTTGCGAGAAAAGAAAAAGTACGTGTCTGAAGTTTTAAATTAATGTACCAGACGGTAATAAAATAAAATTTAGGAAACTACCCTATTGTTTAACAAATGTATGTGGATCTAAAATTTTAAAATATGTATTTAACAACCAAAGTATTGAATATATCTGTGTATGAAAGTAAATACTCACTTTTATATATGCAGTATATAAACATACTAAGTTCCATAGTCTCTGGCTACCCCCATTGTAGACAGGTGGGAGGTTAGGAATGAATGAATGAACGAACTTAGGTATGCCTATTTCTCGAGAGTAAAACAAACTTGAAGCTACCACGTAGATAAATGTAACAAATAATATTAAGAAAAAATATTTCAAATTCCTACTGAAATTTAATAAGCTTACTCTACGATTTATAATAGAGCTTATTATATTTATCAATATGAGGACACGTAGAAAAAATACTGTTCACTGTAGTGTGAAGCGATTGTGAACAAATCATCCGTCCACACGTAATCAGAACCTCATTTCTTCTTATACAGCCTTTCCTGGTGACACATGAAGACTGTGGACTTGACTTAAATATTTATAAAAACTTTGTCCGTTCTATGAAAAATAGAAATTCTCCGCTTATCAGCGAGTCGACATACAACAGACAGTATTCAAAAATCCAGGCAACTTTTACGACTTTGAAGATCTGGAAACATATCCAGTAAAAATTTAAGCGATTCGGGAATCGAACCACAGCCCTCAAAGTTGTTTTTAATGCTTAAGATAATAGTTTTTGCTATTATAGCCTCGGTGGTTTTAATTAAGTTGACACAATTTAGTTGATTATGGCCCCGTTGGTTTCAATTAGGTTAACACAGTAAGATGATCTGATTTTGGTTGGGTTACTGTTACATTTGTATTGTAACTTTCGTGAGACATACTAAATAAATTATTATGTTTTCGGCTTACTCGTCAGTCGCCGCGTCGCCGCGTCGCGGGTCGCGAAATGCTGCTCATGAATATGAGCCTCTAGCATGGCTTGAAACTAGTCGAGTTCCTCGTCGTATTACTACGTGGGTAAGCATAATAATTTATTTACTGTTACATTATTAAAATATCGTTTAACAATAATTGGATACCTAGTATTTCAAGATGAAATATTCCACATCGATATTCTCCGTCTTTTGTCTGACCTCTCGCTCTCTACATAAATAGCAGAATACCCCAAAACTTTTTAATTTCTAGTTACATTTTTTATGTTTTTTATTACTTCTTATTTTAAGTCTGAAGTCTGCAGTATCAGTGGTCACATACACAATTTCCTCGAGGACAATATCTTGGTACATTCGCTTAGAAATATAATTTAATCCGCGAACAATGGACATATTGTGTGGCGGGGATCCGTGGCTCATGGGTTTTTACTTAAATAAAGTCGGAAATACATATACATAAAGAAATATGTACCGTATGTGATTTTGTCCTCACATATTTTACCAGCATTCTTGTTTGTTGATTGTTTATTTAATTCCAATGAACTGAATTTATCGCCATAAACCTGTTAAAATCTTAAGGAGAACTTCTAAATCAAAATCCCAATTTTAAGTACCTACCTACAACTTAGAAACTAGATTAAATGATATCTAATCCTTGTGTTTGCTGATAAAAACTATATAATTTGAGCAGTTTATAAATGAATAAATTAGAATAGTTCAAATTGAAATGTGAGGATAAAATCGCTAGGTTTTTTTTATATTCGGAGTAGAAGGCAAACGAGCAGACGGATCACCTGATGGTAAGCGATCAGCGCCGCCCATGGACACCCGCAACACCAGAAGAGTCACAGGTGCGTTGCCGGCCTTTTAAAAAGGAATACGCTTAATACCTTGTACGGTATATATTTTCACTAGAGCGTTCACTGGGCAGTCTCATACATATAAACTACGAAATAAGATTAGATTCAGTATAAATTGGTCATATTTACAACGTAGCTTGAAACACCTATTACTAAGTTCACTCTTTATTCAGTAGGTACAATAACAGTAATGATCCTAATGATGGATCAAACTATTTGCATCTACCTCTATTGTGCACGCCGTACTATTCTGTTATAGTGAGACGCACTCACCTGTGAAACAGTAACAACGCAACGTGTAACAGTGGTGGTTCATGTAGGTATATAATATATAGGTAGGTACCTATGTATATAGGAGTAAATTAGTACAATAGTGTAACGTGCATATAACCACTTTGCTAAAGGTACAAATAGACTACGACACAACATAATAATATCACGCCTTTTATCCCCGAAGGGGTAGGCAGAGGTGCACATTACGGCACTTAATGCCGTATAATATGCTTAATATAACACCCACATTTCACTATTGAAGTTATGAGTGCCATGTAATAGGGGGTGAGCCTATTGCCACATACCGTGCACATTTCCAGACTCCGTGCTACTACTGAGGTTTTTACAAACCCTGTAATACTTTTCCCGACTCGGGAATCGAACCCGAGACCCCTTGCCTTGCAGTCGCACTTGCGACCACTCTGCCAATGAGGCAGTTCGAATACCACGCAACTGGTGACATAAATGCCATTAAAGTATGTACCATTCACAATATGGTAGATGACTAATTTTTATTTTAATGTCCGTCTAGATTTTAGATATATAGATCTTATTGTGTTACAGAAAAAAATACTTTCGACGATATATTGATTTGAAATATCGCGTGACGTCACTTCTAGGGACGTTTTATACGTAGAAATGACGTTTTAGCTCCCGCTGATAAACTAAATATTTTGGTGACCGTTTTTGGCCTATGAATAACAACTCTGCAATTTAAAAAAAACTTATAAAAATATTAAAACAGCTTTCGTTCAGTACTCTTTTCAAAATTAAATAAAATATGATTTTCATCAATATTTTAAACGTTGGCGGTCCCAAAGTCACCCTAACCGCACCCTAACATACCAACTGCTATCTACAGACAAACCTTTTATAAGTCGTGTTGGGAACACACTAGGATTTGTGGGTATTCAGTTGGCGACGCGAGGGTAATATCCGCAATGAGATTTCAGATCACCTCGGTTTGTATTCAGCAGGGTCGGTAGACCTTATCCTGGATACTTAGATTCTAATATTGAGGATAAGAAATTATATTTTATAATATAACATCACGCCTTTTGTCTCCGAAGGGGTACGCAGAGGTGCACATTAGGCCAGTTAATGCCACTGTACTATGTAATACCCACTTTTCACTAATTGTGTTATGAGTCCCATATAATAGGGGGTGAGGCTATTGCCATATACCGGGCACGTTTCCAGACTCCTTGCTATTACTGAGATTTTTTTAAAACCCATTAAACTTTGCCTGACCCAGGAATCGAACCCGAGACCCCTTGCCCGACAGGCGCACTTACGACCACTCGGTCAACGAGTCAATTATGTTTTTTTTATATTTGATGGGGCGACGTTTAACCACTATCTCGCCTGGTGGTAAGCGATGATGCGGTCTACGATGTAGCACGTCGTCCCATAAGCAACCTATTCACTCGGGCCTTGAAGACTCCCAGGTTGTACCCTTCAGGAAATACAGACTCTAGCAATATAACCGTTAGGTTTCAAATACAGTTCTGTCTTTTGCTCTTATCGTAAGTAACTTGAATTTGGCATAATCTTTATTTCATTTTATCAATTCGTATCACAATTTTCTTATTTTTTAAGACCATTGCTTTCAATATAATCTTACCATATTTTGGTCATAATCTTCCATCCAGTCCATTCACGTATTAAGAAGATCACTCGCTCATATGACTTTCATCTGTTGTCACTCCATGACTATAGTTATTTGACCTCAGCAATAATTTCACTTGAAATTAAATAATATGTGAGTTCGGTATACAGTATCTACGTAAGTATCTCTTCGGCGGATAAATGCTCACGACGAATGATGTTCAGTTTGTTTAAAAGGTCTTCTTCATAGTCCATTCTCTCATTGCTGAGGATCGTGAGTCATTCTGATTTGGAGCACCAGATGTCGCCACTTATCTCGTTCCGTTGCTTGATGTAACATTCATAAGTATCTCCAGCTCCTTGAATATTTGGTCAGACCACTGTATGTTAGACCTCTCGATCTCCTACTTTCCTGGTCATTACGACACTATAAAAAGTCTTAATTGTCATGAATACAATAATTACTAGCTACTTCCGCGCGGTTTCACTCGCTGTGCTCGGCGCCTATTAATCGTAGCGTGATATTTTATAGCCTATAGCCTTCCTTGATAAATGGGCTATCCAACACAAAAATAATTTTTCAAATCGGACCAGTAGTTTCGGAGATTAGCGCGTTCAAACAAACAAACAAACTCTTCAGCTTTATAATATGATAATTAAGTATAGATTATTTCTTTATGAGTTTATGCGACCATGTATTTTGTGTCCAACAAACAAACGACCGTGTACCTTATATTGAATGAATGTTTTTGTGAAAGAATAAACAAAATAATGGAGCCTTTTTTTCAATTCTTATCCTCAAGCAACAAATCTAAGAAAATCCAAAAGAAAACCGGGACGTGCCATTGTCACGGAGTATTGGCTACGAGATGCGGAGATTCACGATTGTTACCGGGAACATATACACATATATAGTACTTTATATATATTACCTCTATATAATAAGGTCTAGAGGTATTGTTGACTGTATGACTCTTATCATATCAGTGGTATGAACACATTGTGGAGTTACAATAGTTTATGATAACGTAACTAGGCGTATTGTCACATTTGACCGAGTTATCAACTTGTACATACATGCATACAATAGGTACTTACCTTTGTATTGTGTCTGATATGATGTATAAAGTTTTTGTTCTCTTTTTTATATATTTGATGGAACGACGATAAAATATAATAATTACATGTGTCCAATTGATCAAATCGTGCATTTTCTATAACTGTTCTCTGATTTATGAACCATTGCAAATCACACTAAAACAGCGTTAAAGTCGGTAATTTTATCAACAACTAAATTGGTATATACTCTATAATCAACATATAAACTTGAATTACAAATTAAAAATCAATACAACTACGGCAATTTAACTAAAAAACACCTCTAACCGCCGTATTCAAAGTCATTTAATGGCTACTTAATCCAGTTCTTAGAAATATGGTAGTTGACGTGTAGTCAAATTCAATACTTTTATTGAAATGTCAAAAACAATACCTCTACTTTTCTATGAATTTTGTATTCCATCGCAACTTATGACGTCATCATATTTCTGCGTCAAATAGCATACTTATTTCCTTAAAATTAGCGAGAAAAGATTCAAAAGTAGGTAAATTGTCAAATCAATGGATGAGAGTATGATTATTTTTAAATTATTTATTGCATTGTTAAGTTGAAACAATTTATTTTAAACCTAGGAAACTATTGTTTTCGTAACAAAATCGTTCCTGAGGAATAAATTAAATAATCATTAAATGTCTCTGAGTATCGCAGTTAGATAGCAGTCGAGTTAAAAGTCACCTTAAAATGGCAAGAATCCACAATCTGAACGAACCACCAAAACGCGCAAGCAAATATTAAACTAATTTATAACCACATCATAAAACAAAAACCGTTTCATTAAAAAGATCTTACATTATTATGTAAAATATAATTTGTGATACCCTAAGTAGGTAATACAATTTCCAAGATATAAAGTCAAAGAGCTTTTCGCCCCCGTTCCTGCACGTTTCACCTCGTCCAACCCCGGTTTCGCCCCATTCACCCCGCGCAACCCTGTTTCGTACGGTGTCGCAATAAACTTAATTACGTTAATACGACCTCAATACGTGCTGCTTATGGTGTAGGGTGTACATGGGTTAGAGATAATTATAATTATTATTGTTATGTACTATGCTGTGATGTAAAAAAAATGACGCTAAAAAAGTACGAAACCAGGCTTTCTTTTTTTTTAAATCTCATATTTACGCAGAATTTTTAGTTTTTAATAGATTTGGTAAAAAGATGAATTGTTATTACATTCATCTATGCATATACCAAAATCAGAACAATATGTTTTCTGATTTAAAATCCTATTAAATCTACTGACATGACTTAAACACAGCGAAGAAGTATGACAAGAAACACCATTCCCACTCACTGAAAGAAATAGCACAAATAGTCGCAGAAAATCTTGAATTTTTACAATTTAAAGCTGAAACCGTAGACGTGTCAATCCTCTAAGCCGAGGCAACATGTCGACAGTAGTTGGTAATTACTTGCTAATTACGTGAAGCAGTGAGCGTGCGCAATTAGTGAGTCGACGTGACGTGCGACTCGCGACATGTACGAATCAAATCTTTCTTTGTTTGGTACTGCTACTTTTTATTTAAATTTTGTCAAACAATGTTTGGGGTATTTTTGGGTGGAGACGGTGGTGTCAGGGTTATATTTCGGAGTTAGTTTTGGTGATAGTGAAATGGAACTTGTTTTAGAAAAGTTTTAATTATTATTACAGAAGAGATATAACCGCTCTTTAATATAATTAAATAGTATTTTGAATTAGAATATAATTTCCTAAATGAGGGTTAATTTTATGGGGGACAAGCCCGCCACAACCTTCCAAAACCGCTGCAACTCCTATACGCCAGGATCTACAGTAGATACAACCATGAAAACATTGGAACACTGAAGTCCGGCGCGTCCCAGGGACATGAGTAACTGTCTTGGTTTCCGCAACGAAGTAATCAGAAGATATTATATTATAAATAAAGTATATCGAATTAAATCATTATTTAAACTGTCAAACACCAAGCGGTCACCGGTGACCGCAACCTATTGTTCTATAATTGTTTCTACAAAACCGGTACTCGACGAGTTAAATATCGGTATATAAATTTAACTTACAGTATCTTTTCTACAATAAAATTAATTTTAAACCTTTTTTTCTGTTTTCAATCCTTTCAAAATACAAGATAATTTGCATAAAATTTCTTTACCGCCAAAAACAGGGAGACCTAAAGACCAATCACATAAAGGACTTCAACCAAAATGGGCTAAGTGTTGAACAACCGTATTGGAAAAAAGGAGTTTATACATAATTTAGTAATAATATTTCGGGAGTGTCAAAGTAAATAATAATAAAAACGATTAAAAAAGATTTTAAATTGAATATTCTGATTGTTGCTGCGCTCATATCATGTCTGTGGTATGGTATTTAAGCTGGGCAAGGTATGAAAATGTAACTCCACCTGCTCAGTTTTTAGACCATGGTTTATTAACATATGAAAATGAATAGTTTTACAAATAAAAAAAATATTTTTAAAATATTAAAGTTTTTTTTGTTTTGTATTAGGTATATTAATCAATTTGATACAAAACTTCTAATCTACACGTTTTCTTTGTATTGTAAGCCACCCAATAAAATCTAAAATAGTGCATTTTTTTATGTTCATGTTCTAGCCCAAACTTCATACAAAGTGGTTGATGTCCTTTGCCAATCATCAGATCTTATTCATACCCCTCAAACTAGATAACAGTAGCACATCATTTAACCGCTGCACTAACCCATCTCCACTGCAATTACGTGCAGTCACCATATTGGATCTAGAACCGATCAGCTGATCACACGATCTGCCGCTCACGACACCAACTGATGAGAAATTTGCCGCCCGACCAACGGTTGCGTTAGTCGCTTTAAAATTGAAGTTAAATTTTGCAAGATTGAGGTCGGATATAGTTGAGGGTTTTCGATTGGAAATTTCATTTTAAAAGGTTATTTTAAGTAGGCTTGCAGAAGGTTTTTTTTGATAGATATATAGATAATGAGTGACGAAAATGATTTGAGATTAGGTTTTATTGCTACAGACTATGCGCATGATGCAAAAGATGTTAGTTACAATTACTTAGTGAGAATGATAAAAAAATAAACGCAATTGAAATAGAACCACTTTCATGAAATCACTGACTAGAATTATGTATTTACCTTTTTGATTCACTATTTTTCTATAACTTACATTTGAACTCTACTAATATCAAATTTAAATGATACTTTTGTACCATGTTTTAACATAACATCCTAATAACATTAAACAGCTGTACTCAATAGTCGTAACATTTGTGTACTTATCAAGTCGTATTATATTTTATAACAAATGTTCCACTTGACTCAAGAGCGTCTCAATTTCATCCCCTAGCTTTAGGGGATTGCAACTATTGTAAGTACCTACATACAAATTATGATAAGTACTCTTTATTGTAATATACTATTAAATTGTTTTGTAACTGCCTCGTTGGCCGAGTGGTCGCAAGTGCGACTACCGGACAAGGGGTCTCGGGATCGATTCCCGGGTCGGGCAAAGTATTAATGGGGTTTTAAAAAAATCTCAGTAGCAGCACGGAGTCTGGAATTGTCCCCTATTACATGGGACTAATAACATAAATAGTGAAAAGTGGGTGTTACATTGTACAGTGGCATAATGTACACCTCTGTCTACCCCTTCGGAGATAAAACGCGTACTGTTACGTTATGTTATGTTTTGTAATTAGACTAAATGGAAAGCATTGAACCGCATTCGGTTGTATATCAGTGGATAATTTACGGATGAACGATGGTACTACCTCGTTGAATGATTCCCTATCGTCAAAAAAGGTCGATAAACGAGCAGACGGATGACCTGATGGTAAGCAATTGGCAATGCCTATGTACGTGGACACCCACCATTGCGTTCCGACGAAATACGAAATATTGCCCATAATTATGTCTTGTAAATAAAGAATGTAATTATTTGTTTGCACTTTCCGTACAGGTTCCGCAGGCACCATCTACCATAAACATTTTGTAGCAGCTAGAAAAGATTTACTAAAACTACTTGCATATTTAGGTATAAAAATAAATTAATAAGAAAAACATGAATCTCACGACCAACGACCAACAGTTAAGAATACTTGAGTAATCCCTGAATTAACTAGCTGGGGGTGAGATTGTGAACATCGATGCTACGCCTCATTAGTTCTCGTACTAATCATTGTAAAGGCTTGTGTTCAACGAGATAGGGTTTGGAAATAATTGAAAAAGTATTTCTATGTTCAATAACGAGATTATCCTGAAATATACTTGTTAAATTAAGTTGTCCGCACAACACTCATACTGCTCAAGGTGCAAGATGCCCTTTGCATGTTTTGCATTTGCAAGAAGAAGAAGGATGCCCTTTGCATGGTTCGAAACTGTTTGAGTAACCTCGTCAAACATTTACGTGAGTAAGACATATAAAAAGTCTTTCTCTTTAATTTTCAAAATATTTCTATTGATGGACTAAATTTTGGGTGTATTTTGGGTCTCTTTTTAAGTTTAAATATTAAGATTACTCAGTTTTAAGTTTACTTATTACTCTTTCTGAGGACATTTTTTAAGGTGGGAAAATCATCGAATGACTTTTCCCGCTTGGGTAAGGCGGGATCCGGGAGCGTTAGACTCTTACTGACTAAAAACCACTCCGTTCCTACTCCTGCACTTGGAGCCGGAGTCCCGGTAACCCGTTAAGTTCTCCGCGGCTCCGTATCGGCATCAGCCCTATTGGGCCCCATCTGTGGTGGTCTGATGGCAGATGGCAGCGAGCCCATCATTCTGAGGACTACAATCTTGAAAGCACAAAGAGATAATTTTAAAAATTGGAAGAGAGTGTAAATCTGGATCCATTATCATACGAACCTATACGATATACAGAATAAGTTGTCACATTAAAGGCAACTTCTAAGCAATTCTACATTCATTTAGCTATGCCCTTACACCATGACGACGCATTATCCAATACAACCTGGCTATTTATCTTTGATCGAAAGTGTCCGGCCACGTACCGGCCCGGATCGGTCCGATCCATCCCTCACGGCTAATCGACCGTGCCAAACCGTGCCAAACCAAGATTAATAAATGACGCTTAAAATTCAACCTTTTTTCGGCTAAGCTAATGGTGCAAAAATAATTAGCCGTTTTTTATAGCCGTTTCTAACGGAGAAAATTTATTATTGGATTTGTTTGGTTTTTCTGCGTGTACCGTGCGAATGAGTTATGATTTTCGTGTTTTTTTTAATTGAATTTTGTTTTGTTTTTGTTTTTTTTTTACTTTGTTGTTCAGTAGCAGTATGTAATTGTGATTGATGAAAGGGATTCAGAAATGTTTCTCTCGATTTATTTATTTAAATAGATTGAAAGAAGATCTGTAAACGGATAAACTCTAACGAGTACTTATCTCATTTGACTAGATTGAAGTCGGTGTAGCTTTTTTAATTTAGTAGTGTCAATAAGGGTCTGATGATGAAGTATAGTACGAAAGTTGAGGGAACTCCTCAACGGTTAACAGTACAGTTTACAGGTATCTTGTTTTTAGTTGTTTTTTTGCCATAAGCCGGTAAACGAGCAGACGGATCACCTGATGGTAAGCAATTGGCGTCGCCCATGAACACCTGGAACACCAGAGGCGTTACAAGTGCGTTACCGGCCTTTTGGGGATTAGGAGTTTGAGGATCGTTGGGAATTCAAGGATTGGGGAGATTGGGGAAGGGGAGGGTAATTGGGCCTCCGATAACCTCACTCACACGACGAAACACAACGCAAGCGTTGCTTCATGTCGGTTTTCTGTGAGGCCGTGGTATCACTCCGGTCGAGCCGGCCCATTCGTGCAGAAGCATGGGTCTCCGGCCCACACTTAGTATATAAACTTCGTCTCTGTGTATTTTCAAATGTCATTTATGTATTATATATGTGCATTAACAGCTTCGTAAATAAAGTGAAGGAACTAATGAACACCGTCATCTTCATTGCATCGTAGGTAATTATTTTAACCCAAGAATGGAACTCGGGAACTTATCTCAAATATCGTATTGTAACCTGGGTACGTCAGTGAAGATAAACATTATTGTTGTTATTTAAAAAATAATATTCACGTCTGCGTAGTAGGTACGGTTTTTGCATCACACTACTTCCTCACATCCGCAACAGATATGATTCAAGTTAAGGTTTGCTCATTTCTCTTTAAAACAAAAACCTGGATGTAGGTACTTAATGGGATCTTTGGTACTGTTAATAGTAGGTACTATTAATAGAGGTACTTCGTTTGATTATATTATGACTTTCGTGAAACATACAAAATTAATTATTATGATTTTTCCCTTACTCATGTAATTATTTGACGAGGAACTCAACTGGTTTAAAGCTATGCTAGATAGATGGATGCTTGTATTCATGAGTAGCATTTCGCTACTCGCGACGCGGCGACTGTTGCGCTACTACTAGATACAAATTAGTCGAGTTCGTCGTCATATAATTACGTGAGTAAGCCGAAAAACTTACTTCATTTGTTGTTTAGGTACGAAATATAAATAAAAAAAACTAAAAAGCATAAAGCATGTAAATAAGAAGCCAAATATATTTCACTGTTTATTGAATTTTGAATATAATGTCATTATAGATAGATAGGTATTTACAATAATATTCAAATGTTCTGAACTACAATATATTTTTGTAATACTACATTTAAATAAATTAATAACGATACACAACCAATAACTTTCTACCGTACATAGATAAGGTATTTTAGGAAGCATTTTATTCAACTTCATTTAAATAAGCACAAAAATTATAATTATGAAGACTTGCAGAGTTAAATGAAAGTATTTATTAAATTAATTCGTATTTACATTGAAGAACATATAAATTTATAAAAATGTAAGCTCTAATTTATATGAAAATCTTTTATTTCTGCGGCAGTGATTATTATATATATTCTCAGTTTGTATAATTAACGGTACAAGTACTTATAATACATAATGTAATCATAATTATTGAGTTGCGATCTATTTACTATATTATATATCTCTTTGGTATACATCCAGTGTCATACTATGTCTAGCTAATTTGTTGCAGGGTTCATTTTATTGAGGTCAATTATTTTCATTTCATTTTGCCCCCATAACGAATATTCACACCATTTTTCTACATTTAAAAATGTAACAGACATATTTTAATAACATCGAGTCAACATGTAAAAATATGTCAATTTACTTAAAAAACGTGTCAACTTGTATAAACGAATTGAAAACATGTACAAAATCTACTTGAAATTGTTCTTGTCGGTGAAAATTTTCATATAATAAAAAAGGACGGTAATGCTATAATAAATGTAATAAAAAATCTATAAAAACAAGAAAACTCCGATAAAAACATCTTGGTGTTATTCATGAGCAATTTCGATTTAACGGAAATTTTATATGGGGTTTGTATATTGGCGTTATTACCTGTAATATTGCGTTTTGGCACAATTTTATATAGCTACAATTATTATCATTATCAACTATTATTATTATTATATAAATATTGATATAATCTACATCATTAAACCGAACATCGATAGATAAATCTAGATATATGACAATATAATTTTAAATTTTAATAACATTTATAAAGCCGTGTCACATATACATACAAATAATAATTAAAAAGCAGCAGGTAATAAATGAAAGAAACAATAATAATTTGTATATTTTTTTTACTTTTTATCACATGGATACACAAATCTCAAATCAATAATCAGACTTAAAAATGTCAAAAATATGACGTCACATTGTATAATTATACACACCACTTTACGTCAAGATCTAGTTAAACGTCAAAGCTGTTACATTACGACGTCATAACTTTGACATGTACAATGTCGTACGAGAACAAAAAAGAGAACAATTTTGAAACGTTTAAAATTAGCGAACATTTATTTAAGAAAACAATTGCAAAACGCCACTGGCTTGAGCAAACGGTTGCCGTAAATTGAAGAAAACATGAATAATTTTAAAACATTTTTTTTTCGTCATTTTGAGACACATTTATTGTATGTACTTTTTAACTCGATAAAACTACATACTTGCAAAATTAACATCGGAAGCTCAATTTTAAAATTACAAACTGCCGACCACTTTATATAGGCCTCTACATGCAAGCGAATCACAAAACTTTGCTTCGTAAATCATATATAGTAGAGATCTAGCTAAATTGGCTTTTAAATAACATGTAACATCAGTTTGATATGTTTTATGTACTATATGTTATTTTAGGCGTATTCGCTTTATTTTCGTCATAAGATTGTGTTAATATCAACAACCCATTTTCATAATAATTATTGAATCCCTTAATAATACAACTATTTACATTTTTAAATATATACGACACCGAAAATGGTAACGTAAACGCTATGCTAAATGAGATTATATTTATAGTTAGGCCTACCCAAATTATCAAATATTTTCCAAAACGCGTAAAATTATACGAGCTATACAGCCAGCATTGAACTCATTGGTTACCCTCTTGGTATTAAATAGGGCAAATATCATACTACATATTTCATTCAATAAAATAAGCAGAGCCCAATGAGGTCAAAACTCACTATTTATACAATAAAGCTGTTTAATATAATTTGTAAAGAATGTATATTTCAACGCATTACTGGAACACATTTTATACAGCTGCACTAAAATAATATACTCATAATACTACGAAACAAAAATATACAATCAATAAAAACCTACTATATATAAATATAACAGCCCCTAGAATTTTACTATTCAATAGTAAAAATGTTTATTTTAAATTATTATTATACAATAAGTTCGTATATATAAGGTTATGGTACGTAAAAGCAGTGTCGAAATTGATATACAAATAGTTATATTTTAACACATTATTATTTAGACCAACTATATATTTCTGGTAATTTTCAAGTTGGTCCAAACGAGGTTGCCACACATTACGATTGAGCCGATATTTTTGCAAAATTTTATTCGTGATGTATCAAATTCAACGTATCTATTAAAAATATTCTTACAGATAAAAGAACGCACTTGGAGCAATATCAAATGAACACAATAACATTTAAACCATAATTTCGTTTATAATAAAATTACTTAGTACCTTAATATTACTAATCTAACAATAATGTGTGCCAACCTCAAAGTAACACTAACCTCCGAACCTATTTAAAATATCGATTCAAAATTCGAGTAATATCAATAAAACATTGCAAAATTTCATTTTCAACTAGACAAACCCAGCTTCCTTTCACATCAACTGCATAAAAAAAATGTTAGTATAAAAACTGCTAAAGATTAACAGACACTTACAATACTTTTTGGTTTTTACACAAATCCAATATGTTCGTCTTAATTTCCACAACGTTAAAAGGCGAGACATTTAGATTTATATCATTATTATTTTCGTTTACATTTAAAATTTCCATTACATTAGGAAGCTTATCTTTCGGGAAGACAATTCCATGAACATTTTAGCCAAATTAATCAACATCAAAAACTTCTATAATGTAAACTATTACTAGATCAATATCATCCTTTTGGAAGTCGATAGAGATGACCTACAGCCGTTTAGTTAACTTTACCTTCGTTTTCACAATTCTTCGGTAGATGCTATGGGCGCCTTGAGGAGTGGAGTTCTTGGGCTTTTGGAGCCATCAGTGCTTCTAGAAGACGCTTGGAAGTCCTCATTGGATAAGGAAGCTGGTAGTGGAGCAATCTTCAGCTGATGTCCATTCAACTTGATCTCAGTTATGGAATGTGATCTACCGTGGTTGACGTTTGGTTTCTCCTTGTTGGTTGTGGTCATTGGGTCGTGAGTCGGAGTCTTGGCTAAAGATTGGGTCACTCTGGTTCTGTTGGAT
Source organism: Spodoptera picta (assembly GCA_038387885.1). NCBI lineage: Eukaryota > Metazoa > Arthropoda > Insecta > Lepidoptera > Noctuidae > Spodoptera > Spodoptera picta. Next base: position 168,189 of record JAZHFQ010000308.1, read on the forward strand.
TGCTCCCTTAGTGCCATTTGGTAAGCTACTTCAAATGCCTCGCCTAGTGTTAGAATTACTTCTGTGGCTTGATCCTGGAATACAAATAAGTTTTCATTAATAAATGGTTTTAGTGGTGGAGGCCTATGCTTGGGGATGGCTTATGTTCAGCAGTTCAACTAATGTTTTGTAGCTGATAAAATAGTTATGATAAATGATGATGATTTTAAACTAGAAAAAGTATAAATATAAGACACAAAATAACTAAGAAAATCTCACCATAGTCGCAACTCTGAATACGTGGCAGTAGTGGCTCCGACTGGTGTGATCCTTGGTGATGTATGCAAAGTGAGTCAAGTCATCAGCGTCCTGACATGCGCAGTGGATGTTGCGGATCTCATGCTCACACACCAACTCCTGAGATTGGAAAAAAATAAGATAAATAAGTAAAATGTTAAAAATGATACTTTTTGATGATAAAGGCACTAAATCGAAATGAAAATACAGAACGGTAAAAATATACTTAAATAGTTTAAGCTACCAATTTTTATTTGAAATTACGAAACTCGTTACAAAAATATTTTCTCGCGACTCTAATTAAAAGCTGACTGCCTCGTTGGCCGAGTGGTCGCAAGTGCGACTGCCGAGCAAGGGGTCTCGGGTTCGATTCCCGGGTCGGGCAAAGTATTACTGGGTTTTAAAAAAAACTCAGTAGTAGCACGGAGTCTGGAATTGTGCCCGGTATATGGCAATAGGCTCACACCCTATTACATGGGACTCGTAACATAAATAGTGAAAAGTGGGTGTTACATTGTACAGTGGCATAATGTGCACCTCTGCCTACCCCTTCGGGATAAAAGGCGTGATTTTATGTTAAGTTATGTTATCTAATTAAAAGCATTTACATACTGAAACTTGTGATCCTTGAAAAGTAGTGAACCTATCGTTTACCACCCGAAAACGCTTTCAACCTGTCGAAATTCAAAACGCCGGACTTTTTTAACGAACGCTGTCCCGAACAATATTTTACTCTTCTTTACGTAAAAAAAACAGTCCAAATTAAATTTCAGTCGTGCTTCGCAAGCATAAACATTGAAAAAACACTAATTATCCCACTTAACTAACCGTGAAGAGTTCTAACATAAAAATTCATTGTACAAAAAGGGGAAGAGAGAAAAAGCAATCCTTTTTTTTAAGAAACACAAAGAAGAGATTGGTCATCGGTCCGATCAAGTGTGAAGAATGAGCCGTAATTAAAAATCAGGCAGGAGTCAGGGTCTTCGAGGTCCTTTGTGCAAGCCCCGGGATGTTTGCTGCCTTTCACTCGAGTGATCTTCAAAGACCATTACAGTCTCAAAAACTTTGCCGCCAAGGATTGGAACTACAAACTTTGGAGTAGTTGAAAGGAAAGATACAAGATCGTTATTCTTTTAAAGTTTTTTCATCTCGTTGGATGTTGAAAGAAAAAGGAAAGTTGACCTTTCCATTTTGTATGAGTAAGTTTTCCTTTTGTATTACGAGTTATTTTCATAGAAAAATAAAGCTAACTATATTTATTTAAAGTGGACTTACCCGGGTGATAGTGTTGAGGAACTTGACACCCCTATAGCTGATTGAGAGGATGATGTCAGGAGAATCCCTCGGTTCTTTGGTAGACTTTTTGAGTTTTTGGATTGATTTCTTCGTGGACTCCGTGCCTCTTAGCTCCTTCACCACCGTTGATCCTAGGTACTGTGGTAAAAGAAATAGAATTACATATAAACGTTAATTCCTGTTTCCTTTTATAAATAGAAGATTTATAATAAAATACTTCAGAGAATAATGTTTTTCAAAACACTCACATTAGCTACGTAAGTCACAGCCCCAGTAACCAGCACGAACGGTTGATGTTTCCACTGAGTCTTCAGCGCCCCTGGTACTCCAACCAGCAGTTCTGATGGTGCCCTGATCTCCAAGTCAGAAGGTCTTGGTGGCTGAGGAGCAGGCCTGTTCTTTTTGCTGCGCTTTAATGTCTCACCACCAGGCGGCGCTAGTGTAGGTACAACGGGAGGTGGAACCGGTTTCAAATTTTCTGAAGGTGGTAACTTTTCTTTGATTTCTTCTTTTAGCTGCTGTATGTTGCTCTTCTAGAAGGAGAAAGAATATGTTACTGTTAGTTTAGTTTGCAAATACATACATTACAACTTTTTTTTTATTTTTAACCCGCATTAAAAGTTTTCTAAACAAAATCATACGGTATACGTTCAAACCGAAATAGGTATGTAATTCATATAATGGAAATACAAACAATCAATGTTTAGACATCTAGATTTCAATACAAAGTGGCACCCTCGACGCCTACGAACACCTCGCCCCTCAATAACTCTAATTAAATAAAAAAAAGACAGCACCAAAGAACAATATGCAACAAAACGTAAAGTGTCACTTACACAGGGATTCACACTTCAGAGGTGCAAAACAAAACGAGAGGGTAAATTAAAAACATTGCCAGTGGGCGTAAAATTTTAATTAAGGCAATGAAAGGTTCAGAAGTAAATAATTGAATCATCATATTTGACGGTGTCATTGGTAAAAACTACGTACGGGTATGAAAGGGCCAGGTTCCAGCAGAATAAACTCGAATAGAATGATATAGTGTGGTGCATGCCCCTACTAGTAGTTTGCGAACTCACCGCAGCAACCGGTTTTCATTTTATTACAAGTTTATGTTAATATTCGGTCTAGATTATTTGTGTAGTTTCTAGTTACAAGATAAAATATTGTAACTGCTTTATTAGTACGTTGGGGACCACCAATGGTCTTGCATTGTAGAATTTGTGTGGGTGGTATTCTACGTTGTTTTTGTGTGAACTAATTTGAAAAACATCTTACAATTTTCTATTACTTTTAAAACCTTTTAAAAGTATTACATATGTAAAGAAAAAGGTTTTCTTAATTTTTTAATTGACTACTTTGTCAAATAGTCTTTGTTTTTTTAAAAACGTCAATATGTGACTTTTGTGTTAAAGAATTTATAGAAGAATGAAACATTAAATGTCGTTTCTTAATTTTACAAAGCAACACATTAGTTTTATTTCATTCTAAATAATACGATTTAGTCTTATACATATACTAATACTAATACACTAGTATTAATAGTAATACACTCTGTAAAGACTTTATCTACTTATACCCTAAACAATTGCCTAATGATTTTATTCTCAAAACCCAAAATGTCATAGTATCGACAAATAATTTGCATTTTTTTGTTCTGACTTCATCATTCATAGATAAGTATGACGCATATACCCACTGCAAATTATTTCAGCTATTTTTTTCATTAAAAAACTCAGTTCTACAATCGTATCGTATCAAACAACATTTATTGAAAGATATAAAAACAAGATTAGATAGAGATAAGTACTGAATTGTTTAATCGAGCTACTGTTTTTGTGATGACATTGTCAAGAAATAGGATGAATAAAGTCCAGAAGTTATTTAGTTGATGAAAATAAATACTTTATAATGAGACATTTATAAAGTTTTAATTTGTTGTATATTATTATTGTATTGAATTCAAGGTACAAACATTATTATGTTCGTGATATGTGCGGCGTAAGAAGGTTTCTATTTTTATACCAATTTTTAAATTTGATGATATTATGTAACATATCTATTGCACTTAGTAGGTAACAACATAACATAACATCACGCCTTTTATCCCCGAAGGGTTAGAAAGAGGTGCACATTACGGCACTTATGCCACTGTACAATATAACACCCACTTTTCACTATTTATGTTATGAGTCCCATTTAATAGGGGGTGAACCTATTGCCATATACCGGGCACAATTCCAGGCTCCGTGCTACCACTGAGATTTTTTTTAAAACCCAGTGGTACTTTGCCCGACCCGGGAATCGAACCCGAGACCCCTTGCCCGGCAGTCGCACTTGGGACCGGCCTCGGCCAATGAGGCAGTAAGCAACATTTACATATAGACTTAGCTATGACAGTAATTATTAAAACTCGAGAAAACCAATAAAGTAATATTTTCTCCTAATTAAAGAATGAAAATCTAAACCTCTTGTTTAGAAGTCATATATTCTAGCTAGACAAATAAAAAAAAAACGATTTTAAAAATTCAACGAAACCATAGTTCGAGTTCGTTTTCCTCCGCGAGTGAGAGTGAGGTACTCCCAGTGAATACGAGCTGAATAGTCGAGAAATTGAGCACTAATTACCTATACAGAGTTGGCGACGTGTGAAATTAAAAAAAAAATGGCAGCTATATGTGAATCTGTGGTCGTAGTGAATTAGCGCGGCTTGTGTATGAATGGTTTTGTGTGGATAATGATTTTTTCGTATCGTGGTGGCCCGTTGGTTTCGACGCCCGCTTTTCATGAGGTTGCGGGTTCGAAACCTACCAACGGCAAGTACCAATGTGACTTTTTCCGAGTTATATGAACTTTTTAAGATTATTTCGACACCACTGACAAACGGTGAAGGAAAACATCGTAAGGAAACCTGGGCTTACAATTTCTAAGTTTAAGTTTGAAATCGCCAACCCGCATTGAGCAACCGTGGACATTAATGCTCAAACCTTCTCCGTGTGAGAAGAGGCCCTTGGTCAGCAGTGGCCACTTATAGGCTATTGATGATGTTTTTCTAAGTGTGATAATTATCTAGCATCACATTCTCAATTATAATGTGGAATTATGTGGATATGGTTCTATAATAAAAACATCTGACACTTATTATGAAAATGTATCGCATAATATTATGTGCGAATAGTGGTAGCATAGCATGGTATTAGGTACGCGTACCTATGCGCCAAATGCTTATGTAAATAGCTTAGGTAGTACTGGACTATACCTAAACTTGATGGTATTACTAGACTTCATTCTGTTGCTACAAAAAATGGTACACGTTATTTAAAGTAACACCTACTACGCTTGGTTTATGCGTATTTGATTTATCTTTAAATTTATCCGATATGCCCGAAAAACTGTATGCAAAAGAGACGCGTATGCATAAGGGTCGTGTCGGGGAGCCATGCTTCGGTACGAATGCTCCGGCTCGACCGGAGTGATACCACGGCCTCACATAAACCGACGTGAAGCAACGTTTGTGTTGTATTTTATCGTGTGAGTGGGTTACCGGAAGCCCTATTACCATTCCATCTCCCCAATCTCCCCTCCATACCTGAATCCCCAACAATACTCAAACTCCTAATTCATAAAATACCGGTAATGCAGTTGTAACACCTCCGGTGTTCTGGGTGTCCATAAGCGACGCCGATTACTTACTAATAAGTGATCAGTCTGCTCGTTTACCGGTTTATCCCATAAAAAAGACAATCAAATAAAACCCATAACTACTTATACAAGTCTTAGTATTGTCTGCTTACATCTTTCTTTTTTTCATCTCTCTTTCTTTGAAGGAGATATATCTCCTACCAAAAAATGCACCCCAATACTGTAATTACTACTGCTGTAATTACTACACCTGAACGACCCCAGAAGTACTTACATACTTACATCTATCCCTTTGCACACAAACCGAATATTTAAAACTCATTTCGGCGCCTCATCAAACCTTGCTTACATGTGACGAAATTAAACCAGTTAATCCCAGTTAAATTGCTCATCTGCCTGCTAATTATAATCACGCACGTGTGGTAGGGGGTAGCCAGGCAACACCCTTCCAGGTGTCACGATAATAAAGATCAAGACACACTCAATGTGTTTGGCATTTTATTGGAGTCACTTTAAGAGCAAAATGGATGGATAGGGAAACTAATAATGGTGGCAAAAAATGAAACTTGAAGTGTCATAGTAGTCTTTTTGGACTGATATGTTTTAAATAGGCAGTAAATATAAATATGGCAGATTTTCTTGGTTGAAAGGATTTGACAAAAATAAACCTTGTACTGCCAGAAAACTGGCTTTTAATAAACAGCAAACCCAAATAATCGCACAATAATTGAATAAAAATCAAAATTCACTATAGCACAAATATACCTGAGTGCTTATTCAATCAACCGAATAGGTACCTACTGAATTACTTCCAGAAATTATTTTAAATTTATCTTTTAATATGAACAGAAATCCTCAACCTACTTTCCACACAAGCATCTATATAAACGGCCGATATAAATCCAAATAAGCCTAAAACATATGATATGAAAACTAAAAGGCGGGGTACAGCAGGTGGGGCCCATATTAATAATATTAAGCCTTACACGGCTAAAGGATGTGCTTGCGATAAATTGGCAATCATCGAGCAATAAGTATGCACCTGCATCGTTGATACGGTGGTCAATTTTAGGCTCAAAAACCGTGATTAATTTTGGGATGCGATTAATTTGGAGTCATGGAGCCATTATAAGGTACTTATTTTGCAACTTTACTTATTAATTCGCGTTAAGGTTTAAATATCTACTATACGATGTTTCAAAATAAACAATTAAATATCCTTACAAAGATATTTTTACCTCTTCTAAATCGATTATTATTTATTCTTAAATCTAAACAATCCCCAGTAACGAGATTTCCCTACGATAATATTTCGAAAGCTCATTAAGGTTGTTTTTCTTTAATCTCTATATTATTTATTTATTTAATAATAAAATGTACAATGTATGCCTTATAATTTAACGCCATTTCCAACATAACTATACATAAATAGTTTGAGTGTAAATAAAAAAAACATATCCACGCATTTAATCTACAATCATTTACGAGAAAAGAAATGCAGCTAAAAGTCCAATTACACCCAAATCACCAGCAATATGAGCACACATCTCACCCTTTCCATATCATGAATCGCATGAGCAGTTTCATTGAATTCTACAACATGGCAACACCCTGTCGCATACAATTGCCGCTTCGTTGTGAGGATATCCTTTTTATAAGCTTTTTGATTGAACAAATTGTTCACTTCATTGCCCAGATTGAACCATCCTGGGGTATCTTGTGTATTTGATTTATTGATATCATCTGGTGTCGGTTTCTTAAAGACTGAGATTGAAATGAGGAGCTTGATGTGTCTGGGTGAATTGGTTTTGGTGCTCCTTTTTTAATGGATCCAAAGTATCCCATCCAAAGTTTTACTAGTGAAAATTAGCAAAAAGTTGTTAGTGTTGTTTTAAGGATCTGGTATGATGCCGTTAGTTTTTAGTTAACGTTTAAATTAAAACAGTAAGTGTTACGGTACTAACCAATGTCTTACGGAAACAACACCTAAAAACGACCAATCAAAAACCTACATCAACTTTTACTTCATAAGACGCCTTATTCAACATGATTTTAAAACATATTACACCAAAAACGTTGCCCTCATTTCGTCTACCAAAGCAATCAATCAATCCACTTAGAATTCGTCAACGGCCCGTCTCCAAATTCCATTACGTGTTTTTTTTACAATATTTATAGCACTACTTTACAACATCAGTGTGGTAATGGCTTTCTCTTGCGTCCGATCAACAATCTATGGGAAACCGTGCATTAGTATGCACGGTGTTGACATCCAACTTCGTGATTCCCATGATCATTTATTAACTATCCATTATCATACATTTGTTTTTCTTTAACGACTGTTACTACTGCAGTTTTGACTCCAATGGCATTCAAGAGAATAATTCTGGAACGGATTTGGCGACCCTAATTATTGTAGAATCGTTTTTAATTAGTTTCATTTTGGTGTGGTTATCGTTATGAATCTGTATGCACTTGGTGTTCGCTATCGAGGCGATCGACGCGACGACCGATTTCCGTAAAGTAATCGACAGTGGTCACGACGTGTTTATATTACTAATCTAAATCGGAATTGGATAGGGAAAATTAACATTTTGATGTAGAGAGAATTGTTTTATAATAACGTAAAAGTTAACTTTTAGAATAAAACGATAAATACTATCATATCGAAATAAAAATAATAGCTAATAGACAAAGGTAGGACAGCTTATTTATTTACCTAGAACCTCAAAAAGTATTTTTTAGTCAGTAAGAGCCTGACACTCCCTCCCGTCTCATCCAGGCGGGATCTATAGTAGTGTAGATCTGTAGTGGGAGAGCCATGCTTCGGCACGAATGGGCCGGCTCGACCGGAGTGATGCCACGGCCTCACAGAAAACCGACGTGAAACAACGCTTGCGTTGTGTTTCGTCGTGTGAGTGAGGTTACCGGAGGCCCACTTACCTTCCCCTTCCCCAATCTCCCCAATCCCTGAATCCCCAACGATCCTCAAACTCCTAATCCCCAAAAAGCTGGTGACGCACTTGTAACGCCTCTGGTGTTCCAGGTGTCTATGGGCGACGCTGATTGCTTACCATCAGATGATCCGTCTGCTCGTTTACAGGCTTATGCCATAACAAAAAGAGAAGTGTTTCGATGATTTTCTCCTCTTTAAAACAAAGACCAGACGGGTCAACGGAATAATCATGGTAATGCCATCTTATTGTGCATTGTTTGTAAGTACCTATCTATAAAACAAATCAGTCATGAAATTAAAGCTACTATCCTTAAGGTTATTGACATCATCAAGGTCTTGTACTTATAGTATTTTCATTTTCAGTAGCATCATATGGACTTATTATTCAAACATTAGCTAAAGATTTTTCTGGATCATTAACAATAGTATCACTTACCAAAGTATTGAGATCAGCGTTAATATCCTCCATATGATTAGCGGGTCCATTATGCTGTCCAGACACTGAAGCCAGAATCCTTTTTCTATGTCCAGCTTTCTGGATTTCCAGCACAGCCGTCAGCTCTACCTCCCAGATCCTCCTCACTCTATCCATATCTACATACAAATGTTTTCTAAAAGTATCACTATATTGTTCTAGGTTAATATTTCTCAGCCATTCTTCTACAGATTCGTTTTGGCTCTTACTTATATTGTTATTGTTATGATTATTGCTTATTTCAGTTATTTTAAGAGGTAATTGTTTAGCTGATTCTAGTATTTTTTGTCTATCATTCTCTTCTATGCCCATTTCTCGGAGATCGTTTTCGTCTAGGATACCGTTCTGGAATAAATGATCATTATTAGTTGTGTTTTTGGTAAAATGTGGTTTCTTTTTGTTGATATTGAATGCTATCATTTTATATTAAACTTTAATGACATCAGTTGAAGGCTCAAATGAAATACTTAAACAATATGTGTATTTTTACCATATTTATAATACTTACAACAAAATCAATATCATCGAAGCCGCTTTCTAGGAACAAACTTTCATAGTCATGTAGTCCCATGCCAGACAGCCACAGTCCAAGGTTCGAAGCCACAGATGGGCTCAGGCTGGATTCGGAACAGCTCAGGCCGAGTCTGGAAGTGAATTCCTGCTCCAATTCTGATACGAAAACTGACTCTCGGACGAGCTTGCTACCAAACGACGCCATGATTTCTGAGATCTTTGCCCATTCCTCCTGTCGAAGAAAACAAAAATGTTAATTTATTTTATTCTTATAATAATATAAATATTCCAAAGTTCCATATTTTACTTATATTCCTATTTGCTCAGTTCAAAATGTGGATCGCTACGGAGTTGAACGTAAAAATGACTTCAGGGTTACTTTAAAAAAATATATTTGACAATAATTAAAAATCTGTCCACATATTTTTAAACCCACTTTCAACCATATTTTCACCATTACAACAGCAAATATAATAATACACATAAAATAACTGCGTATAAACTACCACTATACACTACCAGAATCGCACTAATGAAACTGAAATATCACATCGATATGATCAACAAACAGTATCACATGCGGCATCGTATCACTTTCACGCGACATCCAAACATCTGCTGTGTGTAACACCTGCCTGCCTGCCACAGAGTATTATGTGTAACAGAGAGTTAACTGATGGATAGAATTAGCTGTATCGATGATTATAAGAATAACAGATACCTAAAATAATAACACACCAAGTATTTCTCAATGGGTTGTAGGTGCTGTTGAATAAAATTCATAAATTTGTCAAAATTTGAAACCGAAATTCTGAGCCCTAGGTTATTTATTTATTTTATTTTCAGCCATGATTGTTCCACTGCAGGGCAAAGGCCTCCCTACCCTCCGTTTACTCCTCTCTATAGGCTAAAGCCCTAGGTAATGGATTAAAAAATCCAGATCATATACAACTGTCGAACTGATGATTACTCGATCAACAACAAGGCGTGACCGTCAAATATATAAAATATTTACCTATAAATAGATAGATAAGTTTCTATCTTCAATTCTTTGTTGTACACCTAGGAAAATAGACATTGTTATTCTCAATTTGTGATCTCCATTACATATTTCCTCTAATAACATGATGTTATCAGGATCGCAAGTTGTGTCGTATCTCGTCTCGATGTGGGCATCACCCGCATCAATGTGACAATTTTTTGTTCACATTTTTTGTGACTTAATTTTTTTGTGATGGCAAGCTGAGTTCTATAAATGAGGTTTAATGTATTCATATCAGTTTGAAATGTCAACGGCTTTATTCAAATATTCTTTATAATGTACTCATAATTTATACGCATTTTTTTTACAGTTTGACCGATTGGTCTATAACTGATTTACCAAAATGAAACCAAGACAATGAAACCCCTTGCGTTAAAAGACATGCGAAACATATCCTGGAGATTACCCAACTCTATTTAAGGAACCAAGCAAAAACAGTATGTTTACACTCTACCATCGAATCCAAAATCCCTTGCACAACAGACAGACATTCTACTCAACCAACAACAAATAAACAAAAGCGAAAAACACCTGTGCACTCCATTTCTCACTTAATCCTCAATTTGCATTTAATAGCACCATGCCTACTGCACTTCGCGAAACAGCTGCACATCATGCAAAAACGTATCATATTCAAAGATGCGATCACCTGTTGTCACCACCTGGTCTTTGAACTGTAATGCAATGGAGTATTGTCCACAATTGACACTTATAACTGACTAGTAAGCAGTTGATGCGGTATTGTTTGATTCTTGATGACTTGACTGCCATTTTAAAGTCAGTTAGTGATAAATAATTCACTTTAAAGACGGTTTATTTTTTCTCAATAATTGCGCATAGACTGATATAAATTGTGCCCGGTGTACGGCTATGGACTCGTTCCTATTATATGGGAGCGTATAACTAAATACAGGTATTTTTAGGGGGGGGGGCAATCATCGAATGACTTCTCCCGTCTGGGTGAGGCAGGAGGGAGTGTCAGACTCTTACAGACTAAAAACCACCCCGTTACTACTCCTGCACTTCGAGCCGGAGCCCCGGTAGGCGTTAGGCCCGTTAAGTTCTCCGTGGCTCGACTAAATACAGGTATAATCAATAAGTGCACATCTGTACCTACTTCTTCCGAAAATAAAAGACACGATATAGTTATTCTACGTATATGAGGTACCACCGTACATCATTCTGTACCTTATACAGTACCATTTTTTGAAACAATAACAACCTTAAAAAAAGCGTAAAATAACGTCGGATTTGCAAAATAAAAAAAATTAAATATATGTGTATATTGTAATTAGTTTACTATCAATAGCTTCTAACACATGTTAAAAGTATTGTATAACGCTTTTAAAAGCATGCAACAGTATCTTTAGAAGATACATAATACGCTTAAAACTAATGCTTAAAATGCACTCATAAAATTAAGTGCCACTTAATTTATGAAACAAAACGTTATCATCGGTATTAGCATTTCAAATAACCGTTTTTAGAACTATGTCACGGCCATGTTATCATGCCATTTAGTTAGTAAAAACATAAAATAATGTGTCTATCTTCTTGACCTTGCAATGTCAGAAAAACGTGTTTCTTAACGAGCAATTTTCAAAATTGTTCGGTTTTTTCCAAACTAGGAATTAGACAATGTAAAACTGGAAGTAGTTTTAGAGATTTTTAACATGTTTATGTATAACATAAGATTACATCATTTTCCTTAAGGATTAGATAAAGGCACCTTTTGATTGTAACACTTAATTTTAGCTGATTATAATTACAATAATTGACGCTACGGTTGGTGCAGTGGCTGAGCAACCGGCTGCCGCCTAACGTGCCACGGTATCGACTTCCGCACAGAGCAATTCTTTGTGTGATCCACAAATTGGTCTAGGTATCATGTGTATGTGAACTTGTATAGGTACATATTTGTAAGCGCAATTTCGACACCAGAGAAAATCCTAGTGTGGGGCAACGTTATTAAAAATATATATGTACATATTAGGTATGAGTTCCATTTGTGTGATTCTATTCGCACAAGCTGGGCACTTTGCCCTATAAGACTCTATGCTACCGTTGAGATAACTCATAAATGATTAGAAATTGGTATTCCATAAATTCTCATTACTATTTTGTTCCCAACCACAGGTGTGACATTACTACAAGTAAAATAAAAACACCATTACAAAAAAAAACACAGGAACCAAACCTTGGTCTGCACTTCACAGACACTCGACCTATACATTGAAAACATTTATTTATTTATTTATTGAAAAACAGTTATGCATGTCGATTTAAAATAAGATGACGTGCAATAAAACTTTATACATCTTAAGCATGATTTCAATGATATAAAGGCAAATGTCGATGATGCAACTATTTTTATAATCCTCTTTAGCTCTTTGGTCTTAGAGATGCGACGAGAGGTCAAAAGTAAAAAACTGTTAGTAAGCCGTCGTTCGTAAGCCACAAACGATTTTCTTTAAGTACTTTAGTAGATTACGAATAGCTTGTCGTTGGTCGCGAACGCGATGGTATATGAAACCTACGAATCGGTGAGCTTTTTTAAAAAGATATAATAGTAGCATGGAGACTTTTTTTTTATTTTTTTTTAAGGGGGGAAAATCATCGAATGACTGCTCCCGCCTGGGTGAGGCGGAAGGGAGTGTCAGACTCTTACTGACTAAAAACCACCCCGTTCCTTCTCCTGCACGTCGAGCCGGAGCCCCGGTTACCCGTTAGGTTCTCCGCGACAGGATTGTGTCCAGTGTATGGCAATACGCTTAACCCCTACTACATAGAACTTATAATATAACTAGCGAAATGTGACAATTACATTATTTTTATATCGTAGGACATACTAAATTAACTAAAAATCGCAGATTACTCACGCGGGATTAAACGGTTTGATATTATGTAGCTTTTTTATATCTCAAAGATCCCTAAAGAAGTAGTAAGAGTGAGCGTTTCAAATCAAAAAGTTTAAAATCTTTGCGAAATGACACATGAATATGATGTTACATATTATTCATTACACATTATATCAAGTTGCTATAATACTTTCCACCATTCATTCCTCGCTTCCCCCAACACAACCCCACTCCATTGCATTCGCTGTCTAACCGTCTAAACCTCTGAACCGTGACAGACAGACGTACAATTTCGCATAACAATAGGTTTTGTAAAACATGGCGACGACTAACAAAGGCAGGAAGTATGGGAATTATCTTTTAACGTCAAACACCTGTGGTCCCCTATCATATAATGTACTATTTATTTTATTTATATTTAGACAACACATGTGGGATTTTATCTAGCGAATGAATCCAATTATTACTTAGAGACCGCTTCTTTACTGGACAAAGAGTCTGTCCTGTCAATAAAATCAATCAAGAAATCTTCTAAAGGCTTTTGAAGCTGATCGCAAGATACAGCAGAAGATCTGGGATATCCATAGTTGCCCAGACCACTGGGTCTTTGATTACTGAAAACACACACTACCGGATCACCTAATGGTAAGCAATCGGCGTCGCCAATGGACACTTGGAACACCAGAGGCGTTACAAGTGCGTTACAAACCGGCGGTTTGGGGATTATAAAAACAACAACAAAATTATGAATTTGCGGATTGTTGAGGATTTAGGGATTGGAGAGATAGGGGAAGGGGGCAGGGTTGTTGGGCCTCCAGTAACCTTAATCATAACGTAAAAAAAATATTAACAAAAATGAATGGCTATATTATAAAAATACACCATTTACTATAACTTCTCAAAAAGGTAATAAAATGCAGTCAAATTCTGAAGACAATTTCATGTTTACCTATAAACATCTATAATATCTTTCACACACAAACACTCCGAGTCGTGATTTAGAAATGACGCAACCGATTTAATTTGACCCGCGCCAATCTGACCTCTAGCACTCAAGTTAATTAATTCTATTTTAGCTTAACGATCATTAAACGATAATAGTTTTTACATGTATTAGCCATAACAACATACCCATATGCGACGAAAATCATTTTCTTTTAATTCTTACCTTATATTTATTGGGATTATGTACGTAATCTTCATTGTAATGAATATAAATCGATATTTCAATTAAAAATGAGACTTAGTAATGCCGTTTTTAGATGTATTTTACATACAAATGTATTCACGTGTTTATTGGAATGTTTCCGAGATGTATGTAAGTACATAAAAGAGTTTTGTCATAGTGTAGGTTAGTTTTATGTTGATTTTATACTTTGTATGACGGCAAAATCACATCATCTTGATGGCAATACTTTGGTCATTGGATTTTCCTGGTTTTAGTAACGGTTGTTTAATACAAATGAATAAAAGAAATATTGATTGCTGTGCAGAAGGACAACCTTGCACAATTTCTGAGATATAAGTATAGAGAGATAGAAGATTTTTTTTTTTATTTTATCTACATTTATTTTATTTATTTATTTATTTTTTTATTATTCTACATGTAGAGATAGAAGATACTTCGAAAGATTTTAATAATTTCAGTTTGCACACAACGTTTGTGGCAGATATTGTCAACAGTCAACATTGTTGACTGTCAGAAAACTAAACTAAACAGGAAAAAATAGAAGTGTCGTGTGACCTTTTCATCAACCCTTTCACAAATAACTGGACTTTACATGGAGGGCTTTGTATTCTCACAGCAACTCTAAAAGACTAGACAAAACCATACAGACATTTCCTTGTCAGTAATTTTACCTTAAACTATAATCAGTTAGTATCTTACCTGCTCATCAAACGGGCTAAGTATAGACAGCGACTTGTCTCCGCTCTGCGTCGAACTGGTGGTGTTACTGCGTCTCCTGACCTCATCCTCCACTCCATTGATATTCCTATCAGTTGCCTGACCATTGCTGCTTAGGATAGAGGGTGGAGCCGGCGGTGCATCAGTCGGGGACGCATCGTAAACTGACTTTAGCTTTCTCAACGTCTTCGGTCGTTCTGCTGGCATCGGCCGAAGACCGATCCCGTCTAGCGTGGTTGTTGAGCCTTTGAAGAGGCCTGGGGACAAAGAAGAGAATATTTTTAGATATATTGTCTGATACTGATAGTGATTTTATTGTACAAGGTGTTTACGTAATATTGTGAATTTAAGGTTGTGCGTTCGATCTACCATGATAGATAAGATATTTAGCGAGAGATATAGGGTTCATATTAATAATCGTGACTCATTTACAAACAGTTATTATAACTTTCGTGATACAGATCTTTGTTTTATGAATACTATGAATTCCCAATTTCCCAGAGATACCAGTTTCTGCTAAATACAAATTCAAAAACAAAGAACACAATTTGCTACAAATTGCAAGCATTTCCTCATGACCCACAACAGAGATTTATACGACCGAGGAGCGTATGTTTGTCTGTTTATATGTTTGTATGTATGTGGACACTTATCTACTTTATTGTGCTGAGGTTAAGGGGAGCTAGTTATTTGTAATGTATTGATAGTAAACTGTCACCGGACAAAGTGCCTGCGTAGTTTACATCAAGCGATATAGGAATAATACTTGTTATAAGTATTGTAATTGTTGCTGAGAAAATAAAAGTTGATTTATTGTACTCTGTTGTTCAATGTGCATTGAGGATGAGTAAAAGTTCCTTATGGTATTTACCGCATACTATATTTTAACAAAATGACTAGTTCTGGCCTATTCTGCAGATTATAAAAATTGCAGATCAATGCATAAAAAAAAAGTGCAAGTAAATATTTTAAAAATTGTAGATGGCGCTGATGTGATTTTAAAACGCATCGTCTGTATTGATGCTTTACCTGTCCATAGCAGATGCTTTTCCTTTCTATCACAATTTTACAATACATTTTCAACCTTACTGAATCTCATGTTATAGTTTAAAATCGTTCGAATTTTCGGGTAGCTTGACGTGCTGTCTATGCAAGTTTACATCTTCTAAAGAACGTTCAACCCATAACGCGTACAAGGTAATTTATACCATAAATTCTTAAGCAGAGTGTGTTCTATCAGTTGACTGGCCTTGTTGGTTGGACCGGTTGTTTTGATAACTAGCCGCCTTGGCACCGATAGACAAACGGCCGTGTTTTCACTTTTTATATTAGATATAGACTTTTTTGTTGTATTACAGATATAGGTATTATTATAAATGGTAAAAACTGCAATGGTGTCTTGGATATTGTTGGAAAAGGTTTGACGTAGTTTTGACATAACTACAAAAGTACCTATTCAAGTCATTGTCAGTCAGTCCGGGCAAAGTATTACTGGGTTTTTTAAAATTCTCAGTAGTAGCACGGAGTCTGGAAATATGCCCGGTATATGGCAATAAGCTCACCCCCTATTACATGGGACTCATAACAACTAGTGAAAAGTGGGTGTTACATTGTACTGTGGTAGAATGTGCACCTCTGCCTACCCCTTCGGGGATAAAAGGCGTGATGTTATGTATGTTTGAAAGTATATTTTATGGTTTAATCGTATACTTCGTTTAATATTTATCTATGGATTGCTAATTGTTTAACTTTTACCTCTTTTTTGAGCTAGAAAAATCATCCAATGACTTCTCCCACCCGGGTGAGGCGAGAAAGAGTGTCAGACTCTTACTGACTAAAAACCACCTCGTTCCTACGGTCTAAGTTAAGCTCTCTACGGCTCGGGAGGTATATCTATTGTGTAACTTAAACATAAAATCCTCCATTTAAATTTATTTACAGAAGACGTAAGATATTTTAAAACGAAACCTATAAGTAGTTTATAGACTAATGGAACAATGTAAAATAATCCAGACACATGATATTTACCTACGGTGCGCAAGCGCATACCATGCAATTCAGGCCAATTTATTCTGAATGCTAGCTTGAAAACAATTTTAAGCTCATTATTGTTGAAATGTGCGTGCTTTGATTTATTAAAATAAATCGCTTCGGAATGCTTCTTAAACAATTAAATTTTGTAGATAGAGTCTTCTAGGTACGTTAATGACAAATTTGAATTCAAAATCTTGAGATTGAGATCGATATTTGGTTTTCTTTTTCAATGAATAAATACGTCGTTATAAACTACAAAATTTGAATATTTACATTATAAATATACCTATATGATTACACTAAATTTAAACTAAAATTAATATTATAACTATAAATAACTAAAATATTTACATCTTAAAATTACCTTAAAACAAATATATTAAATGTTACACAGTTTTATCAAAAATCACCATCATCTTCACAAATTTTAGATTAGGTATAATCAGGTATTAATTTCGACAGTTGGAGTATCAGCTACCTTCCTACTACCTACACAGACTGATCATCAGGATACTTTGATTGAGATAAGAATTATATACTCCCTCGCATTCTGTAGTTCTTTCAATTTTATACCATAAAGTAACGAAATAAAAGTGGGTATTACATCACAGAATGCCTGATCACATCAAGATTTATGTTTCACTTTCAATTCTTGTCACCGATTTGGCTTTGACTTTGACTAGTTATCTAGACTGTATAATTGGCAATTGGCCACAGAGCCATATTTAGACCATAATAGTCGACAATTGGGCAATGTACGAGTGACATAAAGTTGACGAATATTTGATTCATCACAACACAAGTATAAAAATGATAAATAAAAAAGGCTATAGAATTATAGAGGTACATTCTTCATTCACAACTAATTCTACTAGTTAATGTGATAAATGCGAAACTTTGTTGAACAAAACGGTTGAAAGGACTAAGATGAAAGGAACAGGGGTAGATAGTACTCGTCTAGACTACTTTTTATCCTACAGAACCGCGGGCGAAACCGCTGGCAAAAGCTAGTATTATAAGAAAGAAGTTTGGTACAATTTTCTGATCTTTAAATAATATTTATCAATGACGATGCAATAATTCAAGTTGCATAAAACTGTCCAACTAGAATGTTATTACGAGTTATTACATAACGTCAGGAGTTAGAGGTCAAATGCATTAATCTATCATAGTATACCTCTAGAATAATAATCTTTTATAAGCACTCGGCATCAGGTGTTTGACATTGAAAATATTAAATAAACAAAATGCTATGACTTAATACGTGATCACGAATACCAGTTTTATTAATAGGCATTAATTAATTTGTAAGCATAACTTTATAAATTATTAACGTTTGTGATAGATCAGGCATAATTTCAAACAACCTGTCAAAGATCATTTTGCAATGAATATAGAAAGCGGCAGTAATACTGAAATTACCTACGATAGAAGATACCTATAGAGTAACTCTACACTAATTAAATTAACTTAGCTTACCGCATTAACACAATGACCTAATTACTGAAAACTGCGTCAACTGTCAATACAGGGTGTAAACTAAACGTTTCCGAAAAACGCCTTTATTAATATAATATTTGAACATACACCCCAACCCAAAATTAAAACGTCCACGTGGGTTAGCACTTGGCTTCGGCCCGTACTAGCCCTCAAATCCGGCACTAAAGCTGAGCTTAGAAAAAGGGAACCGAAAATAATAATAATAATATATGCTTTATTGTACACCACAAAATCATATTTTATTTTCATATGTCATTATTTAAGTTTTTATTGGAAATTTAGTAAGGAAGTAAATATTTCTTTTATGTAATAATTGTTGTAATTAACCGCACAAGGCTGATGTTGCATGAATAACGCAAGATAAAAATTGTTAGAACTATTTTTTTGTGTGTTTTTTTCGGGTTTCCGGTTACAACCTGTATAACAACTAGATGTTTAAGGAACAGTTATTTTATGCACATAGTTACTGAAAATCGTATCATTGAAGACATTTCAGGGACAGCTGTATTATGCAATCACACACACACAAATATTAGAGGTATTTACCCAGTTATATTATTGACTTCCTTGTTATTATACTCACAGTGTTTAATAGGACAGCACCCTTTGAAATATATCGACAGTCCGTGGTAGTCCAATGCTGGGTTATGAAAGTCCTCTACATAAGAGGTATTTGCCATAATCTTGAATTTTGGCAGCCGGATTAAAGACTAGTTCAAAAATTCATATTTATCAAAGAGTTCTGCTATCAAATCTCTTACGGCTGAAATTAACAACCTATGTCACTTCAAAATCCATGGATTAATATCGTAAGATTCATCGTCCATCCTTCTCAAATAAATCACTATACAACCACTTTACCATAGACTTAAGTAATAAATACCATGATACACTAGGGGGCATGTCTATAAGACTTGTATCGGCGACATGTCGACCGAAAACGGCCGATATTGCCTGCGATATACGGTGACAACGCGTAACTTACATATGTATGTGCACAGTTTATGTTGCCAGACATGTCGACTAAAGTCGGGCAACGTCGCGCTACTTCACCCGACGTCGCTGGCGGGGACATTTGTCCCTTAGTGTATCCTTGGCTTTATTCATAGCTTAAGATCGATTTTTGACAGAAACTCTATACTTACAATTAATGACAAAAATCGATCCATTGCAGATTTCTTATTGAGATAAGTTACTTATTTTGGCTGTTAGTCAACTTGTACGATAACCACACGAAGAGGTGACAATGACAAATATATCTACTACACATCGAATCGCATATTAAAATCGATTCAAAGTCAAAACACAATCAAACCAACAAGATCTAAACAATAACTCCCAATAAAATCTCGAAACAGATTTACAAACAATCCGAATGATAATTTACCTAACACCTACGAACCATGTGTGGTCTATGGAAGGATTGGACCACACAATGCAACAATTATTTCTCCCATTAGTCTGAACTTTACAAGCATGCTCAACTAAAAGGTAGCAAATGAAAGTGACAAGCTCAGACAATGGGCTCGGAAACAATGCCTATTGTGACCCTTGAGCCATCAGTGTGAACCATAGAGAAGGATAAAATGGATGGTTAACTTGGAATAAAAAAATATAAAGGTAAAGATCATCTTAGGCAAACAAAACATCAGCTTGTTTGTGGACGTGCAATTTTAATTCAAAGTTAAAAACGTTTTCGATGGAGAATGCAATATAAATATGGGATTTAAGTGGTCAAATTGAATGAAATATTCATCACTCATTGTTTTTATTACAATGCCTATCTTTGACTGAAAAATAGACAAAAAATTGCTGCAAGGATCTTACATAACAAATGCAACACAGGACAATTATCATTACCATAAAATCTTATTTGCGATGGCGATTTTATGCACAAATCAATTTCAGATTTTCACTTTGAAGAATAAAGGACATCACGTCCTAGTTCACTCTCCGTTGCTTCATACTCCGTGACATGAACTATGTGTTAGTTTGATGAACAAGAATTTTAAACTAGCACTAGTATTATGAGTTTGTTATACCTTTTACATGGGAATGAAAAAAAGAAAATATAAAACACCATTACAGCGAATATCCCACGCAGGTATACTGTGATATTTCATAAACACGTACTTTGATATGTTTAAACATACCTACATATTCTTGTCACATGAATGGTTTTATTTATAAATAAATACTATTTAGTATTATATATTTCCCTCATCGATGAAGTATGGATCCAATGTTTAAATAATTTAAAAATCATTTTTGAATTAGTGCATCATAAATAAGAATATATGTCAAAAGTCTTGTAATGGATGTCTTTAAAAAACAAATTAGACTATAGTTATGCAAATTGTATGGCAAATAACGTTACACCTGCTAAGCCTAGACTTAAACAGAACCTTATAAATAATTTTAGTACCTCAGCAGCTAAGTTATTGCATCTATGTTTTTGGTAAAAGTCGAAGCTACCAAATACTAGATCCAAATATAAATATCACATTGTATAAAAAAACATATTTGCTTGCTATCAAAAATCCAAAAATATACTTTGAATGACCAAAACAAACTCAAAAATCTGACGAAATACGAAAACACCACTCAAGATTAAGTCGCGCTTAACTCGTCGAGTACCGGTCTTTGTAGACACAATTATAGAACAATAGGTTGCGGTCACCGGCGTCCGCTTGGTGTTTGACAGTTTAAGTAGGTATACTTAGTTCTTTTACTACAAATTCTTTGTAAAATGATAGAGATGACATGATATTTAAGTACAACCTATAATTGCGTAATCTTTCAGTATTCGGCAGACACAAGGCAGAACCACTTGATTGAATAAAGTACACAAATCAAATAATGACGTCATACTAACAATCTTGTCATACAAAATGATCAATGTAATTCAATGTAAAAAAGGAACATTATTCATAATGTTTGACAAAAGTTTGTATGACACATTACATGCTACAAGCCTGTTTTAAGGTATAGTAGGAAAAACAAGTAAAATGTATGAAAAAACAAAAAGACATGCTAGTAGACATGACATCATGTCAACTTTTATTGAAGATCTGTTTATAATAGTTTAAAATACTGTACAATTAAATAAGCCATTGTATTGTCTATCAGTTTAGTTTACTTTGAACAAAGCTCATAGAATATCTTTGAAATTAAACACCTCAAAGAATTATTAATAACGATCGATATTATTTCATCTATTTTTAATAATTTTCTTAGAGGAAAGTATTCCATAATAATTCAAAGTACAATGCCATAACTATTTCTTTTGAAATCGTGCAAAAACACTGAATGACTCAAGAAAATCTTTGTAATAATATCATTTCTATTATAACAATGACTAATGCGAAAGAAAATTGCATGGGAACTTGCAAAAACGGTTTGTATACATCAGGAAAAACGTTAAAAACTTACAGTTTCCCATCAGTGTGGCGATCATTTAACATTCCATGCGACCTTACCGCCGTCATCTCTTCATTAGTCACACTTATTTTAAGAATCACTTTTGAACTTGATAACTTCCTAGCCAAAGGCACTATTTGGTACACTAACTTCACAAAATACCACTGCACTGTAAAATATTTTGTTAAATTTTCTAAGCGACGATCGCCCTGTAAGACAGTACTCGAGCAACTGTCGAAGCACCGAAGTGAAACAATATTGATAACACACAACGTCACGTTATCGTCCGCAGTTTATTAATCTGAATCAATTTGTTCGTGGAGACAATTGGCGGACGATTCCATGGGATAGGGGCGAGGGAGATTGAGTGACCAGGACTGTTTGTTTCTCTTTCTAACAGTCAATTTGTTATGAAGACTTATATAGACTGGCAATTTTTATTCCTGGTTCAAGGACAAATAGTGTTAAGACCTTTCTATGATAGGAATCCGTTCTAAACTGAACAAAAATGCCCTAAAGATGTTACCTCGTTGCAGTGATTTTTATGACTAAAATGTGACTCATACTATTGACAGTTGGCATTGCATTACGTGTTCAATCTACCTGAGTTGATAGTGACTAGATGACAAAAACCGATTAATTGCAATTGTGCAAAAATCGGTTTATTATTTTTGCAGAACAAAAGTGATATGACCATAATACCCACTTCGAGCTTGATAATGGACTATTTAATCCACCCAGGCATGCTTATATCTTTTCTATTTATGTGAAATAATGAATGAGGAACTGCTTTAAACATTAACATTTTATTGGAACATTCTGGAACATTCATT
This sequence comes from Spodoptera picta, assembly GCA_038387885.1. NCBI lineage: Eukaryota > Metazoa > Arthropoda > Insecta > Lepidoptera > Noctuidae > Spodoptera > Spodoptera picta. Next base: position 190,940 of record JAZHFQ010000308.1, read on the forward strand.
AGTAGAACTAGGCTCTAAAAAGCTCCATGTTTGTCAATGGCTTATTCCCAAAATTTCAGAAATTTCACGAATAGAATACTTGTCACGTGTCGTAAGAACAAAATTATCCCCAAAATCCCGGTATTTCTAGAAGTCTAGACACGTAATCTAATGTTTTCTGGAAAAGGACAGTTTGTGTCAGACCGGGAAAGAAACCTTATCTAAGGAATGTTCGAACAGCAGTTTAAGTTCATCATCGTTTGATAACAGGAGTGGCCATGTTTGCAGATGTAGATGATAAAATAGAGACATGGAATCTAACTTTCGTCGCTATTTGATGTGGCTATTTATGCAAATATTTTTTAAGAATATTATGAAGTATAGATAGGTATTTAAAATAAATATGGTATTGGTAAACGCGTGTGCCCTTTTTGATAATCATTCATTGATACGAGATTCAATGCCTTAAAATAAGGAGTTTGTGCCTAATACGATGTATAAATGAGTACTTAAAGTCGCCTTGTAGCAATAAATAGGCTTCCAACTCCTTGAGAATCAAAAATAAATTTTTATCAATGTCTCATTTCTCTAATATTTTCTTTCAACATCCAATAAGACTAACAGTATTAATAACTCGTATGCAAATAACCATGTTTAATGTCCATCTACAGCCAGATCAACAGTATTATCTAGATCTCGTATCTCCAAACAAGGATATTATAAATCATGTTTATTATTGTTACTATCACTCTTTAAAGATTGTATCTCTAATTAAAGGAAAGTTGTTTTACAAGATACCAAAATTAGTTCAGCCATTGAGTTTTTGAGATAGTGTTACGTAACATTATGATTGTAGACTGATTAATTGTCATCAGCTTTTCACTTCCCGCAGGTTTTCATTATCAACATCAAAATTTGATCCACAGATTGTTCCGGGGCTGGGTGTTGTGTATGTGAACCTGTATGTTTGTGAAGGCACCCACGACACAGGAGAAAATCCTGGTGCCCACACTAATGCAAGGTTAAAAAAACAACCTAGCCTCTGCTGATGAAAGGCCTCTTCTCACACGGAGAAGGTTTGAACGTTTTATAAAAGCTTAATACTTAAAGGGCAGAGAAGAAGCAGTAACGCTCTTCAAGATGTGGAGAGACGTTTGTCAAGTAAAGAGCAGACACCCATCTATAAACTGACCCAAGATAACGTAGTATAAACAGTAGTCTAACCAATTATCATCATCATTAAGCTAAGTTCATTGTTTCATTTTAAAACTCTTTAGTAAAATCTTAATAATGATAGTCAGTCACCGACCACGAAGTTTAAAAACCCGCCTCTATCATCAGAGCCCGTTCATATGTATAAACGACAGCATATCAAGCTGCCCTAACCTGACAAATATCTCCAAATGACTTTCAATCTTGTTCATTTCGTAATAAGGCTAAAAATTCTCTCATATATTCTTAACCCTAAAATACACTGGGCACATGTTGTAGATTAACTCCTGGAGTCACTGAAGCCCGCCATCTGCTCACTGCCAAGGTTAAACATTTTCGGCAATAGGGTTGCCACGATACTGTTGACATTTTGACGTATATGTGTTGGTTTGTAAAAAACAAGAGACGTAACATTTGGTGTGACTGTGAACATGTTTTTCTGACTTGGTAAATTGATTGATTGGACGAATGTTTTAATTTTTTGGATGGTTTTTAATTTTTAATTTTTTGGAGTAACTTACAGTCAGTTTCAAATAATAAGTAACACTCAGGGTACTCAGATACAACCAAAATATTAATAACAACAAACTAAGTTGACATATACATTACTTAGTTGTCAAGCACAACGTTAGAGCAAACAAGTGTCATTGGTCAGTCACCAAAGTTTTAAAATACATAACAATACATCACGTCTTTTTATCCCCGAAGGGGTATGCAGAGGTGCACGTTACGACACTTAATGGCACTATACAAAATACGCACATTTCACTATTTATGAGTCCCATGTAATAGGGGGTAAGCCTATTGCCATATACCGAGCACAATTCCAGACTCCGTGCTACGACTGAAATTTAAAAATAAAAACTGTAGTACTTTGCCCAACCCGGGAATCAACCCAAGACCCCTTGTTCAACAGTCACACTTGCGATCAAACGAAGCAGTCATGAAAATATTTTAACAGAACCAATACTTAAATGGCTTAATTAGGTAGAGGATAGAGACAACCCTAGGTAATAAAGATAACACGGTCTTAGGAAGGGATGCTATACGGCTTATCCTAACACATATTCGGTTGTAGGGTTAAGCTAACGTTAAACGTTTAACAACAGTTTCGAAATATTGATTCATTATGAGCATTCACATAATTTAGTATTCTTGCAAGGCTCAAATCATGCTAAACGATTTCTTTGCAAAGGCGCTTTTAATTTTTATTTATTTTTTTATTATTTTGCACATTGAGTTTATAATAGGAAAAAACCCATTACCAATCGGAAACTATTGCATACACCTAAAACTGGGAATGTCAACAATTGAAAGTATCTATACAAAATATGGCGAGGGAATCGTACCCGCATGTCTATTCCTAGCTCGGCAGTGGCGATCAACTAACCAGTACCCATCACATCTTATACTATTATATAAAGCTGAACAGTTTGTTCGTTTGAACGAGCTAATCTTCGAAACTGCAGATCCGATTTCAATCATTCTTTTTGTGTTGGATATTGCATTTACCGAGGAAGGTGATAGATTATAAAACATCACGCTATGAGCAATAGAAGGCAAGCAGAGCGGGTAAAACGACGTGTAAGTAGCTAGAGTCTCATAAACCTATTTTTTAGAAACATTTCCATTAATATCAACCTCCCAATGTCAATGTCAAAACTGTTGATTTTACAAATTATGAACTCAGCATTGCGTTGGAGTTGCCTACTTTCTGTTTACGTAGACTGTTTGTTTATGTCTAGTCTAGGCAATATCACACAGGTGTAAACACAGGTTGAAATTACTAATTCTATCCTAATTTCGACTCTGTACATATTTGTTGAACATCATTATTTAGTTTGTCAATATGTTTAGTGTGTCATCGTTTTAAATGAATTTTGTAAGTACTTTTAGATTTGTGGGAGTTTCGGATATCTTTCGAGTATGTTCACACATCAAGTCAAACAAAACCAGTACAAATTGATCGTTAAATGTGCGGCATGATTATAAAAAGCTAGACCACGATAATGTCGTGGTGGCCCGGAGGTTTAAGACACCCGCTTCTCATGCATGAGGTTCCGGGTTTAAAACCTACCAACGGCAAGTACCAATGTGACTTTTTCCGAGTTATATGTACTTACTAAGATTATCTAGACACCACTGACAAACGGTAAAGGAAAACATCGTAAGGAAACCTGGGCTTATAATTTCTAATTATAAGTTTGTAATCGTCAACTCGCATTGAGCAAGCGTGGTGATTAATGCTCAAACCTTCTCCGTGTGAGAAGAGGTTTTGTTCAGCAGTGGGCATTTGTTAGCTGTTAATGATGATGAGACCACGATAAACTGCTTTTATATACATTGATTTATAGCTGTGTGTAAGTACCATTTCACCAATCCTGTAGTAATATTGGAATATACTAAATACCTTTGGTTTCTCCCCTTGTTAAACGTATAAGAGTAAAATATAAAGAACATTTTGAAACAAAATGAAAACATGTGTCTTATACAAAAACTAACTCAAAAAACTATCAAGTTTCATTACTTAAAAATGATAGCTTAATTTTCCTTAGCCAGCCAACGTAAAATAAACTTTAATTCTCCGACAGCAGAGTAGAAATTTCACTGTAGTTCATCATGCCATATTTGGCTTAAAAAATGTTTCAACCAACGAGACGTTAAGATTGAGTTACCCGTTGTTTTAAGGTTCGTTTTTGAACTCGTTTTTTTAAATGTGGTATTTCCTTTCAGATCGTTTCTTATATTTATCTCACTTTTATATTTATGGTGTAATTGATAAATTAAAATTATTTTCTCGATTGATACAAGGTGTTGAAACTAAAAAGGAAATTACCTGAGGGTAGGGAAAAAACATAGGTAAGCGTGCAGTGTATGTCTACTAATCTAATGAAAATAATATTTAGGTGATTTACCCGAAACACATGCTACGAATTTTGTTAAGAACATTTAAAGCCCTGTTTTCAGTTGGAGTGTAAAGAATGAAACTATGATCAAAAATGTAAAATTTTGGAATAGTCTTACATCCTAATTAATCCTAAAAACAAATCCAAGACGTTCTGCACTCTGCACTTCTCACCTTATACCAATAAGGTACTAATAGTACTCTAACATCTGATTAATTCACTTTCTACTAAACCTATGAAATCAAAATGATTTCACACGAGGTAAAAATTCTAATAAAAACACACCTACCACACACAAAAACAAATAAAAAACAACAATTTCGGAAATTCTCAAAATATTAATGACCCACATTTTTGCGAAACGGCTTTGAAATGACGATACTGTGATGCAATCTCGTCACACGATATTAACTAACTGATAAGGAAATATTGCAATACTTATTGATAGGTAACTTCTGAATTACGCACATTGTTTATAATATTGTTAGGTACCATACCGTACTCACGGGTATCGGAACGGGGTGGTTTTTAGTCAGTAAGAGTCTGACACTCCCTCCCGCCTCACCCATGCGGGAGCACTCATTCGATGATTTTTCCACTTACAATAAAAAAGCATACATAGGAACAGGCAGACGGCGGACAGCTACTTTGTTTTATACTAAGTAGTGATTATAACTGGATCCGTGACTGACTAGGCACTACATGATCAATTTTAATCATGTTCACAATTTTCTGTGTCCCTTTGGAGAATAAAAAGCGTAACATGATGTTATGTTTACATCCAACAATATACTTGGTTGGCAATGAATCACTGATTCCACGGGCTATCCTGATGACTCAGAGACCAGTCATTCGCGGTAAAACTACGGTTATTTGATAACAACTCATAAAATTGATAAGCAACGAGTGTTATAGCGAGATAAACGTGGATTTTTGTTTTTTGAAAATGGAATTGATAAACATATTATTATTGAATTTTAGAGTAAATTTTTTGATTCGATTGAATATATAAAACGTGATGATTGTGAAGCGGTAACCGACACTTCAGCATTATCGTAGGCTTATTTTGGCGAGGTTGGTTATATTAACAGTAATCTTACTGTATAATCTCATATTATACCTCTATAAGAATTGCTTAACGTAATAGTGAGGCGAGTAATAGTATTATCCAATTTAATAAATAAAAAGTACCTCGTTGGCCGAGTGATCGCAAGTGTAGGCAAGGAGTCTCGGGTTCGATTCCCAGGTCAGGCAAAGTATTGGTGGGTTTTAAAACAATCTCAGTAGTAGCACGGAGTCTAGAATTGTGCCAGATATATGGCAATTGGCTCACCTTCTATTACATGGGACTCATAACATAAATAATGAAAAGTGGGTGTTACATTGTACAGTGGTATTGAGTGCCGTAATGTGCACCTCTGCTTACCCCTTCGGGGATAAAAGGGCGTGATGTTATGTTATGTCAAAGTACTTTAAAGAAATTAACAATACTTTTTTGACTAGATAGTGATAGAACAATTTAGTAGTAGATTCGGGATAGCAGTATCCCGAATCTACTACTAAATTGTTATTCCTATAAGAAAACTATGACAAAGTATTAATAAAGACATTAGCATAACAACATCGTTATGAACAAAAGCGTTTGTAGTGTATTTAGTTTATTTTTATTTTTAGTTATTAGTACCGAAGTGATACAAAGGGTCCTTGCAATAAATAGAGGTATAATGGCCGCCATAAAGGGTGGACAAAGGGAGTTCGATGACTTGATCGAGGTTCGATTCCTAGGTGATTGTGTACACGTCACTGTTAGTATTATATTTTAAGGTATCCAATTGTGATTTTCAAGAATATCGTATCAGAGAGAGAGACAGAGAAGACCTATATTCCAGCAGTAAATTGTCAAAGATGGTTAATGTTGGAATCCTACAACATAGTACAAAACAAAGTCGCTATCCGCCGTCTGTCTGTCCCTATGTATGCTTAGATCTTTAAAACTACGCAACGGATTTTGATGCGGATTTTTTTGATAGAGTGATTCTTAAGGAAGGTTTATATGTATAATACATGCATTTTGCACACGTGCAAAGCCGGGGCGGGTCGCCAGTAATATTATAAATGCGAGAGTTTGTGAGGATATATGTGTGTGTGTACTGTGTATTTGTTAATCTTTCTCATCAAAACAGGCTGAAAGGATCGGGATGAAATTTTGAAATTTGCAACAGGGATAGCTTAACTCATAGCCTACTTTTTATCCTACGGGATTGCGGGTGAAGCACTGGTAAAAACTAGTATAGTATATACCCATAATTCAGAAGTCGATTAGCAAAATGTTAATGTTGAAATAATCTCGTATCGTATGTACATCTATTGAACAATGTAACCGCACACAACTCAATGCACTGACCCTATACACCTGCCGACCTTGCATCGCCGCGAGCTTAGAACATATTGTTACAAAACTTGTTTCATGTTTATAGTTTACTGTTTCTATTCCAATGAGCTTAGGGAGCCTTAGTGCTATTATCTAGTATTGTTTTGTGTCTAGATAAGAATATGAATTGCAACGAGATGTTTAGAAACTTGCAAGTAATGAGTACCTGTGTGAGTTTAGGATATTCTTTCTCTAGATAGCAAACAATCAGACAGATCACATGATTGGCAGCTTTGAACAGTGAGGAGTAACAAATGCGATGCAGCCAAAGGAAGGATGTTCAAAAATGTGCAACCCGAAATGGATATTTTTCTACCTCTAAATTCATTTAAAAATTATTGTACTAACGTTACATTGACGTTCGTTTGACCTTAAGAAATATTTTATCTTGAATAAATTGTAAAATTAAAATATTCAATGCAAAAAATACTATCCTCAAAAGCGCATGCTTAAAGAAGTACCAGTTTATTTTTTTAAAAAAAAACGTTGCCCCACTCTGGGATTATCTCCTGTGTCGTGGGTGCATTTACAAACATACAAGTTCATATACACATGACACCCAGACCCGAAACAACAATTCGTGGATCACACAAAGTGTTGTCCGTGCGGGAATCGAACTCGCGACACGTTGCACGGCAGCCGGTTGCCCAGCCACCGCACCAACCGTGCAGTCAAGTTACAATTACGCTACAATAAAGTATCCCGAGCGTACGGGCGTCGCATTTCGTACGCATCAAGCAGCATTAGACCACCACTGATAGGGCCCAATAAGGCTGATGCCGATACAGAGCCGCAGAAAACTTAAAGGGTTGCCGGGGCTCCGGCTCGAAGTGCAGGAGTAGGAACGGGATGGTTTTTAGTCAGTAAAAGTCTGACACACCCGGACGAGAGAAGTCATAGAAAACCCACCTCAAAATTTACAATAGAGTATAAATTACTTTTAAAAGAAAACCGTGAGTCATATAACCACTCTAAATTAGACCGTATGCATATCGTTTTTATTATCATAATAAATTATTCAATACAAGTACACAACAGGTACATACATACCTATATAACATAGTGACGTCACATGTCACGGCCACAATTTACTAAGAAGGTTGACTCATACAATATTATTATGAAGATATTGTGAAATAAAAAAAAATATTTGAGATTCTCTCAAAGTGAAATATCATTGACAACAATACGTTTAAAAGTAGCTGACCCAGTGATCTTTGTATTGGATGAATTAATTTAACCATGTCAAATATTTTAATGCAAATATTCAATTTTCTTTATATTTTTATCATTAGTGACTGCCTAGTTGATTGAGTGGTCGTAAATGAGACTGGGAATGGGCCGGCTCGAGCGGAGTGATACCACGGCCTCACAGAAAACCGACGTGAAGCAACGCTTGCGTTGTGTTTCGTCGTGTGAGTGAGGCCCCAGCGATCCTCAAACTCCTAATCCCCAAAAAGCCGGTGACGGACTTGTAACGCCTCTGATGTTCCAGGTGTCCATGGGCGACGCCGATTGCTTACCATCAGGTGATCCGTCTGCTCGTTTACCGGCTTATGCCATAAAAAAAAGACTGCCGAGGAGTGTCTCGGATTTATTTCGTGGGTCAGGTAAAGATTTTTTGGTTGTCAAAATCTTTCATAGTCGTACAGAGGCTAGAATGATCCCTATTACATTATTACATGATACTTATACCATAACTGGTGAAAAGATGTTGTTGCCTTGTATAGGTACTTATAATAATATGGCAATACACTCACCCTCTATTACAAGGGACTCACAATATTAATAGTGAAAAGTGGGTGTTATATGGTACAGTGGCATTAAGGGCCGTAATGTGCACCTCCGCCTACCCCTATGGGAATAAAAGGTGTGATGTTATGATGTTATGGATCTTTACGCCTAGATACATTATACCGAAACCTTGAGGTACTTACCTGTACCAGAAAGGTCTTTATTATCAGTATGATAACGATAGTAAACATACTTTCGATTAACATAATACAATAGCATGAACAAGGCCGGACCAAACGTTTTGAAGGTACCTTTACAAACGGTCCAGGTTTATCTGATCTTACAAAATCATCTATTGTTCTTTTTATTTCAAAAAGGGCACTATGTACCTGAGGATACATAGAAAATATGCAAGTCCCTAGGGTATTTAAACCTGCATATTGAATTTCTAAAAAATATTTTTTACGCTTTATGAAGTGCGAACAGTAAACTCACTTGGAAGTATTATAAAAATTGTTACAAAAAAGGTACTAACAGGCAACACATTTAATAGATCGAGTAGCAGCGCTCTTTTATAAATCTGAATCTTTTGAACTGTGATATCTAGCCCATCCCCTAAAGATAGAGACCATTGCAACATCTCTTATGTTGAGAGGAGTCAGGTAATCTATACTCTAGTAGCAGATTGTCACATACGATTAAAGATGAGTCTATGGTCCTAAACGGCATAGCAACGAAAACACTTAAGACTCAAAGTTTAGTAAAACTTGGTTAAATAAGGCCATATCAACAATCATAAATTATAGCTACACATTGTAAACAATACAATTTCCGTCCTATTTACCGTACGATCATCCGCGCAATCTGCGCGCGCGCATGTATATTGTACAGTTAGCGAGGCACGTTTTGTTTGGTACACAGAAAGGTTTCATGTCTATAGTAACATAACTTAACATTACGCCTGGTCTATCACGAAGAGGTGGATAGAAGTGGCAATAAAAAATTAACGAAAAAACTTTTTCTGTAAAAAAGTTTCTGTATTACTGAAGTAGAAAAGACGCGGTAGGCGGTTCTAAGGTCAAGTTTGGCTTGGTTACTCTATGGTCGAAATTAATAACTATTCTCAATTTAAATTATAGAATTGTGATCGGGTTTTGACATTAGCTCCATTGAATTTAGGTCTACTGAATTGAAATTAGGAAAACCAGCAGCTGTAGCCAAATGCTATTTAGCGCTTGTCTACATGTACCTCTAGAATAGAAAACTAAATTATATCGAATTGACGTAAATTTTGACACTTGTCAGTGTCATCCCCATACATTTATTTTTTTACTCTCTCTGTGTAGCGCTAAAGTGGCGTTTGGCTAAAGGCACATGATCGATTGCTAGATTTTGCTCAAAGATTTAACCATGATAGATATTATTCATTTTGGCCATTACGTGTGTAACAAGTAATTATTTTTGTCACAAAATTCAAGTTATGCTATACATATTTATTAAATAGCGTTCATAGGCCGGTGGGCTGTGTGTACGGGTGCCACCGAAGTGGTATAAAAAAAATCAACCCCGCCATTCCAAGAGCTGGACTCACAGATACACCATATACATAAGTACTTATAACGAAATTTTCCACATTACAGCATATACTGTAACATGTTTGACGAACATTTAGCGATGCATGCACAGCTGTAGCACTGAGCCACTGAGCCACACACCATGGTTAGCACCTCATGTGTGTTTGTAGGGCATCTTAATATGTCCACAAGGTTCATTTTATTAAAGTACAGCCAGTAACAGAAATTCAACTTTATAATTAAAGGATTAGAGTTACAAATGTTATAAAGAAATAGATACATTGTTTTAATTTTTTTCAGTTTGAATGTGTACTTGTTAATTATTATGAGGCTTCTGTGTACATTTAAACATGTATGACGTCATAATTGTTTTGTAAAACGTATGGTAGAATCATTGTGTTACATTGAAGGTTTTATTACGGAACGAGACATAGCCAAACTCTATGTAATTATTTAATTATCAAGAGTAAAGTAAATTTTAAAATGTAATTATTATTTTCTTAAATTGAATTCAAGTTTTCATGCTCAGTAATCAAATTAAGCAGTATGCAAAGAGTACTGACCAACCTTAACATTATGTTAAGGTAAATTAGAATAAATTGCATTCCATTCAAACTCAAAAATATCTTTGTACCTTTCAAATCCAATTCTACAAACCAACATCACTGTAAAACCCACATCATAAAAGGTTTAATCAACAATCCATGCGCATACGCATCTAAACGCATCACGCGAACAAATATACATAACAATAAACAATAGCTTTACAACACATTAGCAAGGTCAACGGCCTCTTTAACACCCATAATAATCAGGCTATAAAACCTGCAATAAAAACGCCAATAAACCTATGGCCACAATAAGGCCCTTTGAGCCTTTGAAAAGGGCTAACAGCGCCAATGCGTTGGCAGGAAGGGCCGGAACTCAGGTACTGCTTCCGGCTTGTATGCATTCAAATCTCGAATGTGATTGACGGTAGATAGCCGTTTTTTGGTAAATTAGTTATGGGTTGAATTGTTGTGTAACTGGTATTGAATCGTGGAAAGTAAAGAGGTTGTTTGAAATGTGAGCTACTTCATAAAAGTTGAAGGCATTTAATAGAACCAAAACCTTCTAGTAAATGGGACTACTTTGTAATGCTTGCGCCCGAATACTAAAAGGCTACTCAATTGTAAGTTGTGCTTAAATATCGTGCCGTCTCTGTCATTTTACAAAGAATTTGTAGAGACAGAACTATACTTAAGCGCGAGTTAAAATTTTAACGTTTCAGTATCCGGGGCTTAGACTAAGTACTTTAGTTAATTATGCGATTTTGTTTTCAAATGATACATACATATATAACATAACATCACGCCTTTTATCTCCGAAGAGGTAGGTAGAGGTGCACATTATACCACTGTACAATGTACATTGTACCACCCACTTTTCACTATTTATGTTATGAGTCCTATGTAATAGGGGGTGAGCATATTGCCATATACCGGGCACATTTCCAGACTCCGTGCTAATACTAAGATTTTTTTTAAAAACCCAGTAATACTTTGCCCGACCCAGGAATCGAACCCGAGACCCCTTGCCCGGTAGTCGCACTTGCGACCACTCGGCCAACGAGGCAGTCTTAGTTAATTTGGAATGGTGTTCAAATTAACTTGAATAACAATCTATGAAAATAGGTACTTACATTACAATAATATTGGACCATTCCCTAACAAAATTATTAGTTGCTCCTACCAGTAGCAGTACAGTACCAAACCTCGACATTTTAACGTTAAAATAATGAACATAACTAATTGAATTATAAACTCATTTGCACTAATATAGCAATACCCGTAATTACCATACTTGTATGATTTAACAAATAAACTCTCGGTCCTAGAGAATAAAGTTCAGAATGGAATATTGTGGATTAATAGTTTCATATTGATAATTTGGTATTAATTAGGCCACATCAAGCTAATTGGTTGTTGAATTTGTTTTGAATTACTGGAGAAATGTTAAATGGAAATTATTATTTGTAGGAGCTAATAGATTTAAGCTTTGCTTTAGTTAATAATGTGATTAAAGAAGTTTTTATTGTGTTTTTGTTTACAATACTATCTTTTTTTACTGTTTTGATTCGGTTAATTTTCGAAAAGCGATCCGAAATTCGATTTACAGATCATTTGAAGTATTGCAACGTTAATTATAATACAATTATTGCCTTAGTAATATAATTTCATAAAAATAATATAATATAAGCAAGAAATTTTTGCTCAAACACATACACAAAATTAAAAAATAAATTGATACATAAAGGTTTTTGTTTGAAGTGCAATACAGGATGTTGTAAATTATTTTGTGAAAGCATAAATATTTTTCGCAAATAAAATTAAATTTAAAATGTCCGACTACCTTACACATGACAAGTCCTTGAACTGATTGATAAACTGATAAAGGAATGATAGGAGCCGTCACTTTATAGACACGGTGCGTTGATTGGTTGTCAATGGATAAATAACGATTACACTGCATGGGGTATCTGTCAATTGATTTACGATTTATGTAGGTAGGTAGATTAAGAGCAATTTATGTTATTAGAGATATATTTTTGGAAATGTATGTTTGTTGGAAGGCGAGAAAGGTATAAGTATAGAAAGTCCCATTATGCTTGCTGTATCAATAATTAAGTCTATATTATGAATATCTAGTTTACTTATTTATTCTTTCATATGCCTTTAAATTATTAGCGCGAAATAAAATACAATTAGGTAGTCATAAAAATTGCTTTTCAAATTAACAGCTTGACCATTTATAGGACACTATTGTTTACAGATTACCTAGTACCCATAATCTAGATCAACTAATCTAGATGGTGGGGTATGCTATACATAATTATTTAAGTAAAGCGAATTTAATATTTCATATTTTTGGCTAGAACCTATTTAACTCGAAACCAGTATTTCAGTGGTAAATCAATAGTTAGGACGTATTTTAACAAAAAAATATATTTGTATAGATATAAATTACATCTTCCCACATATCAAAAGTTAATAGAAAAACGCTCCACATCCAATAACCAATTACTTTAATAGAAATCAACATCAATAACTTATCGTAATCAAATATCTGTTCAATAAATCCTAAAATGAAATATAGACTGACCCAATTACAAAAACTATTCACCCAAAATAAATCAAACTTTATTCTATTAAGTTTAAAGTCTTATATCATTTGGAGCACATGACACGCCATAAATTTAAGGGGATATTAAAAGCCATGGAGCCCGCATTACGTGGTTGATTAAAATCTTATTGTTCTGTAATCCGATGTAGGAATAAAAACACCTTGCCTTAAAAAAATATGAGTAAAAAGTAAACATTCACCTCACGTACAAACGGTTACACATAACCAATATAAACTGACCGTCGAATGTGTGCAAAGATCTTACAAAGCGAGAGCAAAATAAACTGGTTTTGTATAGCTCGCTGTGCCGCCGTGTGTACTAAAGATCACAATGGGAGATATAATGAGCTTCTGTTACTAAGGACAGACAAAGAAATATAAATCAAACCCCGCTAAGTTAGAGTTCAAAATCCATTGGAATAATTTTCAGATGTCACCTGAACACCATACAATTGGACGTAAAATAATTTACTAAAACATATTTTAATTCAACAACAATAAAGTTTAATTTTATTTGCGACATTTTTCTTAAAGAAATTTTGAACAGGAAAACTTTAAGATTATTTTTAGAAAGCCCTGAATTACGAAAGGATTAAGGTTTATTTTTGTGTGTATGGGAATTTAGGTGACACAAACAATGGCCATACAATTTTACACCTTTGGACACGATGTAGCTTGACACAAATGGTCTTTATTTTGTGAACTGCTCTCGATTTTGTATGGGTATTTAATTTTGGTACAAGACCTTATCTTCAAGAATATAATAGGACATCCTGTATCTTTTTGACAGACATTCTCAGTATTGTTTGTTGAAAAAATAATTATAAAAAGAAAGTATAAACTCATTTCGTTTTTTTAATATAGGTCTATTTATGTGTTGTGAAATGAATGCATAGTTAAGATCTAAAGATATAAAACCTGCATATACGAAAGTAAGAATTTCTTAAATGTTATGCTTTCACAGTTAAAGAAACATCTGAGTCAATTAATAACACAGTTTCCAAGTAAAGAACGAATAATTATTGTATATTTCTAATACATTATACATATTTAATATTATTTCATTATATATTATTTTATTTGCATACACATAGTTACGAGTACGGAATAGTACATAGACTACGTTTTACACAGCGGGAAATCTCACAGATAAAACCTAGACCTTTTTTAAAATATGATGTAGAAATTATAACATACCCATTTGCCCCTCGGTTGCCACGTAGTCCGGAATGATTAGGCCTCAAACACTAACACTTATGTGACATTAAGCGACACTATCATACAATTTCATGATCACTTCAAACTTCATTCGCACTCATTTTGTCACTTCGTAGAATCAACCTTGAAATAAAAAAGAAAAAAGGATAAATAGGTAAAAAGAAAAAAAAACAAGAAAAAGTAATAAAAATAGATTTTATCGTATGAAATGTAATTGTGGTTTGGTAACGCTTTGTAACTCATTTTTAAATGAAGAATCAGTTAAAAAAATTAATCACTTATTCTTTTAAAAAGGTATTTTATGGCATAAGCCGGTAAACGAGCAGACAGATCACCTGATGGTAAGCAATCGGCGTCGCCCATGGACACTTGGTTTTATAGGTGTAATAACAATTCAATAATAGACGTTGCAAAAGTATTAAACAAATGCTAGTTTATCTAAATATTGAAGCCAGTGTAATTATTTAACACCTTCTTTAATAGGTTACCTAGCCCTACCTACCTACCTAAGATATAATATTAATACGTTTCTGAACCCCAAATATACGTAGAACGACTCATAGTCATAACATAACAATACAAAACGCAAGGAGTTTGTTATCATAACGAACCAAACACCATAACAATATGGCTTGCTTTCGTTAACAATTCTAATCAACTGTCAGTGTCTAAAGCAACTACTGTCTTTGATTATTTTGGAAGTAATTTCTGTTAATATTAATAGCATTTTTGTCTTCATCATCAACAGCCTATAAATACCCACTGCTGAGCAAAACGTCTTCTCACACGGAGAAGGTTTGAGCATTAATCACCACGCTTGCTCAATGCGGGTTGGCGATTACAAACTTATAACATAACATAACATCACGCCTTTTTATCCCCGAAGGGGTAGGCAGAGGTGCACATTTCGGCACTTAATGCCACTGTACAATGTAACACCCACTTTTCACTATTTATGTTATAAGTCCCATGTAATAGGGGGTGAGCCTATTGCCATATACCGGGCACATTTCCAGATTCCGTGCTACTACTGAGAATTTTTAAAAACCCAGTAATACTTTGCTATATAAACTTATAATTAGAAATTATAAGCCCAGGTTTCCTCAAGATTTTTTTCTAATTCTAATCTTAGAAAGCACATCATCATCAACAGCCTATAAATGCCCACTGCTGAGCAAAGCCTCTTCTCACACGGAGAAGGTTAGAGTATTAATCACCACGCATGCTCAATGCGGGTTGGCGATTTCAAACTTATAATTAGAAATTATAAGCTCAGGTTTCCTCACGATGTTTTTCCTTCACCGTTTGTCAGTGGTGTCTAAATAATCTTAGAAAGTACATATAACTCGGAAAAAGTCATATTGGTACTTGGCGTTGGTAGGTTTCGAACCCGCACCCTCATGCATGAGAAGCAGGCGTCTTAAACCTCCGAGCCACCACGACTGGTAGAAAGCACATATAACTCGGAAAAAGTCGAGCTCTTACGATCTACAATAGTATCTATCTCAAAAACCGTTGTACAGAAACTAACCTAGGTCAAAAACCTACATAACAGAGCCTCGTTTACTGCGTACGTAAGCGTCACTAAAAACTAGTTTCGAAGGCTATTGATTGGTCCAATACTAGTTCTTAAAATTCTCCTAAGGTCGAATATTTAACATTTTGATGACATTCCCACCAAATTTTTTGACGTCAAAGTCCTTAAATAGCTAATTTATTTGGATCAGAGTATTTTGTACATATTGTACATCAAGATCTACAACTGTATAGTCAAATGACGCCGCCGACTAATAACGGAAGCAATTCAGCCACGAGCAGACTAAATCCACTACAGGGACTAAATAAACTAAGCAATGATACGGACAATGGTGTATGGAAACATAAATTAGTAGAATTAGTATCCCAACTAGTTTCGTACCTTATAACTAAATGTATTAACAGCCCTGTGAGAATCGTAGACATTCCGTGCAATAAGCCGGTTTTAGACTATCAAATAATATTCTACGACTTCGTAAATATTCGATTGCAAGCTGGTTGAAAGTCTTCTTGCCTCATTGATTTTCGAAAGTGGAATGTATATATAGTAAGTCCGAATTAAAATGGGACATTGTCTAAAAACGCCGACACTTAAAATGTGGAAGTAACTGTTCATTTTAAGAGCAGTTATTAACTTCGGGAAGAAAAAAACAAGGCAAATGTATTCACCAGCCTTTCCGAAACACCCATTGTCCTTCAGACAATGAAAGAAACAATAGCTTCCCCCCTCGAGAATTTAAAATCTTGTTCAGACTTGATTCCCATTTTTGCTTCAAATCTATACAGCCCTTAACACCAAGCAAAAACAATAAGAAGCCATCGGCCGCGAGTTCACTGTTCGAGAATAGAACACGTTCTAAATATAAACTGGCCGTTAGTGAAGCGCCGCGGGAACACAGGTTCTAAATTTAAATTGGATTTAAAAAATTAAATCCTGTCATTTCTGTCACGTCCAAGGCCGACGAAATAAAATATTCTTTTTTTGAACATCTGGTGTATATCAGCCAGTCAGAAGCCACTATATTTTATTCAACAGACTATAAAAATCAAAATGGCTTCCATTGTAATGGTTGTGTAAACAAACTGGATTAGTCGTTTAATTAGATTTATAGATCAAGACGCAAAACGTCTTAGCCTTGTAATACAATCAAGGATCATGTGGGTGTTTTTAATAAATGGATTATCCATACATACTGTGGTTCAGTTTATCTACTTTGAATTATACAGATTACTTATAAGATTAGGTATTTATTTTGAACTCACTTAAACATAAAGGTTTCATTGGAGTATGACAAAATAACCGCTCGTATAAAAACCCAAAATCAATGCGACTACTAATAAATTAAAAAATAGAAGAACATGGAATCATTCATTTCCCGACACAAAATACCCATTTCCTGAAATGAGACAATTATTCTTCTTTTAAACACATTTTAAATATAGAACTGACGAACTTGTGCGTGGCCAGTTAACGCTAAATTTCCCTTATCCCGATGACAGACAGACAAATTGCTTTCCTAAATCCCACCACTGTTTTTGACTACCAATTACAATTTGAACTGTGATTTTAAATAGCTTGTGTGAAAGTAGGGGTCTGGATAAAATAGTCTTGTTTATCTAAATTTGGTTAAGCAATGATCCCCTTATGGTTTGTGATATTGTTGGGTGTCTGTTACATTTAAATTTAGACTAAGTTAAGAATAGTTTTTTTAGTTTCCTTTAGTATATTTCTTAGTATACATTACTGTAGTCGGAATATATTTATTTTGTCTGGCGACAGTAAATGGTAGTGTTTGTAGAGAATTTACGCAACGTCTGGCTCCTTGTATTGCTGGCTTTGCATTTATGTAGCGTGGAATGTAAATAACGTGGAATTCAAAACAACTGGTGGAAATGAATGAGTCGAATATTTTAACCTAGCAGACACTAGAGAGATATATATATCTCTCTAGTGTCTGCTAGCAACTATAACAACGATGTATAGTTAAGTAAAAAATGTACTTGTGATATTCCCAAGTTGAACTTACCTCAAGTTGAATATAATATCAGTGATGTTTGGAATATTATGTAAAAAATCTGTTGTTTTCTCTTTCATCAAAACAAACAGTATCTTTGAAAAGCAAATAAGTAAGTACAACATCAGGATAATATTTTAGAGAATTTCCCATTTAATCCCAATGCCTCATCACTGAAAATTAAAACCATATTTTTGTTTCCCACAGTCACATAGGATGAGTAGACAAGAAAGTGAACACCCCAATCGTAAAATAACAAAAAAACCTCAAACGACATTAAAATCTGGATGTGGCATTTTTTGTGACGCATTTTTGTGTGTAAACAAAACAGACGGACCATTAAAATGTGAGATAGGACATGTGACGGGAGTATGGTCACAAAAACTAACAAAATTCTTGTTTACTAATATAAATCAGTTTATAATAGCTTTTATGTCTTCATTTTAAACCTTTAGAAACCCTTTTTCGATTACTTTTTCTAGAGCATCTTGCTTGGTAAACAAAGGGGTGGTTTTATTTTTCGAATAAAACCACTCCTGTATATCGTACAGGGAGTCAGATAGGTATATTAGGCGCATGGATTGACAAAATTTTTTCACGGATTCAAGAGGTCATTAGCTACCCATAAACCCTTCGTTCCAAATATAACGGTGGGTCAGATATGATATTTTTTATTTATTTATTTATTCTTTTATGTACACAATTTTACTATGGCACATAAGGCGAACTTAATGCCATATGGCATTCTCTACCAGTCAACCTTAGGGTTTAAGTTGAAAATCAGCGAAAAAGAAGGTACGGAGAATAAACTAACAGCAAAGAGTGTGAGAGAGAAAAAAAAGAAAATATTAAATAATATAGCTATACATATATCTTATACAATACCAAAGAATATACCTCTATATAGTCATATGCATAAAATATATAGGTATAAATACATACATAAATATACCTCTATATCGACGAAGGCCTAAACCATGCTTTGCAGTGATTTTAAATAAAATTCGTGAACTTGATGTTTAAAAGAGATTTTATTAGGAGCTTTTTTGATGTTAAGGGGGAGCGCGTTCCAAAGTTTGATGACAGTTATTGTAAAGGAATTAGAAACGAAAGAGGTGCGGTGGGAAGGTATTTCAAGAAGCAAGTTGTCCGTCGAGCGGAGGTTACGGTTGTGGCAACTGCCTAATAACTGGAAGCAGGATTTTAAGTATTCTGGAGCACAAGGATCATTAAGAATAGAGAAGAGCATGCAGAGGGATCTGAGGATCTCCTCTCACGTGTGGTCGTATTTACGAAGACCGAAGATAAAGTGGATACAGTTATTGAGCATTCGATCCAATTTGTTCAGAAGGTCTTGGGATAGATCGGAGTAACAAACATCAGCATAATCAATAACAGGAAGCACAAGGGACCGGAGAAGCAGTGTCTTATTATTATTATTATTATTGAATTAAAAAATTTTCCCAAAAAATTTTCTCGATCTCAAAATAACATTCTCCATGTACGTGCGCGAAACATCCTGTAAAGTACGATGTTCAAGAATATGTTTAACATATTGCGATCAGCTACCGAGGTACTGTTACCACCATCTTCAGTAACCTAACTCCAATTGCTGCGTGGAAATCACGGCGAACCCCTAAGATCCTAGGACGGAGGTCTTTAGTAGTCGACGTACTCCAACAGACGATGAAGATGGTTAACTTATCATAATTATCAGTAACCTGAAAGCAGCTGTATGAAATCTAGAATTTGTTTATACAAAAGTAGTATCTAACCATCGGAAATAAGATCTATAATGAAGTAAGTGGAGAACGGTCACCAGTGAACGCTTGGGGACAGCGCAAGAAGTGGATATTGTCCCAAGATACGTAATGTTGAATTAGATAACTTTTTTACTGTAACTCATAGGTTATGATATTCCATTATTCCAATAACGCGAGCAAAACCACAGGCGAGGAGCTGGTTTATCATAAATAACGGTATTAGGGGCACGTTCCAAAGACTCCAGTGGGTGTCACCACTTGTGTTCCAAATGGTGCTTAAACTCCACTTGAGTTGACAGGTATAAATATTTTACAATGAAAATTCTCCACGGTGGTCCAATATTTGATTCCCGCTGGGTTTTCTTTAGGAGTCTTTTCTAAACAACTTACTGTACTCTTGTTTGGATAGTCAGAGAAATGTTGTAATAAGCTGGTAGGTGGGTAAGCAGAGGTACCGAAGTAGTTTGTACTAGTAATCTTATATCTTTAGGTGTATGTATTAGAAAACAAATTCAAATAAATACAATTACAAAACCCAATATTTTATGTCCAAATTGACTCTCAAGCTGAGTTTGCGTCAACTACACTAACAAGACAGTCTTAACTTTACTTTGGATACCATTATAATATAATATGATCCAAAATTATTCTCAAAAGAAAGTACACCATATATAAATAAAAAAGTAGGTCTTTACGCAAAAAGAATACATATTAAGAACCCCAGCTGGTCGTAAACGAAAAAGATTAAAAAAGAGTAAATTACAAGAGATCACGCGAGTGAAATTAACACCACATGTAAATTCACTTAATAAAAATAAATACAAAGTAAGATATGGCTACTAAATGCAACGGTATGGTCCTTTCGATGTTAAGACATGTGCACATCGTTAAAGTAGTGGTAGTTGGTATTAGTCAGATGAAATAGTGGAAGCTATCATAAGTACAAAGGGTTAATATACGATTAAGCTAAGAATACACTAGGGGACAAATATCCCAAGACATTAATCGGCGACATGTCGAGCGAAGCTGGCCGATTTCGCCCGACATATACGGTGATAACGCGCGACTTATGTCCACGCGACGTTGATGTTGCCAAACGTGTCGATCAATGTCCGGCAACGTCGAGCCACTTCACTCGACGTCACTGGCGACACGTCTCGAAGGACATTTGTCTTCGAATGTATCCTTGTCTTTATAGCTATATAGTTTTCTGCGCAAATTAAATGGTTGGGTTAGCTTTTTTGGACTTCCAATGTTAATACTCTTCCTTAAACTAGAGGTATATACCTAATTCTTATGTGATTTCTAGTAGTGTTTCATTCCTATTAGTTTTTAAATAAAGTGAGTGTTATGTTGTATCCATAGTTATTCAACGAAAAGTATCCTTAACACATAGAATGGTAACAAATCTATCTGCGTGCAAAATTTTGTCCAAATCCGTTAAGCCATCTCTGCATCATTAGCTTATAATACCACAAACAGTTTAGTCACACTACCTCTAGATCCACTTCTATTACATAAAGTTCACGGTTGTTATAAAAAGATTTATGATCAAATCAGAACACAGCTTAATCCTTTTAATTGGGCAGGATCTCTAACGGGACTTGACCTCTAAAAGTCCAATCGTCAGTCTTTTTATTGGAACTGGTTTGGTGAAACTCCGAATCACGGTCACAGAGTCACAGTAACGAAGTTTCGTGTTAACGATTATGGTCCATTTCATTCCTTCGTCTCCGAAATTTAATTATTCTTTTATGGTCCTTATTGAGATGTGTTGAATGATTGCTTAAATTATCATTCAATTTATTTTTGTCGCTTCGATTTGTGCTTTCTCTTAGGATTTATTGGCGAATGAGTTATTTGTTACTTTCATCTGGCTATTCATTTTTATTTCAAAGTGTTGGTCAAGTTCATATTCTTGGCATATGTTTTCTGGATCTTGTTTCATATCCCAAAATGTTAACTTAGATTTATTACAAACAATGAATTCTACACGTGACACGATACAAACTTCCAAAACTTTAACGTATAAATATACAGACAATGGGAATCCGCCAAATAATAGACGCCAAGCCTCAAAAAAAGATACCAATCAACACATTAAAAATCAAGCGAGCACCTACACTGTCTACAGAGTTTCCTGATTTAGTCCACAAGCACCATTACATAACAAAGCCAACGGGATAAAAAAGGTTTTAATGCCCACCACGTAAGGACGGCAAGGCCATAACGAATAAATTCAGTCAAATGTGTGTTGAAGCAACTCCATCATTTTGGATCGATATCACACGTTTTGTTCGTTAAGTTTAACACATAATTAGAGGCTGGTAGGCCATTCAATAGCAAATTGGATGATTATATCTAACAAGTTTCAAGACCTTGCTATGATGATTGTACATTTTATTGTAATTGGAGCATTGATTGTAAGTTCCATAAAATCTTCCATTTTCATCAGACTGGTAACATCATTTTAGCCAATGACTTTGTATCATATTACATTACATCATACTTCTAAATGTTAGGCCACGTGTCTCTAATAAAAGAGGCCTCTATACAGAGGCTAATTGATAAATAGTCGATGATTAGCGCACTTCCCTAGCGTTGCGCCGGCGCACGTTCCTCGCACGCCGTCACGTCTATCGTTGCGTCAATGTGGCCACACGTATTTAATATTTGCATAATAACCGATTCAACATTCTTCGTAATTTTTTCGCTCTATTAAAATTATGGCAGATACTTACAACTCTTGTAACTCATTATTTTAATATAGCTATCATTTTAATGTTTATTTTCGGATAAAAACACTTGATGATCAATTAAGTAGACGAATTTCAATTACACAAACACAGTATAGGTATTATACTCTCTTCTAAGAATCTATTGTTCTACAAATTTCGAAATAAGCACCGCATTGGTATGATATTATTTCTCATCCATAGCAAGGTCTATAAAAATGTAAATCTTAATCAATTGGCATCCAAAATATCACATAGTTATACCTCAATGAACAATGAAATTAAATTCCATATCAGAAATAGCATAACTTTAAATCAATTGTTTAAGTCCCCAGAATTTGTTTAACATGTTTCATTACAATGGGTTCAATTTATTCTATAACAATAGTCACAATTAATAAATGCCCATCACTTAAGCAAATATTCAAAATGTTGACATACTCTTTGCCCTTTTCTTGAGCCTGTTTCTGTCCCATCTTTGCATCATATGTTTGCATTCCTGTCAGAAACAAAACTCTTAACTTCTGTTTGATGTTACGTATGATTATGACGTTGTTGAGTTTAAAGACCGCATCAATTCATAAATAGTGCCAGTTTCCTGGCGAATCTTTTGCAGACATCGTTATTGTGAGACATGTTTTTGTTTGGTCTTGTTTTTTGAGAAACGAAAATGAGATTCAATGCGAATGTGAGAAGTTTTGTGGACGTGAATTCTGGAGTGTTTCGCTGCTTTGTCTTCTGCATGGCAATGTGCTATTTCCGTTTTAACGAGATCGAGAATCATTTATTGGTCAGCAAGTTCAAGTGACAATACATCTAGTATCATTTCTTACTTCATATTCGAATAGTTAATTCCACTATCTTGAATTAAGTAATAAAGAAAAACACGATAAAAAGTCCCGTGTTTGACATTTATGCTTGCAACTACTAGATTAAACAATTAACTTTAAATCAAATAAACAGTTTCTGTCCAAATAACTTCACGTGTCTTTCTAACACCAAATAGTTGAGCAACAACATGTCGTACTAAATTTAGAGCAAACGCAATACGCAAATGAGCTAACGTTGCTACGCAAGTTGATGTCGAAGCGTTTGGTACGCTTCCTGTCGTTTCGCAGAAACATACGCATTTTAATGCTATAGAATTCACTATAGATATCAGAATACAAGGAAAACTTAGGTGGGAAACAGGACTCGTGCTTTGTAACCCAAAAACATTGGTTGCAACACCTAAAAGCTACATTTAGAAATATTACTTTGTTTGTGTATTACTCAATCTTTAACTTCAGCAAGTTGGTCTTTTAAATATTTGTGCATATTGGCACGATTGAATGAAGATAAAAGCATATAAAATGATTACGAATACGAATGATTTATTAGACAAGTTTGAAAAAATTGCAACTGAACAATAATCGGTTAGGACAAAACAGTTAAAATTCACACAGCAATTTAAATACACATAACAAAAACGAAGCAAAACAAAAGATAACATTTTTTTATATATGTCGAAGCAGGAAGTTAAAATTCCATTCAATTGCGATTAATTGTAGTAATCAAGCAATTGTCTAGAGGATTACATTGCTGAAATTAACAATCATAATAGAAGATGTAACCAAACAAATAAAAAAGAACTCAAAAGTCCTAGAGATAGGGTTCAAAGTGACGTAGACGAGGAAATGTAGTAAGTAGAGGACACTGAAGTAAATAAGTACTCCGCTAGTTAACGAAGGGAGACAAATAACAGCCATTTAAAATTTAATGGCGCTTATAAAGCAATTTATGAGGATAAGAACTTGATAGCATCTCACATTGCAAGGAGACAAATTGTTTTAGTTTTTACGTTGCATGTCGAATATTAAAAAGTTCGCAAGAAAATAAATATAAAATTATCCACAGCAGTGACATTAAAGCAGTGTGATTAATGTTATTCTCGCAGAAAGTTGAAAGAATTATCATTAACAAATTGGTCTTACATGGTTGTTTTAATGTAGAAAGTATGAAGTTTACAACAGCTAAAAATGTGAATAACAGTTCTGAGAATAAATTAGATATGCATCCAAACATCAAAATCGAAACGGTTATGATACTTAACTTTATTCCTACCGAATAAAATAACAATAGGTGCTAAAATGTACTGAGAATCACGTCCAGAATAAATATCGCAAAAAGTAAGCTCAAAGCTGCATATTAAGCATGTAAACTACCAAATCATGGTTTTAAAACCAAGGCCAATATGAATGAAACAAAGCTGATCAAATTGAGTTTTCTACGCTTTAAACTTCACCATGATCCCATGACAGATCCAGATTACGTTGAAGGCCACGACCTGCATAGATGATATCACTGATGTGACGTAGCATCTGACCAACATAAAAAGAACTCACCATGACATTACAATGGCCGCTGCAACTCCTGACGTCGATATAAGAGTGGCTAAGGATAGAGGTCAGATGATCCTGGTGCTCCAAAAGTGGAGTTGAATCATTAATAAAATGAGGAGCGAATGTTTGTAACTGTTCATTGTTACATTCTACGAAACGTGATCCGTAGCGGTGTAAATTGGATCATGGACAGCGATGATGGTTTTGGTAATGTACTGACGAAATGTACAGGGAAAATAATCGTGACGACTTTATTTGTGAATGATGTACCAATAGTACGTGGTGTTCAAACAATTATAAGAATATACGTCAGTGTTTTAAGTAGACACGAAAGAAGAATATTTAAGCGGAATGACGTAGGTCATGTTTGATGTGTCTACTTAGATATTGCAAATTGGTTAATCCCGCGGTAAGAGGTCGAAGGTTATTTATAAAATATGTATAATGTTAATTTACATAGCGAAATTTTACGGTTGTTTTCTTGGAATTATTATATGTACTAGATATTTTATTAGCAATGTTATCCGACTCATCGAATATGAAAGAGCATCCTTTTATCATATTCCGAGTACAATATTTCACTTTTGAAATAAAAGACTCCACAATTATTACACTTTTCTTACATTGCAGACAACAACTACCAGATCGACGTAATCATAGATACAATAAATAAAATAAATAAAACAGTGCCATTGAGCAAATACCAAAAACCTAGTACATTTTTACTCAATCAAACGTACTTAAAAAAACACACATCCGTCCTTTCAACACTACATATAAAAAAGAACTTCTCACAACAAATTCGAGCGAGTTTCAACAACAACTATTGATGCGTACTTCCTACCTTTACCTGGCTTGCATCCGCTGTCACTGGCGAAATTGATAACTAGTAAGCCATTGCTTCATTCCACAGACATGACTTCACATCAAGTTACGCAAATCCAGTTTAAACTGACCGTCGAAACTGCGGAAGGATCATACAAAAGCTAGACCATGATAAATTGGTCTTGTATAGTCGATGTGTAATCATGTGAACGATAAACGGTGTTGTAATTCCAAGTTATGAAAGACTGAAGGATGCTAATGATACGTGTGGAAAAGATAAGTTTATGTACTTGAGGACCTATATTGGATATGAACTCATTAAGGCCTCACACTTTTAAAAGAATGATTGATTTGTTGCGATTAATAAAAAAGAAATTGCAACACTGATTTCTTTTAAGCTGGTCAAGTCAAAAGTTCTGGACAAAAGTGTTACTAAATAAGAACCGAATATTGTTTTTTAACATTTCCCAATCACTGTGCTCTTGCCAACAGAAATGGGAACATGATTGTAAGTTTTGTGGGGTGCAAAATAAAAATAATAGACAATCGTTTAATCCGATTAGAGACATAAAATCTGAAAGATTGTATTGTAACCAACAATGGCACTTCCAGGAAAATAGACACAACAATTATTAGATACGATAAAACACAAAATCCTCTGAATCACAAGCAGATTAAGAGTTCCAAAGCCGATGACGAGATACGCACACGCTAATAACATACTTTGTTAGACACATACCATAAGTACATAATTACATTGGTAGCTTATTTCCTCTACACTTGAAACCACCACATTAATGATCCAAGATGCGTGTCTTCTGACAGATGACGTCATCAAGAATAGTGAAGAAATATTGAGATTTCAAAGTTATGCACTTATCTTTTGAGCGCAGATAATTTAGATAACAGAGGCATGTCTTGTATGACAGTTTGCTACTTGATATACATATGTAGAACAACCTACTCCAATTTGTCAATTCAATTCATTGGCTTTTCGACTCAATTTTAATACGATAAAGTTGAAAATGTAATAAAGAAATGTGATGGAAGAGGAAAGGTTGCGTGCTGGCGACCGTAAATTAGATGTATGGGCTTATGTCGTGTGCTTATTACTTACAGACTTTATTTTAACATTAATTATGGTTCAGGTGCCATCATCCTTTAGTATCTGTACCTTAGAATGTTTTAATAGAGCTTAATTTAACTGGTTATTACATTTTTTTAAAAGTTCTCCATATAGTCGGCGCGCGGCTATGTTGAAGGCGATGGTCTCAGTAACATGTATTGTGTTTGATGATACATATCGACGCGACTGCACGGTTGGCGCGGTGGCTGGGCAACTGGCTGCAGCGCAACGTGTCGCGGGTTCGATTCCCGCACGAAACAATTCTTTGTGTGATTCACAGATTGTTGTTCCGGGTCTGGATGTCACGTGTATGAGAACTTGTATGTTTGTAAACGCACCCACGACACAGGAGAAAATCCTAGTGTGGGGCAAGGTTTTTAAAAACAAAAAAAAAAGATATTGTATGTCTAAAAGGCATTCAGATATAATAATCTAGATCATATCATCGTACCTGTCTTTCCTCAAATGGGTAAGCAAATCTGTAGCACATCTATTCAACACCTACTCTTTGCAACTTGTTATTAGTCCGATCAAATAAGAGGTGACTATTGCTAATATTTTCTTGTGACACAATTCTAAATTTCGCAATCAAAGTTCGTTCAATTAACCGATATTCCCTATCTATAACGCATAACAATAAATATCAATTTGAAACATATTTAGGTCGGTATCATTACTTCTATTTCTGATTTAGACGCTCCAGAATTTTCTACCTGGATCTTGTTTATAAACTGGCAAAAATTTAGGCTAAGCATTCCTGCGGCTTCCGATGTTTGGGTTCAGAAATATTTATTCAATTTCCTATAAACTGGAGCAGTAAGTTTCTTTAAGCCAGTAATAAAAAAAATCAAAAGTGTTGATTAAATCTTAGAAATATAGAGAATTTTTGAGGACTTTTGTGTTTGATGTTCTTAATACCCATCTTCTTTTTGATCTATGAAATTGTAAAGTATGTTATAAATATTCATAGCGGTTTGGTCCAAAATAGAAAAGCTTAATGATTGTCGTCAAAAATGAACTGAGATGGAATGTTTGATTTCAATGAAGATAGACATATACATACATTTAGCACACATAATATCACACTGTTGTTTTCGTCGATAAATACAATATGTATAAAATAAAATGTGAGTTACAAAATACATAACATATCATAACATCACGCATCGAAGGGGAAGGCAAAGGTTCACGGTACCTCATTAATGCCTTATTGCCACTGTACAATATAACATCCACTTTTAACTATTTATGTTATAAGTCCCATGTAAAAGGGAGTGAGCCTATTGCCATATACCGGGCACAATTCCAGCCTCCGTGCTACTGCTGATATTTTTTTAATAAATCCAGTAATATTTTTCCCGACCCGGGAATCTAACCCGCAACCTCTTGCCCGGCAGTCGCACTTGTGAGCACTCGGCCAATGAGCCTGCTTCAAAATTAAAATTCATCTTTATGTTAAAATCAGCTGATAAATTAACCTTGTCCAGAATGTACAATGTCTACCTGTCTCCACCATTATTTGCAACCTACTCAAATCTTTGTTTATTTTTTCTAACAATGTCATCTTCGTTCTTACAAAGGAGGTAGGTACTGTCAGGTGTTCTGTATCAGTTTTCGGATCCCATGGTTTGATTGACAGAGGTCGGGATTAGCCACCTCGCTCATTGTCAAATTTGAAACCTAATACTTTTGTAAGTAAAAAAAAATAACGTTAGTGGGCTATAAGAAATCTCCCCCTGCTTAATAAAACCTGAACTTCCTATTTTCGAAGTTTTTTAAAGAGTAATTTAAACCTTATATCAGTTATGTTATGAGCTCCGCAAAAAAACGTAATTGTGTAAAGTTCAGAAATCGATTTTTTCTGTTTTCTGTTCACAAATCGACCCTCAGCAATGGCGACCACTCAACCGACAAGGCAACGATATAGGTGATATAAATAATTCTATTAAAAAATAAACTATATTTTACTGTAATAGTTCTTAAGCTTTAACAATGAAATCCCACGTGTTTAATTAAATAGAACGGATTTATTAATTGGTTATCAATTAACGGAATTCTTCGATACGTTGAAGGCAGAATGTTCAATATATTTGTTTACATTTAATTACTGTGTTCCACATTTGCTTTATAAAAGTAAACGAAGAAAATATGGTAAGTGCACAGCAAAAGAAAGACTCAGAATTTGCAGTTAAGATATTTTATGCTTTGTATTTTTCTAGGAGAAATGTTTGTTGTTTTCTTCTCAGTAGAAAGATGTTATTGAATTATGTAGTATCGCGTAGGAATCGTAGAAATTGGCGTTCACTAGTCTCTGCGTACCCCCATGGTAGACAAGCGTGAAGTTATGTATGTATGTATGTATGTAAG
Source organism: Spodoptera picta (assembly GCA_038387885.1). Taxonomy (NCBI): domain Eukaryota; kingdom Metazoa; phylum Arthropoda; class Insecta; order Lepidoptera; family Noctuidae; genus Spodoptera; species Spodoptera picta. The sequence goes on from JAZHFQ010000308.1 coordinate 219,904, forward strand.
TACGTACGTATTGCGTAGATTAACATTTATAATATGCAATATAAGCTTCTAACATCTTTAAGCTTTAAAGCATATATTGCATAATTTATATTAAAACACTAGTACTAGTAGTAGCCTATAATTGACGTGAAGGAGTATACAATACAAACATATGAATAATTTGTAGGTTATATTTAAGGTGTTCCCTCACCAGGAGCATTCGCGTATAATGTAACGTTACAGATCTAAGCATTACATCAGTGAAGGAGGAGAATTGAGCATTACAATGCGCACCTTGTAATGATACAATGTGTAATATCTTGATACAACTTGTAACATTAATGTCTGACATCTTACTATGAAATGCTCAAAGTCGAATCTATATGTTACATTACACGCAAATGCTTAACGAGCATTTGCGTGTCAGGGAGGGTATGATGAGGGTGATGTCAGGGAGGTATTATTGTAATGTAATGCTCAAAGTCAAATCTATAATGTTACATTACACATGAATGCTCCCGCTGACGGAGCACCTTTAGGTGTACATGGTATGTACATATCTGCTTTCTACAGTTGTCAACTTTCTTAATACATAGTCTCTTAACCTTTTCTAAGTACCTTTTGACATTTTATATGTAGAGAAACCTAATGAATTTACTACATCCTCTCCCTAGTGCAAACATTGTAACTATTTTAACATCGTAGTAATTATTTAATAGCCACGTTCTCCATTTGTGGGTATAGTCATAAATAAATAATTTACGATCTATGTATTTATTAATTCCTTGCGATCGTATTTAATAAGAGGTTGGTTGTGACTTTTGTTTTTGCGGAGTAAGATAACGTAGTACTACTTGTTTCGATAATAAATTGGACGTCTAAAATAGGTATATGTGTTCTACTGAATAATGTCAGCTTAGAAACTCTCCTTTAGTCTTTATTTAACCTTCTAAAATTCATACTTAGCGACTATCTTGGTTAAACTCTTTATGGATAATCATTCATTGTAGGTGAATTAAATTAGGTATCAAGTTAAAATTATCTTTGGATAGTCATTATTATCAGTACCCATCAGTTACATATTATGACGCACCTACATGCCCAGGGTGTTAAAGAACATGACAAGGGGTAGAGCTCCTTCAATATAAGTAACAGATATTTTGTAAATATAAAACTCATATCTTTTAAGAAGCAAAATAAACGTTATAAAACGAAATATTCAAAATCGATTGTATATCTACAAACACATGTAAGCAAGGAGTGCATTGACAGTGAACTTTCGTAAAAGCGATAGTTAATGACCCATGCTTGGTCTACAGATAAGGGAGACGATAAATAGCCACGTGTTGTCGTGTGGGTGGGTGCGGCTAGAAATTATTTTGTTTTTAATCTCGTCTGGCTTTACAATGCTGTTTACATTCGGTAGTCTATTATAATTTTATAATGAAAATTGTGAGTGTTCCAGTTTGAGCATCTATATATTTACCTTCTCCTACTGTATAGTTGAATGTCGATGGTGCTCGCCTTCAAAATGTTAGGGTGTTCATATGGGAATAGGTACTGCCAAAATCGGAGCATAAAGTTGAATGTTGTAAAAAATAAATGCATGACAATTTGCAAAAGCGCAAAGTCTATAAATAATATCAAATATCACAAACTTGTTTCCCATCAAAATTTTGTTTTCATTTTCAAATATCGTTTTTTGCTCCAACTTTTTCAAAATCCCATCCTATTTTCCTATCATAAATCAAATAATACTTGTGTGTCTTTCGGTATTTTTTGCGATACGGAACTTGCCCCTCTTGAAACATATCGCTGCCATCCGGGAGATAGTCTCAAGTGCCGGAAACAGGTATAAATCTATAAAAACAGCTAACAAGGGTGCCTTCATGAGGGATAGAAAGTTTGTGATCAGGGCCAGATGGCTTTCTTTAACATTAACCTATCGACGTACGAAGATAACGTACAGGAAGATATTTGTAAATTTAATTTTAATGTTGTCACCAAACATTCACATTCATAAAAAGATACGTCTATTTTTAAATATAGGATATTAGCTCTCTCTATGCATAATGTGGGAGGCAAAGAAATTATACAACAAGAACCAGAAACGGCTCATATCATGATCGAACGAACTGGTCCTGGAGCAGCTAACGAGATCATGATTACCGCGTAATTTATTTTATAACTAATCCCAACCATAATGATTACTTACAATACTTTGTACGAAGATGTAATAGAAAAAAAAATAAAGATGCTAAAGAGCCTGATGATAGTAAATTCCATACTAACCTTTTTAATGAAAACAAATCACGATTAACATTTAATTTTGTTTCCTTAACTGGAGTTAAAACAGCTGATACGGTCTGGTTTACTTTACTCGTGAGGTATATTTTATTTATTTTTCTTTTTTGTGAGCACGCTCCTGCAATCTTTGGCGCAAACGTGTTTTAAGGTGCGTTGACATCAAGTACTGCGGGTTACTTGCTAGGAATAAAAGTACTGGCCTGTTTATAAAATATATAGGGCCAATCCTTAAAGGTATAAAATATTATACCATATAATGGATAATCGTGAGTTTTATTTCGAAGCAAGTTTATGCAAAATAAGGTAAAATCTCAAAGCAAAAATTGTATTAGAATAAGGTCAATGACATTTCTAAACGGAATGCTCTAGTCTAGAACAGAATGTTAAGTTTTAGTTTCTCGAGTAACAATAAACAGAAACTCTTTTACAATGAAAATAATAAAGAACAGTGTTTGCGAAACTTGGCCAACTTTACAGCTACAGCCGTTTCAAACTATTCTCTGTAATGATAAAAGTTGGTTTTAATGTTACGTCTAATGGTTTTGAGAACCATTAACGCTCCCGTCAAGACAGATCAATGGACATTTATTTTTCTATGGACATTGAAAATACACAAAACATTTATAATAGTTTTAATTACTTTCTTCTTTCGTTTAAGAGTTTGATTGCAGTTGGTACTTGCAACCTATTTACGGTACGTAAAGGATCTTGTGAAAGACTAGCTTTACCTATACGTACTTATATGTGATAAAAAAGTCAGGAATACAATATGAAATACTAGTTTTTAACACCTGTGTCATATTAATAAATGTCGTATCGTGATTTTAAGCGGCATTTATGTTGGATTTTATACTAATTATGTAAATTCAACTGCTCATTCCGGAGATTAGTACATTGAACCAAGTAAACAAACTCCTTACCTAAATAAAACATTATGTTTAGATTTTACGAATTGCCTCAGACTTAAACTTAAGACACGATTCGTCTTTGCTGTGTATTGCAAAACTATATACAAATGCATATTGACGGAACGGTTCTCTGCAAGGATTTGCTAAGCAAGTAAAGCCGAATAAATAAAGACACAGTCGCCCCCTATCACAATGGGAACAAATGCCGTCATCAAAGAGATGTGGGTGTCGATACATACGTAAGTACACCTCTATTTGAGAAAGGAGATCATTGATACACTATTTTATTCAAAGAACGAGCAGATTTGGTGATAACAATCGACAATGTATTTAAAAATGTGCAAAAGTTTAAATCAAACGCTTAAGCCGAGTCAGAGAAGCATGTTTCCAGAATATTTATTTTCAATCCAAGAAATACTGAAACATTTCAATTTGTTGATTTATTGATATTGAAATATCATGATAGTCCACGTGACCTCACGACGGGCCATGTGCCTATCTCGGGTTAAACTAACGTTTGCACAGTGCCCGGTGCTTAACAAAACATCGACTAAAACCAATAGTGACTCACCGGCTGGTGCTACCACACAAACTGTCATTCTGTTAGTTTGTGTAAAAATGTGTTCCGCATCTAAATGTCCAATTATTTCAGTTTCGAATTTGCTGTGAGTATCAAGTGTATCAAATAGGTTTTTTAAATGTATCACGATGCTTTATTAGTGCAAGAAATATCTTGGTGACCTTGACGATTTGAATGCTGTTTCTGACTGAGGAAAACTATCGCTATTTGATTGCATGCTGGGTTTTATCACCTTTTTAGTTGCGATAAACTAGTTTGATTTTTCTAGATTTTCTAGCATACATACAACTTTAAGCGACAGAGGAACTTAGACATTAAAATAAGAATCAATCTATCAACCTATTCAGACTTGAATGTCAATATTGTCATTGCACCCTGCATATCTAGTCAGCTCCTCAAGATGCACAGGCATAATTGATTATATTTCCATCCTCTCAGCATACATTTTCAAACAATGCATTTGATATTCAATTGGGTTCAGCCAAACATTTGCATCCTGTTAGGATAGCTTGATGTAAGACCAACCAGTAGCTATTATTATTGATGTGGTTGTGATTAATTACAATTGGTACCGACTGGGTTTTACCAATAAAATGGAATGTAGAAGTATCTATTAGGATCATTTTAACACATTTCTCTTCCTTATTACTAGGAGCAGTAATTACATCTAGATCTTTGCCTATGTTTTTACCTTCATTAGGTGCATGTTTTTAACTGTCCAAAGTTTTGGAATATAAGGAAAAATGTAAACAAATATGATGTCACTTTCGTGAAATGCAAGGTTGTATGTTATGTTTACAACACGTGTCATATACATACAACAAGGACTTGCATTGAAATTGTGTAAATTGAAAGAAAAATGGAAGATTAAGTATGACGTTTTGACAGATATAGTAGATGAATTATCTAAATATGCGGAAGACGTTATTTTTTAACACAATGAAGTAAAAACTGAAATAATGACTGCATTTGATGCTATGAAACAGAAGGGTATTAATGACGAAGTATAAGACTAAATTGTTGAAGAGCTCATTAGCATGAAGACGACCAATTTCACTTCTTTAATTAACAACTCCTTTTATAAATGACACTAGAAAATTGCCATTTGTCTTGAGCACTAAAGAACTAACTTTTGCAACATCAATTTAAAAGTCGTGGGTTACTCACGTGAATTTGCAAAACTATGTATGTATAAACTGGGGGATTAACATGTCTATGAATTCGTTATACAATCAAAAATACAGATAGATATATAATTCACGCAAGAAACGCGTTATCTAATAAACAAGTAAACAAAAGACTATTTATTAATGTGCCCTTTGATATCAAGTTCATTACTGACATTATCATATAGCGAACAAATCCAATTTGAATTAAATATACATAATATGAGCGATAACACTGTTTACAACAGTATCACTTTGTAGGTACATAATATTCAAATGTGTAGCATACACATAACATTAGCAAATTCATTCATCTTTCGATGACTCAAATTCTGTTTATTTTTGTTCTTATACACACGAATATGAATCACTTTTCTTACACTTTATCAAACGTCCAAGAAATGAAGGATTTCATTTAAAACAGAACCCATTAAAACCGTACCAAACCACTATCACATTTATCTATGAAGATAATGACTTAATAATATTAAGAAAGATAATAACAAAAAAATAATACGAACCTTATAATTTCAATAAAGATGACCACTTAGATATAACTTCACTGTTAAACGAAAGCACTTTTATAGATTTAAATACACTAAATCACAAGAAGGATCTACTTGTACGATCAATAATATCGGAACAAACGTGCGTGGAGCGACGTCGATCGATGCGCAAGAGCAACTGACAAGAGGAATCGCCGACCCATGCGTCGGCGCAGGATTAACCGACCAAGTTGAAAAGACAGCTGTTACTTAAAATTATAGGGGTTTTAAGATACTTTTGTAAGTGATGGGAGTTCGTTGTGTTTATTCACCGTGAAACTAATGTATTTTTAGTAAATACGTAGGGCAGGTAACAACTACTGTAGGGCCAAGGGCTTGGATTGTAAAAGTCTGCTGTTTTTATACGATATTGCTTAGAACTCGATGGCTGCGTTTAAATAGATCTTGTGCTGCATCTACCCTACACTACATATTGTCGTATTGTAGACAAATAATACAAGTTGAGTTATAGATAATGTTAAATAATATCAAGTGGAGATAACAGGCAAATAATAATACGTAACGTATTAGATTATCTACGTTAGCCAAAGATAGGAAATTCCATTCATTCAAGCGAGGAAGGAAAACTTAAATTAGATCCTACCTACCCTATTACCTTACAAGGAGTATATAATACTTATGACGTCATGCCAAAAGGGGGTTCCTCAATGACAAATGATTGTATTCATGATTTGAATATTCGTCACTATTGATGACTATTTTGGATTACCATATTCCGTAACATCATTCACCTCTGTCATTGGTTCAGTGACCATAGCGACTGCCAAGTAAGGAGTCTCATTTTGATTCTTTGGTTCAATCTAGGTAATCATGATCTTCATCACCATCATCATCACTATAACAGCCACAAGACGTTAACTGCTGAACATAGGCCTTCCCCAGCTTTCAGATCGGCCGGTATAAGTAATATCATTAGCTTTGTCGATTTTTTAATTCTCAGTTGTATCTTGAGTCTGCCTTGATTTTTATCATGTGTATGGTAATAGACCCTTTATCAGCTGGTTCTTAACTCTTTCAGTCTTGATGGTCACTGTAACTAACCACCTTTTCTTAGAAATTCAATTTTTTAAGTATGCTCCAAATTACTTTGCATTGGTTTTTAAGCATTTCAGTATAATTGAATGAAATATATTCGTAACCAGTTAAAAGTGTGACTGAAAGAGTTAAAGTGGATATTACGTCTACTGAGTTAATTATTTCCTTCCTAATGTAATGTTATGCTTATGTAAATATGACAAAACTAGCGAAACCTTAAAACTTAACACCAAAGCCTTTTTTTTTTTTTTTTTAAGGGGGGAAAATCATCGAATGACTTCTCCCGCCTGGGTGAGGCGGGAGGGAGTGTCAGACTCTTACTGACTAAAAACCACCCCGTTCCTTCTCCTGCACGTCGAGCCGGAGCCCCGGTTACCCGTTAGGTTCTCCGCGACTCCGAATCGGCATCGGCCGTATTGGGCCCCATCTGTGGTGGTCTGATGGCTCTTTGAGGCGCGCGCGGAACGCGACGCGCCGTACGCTCGGGTCTGTTTCTGGTCGGACGGGGAGCCACCCATGCTCGCCGTCCGCAGGCCCGCGCTTACGGTGGCCGGAGATCGTCTCGCGATCCCCGACGCCCGGTGTGTCCTTCGCGATGGCTGGGTTGCGAGGAGGCAGCGCTTCGCTGCCTCACGCGTCCCGCCTCCTCCTTAGCTAGCATCACTGCTTCGCAAAAGGAGGAGACGGCATCCCAGTCCCCCTCGCTCCGCATCATGGCCTGCACTAGGCCCGGACGCGAGAGGTCGCCATCGCCGATCACTTCCCTGAGGACACGGCGGTGCTCAGCCCACGAAGGGCATTCTCCCACCGTGTGTTCCACCGTGTCCTCAGGGCGGTCCTCGCAGTGATGACACCCGGGCGTTTCCTCCCGCCCCATCAGACACAGGTACCTCCCGAAACTTCCATGTCCGGTGAGGACCTGCGTCAGGCGGTAGGTGAGGACGCCGTAGCGTCTCTCAAGCCACTCCTCAAAGAGGGGACTTACCGCTGCGATGGCAGCGAGCCCAGCCCTCGGTTGCGACAGTCGTTGCTGCCATTCCGCCATGAGATCGCGCCGGAGCTCATCCCGCCACGCACCTATTTGGCGCGGCAGCGGGGTTTCGCCCCGGCGACGTGCCTCCGCGCGCATGCCGTACACGCGCGCGAGCACCTTCGCCTCCAGATCCCACGGCGGTAATCCGGCAAGGAGGTTCGCCGACTCCCCAGAGATCGTGCGGTATCCGCGGATCATTCGGATCGCCATGACCCTCTGTGCCATGAGCAGCGTCCGAGCGGGACGCCGCAACAGGTTTGGCGCCCAAACAGGGGCGCCGTAGAGGGCCATGGACCGCACGAAACACCAAAGCCTATCACCACGTGGAAAAGCGTGATATTATGTAATCTGTTACGCCTATTCGAAGCGTAGCGTAATAATCCAAAGACCGGTTTTCACCGCAAAGACTCCCATTCGATTACTTATAACTTAAAATTAAACTTTCCGTTATGTGATTATTGAAATCTCCGAATCTGTATAGATGTTAAAGATAATGAATGGATTGTCTTTTGGAATGTTTCTTTTTCTTTAAAAACATTCAATAACATGATTGCTTATTAAAACTGCCTGTTTAAAAATCGAAAGGACTGTCTCTTTAGCCAAAAAAGACAAATGAAGAGAACACCATGATTTCAAGATCCAGGGACTAAATGCAAAATCTTAAGCTAAGAAGACACAACAACAAGACCAATGAGGAAATCAGTAGCAGTACCACTAAGACCCTAATACGATGGCAATTAAAGATTAATTATACAAACATCTCAAATTACATATCATAGAACATAATGACAGCTGTCAAAACTTATTAAACGCAATCGTAAAAGTTAAGAAAACGATCTCATGTTTCCTACAAAAAAAACCTAAATTCGGATCTCGGATCATGTTCCTACAAGAAACAAAATCTTCAATTCATCACATTTCGTTCAAGTGTTCTATATTCAGTAGTTTGGTCGGATCGATTTAGATCAATAACACGGAACAGTGGCGGTGTCAACGCACTGCGCCGGCGCAACATAAGGACGCGACCAATTACGAATCCGTCAAGTGGGCTGACATTTATTAGGCTGGTGATATAATTATAGTTTTTTAACTGACATTCTGATATTTTTAAACCAGTCTTTTGTTAAATTTATCTGTCGTGGAAATGTGTGTTATGGACTTTTATGGATAAGATTAGATTGCGATGCCCTTAGGAGTATCTTGTCCTTGATAAATCACGCCATCTACGTGTCAATGTCAGTCAAAAAGTTCGAAAGTATTCAAATAATGTTCTTTCTACGGAAAGTCGTATTGTTTATCGAAAACTTTGATGAATGCGACGTTAAAATGTATCTTCCCACACAAGATGTTAAAGTCAGTTAAAAATGACGGCTCATTTAAGCTTCTGTAGGCATTGTAGTTCTGTAGATCATTAATCACGTTTTAAGACTTGACTGTTAAAACTTAACAGCCGTGTAAGAATGACAATGTTAATGTTACTCATTGTTCATATTTAGAACATGCAGAAATCATAACTGAAAAAGGAAAGGCTGGAGAGGAAGAAAAACTAAAAAGGGATGTCTAAATTAGGTGATGGGTGATACAGGGGAAAAATAATTATGACGAAATGTTCCACATTATAATTTTATCCCTTTTTGAGTAAAATGTGTGCAAGTTGGTTGAAAGCAAAGTAAGGATAAAGACTTAACACGTATTTATCGTTAAAGGAGACAAGACTAAACAAGTAGGTACTGAATGCACTAAACAAACATACTAACTCCGACACCAAACCACAAAATATTGATAATACAGAAAATTCACAAAGGGCAACAAACTGTATGCATTTACATGCATAAGTTATAAAAACATTAGAAACACAAATTCCTTTGAACGAGGAATTCGCGAGGACATGCTTTATGGCGGTGCAGCATTAAATACAGCCCAGAGCAGCATAAATGATAATTTAATATCGGTATTCAGTTGTGTAAGGAGAAAATCACCGTTGGAAAGCTCATAACATAGTATATTATCGATATATTGCTTAAGTATTGGTAACGGGGACTAAGTAACTGGTTAAGTGATGCATAAATATCCTATTCGTGGATAATGAAATCGAATCTGCTGGAGGCATCAATCCATAATTTATACTTTAGTTAACGGACAGTTCTACACTAACTCTAGCTGTATTTGCATGCACCTATTATTTGAACCACTCTCTATTCGCAAAATATTAGGCTGATCGAAAGATTTACTATCGTGTTAAAATTAATACAGTGAATACCTTTTTAAATCTCAATACAGATAAAGCAATAAACAAAAATGAACACATACTAAATGATAAATTCGATAACAATGAACTATTCATCAATACGTATGATGATGAGAATACCCAAAGGCATGCCAAAGCTATGGAAAACAATGGTAATAAAGCAGGGAAGTTCAATCAATTCACACTCTATTAGTACACGAGTACCTCATACACTAGCTAGTAAAACAGTCGGTAATTGCAACCAATGACTCATTAACGGGCCAAGGGGCAAATCTCCAAGTTTTGTCGGAAGCGGCCTACTAACCAACGGGCGACGTGACGTCGACGAGACGACGCCGACTCTGCGTCATACTACAGACAACAGACGATGTATTTTGGATTTGTTTTTGGAGAAGTAAGTACCTATTAACAAAGTTTGCGATTGGTAGAATTTCTGATACATTTGTAAGGGGAAAATTAGCACCAGTTTGTAGTATTTATGCGTAATTTTCTCAAGGTTGATCCTACACATTGTCATCGCTTTGACCTACTTGAGCTGTAGGTTGCATTTGTCATTAGTTTCATTAGAATCTTAGAAACAGAGTTTTAATTAAGAAGAGGGTTCATTTCTATTGTTAGTTATAAAATCAGGCAATAATATAAAATCAGACACTATATTCACAAGAATGATTAAGTCACTATGATTGTTTGAGACAGGTGAAGTTAAGTGACATGTAGTGTGGAATTTGACGAAAGGATGTTTTCAAGGAGTCTCACTTGCCCTATATAACACAACATCTCTAAACTGTTATTCAAAAAAGTCTTAAACAAAACTAAAAACACCGCCCTTGACAGCAGCTTATAAGTATCGCCACACCGTTTGACATTGCACAGGACAATATTAAAACATAAATATTTATACTGTCTACCAATACTGTTTCCTACTTGTATGGTAGACAACCACATGGATCAACAGACACTATTGTAAATATTTAAACAGGATTCAAAGCTTTACATCCGTTGATTTAAGATTCAGAATCAAATGCTTTTATATTTGCACCCAAATGTCTTTGTTTGATTTTTCGTTAGGGTTGGCACAGAATTATAAACTTAGACTTTTTGCGTACATTATTGATATCCTGGCACTCGTATACATAGATTCAATAGAATAGACTTTAGTTTATAATAGAATTGCATGTTGTCAACTTTAATTTAATATAGGTATCCAAATGTAGCATTTAAAGCAGTTATAATACCCATCAACCGTCTAAAATTACAATTCAAAAAAGGATCGAGTACATTATTTGAAGAAAGTACGCAGCAGCCCTAACAGTGGCGACTGACAGGCGACAACAGTGACTCGGTACGCTAGGCCGCGACGGTTTATTTTAAAACGTTTTGACATTTTGTCATCCATGATTGTTTATTTCTGAACGAATGTCAAACTGTCATTGAGGTGATTATTGGTTTCAATATTTATACTTTCATAGACCTGTTTGGTAAATCGACATTAATTTGTAGATTGCTTCATTAGAACACTTTTCATACTTATTTTTTTTACTTTATTTCTAAATAACATAGCATCACACCTTTTTATCCCCAAAGGGGTAGGCAGAGGTACACATTATGACACTTAATGCCACTGTACAATGTAACACTCAGTTTTCACTCTATTTATGTTAGGACTCCTAACTTAGGAGTCCCATGTAATAGGGGATGAGCCTATTGCTATACACGGGGCACAATTTCGGACTCCGTGCTACTAGTGAGATTAAAAAAAAACCAGTTTTACTTTCCCCGGCCCAGGGATCCAACCCGAGACCCCTTGCCCGGCTTGCACGAGGCAGTCATTTCTAAATATATGTAATTAAAACGCAATTGTTTGCATACCCTATCATTATTATCTAATCTAATTCGTGTGATAAGATATCTGTTGCTTACAACGGGACCACGAAGCGTTGATAAATGAGCAAACTTCTTAAAACTGGATTAATCTGGATTTCAGTACTTTATTTATGGTGAAGATCACAGAACATATAAACTTTAAATTATGTTCTGTGGTAGAGAAATTGTCATTGCGTTCATTCATTGCGTTCTTATTAATGACATCTGTCCAAAGTTTTCTTCTAAGGCAAATATTAAATACAGATTGCTTTCTTAATCGAGTATCCGCGAGAAGTCTGATTGAATGGTCTATTTTCGCAATAAAGTATCACAAACCTTTAAAAATTACAATAGTCACTATTTAATTAAAGTAAGACGTGTCCAAATAACCAGTACAAGGCATATACACTTTTTTCCGCAGTTAATTTCAGTTCAAGTTTATTGTGCACCTTGTCAAATTATCGACCTTCATTCTAGCGACTGTAATTGTCATAAAAGTAAATGTCTGCATTGTTATATCGGACATATATTTCGATCTTAATAGGTTTGCTCTGAATTTTAAATGGCACTTTCATATTTTATATTTTTTTTGCCTTTTATTGTGAGTAATGGAAAGTTGTGGTCACTTTATCGGGTCAATGAAAAATTTTAAAATGTTCATAACTACAGTACAATCTTAAGATGATCATTAGCTCGACTATTGCTTAAATATAACTGTACACATACTAGATTCAGATATCGTAACCCAAGATGACATAATGCTACTAATACCAATATAAGAATAGGGTAGATGACTATTTTTTTATTTTAATGTCCGCCTGGTAGATTATTTTAAAACATTAGACACGTATTTTTTATTTTCTTACAGAATTAAATACTTTTGACAAAATATTGATTTGAAATATCGCATGACTGACGTCATTCTGGGTATATTTATTTTAACTAAGTGTTATTTTGTTATACGACAAAATAAAAAAATACATGTCCAATATGTTTTCATTACCTAACTGACCGACTAAATACATTTTTAATATTTATAACCTGACGTCACCCCTATTTAGAAAGGGAAGACGAAAACTTAACATTTGCTTTTCATGACCCCCGGATAGAATCTGAGAACCAGGTAGATCGGAATCTTCCTAAAGAATGGCCCTTTAACCGAAATCCCACGATATCACTCTACAACCAGACGGATTTATTTAAACATGTTAATCATTTCACAATCTTAGTAACTTTGTCGTTCTTATCAATATAATATCTATTCTATGGTAAAAGGTTATCGAGTTCAGATATTTGTTATGAACTTACAAGACCGGTTCATTCCAATGCAACCTGTGGCCCGAACATTTCTTTTTCGAAATGATTTTATTGTATTTTCTCACACTCTCCCAGCAACAAACCTTAACCTACATGTATTGTTCTTTTGTATACTGCCTTTTAGTTTTTTGTTTATAATTGTTTGATTTTAATTTTCTTTTTATTTAGTATTTATAAACTCATGTTTAGTTAATGTCACTAGCATAGAAGGACCGCCTACCACAATCTACTTGCTTAAAAGGTTGTCTTTAAATTTTGGTTTTATGTAAGTACATAATAATTGATGAAATACAGTTATTTTATTTTTATTTATTTTGTACTTTTATGTGTCTTAAGTTGAAAGGAGAAATAATTGGGGAGTAACTATATATCAATTCTTTATATGTAATACTAACTTATGCTAGCGGGTGTGCTCACGTTCCCGACTATAATCTATGCCTGTCCAGTTTCATTCCGATCCCTTCAGCTGTTTTGAGTAACATAAACACAAACACGCAAACTTTTACATTTATAATATTAAGTAACAGAGTAATATTAAGTTAGTACCTATCTCACAAGAGGATAAGTAGATTCAGCACTATTCATTACTATAATAAAACAACCTACCAGAACTGTACCGGACTCACGCATCGACCCTAGGATTTAAAACTTAACAGTCGAATAAGCAACTACAGGATCAACGACAGGTAATGACTAGAACTAGACTACAATCACTTATTAAAACTAATTGACAGTAACAATCTGATATCGAATGCGCTATATGTATCTGCAGTGCGACCCAAAAACATTGAAAAAAGGTCAAGCACGTGATAGTTCATTGTAAAACGAGAATTTATTGTAATCTTACATTTTGTAAGCTTTTCTTTGAGTTAATAAACTTAAATCCAGTGCATTAAGTCCAAATTATAATGGTTCTGAGTAAATTGCAAGTTTGTTGTAAGTATTTGTGATTATTTACGCCTTACCTATGTTTTATAGGTGTAATTAATGCAACTGTCGTTCACGATAAATGATATCTGGCTTTAAAATTCCCGTGTATGGATGGGGGATATGAAAATTATAAAGGTAAAGTCTTGTCTCTCAATCGGTGTAATAACACATTCTTTGACACAACACTTGTATTGATTCGCGTTTTTGGTGAGGATTTAAGTTCTACTGGAGGCCAAACATTCATAAATTATAGTAAGACTAGATTCTGATTTATAAGGACCAGTAAATGAACAGCTGATGTAAACTGTTCCCACTCCACACCTCTGCCTGTCTCTTTGAGTAAAACAGGTATAATTTGATATTTATCCACGTTTACAAGTGCTTATTATCTTACCCAAGTTACAGTAATAGTAAGTCGAGCGTAAATTGCTTGCTTGTTGTAATTATCTATGATTATCCTTAGATTTAATAATATAATAATATAATATAATACAATTATGTACCTATTAAAGCTGCGAAATTGGAGACTAGATATTCTATTTAAGTATAATTTACGCTTGATCATCTTTACTAATATTATAAATCGGAAAGTGAGTTTGTTCCGCTTTCACGCTGTAACTACTTAACCGATTGCTTTGATATTTTGCAGAAGTAAAGTTAGAAGTCCGGATTAAATAATAGGGTACTTTTTATCCGGAAAAAGAATGATATTTCCGAGGGAAACAAAAGTATCAGTATTGATGGTGCTGTGTGTCTTGGTATATGTCACATAGGCTACTTTTTATCCTTTTGTGACGCGAGCGAAGCCGCGGGTCAAAGCTAGTTAAATATAAGCATAGCATTCCACTCTTGGTTGTAGATTATCGACGATTCTCAAAGTACTTAACTTGCTAAGAAAACAGGTGGTTATCTAAGATTCCAGAGTTACATAACCTTTGGATATAAATATTTTAAACTATGCTACGAATGATGAATACGCTATGAATTATGGTTATAATATGAATTGAAGACATTGTGACATTTAAAATGCATGTCTTAACTTCTAGTTCGAAAAAGCTGGAAGCGAGAACACTTAATCCGTATACTGCTCAATATTCCAGCAACAAGACTCAGAATTTTTGTTTTAGGCCCTAGCTACTATGTATTAGACCCATCCAACCACTAAAGACTTACCTAACCACCAAATTACACAACGTACAACCACAACACAATACGAATAACATCTATAATTTTACGAGTAACCAACAAAAGGTGCTTTCACACAATCCCATCAGCAGCTGACCGCAAATCGTGGAGTTTTGACAAACAAAGTACGCGAGCGCTGGTAGTGTGTCAACAATAGAAAGGGCTTGGTCACGCCTCTTGCTAAGTAACTGTCGTAACAGCTACTCTTGGGAGAAACTGTACTCAAGGTGCTGCATCTAAAATGATGTAGTATAGTTATTGACTGGTTGTCTGACTGTGGACTGGCAGTCAAATTCTATACTTTTTTTGAACTGTCGAAAAGGACAGGTTTCTATGAATTTTGTACGAGATTGTGTTTTGTGACGTCAGAGTTTTTTAGTGTCAGACAGGATACTTATTTCTTAAAAATTGCTGGAAAAATACTAAAATGAAGGTGGACATAAAATCTATTAATGAAAGTGTGATTATTATTTAATAATTTTATTGTATTGAACAGTCGAAATAATTTATTTTTGATTAAGGAACGTACCCAACTGTTAACTGACGGACTAATTACATTTTTAATTTTCTTACCCTGGAAACTACCCTATTGTTGTATACTCGTAGTATCTTTATATAACGTGTTTTGTCAGAGACAACAATAACTGGTAACAAAAAAGATAACACCACTTCAATCCCTGTGCAAGTTGAATTTAAAGATAAACTTAATTTATCGCTGTATCATAAGATAAGTGGCGCCACAATTAACAGTCGATAAAAATGTAACAGCTACTTGTGTTATCCTGAATTCGATGCCAGGGACTTAATTATTGCAAACAGGCGCTACAGGGTACAGCTGATCAATTACACTTGCGTGTGGCCACCTTATTATATCCACAGTATAATTCTGCTAAACTTTTAATATCTCAAAGTGTAAAACTCTGTCTATCTTTATGTCTGACTGTATTGGCGTTTGTTAGCTTTACACTCTTAAACTGATAAACTGAATTAGGTAAAATGTAGTATGGAAGAAGGTTAAAAACACTGGGAGAAACGTGACATACATACTAAGATTTATTAGTTAATTTCATAGACACAGGATGTACTAAAATATTACCAAGATACAAGGTAAGATCATACTTTGAGAAGAAAATTACAATTAATCAATATTTCTACATTAACAAAGAATGAAATTAATTTCCAGAATTAATCTTATCAAGTTGAGATTGATGAAAACCTTTATTAACTAGGTCCACTCGTCAATTAACAAGCAAATTCTACGCAGGCGAAGTCGTGATCAAAAGTCAGTCCAATACAAATCGAACACGTTGTTCTTTCGCACAAACCGTCGCGTCATATGGTTGAAATTGCGTGATATTAATGTGTGTAGTGACAGATCCCTGATCCCGTATACTTTAGCAGATGTCCAAACAGGACGGACTTAATTTGTTTATAAACTGGGACTGTATATTAAAAAAAATGTTATTTCTATTATATAAAGATATATGTTACGATGAATTATGAAACTTTTATTATGTGTAGGATATTTACCTCGGAAATTCATTGCTGTAATTAGGTGTGGGTATGAGCAATGGAGATAAGAATGAAGATGTAAAGGCTTGTGACCACCCTATCATTGCGTAGAAAAATTACCCAATAGACATGAAAAATATTAAGTTCTATCGAACCATTGTAAGTAGGTACGTGTAATGTAAACAATACCTGTCCCTACCGCAATAAATGTAGTTAACTCGTCGAGTACCGACATTATAGACACAATTATAGAACAATAGGTTGCGGTCACCGGTAACCGCTTGGTGTTTGACAGTTTAATGGTCCGTATAGAACAATTCTCTCAGTGACAACTAAAATAAATTAAACACGGCATAACCGTATAAACTTTCAACCTTCAGTTACGGTTTAAAGTTAAAAAAGAGACATAACAATATATCCTTTTGCACATAAACGTTCAACGAGTACGAATGAAAGGGGGGAAGCAAAAAAGGATAACAGATGGCGCCGGTGTCGCGTCGGCGCCTGCGCACGGACGCTTTTTTGTCACGTGACAGAAAATATACAGAAGTTAAAACGCTTCTGAATAAAATACAAGTTACGTAGTATTTTCAGTCTTATGAGAATTTAAAAAAAAAACAAGTCACTTGAAGAATAGCATGTAAAAAAATGACGTGTAATATACCCAGGTTTTAAACATGTTTTATGTTTTAAAGATCAGATTATAGGTTGAAATATTACTCCAAATCAGCTTGATTTATTAAAAACCAGTTTTAAGTATTTTGTAGTCACAAATCCTGCAATTCTGAAATACACCTTTGCGATTGTGAAGAAATTAATTAATACTCGTATTGCAGAGATGAGGTCTGGTAGTATATAAAGTAGCTGTACTTATAAATTTTGATCCCAGTTTTTTATTATAAAGGACAAATTAAGATTATTTTTGATCTTCCACCGGACCCTTAAGCATAGTTTATCTCTTATGGAAAGAAAACTCCTTATGAAGGTTTAGCAGTAAGCAAACTGTCTTGAGATGATGCTGTTGATGACTTTGCCATAACATCATCATCATCAACAGCCTGAGAGTGGCCACTGGTGACAAAAGGCCTCTTCTCCCATGAAGAAGGTTTGAGCATTAATCACCACGTTTCCTCAATGTGAGTTGACTATTTCAAACTTTTAATTAATAAAAAAATATAAGTTCAGATTTCCTCACGATGTTTTCCTTCACCGTTTGTCAGTGGTGTCTAGATAATCTTGGAAAGTACTTATAACTCGGAAAACTCAACATTGGTATTTGCCGTTGGTAGGTTGCGTACCCGCACTCTCATGCATGAGACGCGGGCGTCTTAAACCTCCGGGCCACCACTACCCGTAGGGCCATCACAACATAACGACATAACATAACAGAAATATGTAAGTGTATCTATTTTATTTGCTCAATTAAATAGTTGCTTGCTTCTTGCTCACACCATTAACTCTTCTCTGCATCACCCAAAGGTCAGACTAGGACAAAATGCCTGCGGCATTAAGTCCACCTTATGGACATTTTGTGCATGAAGCTTAAATTAATAATAAAAAAAATAATGATAATCCTTCTGCAAATTATTTTTATTGTCAAGTTGACGCCGCCGTTGCAAGGATATTGCGTGTTTGTAGTGCACGCGCTAAGGCCGACTTTCGTGAGTTAATGCAACTACCTGTTTTCCCTGATTATAATAATAATTTGCATATAACTGTAATAACTGTATTGTAATATCGTCCAATAAATGTGTTAATTAGAATTAAAATGTATTTTTAGTTCGGATATAGTTGCTTAAACATTTTCAACTTTATTTTTTGGTGTGTAGGGGTGGTTTCTGAATAAGCCTTTAGTTTATTGCTTATTATCATGTATACTGTATTTATTATGGTCATATGGGTCAATATATCAACGGTATGTATCAATAGGTCACTAGTTGAAAGCTGGACAGATGTTAATCTTATTATTTAAATCAGGTTGTTTTACGTTGCACTGAAGAGAGAATAAAAAAGGTTTTATCCATATTTAATTTATATCAAAAGACAGAGGCTCCATCATATAGTGTCCTGGACTATTAACACGTTCACCGCCGCGTAGGTCACCGGTGATCTACGGTAGCGGAGGATTTGCCTTCAGCAGTTTTCTGTCGGCAGTCAAAGGCTTAAGAAAATCGTGTACCTACTTCAGAATATAGATATTTTCGAATGTATTAGAGGTAAACTACACACAATTACATTTGACACAGCTTTCTTCAGTTCCTTGATACGTGGAAATCAAAACTAAGATCCTGAAATCACTATTCATGCATCTAACCGCTAAATCAAGCATCCTAGGTATATGTACTAATGTCAAAGACAACTTCAAGTTGTAACCAATCCCACAAGTTATTTGCGGTTGTAAGTTGATGTTCAGCCAATCAGGTTACATTAACAGAATGAGGAAGTTGGTTCAGGTTTTATATTACACTGTTCCGGTTGTATTACTGTTATGTTATGACTCTGCATCTCCAAGCAAGGAATCTCTGGTTTAATTCTCGAATTGAGCAAAGTATTTTAGAGCTTTTAGAAATGCTATATAACATTATAGAGTCGGAGATTAATATCTAGCAACAATCTCCTTATAAAAAACTCCTTAAAGGTGACTATTACATTTCATATGTGTACCTCGGACTCAGACCCTCAAAGACAAGACACCTTCTTCAAGAATCATCAAATAAGCTTGCCATACATTTCGACAACTTTACTTGCACGTAACAAAACAATTATATGATAACTGTAATAATCTCCAGCAGAGAGAATTACAGCGGTCTTGTAATGTGCGCACGCGCATTGCTGGGAAATGAATGACGCCTGTCTATTGGCCGCACGAGAGATGGTAATAAAGTTACCACCGTGTACCGAACAGATGGTAAAATGACGCTACGTTGATATTAGTAAGAAATGGCATTAGTGGTCATTGTGGGGAATGTAGATAAATATTTTATGTGTTTTTTTGTTTGAGTGTTTGTAAAGAAAATGTGTGTATTTTTGGCGGAGATTTCGTATTTTTTTGTTAAGGATTAAAAAGTAAAAAAGGTGTCAATTCGATTGAATACATTAAATTGGTTTGCTGTTGAAACCGCAATAGGTATTGCAAAGGCATAAGCATAACATAGTAATCAAAATATACCTAAACTATTCCATTATGAGGACTTGCAGACTTAGAGTCCTTTCCTATTTGGAAACCGATACCAGAAACCAAGCTGGGAATGAAACATTTTAAGCCTTTGACTGCCAATAAAAAACTGTTGAAGGTAAATCCTCCGCTAACGTCGGTCACCGGCGACTTCCATGCCGTTTAACGTGTTAAGGTACTTATCAAAATGTAGCTACATGAGTAAAGCGTCATTTTAACGCTCAAACATACCCAAAGCGCTCATCACGCCATCTTAAATTTCCAAGCGTAAATAATTGTTCAATATAACAGTTCAAGTTAAAAACTCGTTAAGCAGAAAGTATGTAGATAAGTACTTATTATCTATGGGTAAAATTACAATTATCATTAACTTTACGACTGGTATTTTGTTTATGAATTTGTACCTACATATATGCGAGAGTGTAAATGTTTAGAGAAGAGCAATGGATTATTTTGTATGGTTAACGAGCAGACGGATCACCTGATGGTAAGCAATCAGCGCCACCCATGAACATCTGAAACACCAGAGGCGTTCCAAGTGCGTTACCAGCCTTTTGGGAACTTGGAATTTGAGGATGGTGGGGGATTCGGGGATTGGGTAGACGGGGTAGGGGGTTATTGGGCCTCCGGTAACTTCACTCACACGACGACACACAACGCAAACGTTGTTTCACGTCGGTTTTCTGTGAGGTCGTGGTATCACTCCGGTCAAGCCGGCCCCATTCGAAGCATGGACATTTGGGTCATGGATGTTCATTATTTAATTACTCAATCACAAGCTACTGTTTTCTTTTGTATACTGCTCAGCGCAGCGCTCTGTTAACGAAATTTAGCTGTTTCATTGTTTGAACGATGTCTGATTGTTGTTTTTTGAGCAAAAAGAGTGGTCCATCGACCACTCTCACTATCTTCATGTAAATTGTTTCATATCAATCACAAAGCTACTAACAAAATAACTGACTTTGTCGAAGTCAAAATCCATTTTGTCATCATCATCAGCCAGTGTCTATTCATCACGTCCTCTCTTCTTATGGGATGTGTCAATAAAGACGAAGTAGCAAGTCTTAATACATATTATTACAATCTGGCTGCACATTTGCACAACCGCAAATACGCGTCGGAATGTTTATAGTTATTGCAATAGATATTTGTAGTATTTGTACACACAACGTGATCTTAGGAAGTTCGCAGTTATTTCATATTGGGCTTACACAGGCGAGCTTTAGGTAGCTAGAGATGAAGAAATAATTATAGAATATTCTAGTAATCACTGATAAGTTTTGTATTTATTGAGTCCTACAATCTTAGGTTTCCTTGCTTACTTAATATTCTTATTGCTACGTCGTGTGTCACTCTCAAGCTTTTCATAGCTGTATTTTAAGTAGATTTGAGTTCTATCCGAATAGAGAGTCAGTTTTCAAAGCTGAAACCGAAACCAGGAATACTTATCCTAAAATATTATGTATGATGGAACCCTGCCTTCAGTCGGGTAAAAACCTTTGGCAAATCTATGGATCAAAGATCAAAATCAAATATAAGATCTCATCCAAATAGTCGTTCTTGTTACCACTCGATCGAGGCAGTCATTAACATAAAACAGTTAACCCAAAATTACTCCCTTTCAACCTCAAAGACCAATTACACGACCATTACCACTCGCACAGGTCTAATACCAAAGTAAAGGTGTTCCAACGCAAATTATATCAATTACCTTATATATATAACATGTACCACCATATTGAAAGTTATTATGGAAATCTATAGGTCAGACTTAATAAAAATGTGCGCGCCACGATTTCGAAATTATGGGAAATTATACAGAGTAGTTCGCAACTTAAGGTACTGAGGTCCTCTATTACTTTTAAGTAAAAAAAAAGAGTTCGATACAAAATGTAAGAAAAACATGAATCGACTTGATTCGTTCTTTAGTAAAATCAGACTACATTTTGTCTATGTAATGTTGTTTATTTATTTGTTAAAACTGCATTGTACTGCGCCTAATTGTATTGTTAATGGCTAGCAAGTGACACTAATAGTTCAAAATATGATTAATTTATTATAGATCAAGAAAATTGTGCTTAAACGCTTTGCTTTCGGTTGTTTTGTCGAGCGAGCGAGGTTATCGTAGCCCCAGCAAACCGAACATAACATCATCATAACATCACGCCTTTTATCCTCGAAGAAGTAGGTAGAGGTGCACATTTTGCCACTGTACAATGTAACACCCACTTTTCACTATCTATGTTACAAGGCCCATGTAATAGGGGGTGAGCCTATTGCCATATGCCGGGCACAATTCCAGACTCTGTGCTACTATTGAGAATTATTTTTTAAACCCAGTAATTCTTTGCCTTTGCCCAGCCAACTGCTGGGCAAAGGGTCTCGGGTTCGATTCCCTTGCGATTCCCGAATTCATTTGCGACTACTCGGCCAACGAGGCAGTCTAACCACCACCTGACAACGGATAGTACCATTAAAATATTTTCACGTGACTGCAATTTCCTAACTGCCGGTTACCCAACAGATATACGAATCGTATTACACACGTTTATTGCCATTAGTGGCGGGCTGGTATTGACAGAGATTGATTGATGTTTAAAAAAACTAATTGGTTTCGTAGCGTAGAAGATAATATATGAATGCATACCGATGTGAATTAGGTGATTATGATCACGTCAACGGATAGTAGGTTTCAAAATCATTGGCCCTTTGATTGCTTTTTGATGTGTGATTTTGAAATGGTTCTGGATACTACAAAGGTTGTTATTACTGACTAGATTATTTGGTCTTTCAGTTCACTGCAACTCAACTCAGACCATATCAACCATTGTGATTAAAATAATGCTTTGGTGATGAATGGTCTTTAATTACTTATCTCTTGGCTACATTACAGTATCAAAAATATTTGCAACACTTTTCCCACCTTATAAGGCAACGTTAAACAATTGCATTGCCAATATCAATCAAAATAATTGGGATGATGACAGGGTAATGAAAAAATATTGGACACGTATTTTTTATTTGTCGTATAATAAAACAATACTTAGATAAAACGAATCAAAGTTTAGGAGTGGGGGCTAAAACGTCATTTCTACGTATAAAATGTACATAGAAGTGACGTCACGTGACATTTCAAATCAATATGCCTATCATCAAAAGTATTCGTTTCTGTAAGAAAATAAAAATACGTGTCTATTGATTTAAAGTAATCTACTAGACGGACATTAAAATAAAAATTAGGCATCTACCCTATTATAGAACAAAATACAATAAATTGCAATTAAAACATGACAACAGAACCTAACCTAGATACATAAAGGGCAATCTTATCCAACAGCGATATCTTCCAGGCAAACCTTTAAATAATTTCATAGAAACAAATGTTATATTAAAACACAGTTACAAATGCAACAGACAGACAGTTAGAAAGGCATTATTTCCATGGGAACGTAATGCCGCAGGGTCACAGTTGTATGCCACAGCACATCAAACTACACTTATCTATCAAAACCCTTTTAGATTATCAACTTTATTTTTAAAGTTCTAAGGTTGGTAGTCTGTTCTGTGCCGGCGAGTGGCTGTGATACCGTTTAGTGCATAATCAATTTCGTGAAAGCCGACCACGATTTTCTCGTAAGTGTGACAATGTTGTATAAACTTATAAGCCATCTATAATGACGTTTTATTGTCCAATTATCATAGTTGTGTTGTTGGCTGTATAGATGTTATCACGGTCATTGCATTGAAAAAGTTTGTTGACCCATCATGATTATCGCCAAAGAGGCAAAAAGTTAGAAAAGATACCAAATCAAATGTGGTTTTGCGATCAAAAATGATCCTCAGATGCAACGATAACCAAGGTTTTCCATTGCCATCAATAACATCTGAATTTTAAAGCAATTATACCCATAGAACGTACAAAAATCTTAAGTGAAATACACTACACACATTTTTGAATATTCACCTACGATCTCAAAAATACACCACATAGATAGTTTCCATATGTAGACGCAAACAATCCCAAAAATATTCACACACAACAGTTTTATACATGGAAAAATGTCAAAAAATCGACTTGTATGCAAACATTGCATTCGGGTACAATGTTTGAGTGCAGTATGTGGTGAACAATGCGTGTTTACCGTCTGCCAGCCTAGTGGTGCGAACCACCGCTGTTTGTACAGTAAACAACGAAAAATAGGGAAAAAATCCCATGGAAAAGCTGCGCACTTTTACTGTATCGAAATTCAAGTTATTTGGGGGTATTTTTGTATAGATATGTCCATGTCGGTTCGGAGTTGAATTCTTTCGTTAAGTTTTAGCGTCAATGTGTTACTAGCTAGACTAGCTAGACGCTGTCACGCTTTAAGTTCTGACTGTCGACATTTTAGAATAGTGACAAAACTTTACGGTGTCTTCACAAAATGAAAGTTTTCTTTTGGTCAGATTTTACATTTATCGGTAGTAGGCAGCTATTTCCACTAGTTTGGTAATGGCACTATACGGATTTGATTAAGCCCAGTGTCGGACAATCTGATGTTGTGTGTTATCTTTCACAAATATGGAAGCGTTGGAAGCACGATAGTTTTAAAAGTCGTGATTCTCCAAAACTAAAGCCAAGGGTACACTAGGGGACAAATGTCCCACGACATAATTCGGCGACATGTCAAGCAAAGCCTGTCGATTTCGCCCGACATAATTATTACAAGGCGACAACGCGCGCCCTATGTCGCACAGCGGCGTTGATGTTGCCAGACAGGTCGACCAAAGGTAACGTCGAGCTATTTCACCCAACGTCGCTGGCGACACGTGTCCCAGGACATTTGTCCTCTAGTGTATCCTTGGTTTTAGTACCACATTCAGTCACACATTCCTTCATAGCTTAAGAAGTAGTACAGGTTTTCACAATGTTTGATATTTCTGGTAGCGACCAACAATAGTCAGAACATGTCGTAAAATCTTGTGTACCATTGTGCCAGCCGCTTCCGGATTATTTTCAGATTGGGGAACAAACGCACTGCGTGACTCAATGAAAGATCAGAGAACATTTCATAGCACTATAAAACACAGGTATTTGAACGTATAATAGATCTGATGATATAGTTTGATCTGCGTCTGGAGACTGTCCAAGATCTGATTACAAAGGATTTCGTTATTACTTACCTACGTAATTATTATGATTTTAGTGAGCCATTGGTACCTAGATACAAATCATTTTAAAAGTGTAAGAAAAATCCGAAAAATCTCGATCTCGAACTAAAAATAACGTAGGTATGGTCTATAAATCATGTTAGGTCTATATGTCTCTGAAAAGAATAAACTCCGCATCGCACAGTATTCTTCAAAGATTTTAATAGCGTCGTTAAATTACCTTAAATTTAAAGTACAAAATCACTTACCAGCAAAAGGCACATCGCACACGTATTCTTCAACGCAGTTGTCAGTGTTCCCGCTCCTATCAGTGGCGCCACTGGCGACTGAGGCCGCTGAGGCTGCTCGAAGGAGGTTCACCTCCGTCTCAGTTTGACTGTCCCGAAGTACCGACCTCCTTTTGTATTCCTGGTGGGAAGAAATGGTAAATTAGTGGCCAGTAGTATTAAAAAAGGTTTTGTTTGAAATTCGTTTGTTCTTTTAATTTTATTTTGTAAGCTTTTTCTTTAATTTGTTTT
Organism: Spodoptera picta; assembly: GCA_038387885.1. Classification (NCBI taxonomy): domain Eukaryota; kingdom Metazoa; phylum Arthropoda; class Insecta; order Lepidoptera; family Noctuidae; genus Spodoptera; species Spodoptera picta. The sequence continues at coordinate 245,377 of JAZHFQ010000308.1, forward strand.
ATATTTTGTTGACGTCATGGTGCGTTTTCGATTGTCATATCACCGGTTATACTCACCTTTACCGTGATGGATTAGTATCTACTTGGAACTTTTATTCACTTTTCTTGTATGGGTTCACCTTTCGCCATATGTTCTTTTTTTTGTCTTCATCCAATATACTCGTATAGATGTTTGAATTTTTACTTTTGAAACCCTATTGTCACCTTACCCGACTCGGGAATCGAACCCAGCACAAAACATCGCTCGGCAGACGCACTTGTAAACACTAGATCAACGAGGCAACTGGTCTGTACAGGTACTGAAGATAGATGTATGACAAGAATTAATTTCTTATGCCAACTTTTTAATCCTAATTAAGAACATAAACCTAAGTGATAATAAAATTGGGTCTTAAAATATAGGCCAATCACAATAAGGTGTGGTTTTCACGAGTCACGAAGCAATAAATTGGCGATAGCATCAATACGATAGGAAAAAAAATAATAAATAGAGTGCCATAACACATTGTAATAAAGTGCATTTTATTGCAGAGAAATGGTAGCCGAGCCAGCTGGAGTATAATTTGTAATATTGATCAGATAACAGTTTAGGAATTGTTATCTAATAAGTTCAAGCGTAGGTACGTCGACTCATGCAACAATGTTTACTTACCTTTAAAATATTATATAGAAGAAATTCAGACAAGTCTTGTTTCGTATCTAGGAATAGTCTGGAGCAGTATTCGGTCCTGACTTTTGTAGCAGACGGGTGAAAAGGTGGGCTAGATATATAGGTACTCTAATAATTTTGTCAAAAAAAAAAAGTTTAATTGCGTTTCTTGTTCGTTCTTCTCCATTCGAATCTACATTTTGTAACGAGCGCCTAGGTTCACTTACGGACTAACAGACTATTCTATTATTTCTTTATTTGTTAACGTTCCAAAAGTATCAGTTTATAGTTTCATTGAAATAAATGCTTTGTAAGCACGAATTAGGGAAGTGTCCGTAAGCTTAGTAGCATATTTATATTTTCTTTCAGGTATCTTGGTTATTATTGACATCCATTAATGAACAAAATGAACCAGCCTGATAACATAACTCAAATTTTCAAAACAATGACACGATTTAATATTTGTTAAGCAATGAATAAGTTGTCTTTCTCTTGTCTCATAAGTGGTGTGTTCTGCAACCAGCAAGTTTAAGTAATTGCTATTAAGTTACGAACAGGCGCATTGAAGTTTGCTCCGCATTCATTAGCCCAGTTTAAAGTCATTATCTTATAAACTAATAACGCCTTATTCTGTGACGTATGACGAATTGTAATGACAATAAAAAATTAAATAGGTAAGTAATTACGTTTAGTCATTTCTTATCTATCGATTTTGTTTAGGCTTCTATCGATCGTATTGAGTGCTTTTGTTCTTGCGTTCACTAGATGGCGTTAAAACAAATTAACACAATCCATTGAATCAATGTCTTTGTCAACAAAAGATTAAAACAGGATGGATATTTTCAAATAATCGAATGACCAAGGATCTTTACTAAACTAGCGAGCTTGGTCTCAAAATGGCGAACGCAGGTGTAGGACTAATTAAAAGCAAGCATCTACGCTACCTACGCATTGCTGCAAGTTTATGAACAGGCGTTCTTTATGAAATTAGCTACGTAACCATCCATGGTTGAAATAACACGTGTGTTCATAATCTACTTTATTGTTAGAAATAAGCAAAAAAAAGAAAAAAACCGCTAAAAATAAAAAAAACAAAACCAAGTAAAATAATATATTTTATTGCGTAACTAAATAAAAAGAAATTAATACACGAAGCCTTAAACAATAATAATAAAACTTAGACTAAAAATAAATTCACATTTTCGTCCGACGATACATTTTGAATAATAATATCAGTCTGATTGTCTTTCAAATTTTAACAAGATATAATAATACTCAAATTGAAAGGAAATAAAGTTAAAACTAAGGAAAATCAACTACATACTGAATATACTGTCATATAGGTAAAATATAACACTTACTAAAATATGGATCATTAAAATCGTTTTGTGAAATTGTTTAGAAGTAAATGCTTTTAAAATATCTATCCACTCTTTAACAAGGATATTAAATACATTCCATTTACAATAATATTATGTGGAATAGGGTAGTTTCCAAAATTTTATTGAAATGTCCGTCTGGTACATTAATTTAAAACTTTAGACACGTATTTTTTCTTTTCTCACAAAATAAAAAAATACTTTCGACGATAAATAATTAATTTGAAATATCGTGTGACGTCACAGCGTGCCACATTTTGTAGCACGTTATGACGTAACGACCTCCCACTCCTAAACATAGCGCCATTTTATCTAAGTATTACTTAATACGAGAAAATAAAAAAATACGTGTCTAATATTTTTCATTATCTAACAGACGGACTAATTAGTTTTTTTTATTTTGATACCCTGGAAACTACCCAATTGTATGGACGGCTCTGATATTTTTAAAGAACACAGAAATGTGTATTCTATATGTAAATGCATTGTTAAAAACATATTGAAATATGCAATAAAACATTGGTAAATTCATTTTTATTCGATATATCAACGAATTTCAACAAAACTATTTCAATTGCTTATAATAAAACTAAATATAGCACCTTACGGAATACTTAAGCAAAATAAAATATTCTATTTACAGAAAACACGAATATACTTAAAAAAATAAAGATACGAGCACCAATAAGTTAAAAAGACCCATATTTTTTTTACACAGTAAATATAGTTGTTTTTTTTGTCATCGGTCATTTTCGATACAATAAAACGAGATGACTATAGAGTTGAACGGGAACGACTAGGGCGCTTATTAAAGGCATTTAAACATCAGCTATTGACTACATCACTCTTGGATTTTTGTCTAATTCTTATCTCTTCTACAACCTCCATAATAAGCTGAAATGTTTTAAAATAAATTTAAAATTTTTAAAATTAAAATTTTGCTAGTGTCATGCTCATGCATAGGTGTTTGTGCTTGGTTAAAAGGGTGCTATAGCTAATGTGTTATTACAGTAATATACTTATTTTGTGGTGACAAGAAAGAAGAAATGAAGGATACTTTCATAAAGGTTCCCGGGTAACATTATTGGGTAGGGTTAGTCACATTAATAGTATATAGTTTTCTTTTACATGGATAGATTCCATGTATTGTGGTAAAAGGAAGATATTTTGTCTTAGTGAAATGGATAAGGCACTCTAAATGCATACAAACTAGACTAATATATATACAATATTTGGTACGACAATTATCTTCCTTTCAACACAAAAACAAAATACTATATTGGAACCGATATGAAGTACTAAGAACTATGTGATAAACTGATAAAGAAATACAGTAATCATAATTTAAAGAATAAAATAGGTAGGTGACTACATAGCATTCTATTTGTGACTAACCTGGCTCAAAGGCCTGATCCTTTCGTGTATGCAGTTCTCAGCCTGTTTAGCCGAAGGAGGTGGATGGTCAGGGGTCGGTGGCTGTTCATAATGCGTCGGCGACAACGGAATCGAGGCCCTCTTCCCGTCATAATAACGCTCACAATCGCTCGGACTATTCATCGACTGATCGTCTAATAGGCTTTCTAAGGAAGACTTTTCTTGGTTTGAGTATTTTCTTACTCTATTGTCATTCATTCTTGGTTCATAATTGTCATGTGATGGGGCGAAGTTGTTTCTTCTTAGTTTTCTCCTGGGGTTCTGTTCTTTAATGACTACGTTTTCGTACATAGCCGTGATGGCGACTGGCTGTGAGCGATGTTTGAGGCTAGGCCTTGGGTTAGGAACTGGGGCTACTCTGGGCGAATTGTGATTCTCTTCGTATTCCGAGTATGAAAGCTTGCCGTCGACGTATTGGTCCACCGACCGACCGTGTTTAAGGTAGTGTTTAGCACCCTGTAACAAGAAATTGGTTATGTTAGGGTTGATTGGCTACGTTATTTTCAAAACCTACTACTGGTTACTCCCGGTTTTTTTACTTATTTCTCAAAATCGCATGTTTAATAGTTGTTTTCGGATTGATTTAGGCCTTAAACTGAGGGGTCTATTTTCAACATAGTATCATGTCATAATAAGATCAATAAGAATACCGATGAGACCTAGATTCCAAGTCCTCGTATATTATATAAGCACGTTTAGACGAGAATAAAATGACTATACTTGGAAAACGTGACTTCATATTGTTTAAATATCATTAACATTGACCTTTCCACATTAAAATTCATGTGCACTGCTCATGACTTCATACATAGCCGGTAGTCCGTGCGCTGGAGCCGCACGAAATATTTCCTTCAAAACGATTTTTTGAGTCTGATGCACTTCAAACTAGTCTAGTGTCTAGACGAGTCGATTTATATTTATAATGACTATTTATATAACGCAATTCTTAAGATTGTATTGAAGAAAATTGATACAGAAAATATAAACCTTAATCCAAAAAGTGCAAAGGGGAAACATTTTATTTAAAAAACTACTACCAAAATTCTTTAAAATACACTCTCACCTTTAGAAATCCTTCGAAAGCTAATAAAACAACGAGAATTATCGAAAAGTCTACACTACACATGACAAAATTACCTGTATGTCATCCAGATCGTCTTGACTTCTTGCGTGGGGTCTCAGCTCATAGCTATACCCCGAAGAAGGGGAGTTGGCGTGGGTGGGGGACACTGACAAGTTCCTCCGTGGAGGTTTCTTGGGAGGGGTCGGCTGCAATACACACGATTCATTTTATGGTGGCCGTTGGTAAGGTACAGGGTACAGAGGTTGTGTAGGATTGGGAACTTTTGGGGTGAATTGTAGTATGACATTTTGAGGTTTCGACTTAGATAACATTTTACTAAGGTACGGTACGGTACGGTACTGGCACTAAGCCAATAAGAGTAATCCTTTGAGGTAGATCAAAATACAATATTATCGATGCTTCACACTCTCATTAATTAGCAACATACATGCATCAAAGTACTAATTATTACAAATTAATGAAGTTGAAAATATAATCAACAGGACAAATTGAGGAGTTTAATCTGACATACTAAGATACAAATCAACACGTCCTTTCCCAGAAATGTTCAACAAAATACCTAAACACAACCGAATACAAATTCCTGATCTAAATTGACGATACAAATGAACGTTAATGAGCAATTTAGAAGGCTGTCTATCTACGAGAATAGCAATCAAATAGGCGTCTATTTCTGTTACATCTCGTTGTCATCGCAGAAGCGAGATAAGTGCCCGCAATTGAGTAATAGGGAATTTGAATGGCGATGAGGATAACATCGCAAGGATGGTCCAAGTAGTGGGAGTAAGCATGTGACATATAAAGTACTGTAGGTCCTATTAGAAGAGGCCATTTATGTCAGATATTTGTTAAACGTATCATTATAAAACTAAATAAAAACTTCACAACAGAAGTTGCTTTTGACGACAAAGTATTGGAAGCGGACGCTGTTCAATTAAGGCAGTTCTCGCCAAAAATGGTTCATCTCCCATTTCTTGGCTGTTCTATCAAAAGCGATAACCAATAACAGACTTAAATGAAATCGCGATTCTTCTGTAACTTGAGTACCTTCACGTGGCCCAAGTGGCTCAAGTAATTCAATCCTGACCCGCGGATGAGGGGTAAATTGGTTGCAGCCGGTCACTGAATGGACAATTTTCTACATAAAAGCCTATTAGCCTACAGATGGCAGACTAAAACGGATTGCAAGAGTATTCTCAGGGAATTTTAAGAACCATAATGTTGTTATGCAATATGATATGTTTATTTCAATAAATACTGCATTTGTAACTGGTATTACAATTCTAAATACAGACACAAATAGTGCTTCAATACCGTTTAGATTTAAACAACCATTAGAAACCATTTAACCCGATAATATCAATCCCCAAAAACAAATTTTATCACAACGCGGTTATAGAAACCCAAATCCAGTGAAAATTGAACGAGTATTTCCAGCCCAAAAATCCCGTGGAATTAACTACAGCTTACACTAGCAACACAAACGTGATAATGCATTTAATCTGTCATTAAATTACATTGGGAACCATTACGCTTTAAACATTGCCCTATATAAAGGAGTTCGGTTTACAAATTTACAAATTGCAATAGTAAACGAGAGAACAGTAAACAGTGAATAAAACGGTCATGTTTACGTATGAACGTTAAACGCTCTTTGGTGTATGGGCTGTATGGCCCATTTACGGGACTGGATCAGTAGGGAAGTGGTGTAAGACGTGAATGGGACGCTTTTAACGCAACAATGGTGAAAGACTGAAGTTGTTTGCGTAATATTAATGCACTGATTTTTGTTATAACAATCGGGATCTTTAGGGAACAGATAGTGGCGGAGAGCTTAACAACAGGGGGTTTACTCTTAAATCCAATTCCGATCGATCGACATTGGTATTGTAAAATTTTGTACTCTTAAGTTGCAACACTAGTGCCCAATGCATCCTTATTGCGTGATTATTAAATGTTATTGAGTTTTCCGTACTCTGATTGCTATTTTAACAGCTAAGATAGGGGTTGTATAGTTTTGACATTGAATACTTGTTAAGTTTTTATTGGATTAAAATTGGATTGACATTGGTTTCAAGAGTAAGCATCAAGGTCTGATATCAAGTGCATAAAATACTATAATTTCCTATAAATGGATTCATTAAATAACAGACCAAAATATCCTCATGTGCACCATATTTTTTTCCTTATCATGTTAACATATGACGTAACGATTTCACGAACTACTTTCCACTGTGAACACCCATTACCACCCATTTATGGTAATTACACGCAGCATGACCCAACCTAATTTCTACAAAACACGCTTGTTCAATTTCCTATATTATTTCCCTTAGAGCCCAATATTCGTGGCCAGAGCCGCCTTTAATAACCCTTAACGCCAATTAATTTTGTGTAATTTACGCGGAATATGGGAATTTGACCGATGGAAATTCGTGGAGGCAATTTAGAGGCACTCGGAGGGTTTTGTTGACGGGCAACCTGTCACCGCGATCGATTTTATTTAAATTATTCTGTAATAATTCAATTAAGTGAAGCTGTAAATTATCTATGCAATGAAACATGGATTTATTTAGAGAAAGACTAAAATATTTGTTTCAAAATCCAATACAACAAGATATTATTTCCGAACTAAATGCAACGGTTAAGCATAAGACCACCTCATCACTCGCTGGAAGACTAACACATAAAGCAATAAACCCCAAAACAATACAAACACGAAAATTTCAAAGCCGTTCCACGAAGTAAAGACTTGAAGAACGTGGTACATCAAAGGGCTGGTAGATATAAATTGGCGGCGCAAGCGCAACGTTGATACGCGCGACAGCGATTAATATGGCGCCGGAACACACCATTGATTTGTACGAGGGATATTGACCGTGACCGATGGGGCTTGTTGCACATGACGGATGGATCGGTAGCTCAACGAAGGGTCTTTTATGAACAGTAAAATTGTACATTGTAACAAATTGTTTTGTCAAGCTGTCTACAGATGAATGTAAAGTTTACCATTAAACTACGAATCTACTATTAATACGACTACTTATTTTAAAATAATGTATTGATTTTTCAAAAGCTTTAAAATCGTAAAAAGTGTATAACGAGGAAGAAAATATTTATAGGAGTAGACATTGCTGAAACTCCACGTAATAATTTGCAAGCATCCAAACTTTTAGATCAGTTTTATTTGAAGCCAAGGCCGTATAGCTGAAAATACATTAATTTGCAGATCTTGATAGTCTCATAAGAATTTATGTATTCTTAATTGACAGATCATTTCTGTTTGCGAACGAAAATTGAAAAATTGATGAGGGCTTTCAATTTTCGAAACAAATCCATCATAGGTAAAGGAGAGTGGCCATTACTGGGTAAACGGACTTGCTTGTTCTAAAATCAATATTTTGCTGAGATCCACTCCTCGGTTTTCTTCGCTCACATTTCTCCATCTACAGGAATATTCTCGTCTGTTTATGCAACGCGGATATCAGAGTCTTAAATAAGACGCTGATGCACATATTATTTATTATTTTTCGTAAAAGCTGTTCCGAGCCCCGGTAACCTACATCGTGACGATGAAATCATCTATCTGTCCGTCCGTATACTAATAGGTATCTATATTTATATTTTATACAATGTATATTAGCTGGCCGTCTGTTTAACCACATGTGGATGTTGCAATCATTACACTGACGACTGTATGATAGGTAGGAATAGTTTCATTAATGGAGCGTTTATTGTTGATTAGAATCGAAAATTGAGCTTGTTCTTAGAATGTTGCAATACGATGTCAAGTAAAATAGTTTACATTCTTCATTTTGCAGCGATCAGTTTATCTCTGTCTATACTTATGCTTTCAATCTTAAGGTTGTTTAAAAGTCCGAAAGATCAATGGTTGTACTCCAGTCAATTTATCACTCCATTGACTAATTTATAACCGCAACTGTTTACCCTACATCTCGTAAACAGATTTAGGTTTTCAACAAAATTCAACCCTAACACTGTGAATCATGAGTACGTATCTAAAAGCTCGCACCCAGATAATCAAAGTTTACAAAACATACATTTATGACTCACATAGCAATACCAAACTATAGTAAGATATAAAGGAGGACAAGGTTTTTAGATCAACATTCAATCCTAGTAACCTATTTACATTTAATGAAAGCAATGTTTTGTAAACAATTGAGGAATTTGTGACGAAGAGTTTTGGACAAGACACGGATAAAAATACAGCTAACAAATATAACTGGACCAATAATATGCTAACTTTTAAAGAGAGCCTGTGCTCTAGAGGTCTGTACCTCGACACTGAAGAATCTGAAGAAAGAAGACAATAAAACCCAATGTCAATAGCTCTAAACCTGCAAACAAACAAAACATTTATTTTCAATAAACACCTGCAGGGAAATACCCATAGTCAACTGTCACTGCATCCGCGTAAACATGAATACCACTGGCTAAACGCCAGACGGGAGATATTTCCGTGCCCGCTAAACACACAGCATCAATGATCACAAAATATTCTGCAATTACATCACTGGATTGTATTCTGAGACTACTGATAGTGTATGAATTTAGAATACAAGAGAAAAACATGTCTTCTTGTGAGAATACAAAACATGTTTTGAAGTTTCTTGGTTGCCGATATTAAGAATATGAAATTTTCTTGAGAAGAAAAACTTTCAGAAGTTCACTATTGACGTATAGACGGTATAGACCTTTCAAAGCATTGTAACCTCGCGGAGAAAAAAGACTTAACAAATGCAGTTGATGTAGCCGAAAGGCTAAGGGAAACAAATAAAGGTTTTACTGGAAAGGATCCTGCTTGTTCTTTCTTCTTAGTTACTTGGTCTTTCATTCGACTAGTCATCAAAGCAGAAAATCGCTTGGAAGCTTGTTGCAACAGACAACAATTCAACCTTTTGAAACTTATCACATAACGTGATTCTCAGCAGAGATATTTTAGTAAACACGTGGATTGTATTATGACACATCGGAATTGGGTTATTGGGCCCTTGACTCAAAGATTTTATAACACCGTAACATCACTGTATCTGCTTTATCTTACTCTGAATCTACTCTGTATTTGTATCATATGCGGCCGGTTTTCTGTTTATTAATTTCTATTGCTTTTTATCTATTCTTATATTGATAGAGAATATTGTTCATGGAACATTGGAATGAAATGGAATCATTATTTGCATTAATTACCTACATTATTTGAAAAGATATATTTGAATGTAATTTTATAATTGTTATATTTTTTACCTATCAAACAAGATTCTCTAGTCTTAACTTAGAAAAGGTTTACTCTAGAGTCAAAAAGTTGCAACTTACATTGAATTCACACACACTGCGTTTTTCACTACAAACGCACTTCACACACAAACATACTACAACACTAGCACATCACACACACAGGCACTAAGAAGCACATAACAATCGATTTTCTACGATAATCGATCACTAATCGATAGCGCGAATATCTCGATTCCCGATTGTAATCGAGTGTGTTGGAGCGTGCGAACGCAGGCGTCGGTTTGATACGCGACGGCGCGACTGACCGCCCAATTTCTTTGCGTCAACTCATCGCGTAGTCGTGCCATGTGGCCGTCAGGAGATGTACCAGTTATGAACAATGCTGCATATGTGGAACTAAATATAGATAAGTGGCGGTTAACACATTTTACTGCAGACGTGATGATACTGAGAAATTATGGGCTAAGATATGATTCAGGAATTTATGATATCCCCACTACTCTATAAAAATCTTACGAAATTCTGTCTTTGGACGATGGTGAAAACATTCATTCATTCCAATGTTGTAAATACTTTGTCATGCACATAACAGGTGGTACAGTCCATTAAACAACTTATAAAAAATGAACAGTAGATAGAAGTATCAAACAAAGAGATTTCCTCTGTTTTGTTAATTGCATTCTCAAAAACACAGAAACAAAGAAATTAAAAAAATTTGGTGACACAACTCATGAAAGAACTGTTAAATAAATTAATCAACTGTCTGATGCACAAACATCCGATGCAAAAACACATGGCAGACTTAATCGCTTTTCTCACGAACCTTTTATTCAGTTTTTATTAGAACTTTAGACGTCATTACGATTTACATTCGTTAATAGTTTATTTTTGTTATGTGGGTTAGTCGGGTCTTCTGTTTCCTAAACTTTATGGTTAGAGAATGAAGAAACTGCTTTTATTATGCAAATTCTTAATACAGTTGTGAGTACAAGCTCAATTTTTTTTTTAAAGAAGAAAAAATGTCATCGATTTTCCTATTTATTGCCTATAAGATGGGTATTGAAACGCACTAAATAATAAAACAGTAATTGTTGATATTGAGAACACTTGTTTCCACAACTTAAAAATAAACCCAAAGTAAGTGAATAAAAATTGAACAGGGTACCTAGATGCCTAATTTTTATTTTAATGTCCGTCTGGTATGTAGATGATTTTATAACATTAGAAAACGTATTTTTTATTTTATTACAGAAACGAATACTTTCGACGATATAGAGGTATTGATTTGAAATGTTGCGTGACGTCACATCTATGTACATTTTATACGCAGAAATGACGTTTTAGCCCCCACTCCTAAACTTTGATTCAATTTATCTAAGTATTATTTTATTATACGACAAAATAAAAAAATACGTGTCTAATATTTTATCATTACCTTACTTACGGACTAATTAGATTTTTATATTTCATACCCCGTCATCATCCCTATTATTGGAATGGAATACTTCATCGTTAACTTCAGTATTTACGAATAAATGTTTAACTTTAAAATGTGACCAGTGTTTAGAAAACAAATTGTGGTTTTCTGTATGCATTTACATTGATTGTGTCATTTCGTGACGACATTCCGTGACACAAAATGTTCATTTTTATTATTATAATTATCCCTGAGTTCGCGTGACATCCAACAATCGTGCAACAGGTCATCGGGCGGGACAAAACACGAATTAATTACATGGCTTTTGTTGCCGTAATCACTATAAACAACATTAAAATGCATGTTTCCGATTCGTTCTTCAAATAAATTCGACTAATTAGTTTAATTGCGTGACTATTTTATCAAAAACATTTATATGGAACGGAGATTTGAAAAATTTCTTAATTTGGACTTACAAATTTTTGTAGCGCAATTAAAATAAGAATTATGGAATAAAAACTACAATGGATGGGAAATATTTCGTTCATTGTCGCTTTGAAATAAATTTTGCAGTAAGTAGTACTAAGCAGTATACGAGTAGAAACAGATAGTATTTCCAAAGCCAAGAAAAGGGTCCCAAGCATATAAATTAAACTAGACACGTTTTATTAGCACGCTGCGCATGTCACAATAGAATGTTGATCCCTTGATTGTGTTTAATTACGAGCATTTTTCCCACAACCAATTAGCAGTGTGTTCATATGACAGCAAAGCAATAAATATATCAATTAGGCCCTGTCTTTACTAACGGACGACTAACTTAGACCTTTACATGTATTTCAAAGTTTACTTAATCAATGGAGGTATGCTTTCCACATCTGGAAGATTAATCATCTCAAAGTGTGACATAATGCTGACTTATATAATTAATACTAAAGTAAAATGTCATACTACAATTCACTGGGTCTCCGATAAATATAATCATTTAGGATCGGAATCATAATAAGGGAGACATAAAAATATCAAAAACACAAACTACGTGAATGTGTACAAATATAAAAGTATTCATATCGGACCGCCATAGCGTGAAATAATATTTTTGCAATCGTACAAACACCAAGATAATGCAGAAAATTGAACTTTAAGACGTGTACTGTTAGAAAAGACAAACTTTATAAGAGAGCAGATAGTCATATAACAAGTTAAAATGTTAGAATATTTCTTACCGAAACTTTGCTGTACTCGTGATGATGTGCCAGAAGTAAAGGCGCACAGCTAGAGGCTGCACTGGACACGCTCAGCGCATCGCCTTCGCTGGTACCCTCCGCCTCGTCCCATCGCCGCCGCCCCGACCCGCTGCGAACACCCCCGACCATTCCCGGACCCCGCTCAAGCGAAGCAGAACCAAGCGACATATCCGTATCGACCCTCGGAATACCACTATCATCCTCGCACTCAGACGATGAACTCTCAGAGCCTTCTACTAAGCAAATACCACTCTCATGTTTCGATGAAGAAACCTCTGATTTGTCTTCGCAACTATTTTCCTCTACGATAACGTCAATTTCAGGTTTAGATTTACTTCCAAATCTGAAAGAGTCGCTGTGGACCCATGGTCTTTTTGCTGTGCTTACTTCTGATTTAACTGTCTCTGCGTCGGATACTTCTTCGTCCGAATGCAAGGTACCGTCGTCTGAATCATCTGACGAGTCTTCAATACAAGACTTGAATGACGCGTCAGATTTGATTGTGAAGTTAGAGTTACAAGAATGAAGTGACCAGTGACCGGAATATTCCGAGGAACTCGATTTTCTAACAGGCAAATGCACACCAGAAGCATTAGATATAGTAGAGGTTGTCGATGTTGAATGTGAGTTTAATGATATGACTTCTGCAATATCTTTGATAGAATAAGGACGTGCAGACGAAGATGATGAAAGAGTAGAGGGGTGTGACATAGGAGTGTAAACAGGACTTTCCAGGTCTGTATTTTTGCGAGTTAGATTGGTATTCCTTGCAATTATATCATCAACACTAATAACGGCGTATGGATCTTCTAAATTATTTGGTACCGATTTATTTTTCGGCAAAGTTAATTTATTTGTTGTCGAATAAGGAGAGGATTCTAGTGTGATATCTGGCGTCGAAATACTTCTTTTGATAGCTGAAAATTTAACAACTAAGTCTACAGGAGACTCGCGTCTGTTTGAGTGCAACGTACATGTACCGGAATCACAATAGCATTTAAATGACGATGATACTATTTCGTTTCTGTTTTTAAGCGCCTCAAAGTCGATAGTAACTTGTCCATCTTCAGGCTGAGTATTCTTGTCTAAAAGATCCTCAGCGCTACTGTGAAACTTTGGAGGTCTGGGCCTGCAGAAGCATATTGCTGTTTCAAAATAACTATCTCTTTTGTCGTTGGGGACTTTTGTAAATGGTGGAACATCACTATAAAGCGTTTCCCTGTTAAAAATGTAAATAAACTCTTTAACTGTAGGGGCGTTATAAATACAGTGTCCGGTACCTCTAATGTGATAATGAGCTAACGTTTCTTTTAAAAATGTATTATTCCATTGTGGTAAATCCTTAACCTTTACTGAATTTCTATCTACTTCAATGTTAGTAAACGTTTTATGTCTAAATAGAACTTTTTTACTGCCACTTTTTTCCGTCTTTTTGTTTGGAAGGGTTCCGGTCATGGATAGATACAATGGTTTTTCTTCTACTTCATAGCTACAATCAACATTCTCTAAAGCACTAGCTTCTGTCTGGTCTGAAGAATCCGATGCGGTCGATTGAGTTCGTGATATTTGTAATTTCGCAGTAGAATAGGGAGAAGTTTTACGATGCCGAAAAGATTTTGACTTCTCAGAAAGTAATATATCCTCAAGATTCGATTCATCAATCATAGAATCTGAAGATAATGTAGATGATCTACTTCGAGTAGAAGACTTATCATCAAAACCATCTGAACTTGGCTTTTTAGGTACGAAAGTCCTTTTCAAAGGTTCTGGCTGTTTTCTTTCTTGAATAACAGATATATTTTCATACAACGTTTTTCTTTCAACTTCATCGAGGGGTTTCACAGGAACATGAATTCTTGCAGCCGGCTTTGGTATAGTTTTAACTTCCATCACGATATTTTCATAAATGTTTTCATTACTACCTGAACTAGCTACGTTGAGCCGTGGAGGAGGCCTTGGGAGTGACAACTTTTTTCTACTTCCACCACTACCAGTTTTAGAAAATTCATAAGATTCGTAACATTCGTTAACTAATTGTGTTGATTCTGTAGATATAACAGATTTTCTGTCATTAACTTCTCTGGGTTCAAATATATTCAGTTTCAATGTATTATTAACAGCTTCATTTATTTTCAAATCTTTTTTACTTCTATCACTATAGTCTATTTCTGTAATCACAATAGATTCTGCAACAGATTCTTGAGAATCACTAAGCTCATTGTTTTCTGATATATTAGGTAGAGATGTTTTAAATCCAGGGCAGCTCCGGTTACTTCGATTAACGACAGAATCTCTGTTCAATGTGCCTAATCTATCTAATGATATAGTATCAAATTCATCGTTACAAACAATTTCGCCAGATTCCTCCTTTTTCGACAACATTTTAAAGAATTTACTGTTTCCTATAAGCAATGTATTTGAGTTACTTTTTTCCGGTTGTTTCGATTTGACATCGACTTCCGCTGCATTATTAGAAATATTAGGAGCTGAATTAAATTTCGCTTTTAGGCCCAAGCATTTTGAAGCAAGCTTTTTGACAAAACTTTGAGGATGACTTTTTGTTAGAGACGATGAAGATGGAGTTAAAGGGCTATCAATATTATTAGTATTTTTCTGGGTCTCTGTTGGTGTCCTGTAAAACACATAAAGCGACAAAAAATAAAACAAATCGTTAAACAAAATTTAACTTAACTTAATATGGTATCGTAAATATTGTTAAACACTTCATTAGTTTTTTACCACCACCATAAGCGAGAAAAATATAATAAATATAATGAAAAAAGAAAGATAACATGATTAAGAATATTAAGATGTAAGTACATATGTACATAGGTAGGTATCTAACAGAGAACTTGCAAATCGCTTGCACATTTTTTGTACTACCAATCGACAAAAAGTTGTTTAAAGTGAGTCATTTTCTTTTTAAGTATTCCTGTTACTCTGGTCTGATATTGGTTTGATTCAATGTTCTCATTACTTTCATTATTTTCATTATTATCATAAGTCTGTACAACACTTGCATCGTTAACGTCGATGCGCTCAATAGAGCCAATGTCTCTATCTGTCGACAAGTCATTTAAAGAAGAATAAATTCCCTCTTTACTTTTCATGGCAACGTAAATATCTTGACAGCTATGATACAGTAGTTGGCTACCGTCCGAGTGGCGAGCACGGTTTATTCTTTCTCTAATTTTCTCTTCTCTGTCTGGATCTTCGTGACAATAACAAGGCATCGGCTTAGCTTTCTGTTTCTTCTTAGTGAAAGGATGAACGTTTCCTCGGTAAGTTTGTGGATTTATTTCGTAAATATATAAATACTCAGGCGGCTCATAAATGCATCCAATGTCACCCCTAAGATGAACGAGATCAGTTTTGTTAAGTTGAACAGACAATGATTTCTCGTTATGCTGCATACCACTCATTGAAACATAGTCTTCATAATTACCCTCTGAACCAGTTTCAAAGTTTTCCGTAGTTTTAGAAAATATTTCATACTTTGCTACACTTCCCGATATTGTTGCACTTCTATGAAATTGTTGATGATTAAATTTATCCATAATTACGTAATCAGTTTTAGGGCCATCGTATTCCGGATTTGTGTCATCATCTTCCGTTAGATTTCTACTAACATTTTCGTATATGTTGTCTTCAACTACTTCACATTTAGGATAATCCTCTACTTTGACGCAGCTGTTAGCATAAATTGAGTCAATGTGGTCTTCATCAGGTTCAGGTATAAACTTAGACACATAAGCTATCGGCTTTGGAGTAGGTGTGGGTAATACTTTTTTAGGTGCACTGTTGGTGTTATTTAATTGGACTGAACCTGTAGTTACAGTTTTACTTGTTTGTTCAATAGTGGTTACTCTTTGGACGTTTTGTTTACCGAGATCGATTCGTCGTTCTACGGGCGACACATCGTTGTCTTCCTTTTCAGATCCCGAATCAGCTTCAGCTTTTGATTTGTTTCGTGATTTAAATTCACTTATAAGTTGATTTTGATTTTCCAATAATTCAGTACATGCAGTTTCAGAAGATATTGCATTGCCAATGATTTTAAATTGTTTATTGTTTCTAGCTTTGAGATCAAAACTCTCGCTTCTTTGTCTCATATCAACATTGATAGTATGGTTGACAATTGATTTAGTATGCCCTTTGAAACGGGGCTCTGGTGGTGGTGTTTTAGATTGAGCGTTAGTGACAGATATTTTTTTCCTATCATTGTTATTTGGGGAAGCGGGTGTTTTTGAATCAAGCACTATAGCAGGGGGTTTTAAAATATGAGTAGACCTGTAAATTAAAATATTTATGTGTTCACCGATATGTTACACGAAGATATTTTGATATTATGATTATAAATATATGTATTTATTCAGGTATTGGTTTACAAAACATTGTCACTTTTTAATGCAAACATTTTAATAGAGTGAGCTCTCTTTTAAATTTCATTAGGGCTTAAACTTCATCCCTTTGGTGGCGCGTCCACGTTTTCACCAAAGCTGAAAGTGCTCATCCTGAAGTATTTAGCTCGCCATCAAAGGACGTCGTCGGGGAGATATTTTTCTCGTGTCACACAAACGTCTCACCTAGCTGTTTGCAGACAAAATCAAAGATACGGAAGATTTTAATGAGGCAAGCCGTATTCAAAGTTTTTGTTTATAGTCAATTCTTTTGTAAACTTACATGATTCCTTTTTTAAAGAGATGGCAGCTTTTTTATTTGAATATGAATGTAAAAGTATTCTAAGAACATTTAATTAATTGCACAATTGTAGCTGCGTATATGTACGGTTTATGTATTTATTAATTGATTTATATGTATTTTTTAAATATAATAAATAATTTCTGACTAGTATTAGTCAAGCTAGACCCAACTACATCTCATTATTTTGCCATAACTACGCCCAAACAGTGAATATTATCAAAAAACATGATAATTCATCTAAATACGACACGAGTTTCTTAGATAGGGCCAAACTTCAAAGGCGACACGTCGTGTGTCGTAATTGAGACGAACCACTCCAATTAAAACTGAATGTTTTGAGCCCGGAGCCTCCTTTGAGTAATTGCCGGTACCTTTAACCCAGAGTCTCTTTACGTATAAACGGACAGATTTAAATAGAAAGAAATCGTGCATGTTAGTAGATAAAAGAAGATAAAGAGTCCCTTACCGTGTTAATGGTTAGCGTAATGAGTTATGATATTATGAACCTTGTACTACTACGGAATGTGCAGTCTAAGGCAGAATGTACTAAGCGTCTGTTTCACCTCATCTTATAAATATCCGATAAACTTAGGTGATCGATAGTTCATCCAAATTAAGTTCTTATTTCTTTATCTTGTATAGTGGTTATTCAGACATTGTGAAACAGATTTTAAGTATATATTTGAAGCATAGAAATGTAGTGCAATTATCTGCTTATGACTGCACAGTTAGGTTATGCATTTTCGTCAGCTTTAAGCTTGAAATATCTATTTTATGTGAATAAACAATTATGTATGTAGACTGAATTCTTTGTGTACAGTAAAAGTTGACGTCAAAGCATAGCCTTGGATTGTAATGAATCATTAAACAAACTGTCGATATTTATAAATCATTGGTTGTAAACAGATGAAGGGCTAATGTCTTAAAGTTTTAATTAGTTTGATATAGTTCACTATTGACCCGCCCCGGCTTCGCACGGGTGCAATATGCATGTATCATACAAATAAATCTTTCTTAAGAATCACTCTATCTATTAACAGCATCAAAATCCATTGCGTAGTTATAAAGATATAAGCACACATAGGGACAGACAGACGGCGGATAGCGACTTTGTTTTATACTATGTAGTGATTTTTGTTTGTATTATAACCGAAAGTCTCTATTAATTTAGTTTTCTTTGTTACTTTCTATAGAAATTCTTATTGTACAGAATCTTTGTTGCTGGATTCTGATACAAGATTACTTTACTAGCTGTGTCACTACTTCTGATTCAGCTTCAGTAACTTCAATGAATAATAATATATCGTATTTTCCAAAAAAAGTGTTAAATATTGTGTCGGTTAAGTTAATGACAACATACTCGATATTAATAAAACGGATCTTAAGCAAATTTGAACTCTGTCTTGTATAGGTTTAAACGCCAGTCTCTAAGGTTAAATGTTGGTAATACGTAACACAATATAGGACAAGAGATGTATGTTCTATATCGAGTTTCCATCTATAAGACTATAAATCACTGAGTCTATCTATACTGTCCCAATTTGCAACCTTCGCTTGCTTTAAATACATCAGCATTTCATTTGTTTACTTTTATTTTCTGTAGCGAAATAAATTACACACCTCATAAGGAGTGATATTCGAATTTAGGCTCTATTACAATGATGATAAGACTCACATTACGGCGTCAGGGCTGTAGTCCTGGACTGGGAACGGAGGCAATTCTTTGTCGCTGTCGAAATTCCCCATGAGGTTTTCATATTCTGTCAAAATCGGATGACATTCAATTAAGTAAGAAACAAAATATTACAAATGGCAAATACGGTGGTCGAGCAGTTTCATTCTTTCCATTTATTCTAGAGTTGGAAAAAGTGTTTTTTTTTTATGAAATAGAAGCAGCAAACAAGCAGACGGATCACCTGATGGTGAGGCGTCGCCCATGGATACCCACCCGCAAAATAATACTGTCTTCAGTATTTGTAGTTTTTCGAAAATTCTTATTAGTAGGTACACACTGAATTGTGACCAGTGTACAACAATAGGTTTACCTCCTATTCCATGGAACTGATAACATAACTATAAAAAAGTAGTTTTCACATAAAATTATACACTTTTGTCTTTCGAAGAATAAAATATGTTATGTAATCAAAACTTAATTGCAATTCATGATTAATAGTCAAATCTAACATTAAATTCCTTCTATGTTATAAAAACAGATATTAAAACGATATGAATAATATTATATAAATATCCTGATGTTAATAAATTATACACAAAACCATACGTAGCTTGTTATTGAGGTCATGTTATGAAATTAGATAATGAATATTATCCTGTAAGTTAAACATGGTATTTTGAGGATAACACCATCACCTATAGGTCTATTCTATGACGGCTATCGCTTTAGGAAACCATCATAACCATTATTAGGTACTTACCTATACAATACCATAAACGTGATTTTAATAAACAATTGTAACAGTGGTAAAATGTCTATTTCTTTCCAAGGAATAAAGCTTAATTTAAGTGTTAATAATTTTCTAAAATGATAGCCCATTATATATTTCATTAAGTCTAAAAATCATATAAAACAATGTTAGCTGAAAAACAAAACTAGCATAAAAACAAGTCTAATATGAAGTTAGTTTCTAAGTTAAAACTGAAAAATCTATGTTTTGTGTTATAAAAATTCAAATATACATACATAACTTCACGCCTGTCTCCCAAGGGGGTATGCAGAGACTATGGAATGCCAATTACTAATATGTATTTAGCAAAAACCAATCTTTATTGTTTTATTTAATTAACTGCATTAATTTCAGTTCCATTCTGATCTTATAAACACGCACAAAAATAATGAAATGCAAAGCCTAATAAAGCATGAAAAATCCAATGAAATGAAAATGAACCTAGACTAACAAAACACAAAAACGCTTTTACTACTACTACTTTTACAAACAACAACAATTTAAAAGCAGAAAACACAGGTGTACCTACAGGTGATGTTGTTGGACCAATTATGACATGTGACGTTGAAATTTGGACCAATCAGAATATGTAACGTTGAAATTTGGACTAATCAGAGCAGTTGATGATTTTGCGTTTAATCCGTCAACACCAGGCAAATGAATGAGCGACATACCTGCTTGGAACATACCTCGAATCACTTTCCTAACTTTTCTTGTAGCTTCTTCAGGATATTCAGCTAGAAGGTCGTAGACTGTCTTCCTTGAGGAGTCTTGAGCGTGAAGATCAGCTCCCTTGTTGAGAAGTATGCGAACCACTGAGGGTTTTCCGAAGCGAGCTGCTTCGTGGAGAGGTGTACCGCTGTGGGTTCTGACGTTTGGGTCCATGCCAGCGTCTATTAGAGCCGTTACCACGTCCCTGGTAAAAAGAAGTGAAAGTTAGTAGTGTTTTGGCTGTAAATGGGTTTATATTTAAAACTGTAGTATGTATTCTAGAAGGCTTGGATGTTGATTCTTTCTATATCCGAAGTACGCTTAAAAGAAATTGTCCGTTTCTGTAGAGGTTGCAATAGTGTGGTGCTACGTACCAATATTCGTTTCAGAGCTTTTACATACTTGTCCGGCAACAAAAACGTGGCAACTCCTACTAAGTCTAAAGTTTATTGGTTCTTAATGAATAACACGCATAATTTATACCTAGAACTGCAAAAATAAAAACCAATAAGCACAGCACAGTACCTACACTTCAATACATAAAAAACGTATAACAGAAAACTGAATTAAGTTCGATAGCAACGAGCTGAACGTAGATATTGATACCATACGTTGGCATTCACAATCATACATATTCAGGCGACTAACGAACCCGAGGACGCGTAGAAATTTCATCAAAAGCTCCCTGATTTTTATAAATCAAGCTATACTAAACCAGTTTATCATGATCTCGATTTGTATAATCTTTCTGAACATTGGACGGTCAGCATATACTGGTTCTGTATAGCTTGATGTGGAACTGTGTATCTGGGTATAAATTGCACGCAATTTTTTTGTATGATTGCATAAAAATAACGGGTATATTATAGTGTTAATTGATTCGTATGCTGTTTTTGTATAAATATATTGTACAACCACAAATAAAAGGGGTGGTTTGGTGGTGTTGTTGTCAGGAGTGATTGTTGACCACTAGGGCTGGTTAAAGTATGATTAGGCTTTTTAATTTCCGAATAAAATTCTCGGTGAAGGACTCCCTCTCCTATAACTTCTTCGAGCCCTTACATTACTCTGTGTTAGAGTCGGCTCCTAATCTTAACCAGATTAACTCCATATAAAACACAACTGAAAGAATATAGAAACTTATAGACTTAATCACAATTACAATGAATTAGTAGGAAATCAATTCAAAGTGGGTATTATTAGATTTATACGTAACCAAATAACATGATCAATAGAACAATGACGAATGTAATATATCTAAGATTATAGTGCTAACAGGAAAAATAAACCCTAAAGCTAAAGTTTGAAGATCCAAAAAGGATCCACAAGGAAATAAATCGTAAATAATTCAAATATAAACCTTAACTCGCTAAACATAGTGATTACTGTATAAGATGACGCGAAAAAGATTTAAGTTCGAAACAAAAGCGATTTGTTTAATGAATCATATTCGTTAAAATATTATTTACTGAGTGTATTAGGATAATTCCTAGAAATAAAATGATGATTTAGGTATTCAAAAGGATAATATTTGAAAAAGTGTACCAAATAATATACATACACATTAGATTTCGAAAAAGTTAATAGTGATGCACATAGTACATGACATGAGAGTGATTTTATCATAGTTGAAGACTTTTAATTTTTTTAATCTAGTGATACATGGTCCAATCCAAACTCCAAATCAACTGGTGAAATGGTTCCAACTATACATATTATGCGCAACAGATCTTATAATTAATCTAAGGGCAAAAAATTCCCAAGCGTAGGGCGCGTCCCGTTCTTCGCGCCCTCAAAGTGCCATCAGACCACTACAGATGGGGCACAATAAGGTTGATGCCGATACGGAGCCGTGGCGGACTTAACGGAGTGCAGGAGTAGGAACGGAGTGGTTTTTGATGTGGTGTGAAGAGTCTGACACTCCCTCTCGCCTCACCCGAGCGGTCGAAGTCATTGGATAATCCCCCCCCCCCCCCAAGCGGGGAAAGCTTTTTAATGTGTCTAGCTTTTTAGACACAAAGACTAGGGAGTTTGGAATTACGATATCACTAAAACCGCGGTTGCAACCACGATCTACGAGGAGGCAACGGATCTAAGTAAACCAGAAGTAAACTTGTCTTTAAAATTCTAATACATATTAGATACAGCAACAATAGTGTATAATTAACTACATAATCTACGAACGCACAATATCAAAGACTCAGTACTGCAACCACAAATAGTTACAACTATTTAGCTGAGATCTATTGTGTTATTGTTTTGCATAGCTGTTCCTCCGGTAGAAACAAAACAACATCGGTGTGTTGTGATACATTTTGTTGGTAGCTACAATTTGTTAGATGGAATTGTAGCAAAGTACTATTTCAAAGAAGTATAAATCCATGTAAGACGGAACTGGAAAGATTTATGCAGTCAAAATTGGGTTAAAGCAAGGCAAATGCAAAATCATTTATTTCATATCTAGACCAGGAAGGCATTTTTTAACGTCAAACAAATATTTTTAAGTTCTTTCAGTAATTTTATTTTGTTTTGTATTCGTTGCATGTATCATCTACACTGTGTCTTATATCTTATGTTTAATTTCCTTTTCCTGTCGCAGGTCTGCAGGAAGAAATCCCTTAAGGGATATGCAGTACCTAAGTACCTCATGTTTGTAATGTGTTGTCCTTTGTAATATTGTCTGTGTGTACATGAAATGATAAATAAATAAAATATTTATGTATAAAAATATCAGTAAAGACTGCAGACGGTCAGTCCTCTAGTGAAGCTATTTGCTAGTTTCAAAGTGTAGATTACTATGGAGAAGAACGAGCAACCAACTCCATAGGTTATTTAATGATAATTTTTATAACGAGGTTCACAATACAATTCTTGGTTACATTGTTTATTTTTTAAATTTGTTTAAGTTTAATGTGGTTCAAGATTTATAATGCTTTTGATTTCGAGTTAGATACATATTACGTTGATGGTGATGATACTGACGTATAGTATTATTAGCAAAACACATACACCCTGAATTTAAGGACAATATCATAAAATTGAGAATACTTAGGTACTATGAAATTGTATCGTGAAAATGTCACAATCCTATTAATATTATAAATGCGAAAGTTTGTGTGTGTGTGTGTGTGTGTGTGTGTGTGTGTGTGTGTGTGTGTGTGTGTGTGTGTGTGTGTGTGTGTGTGTGTGTGTGTGTGTGTGTGTGTGTGTGTGTGTGTGTGTGTGTGTGTGTGTGTGTGTGTGTGTGTGTGTTTGTTACACTTTCACATCAAAACGGCTGAAGGGATCCCGATAAAATTTGGAACAGGGGGTAGAGTATGGTCGGGAAAAATATAAAGTCCACTTTTATCCCATTTTTTTTAAGGGGGGAAAATCATCGAATAACTGCTCCCGCCTGGGTGAGGCGGAAGGGAGTGTCAGACTCTTACTGACTAAAAACCACCCCGTTCCTTCTCCTGCACCTCGAGCCGGAGCCCCGGTTACCCGTTAGGTTCTCCGCGACACTTTTATCCCATAGGAACGCGGCAGGTGATGCCGCTTGCAATGTAAATGAATTACATAAAACAAAAATCGCTGTATCTCTCAACATGGGACCTCCAAATCAACAATCACAAAGTGGGTAGCACACGCCACGCGTTGCCAATTTACCCCTTCGACGGGGCGCGTGGCAAATTGACACACTGAGTTACTTGACACGTTTACCTCCTTGTAGGTAAAATGGATACGGTATATGTATCAACGTAAGGTGGAATAAAGTGTTCAAATTAATGATTTTAAGTGAGATTGAAATATTAGGGTGGTTACTGTGCACAATATGTGCAGTGACAATGAAACATGGCCAGCTCTAGTCCCAGAATTTGCCAAAATATTAATGATTGACAATAATGATTTTAAGAGAGAATCTTATACTATTATATAAAGCAGAAGAGTTTGTTCTTTTGTTTGTTTGTTTGAACGCACTAATCTCCGTAACTACAAGTCTGATTTGAATAATTCTTTTTGTGTTGGATAACGTATTTATCGAGGATGGCTATAGGCTATAAAACATCACGCTACGACCAATAGGGGCTGAGCAGAGCGTGTGAAATCGCGAGGAAGTAGCTAGTGACAAAATTTGGGTGTTATATATCAATGAAACATGGCCCATCTCTAGTCTAAGAATTTTCCAAAATGTTTATAATAGGAAGGTAGGTTGGAACTGACAATATAAAAGATTATTAAATAATCAAAGAGTTCTGCTTGCCTGGTCTTTGTTCTATGTATGTGTGTATTGTCCATAAATCAGCCTTATTACACTCGTAAGAAGAGACCAGCAGAGATATTTTCTACTACGCCATAATTAGTCAAATTTATTTATCTAATCCACCGAAATTGTCTCCAAAATACCACATCTGCACAATTACCACGCTAAACGTAAATATGCGAAAACTGTCGACGCGTTATAACGAACGAATAAATATGAATATAAAGTGATTGCGCGCCTTCACATGAACATAAAATCACAACTAACATTATAAAGCAAAATTGAGTTTATTCGTCACCTCTTTACGTTTTAATGTGAAATTAAATTGTTACCTCTTGGTATACTACACATACTCTAAAACAGCATGCTAAAAGAGGTCTGTCGATTCGCAATTGTTCTCGCACAATCGAACCAACAAAACTATAAAACTAGAGAATTGTATTGTAAACCTGATTGAAAAAGAGTAACCTATGAAGTTTCTTGCTCGTTCTTCTCCATAGAAACCTACACCTTGGAACTACAGCTTCACTTTTAATTTTTTTGATGATGTTCAAAAGTACTTTTCTCGTGGTATTGAAATAAATGATTTTGACTTTGACTTTGCAAGCATGCTAATTCTGAGCAACATTCAACATTACGAAGCTCATTTCAAACATGATTTGGTGCTGGAAATTAGTATGTGTAACAATATTTTTATGATATATCAAATCCTCTAATCTTTTTGAAATTAGAAGTACGAAGTAGGACGTAAATTCACGCAGGCAAACCCGCAAGTAAAAGCTAGTGTCAATATGAAAGTGATTGAGCGTCTTTGCATTAACATAACGGTAATAATATACATACCTATGTACTACCTACTACATATTACAGAGGGAGAAAGCTTTCTTATGTTCGCAAGAAATTATTTCTAGATCAAATTAGGAGTGAATGTGATAAAGGAAAATGTTTTTTGCGTCAAGGTAGAGGTCAACACTGAATTCTGAGTAGATTCTGTAATAACTCATTTCTTATTAAGGTACTTTTTCTTATGTTTGATAGGCTGACGTTTGACCACTATTTCGCCTAGTGGTAAGCGTGCGTTTTTACTAGCTTGCTTTGCTACTATTTTTTTTATGGCATAAACTGGTGAACGAGCAGACGGATCTCCTGATGGTAAGCAATCGGCGTCGCCCATGGACACCTGGAACACCAGAGGCGTTACAAGTGCGTTACCAGCATTTTGGGGATTAGGAGTTGGAGGATCGTTGGGGATTCAGGGATTGGGGAGATTGGGGAAAGGGAGGGTAATTGGCCTCACTCACACGACTTGAGTTGCTTCACGGTTTTCTGTGAGGCCGTGGTATCACTCCGTTCGAGCCAGCCCATTCGTGCCGAAGCATGGCTCTCCCACACTTATAGTGTTAGTATTGTTTTTTCTTTTCAATTTAGTTTTCTCTTGTTTAATATTTATTTTTAATAATTCTGTCTGACGATTATCACACAAGCTGTTGATCTAGGGTTCTCAGTATGGCTTGTACCTAGTTGAGTAATGTCGTCGAAAAAGCTATGCTTATTCACGTAATTGTAACTTAATTAATTTAATCGTTTAATCTCTTGTTGGATTACATATTCGTAAGTATTGCTTTTATACATGGCTTCGCTCCATGGTCCTATCATAAGCGGTTTAGGCTTAAAACAAACTCGCATTAGTATTCCCTACTTAAGTTAGTACAAGATAAAACTATTTTCTAAAACATCGGGCGGCTGATAATTAGTCCGTCAGTTAGATAATGAAAAAATATTAGACACGTATTTTTTAAGTTGCAATACTTAGATAAAATGGCGCTAAGTTTAGGAACGGGAGGTCGTTATGTCATAACGTGCTACGTCAAAACGTGACACGCTGTGACGTCACACGATATTTCAAATTAATATATCGTCGAAAGTATTTAATTTTGTGAGAAAAGAAAAAATACGTATCTAAAGTTTTAAATTAATGTACCAGACGGACATTAAAATGAAATTTAAGAAACTACCCTATTGAATTTCCGACTTTATATCAAAACAATAAAGATGACATTTGGTGACTATAATTTACTGTTACAACAAAAAATATTAGTACAACACTTACTTCCTCCCATTTTTGCTGGCACGATGTAGAGGGGTTGATGTGAAGATCACGTTACGGCAGGCGGGGTATCTGTACTGGTCGACTAGTTGCGGTCGCACCTGTAGTAAATGCTGCACCACCGCCAATCTAGGGAAGAAAGGACCCTTTAGTAATATGTTTCTTAAGACCTGTCAATTAACAAATATCATTCATTTGACCTAAATAGGTTATAATTTCACGTAGGAGAACCGTGCTTCTGCACAAATGGGTGATCTCGACTCGAACGGAAGGATACCTCGGCCACACATAAAACCAGCGTGAAATAACGTTTGCGATTGATCGTGTGAGATAGCTGGAGGCTCAATCTCCCCTCCCCAAAAGGCGTACTCGTGTTACGAATATCCATAGGCAGCACTGATTGCTTACTATCAGGCGATCCACCAACTCTATTACTTCCTTATGGCGTATAAAGAAACAGGATTGCCAAATGACTTTCTAAATCAGTCGTTATATCAACACCTATTAAGTTTAAAATCAATTAACAAACTTGATAAGACATTCTTACCGGCCATACTGCGCTGCGAGGTCCAGTGCGCTTTCATCGTTATTGTTCTTGATGGTGACATCAGCTCCTCTTGATATCAGCTGGCCGACCACATTTACGAAGCCAAATTGGGCGGCAATAAGTAGTGCGGTTTCGTGGTCTGATGTCTGCGAGACAAAGTTTTAGGTTAAATAAGATAACAGAAGGTTAGAAATCAACATAATGTCCCTTACAATAAAACCATATTCAGGGATTCATTTACTACTTTTTAAAAAAAAATTACAATGTAGTACACTGTAACTTGACTACAAGCCTCCAATTTTAAACCCTAAAACCACAGAAATCCATTAACTATTAACAAAGCATCGATTTACATATTTGTAGGTACTAAACCTGTAGCCAATCGTGTTTTGCACGCCCTTTAAGTTGCCATATCTTATCCGTATTCAAATGTCGACGCCCCTGCAAATAGTGACCGGTTTAAAGTCGCCGAAGTTAAGTCTAGTTAAATAACTATCGATTCGAAGGCTTGGCGGACGCAATTTAATTATCTTAGTGACTAATAAACTATTGTTGGAGACTTGTAAATCTTAGGTAATTTATTTCAACTGTAATAATTCTTTTATTCCTTGGAACGGTAGGAAGAGGTGTGTATTTGAAAATGCTAGATGCCTTTCAATGGTTTCGGTGGCTTTTTTAAGGGAGGACAATCATCGAATGACTTCTCCCGTTTGGATGAGGCGGGAGGACCTGCGTGAGGCGGGAGTCCGGTATCTAGCTACATATACCTCTATAATAAAGGGCGCACCCAAAAAAGAAATATTTTGCTCGATTGTAGCATAATAGTTGCAGAATAACAGTCTATTCGACGAATAACTGACGACGTCAGTATATAACGACACAGTGATATTCCATAGCAAAAAAAATCTACAATAATCCCAAATAAGTTTCCGTGAAAGTTTCGATATAAATTATAACCTTAAACATATAGAAAAGTTAAGGTTTGTTATTGAAGAAATTGTTGGACAACTACGCCCATATATCAGAACCCTATATTATTTCCCACTTTCGTTGTGGATACATTTACATATTTTCTTTTACATTAAAATGGGTCACGTATACACCGATAACATTTCTTTATGAGTTTATTTGGCTATAGTGCCGCGTAAAACATTATTAAGCACCTGAGGTTTTTCGGTTTTCCAAAACTACTCAATATACAGTAACACAGAGCCTAGACTCGTGCCTAGTGTATTTAAAAAAAAACGTGTCCCTGACACTAAAATTGTCTCCTGTGTCGTGGGTACGTTTACAAACATACAATATCACATATACATGACACCCAGACCCGAAATTTGTGGTCCGACCAAAAACAATTTGTGGATCACACAAACAGTTGTTCCGTGCGGGAATCGGATCCCCTACACTTTGCGCGGCAGCCAGTCACCCAGCCACTGCGCCAACCCTGCAGTCAATAGATTCTTACCCTATCTTATACTATTATATAAAGTGGAAGAGTTTGTTTGTTTGTTTGAACGCGCTAATCTCCGTAAATACAAGTCTGATTTGAATAATTCTTTTTGATTTGGATAGTGCATTTATCAAGGATGGCTATAAGCTATAAAACAGCACGCTACGAACAATAGGAGCTGAGCAGAGCGTGTGAAACCGCGCGGAGGTAGCTAGTTTAATATGAGATTATTGGACTTGTCTACATAACTAGCACAAAGTGAGTTTTAACATTTAATAAAGTGCACATATGTACATTATTCCTTCTTGGACTAAAAGACTGTTGTCTTGTTAAGGATTTATTTGACTAGAGACCTGGAATGTTTCAAAGCAGGTATGCCGGTCATATACTAAACTTCTAAGTAAAAGGACGGAGCTGACGTAATGAACATTCTTAGAATGTTCTGGAACTTACTAGACTCGCGGATAGAGAACGCGTTAGGAATATTTTGCGGGATATCTTGAATAGATGTATGAACCTAACAAGTTATTGTGTTACGAATTCTTAGATAAGTTTTGAATAAGAAATCTTGTGAAAGGGTATTATGTTACCTACTAGAGCAATTGATAATTTCAGAACTCCGACTTTACTTAACTCGTTGATTACCGTCATTATAGACATAATTAAAGAACAATAGGTTGCGGTCACCGGTGACCGCGCGGTGTTTGACAGTTTAATGTAAAATCTAGTTACTTAGCTAGAAAAAAGCTATCTTCAATTTAGTAAAATTAAAACATCCATGAATCTTTTAGTCTTTCTTTAAAACTTTTCTAAATATTTTGGCAAAATCGTAAAACACTTTTTATACGTAATCACCGCCCGCCCATTGGTGTCATGATCTAGAAAAGCATTAAGAACTATTGCAAGTTAAAAGTATGGCCACAATAAACCAAATACCAAACCAAACCAAATAGAAAATTATTCAAGGCACAATGCACATGCTCCGCGAACGTCGGCAGTCACTATTGACCCCCATGGCGTTTAACGTGTTATTACTTTAAAGGTATACATACCAGCTGATCAATGTTAACAGGAGGGTTATGAGCAAGGAGCATCCAGCAGACATCGGTGTCACCGTTGAACGCGGCCAGGTGAAGGGGCGTAGCGCCTTTCTTGTCTACTATGCCAGGATTCGCGCCTACTGACAGTAGGACGCGGACTATCTCTCTAGAAAAGAATTTTTTAGTTAATATTTAGGTGAAATTTAATGTAAATACATAAGGGTGATTTTATAACAATTTGTAGGTGATTTTATCAATAATCCAAATCGGAATATTTTAACTACACTAGCTATTAGAGACAAAATTTTAATAGTATTGTTTTAAGGATTTTTTTAAGGGGGGAAAATCATCGAATGACTTCTCCCGCCTGGGTGAGGCGGGAGGGAGTGTCAGACTCTTACTGACTAAAAACCACCCCGTTCCTTCTCCTGCACGTCGAGCCGGAGCCCCGGTTACCCGTTAGGTTCTCCGCGACTCCGAATCGGCATCGGCCGTATTGGGCCCCATCTGTGGTGGTCTGATGGCTCTTTGAGGCGCGCGCGGAACGCGACGCGCCGTACGCTCGGGTCTGTTTCTGGTCGGACGGGGAGCCACCCATGCTCGCCGTCCGCAGGCCCGCGCTTACGGTGGCCGGAGATCGTCTCGCGATCCCCGACGCCCGGTGTGTCCTTCGCGATGGCTGGGTTGCGAGGAGGCAGCGCTTCGCTGCCTCACGCGCCCCGCCTCCTCCTTAGCTAGCATGACTGCTTCGCAAAAGGAGGAGACGGCATCCCAGTCCCCCTCGCTCCGCATCATGGCCTGCACTAGGCCCGGACGCGAGAGGTCGCCATCGCCGATCACTTTCCTGAGGACACGGCGGTGCTCAGCCCACGAAGGGCATTCTCCCACCGTGTGTTCCACCGTGTCCTCAGGGCGGTCCTCGCAGTGATGACACCCGGGCGTTTCCTCCCGCCCCATCAGACACAGGTACCTCCCGAAACTTCCATGTCCGGTGAGGACCTGCGTCAGGCGGTAGGTGAGGACGCCGTAGCGTCTCTCAAGCCACTCCTCAAAGAGGGGACTTACCGCTGCGATGGCAGCGAGCCCATTGTTACAGTGCTTGGCCACCACTGAATGGCTTTCAGTTAGCTTAACTGACACATATTTACAATGGAAGATGTGTCTAATCATCTCCATAAATTAGACTCGATATGTATTTAGCCCAAATCAGAAATATTAAGTAGGGTCTTAGTAACTTTACTGGCAGATAGTTTAGTCAAAATGGCTGTTAAAACAGCATACTTCAATTTTTATATGGAATAGGAGGCAAACGAGCAAACGGGTCACCTAATAGTAAGCGATCAGTGCCGCCCATGGACACCCACAACACTAGAGGAGTCACAGGTGCGTTGCCGGCCTTTAGAAAACGAATACGCTCGCACTTCGAAAGGTTTTAAGGGCACTAGCATCAGGTTATTTTAAAGTGCATTAAAAATAAGAAAGCCTATAGTCATCCTTCGATTCCAAAACCAGTTCCTTCACTGAGGACTCAATACTATTCAATTGAAAGAGTGAACAATTTTTTACTTTTTCGAAATTGAATTTAAACACTGAGAGTCTCATTTCAATTAATTATTCCGATAATTAATTGTACCAACTTTTATTCAAAAACATTTCGAAACGCCAGGTCGACGCATCTCGTGACCAGAGGGCTGATCTTTTTCTCGGTCAGAGGTTGAGCATTGCTATAAAACGTGGCAATGCTGCCAGCCTTCTGGGTACTTTCCCTGCTGACATCGATGCGGACGAATTTTTCGATGATTTGTGTAAATAGTTATTTTTAGTTTTGTTTTAATTAAATTTTATATAAGTTGTATATATTTAGTAATTATTTATTTATTTATTATTTTCAGCCATGATCGTCCCACTGCAGGGTAAAGGCCTCCCTACCCTCCTTCCACTCCTCTCTATGTAAAGCTTTTTGCGGCCAATCCTTGTCATAGATGTCTAGTTCGTCCCGCCATCTCCTTTTGGGCCTGCCGCGACGTCTACTGACGTTGAGTGGGCTCCACTCAGTAGTAAGTTTTGCCCACCGCTCGTTTGACATGCGGCAGACATGACCAGCCCAGTATTATTATATTTAGTAATAGTTAGTATTTATTTTTGGAACTTAATATGCCATCATAAAACTTGACGTCACCAATTAGTAACATTTATTTACTTATTTTTGAGTTATTCATTAATTAATCGATTAGTATAACAATATAAAACGTAAAATAATAGATTATTAATTTAAATTATATACAAACTTTACAATAGAAAATTTTAATTAAACGGTATTTTAGTGTGGTATATGTTCATATATTGCACTCGCATGCATGAATCACAATGGTAAATCAAATAGATTTTCCCATATAACATTTGTTTGCGGTTGTCTGCTCCTCTGACGTCACTCAACAACGTCCAAAGTCGACTTTATATAAATAAGTAGGTATTACTATTGTGAAGGAAAAAGTGTTAAAACAAACAAAAATCCTTTGTTTTAGAACCCAATTACATTTTTATATGAAAAAAATCATGAAATTTGTACAAAAAGTGAATTTTATTAAAATAAAAGTCGAATTAATAACAAAACTTACCGATGACCATTCAAACATGCTTGATGAAGTGGTGTATAACCGTTATCATCCTGTACATTCACACCCGCACCCCGACGCAAGCTGTAACAAACGAAAAAATAAATAAAAAAACGTACAAAAAGAATTCGCAGTCGGTAGGATTCGAACCTACGCTCCCAGAGGGAATCTGATTTCTAGTCAGACGCCTTAACCGCTCGGCCACGACTGCCATGAAAGCACTGTCGAAATTAGCGACCGCGTCATACAATTTCGCTATTAGAAAGACAGCCATTCACAAACACGTTTTGGAAATACCATTCTATTATTGCGTATGTCGTACTTCGTACGTCATTACTTCTATATTAACACGTTTCATTCGATATTGTTATTGAAATACGGAAAAACAAAGTACCCTATCTAATAATATGTAACGATTTAAGAAAATATTTCACGTACGATATATTCAGTACATTTTATAATCGCAATGTTCCCAAAAACCGTGATAAGATATTTTTATTAACGCTTCCGAGTACGGCAGGCCTCAGATACCTGATAAAGTATCGGTAAACAAACATTGATTATTATTCAATTGGTTTGTCAACAAGACAAAATCATTACACCGTCCTTGAACTCACCAAGTGCGGTCATCGAACCATGCACTTTACGGTTCATCATACGTTCAAGCATATCACAACTGTAAAACTGTGACGCAAAAGGTTCATATTTCCGTGGCACTAATTGTAAATAGCTTGAGATATAAGTACAATAACGATACTTGCATTTTAATGAAGGACATTTGCAATACAGCCATAAGGAATTCTAGGACTATTTTCACTAAAACTGGTCATAAAGCATTAAGTCGTTAATGTTTTATATCATGATATGGAATATTTTAATGATAACTATATAAATGGTGAAGGCAAGACACCTATTTAAAAAGAATCAATCCAAAAAGATAATTAATTACTACACAAATCAGAAAATGACTATTTATATCTTGCTATGCCTAATTTTTGGAAGACCTCAATAGAAAGTTTCTATACTCTAAAAAAAGACACATGTAACAACGTTGATACAAAACATTACATTGTCATTAGTCCTTGTCACTATCAAGCCCACATGCTCAATAAATATTGTCAACATTAAATAAATCAATCTCAATTTCTATAACACCCGAAATCAAGCTCTAATGGGCAATTTTTTGCCCAATTAAGCACAGAGCTGAGATACAAAAAGTAACAGATGGGTAGTAATTAGGTATGTACGAAATAAGTTTACGGGTCAACCGTTAGTGCCAAATAAACAATTATGAGAATGGCACAAACGGTACAATTTGCGTAATAGCTGTACAAACATTTTGTTATGATTTTTTTGTGTCATGCGAACTTAAGATAAAGACGTTGTCATTATCGCATTAGATTTTGTTAGAATAAGTATTTATGCAGCATTATAATCATAACTTAATTTGGGTACTGTTATCGATCGATGTAATTTAAGGTAAATAAATAAATGGGAGGTATGAAATGGAAACGACTAAAAAGAAGAAAGAATAGAGAGTAATCTACATAAGGATTTGCAGAAATCCAACCCAACAGACTCATAAACCCAGAATACAAAAAGAAACCTGAAAAAAACAAAAACTAAAAGAGGCAAACAGACAATCAGGTAGAAAACTGAGGTGTGTATACGAATTCCAGGACAGGCGAGGACGAGCTTAAAATCCGTAACGTTAATGAGTTATCGGACATTCTTAACAAACATAAACCATAAATTATGAAATAAAGTCACATAAACACGCGATTGCAAATGAAATAAAAAAAAATAATGTCAAGGTCAACGTAAAAACCCATTACTTTGAAACACCGTGTGTGTATTTGCTTCTCTGCGAAACTATACTGAATAGATATAGTCTCAAAGTTCATGTTAAAACTGGAAAGAGACTGTGGGAGATATGCAAAAATTACCAGTATATGGATATGGGTATTCCAAGAACCGGAAGTTACGTGTTGGAGCCGTCAAAGGCAACGTGCGTTGGGCCTGTCCGGTTTTTCCAAGAATCAAAGCCTCTTGAGTCACCGAACAAGCGAACGAGTTCTTAAATCGATTTGACCACTGCTAATGATAAGTTTGGGATGGAAATCGATAAACATTTTGTTGTTATTATCGCTATTATGTTTAGAATTCCGCGAATTTTAAATATACCTTTTTTAATGCCCTCGTCTAAGGTTATCAGAAACAAGATCAATAAAAGGAGAATCTCGATTCTAATGAGAAAATAGAATAACAAGATGATAAATTGCTCCAAATATACCTTTGAAAATAATTTCAAGATCAGTTCTTGTTACCAAGGGCTTTTGAAGAGGGGGATAAAAGTAGATAGCAACTTTTGGATTCGCAAACTCAGCTATACAAGCCGAAGCCTTGGATAACGACGACCAAGTGTTGCGAATACGTGCAGAAGTACTTAATATTGATGAGTAATTCATAAATTGATAATTTAATTACTAACAATCTAATTATGTCTTTGTATCACAACATTATCCATTATTTGTAGTGATAACGGTAATGACAGTAATTTCACTTGACTCTGGTAGAGAATTTAGAGATAGTGTATGCAAATGGTACAGTTTGTAACAGTAAGAAGTAACATGTTAAACAAATAAACAATACACTATGTATCTATAGTCAGTCACGCAAATAAATAATCAGTTGGTCCCGTTACAGCAACAGTCATTTGCAAACCGAGAGAGGAGGCAAGCGTAACGTCAAACTTTGCCAATTTGACGGACCATGAAGACAACTTAAACTTTGAATGTCGCAACATCTGTCGCTATGTAGATTTAAAGAGCCTGGCTCAAGATAATGATAAAAACAAAACAAATTGAAATCAGGCCACAATGCCGATAAGAACACAAATACTGAAATAAACTTGAGTCAACGTAATTTTGAAATTATGTTTTACATTTTTGTGGAAATTTAAATATTTGCGAAGCCGTTTAATTAACTATGAAGCTATAAGTCTCGTACCTTCTTTATTTAATGACATAATAAAATCGTAGGCTTAAGAATAAAACAATACATTATTATTTTCCTTGATCATGCGTTTGGTTTTGTGGTAAATGACCTAAACACCAAGTTTTAATGGATACCAACTGTTTTCGTGAAATTAAAACCGACTCCCTCTATACACTTTCACCGTAACTAGGTATAAAAGTTTCGAAACTAAAGGTATCAAATTCATAACAGCGTCTCTAAAATATAGGCCCAAAAATTAATGAAGAATAAAATCAAAAGAGAATGTACAATGATAGATTATTAGGCACTTGTGGAGAAGGTAACAAAAGACAACTTTCTCTCAACCTAATAAGTCAACGGTAGAATAACCTGATTGAAGATACGTATAACACTTGGTCAATAACGAAATATTGAGGTTCGAACTAGCCTATGAGTCATACGGCACTATGTAAGACATAAACAATAACATACTAACTGGCATGTATGTACGTCACTAACCAGTTAACTACAACAATCTCTAGAGTTCTCGATTGTTATACTTGATGGTTTTAATGCCGATTCGCTTGTGTTAATTTGTTTTCAAACAGTGGATGGATTAACAAATCCATGATCGGTTATATCGTCAGGTCATAAAAAATAATAAGAACCACAAGCATCCGGCAGAACCAACTTTTTGCTCTAATTCTAAGTTCACTCACCTGTTAGCTCCAAAAACTCTGTGACTAAACTTTTTAGTTTTAACCCAACTCCTTTGGAAACTGTACCTAACATCGCTAATATTTAAATCGAAACTGTTTTTATAATTGCAGCACTGCACTGTTCTCTCACTGTCACTCATTGTACTCGTCATAATAACATCAAACACTACAATGAAATGACGATGAAACTAAATGTAAGTTTAAAATTGTGGAATCGTGACTCACGTAGCACTCACAAGCAATATTGACAGGATGGTACGCACTGGGAACCATGTTCAAAATGACACTAAAATTCAACAGGTCTCACCGGTGTGTACAGACGCTAGGTTGAATGAAGTTTGCGTACCTACAATTCTAACAACAGAAAAGAGATAAGATAATTTCTGATTAGATATGCGAATTGGTCCAAGGAAATGCAAAACGGTTATATGATAATCAATTTGTTTTGTTGTATTTCGTCGGTTTTAGACGTGATTAGAACATTGAAGTATAATTAACTTGGATTATTTAGTTTGGTATTCCCATACTGTAATATGTTCAGCAGTTCAATTATTAGGAAAACATTGAGGTAAATGATTTAAAACTATGGCAAATGAAAGAACAATGACTTTAAGTAACAATTAATAAGTTAAGTGATATTTCTATAAAAGTAAACCAAGGTATGGGAATTATTAAATCGAGGTAGAACAACAAATAGAACAGGTACATTTTACGAAAACCAAAGCAATACACTACAACGCGTCTCTTCAAGCACAGATACTGACACAAAATGTGTACAATATTTAATAATATAAATATCAATAGTAATTATACACAAATGACAGACACAGTTAGTCAGTATTCAACAAGATAACAGAACCGATCAACTTTTTACTATACTGTTGCAAACGCTTTAGCAAAGTCTGCACTATTATTACACGTAATTCAAAGTATAAAAACAAAGTATTACTGAATAATGAAGAGCATCACAAAAATCTATACCAACATACCGACTTAATTATATTATTTAACTTGAATTCATATCATTTGAGGAACTGCTTTAGACCTTGAGAAAAAATTTTATAATCTTCCGGTGTCCTTAGATTATGTTCAATGAGTTTGAATCAGATAATTAAATGTTCAAGTCAAGTATTACGTCATTTGTAATGGAAGTAACTATTTTCGAATTCATGAACTAACATTCTCAGGTAATTAGAAAACAAACTGCAGTTGTCTTTTGTTTTGACTGCTTTTTCAGGGTATCAAAAAAGTAATGGTGGCTATTTTTTTTATTTTATCAAAACCACCGATTGCGAGCATAGCCAGCTCTCTATTGAGCTTCAATTATCTTTCAATGACTCTCTACCTTTAGGTACAAATATTCGATCTTAAAAAATAGTACACTAACACGCACATACACCAACGCGACTTTGGGGTAAAATGAGGCTAGTTAGCCACACTCTTACTTAGCGCTTATAATCAGTTGTACTTACAATTTGCACTTTTTTACTTATAAGTTCTTATACTTATATAATTATATAGATATCATTGTCCCTTGCAGTGTGACTATTAGATTCATTAATATGTATAGGTATTTTCGATGCAGCAGGCAAAACCAGTGGTTAATTTTCCAATCGACTATAATGACCAGGAAAATCGGCATCACTAACTAGTCGTTATGCAGTTTCAAATTATAGTATTAACAAATTATGTAAATTAAACATTAAAAAACAATATAAAAAATGAAGGTGGAATGATAGATAGTTATTGGATTTTATGTTTAAGAGTTCTTCCACCACTAATGAATCAATCTTTCACCACACATATCTGGCAATCAGCTTATCTTGATAAAACTACACTAATAATATCACATATCTATCACAAATCAAAAACAGTCTATGGACAATTTTGTCCCCTTCAATGTAAGTAGGTCAGTTATTAATGTTATAATTATGTGAAAACAAACAACACAATACAAATTCATATTTAAACGGTCAATGCCGCCATTTTTTCAAAGAGCTAACGGTCATAATCCTTAGAATAGAACACGACCATAACTAAAGTTTGTAAGTGCATAGTTTTACGTAAATAGCTTGCTTATTTTATTTGTAAATAAGATGTAACTGGCCGTAAAAAGGCATGGCACCTGCTTTGTCCGACAATAGAGCTAAACAAGGACTAGTTTTTATACAATGGCGAGGATATTAGGCCAATGGGCCACATAGTTAGCCACAATTGCTTATTGCGTAGGATTCGAATTTGATTTGCTTTTTCCTTCAGATGAAATGGGACACGCCTTGTAGCCTGACAGCAAAATTACTTTGTTTATTAGGTACGTCTCTCATTAACTACAGAGGATTGCTTGCGGTTTTCCCACAGAAAAAGAAGCCGAAATAAATTAAACACCCAATTTTTAGTAACTGTTACGAGTACATTATAGTTAGATAGCTAATTCTGGATTTTAGTGAGAATCTCGACAACTCAAAAGTCCATTATAACCTATATGATTGGAGAATCGAAACCTAGTATACTTAAAACCTAAAAAGACGAACTGTACAAATCAATCAATCAGAAACTGATTGAATTAATTTTATTATTTTAGGTACTTGTAAACAAACTTCTGGAGATTATTTGATTTCCGGATCCAACGTTAGTCATAGTTTGCAGTGATAAACAGAACCTGTCATTGTTCTGTACTTATTTATCTAATTCATCAACCAAATCAAATTGTTAATTTTTATCTTTCAACAATAGTATCCGGCCCTAATTTTAAAATAAAACTATATCCCAATAGTAATAGTTACTTACTTAATTATTATGTTTTCGGCTTACTCTTGCCATGAATATGAGCCCCTAGCATGGCTTGAAACTAGTAGAGTTCCTCGTCTAACAGTTACGTGAGTAAGCCGATAACATAATAGTTAATTTAGTATGTCTCGAAAGTTATAATATAAACATAGCATAGTTACTATTTAGTACTGAATAGTTTCCCAAAGTTCGGCACTATCACTAGAACACAGGACACGCTAAAACCTGTTCTCTTCAAGGAGATCCCTATCTTGTTTAATATAAACCACAGATTAAAATACATACCATGCTTTTGTCTATCCTATAGCACTATAGCCGTCGTTTGTCATAGCAATAAAATCGATTATTAATACACGACAAACACAAATAAAATATACTTTTGAAGGATACAAACCTGAATCTCCTAAAAACTCCCCTTAAAAACACACTAGGGTCCGAACCACTACGTTTCATAAAGTTAAACTTCATCTTGTCGATGCCAAAACCCATCACTATAACACTCGTATCACTTAACCGCAGTTATCACTATGTTTTCATGTTCAATATTGATTTTAAAATATTTACAAGAAAGCTAAGCGAGCGTACAAACCGCGACCGAAATGTGACTAACCAAAAGACCGGTGAATGAATCATAGGACCCACAAACAGGTCGCTTCACTTAGAACTTTTTTATTGCGGTATTTTTTGGATTAACTGTTTTTCTTCAACGATGAATGCGTTGGGAACAGACGGTCCAATTAAAATAAGATTTTTAACTATAGAAATCACACCAATTTCATGTCTACTACCACCGAAAGTAACTTGAATAATGGACAATTAATACCCAAATTAATAATAACCGGAAAATTGAATATTGGCACTTGTTCTGGATATAGTATTAATTAAACTGTCAAACACCAAGCGGTCACCGGTGACCGCAACCTATTGTTCTATAATTGTGTCTACAAAACCGGTACTCGACGAGTTAAACGACTAAAAGTACTCAACAGGATATTCATGAAGTAAATCATCGTGAGGTAGGCATTATGACACTCTGATTCTGTTAATTTTCCTGTTTAATTTACTAGAGCAGTCCTGTCATATAAAACTTGCATAGCTAAATTCAAGAATAAAATAACAATCTGCTAGTTTGTTACGCATTTACCACGTATAAATGGTTCCAGTGATAGACCGATAGTATTGGAATTTGATATGGATGTGGTTTCAACGCGTAAAACTACTATTATCTATTATTTAACAGACGTCACTATTCTTATAGTGACTTTTCAAAAACGCAAATAAAGCAGTGTATTGTGTGTTTATAGATAGTTGATATTTGGACAATTTTCCGTGTTATGAACAAATTATGAAATTAATACTTAAGTACCTACGATATTTAGCACATAATTACTCATACTTGGTTAAAAAAACCGTAAAAAATGTGTAAGGATAGGTGCATAGCACTATCATTAAAATATTAAGCCCCGAAATACGTATGCGAGGGCAAAGTCACACAAACAAACAACGAATTACATAATAAATTAAAACATGAATAATTTCCTTGAAACAAGAGATCTTATGCGTTTCCTTTCAGATAACGCCATGTCCGCCGCTTTGCTATGAATATTCATTGGACCAAACGCTATTATATTCAGTCGCTCTGATTCTGCAGAAAAAGATTACATTCAAATCAGGGGGAAGAAACATTCATCAGCAAAATCCTTAAATGGATATTTTCTTTCGTAGAAAATGGGTATATTTAAATACAGGGCTTTATGTTAGAAATTATTATCACGTAGTCCATCGTCGGTTCTCATTTAAACGAGGTAATTGACTTAAAGAGCAAACGTGTCACGTGTACTTGAAACCACAGTTTTAGAGAATACGTGACCATAAAAGAAGACAAAATATGAATAGTTTAACTTTCTAGGGAACAATTTTTTAATCCTTCTGGGAATTAAAATATTCATAACATAATTATCCATTACACATATCACGTAGGCATGGTGAAGTAATGGGCCGATCCTGGTATGAATAATTAAAATGATATTATTTTACATACGAACTCGAAATATATAGTAAAACTGTTGACCCTAACGAGCAACATACTTTGTAAGAATCGCTTTAGATTTTTATAACATTACATTTTATAAATAAATTGTATTGTGTTTTTGTGTTCTTCGGAAAAGGGCAAGCTGGAAACAATATCCCTAAAACTTTTATGACACTTTTGGCTATTTAAAACAGCTGATCCCAAATACTTCTTAACGATAATATCCATCATCCAGACATATTAAAACTGGTAAAATTTCCTGCTCAACTCTACACCCTAAATATAAGGATTTAAAGATGAAAATTGCCTGGAATGACTATGGCCACTTCGATCAATGTTGCCTTACGTTAGGGAATCTTAGTGAGTTCCACGAAGCATTTGCTGCAATTTATAACCGACGAAGATTTATAGAAACAGAATGTAATTGGGTCGAAGTGATAATTCCATTATCTGATCAAAGGCGCCTTAAAGCTTTTTTGATGCGTAGCGTTAACAATAAAGAAGCTAGGCAGGTATCTAAATTGTTAGTAGCACGCGATCGTTCGTCATCTTCATGGTTCTCGATAACGCCTACAGAAATGTCTTTTATTCCAAATTAGCTTGATTCCGGCCTAATACATGTCTCAAATTTTGATGTTAATCACTTAATTTGGATTTTTTATTTACAAACCAAGATGGTTCCTCAGGCTTTTCCAATTTTGAGACTTGCTCGGTGACCGGTACGGGTAATTCTACTCCGCGGGGTTTTCCAACTTGAAGAATATTTTTGAAACTGTAAGTGAAAGTTATAAGATGAATAAAATGATTGTGTAACTTGTTGATCCTAATCTAAAAGACTTGTGACCATTTTATTAAAATACTCTTTACTCAGCTTTTCGTCTTCTTTATGGTAATCCGCACACCTTGATTCAGCAAGCTCCCGTGGTGATGTGAGATGAATAATCTTTTAGTTTGCATATGAAAATGAAAGCTTATGAAATAGAAATATGTACCAGTTTAAGATGGCGGACTTCAAAGATAGTAAGCAAGTATTCCAGTACATCGCCTACATGCTCGTCTAAAGACTGTGACCCCAATTCCCTTTAGTTGACTCTAACAGATTGCGCGTGATTGCGAAGGTTACAAGTTGACAGGACAGAACGACACGCACTTTTTATTATCCAAGATTAGCTTTAGACTTTAGAATCCTTAGAATGTTTAATAGCGTAATGTGTTCTTAAAATAACTAGGTCAATGTATGTCGATCATAATACCGGATTAGATGCCGGAATGTTTTACTGAACACCCAAAATTACTTTTACTACAATAACACTACATATGTACACTTCGTAAATGCGCAAATTTGTATGTTTATTTGTTACAACTTCACGTCAAACGGCTGGAAGGATCGGGATGAAAGGTAAATTATAGTCTATATTTTATTCCAAGAAACGGGCGAAGCCGCTGGCAGAAGCTAATTGTTAATAATTGGTCAAAAGTCAGCCCATCAAATTTAAAAAACAAGTCTATTAGCAAAAAACTTGATTTAGTACTGAAATTCGCAGACCACTTAATTCTCGGCTTAACTAATTCGTTTTTGTTACGTATAAGTTATAAACTTCAAACTTTATAGAGGCTAGCTGTATCGACGTTTTTAATAGGGTTGCCTCCGATTTAGTTATCACCGCAAAAGGGCGAACATCTATAGTTACCAGTTACAAAACTTTTAGGAAAAAAACAATACTCATGAAATAAAGATGTAAAAAAATCTTTAAGTTCCAAATTATTATTAAAATCCTGCTTTTAGAGTAAGTAAATAATAAGTTGATTCTCAATATGCAAATTGTCTAAGATATTAATGATATAATTTTTATTCACTGAATGATTTACAATTTTATCCAGTACCTTTAACTATGAGGCCACCCAACGGTAGTTGGTTATATTTGGTTGTAAAGGAAGCTAAAATTACAAGTTGCAGACCATGGATGTTAGACTATTGTCCGCTTATTTTGCACATGTTCTAAGTGCAGTTTTGAGCGCATTTTTATTGCCTGCCAAACTTGCAGTGTCCGGTTGAAGTGTTTTGCATACAAACACCTTGAACATAGGGTTGTCTGGGTACAATGGAGCACCATTGCCGATTTCTGATCCCCTGTAGTGATAAACGAAAAAGTTAAAGGCTACTAGTAAGTAGGCAGTTACCTTATTCAGTTTCAATATTCAGAACAAAATTAACTTACAAAACTTAGAAGTCCAATTAAATTCTTAATTGGTTTTATATTGTGCAACTTCGTCTTTAAAAGGGTTACATAAAGTCAAAATTTTTGGGCACCATTTGCTACCAAAATCAGAGTTAATGTAGGTAGGTAATTTTTCATAAAACTTCCTTGTTTTCGACCTGCCATCCCTAATCCTACAGCGTTTGATACAGAGTACAGACAGGCGGTAAGACAAAAGTTCAACGTACGTTTCTCAAACATCGATTGGCGTCTGGCCAACCGCCAAACACTTCACTTTAATGGTTTGACTTA
This sequence comes from Spodoptera picta, assembly GCA_038387885.1. NCBI lineage: Eukaryota > Metazoa > Arthropoda > Insecta > Lepidoptera > Noctuidae > Spodoptera > Spodoptera picta. The sequence continues at coordinate 288,751 of JAZHFQ010000308.1, forward strand.
TCCTACTTCCTTAAATAGATAACGTGTGTACATGATTTTTGATTATTTATTCTCTGACTATTTTATCATGAACCGTTAAACACAGCTGGATTTGAGTCCATTAAGGGATTTCCATCATGGGAGTCAAACCGTGTATCACGATGACGACAGAGCAGAATACTTTTGTCGCCAGTCTAACTGTCCCAGAGGGTGGTCATCATCAACGTAAAGGGTTATCGGGGCTCCAGCTCGAAATGGTGGTCAGGAATAGGAATGGGGTGGTTTTTAGTCAATAAGTGTTTGACTCTCCATCACGCCTCACCCAGGCGGGAGAAATCATTCGATGATTTCCCGACCTTAAAAAAACGGGGCTGTGAAAGGAGTGACTTAGTTAAATGTTGATTTTGCATCCTCAAAAAAAGGAATAAAATTCAGTTTTAATATTGGTCGGTTATTCCGGTCTACGATAACAGTGGGAATTACTAGGTACCTAGTTATTATTTATCAATTTCAATTTTATCTATGCGCAAATAAATGCGAAATGGTCTGTCTACCTTTAAAGTGGAAAGTAAACAGCCATTAACCGCCATAGTTACATTTTTACGGCAAAAATGTAGCTTATCTTTAGGGTACAGTTAACAAGTCATTTAAGTAGACACAGGATAAGGTAAAAATATTATGAGAACTTTTAAGTAATGTCGAACATTCGGTATCTTTTACAAAATATATGGGTACCTGTGTTACGAATGTGGAAAGTAAAACCGAAATACCTATTCAATATTCCATACCGATACTAAGTTCTTTGTCGCATTCGTGTAACATCCAGACATAAAGTGCTTTTCATGTAACGTAAAATAAGTATTTGATAAAAAATATTAGGTAGGTAGGTACAATTACTATTTTAAGTAGTTACTCAGATCTTATCTTAAAACAACGAAGTCATATTATTATGATGTAATAATAAGAATTACATAAATATACTATTACTACTCATTCATTACATATTACTAAGATTAAACAAATCTTACATGACACATGGAGTTTATTTGTAGTTAGTTATAATAAGTTACCTAAATAAAAGTTGAAATTTAATTAAAAACAAGTTGCTTGGGATTGGGATATAAAAAGCGTTGCATAAATGTGGTGAGGAATAAAAGTAGACTAGATGGAGATATATTAAATCACCTGACTAAAATTAAAAATAATGCCAAAAATTACTTTCTAATACAGAAAACTGTTCATGCTTTAAACCAATGACCAGAATATAGTCTAATGTTTAATAAAATATTAATTAAATTTAATAAGTATAGGTTAAAAATATGATATAGTAATACCATATCATAGTCTTCTACTACATAAATATGATTATAAATATACTTAAATTACAATATCAGCCAAAGTCCGCTTCTGAACATCGGAATCTATTCCCTCTTTAGCGAAGCTTCCGCAACCAACGGTAAAAAAATAATAAAATAAATAGGTAAAACTTCAAACTAAATTCAGCCATAGGTAGGTAAATAGAAATACCCATTTCACATGTCATATAAAATGGGTATTCCTACATTCACTTATGGCAGGACAGGCAAACAGGTATAGGTAATATTGATCTAGTATATTTGGGATTGGATGATTAGTTTGTTATTTAACTATTAATAGTAACTAAGAGATAAAATATCTGACAATTACCTTTTAAGTTGTACATATGGACAGCATTCAACAGGTAAAATATTAATTTACCTGTACATTGTTTAACTAACGGACTATGACATGTTTAATTTAGCTAAAAGTTACAAAATGTGTAGACCAGTATTTTACGTTTATGATCAAAACACCGCTAAAGCATATACAAGTATGATATAAGTATATGAGTCCTTAATATCCTATTTACTGTTTACATTCTCCGTCAGTAGTTCGTTAAGCTTAAGTACCCAGTCAATATTTATTTCTTAACTATCTGGCCCGGCAAACTTCGTACCGCCTATTAATGTTTTTTCTCACCTTTAAACCTTCCCTAGACTTCCACGAACATTTCAAGACCAAAATTACCCAAATTGATTCAGCCGTTCTCGAGTTTTAGCGAGACTAACGAACGGGAATTGATTTTTATTTATATAGATTTGTTAACTCGTCGAGCACCGTCAATATAGACACAATTAAAGAATAATAGGTTGCGGTCACCGGTGACCACTTGGTGTTTGACAGTTTAATAAACAAAAATTATACTTAAATTGGTTTCGAAAGACAAAAATTCTGATAGGCGAGAGGAACTTACTTGTAAGTTCTAAAACACCTTACGATCACAAAATTAAATGTTTCATTTTATTTCGGACCTTTTGCCACATCCAATAGGAAATTGTCAACCAATTAGATTGAGAATGGTTAAAAACAATGTTTCTGTAAAAGTTACTGGTCACATGTAATTTATTTATTTACCTAGTTTAGCATGTGTTACCTAAAAAAAGTTAAGCTTAGCAAATAAATGATTTTGTTTATATAACATCAGTATTAAGCTTTTTAAATTATTTTTCATTAAACTGGTGTGGAAATAAGTCTATTGAAGTAATAATGTGGGTTTTTTATAATAAAAATAACAAGCAACTGGTCTTGAGTCAAGCTAACCAGTTATAAGGAAAATCTATGGACATTTATCTTAGTAGTGAATAAGTCATTCTTACCACACAAAACTAGTTTACTACATCAGTAAGAAGTATTATTATTATTGGACTTCCAAGTTTCAATTCATTCAATTTGTTTCTTTGTAGGGAAGAAAATAATGTTTAATTTCATACCCACACCTATCCAGAAATAATAAATTGCTGACAAATATACAAATTAGCACAATATCTGCAAGTAAAATGGGCATGGTCTGTACTTGCTGAACAATTCCATAAAACGTTTTATCTTTTAAGATTACATTTTTATCTTCAAAAGATAATACACCAAATCCCAACCCAAACTAACATGTATGACTAACATGCAATTACATAACATAACATCACGCCTTTTTATCCCCGACGGGGTAGGCAGAGGTGCACATTACGGCACTTAATGCCACTGTACAATGTAACACCCACTTTTCACTATTTATGTTACGAGTCTTGTTAACATGCAATTATCAACATTAATCAGTTGTAATAGATCTTAGGGTCGATTTTTTGCAATAAAATCGTATCGACAAATTCGAATTAGTTACTGAAGTAGGTAATTTACTTAGGGTATAACTATAGAATGAATATGTTACTGATGACCATTGACCAGTACCAGTGTTCCAGTGGACATTAAACATGCCTTAATGATTATAAATAGCGTTTATGAAACCATCATCTGTCATGAAACTGCGATAAGCACGTAAACATTATAAAATTGTGATAACAATACACCATTGTTGATACAAAGATAACAATTTTTTAACCATTTTTCCTATTGTTAAAACAAAGAATTATATTACTGTAACGACTTAGTACGTCTACAACAGATTTAACTCCACTAATCTACTAGTTAAACAATAAAACATGATTCAGGACCCACCTTGTAAATGGACCACTTATATTAGTTATTTGGCCAAGTATTTTTTCCACTGTCCGCTTGTCGCCTTCGCGGGCGGCGTTTAAAAGCTCCTGGCCCCTTCCCATGGCCCATTAACGTTAACAACCACACACAAAAACAACACCAAAATTAAACATTTCAATTTTTACACTAGACTTCACTCACTACACATTACAACTTCATTGATCGCGCCGCCATATTTGAGAATTTTGACGTGAGTGCGCTCCAGCGGCCTGCGAAGGAATCGATATCGAGAATGAAACGAATCACAGTGAACAGTCATGTCATGAGCCGCGTACTGCTACAAACCAGGGCGAATTAAATGTTGTTTAAATTACAATAATATTCATTAATTTTGGAATGTTATATGACTAATTTCTTGTAATAATTAATACGAACTCAATTTCGATATAAAATCACTAAATGGAATAAAAACAGCCTCTTCTCCATCTTGACTTTAACAAGTTTAGTTTAATAAACTCAACTAATTTTTATTGAAAAGCATGATAGAGAGATCTAACGTAAATTTTCATTTGTTTGGCATCACACTTTCTAGTACAGTAACACAGTACATCGTAAGTTACTACTAAAAAAACTGTTTTTACTTCATTGTGGGAACAAGTGGGAAAACTTTATTTCACAAAATTATTCCAACCAAAAGATATTTTTAGTGAAAGTTATAATGAGATCAGTTACATGTGCTCACATCATAATAATGAAATAATAATATTCAAATCATTACTTACGAATCTTTAGATTATATTTGCACAAAAATCTAAAAAAATCAGGTATGAAATATTTTTTATTTTATCTGTTACAACTCATTCTTTGCGTGATCGAATGATTTTAAAACTAGGTTAAACTTGTTCATTTCATTCGCTCTATATCATTGTCATTGTCATTGTTTCTGATAGGAAGCTGTCATTGGGCTGACTTGTTTTGTTCGTTTGCCGAGTGCCGACTTTTCCTTGCCGATTGTGTATTATGAACGCGCTATCATAGGGACAAAATGTGAATAATTTCATTGTGGTGTCATTTATTATCACAGTGTAGTTCAATGTCCCTACAATCTTCAGCTAATAGTGTTTTTTGCAAGCAGTTGTGATCTTGTCAAGTGTCAAAATGATCAGCTGTTACGAATTATTTATGCTCTAATTGGAAGAGATCAAAACTTTCGCTATTGTGTTTCAATATCAGTGATAACGTTTTTATTACATTTCTGGTATCGATAAGTGAAAATGCATTCTTTATTGGGTGATAGACTTCTTTTAGTGATAGTGTCATTAATTTATTTTCTCAATTCTGTTGCTGCACAAGGTAAATTATATTTTAATGCTTAAATACTTTAATCCAGACAAAATGCCGCTATCTGGCTATCTTATTGGAATACCTTCTAGTAGATTGTTTTAAACAGTATCTTATAAATGTTAATAAATAGTTTTGTAAGGTATTTTGTCAATTTATATTCTAATTACTGTCCTTACCGGAAATCGCAATGGATATTCAGCATAAAACACTAAATAAATACCCAATGATTTTTCCGCCCCTAAGACGACCCACTGACATTTACATAAACAAAATTGATTAAAATATTTGTTTCAGATGGCAGCCTAACTATACCTTTAAACAGCTCAATAACATATGACAACAGGGAAATATACGGAGGTTTTATTACATTAAATGGCATATCAAGAGTTACAATTAATTTTACTGATGTCAATAAGAATCTTACGTTTATCGTTTTTCAAGCTCATAGTCACATAAATAATATCACCCTGTATACAAGTGATGCGGAACAAGGCAATCAGACTGTTACAGGCACTAATCTTGGTTTAGTGAGTTATATGAGTCCTGTAAACACATTTATTGTATCTAATTTTAATAACAATGTCACTCTCCGTGTTTATATTTCCGTCCATGGATATTTCAAAATGGGTAAGTTGTTTTACACTAATTATTTTATTTAATTAATTATGGACTTCTTGTTCTAGATGTGACTGCATGTGATTTCATTTCAAAGTAATGTACTTATTTATACACTTTAAAATTAAATCATACACTTGTCACCTTGTCCTTTGCAAATAACCAAAAAATACTAGCTAGTACATAATATGTACAAACAAAAATGTAACAATTCAAAACAAATTTATTTTTCAATTAATTTTAACATTCAAAATGCATTGAATCCACATAATCTTCTGTGCTATTACCAACTGCAAGATGACTTCTTATCATATTAAAATACTACATAGTGGGAGGTCTCTTTATGCTGGAAATGAGGTAGTATAGTTAGTCTGAATTCCATTGTGTATGTGTATCTAAGCAATACTTTTAAACTGTATATCCCCAAGTGGTCACTGGTGACCACTCTCCACTAAATACAATGTAGACCATATTTCCAATGGTTAGAGACTACTTTGTAAGAACAAATTTAGGGGATGATTTTCAACAATTTTCAAGGTGTTAAAAATAACCATAAATAAACAGGTATCTTATTTTCTAAAAATGTTAATGTTTACATGATATACTCATTCTAATTTTTTTAATGATAATGCGCCCATATGTGGCTTTGTTGTCCAATATTTTGTTTACTTGATTGACCACTCTTGACTAACTCCATTATAGACCTTATATCTGATGTTTAGAGACTACTTTTGTATTTACAAATTTTGGATATGATATATCAATGTAATATTCAATGATTTACTTGATTTTGTTTTTATGCCCCAATACTGAAAGGTTACTCAATTTTAAGTTGTATGTAAATCTATATTTAAGTCCAACTAGGTGGCACTATTGCCACCTATGTCCTTTTACAACGAATTTGTTATGACACAACTATACTTAAGCGCGACTTACATAGATACTTTGAATAAAATTATTTTAGAAATTTGTTAGCTTTGATATCGGATCAGATTGAAGATAAAGTTTTTATCAAAAAGTTTCTACCTATTTGATTACAGACTATATTATTATTGTTTTGCAAAAAAACAGTAGGCTCCCATGTGAATTGAGTTTAAGTAATTTAATACCCATTTAATAATATAAGATACTATCGAGGACGCTAAAAAATAGGCGGATATAGTGTCTTGAAACAATGACTGTGCACCTGGTTACTATAGACTTACATGCAGTACACATGCAGTTACATCTATTATTGTTTTAAGTCTGGTAATGTGGTAACCCATTAAAGATGCACACATAAAAAACCACTGACATTTTTGTGCTTCAATCATTTCTAAGTTACATTATGTCTGCTATTTTTTTCAAAGACCTTGGATATTATTATCAAAACAGAATATTTGTAGGTATGAATAAAAATTATAAGTAGGAAGGGAAACAATTTTTGCGCAGCTACTTGTTACTACTCATGTAACAAGACTGATTGGTATCATTCACTAGTTAAATGTCATAAGGGTTATGTTACATTAATATAACACAAAATATTATGACTGACGATATAATACAGGTTTTTATTCTTTGACGCACTATGCATAACATAATCTGCATACATTAGTAAGATCAAACCACAGATTTGATGACCAAAATAGAATTCCGGTCGTCACATCTTGGCCGCGAAATAAATTACATTTTTTATTGAATTAGTGGGCAAACGACCATACAGATCACCTGACGGTAAGCGCCGCCCGCGCCCGCCCGCGGACCCGCAACACCAGAGGAATGACGAGTGTATTGCCAGCGGAGCACTTCCCATGTTATAAGCGGTTGAAGATGCATAACGACCCTACATCTACGACTCTACGCATGCGAGGGGATCCAGTTCGTTTAAAACAACCCTGCAGTTGACGATTCGTATCTCACGCCCCTGGATACGACCGTGAAAAAGCTAGAAACTGAGAAGATACGACCAATAGCAGCTTTTTAGCGGTGGACACGCAGACATAAACAAATTGCGATATATTAATTAATTAATAGATTGATCTGTCCCTTGAATAACTAGGTACCTTCATAACCCAGTTACGATTGTTTCAGAACCTATCCCAGGTGGATGCAACATGGAGTTCCCAATACCAGTGACTCCTTATCTGAATGTAATGACATACAGCGACTATATTTTTGTGGACGCAGCACCACCATCAGTAGACCCTGATTGCTCAATTACAATGCAAGCGAACATGTCTTTTTACATGATGTATCTACCCGAAATGAATTTCTTCGCTGATGTCTACTTTGATGGCATCAGGAAGATGATGAGCCTCAAGAATATTAAGAAATATGGTTACCGAGTAAGCAGACAAATCTTGGTCTATCTGATTTCTATCTGTTGCTATTTTTGGAGTTATCTTGATTATATTCAAGTTTAAGTTTTCTATTTATGCTAATTTGCAGATAACGTGCAAATTCTTGGGTTTCATTATGTAGTTTGCAAATTCTTGGGTTTCATTATGTAGTTTACCTTGGCCAAAAAACTTGGTAGTACCCAGCTAGGCTGGTACAAAATTGGCTCCTTTATTTTTGATGAAATATTTTAAATACGAACTATTTAAAATATTTTTTTAGGATCTAAATTCAACACAGAGAAACCATATTATATCATATTTTTTACTTTGACTTTTCTCCCTAAGATTCCGAAAAGTTCCTGGCCCGAGACGCGCCGTATGTTGAGTGCTTACCCTGGCACTGGTGTAATATACACAGTAGTAGCGACAAGGGTTGATAATACCTCAGAATACTCCATCTACGTACCAAGCTATAGTTATGGTTGCAATGACGTAAGTGATTATGGCTGCGAAATGATTGGTAAGTTACGACTTCGTGATTAAATCAAGTTTTCTATCTACCCATATCTAAATCTTTAGGTATTTATGTGAGATCATATTTAGCAGTTTGTCTGTTCTTGAAGCAAACTGATGAGTGAAAGGTAGAAAATTTCTGGAATGAAGACCATGTAACGTACTGACAAGCGCAAATCAAAACCCGCAAGGCTGATAAAAAGATCGCAGGGAGCTACTAGATGCATGTCGCTTCCAATCGAACGATCTAAAAGTCATTAGGGGAGACCTAAGTGCAGTAGTGGATGTCTCAATGTGTCGTGGCTGATACAATGATGGGCACAGCGTAAGGAAGAGCTAAAGACCTTCGATCGTCGGTTCAGACAGTCTATTTGAAATTATTGGATTAGAAGGCCAAGTGTTTGAAATTCTCCATTAGCAAAATGTTGTCTAGGAATGATTGTAACTACTTTTTTTTGACAGATAAATGTGATATTATATTTTGTATATGTTTTACAGATGACTGGCTATCCCAACTACTATGTGCTACATTAATGTTTATTGGAGTTTTTATATGTTTCTTTGGACATCGTTTCTTCAAGACCGAAATGTTTTTCGCTGGGTTCTTTACCGGCGTCATCATAACTTATATTTTAATAGCCTTAATTACTGTAGTTGATAAACCAGGTAATTAAATTATATAAATAATTGATGTATTATAACTAGCAGTTCGTTACGTTGGTCTGTGTTAAATATAAGTAATAAAAACATGAATTTAAGTGAAGCACGCCACTTAAAAGAACTCGTGCGCATGATAATAGATCGTGCATTAAGATGGGAACAAGGTTTTTTGCATAAATTGATTTGCTACACTTTTCAACCTGTTTTAAGTTTAGTTGAAGTTTCCTCGGGTTCGACTATCAGCCAACCGAACTTCGATGTTTGATTTGTTTTTTTTTTAAATCAAACAAATGACTGTTGGGTATGCGTTGTTATAAGTGACAGCTCCAACCTTTTTGCCAAGCGTGGAAGCTGTGGCAAACCCTTTTTTGTATAGGACACTCATAGTCCAACAGTCAATTTTTACAATTCAGGTGCTTACTCTTGAATCCAATTTCGATCGATTGACATTAATATTGTGAAATTTCGTAGTGTTAAAATTTATCTGAGCATTGAAAAATTGGCCCTTAAACTGTCATACACCAAGCGGTCACCGGTGACCGCAACCTATTGTTCTATAATTGTGTCTACAAAACCGGTACTCGACGAGTTAAACTGGTATTGAGTTTGGCTTTATATTCCGTACTCTGAATGCTATTTAAACAGCTACGATAGTGGTTGTATAGTTTTGAGATTGAATTATTGGATTGATATTGCATTGGCATTGAGATTGGTTTCAAGAGTAAGCGCTCTGTTGTCCATCATGATGACTATAGTTTCATTTGACCTTAAAATTGTTTTAGCATTATTAGCAGCTGCAACGATTTCTGGTGTGTTCTTCGGAGGGATATGGTGGCTGTTCTGGTGGTTATACGGCATACCTGTACTCTCAGTACTGTTACCGTCTTTGAACCTTGGATTCTTGCTTGCTTCGATATTCTATTACAGACTTCCAGGTGAGTTGATTGTAATAATTGAATTGGTGTATTTTTTTTAGGTCTATTACTCGTGGATTAGAGGGCGGCTTATGTTGAGTTAATTTAGTTTGTATGTTATGTCTTTAGGCGTCTCAATTAGCCTTCTTGAAACTTTGCCTACGTATATTTTTTTTTGGGTATTAGCCGGTAAACGAGTGTATGGATCAACTGATGGTAATCAATCGGCGCTGGCCAGAAAAACCAGAGGCGTTACAAGTGCGTTGCCGGCTTTTTGGGGATTAGAAATTTGAGGGTTATTGAGGATTCGAGAATTGGGGATATGGGGATATGGGGTAATGGGGTCTCCGGTAATCTCACACTCACTCAGAATTGGGAGGGATTAAAGAGAAGCATAATTTAAGCTGCGTATAAAAGCTATAAGTTAATAGATAGGTTTGTGTTGCTTCCGATTGATCACTCATTGAGTCTTCTCTTTACAAAAATGATGACGTGTAAAATTTTTAACCATATACAAAATTGTAGGTCACCAATTGTTCCTGGAATTAGACTTCAATTTCTGGAGTCTTTTCGTCCTGGTGGTGATGCTGACGGCTCTAGCGGTCGTCTCCGTGTCTTACGCGGCTAACATTCTGTGCTGCGCCGTCATCGGCGCGTACGCAACAGTGTTAGCCATGGATTACTACATGGGATCAAATTTGAAGTTCATTATTATAAATGTGATTAGAAGAGCCGTTGTTCCACACTTTAATAAGGCAATTTTAGCACCGCCTTTGGATTGGAAAGGTGAGTAGTGTTTTTTATGTACGATTTTCTCTTCCGTTAAACGTAATTTTCTTTACGAAAGCACAACTTATCTATCTCTGAAATATGTATGTATATAGCCTGTTGCCTTATTAAATCCTAAATTTTTATTAATTCATTTCTTCTTTACACGTTGTGCATCGTGTTATTACATAACATAACATAACATCACGCCTTTTTATCCCCGAAGACCAGGCAGAGGTGCACATTTAATGTAACACCCACATTTCACTATTTATGTTATAAGTCCCATGTAATAGGGGGCGAGCCTATTGCCATATACCGGGCACGATTCCAGACTCCGTGCTACTACTGAGATTTTTTTTTTAAACCCAGTAATACTTTGCACGACCCGGGAATTGAACCCGAGACCCCTTGCCCGGCAGTCGCACTTGCGACTACTCGGCCAATGAGGCAGTCTAGTCGTGTTAGTATTATAGAGTAAACTGGAGAGAACCAAAATCCCAATTCATTTGCGTATTACCTATGATCTGCGCGGACGCATAAAATAGTACCTATTTTACTATAGGTGACTAACCCTTTGTTCTTGGTCCTTGTAATATAATAACATAGGTGATTACCCTATTTCGCAATAACATACAACATAAGACGTGTAATTAAACGAAAACATTGAAATAAGTATTATACTTAGATAATATAGGTCAGAAGGTGCCTATCTCTGTTTTGTTGAAAACATTATCTTGTTACTAATCTTAAGCCAAACTGAAGTGGCTAAGGGACGAAGACTTTTGAAAAAAAACCTATAAATATAACCTACCCGTTGAATCCTTAAAGAGGTTAGGTTACCATTGTCTATTTGCTTGCTCACGCGCATACAGTTAGCAACCAACAGGAAATGGTCATTAATTTTCCCTTCCAATCGACTATTGTCTAATGTCAGTGTGGTTTAGTGGGCCCGTAATTTATTTAACAAAATATTGTTCGAACTCATACACGGGCCTATAAAGAGCATTCGTTATAGTTAAAAAAACATGGAGTAAAATTCCAATTAAAAAATCAAAACAATTTGCAAACGACCTTACTGGTTCTTTTATTGAGGAGGGACAGTCATCAAATGTCTTCTTCCGCTTTGGGGTAGGCCAAGTATCAGATTCCAGACTTTGAGCCGGAGCCTCGGTAACCCGCAAGATCGTTCGCAACCCTGGGAAGCCATAGGTTGTACTTATCAACTCTATAAAATTTTTGTAATTCATCCAAAACAAAAACAATAGTTGCCTACATTACTGTTTTCCCATTTGCCTCAACTGAGCTCTTTATCGTACAGTGTTTAGGGATAATTAAATGGCTATAAATCTGCCCCTTATTTTCCTGTTAAAAGTCATAAACGTAGGTTTTAAAAACAAAACCAGAACATGTCATAAATAAGTACATTTATTAACCACACAATTGGAACGTTTGTACAATAAAATAATTGTTTTTAATAGGGATATTTCATACAGTGAGCACTAGGCAGGAAAGATCTCGAATGGAATGTGAAATACAGCATCGGACAGCGCATTTGGTAATTCCTATCAAACTATAGAACAGGTTTCTTTTTGATGATGCCTGTCTCGTTGGCCGAGTGGTCGCAAGTGCGACTGCCCGGCAAGGGGTCTCGGGTTCGATTCCCGGGTCGGGCAAAGTATTACTGGGTTTTAAAAAAAAATCTCAATAGTAGCACGGAGTCTGGAATTGTGCCTGGTATATGGCAATAGGCTCACCCCCTATTACATGGGACTCATAACATAAATAGTGAAAAGTGGGTGTTACATTGTACAGTGGCATAATGTGCACCTCTGCCTACCCTTTCGGGGATAAACGGCGTGATGTTATGTTATGTCTTTTTGATGATTCATTTAAATTCACATTCATCCAATGACATCTCCCGCCTTGAGTGAGGCGAGAAAAAGTGTCAAACTCTTACTGATTAATAAAAACCACCCCGTTTCTACTCCTGCTTTAAGTTGGAGCTCCGGTAAGCCGTTTGGTTGTCTACAGCTCAGGAGCTCCTGGAATCCTGTTCTGTCAGAATAGGATTCTAAGACTTATTTTTCTTTACATGGGGCCGAACTAGCAGACGGATCACCTGATCGTAAGCAATTGGCGTCACCCATTTCGACACTCGCAACACAAGAGTGTTGCCAGCCTTTTGGGGTCTTAGGTCTGCAGTAAGGGAGTCATAAAATTTCTGTCAGCTACAATGGTCAGCAGATCATTTTTACCTTTATACGATTAAATATAAAGTATAAAATCCAATGAAAAACCAATTGACAGATTAAAGGTTAGTTCAATGACCTCTGAACAATTTGTATCATTACCTAATTCTCCTCGTCTTTCTTTTCAGACATATCAATGGCGTCGATATGGATAGTTTTAGCTGGTCTAGGTTTCTTCTTCCAGCATTGGCACAACCGTGGTAGACCCCCATTCCCACCCCCTACGAGGCTGGTCAGACCCAGCATGGCTGAACCTACTATGTATGGTGCCATCAGCAATTATTTCCGCCGGTAAGTTCGATTTGAAACTCTTTATTTGCTCTTGTTAAGGTTGAATTTTGCTTATTCGATGAAACCTGATTATGTACGTCGTTTCTTTGTGAATGTACCTCGTATAACAATGGTCTTTTGGAATTGATATAGTATAAAATACCTTATAGTCGTATTTTATTTGATATATAGAAGATAGTACAGCATATTTACTATCAGCATATTTTGAAGTAAATAGATGTAATAGATTACTTACTTATATCAAAATTTAAACTTGAACGCAATTTTAGAGTTCAATGCTCCCTTATCATAAGCGATGCGCATGCGCATAACTATTAATATCTCAAAAAATGAACGCAAATATCGTAACTATTTACAAGTATTGTTACAATATTGCTTTTATAATTTTGCATATCAATAAAATATGAAATCTGCCTTGTTTACATATTTTCTTTTAAAATACAGATATTGTGTATGAATCACAAAGTAAAATGATAAAGCGATTGACACAATGAATGTCTCGGATATAACTACGCAGTATCGCTAAAATCGTATCCGTGATACATATCATTTCCGTTCAAGTGTGACATTACCTATTTAACTCAAAGAATTAGGCATTAAAAAAACAATACTCCTTGCCTACTAAATTCTTGAGTTTTTAGCAACTACTTTATTGAGTAACACTACTCACATATGTAGGTATTTTTTACTGTATGTGTTTTTGATTTACTAAACTGTTGAATCCACTTTGATAAACTCATTTTAGTCTCATGCTTTAGCCTTCGAAGATCATGAAATGTTGTCAATCCAAAGGCGGTTAACTTTCAACTCCTCAGGTGTTGTGGGTAGCCATGTACGACACTGATTGCTGACTCTCAGATCATCCGTCAGCTAATCCAAATATTCATAATATTATTTACGTTAGTAACCTTTGTTTTATCTCAATTTCAGCCCAGAACAACAACCTGGAGAAGGTTATGCTACGCCTGTTGCAAGAGTTCAGAACGAAAGAACATCCCTACTGTCTTAGACACAACACTGCTTACTGGTATCTGTTTAAAAACAATGAAAAATAAAAAAATCAACATATATCTTAAACAATTACAACTTTTCAAAAATTGCCTTTAAAGAATAAGTCGATCTAAACAAATGTTCTAGTTAAATAAACGTTTTCCAAAAAAACACGATCTCAAAAATGGTTAGTAAATAAATTAATTCACTAACAATAATTGTTGCCATGGTAACCTAAAGAAGTAACCTTCAAGAAAAGAGCAGATTCCTTTTTAAAAGGCCGGCAACGCACCTGTGATTCCTCTGGTGTTGCGGGTGTCCATGGGCGGCACTGATCGCTTACCATCAGGTGATCCGTCTGCTCGTTTGCCTCCTATTCCATAAAAGGAAGTAATGAAGGAAAGATCACCCAAGACCCAATTCCTTTCTTTTGTCTTGAACAGCGCCTCGTCTCTTTCAAAGTAATACTGAGAATTTTACTGGAGATTATATATGCCTCATTTCTATAACAATTAACAATGTGTTTGGAACACGTGATCTCAATAAAATCGTTATAAATCTAACTACATACTTACTAACAAAATCGGTTACCATGGTAACCAAACAAGAACTTATATTAAACGATTCTATCGTGTCAATTTTGATTTTCCAAAGAAATAGAATTATTATTAATCCTAGACTTATTTTTTTCTTAATTTTAGTTTAGTTTAAAATCAATTGTATTGGTAAAAAGATTTATCATCCATTATAAACAAAAAAAATAGTTACTACCTACCGTCGTCAAAACACAATAAATAAAAAACTCACCAGTTATTGAATAAGCGTGACATTTAACTACTATAATTAGGTACACACGTATCTATAGATCGCTACTGTAGATTTTGGCTTATTTACAGTAGTTTACGATTTTATAATGCTAAAAAAAAATTAATTCAATTGAAAGCCTATTTATACTGAATAATTTATATATTTCCGTCTCTGTTTAGCTTTTGGATAAAGTAATCGTGCGAAAGGGACAAATATAGCACCCTGCCAACATAGTTAACAACGTCCATTTTTACTATATTAAACTTAATTACGCATTAGACTTTAATAATATTATGATACAAGACAATTTTGAAACTAAGTACTTACGCTCTCTCGTTATACATATTGAATGCCTTAAATATAACCAAAAAATGTATCCAACGTTATTTATGAGATAATAATAAATAAATAAACTACGTTTAACAAATCGACTTCAACCCCCTCTATTTCGGAAGCGGGTTAATTAATACACTTAAACCTAAGAGTTACTAACACTTAGCGTACGGAGCCATCAGACCACCACCGATGGGGCCCAACAGGGCTGATGCCGATTCGGAGTCGCGGAGAACCTAACGGGTTACCGGGGCTGCGGCTCGAAGTGCAAGAGAAGGAACGGGGTGGTTTTTAGTCAGTAAGAGTCTGACACTCCCTTCCGCCTCACCCAGGCGGGAGCAGTCATTCGATAACCTTTAAAAAAAAAGTGTTACTAACGCTTCGAGATTGGTTCAGGTAATCACGAGTTAATAGCGCACAAACATACATACATACAGTTTAAACTGAGAACCTCTTCTTTTATGAAGTCGGTTAAAAACGTTTCTTCCATTACTATTATTAGTAGATATGTTAATAGATATTTATTAAATACTATGGCCATCATATCAAATCGCTGTAAGACTGTCACGTGTGATTATAATGAGACTTGAATACATGTAAACATTATCATTTTTAGCTAATAAATATGTTATCTAAATATTTATTGTATTTGTTTCATTATTGTTATTACCTACTTTTATGTATCACTCACATATCTATTACTAACTGTTGCCAATGACTTCGTCTATTAAACCTCATGCCTCCAGACACAAAAATAATACCTTAAAACAACATGAGAGAATGACAAATAAACACACTTTCATATATAATACCAAGTAAAGATTCGTAACACAATTGGTCTACAGAAACTTGAACATTAATTTACTAGACCCTTACCATACAGAACTGGCCAACATAAGATTAGCTATTCAAATCAAACGCATTCGTCCCCGTCAATAGATAGGGTACAGACAAAATGTAAACCAATTATAAGCGTTGATAATCTGTGCAGTTGCTTTATGCATAGAGGGCGCTGAGAGCGTGTTTTTGATAGACCCCATTGTATTGGTACAGGATGGGTTTATCTGATCAGCTTGTGATGGAGCCAAGAGTGAACGGTTTTGATATTTCTTGTGTGTTGGTAATTGGATAGTTTCCAGGGTATCAAAATTAAAAATGTAATTAGTTCGTCAGTTAGATGATGAAAAAATATTAGACACGTTTTTTTTTATTTTCTCGCATTAAGTTGCAAAACTTGGATAAAAAGGCGCTAAGTTTAGGAGTGGGAGGTTGTTACGTCATAACGTGCTACAAAATGTGACACGCTGTGACGTCACGTGATATTTCAAATTAATATATCGTGGAAAGTATGTATTTGATTTTGTGAGAAAATAAAAAATACGTGTCTAAAGTTTTAAATTAATGTACCAGACGGACATTAAAATAATATTTACGAAACTACCGTATTGGTGATGTGTGTTGTTTAATTGAGTTTTATATAAAAAGAATGTTGAAGATAGAATTAAATGATAGATCAGTCAAAATAGAATCTTTTTCTGTCTTCAATTTAACTGATCATAAATGTAATTGAGTGACTTATGCACGAATATAGAAACGCTACTCAACTTGAACTCGCGCTCAAGTATAGTTCTGTCTCTACAAAATCTTTGTAAAATGACAGAGATGGCACGATATTTAAGGATATCTTAAAATTCGTAGTATTGGAGGGTTAGTTTGAATAAAAACCAGCATGGAAGGTGACTTTGAACATAGCATCAATAAAACTTATTTTTTTATTTTTAAGATCTGTTGATCGTGAATTCTAGCTGTAAGATGCTATTTTGATTGGACTATGAAAATAAGAGCAAATATTTATATGAACCATAGCAAAATAAAGCTTACCTTGTATGAATGAATGTAAGGACATTCCAAAACTGTTGTCTAATACTGTAGCATAGATCCCAAATCCTAGATGACCATTTCTATACCTACCGATGCAGATGACGCCACAATTTAAAACATTTTACCAACGCACTGTATTAAGTTCCCTCTTCATTTAGATCACTATAATACCTTCGATACAACACGTTTAATCCCATCCCATTGTTGGACCTCCCCTTCAATGCGTGGGGTACTGGGGTGCCATACAAAGTTAACCAACACAAAATTAATATACACCACCCAAATATACTTAACGGAATAATTTCTTAGCACGCAATGCATAGGGTAGTCCTTAAGCAATAAGGTCGAAAGTCCAACTGCAGAAAATATGAACAATTTTTTCATACGATCCCCAAGCAATAAGGTTGCAATTCCAACAAAAATATTAATATTATACTTATGCGTCTTTATTAGCCCATTGTTGTACAATTAGATACACTCGAAACGTCCCATTCGTCATCCCAAACGATATTAGGGTCCAAAGAAAACAATATAATAATGGTTAATGCAATATTTATTAATAAATTTTCACTGTAACCTCCTCAATCTATATGCACTTATACCAAGTAATAATTTATTTTACACTTACTTCGAAACTAAATTACATTAGATACATAACGCCTATCCACGTCCATATTGCATTTTTAATGAAAATATATATTATAAATGTACATATTTATCAAGTAGTATTTATTTAAATGATAGTTTGTGCTGCTTTTCAGCACCATTGAGAAAAGAAATGAGAAATATATTTGACTTCAGTATACATATTACAGTTTGTATATCATTGCTGTAATTTTAAAGTAGTTCGTTTAAATTTACCACAGTGATGACGGTAAAATAATCTTATAAATCTTAATAATATTTTAATCACAGCGATATTTATCTTAATTTTACCAATAAATAATAAATTAATTCGTTTCAAGGTGTGCTAATGAACTCGAGTTGACACATTACGTACAACATCTATTTAGTAACAATATTATACAAGAGTCATCACAATAGTACAAACATGATTAGTTTGTATGGCAATTTGTTCGTGAAGGCAGGGGTGTGAAACAAACGCCGTAACGAAGTTCATTGCCACGTTTTTTTTCTCTATAGCATTAACATTTCGCACCCCTATTGCATACATCAAAGAAATAGAAAGGGTTGTGCACGCAAAGGGCGCATAACACTCGATTATTACAAACGTTGGCACAAACAATTTACATTTATTTTCTGCCGAGAACTTCTCGACTGCCATTAAAGAAACTTTCTCTACTCGACAATAGATGGCGCTGTTCTATATTTACAATTGCACGCTATTGTTACTAGCTTACTATTTTATTTATTGACCGTACGCAATGAAACATGCCTAAATATCTGTATTTACTATACATGTATGACTGTATGTATTATGTTTAAGCAAACTATAAATTAAATTATAAGTACAATATTGTGATTGTTCGGAAGTGCGCAGCACACATCATCGTGTACGGTCGTTTGCTTACGATTAATTTTGAACATCATCAGTTGCCTCTTAATATTAAAGTGTAGTCCGAAAACTATTGTACATACATAAATTAAATTTACATAAATTTAGAACTGAAATCTCACTAAAATTTAAATAACTGGATTGTGAAACGAACGGGGTATATTAAACAGTCTTGTGTACACTTACGACACTGAATTGTTTTGTTCTTGTATATCTGCCGCCAAAACATTGGCGTCGTGTCCGGCCGTCATGTTGATGGCAGCGTTCATAGACAAGTGCGCGTCGGCGTAGTTGTGCGCGATCTCGCCGCTAGATGGGGACTCTGGTATGTTGGTCGGGTTCTCAGGCATCGACAGTAGCCGATGCGGGAACCCGAATAGCTGAGATCACTGAAGCCGTCCCCAATAATTCGATGCGAGGTCCGGCCCTTGTGATGGGATTTGCACAGGCACGCTCACGCCTGCTGATATTACTCCTATAGAAAAAAAAATGGTTGATTACTATGAAACAATTCAGTGTTTTTTTTTTTCGTTTTTGAGTATTAGATAACATTGACTAAGTATAAAGTATACTGTGCTTCATAACAAATAAATATATACTTGTATTTTTATGTACCAAAAAATCTTGGTAAAACGTTATGCCTAATCAATATTTGGAATCAAATTAGTGGATTCGCATTAATTCTAAGACTACTTGAATTACGACCAACAACATTTCCAACAATGATACCAACCCAGCAACATAATAATCATTCCAAAATTCCTATTCCACGAGACAATTTGCAACCAATCAAGTTGTCCGTATCGACGGCACATGTTAACACAATCAAACGTGAAACCTATTAACGTCATGTATCAGTATCGATGGGGCCATATGTCTAATAGGATTCCGATTGCATTCCGTTTATTACACACAATCGCGTTATCTGTGCACGGTAGGTCTGGCTCGATTATGTGACGTCGCGCCCGTCATAAAGCTAACCGTATCCGTCTGATGTTGCCAACATACCCGGTTATACACATAGCTGTCTGTCTAACACACTGAATGTTTGGGAACAGATTTCGGATTATGTTCTGGTAGGAACAACATAAGGCTCTGTGTGATGACTTAAGTCTTTAGTTTAGTATTACCGATTTCTGAATTGAAAGGATAAACTTAAGCCTTGGAAGTGTTTAAAACTTCGTCATATGTTAATGTGTTACTGAAATAAAATATTTTTTTGCGCTTTTCATTTCAACGCTTAATTCTGTGTAAGCGCCCCTGTACATTATTATCGCACATAAAATACACACACCTATTACACGACGAATATGCTGCACGTCTAAATTTATGAAGCCCTTATTTCGATGAGCGTCCCCGCGCGTGTGGCCGCCCGATAACAGTTTTCCGTTCCGCCGGCGTTGGTAAAGGGGTACCACCGTTTACATTCATTACACGTTATTATCGCCTCTAAACAGCTCCTGTGAGACTCGTTTAGTCAATGGCCTGTCTCTATGCCCTCATATTTATGATGCCTACAAACTTACTAACATTTACTGACGCTTTCTATTCTAATAATGTGGCACAAATGTTTCAGAGTACAAATAAACCATGCATATTAATCACATACTTTTTAGTCTACTCTGAAAATAACATGATCCGTACTAACAAAGAAAATACTTAAAAAAAAGTAATCTCGGACTCAGACTGAAATGAAAAATACCTCATACCCGTTGAATTCGTAAAAGAACCGGAGCCAAAAAGCGAAAAGTAGAACAAATCCGCATTATTTAATACCGCACGAAGCTGGAAATGCACCCGTCGAAAGAGCGCAAAAGAGTAAATGAAACGAGAGCGTGCATTTTGAATTGTGAAAAACTCTTTTGTTCGCGGTTGGTGCTGGAAACTCGGCAGACGAACAATGCCGCGAAACGCCCCAAACAACAATAATTCATACCGCTTTCCGCCACCTACGGCTAAAAATGTCCGCCGCGTGATATATAATATCAAATGGAAAAGTTACTGCTTTTTAAAACAATAGCATTGCCAGCCCCTCTCGGCTTAGTCTTTTTCGGAATAATGAATTTACAATCTTGCTATTTAGATACGTTTTGTTTAAGGTATTTGTATGTACTTGTATTTACAAATTCAAAAAGCTATGAGTATTCTAGGTATGTCTTTTATGCATATATTTTCACTTCCACTATCTATGAACAAAATCAATTTAAAAGCTATTTGTAAGGAACAGACAACAGCAAATCCAATCGGAGCATGAATACCTATTTTTCCTTTTTCTTTTTTTTTTGTTTCCCCATCATGTCGCGGTCTTGTGGGCCAGACGCCCCTTGCTCTTGACTCAGCATTTTTTTTACATTTTATTACGAAGTTGGTAAATATTTTCCAAAGCTTCTCGTGCCGATTGCGTGGATTTTGTAGCATTTTCGTATTTTGTTGCTGACAGGAATTACAAGTTATCGTGTTGGAAGACGTTTATTGTTTATGTACAGAGTTAATGCTTATCATGATCAAGTATATAGTAGGTATATTGTGCCTTGTAATATATGTAATATAGAGGTATAATGTAAATAAAATTAAAGAAATATTTTAATCCTATCACTTAACGTTCCACTGCCTCTGCCTGCCCGAAAAAAGGACAGATTATGTAGGTAAGTCACAATACCTAAATGGACACAAAATTATATCATAAATTCAGAACTCACCAGTGCCCGCAGTTCCCTGTGGCTGTGAATACGCAGCGTGTTGTTGATGAGCTGCAGGTGCTCTGGAGTAGCCTCCGCTGCCCAGCACGTCGCCAAACATATAGGGGTACCCGCCATCCCGCTGCTGCAGGCACGACGAAGTCAGCCCGCCCGACATCGCGCTGTCGGAACCAAGCGCACTGTCAATGTCGTCCACAGTGAAAAATATTGAAGGCAAATAAATAAAAAGAAAAGAAAAATGTACTGAATGAACTTAGATTGTTTCGTCTTTATTTTCAGGTATTTGTAGTCGAAATTATCAACTACTGTTGCTGCATGTAGTATGTAGTGATAAATAAATTCAAAGATACAACAAAAAAGAAACGATAAATCAACCAAACAAAATTTAAAAAGCATAAAAGCAAAGAGATTCCCTGTGAATAAAACTCATTCCACTAAGTTCATTAGTTCGGGACGAAAGCTAAAACTCGTAGTTGAGTATTAAAAATCAATCGATGTGGAAAGTCCATAGCCTTCGTAGCGTCTCGGTGCATTGGCGGGAAACGCAAGAAGGCGCGACCTTTGCCGCTCGATTTCGCGCGCAATTTAATTAGTGTCGCCGCTCGATGATAGATGGCGATACCGTAAGTTTAAAACCTTTTAACGTTTTATTTAATGATTTGTATTTTCGATATTTACTTTACAGGATGTACTTTTCTAATTTTAATGTACTTTCTTAGTTTATTTGTTCAGACACAACTGGCATACTATACAGACTTTGATAAAATACAAAGGTTTGAAATCAACCGCAGTATTCTCTTCTCATTGCTTCTTCGTGTGAGAAAATGCCGTTAGCCGAGATACAATCTGATATATTTTTTCCATGTCATTTCTCGTGGACTTACCTATAAGACTCTCCCATGGTCGCAATGGGTTGCGGTATGGGACTGTACATTGAATTGAAGCCTCCATTGAGCGGTAGCCGCGGCGTGGGTGGTGCAGGTGGTGATGCAGCGGGAGCATCACGTCTTTGACTCCGAAGCTTCTCCTCGCGACGCCACTTCGCTCGCCGGTTCGAAAACCATACCTGTTAAAGAGAAGTACAATTAGAAATTGATATTCATGTCGATCTTATTGTGTGACCTAATTATTCACCTAATAGGTGCATAAGAAATATTCAACGTTAGTATCATCTTATCTCATTGGCTCAGTCAAATTTAAAATAAACCGACTTTCTATTCCAATTAAAGTTGAAAAACAAATCAATCAACCAACACTACAACTGAAATATAACTTCAAAACAAAAATTCAAATGTAACTGAACATCTAAACAATTAAAACAAATGGAGCGTGGACACTATATTGTGACATTGAACTGCGTGAAACGGAACGTAGCCCCGGAAGTAGCCCTCACGTGCGCGCCACTTCCGCCGGCAGCCATGGCGACGACAATATGGCGCCCGAAGCCTTCCCGCGCTTTGTGAAGGCGGGCAGACTTGCCACTATTGTGCATCGTGTAACACCTATGTAATTGTTCAGCACATAACTACGCTAGTTTGTAACTACAAATTGGCAGAAAGTGGTTACACTGCCCTAGATGTATCACATCTTTACCATATTTAGAAACTTGCAACCTTTTCAGTCTGATAATTGTTTTTTTCTTAAAAAAGATTGAGATATTTTTTAAAGGATGTTACTATAATATCGAAATTAGAAAACGTTGCAAAATAGTATGAAGTATTTTAACAACGTGCCAATCAATAAACAAAAACATATGTATTTTATCGTATCCTAAACTAAGTAAATGTTGGTATCTATGTAAGTAAGAACGTTATTTGGGAGAAAAAAAGTCGTTCGAGTTTGTGGAGGCAATATGTCATAATATTATTGCTCCGGTCTCCGACAGAATCGCCAGAATGTTGCCGACAATATTTTATTGGGGCTTGCGAACCGAGGGTCCGAAAAAAGCATAGTATACACAGTACACTGTACAAGATTTACAAAATAGTCTTTATTTATTTTTATATCATTCATCTTTACTTAGTCTAAAATCAAGTTCCAACTACGTCTACGACGATAAACTTAAAATTAACTGAACATGCGATTTTCACCAGTGATTTTTGAGGAAGATTCAGAGTTTGTTAACATTTTTATTGTAGATAGAATAGATGAAGCTAAAAGCTAAAAGTTAGCTCCTAAATAAGTATTTTCACTGTAAAAATAATAATTTAAAAATAAAACTGTAATCTACTCGGTTTTAATTAACTACGCTAAAATATTTTACCAAATTAATCGTCAGAACATGTTCATGCATAATTACAGTTTTACTCGGACATAATGAGTGTAATCGGCACGCAAATTATATAATGATGATATTATTAATGCAACGTAGAATTCATTTTTACAAAGCCACATTGGATTTAATTAATTTTAATGTTCAAACCTAACTGAATTATTTAAAAGTAAAAATTAACTGCTAGTATAAATAATAATGTTTATTTATTTTGTTGTAACGCGTACTAATTATAAGGTGTTACAAGTTTAAGAAGTCTTTCAAGAGAATATTAGGGTAAGGTTTCAAAATTTACACCAATCCAATAAACTAAGCTCTTATGTGTGTCCCTTGCCTTACGTCACGCTGAAGTATAGAGACGCGCCTCATTTTTTCCCGCCATCTATAGATATTCCGCCATGACAGCGATGACAGGTCTTTTTCCCGCCTCTCAGCTATTTCCCGTGGCCTTTTACAAATTGTTCTCCTACCCTCATAGTTGGGATGAAAATAAAGTTACCGAGGGTTCCTTACCAAATGGGATTTCCCATAATTTGGTTACACAACCAACGAGTTGCGGGCCGTAATTGTTTTTGCTTGTGAATTGCGCTCTTATTAATACAGTATGATGTATTTTAATTTATTAGTTTTCGTGTTGTTACTGTTTTAAATATGAAGCTCGTTGTTTGGTATTTTTAGTAAAGTTAGTTAATTAGCAGTTGTTGCGATGTACTGTGGAGCTCGGGCTTATTACAGGATTTGTTATTGAAATGTCATGATTATGAGTTGTTTTCATTTGTCACTGAAACTGTTATCCCATGCTACATAATGTGATTTTGAAGTGCTAATTAATTAGCTTAACAAATGTTATCACAACGCCATCTGACAGTTGTTTGACACGACATAGTTCGGGAGCTAGCTAAAATGTTTTATTTAAGTTTTAATTTTATACAAAAATAAGGCTAATATTCATTTTAACCTACTAAAGAGTGTTAAATCAAACATACAAAACTTAAAAAAAGAACAATATAAATCGGAACACATTTCTAACACCTCATAATCTCTACACTTACTCAAGATTGCGACCTAGTATTCATATTGCCACCTTATTGCTTAGAAGATAGAATTGAATTTGGCTTGTTTAATAGTAAAAATGTTTGTGTGCGGCAATGGGTGCCAATTTTTCAAAACACCGCCCCCCCTCCCGCGGCCGGAAACGCACCCCCGCTTCCTGTAGGCCCGGGATCGATACCTCACCCGGCAGCCTATTGTAACAGTGGCCACGTGGATAATTCTCTTCATATTGTATTATGGTCCAACATTTAATTTATAATTATGTTACTGATTAGAAAGAAAACATGTGCTGGTTTTTATTTAACGAGGGAATTGGTTGCATTCCAGTAGTGATGATTCACCGGTTCTGGCTCACGCGTTTGACAGGTCAAATCCGGGAGAATCAGTCGCACCAATCCTAAAAAAAAAAAAAAAAAAAAAAAAAAAAAAAAAAAAAAAAAGGTTTTGGCATGCTCTGATCACGTTTCTGCAGTCCTTTTTTGCGTAGGATGCGTGGTTCTGGAGTTATGCAAATCAATTGCAAATCCATTTATTGTTATCTCATTCATTTCCGGTGCTCCTGACCCTCATCAACGCTCCATTGTTCTTATCTATACTTCGAACACCCTTTTGGCGTTCTTATCTATTACTCACTGGTAACCCTCATTATCTTTCATTTCCTATGTCATCAATAAAACACAATCATTCATTTTAATTTTCTAATTAATTTATTACTTTTTTCTACAAAATATGAGTGGAACATCTCATCCACAAAAATATCATTGTACAGTGTGTTCCCTGTAAATATGTTCGTAAAACTATGCATTGAACATCCCTGAAACTTAAATAGCAAATACATTAAGCAATATTCACCACAAACTGAAGTCCAATCATTCTGAATCCTATCAACATTCCAGTCCCATCTCTTACAATTCCTTTTCAAAAACTGAAGATGATATCGCTCAGGTGTTCGTCCATATGAATCAAAATATTGACCGATGCCATTCGCATCGATATGTACAGCTATCCAGTGTGACCCTGGTTTATCATCCGCATCCAAATTGCATATTATATACGTTGGTACATGTGTATACATAGGTAGTCTATTAGCAGCATAAACATTATTTTCTAGACTGACATGAATCTTTTTCATATGCTTTTGTAATTCTAGTGTGTCCATGATATTACTGTTATTAACAAATTATTACAGTACTAATCTATTCAATGGTTGTCATACGAATGTTCAATTATAGTGATTTGTAAATATTAAATATCGCATTCTTTTGGGAATCACAAAACAAGTTCATGCCTGTTGCGATGTGCGATAAATTTGTTGACTCATAGAGTTCAGATAAGAATGGTGCTATATAAGATCGAACAGTTGCAGTCATGCAGTCAGTCTATGGTCGTTTGACCACAGTGGATTGTGTACGTCTACCAATACTACGTTTGTGTTACTTACTTCAACGCATCAATGGTCATGGAGGTAAGTGTTTATTCTATTGACAAACTTACTTGTATTTCTGTTGTTGTTTCCTAACGTGTGTGTGTCAGATTAAGTGTAAACAAATTGATATTAACGTGATAACTCTGTTGTTGCAGAGATCATTCAACTTCGCAGACGATAATGAAAATACCTATAAACAGTATTACTACTCGCCACTCTCTCCCCAACACGAAGAAGAGAGTGATGACATCGTCGTTATTAACACAGACGATGGAGGAAAAAGGAAATCGCAACCGATTGATCAATTTTTTGAAGTGACACCAAAAATAAAAAGGAAGAAGCTGCTATCGTCGACTGTGGCACGAGCTGCTAGAGATGGCGTATCATACATCTCTACAAATTCTGACGACGGAGACCAAGCGACGCATCTCATAAAAATTGAAATGTATGATATGAAGAAACTATCCAAGATTCCAATTAGTGATCACTGGAAGCACGCTACCACGAGGATTAAATATTACGTAAAGAATAATAAGGATAGCATCTACGACAACACAAACGGTCTCGTATACAATATTACAAAGACAATAGCAGAAAGTGAAAAAGTTAAAAAATACTTTTTTAACAATGACACTCATTAGTGGATTAGTGAATGTGATTCTGTTTACTTAAAGTACTTCTGTGTACTCATTAGATTTTTAGATGACTTTCCTAACAAAACACTTAACTGTTACTTACTGTGCTACATACTTTTTTCTTTATTATAAAAATGGAAAACTTCAGTGAAATATGCATCAGTTCTTTCTTTTCCGCACCCATTGAGGAGAATATAGAACAATCCAACAGTGAATTCAATCAGGAGCTGTCTAAAGTTTGTGATGAAATGGAGAAGCGTGAACTGTTCAATTCATCGTATGATGATGAGTTGTATAATCAATGTTTGATGGTTGAAACAACGTTGATGTAAGTATTAGAAGTACAAACTCAATAAGAAATATTATTGTATTAATGTTTTATTTTAAGATTTGTCTAACAATTTTCTTTTTTGTTACAGCCAACAACAAGTTGGAAGAGGTATCAAACAAGGTATCACTGCCGATGAAAATAAGGTTACCAAGAAAGCAAAATTTGACGAAGGAGCTTCTACATCATCAATTGAAACCAATGACGTTGACAACAATAAGGTGGAATGTGATAAATGTCATGTTTATATTAATAAAAGGTATTTAAACAACCATTTAAAAAGCAATACACATAAAAATAATCTTTTAAAATCACATAATTCATTAACGAATGTTACAGTTGTTGAAACCGCTTTTGGCAATCGAATTTTAACATATAGAATTAATAGTAAAACACATCAATCAGGGCAATATTTTGAAACGCCGGAATCGTTTTTAAATTCATTAAAAATCGATATCTTATTTTTGATAAATGAATGTATTCAACAACACACAATTTGTAAAATAAACTTCATATTGCATGCTGATTTCATACAACAAACTAAAGATATCAAAAATACGTTTGATTTTCAAACGTTTAATTACATAATATGTCAAGGAGATGACTTAAATATTTTTTATTCATCATTAATAGACACAGTAGTCGGTAAAATTTGTCAATTTGAAAAAAAAGATAGTGGTTGGAGTCTTAATCAAATTAAATACATAGATATGAATGTTAACAAATTCAACCCCCTACGTGGTAGTTCATACATCAACCTTCCTCAAGATATTAAATCAAAAAAAGCTGTAATCAATGTTAAAAATAATGATAATATGTGTTTCAAATGGGCATTACTCTCCGGTTTATATCCTGTATGTAAAAATGTAGATCGGGTAGCATCTTACGCAATTCATGGAAATAAATTAAAATTTACTGGTATTTCTTTTCCGGTTAAAATTGCAGATATATCAAAAGTAGAGAAATTAAACAATATTAGTATTAATGTTTTTGGTTTAGAGTATAATAAAGAAAAAAAGTGTAATTCTGTTGTAGGTCCTTTATATTTATCAAAATGTCGTACACCTAATCATATTAACCTACTATATATATCGAATGGTACTAACAATCATTACTGTTATATTAAAAACTTATCGCGATTAGTAAGTTCACAAATATCAAGACAACATCATGCAGTTTGTATATGTGATTCATGTTTACTTCATTTCCCATCAAAGGAAAGACTTAATAACCATCAACAATATGATTGCGCGCACATTTGTACAGAATTACCAAACGGTGTGGATTCCAAAAAGGATTGGTTTGGTAAAGCAACCTCAAATAATAAATTAAAATTTGATAAATTCGCGAAAAAGTTGGAAATGCCGTTTGTGATTTATGCAGACTTTGAGGCATTTTTGAATCCGATAGAATCATGTAGTAACGATCCATCCAAGCCTAGTACAATTAATATTCAAAAACATGAAGTGTATAGTTTTGGATATTACATTAAATGTTCATATGATAACAGATTATCAAAATATGAGACATATAGTGGGTCAAACTGTGCACAAGTGTTTATGAATCGCCTTTGTGAAGATGTGAAAGCAATAGTTAAAAAAAATAGTTTCCAAAAATGTCCCGTTCCATTATCAGATGAAGAGAAAATTAAAATTTCAAATTCAAACATATGTCATATTTGTGAAACTGAGTTAAATGAAGATCTTTTTTACGATTTTGATTGGCACACTGGTAGTTTTAGGGGTGTTGCACATCAAGTGTGTAGTTCTAAGTACAGAACCCCTCGTCATATCCCAATATTTTTACATAACCTCAGTCACTACGATGCTCATTTCATTGTCCATGCATTAAACCTCGATGATAACAAAGTTGAAGTTATTCCACAAAACAAAGAACGATACATATCATTTTCAAAACAGTTAACAATAAATAATCAACCAGTAAGTTTAAGATTCGTAGATTCACTGAAATTTTTATCGTGTAGTTTAGATCAACTAGCTAAAAATCTTAATGATGATCAGTTTACAGAATTAAAAAGGAACTATCCTAATAATGAAGATTTTTCACGTTTAAGACGGAAAGGTATTTATCCTTATGAATTTATGTGTAATAGTGATTGCTTGAAACATCCATCACTTCCTGATCAACACCAATTTTATAGTTCACTCACAGATTCAAATATTTCAAATGATGATTATAATCACGCAAAAGATATTTGGCAACATTTTAAGTGTAGTAGTATGTCTGATTATTCCAATTTATATTTAAAAACTGATGTTTTACTTTTGACTGATGTATTCGAAAACTTTAGAAAGCTTTGTATAAAAACTTATGGACTAGATCCTGCTCATTACTATACTGCCCCAGGTTTAAGTTGGGATGCAATGTTAAAATTTACAAAAATAGAATTAGAATTATTAACAGACTATGACAAAGTTGCTTTTTTTAAAGCTGGTATTAGAGGGGGTATATCTCAGTGTAGCAATCGTTTTGCTAGAGCAAATAATAAATTCATGGAAGATTATGATAGCGAAAAACCTAATTCATATCTCACATATTTTGATGCGAATAATTTATATGGTTGGGCAATGTCTCAATCTCTTCCTGTTGGTGGTTTTGAATGGGTAGATTCTAATACAGATTATAATGTTTCGGATAACTCTGATTTCGGTTATGTTTTAGAAGTTGATTTGGAATATCCTGATGAACTTCATGATTTGCATTCTGACTTTCCGTTATGTCCTGAAAACATATGTGTGGGTAATACTAAAGAATCTAAATTAGTTCCTAATTTAAATAATAAAAATAAATACATCATTCATTACAGGAATTTAAAACAATGCGTTGAAATGGGGATTAAATTAATGAAAGTACATAGAATTTTAAAATTTAAACAGAGTTCTTGGTTAAAGAAATACATAGACTTAAATACTAGTTTGAGAACGTTAGCTACATCAAACTTTGAAAAAGACTTTTTTAAATTAATGAATAATTCTGTCTTCGGTAAGACTATGGAAAATATTGAAAAAAGAGTAAACGTTAAACTACTAACTCACTGGGATAATCGTGGTAAAGTTTTAGGTGCTCAGGATTGGATTGCAAAACCAGAATTCCATAGTTTATCAATATTTTCAGAACATTTAGTCGCAATACAATTACGGAAAACAAAGTTAATTTATGATAAACCGATTTATTTAGGATTTTGTATTTTAGATATATCTAAGACCCTTATGTATGAATTTCATTATAACTACATGATTAAAAAGTTTCATAATAAAATTAAGTTATTGTACACCGATACCGATAGTTTGATATATCAAATTTTTACAGATAATTTTTATGAGGATATAAAACCAGATCTACTTCACTATTTCGATACATCAGATTACCCGGAAAATAATATTTACGGATATCCAAAAATAAATAAAAAAAAGTTAGGTTTTTTTAAAGATGAGAATAATGGTAAAGTATTGAAGGAATTTGTAGGGTTGCGATCAAAAATGTATGCCTTAGAAATAGAAGATAAATTTATAGCAAAAGCAAAAGGAGTTAACAAAAGTGTTACCAAAAAAATGAATATGGAAAATTACAAATCGTGTTTGTTTAATAAAAATGTATTATATTGTAGTATGCTTCGATTTAAGTCAATCAAACACACTATTTTTACACAAAAAATAAATAAAACATCTTTGTCATATAATGATACCAAACGATGTATTATGGACAACAACATTGATACATTGGCTTGGGGACATTATAAATTACGTTAAGTGTAATACTTTTATTTCTGTGTGTATATACAAAATTTGTTTTGATTGCAAAATTATGATATTACTATAATATTATATAATAGTTCATTTAAAATTTATTGTTTGATTGTAAATAGTGCAAAAAATAATTGTAGTTTTTATTTCTGATGAGTACTAAATGTATTAGAAATAGTATACAAAACATTCTGTTTTTCGCAAATTATATGTTTTAGGTATATAATTTTGTCAATATATAGTAATTTTACACCGACATTTTCATTTTTATTTCATCCCTTTAAAACTCTAGACGTGTGAAATGTATCACTTTATCCATCCGTTTACTGCTATTGTGGCAGGACCAAGTGGATGTGGGAAGTCAAATTTTGTAACAAATTTCATAAAATCAGTTAAAGAAATATGTAATTGTGATTTTAATCAGATCACATGGTGCTTTGATGAAATGCAGCCTTTATATAATTTACCAAATGTTAACTATCATCAAGGAATTCCAAATCTTAATATGTTTGATGGTGAAAACCCACACCTTATTATTATTGATGATCTAATGAGAGAGTCTGATGGAAGAATTGTGGATATATTTACAAAAGGTAGTCATCACCGGAATCTTAGTGTATTTTATTTAACACAAAATTTATTTCATCAAGGTAAAGGTCAAAGAGACATTTCTTTAAACTCAAGTTATATAATTTATTTTAAAAACCCTCGAGATAAAACTCAAATAAGATATTTAGCACGTCAAGTGTCACCAGATAACCCAAAATTCATTGAAGACGCCTACAGGGATGCAACTTTCGAAGCGCATGGATATTTAATGATAGATTTAAAACAGAATACAAATGATTTTTGTCGTATCAAGACAAATGTATTCCCATTTAATGGTTACTGCACAGTCTACGTCCCCACGAAAGAGTTTAAATACACCAAGAATCAAACAATTCAAATCATTTCTAAATGATGCATCGTCGACTCACCACGCATAAACATTTGCTAAACGCTTTGCATACGCTTAAACCAAAATATCAAAGAGCGTTACTTAAAACGTGTGATGAAGAAGAAATAAATTGTATTTGTGAATGTATTCATAACGTTTTACAAGGAAAGATACCTCTCAAAGATCAAGATAAACAAAAATTGAATAAACACAAAAATATACTCCGTAAACTGGTGCATAAGTGTACACATAAACTAAGAAAAAATATTATTATACAAAAAGGAGGGGCTTTCTTACCAATAATATTAGGTGCAATATTGAGTGGATTAGTAAGTGGACTAGCCAGTTAACATGGAAAATGCTAAGAAAATGATACTTATTGAACCTGGATTGATTGAAAAATTAAAACAAGAAAATAAGGTTACTAGTAATTTGTCTCGACTAGATATTGAAATGCAAAATATTATGAATAGTAAGACGGAAGACCGAAAGAAGTGGATGTTATATTTACAAACACTACAAAGGTACCTTCACTTTACCGAAGAGGATCGTCAACCACTCAGATTACCAATTTATTCTGATACATCTAATGAAGATTCAAATGGATCTAAAATTGGTTTTAAAAATAAAGATAGAGATCTAAAAAGTTCAGTTGATGCTGAATCTTTGTTAGAGGAGAAAGGATCTATTAAAAGTATAGAAAGTGAAGCAAATCCACTGTATTCACCAACACAAATACTCAGTTTAATTCCAAAAACTTATAATAAAAAAGGTGAGTCATTATTAAACTTAATTGGAATAAGTAAAAGTAAAATACGTTGGGATAATGAAGGCACAGTTATAATTGATAATGAAAAAATTCCAGGAAGTAATATTGTTGATTTAATAAATGATTCACTTAGACCCTTAAAAAAAGTGATCCGATAGGGTGGGATAGATTTGCTAAAGCATTAAAAGATATTAAAGTACCACTTACTTATATTGGAAATCCAAAGAGATGTGAGTTTATTAACCAACTTCAAGCAAAAGATCTGAACAAAACCTCTGAGATTGAAGTTCAAGAGTTTTCTACACCGAGCAGTGGAGATAAAAGATCTATAACTAAAATACGTAAAAAGATCGATTGGGAAAAATGGACCCCGTACTAGAAGAAATTAACAGGATTTATTATGATCCATCTAACCCCGCTGGTTTTGGTAGTATTGATAAATTATCAAAAGCTATGAAGGAGAAAATGGATAAAAAGCAAGTAAAGGAATGGTTACAATCACAAGAAACATATACACTACATAAACCCATTCGGAAAAAATTCCCGCGTAATAGGTACATTCTATCAAACATTAATGAGTTGTGGCAAGCTGATTTAAGTGATATGCGAACTTATGCTCAATATAATGATGGTTTCAACTACATACTTTGTGTTATTGATGTATTTAGTAAATATGCTTTTGCAAGACCAATGAAAAAGAAAAACTCAGAAACAACTAAAGAATGTTTTGAAAGTATATTTACTGAAAGTAATTCAACACCTACTCACATACAATCTGATAAAGGTACAGAATTTATTTCAAAAGATGTACAAAAATACTTTAAATCCAAAAAGATAAATTACTATACCACTAACAATCCTGATATTAAGGCTAGTATTGTTGAACGATTTCAAAGAACTCTAAAAATGAAAATGTGGCGTTATTTCACTCATAATAATACTTATAGATATGTCGATGTTTTACAAGATTTAATATACTCTTATAATCACAGCATTCACTCGAGTATTAAGATGTGCCCATGTGATGTAAGTTCCAACAATATTATGACAGTTTGGACTAATCTTTATGATAGAGGATCAAACAAACTTTCTTTAGAAAATTCTAAACCAAATTTCAACGTGGGTGATTATGTTCGAATAACTAAATATAAACATGTTTTTCAAAAAGGATATGAATCCAATTGGAGTGATGAAATATTTATTATATCTTCAATAATTGATAGATCTCCATGGATTGTTTATACAATAACTGATTTACAAAATGAACCAATAGTTGGTACTTTTTATGAAAGAGAATTACAGAAGGTCACTTACAACCCCACCTCACAATATAAAATAGATAAAATAATTGGCACTCGTTATTCGGGTAACAGAAAAGAAGTATTAGTGAAGTGGAGAGGTTATCCAGATAAATTTAACAGTTGGATTTTAGCTTCTAGTTTACAAGAAATATGAATAAAGAAAGTTTTTATTTAACTTTGCTCAGCAATAGTTCAATGGAATACTTTCCTGATAACAAGACCACAAATTTTTCAACAAAATTACCAAAAGCTATGAAATTAGAAGGTGAATGGTCGGTTGGAGTTGTCGAGTTTCAATATCCATGCACCATGTTTACTGTTCAAGATCATGAAAATGTTGTATACATCACAAAAACCATGATAATGCCTAATGAAGATAAACCATCAACAGTGTACTACAAAAAACATATTCCCGCTACCAACTACGATAACGTTGAACATATTTTAAAAACGTTAAATAGTATCAGAGAGAACTTGAAATTTCGTTATGATGAAATAACAAAATTTGTGTCTGTTTCTGTTTTGGATAAAAATATAACTTCCATAACATTATCACCCAAATTAAGTTTACAACTAGGTTATGAACCAAATACAAATCTCCTAGACAGAAATTTTGGGAAGTGTCCTGCTAATTTACACTTAGGGTTACCATCACAACTATTTCTATATTGCGATATTATCGATCCTCAGATTGTGGGTGATGTTATGACTCCGCTATTAAGAGTCATTTCATTAGATCCTTCAAAATACATTTATGGTGCGAATAAAATGCACATTTTCTCTCCACCTCACTACTTACCTGTTATGCGAAGAGAGTTCGATACGTTAGAAATAGATATAAGATCGAGCACAGGACAAAAAATCCCATTCCAGTTTGGAACCGTGTGTATTAAACTACATTTCCACAAATTATAATAATGTATTCTCATCAGGATCATCATAAATGTCCATACGAAAATTATTATTCTCATCAAGCTGGATCAGGAGTTGGAGTAATTTATAAGGGTTCACCATACCAACGTGGTCATGGTATTGGGAGCTTCTTAGGAGGGTTATTTAGATCAGTTTTACCTTTACTTTCAAGTGGTGTTCGAGTGGTTGGTAAGGAGGCATTAAATGCTGGAGTAGGACTTTTATCAGATATGGTTCAAGCCCGTCCTATGGAAGCCTCAATAAAAAATCGTCTAAAGCAAGTTAGTACGAACTTAAAACGAAAGGCTGATGACAAAATTGATCGATTTAACATGACAGGATCTGGGTATATAACTAAAAGAAAACGATTGGCCTCGTTCATTCCACCACTAACAGCGAAAGTGAAAGCTACGAAAAAACTTGGTCGAAAACCAAAAAACATCAAAGATATATTTTCAAATTAAGTATGTCTTTCCTTCATAATCATTCTTGTGAGTGCGTTAAGTCAGAATTAGATTTGTTTGCATTACCGTCTACACAAACAAGCATTGAAAATGGATTGTGGATTCATTATAAACCAATTTCATCTCTTGCTGATGATGGACCTATCGAGTTTCAAGTTCCTGGAACAGGCGATGACTACATAGATTTGTCTCATACATTACTCCACATAAAGGCAAAAGTATTAAATCAAGATTCAACAAACTTGATATCAGCTACAGCAGTAGCACCTGTAAATAATTGGTTGCATTCACTTTTTAGTCAACTCGATATCTATTTAAACCAAAAACTTGTGTCACCACCTAATAATACCTATGCTTATCGAGCATACATGGAAACCCTTTTAAACTATGCACCTGCTGCTAAACAATCTCATCTTACTTGTAGTCTTTGGTATGATGATACAGCAGGAAAAATGGATTCCACAGATGGTAAAAACATTGGATTTGTTAAAAGACAGGAATTAGTTAATGAAAGCAGGGAAGTAGAAATGATTGGTCATCTTCATGGTGATATTTTCAATCAAGATAAATTTTTAATTAATGGCGTTGAAATGAGTGTAAAATTAGTTCGGTCAAGAGAGAGTTTTAATTTAATTGCTGGATCAAATGATGTAAAGTTTAAAGTTTGCATTACGGATGCAACTCTTATTGTTCGAAGAGCACGAATTAATCCAAGTGTATTACTCGCACATCAGAAAGTTTTAGCTTCTACCACTGCTAAATATCCTATAACTCGTGCTGAAGTTAAAGTTTTAACTATTCCATCGGGTGTTCAAGGGAAAACTCTTGATAATATATTCTTAGGACAGGTACCCAAAAGATGTATTATTGGTTTTGTGAATAATTCCGCATTTAATGGTTCACTTACTAAAAATCCATTTAACTTTGAAAACTATGGTATTAACTCTTTCAGCTTATATATTGATGGTCAACAAATACCTTCCAAAGCTTTGCAACCAT
The DNA here is from genome assembly GCA_038387885.1 of Spodoptera picta. NCBI lineage: Eukaryota > Metazoa > Arthropoda > Insecta > Lepidoptera > Noctuidae > Spodoptera > Spodoptera picta. The sequence continues at coordinate 325,001 of JAZHFQ010000308.1, forward strand.
CTTTTAATAATAATATGTTTACATCAGCATATCATACTCTATTCTCGGGGACTGGTATTCACTTTCTTAATGAAGGAAATGCAATCTCTCGTGAACAGTATGCCAAAGGTTACTGTCTTTTAGCATTTGATTTAACTCCTGATTTATCAGCTAACTCATCAGCCCATTGGAATCTCATAAAGCATGGTAGTGTAAGATTAGAAGTACGATTTGAATCCTCACTAATACAAACAATTAACTGTATTGTTTATGCTGAGTTTGATAATATTATTGAAATAGATAAAAATCGAAATGTTACTGTAGACTATAGTAGTTAGGATTATAATGTGTGTTGTGTTTTAGATATATGTGTTATGCTTAATGCATTTTTGTGTGTGTGTAACTAAATGTAACATTATAAAATTAATAAAACAAATTATATGCAATATATTATTTTTTATTTCTTTATATACCTCCCCTATTTAATCTTAAACAAAACACTGTTCGAGTTTAAACTTTACATAAGCACATTGACTAAACCACTGAACATGCTGCTGCCAAGGATCATCGTCATCTTCCCAATCTTTTAAACCACCACCACAATGGAAACACTTGGTCCTGTCTCCATGGCCAGTATAAAAGAAACCGGCTTCTGCAAGATTTTCGGGCTTCTGCTGCATAACGAGAGGCCAGTTTTCGAAACTCATCAACCGTCTAGATTTTGAGCTGAAAAATGGATATTCAGCTCTTAGGTACTGCATATTCTTCACTTTTTCTTCTCCAATCAATTTTGTAGTTTTGTTTTTCCATGAAGTGTTCTGTACACGTATACCGCACTCATCTCTTCCTTCTGCTATTGTTTTTCTCTCAGCATCACAAGGCGACAGCTCCTTGGATCTAATGAGTACACAGAAGTACTTTAAGTAAACAGAATCACATTCACTAATCCACTAATGAGTGTCATTGTTAAAAAAGTATTTTTTAACTTTTTCACTTTCTGCTATTGTCTTTGTAATATTGTATACGAGACCGTTTGTGTTGTCGTAGATGCTATCCTTATTATTCTTTACGTAATATTTAATCCTCGTGGTAGCGTGCTTCCAGTGATCACTAATTGGAATCTTGGATAGTTTCTTCATATCATACATTTCAATTTTTATGAGATGCGTCGCTTGGTCTCCGTCGTCAGAATTTGTAGAGATGTATGATACGCCATCTCTAGCAGCTCGTGCCACAGTCGACGATAGCAGCTTCTTCCTTTTTATTTTTGGTGTCACTTCAAAAAATTGATCAATCGGTTGCGATTTCCTTTTTCCTCCATCGTCTGTGTTAATAACGACGATGTCATCACTCTCTTCTTCGTGTTGGGGAGAGAGTGGCGAGTAGTAATACTGTTTATAGGTATTTTCATTATCGTCTGCGAAGTTGAATGATCTCTGCAACAACAGAGTTATCACGTTAATATCAATTTGTTTACACTTAATCTGACACACACACGTTAGGAAACAACAACAGAAATACAAGTAAGTTTGTCAATAGAATAAACACTTACCTCCATGACCATTGATGCGTTGAAGTAAGTAACACAAACGTAGTATTGGTAGACGTACACAATCCACTGTGGTCAAACGACCATAGACTGACTGCATGACTGCAACTGTTCGATCTTATATAGCACCATTCTTATCTGAACTCTATGAGTCAACAAATTTATCGCACATCGCAACAGGCATGAACTTGTTTTGTGATTCCCAAAAGAATGCGATATTTAATATTTACAAATCACTATAATTGAACATTCGTATGACAACCATTGAATAGATTAGTACTGTAATAATTTGTTAATAACAGTAATATCATGGACACACTAGAATTACAAAAGCATATGAAAAAGATTCATGTCAGTCTAGAAAATAATGTTTATGCTGCTAATAGACTACCTATGTATACACATGTACCAACGTATATAATATGCAATTTGGATGCGGATGATAAACCAGGGTCACACTGGATAGCTGTACATATCGATGCGAATGGCATCGGTCAATATTTTGATTCATATGGACGAACACCTGAGCGATATCATCTTCAGTTTTTGAAAAGGAATTGTAAGAGATGGGACTGGAATGTTGATAGGATTCAGAATGATTGGACTTCAGTTTGTGGTGAATATTGCTTAATGTATTTGCTATTTAAGTTTCAGGGATGTTCAATGCATAGTTTTACGAACATATTTACAGGGAACACACTGTACAATGATATTTTTGTGGATGAGATGTTCCACTCATATTTTGTAGAAAAAAGTAATAAATTTATTAGAAAATTAAAATGAATGATTGTGTTTTATTGATGACATAGGAAATGAAAGATAATGAGGGTTACCAGTGAGTAATAGATAAGAACGCCAAAAGGGTGTTCGAAGTATAGATAAGAACAATGGAGCGTTGATGAGGGTCAGGAGCACCGGAAATGAATGAGATAACAATAAATGGATTTGCAATTGATTTGCATAACTCCAGAACCACGCATCCTACGCAAAAAAGGACTGCAGAAACGTGATCAGAGCATGCCAAAACCTTTTTTTTTTTTTTTTTTTTTTTTTTTTTTTTTTTTTTTTTTAGGATTGGTGCGACTGATTCTCCCGGATTTGACCTGTCAAACGCGTGAGCCAGAACCGGTGAATCATCACTACTCATTCCACAATAGGGTAGATGATTAATTTTTATTTTAATGTCCGTCTGGTAGATTATTTAAAAACATTAGACACGTATTTTTATTTTCATATGGAAACGAATAGTTACGAAGATATATTGATTTGAAATATCGCATGACGTTACTTTTGGGTACGATTTATACTCTAAAATGACGTAGCTACTGTTCCCATTCCTAAACTTTGATTCGTTTTATCTATATCTTATGCGATATAATCGTATTATCTATTTCTTATGCGACAAAATAAAAAAATAGTTGTCTAATATTTTTTCATTACCTAACTGACGGACTAATTAGATTTTAAATTTTTATACCCTATCATGATTCCTATTATATATGTTGTTATGTAAAAGTGTATTTTATTTTACATAACACTTTTTCAGTGTACAAAGTCTGTATCGCATTTTAAGTTTAATACTTAGGTAAGTCTCCCTCGTCTAAGAGTCACTTTTAAAAAAAGCGACCTACCTACTTACTGAAGCCTAACTTTTAAATTATTTTCTTTTAAATCTATTCTTTTATGTATTTTAAAGTTATCATAGACTCCCTATAAACCATTTGACACAGCATTGATCCCTGCAACACGTCGTCTCACGGAATTCAAAATTATATTCACGCTACTACTTGAAAACCTAGCTCTTGGACTATATAAGGGAAATTAGACTTTATACCGCTATATTAGAGTCCAATGAGGCTTTTTAAGCACTGATAGCCCACAGTCTGTGTTTTGCGTTTGATATTGCTCCTATTTTGTACTTATTTTGATGTTTGTGTTACATGACAATTATTCTCCATAGCTGTATCTAAAGACGTAGTCCATTTTCATAAAAGGTTTACTACGAATCACAGATATATTTAAACAATTAGCACCGAGTGTTTTTGTAGCAAAAATGATATTAATATTCAATATTATTTGGATTTAGATCTACCTCTTCATAGAACATAAAACTATGCAAAATACATATGACAAAGTCATACTTTTGACAGTTTCTTTCCTTTTTTGAACGTAACGGGTACATAACCTCAAACATATTAACAAATTATGTATTAATAGGTTCTATTTTCGCATACAGGCCAGCAAAGTACTTGTTGACCGTGCTATATGTATGACAGCAGTTCGGAATGTTAACTAAGGCCGAGACGAGAGGTTAATGTAACAGCTTAGCCCGGCTCCGAACTCCCGCTGAAAACAATGTCGGTCGCCCGCCATCTTGTTTTTTTTTCTTTTTTCGCACAGAGAACAAGAAAACTCCGGCGTTGGAACTTTCCTACTTTTCATGTTTCATTCAAGTTTTAGTTTTTGTGTCTGCTTTTGAATTAATATTCCTTTTTTGTGGTAGTTACTTTTATTTTGACGGTTTTTTGTATTGTTTTGGGAAGCTAAAGATAGGTTCATGCCTATATATGTTTACGTCACTATGTTTTTAATGTTAGGAGATATGAATTTAAATCGAACTGTATTTTATTTGTTGCTCATAATTTTAAACAAACTGCATCATAAGCAAATAATATAAGTAGTCAATCAGTCACCAATAAATATGTTTATACTTTTATACTGGATACGTAACTATATTATTTTAAATATTAATCTCATCTCTATCTGCCCGCTTCAAACAACATATTTTATGAAAGCAAAAACTAATTTTAATTAAAACAAATGAAAAAAAAAACAAAATTCGCTTCAACAAAAAGAAGCATTCATTTTTTAATTCGATATTCTGCCAGTATTACATTAAAGAGGTTGCAAACTTAAAAGGTTTGCAGTCAAAATCACATTAGACCATTATAAAACTTCCGCCAAGTTTGTACACTTTGATAAACGACTTTTTAAACTGTTGGCAACACTAAGTGCGTCGCGTTAAGTGGTATAGAACGTTATTTACCCTACATTGTTCCTAGGGGTGATATTTTAATATCTATTGAACAATTTATTACCCCTTTTTCAAACCTTTTGCTACTAAACGAAGGGCTTTTAACAACTTTCCACGTTAAAACCAGGAAAGGAACAAAACGATAATTAATTCACTTTTTTTTCCACCTCAATTGGTTAACCGAAAAAATAATATTTACCTTTCCTCGGAAATGGAATACATTACCAAAATATTACATATCTACGTACCCATACGAACGTTAAACTAACGTAATATTACTCTTATTAATTACTCCAAATTAATGATAAGCAAATAGCTCGGGTAAGAACAAACATGGTCCGTTGAAAAATTCAAACAATAAAAACAATGTTGAATACATTACCGGCGTAGTTTTCCCAAAATATTTACTTTTGCTATGTAATAAGTACATGCTCTCGCTATAATATTACCCACCCTTGTTTTTTTAGTATGTTTACTGAAGACGCATCTACATACTGGGTAGCTACACAAACAGACAGTGTAAACAGGCCCTTATGAACGCATCCCCAATAAAGCCCTTGTCCGATTTTAGCGAGATTTCATTCAAATCCGTTTTGAGCATTTTGATGAAATTATTTTATTGCTTTTTTTTCTCGTTACACATTGTGTTAAAACTAGAGGGCGTAAATTTTCTTCATTTTCGACGTCTTTCGGAAATGTTTTTTTATGTTTCTGTTTTGTTATAGTGGTGTTAAAGTCACTGAGAGACAACTACCGACTACAACAAAAGCTTCGGAATTTTGTGGCAAGTGCAATGCTTTTACATATTATCAAAACAGCTATTGATAGTATCCTCTAACGACGTACAGAAACACCGCGTTTTTCTGCTACAGAACGAAAGGTTAGTGAATAATTCAAAGTTACTGGTTAACGATGACGTATCGATACAGCCACCTTACCGCGGTGTAAACTGGATTTTATTTTACCTGGATACGTGCCTCAGGCAATCCAATCTTTTCAGCCAGTCTTTCCCGCGCGAACACATCCGGGTAGTGCGTCCGTTCGAATTCTGTTGGAAAAATAAAACTTGTTAGAAGAATGTAGATGGAAAATGAATAGGATTTTTCTTTATTAAAATATCCTATAATATTAACTTAGAGATGAATTAAAGATTTATGATGGAAAAGAAGAAATAATGATAATATAATTTCAAAAGACAGATAAACACTTCAGGACCAGCACACTAATTAGAAGTTCTTATTCCAACAAAGCAAAAAACATCAAAGTTCAAAAAATCAAAGCACAACTAATCACCAACAAATACCTCTCAATCACTAAGGCAATAAACCAATACGATATAAGACAAACAAACAAACAAACAAACAATGAATAAGTAAGATTAACACAGGGTGACATCAATAATTGGGCCCACTGCCACCGTCCGAGAGCAGAACAAACATCGGGGGACCATATTTATTTACTTACTAATAACCGTGTTATTGCAAACAATAAATAAGATGAAAAGGACATTGGGAAATAGGTTTATGAAGACTCCTGGGACGTATTGACTGGTGAAGGGATGTTTACTAACATTCTGACGAAGAATGAGAGTCAATTTTTGACTGGAGATGGAGAAAAAATATTGAGTAACAAAGAAAAACATAATTGAAGTTCTAAATAGGACTTTTAGGGATAATCAAGGTGTTTATGAAGTAGTCAGAATAATAATAATGGTGATGTTGTCGATATGGATGTTTCCTTTCAAGAAGGAAATAAATTGGCCGATTTAAATGAAACTTGGCCATAAGCAAGACCATGAGTCGTTAGTTTAGGACTTTAGGTAATTGTCATTGATGATGAGTTTACTATGAAACGAACTTTGTATGAAATAGCCGGTGAAGAAGCATTTCAGTTACACCCTATAGGTCTGATCTTACCTTTTTCAAGGCTATCTATTTGATCATTGGTGAAGGAGGTCCGGTTTCTCTGCAGCTTCCTCTTCAGTCGTAACCTCATCTGCGAGTCCTCGTCTCCTGATGATGCATGCTCGCTATTGCCGTCCGACCCAGCCTCCGATTGTAATGGATCTGCTGGAGAAGACATTGTGGTTAATACATTTGATTATTTACTTCAAAATAAAGAAATGTTTAAAAAAATGTCCACTGATTTTAAGTATGCTTGTGTTGTCAGGACTGTCAATCAAAAAACAAATGGGAGGTTTTATTTGAATGAGGCATATCCATTTCTATGCCATCAGGGATTATCAGAATGGCCTCTGAAGTCCTAAAGCAAGAGTCATCAACAAAACGTTAAACATACAAAGAGAAGTTGCTCTTCATCATAAACTATCAACAAAGCACTCGAACAAAACGTCGCACTCGACGACTATCAAGCAAATGCGTCAGCAGTATTGCACAAAATTACCCCTCAGAAAAATTACATAAAAACCAGTCATCATGACCCTTCATTACTAACAATTTGCCCGACAACAGGGACCGATTCACCCTGGTTGTTTACTACCCTCAAAGTAAGGGTGATAGCGAAATTAAACGTTACTCGTAATGTTGTCGACATGCCTCCAGCTAATTGATTAATTTGCTTTATGGTCGGAGCACTTGAGTCTGGGGTTCGATTCTTGGATCGGTAATGTGCGCACGGGTTACTGATTTCGTTCAATAGACGTACTGTTACGCAATCTGTCACATTTTCTGATGATACACCGATGTTGTGCGGGCGTGTACCCAATATAAGTAATGGAAGTTAGCAGTGGCAGAAAAAATACGCCCACGATAAAAAAAATAATACATTACGTATGTCCACAGAACTTTGTGGATGTAATAATTCTGTACAATAATCATAATAATAAAATTGTTCTAATAAAGTAACAGAAATGAACAACAAATGTTGAATAAATGAGAGATCGGGACTTGAAAGTTTGAAATAGCACGTAACATTCACTATAGCATTTATTTGTATCCAAACTAAATTCAACCAGGCACAAAAGTACTACAAAAAACGACAAAATTGTAACACACTCGGTGTAAACGTTACACTTGAAACATGATTGATGCGCGACATTCGCTCAGCGAAACGTGGCGGGCTTTCCAATCGGTTGACAATTTTGATTGATCGCGCGTCGCCGTCGCCAGTGTGCGCGCGCCCTTAGGACAACGACACCTCTAATGAGCTTGTGTTTACAAACGAACGATTTGTTTTATTTTCACGCTTATTGTAATTGAGAGTTTAATCGAAATTAAGGAACAAATCTTGCTACAGAGATAAAAACACCTCTAAAGAAAACTACAAAGTTACAAACTTTTTAATTAACCTCCAAATCACTTCTAAATGGATTGTAATCATTCCTTTGTTATCTACGAATATTATTTCCATCCTAACAATCAGCATTTTCATTATTTATTACCGATTCCCGGGGAACATAAAGCGAGGGTAGGTATTCATTAAAAAAATCAATTCCGTAGACGGCGGTACTTAACCACAATTCCACCAATAACGACCTACAAAATGATCGAAGAAAAAACTTCCTCTATCGGAGAGAAAGGCCTTCCAAGGGCGGGATGAAACACGAAAAATACATAAGAGAAAATAATAGTAGTAAGAAAATAAGAAAAGGAACGAAATAAAGAGTGGGGGCGGTGGAAAAAATTGGAGAAAATAAGCACAAAGGGGAGTGAAGAAAGTCGGCAGTCGGGGAGATAAAGCGGAATTGGAGTTATCGGGGTGAAACACGACGGTCGTAGGTGGGGGGCCGATTGCCGGCGCGCGATTATGTGAGATCGATACTGTCACTCAACCACTCCGGCCGCACCATGAGCGGGCAGAGGTTGTTGCGGATTAATAAAAGTATTTTAATAATAAACCAATTCATGACATTATTGCCCAATAATAGAAGTCCCGAGAAGCCCAATAATTTAAAAGTTGTCATTAACCTGACCATTTTCTCAGTTATTTACCTGAACGCTCCAATTCCAAATGAAGTTGCAAAATATGCTGTCATAAAAAGGTCTATTTTCAGAACCTATTGTTGACCACTATGACAGTAACTACCGCACAAAAACCGAAAAGTAAAAATAATAAACCGCTTTCGCTTCTGTCTCAGGGCCTGTCCTCAAGAACAAGCTGTCTGCGGCTGGACAAGGAGCGATCCGCCTAATTCGCCACGCTTCCGCGAATAAATGTTCTCTTGGATACATTTCTTTATACTTCGCCACGTGAAAATATACATAATGACTTGTTACAGGGCTCCTTAGTAAGGTAAGAGGTTTGGAGCTTGCTGTCTGCCATCTTTAATTTACTCAAGCACCAATCGACCCAAAAATTTCTATTTTACTTCCAAGCCTTAAATAATAAGACATTAATCTAAATAAATCGGTACATTAATCCCAAATACTTAAACATCCACGCCCAAATGGGGACGTATCATAACCAATTAAGTTTGACCCCTTTATGAGGACAAGTGTATCGCTCACCTAATACGTTATAGTAGCGTCTGGGGAGAGCTGGGGTCAAGATAGATTTGCTTGTTTTGTTCTGAAGCAGTCACTAAATGTCCTCGATGTGACCATCTGGATTACTTAGCGTGGGGCTGATAAAGTCCAGTTTTTATTATTGTTGCTACAAATGAGAACAATTGGGGTAATTTTCATTAGGGATGTAAGAATAGATAAAGTTTAGTGTTCTGAAGTATTTCTTTTGTTTAGATATATTAGCTGTTTCTGTTTAATTTTAGCAGTTTTATTTACGACTGTGTGTACTTCGTTTAATTATACTTCTTTTGCTTCGACCTAAGTAATCGAATTTATCACGTTTATTCTAGACGTAAACAATGTAAACGCAATTGTTAACCTAAAACACTGCACAGTGCTCAAAATCAAATCGACCCAGTACAAAATCCCCTTCAAATTACCAAAACGATCAATTACAATTTATCGTTTATTATTGAACGAGCGATTCAGATATAATTGCGATGTAATACAATCTCTAACACGTGTTGCCGAGTAGCGAGCACACTTTACATGTTAAAGTCAATTAAACAACTGTACTTGATGCGAAACCACTTTGGGAACGAAATAAAAAAGGCATTGTTTTATACTAACTGCTTCAAGAGCGCTCCACTTGAAACGAGTCGCTCGCTATTGATAGTTTTTGTTTTACTGACTTGTTGGTGACACCTGGAACTTTATTCTTTTAGGTAAACTACTTTTATGCTTTTAATAGTCGCTAGATCGATAGCTGTATACCTACATATTTTCTCTAAGTTTCATAGCTGTGATTACAACGTTAACAACATTAGATTAAGTACATTTAATGTAGTATTATTGGAGCACTAATTGGGTACTCTCCTTAATCAAAAATAAAAATTATTTCTACTGCTCAACACACTAAGATATTAAAAAATAGTTAACTTTTTTGATCAATCTTTTTCGATTTTGTGATCAATTTAAATTTAGTATTTTTCCAGAATTATTTTAAGAAATAAGTATGCTGTTTGATGCTTAAAAAACGTGACGTCACAATACACAATCTCGTACAAAATTCATAGAAACCTGTCGTTTCTGACAGTTCAGAAAAAAGTATTGAATTTGACTAGTTGGCGAGTACCCAATTATGGATGTCTTTACTAGGTTCAGTTTAGAAAAATCAAGCTCGATTCTGTAAACTAGCTCTCAGTTAGAGGATCTTCTAATAAATCTGTAATTGCAACACATGACTTTTGTCCACAACAATTTGGAATACGATAAAAACAAATTGAATGGAGTAAAACTGCGTGTATAACAAGTATAAACACGAATGATTTGCCAGCGGCCGCGCCGCGTCACTGGTTCACCACTAGCAAATATTTGTTCCCGGCTCATACCTAACTGGATCCGTTGTGTACGTTTTAGAAATTGTTCAAATTTTATCGAAACTGATATTTTCCGGAGCGTTTTTTGATTTCCGAAAACTTGGGCTTTTGTGAAAGTGAGGGCTAATCGTTTCGGTCGTTTGTTGAATAGCTTTTTATTCCGCGATCCTAAGGGTGAATATTTAAATTTGCGTTTTGTATCTTGTAGTACCTTTGAAATATTTTCTGAGATCATACTGTGTAACTGTCCATTAACTCGTCGAGTACCTGTTTTGTAGACACAATTATAGAACAATAGGTTGCGGTCACCGGTGACCGCTTGGTGTTTGACAGTTTAAACTGTAACTGGCTGTATTTCTTAGATGACATTTAGTCACTAATTCTTAAGCATATAGCTTATTTTTTGAACCTTATAAAGCAAATGGAAGTAAATTTATCAATAGAAAATCAGTTGAAAAGATAGATTGCTTAAAAAACTTTATTAAATCTCAATGAGTATTGTATAAGCATTGTTTGCAGTTACAATAACCGTCTAACGTATTAATCTAATCACTATTGTAACGTTACTCCCGAATCAATGATCGTTCCAAGATCATCAAGTATATTAGCGATTGATTAGCGCCAACCATTGTGGCCAGCGTGTTTGTCTCTGCACCACTGTGCTAATTCTATTGTGTACACGTATATCAGAGAGCGACACACAAACAATTTGTCCAATTATTTGTGCCATGTTCCACTGGGCAAATATTGGACAATTTTATGTGGTTCGTTGAATTAGATACACATAGACATAGTCTGATGTTTGTTTTGCTACTGGTTCTAGAACATAATTGGTGGTTTCGTGTTTTTGTTTGTGTGTTATGAATTTTCGATAGCTAAATAGGTAAAAAATGTTAAATAAATGTTCAAAATTTAAAGCAAAATACGACTGTGTGCTCTTAAACATAAAATAAAAGAGCAGCATTTTACACACCTAGGAGAAAATAGCTAAATACAAAAATACCTCAGTTTGTGCCGACTATGTCTCTCAAATCAACGGAAAAAAGCGTTCAGCAAAACGCAGTAGCTACATACAAACTTGGAAAAAACGTGTAACACATCAAAACACGATGCATACCCACACATAGATATATAGTCTGTAACATACAACGAGCGTCAATCACACTCGAGAGCGAGCTTTTTGTGCGAAAATACATCGGGCGTTTTATATTTTTTTCCATTTTGTATACTTCCGAAACATTGGGCGAAGCTACCCAACCGTGAGCAAGACAGTGCGTCGAATATTAAAAATGTGTTGTGGCTCGATATGAAACAGTCGGCAAGTGTTGTGGATCATAACTCCCACAGGAATTCAAACCTAAGCAGCTTAGTCCATTAACAACCGGCAACCCGTTAAGTCTTCCGCGGCTCCGTATCGGCGTCAGCCCTGTTAGGCCCCATCTGTGGTGGTCTGATGGCTCCTTGAGGCGCGCGCGGAACGCGACGCGCCATACGCTCGGGCCTGGTTCTGGTCGGGCGGCGAGTCACCCGTGCTCGCCGTCCGCAGGCCCGTGCTTACGGTGGCCGGAGATCGTCTCGCGATCCCCGACGCCCGGAGTGTCTCTCGCGACGGCCGGGTCGTGAGGAGGTTCGTTCCCTCACGCGCTCCGCCTCCTCCTTAGCTAGCATGACTGCTTCGCAGAAGGAGGAGACGGCATCCCAGTGCCCCTCGCTCCGTACCATGGTCTGAACCAGAGCCGGACGCGAGAGGTCGCCGTCGCCGATCACATTCCTGAGGACACGGCGGTGCTCAGTCCACGCAGGACACACCGCCACCGTATGCTCCACCGTGTCCTCCGGGCGATCCTCGCAGTGATGACACCCGGGCGTTTCCTCCCGCCCAATCCGAAACAGGAACCTACCGAAACTTCCGTGTCCGGTAAGCACCTGCGTCAGGCGGTAGGTGAGGACGCCGTAGCGAGGTAGTATCTACCTGAGATTTATTCTCAGAATATGAGACTCAGAAAATACAACATTAAAGTAATATTAGGAAAGTATTATCATAACCTTTGGACCATCAAATCTTCAAACTAAAATAATAATTATATTTCATGAAACGATAAAAGGAATCGTAATTTTGGTGAAAACATATTTGTGCCGTGGTTGACGGGCCGTGGGCAATAAAAACTGCCCCTTCGTATATTTGTTCGGGCGCTATTGGTCCGGTCCGTACTTTACATATGCCATTAAAATATATTCGGGTATATGTCTAGGTACTATGTACTATATATGTATCAAAGGTTTATATTGCAGCCTTTTTTCGGGTCCCGATTTTCTCTATGAAGGTAGGTAAATATGAATGCGAAAAGCGATATTAAAATTCAGGTATTTTTTTGTACTCGTATCGTAGGTATTATTTATAGTGTAGATTGTCAAAGATAGTTTTAAATTGATGATGGAAAGCGCATTATTACATTTTGTTCTTTGTCAAAAGATTTTAGATGCTTTTCTTGTCTTAGATAATTAGACACTAACTTTTTAATAGTCTAATTACATTTTCAAAATAATAAACAATAAAATTTATATGAAGAAGGTCCGTTGCATTTTTCCTATGTTTATACCTACCTAGTAACTTCAGCTCAGCAAGCCACCTTTCGAAATCGAATTTATAAAACTGAAAGCCGTGCCGAAGTTAATTAAGCCGGGTCCACCCTCCACAAATATACACAACACAGTAATATTTGAAGTGTAAAAAGCATTCGCCATTTTATAGTGTTGCCAGCTATGTCTGGCCTTTGTCCGTTATTTTATAACTGCCATTAAAATGTCATTTCATTCTGTTTGATTCTATTACTTACTTGTGTGGTTTACTAGAGGAAAATATTGCAAAGAAGAAGTACTAAAACAGATGCCGAAAAACAGTATTACGAAAAAAATGTCCTTGTAATATCCACACTTGAATATCATTCAGTAATTCCTCTTTCAAAAACTTCAGGTAACTAAATAAAATGTTATGAGCATTTTGAGGAGCACACCAATTGGTCTCAAAGCAAGGAAGAGTAAGAAAAAAGCGTTCAATGTCACATACTCGAAGAAGCTCTGTTGTCGGCAGTTTGATGTTTGGATTCAGATCACGTACATTGGGGCTAAACAACGCGCACATGTGAAAAGTACCTACGACAACAACTTTGTAGTACTAAGCAGGGGAAAACAAAAGGTTTGGTTTGAATTATATGAAATAAAGGGCTTCTTCGTTGGGCTTTCTTTTTCAAAACAGAACTGTTGGTCTCGCAAATGCAATGCTTTTCAAAAAGAACCTAACTTACAAACACATACAACATTAATATATGAAGCGAAAGAAACAATTCTACTATTTAAGAGTAGCAGAATATCGAAGTAAGTCTTGTTCTGAACAAAGTTATCTACAGTCACATCAGGTACCCTTTCTTCTACCAACCCTTGTTGCAAAACTCTAACATTCACCTAACATTCAGATTCAGAGCAACAGTTCTAAGTAAACCTTCTGATTTCCCCGCTTTACGTCCGGGATCAGAAGAACGGCATCACTTTGAAGGAGTGTGGAGTCAAGGGGTTAATCCGCACAGCTGACCTGTGATCTTGAGGTCATTTTTGAAAGGAGATGTCTCACTTGACTGACTTTATTAGCATCCGTCCCACGAGATGACTGAACACAGTTTGTGGGTAGTTCTAGTTTTATACGAGAATTAGGGAGGAATAACTAAGCTGGCTGAAAGTTTATGAGCCTTTCTGAATTTGTTTATGATTTTTGAGGCAGGCTTTTTTGTTAGATAGTTTTTCGGCAACTACGACAAATTCCAGATAATTTGGGTTAAGAGCAAAGTTTCATGGTATGGTATTAAAAATCATACCTAAAAAACAATCCAGTAAGCTATTCAACAAAATTCGAAGCCCAGCTCACCATCAGCGAAGAAACTTGAACCTCGTATACCACAAACGAGATTACACTAATACATTCACACTTACGTAAGTACCTACACATAGAAAGTATGTACATAAATACAAATAAAATACAAAAGAGGCATATAATCTGGTGGGCCACAACCCAAGCCGAGGTGTTTGGGAAGGAACAGAGTAACAACGACCCACACCCTCCCCCCACCCTAAGAAAAGGGGGTTATAGGGCTGCCCCACACGATACAAAAACTGGAAAAAGTATTGTTACGCCTTGTAAATATGGTTTGTTTTTAATAACACTGTGGAGTGTAGCGTTTGTAAAATGTACGTATTCATTTGTTTCTTATTCTTCTTCATTCATTTGTGTGTGGGGTTTTGTTCTTATGTATTTTGTAGGTAAATACGATTTAATATGATTGTGGACGCTCCTGTAGCTTTAAATCTTTGCTTCTCATAGCTATGGTTACATCTGTTACTTTAGAAAAATAATAGATTCATATTGGTTGTAATGTCAAAATCAGTCCGAAATGATTTTTACCGTACCTTCTGTTTTTGAAGAACTTTAAACTTTTGCTAATTACAAAACCTAATTCGACTGACCTACCTGTGGCCTCAAGTGTCAGCCCTACGCCTCTGTAGTCCCCAAAGGCATGAGTCGCGACACGGCGTCAAAGCGAAATAGGAAAAGAACATCTAGCAGTGTCGTGGCACGTCACGTCATATCGATATATCGATAGATAGAGTGGCGTCGGTCGATACATGTTCCGCTCGACTAGAGGAGAGCTATGTTACACTACAACCGTTTGAAGTTGGAACTGAAAGCGTTATTTATACCTCTATTTTCGAATTTCGAGTTTTCGTGTTTTTAACATGAATAGTTCTTTTTATCGATTGATAGAGTAGTTTAGTTTGTATCGAGATTAACAAATCGAGTTCATGGAAGCTGAATAGTTATAATACGATTTGCTAATGGGAAAATGTTAGTAACACAGTTTTTATCATGAAACTGTTGAAAGCATTCAGAAATGATATTGCTGCACTTTCGTTGGTGAACCAAACTTAATTTGTGCTCTCGGATTTGTGGAAACAATCGGATAATGTTTTTACACCATAATATTTCAGCTCAAATGTCAGAGATTTAAATGCTCCAATCGCTATCACACACATCTACTATAGTATTCTCAGATCGTATAACTTTTCTACTTTCACAAAAGTTTAACACATTCAAGTTAAATTCCTTCTGTATTTTTCTAACCTTTCTACCTTTTTATATACTGACTAGCGACCCGCCTCAGCTTCACACGGGTGTAATATGCACGTATTATACATATAAGCCTTCCTTAAGAATCACTCTATCTATAAAAGGAAACCGTATCAAAATCCGTTGCGTAGTTTTAAAGATCTAAGCATACATAGGGACGCGGATAGCGACTTTGTTTTATAATATGTAGTGATGTAAAATTAAGATTGATTGATTGATACAACATTAGCTTATACTGCCCATTAAAGTCCCAGAATGAGGAGTGAATCATCACCAGAGACCTTAGTACGAGTTTGTTGCCGGCCAATCAGAGTGCCGAACGCGTACTCGTTACGAATACTTTAAACGTAAATGAAACTCGTAGTAAGGCCTCAGGTCTTCAAAATTTCTTGAGTAGAAAAGGTGCCAAACCTCTTTTATGTTCTTCAGTAGGTGTCCTATTGAGCTGCGGTGGTAATGGTGCAGGGATCGCAGGTGCTGCTGGTGCGGCCGGTAGTCCAGGGTACCACCAGCCCGTTGCCGCCTGACCGTTGAACATCCTCAGCTTTTCATAAACACTATCGTTTTGCGCCGACGCCGCTTGCTCCTTTTGCGATGCTAGATTCCGTAGAACACGGTTGATTGAAGATACCTGTAGAAAGATTTGGATTATTATTTTATGTTGGAATTTATTGACTGCTTCAACGAAGGGCAAAGGGTGTCGAATTCGATTCCTTGATCGGGCAAAGTATTACTGGGTTTTTTAAAAATCTCAGAAGTAGCACGGAGACTGGAATCG
This sequence comes from Spodoptera picta, assembly GCA_038387885.1. Classification (NCBI taxonomy): domain Eukaryota; kingdom Metazoa; phylum Arthropoda; class Insecta; order Lepidoptera; family Noctuidae; genus Spodoptera; species Spodoptera picta. Next base: position 341,359 of record JAZHFQ010000308.1, read on the forward strand.
TGCTCGGTATATGGAAATAGGCTCACCCTCTACTACATGGGACTCATAACATAAATAGTAGAAAGTGGGTGTTACATTGTACAGTTGCATTTAGTGCCATAATGTGCACCTCTGCCTAACCCTTCGGTGATAAATAAGGTGTGATGTTATGTAATATGTTGGCATTTATGTGAACGTTTATTGGCTAATTTGACGATGATGATAGGATTTATCTGGTAAGGTTTGTTACACAGCATTGGAATTAACCTTGGAGAAGACTAATTAAAAATCAAAAATTTGCCAGGAGTCATTATTATACGCGGACGAAGTCGTGGGGAACACCTGGCTTGGTATAAGTTGAAGTAGATTTCTACCAATCTCTTAATCTGCCTGATGATTCGTCAGAAAGGTGAGTTTATACATTTTTCTAGGTTGCTTTTGGTGCTATTGTATAAAACTGGTCGGTTTACGACCAGCCTCGTATAAACTCAAGGCTGGATGGACCGTGAGAAAAGTTAGTGTATTGATTAGTGGGAAAGATAACTTAAATGCAAGAACGTCGAGATCTAAATGTGGTAGACACATGTGGTTGGTTAATTAGTCAAGTTGCAAATGCAACTTATGTATTACATATTTAGGTCTAATTTTAAACAAAATGTCAAGATTGGAAAATCTATGTTGATATAAAGATAATTTGGCTCTTTTCATTATCTATTTACACTATGATATTATAAAGAGGAAAGATTTGAATTCTTGTTTGTTCGAATTGAATAGGCTCCGAAACTACCGAACCGATTTGAAAAATTCTTCTACCGTTGGAATCCTACATTATCCCTGATGAACACAGTCTACAATTAATAAGAGAAAAAAGACATTTGTGAAAATTACGATAATGTAACCCGATGTGTAAAAAAAAATTACCAAAAAGCTCCTTATATTGCTCAAGTATTTGACTGACAATAGAAACCTGTTTTCAAGGACTAATAATCTACTTAAACTGTCAAACACCAAGCGGTCACCGGTGACCGCAACCTATTGTTCTATAATTGTGTTTATATTGACGGTACTCGACGAGTTAAATATAATTTTGAACTAACATAGGTTTTAAGTACTTTCACTGTCTTTGTTGTCACATAGCCTTTCATCCTCGAAGGGGTAGGCAGAGGTGCACATTATAGCACTGTACAATGTAACACCCACTTTTCACTATTTATGTTATGAGTCCCATGTAACAGGGGGTGAGCCTATTGGCATATACCGGGCACAATTCCAGACTCCGTGCTACTACTGAGAATTTTTTAAAAACCCAGTAATACTTTGGTCTTTGTTGTCTTGTCACCTTTACTGTCTTTCTTTTATTTTATTTATGCTGCATCGTGCCTGGTGCTAAATAAATGTTTTTCTTTCTTTTCTAAGTAGGTACTAAAGTAATTCACAGGTACAATTCCAGGCAAGAACAGAGGTAATATTTCTTTACAAATTCATAGAGAGTGACTGACTTTATACTACGTTGTATGTCGTGAATACATCTATGTGCTGCCGTAGTTTCCAGCTGGAAAGTTTCTTTGACACAAAAGTTGTGAATGTGTGAATTCCTAACTCTGTTATCTAGAGATATGTACCTTGTAGAGGAACATAGTTTTATGGAATTTTTGAGACGGGTTCAGGGAAACCTGAACCACAAATTTTAGATTACTTAGTCTGTTCTGGAGTCGATAAATAGCCTGACAGACTTATCATAAAGTATGGTATGGATGGATTAAAAATAAATATTGACGTGTCTTATAATCGAATTGTGATAGATTTCGATAAACGTCTATGTAAATGATACTATGTTAATGAACATCAGAAAGTAATACTCATAAAAAATATATGCAATTATTATTGTTGATTGAAAACAATATTGTTAAATATTAATATTATTTTCGTTATGATGAATTTACCTCTAAAGTTAAATATCTAATATTGAAACAACAAAATTACATTTCACCAAACTTGCTCGGCAAGCTCGTGTTAGAACTATTTATAAATCTGCTCAAGGGAGTCAAACTCATAAACACCCGTTAATAATAACGTATTTATATATAACGTTGTACACGCTCATCCCCGGCTCCCAAACAACTATCTAATAGGAAATAAATTGCGCTTCCAACCCCACCCTTTTAACTTGCTAACACGTGTAATTTAAAATCTAATATGATTACTAAATTCCAATCGGGAGCCTCAAAGGGACACAGATTAGGGCATCCTTCCCCCTCTGACCGCACCTCACCCCGCAGGGCCTAAAAACCTCAATATCTATCTACTTTCACCGAAAACTACGCATGCGTAAAAACCTAACTCACACAAGTATAAAATTCTATGTATGCCCATTTTAGCACGGGGTACCTACCTACTGCTGGTAGTTATGTTGTTGGCTGGGGCGTCCCCAAGTATAATATCTGTTTCCTTGTTGCCATTGGCAACGGGGAAATGTATTTTTCCCTACGGTCGGGAAATCGGTCGGCGTTCGCGATTACAATGTACGACTGTTCCTCGCAGCTAGGTATTTTGTTCGTAATCGAAATTTGGAATGGAAAGATGAATGGCTTTGTGAAGAACTGAGGGTAGGTAGGTAGGTACGCTCGATGTGGAAATGTTGAGGTATTTTGTTGGGAGAAATGGGAGCGAACATTGTGATTTCTCGAAAGAGAATGATTTAAATTAATTCACGTTTTTATATCACCAAATAGAATAGGTACTACCTACTTAAAAATACAAATAAGATTCCCAATTCCAATTTCAAAAACCATCCAATCAGATAACCCTCCAATCACAAAACTAAACTAAAGAACTCCAACTACACACAAACTAAAACTAAAAAATATGAGTAGGTAACTACTAGAGGTATATTCAGTGGAGCTGTACGTCAGATTTAATCCCTTGTACCGCTAATGGAAGATAATGCGTCTATCCAGCGTTATAGACGTACATACCTACACACAGAAGCTTATGTATGAAGGTTTATAGGTAGCCATATTGAAAAACGGTTTTCGCTTTGTTTCGTATTATACCTCTAGAACAATGCAACGTCATGTGTCTGGCGAATGACCTTTGAAAGTAGATAGTTGATTTTTGTTATTGGTATTTAGTCTTGTTAGTAACATAACATAACATCACGCCTTTTTATCCCCGAAGGGGTGGGCAGAGGTGCACATTACGGCACTTAATGCCACTGTACAATGTAACACCCACTTTTCACTATTTATGTTACGAGTCCCATGTAATAGGGGGTGAGCCTATTGCCATATACCGGGCACATTTCCAGACTCCGTGCTATTACTGAGAATTTTTAAAAACCCAGTAATACTTTGCCCGACCCAGGATTCGAACCCGAGAGTCGCCCGGCAGTCGCACTTGCGACCACTCGGCCAACGAGGCAGTCTTGTTAGTCTTGTTAGTGTATTGGTTATAAGTTGAGTATTAAAATTTAGTTGAGAATAAAGTAGATATCAATTTTGATTCTGGATAATGGAGAGGGTCTAGTTGATCGACCAGGGACTCGACTAATTTCAAGCCACGCTAGAGGCTCATAGACATGACTTGTTTTTAGGGAGAAAATCATTCAATGACTTCTCCCTTACTCACTAAAAACCACCCCGTTCCTACTCCTGCACCTCGAGCCGGCAACTCAAACTCCTTCGTGGCTCCATATCGACATCAGCCCTATTGGGCCCCATCCGTGGTGATCTGATGGCTCTTAGAGGCGTGCGCGGAACGTAAACCGCCATACGCTCGGGTCTGGTTCTGGTCGGGCGGCGAGTCAAGGGGCTCATAAACATGACTTAACATTATATTATTTTATTTTATAATAAAATACCTCACGAGAATAATAATAATTATAAAAAAGGTCTTCATTGATGTTAAGGGCTGTCTTATTGTTAGAGCTTATAAAATGTTTGTCTAATTGGAATGTTTCCCTATTGCGTTCCTTTTAAATACTATATAGGAAAAAATGTTTTATGCTTAGGTAAGAGTCAAGTCTTCTAGATGATGCCATGACCACCACTTGTGAATTGATTCGTTTATCCAATACATGAACAAATATTGACTGATAGATTTACTTATTGGTCTTGTAGGTCTACAGATTTTAATTATTTTATTTTAATATGTAAGTGATTCATTTAATCAAAACGTATGACAGTTTCCTCTTAAGTCTTACGGTACTCTTTCTTAGGAACTGATAAAACCAGTTCTTAATACTTTAAAATGTCAAATTAGAAATTGTTCTCACACTTATCCGTTACAAGTTCAGAAACCAATTACTAAATTCAAATGCACCAATAAGACAACAAAAAACTGGCACTATAATAACGAAAACATTTTGAATTTCGAGCATTGACCTAACCAATAGGAGCGGTGCATTTAAACGCGAATTCTGTTCGTGACAGCCGTACGGCCAATCAGATGGGTACACGGGTAGATTAAAGAGCGTACGTTCCGATTAGAATTTAAAAGGATTTTTTTTCTATTTGTTCGGTGTGCATTTTGTTTGAAGTGGCCAGGATGTAATAGGTCAATAGAAATAGACATTCAATTGTAAATAGAAATTAATGACAAGATACAGAGGGTTTTTTTTTAAATAGAGTTAAACTTTTTGCAAAAGACAGGCACGTTCAGCATTCACATAAAAATATCTCAAGTCCAAAACAGCTATTCCTTTGAAGTGTTTTGTGTCGCACGAGCGGTTTTTATAAAGCCTAAAATAAGTAATTCACAAAGATATTATATACCTTAATGGGCTCTTAACAAGGTGTTCTAAAATTCAGGTATATTTAATACGTGGAGTTCGTAAACAATCTCATGCTTCTAAGAAGAACGTAGGTACTATTCCTAACAACTTGTTTTGTTTTTTTAAATCAAGACATATTTTCGGATGAATACAAAGTTTTTCTTTTAAAAAACTAGAAAAAAACAGCACGTGTCTAACCAAAAATCTGTGAGTTTTTCAAAGAGTATTTTTTTTTTAAACTACTCAGATATTTGTTCAGTTGTCATTATTTGAAGAATCGGCCTTTTAATCGTGTGTTCTTTTACATTATTACGGTACGATGGACGCAGCTGTTAGATTTTTTTTTCGAAAATAGACCATAAATCTATCTATTATAGAATTTGTTTCGCTAATTGACTGTTTTGATAGCCGATCTGAATGAAATTATGGACACTTTTTAAATGTTTTTTTTTTGTTTTACTAGTGATGGAAATAAGGACAGCGATTCTTATGTGGGATACGTTTAATTTTTGGTCACTTACTAATGTCAAATTTCGAATCTATACTTTTTAAAAATAACTATACTATATTTTAACAAATTGCTTTAAAAAAATTGCTAGTGCCAATAGCTAGCCTAATTGAAACTAAAAATTTCGAAAAAAAAAACAATCAAAGTGAACATCCTAACTAACGCTAAAAAATTACAAACAAAAAATATATAATTTAAACCAAAAAATCTCACTTACTCACAATCTTATCTGGGATAATTTTATTTTTACATGTTTCAAAGTTACGCCCTTTTCGAGTCGAGTGAACCGAATTAGTATCCACCGATGTGTGTAAAGGGTCTAAAAGTTTCGGCAGTTTAAGGCGAGCGGCAATGTGTGCTACCCGTGTACACAGGGGTGAAAACGAGATTTTTTTTAAATATATGCACAGCTTATACTGTCTCATGTTATAATGTTTTTATTTTTTTGGTAATTATTATGAGTGAATTTGATGTTGACTTTGTAGACTCAGTGTAGGATTTGTCTGTGGAGTTATTGATTTCTCATTCATAGTTGTGGCTAATGTCTCACGGGCCTCAAGAGTTAGGCATTTCTAAGTTTCTGTTCCTACTAGTTAAGTTTTATCTAATCAACCAGACAGAACTATGACAACAAGTATTTTTTTAATTAAATGTCACTATTATTAGGCTTTTATATGTCCTTAAACCAATTTATTTTATCTACGCTAATCTCAATTAAAATGTCCTTAATAAAATACAATTTCTGATATGTATAAATACTTGGCAGGTCCATAAGTCCGCCACTACCGTACATGGTCGGAAACCCGATATGTCTGACACCGCTCAACTTCGTGACAGGCCGCTGTGCGCGTGCGCGACAACACCCTGCGCAGACGCATTGTTATGTTAAAATATTGGGTTATTTATTTTTTAAGTTGAATTAAACTGTTAATGGGCAGAGTTTGAAAGATATTATTACGTTTTTCTGATTTTTGGTTGTTTAAAGTAATAATTAAAATATATTTTTAAGACATTTTTTGAAAATGTCTTGATGCTTCCTGAAGACTAATGCCCGACTACTGAAAGGGACTACACAGATTTAAAGTCTGATTTTTAATTCGAGTCAGTAAAATGACATTTCCAGTGTTGCACGGTTTTAAAAAAATAGGGTCTCAAATAAATAGTGATGTGGAAAATCGAGATTTTTAAATCGAGAATTAAAAGTTAGTCTAGATTACATTCATTTATTTATTTGTACATACATTATAAATATGTAATTTACGGAAATTAAACTGAAGACATGTAATAATATATTACATAAAATACTGTTGTTATATTTTTTTTTTGTTATTGGCAGGACTATCACTTATGACGCCATGGACGCCATTTTGTTTTTCATTATCACTGTGAGCTCAACCCATTATAGTTAGTTTGGGCTCAAACAAAGGGGTATGTCGCCAGGAACAATAAAACTTTTAAAATAAAAGACGTAAAAACGTTGTTTGAAGAAGGTGTGAAAGAAGTGACACCTGAAAATTGGCGACAGTGCATCAACCATGCAATAAAAGTCGAAGACAAAATGTGCCAACTCGACCACATCATAGACGAATGTGTGGATTCATTTATAATAAATGTAACTGATTCCGATTCCGATTCTGAATATACTGATTCAGAATCGGATTCGGAATCGCAACCGTTATGAATAAAAACCTATAAAATTACTTGTATTATTCTTACTTTCCATTATTGATTCCTCTGAATCCCCCATCTTTTGTAATAATGTTGTAGTGAGAAGTTTTAATATGCTGGGAAGGTTCATATTTCTAAAATTGTATTATTTAATACGTTATGCTTTAAATATTTACAATAAAAACAACGCTCTGATACCTAATAAAATAAATCATGACTAAACTTCTAAGTCGGTCGATTGTGGAACATCACTATTATAGTGGGTCACCCTTTTTTGTGAAAGTGACAGTTGCCCCTGTCATTTTACTGACTCGAATTAACAATCAGACTATAAATTGTATTTGTCTTAAATATCGTGCCATCTCTGTCATTTTACGAAGAATTTTTAATGACAAAACTATACTTAAGCTTGTCTTAAAACTGAATGGCGTTTGAGTATTTCGACATAAGTCTGAAAACACTGTAAACCACGAATATTTACCTCTACAAAACCAAAAAATCTAAGAAGCAAAGCTTTTAAAACCAAACAAACGGTACGAACTAGCCCGAGCTATAATTAAGTACAAAGATAAACATCTAACTCGTAATATCTAATTAAAAGCGAGCATATTATATCAAGTTTCGCGACCAGCGATAGTGTCTAGTGATCGTTTCTGAACGCGGGCGATCTCCCGTCACTATGACAGTTGACAGGTGTCACGGGCAGGGCCGCCAACATCAAAATGTGGTATTATTTTATTTCAACTGAGAATCGTTCATCATTGGCCGTGTCGTGTCCGTTTATGAGAGTAGACTTTAGATGCAAGGATGAGAATTTAATACAATAGATAGATTTTTTTAGTGTCGTTTAATTTCATACTAAAAACAATTATAATTATGAACAGTGATTTACGTTTTAGAAGATATAGTACAATATATTTTCTAAACACATCCAAATCCTATAACATTAGTGATAGACAGACAGATAGACACTTGAATAATACTTCCCTTCCTGTAATAAAAATTACCATCACCAAAAACTACTCAAAGATAAATTGTCAATTAATAGTTGAATAATTGGATAGAACCACTTGGCAACCCTCAGTTGTGTTGTGATGCTTCGGTGCACCTCATTACCCAGACCACGAACATGGCAATAGATCATCCAGCGAATGATAGTGCTAAGATCCTCACGTTGGTGGTCCGTAACATAAAAAAAATGTTAGAAAATCGTCTTTTACGCGGTTAATCGAATTTGTTCGGTGTTACGATCGATCAACGCTTTTGATCAGCTCAGATTTTGATCGGATCTTGTGAGTTTAGAACTGTTTTATGGGTTCGAAATTGGTGGTCTATTGATGTTTTTAAAGAAGATGAAAAGTCAATGAAATCGTAAACAATGATTTTTTTAAACGATGAACTTTTTAATTGGTGATGAATTCTTCTCTTATTGAATCTACATTTTGGAATCCTGCAAAAGTTTAGTACGTCTATTATTCATACAATAATTAATAATGATAATTTTAGATCGTATGATTTTGTATATATTATCTCAAACTCTTCGCAGTTTAATAAGGACAAGATTTACTTAACTTGTTCTATAAATAGTTTCAATACAAGAGCATTAAGGGTCTTAATTAAAAGTGAAAGCGAACTACGAATGGCACAAATAGTAAGAACTTAATCACCTAAGCGATCTCTCCCCAAAAAGGCATACAAAAGAAACATCCTCATTGAATGGAAATCCGTGTGCCATTAATCTATCCACTTTTCCATGACCATTTGCCATCAAACCCATGCCAAAGGTATCTTCACAAAAACCATTACTATGAATACAAATACCCATACAGGAAGGGGTCCTCATCCCCTAGAATTACTATTAGTATTATCTATAAACATTTTAACGTACACGGTTAACCCGCGGAGACCCGAGTTCGATTCCCCGGTGAAAAGCGATTGTAGGGTGCGGTTGCAGGGGCGATTTTTTGCAATTCTCTTAGGGCGCACAGATTGGGGCGGTCTGTCTCAGTTCATTATGGATGTTAAGTTGTTGTCGGTGATTTAGATTGAAGTGGGTTTTTGGTGTTGAAATTGTGGATAGTTTTTGCGATGTATGAACTGAATTAGATCTAAACATTGGTTTGGATAAGGAAGTAAAATAATAATGTAATAGGTAATCATTTTTATAGTAGACATTGATATTATTTCGGTGATACTTGAAATATTTGAGAACAATTAATTAAAAGTGATTTTTGAAATACCTGTATAAGACAAATAGATAACCTCATTGATTCATAACTAAATAAATTATCTCAATACTTATTATGGGACCGAATGTAGTCCCCTGAGGAACGCCTGTTAAAGTACCGAATATGTCACAGAGCGCAGTGTAAGTGAGAGTAACAGTGTGTGACAAAGGGCTGTGGGGACTATTGTCCTTGTTTTAAATACCGTATTGTAATCGAAAATAATTGTTGCATCAATTTCTACTTATATTTTTGTGTGTGGTGATTGTCATTAACCTTAGTTAGTTTATAAAAAATATTAGATTGAGACATGGTGTTAAACAAACATCTACGTGTGTGTGTGCTTAATAATTGTGCGTTAATTCAGAAAACTTTTGTTTATAGGCTGCTTTCAATTTCAAGGTCAGAAAATGTGATTTTGTATTACCTACATGTTAAGAACATTTTTGCACACAATCAAGGACTATATTTTGCAGGAATAACAATATTATGTTAAAATTATTTATTGTTAGCCTATATATGTAATTACTAAGTTTACAATGTTACCTATATTTTTCCGAAAAAAATGTTAACGCGTCGTCCTTCGACACTTTAACCAAAACGTTCAGTTTTGAACTTAAATGTGTCTCCAATAACAAGAGTATTGCGTGTAAACGAAAACGAGAACGTTCATACGTCACATAATACGTACGAAGCCTCCGAAATGCCTCACAGTAGCGTTTCGGCGGTGTCAAGTTCCCGGGCTAATTCTGACAGCTACAAGTTTGGTAGTTTATAAATTATTTTCAAGTTAACGAGACTTAAATTGTGTTTATGTTAGCAGTTATTTCTAGACGTAGGCATTTTAGTTCGCAGTTAGCGTTTCATGTGAATTATTTCGATTTTGTTTGAAGTTATCTACTGATTGTTTTGTCGACGAAATGTTTGTAGGTTGCCGTTGTTTTTATAACATTTACAACTATTTATTTTAATCATGATCGTTTGTTCTGAATAAAAATTCGGTCTCGCAACGTTCGATCTAGTTTCAACAAATCGACAGAATCAGCCGCCTCGGCGCGCTTCGCTCGATCGAACTCATGAATTCTAAATTTAAATTAGATGTCTCCAAATCGTATTTAACGGTCCTTGAGCGCAACTGTTGATTGCCGATGTTTGCCGCTTTCGTGTTCTGCGGTTTTGGAGCTATTGTTTTCGTTTTTTTTTTTCAATTATTTCCGTATTGAATTTTATAAAAAAATAGAGACTGGAATAATCTTGTTTGTTCTATTTAGGTTACAGTAATGAACATAATGTAGAGATCATAGGACAGGATTTTAGCGTGTTTTGTTTCTCTTGTTTCAAGCTATCAACTTATATATATTAATGAAATTATTCAAAACAGGGCCCATGTTTCTTGTATACTACATAAAATGATTCCCTTTCCCCTCTATAAAATACCCTTACATTACCATAAATATCAGTGGACTTAAAACCGTCAATTTCTATGCCATCATAAGCAGTTGACGTTAATCCGCGAGACAAGGGCAGCGATACAACTCACTGCAGATCCTTACAGCATAACCACAAGTGTGAAAGAGATATCGAATATTCTGTGCATTCACGCGTAAACGTGGAATTATTGTATAGCGCCCTGGGAGAAAAGCGGCCTAAGTATGCGGCGCTCTTCTGAGAATTTGTTTTCAGCAATTGAATTATTTTCATAAGTAAGAAATATCTGTAAGTTGTTTCGTTTGATGTCTAACATAAAGCTTTAGTCTCGAACAAAAGTTTATCAAAGTTCTTTTTTGGAAGTTTTCTTTACAAAACTCACGTGCGTAGGTACGAAACAGAACTGTTATTTTTATCTCTAGTATAAGTGATAACTTGCAGTAATTACATTTAACACCTTTAATACTATTCTCGTAGTACAGTGGCGTGCCGATAAAACAGCACGTGATATGCAAATCCTCGATATTCAACTAAGTATATTCTCAGTAAGCGGTGCGGGCTGCGGCGGTGCCGACGTCACATAAGCCTCTCTGACACTTGTACACTTACACCGTTCTGCCGCCGAGCCATAATCGATTGTTCCACGTATTTTTGTCCGCTTTTAGTTGGTAAGAAACATCACGCCCATTCGACCGTTATGACTAGGCAGCGGAACGCACGACATATATCTGTCCCACTCTAACACGTGTGTGGACCTATTGGCTTGTCCCTTTCACCTATTTGCCCAGTGGGCCGAGTGCGTAGGTACGACAGTCATAAAAATAGCCCCTTTGGCGCCGAATCTTCTAGGGGTATTCGGTATTTCGATTTTGTGTCCTCTTGTTACGTAGGGTGGATAATGTAGGTATTTTTATGATTAGTTATAGGTACGGCTTTATGTAGCAGACAGTCTGATGTACTTGGGGTTTGAAGAGGAATTCCTTAGCTTTATAGACAACGAGTCTGTTACTGTCTGACTTTAAGGTTCTGTATTTGGATACCTACATCATGGCTTGTATTGTTTTGATGTCTTGTTTAGATGGACAGTTCTTTATTATAAAGAAATGTTTTATTTGAAAAAATATTTGACGCAAAACGACTGTTTGTAATGGGTAATTTTGCACCCTTTCTATCAATAGGATGATAAATCCCCTGCAGATAATGTAATATATCCACAAAACCAACATTTTCGATTGTCAACGCTCGAGGGTACAGATTTTTTTTTCTTTGCCATTGTGTCACCAAGTGTTTACTTTGTGCCACGAATCGTGTTCACAAAACATTATATTTTCGATTGTAACATTATTAACAGAAAAATTAGTTTGAAGCTATCGAAAGCCATCCTGTATTTTTTATCAAATTCCTTTCCTACCACTGCAATTAGTTGTTATTTTTTTAGTTTTCAAAATCAATGATAAATTATTATCATTGGTCGTATTTTATTTATAATATTATTTTTTCTAGACTTCATCAATCTTTTATTTTTTTAAAGTATCAAAAAAAAACTAATAGTACTAACTATTAATATTTTTATGGTTAATAGATTCCTTATCATAAGTTAACGTGTAGATCCTTAAAAATACAACATTTTCACTTTTGTTATTTTTTACCATGATTGGCCGGGCAGATGTTGCAGCCGTCAGGTTCGATTACCGACCATGTCACTTCACCAATGGCTTTATTTTATATCTTGTACGTAATATTTTTCGCAGAGAATCGAGGTTTTTATATTTTTTTTACTCCTCTCATTAATTGCTGGGTTGAATGTTGCAGTGTCTCGTTACCCTACATGGATTTTATAATGTTTTTGTAATTGCAACTCGGTGGTGTCACATTTTATTTTAGTTTCTATGCCCTAGATTTATTGCACGCAAGTTTTTAGTTTCTGATATAAAATATCTTCTACATTTGTTTTCTGTCTTTGTTAACATCTTCCATATAGTAATATTCATTGTAACTATGATGATGCTAGAAGTAGGAAGGTAACTATTATTGCACCGATTAATAGTCTATCTTTAACAATTCTTCACATTTCTTTGAGCGCTCAATATTATCAGAACACAATTCAGCATTCAATTGGTTATTGACATAAAAGTTGACAGAACTAATAGTAAAAATGGAATAGAAGAATTTATGAACTGTCCGTATAATAGGGAGTATTTGTATGGGTCCATACAAAAACCTAATAAAACGGCATCAAACATACCGAACTAAAATTTTATAAGCCATCATCAATAACAGGCCGGACCGTTCGGGAACACAGGCCATCTTGAAAAGATTTCGGACAATGGGCCCGCGTCCGTCCGAAACATATGGTCCTAAAATGTAAAATTGCGAAATTGGATTAAAAGGAGAATTGTTGTCACCGAACTTTGTCCAGATTATTTTGATGGGCCGCACAATGGGTACTTGAGCATATGTTTTTGAATTTTAATAAGATAGATCGAATTGCCAATAATATTTTGACGTTGTTGTTCGTTGTTCGTGTGGGACGATAGTTACAGCTTGATTGACGTGTCAACGTATCTGTTTTGAATGGTATCTATCATTCATTGTTGTTTATATTATTAATATAACCTAAATCTGAATCATTTTCTAATTTTACTGCATTGATTGGCAAAAGTTTCTAATTGCGTCAGCATCATTAGAGTTCATTTATATATGCCATATATATATATGAAAATATGCCTAAAAGTAATTAGTAATATCTAGTCAATCGTTGAACTAACAAATAATCGGATCGACTTATAAGTTTTTGATAAAATTGATAGTAAAGATAGTGCAAGTAATTTGGTACCTACCTAAATATTATTTTAATCATTTTCTCTAAATAACAACAGAATAACAATCTATTTCCAAGAACAGTATTATTGTTATCTTAACGTTTATTTATAGACAAGTTTCGTTTATAGATAAAAATCAATTTATAAGACGTTCTAATGATATTAAAGAGGAAGAAAATTTCATGACCGAAGTTCTTGAAGAAACTGATTAGATTAATGTAGATAATGATAATACTTTTCTGCATAGCGTCTTAGTTGATGCACTTTTAGATTTAACTCTTGTCCCAGTCAAATTAGTATCAGACACTTTCAACTTTAGTTCTTTCTTTAAGATTCATGCTAAATTAGACGTAGAAAATATAAAAAATGTTACTCACACTAGGAATGTTGTCATTATTGCACACGTTTTCGCTCAGCAGACGATCCCTGATCTCCCACGCGAAGATTGAGGGGCACTCCCTCTTGTAGTCAGCTATCTTCTGGACCACGGGAGTCGTGGCCACTCTCGGTTTAGACCCGCCAATCGCTCGGGGCTTTATTGACCCCGTCTCGTAATATCTGCGTGCAAAGCTGAATTTAGTTTGGAAAATGAAAAGGACTAGTGAGCTAATAGTTTTTTGCTCAAGGATTCTATTCTTGTTCGTTAGCTTCGTGTGTTTGGTCTAGTTTGTGTTGGTTAGTACTTAATAGGTTGATTTGTTAGTATGGGATTGTTGTAGTGAAATCTTATTTAGTTGTCATGGTGTGTTTTTATAGTGTTTTTTAACCACCTAAGTTCGTTCATATTTTGTTAATGAATCGATACAATGCAGAAAGAACTTCTTTGTAGTTCGATAATTAGTATTGATGTTGTCATAAATATAATATTAGTTAAAGAAGTTATAAACAAACATAATTATGGCGTTTTGCATGCATGCAGTGATACTAAGCTTTGACATTTTATATGCTTGTATTTAATTTTCCTATCCCTGGCAGGATATATTTGATTATTTAATATTGTTCGTTGTGACATATTTTACAAAAATATTTCAAGTACAGCAAAAACAACTACCAAACCTACAATTATTACTACAAATTTTCTAAACATCCCCATTCAACTAAAATACTATTAAACCGCCATTACAAACATAATCTCTAGCTTCCCCTTAACTTCAAGTACCTATACAAAACGTTGCCAAATTCTGTTTGATTGTCCTCCCTTAACATCGTCGTAAATTATACCTTCTGTAGATGATGGTAGGGTTTTTAATTCCCTGTCTTGTGTGGAGTTTGGGACTTGGATATCGGATGTACTTGAAACATGTATTGTTATGAGATAGACATGTGTCGATATTTCGGATCTTGAATCGAATGTGTTAGTATTGACGGCAGATGGAGGTACAATTGTGGAGTTCAATGTTAATAGCCTTTGTTGTAGATTGAAAGTTTTAGAATTGGCTAAAGATGAAACCGACGACGGAGTTAATACAATAGTAGATCACGCAAACGTAAAAATGGAATACGCAGTTATAAATAACTAATTATTTATACATGTAGGTGCAAAAGAAAAAAAATGATAAACTTAGTTGTAACTAAAGTGAAACACATGCAACAAGATAAAGACCAAAAACATAATTACGTTATAGCAACAATCGATGAACAAAGCATTACAATATATCTAACTCAGCTATTTAATGATAGTAATAAAAATAAAACCTTTAGAAAATTTCTCTAGAGATATGAACTACCTATTTTAATTGAGAAGTCATCTACAGTTACAAAATCATTTTTGTATAACCACCAAAATCAAACAAAGCATTTACAAAACCGTTACACAATAATAACCATAGTTCCAGTAGCAACAAATAACAAACACGGCGATTATCGAAATTGTCATCAATGATATATTTATTTAGGCGTTTTCGATAAGCATTTACCGCATTTTTGGGTCCCCGTCGACTTGTAATCGTTTTCGCCTTGGGCGATTTTCGCAAAGGGCGTTTCGAGGGAGCTCACTGCTTTTTAATTGAGAACTTTAAGTTCGACGAACTTTGATTATGTGTTGTGCTTTTGGTAAACAGTGGTGAAAAGAGGGTTTTATGGATGAGGTAAATAAATGGGAGGTTTATGAAAATGATAGGTTTGAAGAGTGTTTAGAATATGGATTACAATTTATTGGAAGTGGAGAAAGACTTTACTTGAACGAGAAAAAAGCAAAAAAATATTCGTATTCTATTTACTGTTTTTATCGTGACTTTAAACATGAGCCCTGTATGTGAATGTGTGTATTGTGTAGTGTAGGTATGTAAATAATTACTATTTGTAGTCGCATAGTGCACAAAAATGATACCACAACTACACAATTGCAATTACCCTTAATATATCTGTAATGAAATCTCCATAATTAAATATACATTATCGAAAAGCAAACTTTGATCAAGTAACTAAATTGTTGGCCACAAACGCAACAGAAATTGCAAACAAATTGTCGCCAAACCGAGCAATTACTGCATCAAACAATAATAAATTGATCGAAATCAGTGCCGATCATCCCAAAACGATGCGGTGACTCGACCAATGTAAATTCATTGTTTGACCTCCATTGCTTGTTTCTCAGAACGATAGCAATATTGCAATCCATTTTGAATATTCAATGGATGCGTAAATGCGAACATTAATGTACTTCATCAGGGGTTTGAAGATTAGAGTGCAGATAGGCTCGAGGCAACAAATAAGTACTTATCTGAGATTGTTTTTGAAGTGGTTATTTAAACGTAACCGAATTACGTGCGCCCACCAAAATACGTCACGGGGAGCTCTTACTAAAAATTGCATTTTAACTAAAAGCTGTTAACTCATTTATTATTGTTTGCATTTTCAGCGACTTCAAGTCTTTTGTTTCGTTATCTTGATTTTAGTCTTTAATTAGTTACAAATAAGGTTTATCCTTGATCTAGAAGTTTCCCTAGATACAGAGAATTGCCGTCAAATGTGAGTGAACAGCAGGACCTCTTCATAATTAGGAGTCCCGCTACGCTTGCCCTTCTATGCGAGCCCTAAGGAACACTTTTCAACCCCTTTTCTACAGTAATTGGCACGATAAGAATGTCCAGGGGTGTGTGAGAACGATATAGGCACTTGCAGCCGGCTTGGTATTGCGGGAAAATGGATAAATATATATTTTATTTTTTTCTTTTGTAACAACATAATTATGTTGCCCAAGAAACAGTGTCATTTTAAAATTTATGTACTTACTTACATATTTCTTAAATACATACATTTTTCGTTCTGTTTGTACTCTTGTCTGTTGACAGTCGTGGCCATAATGTATTTATAAGGTTTATACCGGGAGCCGGTGTTTCAACAGACAGAGGCTTATAAGATTTTTTTCCATTGAAGAATAATACAGCTTGTTTCTATAATGTTTTTAATGAATCACAATCATTACGTATCACAATCATCTAATTACATAATTTAATTGCGCATTATAAGAGACTGATGAAGAATTAAAAACATATTGACAATATTAGATAAGAATTTTATTATAGGCATAGAAGTTTGAACATCATGATAACTACTTATTAGATATTGACAAAAATACTAATTATTTTAAAAACAATCACGTTATGATGAGTTGCGGAATAAATGTCATTCCATAACAACAACAACAACAGTATTTCGGCAACACGTGTAAATGATTTTTGGCTATCAGAAGAAACTGAATAAAATAAAAACATAGCCTGACCCTAGAGTTTATTGTACATTACAAGAATCCCTTACAATTTAGCCCTTAAAAACTTCACAATCGTACGATCTACTTCAACAGAAAACCATTATCAATAACATAACACGAGCCAGTAATACTCTTCGCCTTATCACTAGCCAAATACACAATAATATCACCAATCTCTCCAGCCTCCGAAGACCTTCCCAAAGGTGTATGAGTACCAGCTTCTTCCAACGCATCAGCTGGAAAACCAGACCCAATAATGATATCAGTCAAAACTGGTCCAGGATTTACTGAGTTAACTCTAACGCCTGAAGGAGCTAATTCCAATGCAGCAAATCTTGTAAAATGGTCCAATCCAATAAGTCCAGGTGTACTAGATGATGTAGAAGCAACACTAGATACGTTTACTATATTACCTTTACTTGCTATGAGAAAAGGGATAGCTAAACTCGTAATGTGTACAACAGGTCGCAGATTAGTGTTCATAATTTCATCATAATTTGCTAAAATATCCGGGTCCAATAAACTTTTTAGTCGGAATATGCCAGCGTTGTTGACTAACACGTCCAGTTTACCGAATTTGTCTCTTGTTTTTTGTACTATTGTCTTTGCTTCTTCTTCTTTGGATATGTCTGCTTTAATAGCTAGTGATTTTGCTCCTTCTTGATCGCAGCGTATTGTCACATCTTTTAGCTTAGCTTCGTTTCTTCCAACGAAGGCGACAAAAGCTCCAGCTTTAGCAAATAATTCTACAGCAGCTGCGCCGATACCGGAGCTTCCACCCGTAACTAACACCACTTTGTTTGCAAACATGTTCTTGTTCAATACGTTCTCGACGATAGTTGGTTTATTAATTACTTTAATACTGTTCAGATCGTTCTTTTATACTGTTCATTGTTCATTGATAACATTATCTATTACTTTTAGACAAACCAGACTGTGATTTTCATTCCTGACCTCGTGGGCCTGCCAACGCACTAGGTTCTTATCTTGGTTATTGTTATGATATTACGGAAGATTTTCGTAATCAACAAGACATCGACAGTAAATATTAATCAGACATAATCTGTATTCATACCTACACTAAACTATAAAGAAATACCGCAGTCAAACAAAAAGCAAACAATAGAAAATATTTTTCCCACAAAAACAACTTGTTTCGTCAATATATTAACAAGCAAAACATTACAAAATAATAGCATGTGCCCACAGGGTAAAACTATAGGGTTCTCTGAGCCAAATTTATTTTTCCTATAAGATCTCTTGAAGTGGCGTCAAGCCGTCTCCCTCAGTAGGGGTGCCAATTACTAGAAAATAATGTTTTTATTTTGATTTTTATTTAGGGGCGGTCGTGGGACAGCCCTGTAAGGCACACCCTATATTAAAATGAGTCTAGTTCTTTGATTGACGTCTGCGTTTTTATTGTTTGATTGACTTTTGACTTTTTCGGTTCCCATTGACTGAATGTGTTGTTCAAGTTAAATGTTTAGTGCGACACACTTTTAACGACTTTTCTTTGTCGTTACGTTAAAAGTTGTTTCCTTATTAATTGTAACGATCTAATATTGTTACAAGAATACCTACTACCAATGAATACACGCACATCTGTAACGGATTCGCGTGGATTATCAAAATCAGTTATTTAAAAACCATTACGAAAACAATTCCATTACGATTAACACAAATACTTCACTGCCGGCATTTCAATAAGCACTCGACCGGAGGGCCGAAATCCTCCGTGATCTCCAGATAAAATCGCAATCAAACAATAAAATTGCCGTCGAAATTAGAGCCGGCACCCCAACGGCAGGCACCCGATGTCGATTCCCACCTAGCACCCCGCAGTGCACACGTCAACTATTCAACAAAAACAATACACTATGGGAATGCAAACTCAAACTATTGTATTGATTAAGTCATTGAAATATTCTTTAATTTTGTCCACGACAGCTTTGTCGAAACCATTGTGCGGTTCCTTGGGCGGTATTATGGGAATTCCATCAATTTGCTAACGCGTGGCGAAAGAATTTGACCCCATCGCACTTAGACATAATCGATTCTTTAACTTTTGTTGGCTCACAATAGGTTTTGTGTTAAATAATTCGTTTATTCGTGTAATAGTATTCGTTTTAATTGTTATGGGTGCTTGTTCTTCAGTAACACGGTGGCTGAATGAACTTTACAATGAATTAGGCCTTTCTTTTGAATTGACAGTGAACGTTGAGAAAATGAGAAGTTCAAGTAATATGTTCTTATCATACAACATTTCTAAATGAAAAGTGTCATTTGGTGGGTTGTAAGTAATTCAGTAGTGTCAGACTTTATGATAGATGATGCTCTTTGTGTAGCGGTAATTTTCTATCTCAGGGTGAGTTCTGTAGACCTTGAAATTTATATAAAAGCTCTATTATAACGAGTTGCCGAAGAGCGATTATGAAGGTTTAAGATTTCGAGTAAATATATTTTTGAAAATTTCGAATTAAACTGTTAAAAGGTATTATGGGCTTAAATGATCGTTTTAAAAGAAATTTCATCCACGGCTCTTGATCTGTAGATTTACGTTAAGCTTATGAAATGAATTATTGGATTGAGGTGAACGATAACGATATATGAAGAACAATAACATCATGCCTATTTGTATAGTTGCAATTAAAGTTTCAAACTACAAAGAAACTGACCCACATCACTACAACATGACAAAGGCACTTAAAACCAACAGACCTGCCGAGTATCTTGGAAACGCAGCCGTTGGAGACCTGCAGGATGCGGCTGATGTCGCAGGGCCGCGCGCCCGAGTGCGCCAGCTCCACGATCTTCTGACGCGTGGAGTCTGGTAGCGGCCTGCCGTTGACATACACTCCGCCAAGTTGGTTGATGCCACTATGGCCGGCTGAGGAGCACCCAAACAGGGCTCCACCCCCCATTGCCGCGCTATGCATCAGCTCATCTGCAATGGAAGGTATTATTTAACTGGTGTTTAGCAGCAGACAGGATAAGTAAAATTGTTTAATGAAAGCTCCAGCGTGTCCTATTTCATCTTCTTATTACTTACAATTCGTAATACTTCTCTACAAGTTCAAGTACTGTACATAGATATAGCAAATATTTTGCCTGTTTCTGCGATAAAAAGGATCTTTTAATCGATTTGGACAATGAAACTTCACATCTGCACCTCTTCAATATTCGATGCATCCTCAATTTTTACTTGAGTACCATCCTCGTGTATAGAATCATCCTTTTTAACTACTAGATAATATCTACGCAACCCATTGCTTGTTCTGTGGCCATCTTTCATACCCGCGCAAAAAACATTAACCCGTTTTGAAAAAATAATCTGCTTTGCGAAAAGTATCTTTAATAAAAAAGAGTTTCGCGGTGCACGATAGAAAACCACAATTTTTATCTAATCTTCGGAGATACGATGATATTTTTACTTTCATTGTTTGTGTGGACCGTTATTGTCGTTTTTTTACTTTGAGCTTTTTGTACCGTTTCTCTACGAGTATTACGCATTCAAAGAATATATCTATTTCTTTTTTTTATCACGTTACGTGAGGCCTATTTTATACATTTATAACCAACTGTTTCAATTAACGTACTCACACACTATTACGTGTTGTAACATAACATAACATCACGCCTTTTATCCCCGAAGGGGTAGGCAGAGGTGCACACAGAGCACACAGGAGATATTACGTGTTGTAATTTTTACTAATGTGTAAAAACATACGAATCTATAACTAGCTCCCACTTCTAAAAAATAATTTGAGATTTTGCGACTCACAAAAATAAAACGAGTATTGTTAATGTATTTATCCCAATTTGTAGGCCCTGCATCCTTTAATCGGGCATCAAATTAGACGGTTGGTCCGTCCACAATTATAACCACGCTGTTTACAAGCCAATAGTCTTCAATAGGAGTGCATTAGATCGGATGAGCCCAACCGTTGGTCTGACAATTCTTTTTATCCACCCCTCACAAACACCCAGTAAAAAGTGAACGCTTGGATGCAATTTGTGGGCGAATTTGGGCCAGGCCCTTGATTAAGGCCCTAAAGGGTGGGGGCTTAAGTTCATTGTTTTGTCCCGTCAATTTTATTTCTGCGGTTCGTCTCGTCTCGTATATAATTTTCGTAGTTCGTGCATCGAATCCGCGAGTGATCGGCTTTTGTTTTTTTTTATTTTCTTTATTTTGCGAGTAACTAATGTTATTAGTGTCTTTGCAATGTGCTTTAGATACAATTTTCAGATACAGTTGGCATAAAAATGTGAGATGAGATTTGAAAACCTAATTCGGTTTCAGAACTGCAACTACTTTTAGAGGCATTCAGCTCAGGTTATAAATACTACATTTTCTCTACAAGCACATCTCAACTCCACATCGCTCCTAAAAAATAAATTTAAAATACATCCAAGCCTAGCCTTTTTCGAACAAATTAATAACCACAGGTCCTTCGCCAATTAAGTGTGCCTCTCGAGTGGCAAGTTGTCGCGTCGCTGTTGTTAATCGTGGCTGGAGCTCACCTTGCCGCGGCCTGCTAACAAGCGCACGTTAAAAGAACAATGGACAATCGTACGCCCACCCTACGCCCGGGTTACGACAAATTACAAGAGATAGCGGGAGCGTTTTGTGACAATTTAGAAATTGATTGACATTCAAAGTTGAAGGTTTAAAGGTTGTGTATGACTGAACCAAATTCAAAGTCAAAGTATTTTTTTTCAATTAAACCATAATTTAAGTCCGCCTTATGTACCTTATTTTGGGTGTATTCAAGTATTAATAAAAAAAAAAATTTTTTTGGTAATTTTGGAATGTGAACAAATACAAAATAAATAATAGTCTGCCAGTCAGTCCGTCAGTAAATCTAGGTGATCGTTCCAAAATATAGATTCGAATGAAACTCCATTCGTTACTCAGTACCAGTATTTATGTTTAGGTGACGTAAACAGTTCAAATAGACGTATGTTATTGTTCTAAAACGCACTTGACAGTTGTTTTTTATGAGAACCATTCTAAGTTTCTCTTCACAACAACTTAAGTTCAATATCAATTAATCGGACTTGAAAATGTGTAATGAAGCTGTTCGTGAGTTTGCGTTCGCTCTGAAGTTTTATACAAATTCTTTAAGTTACTCATACAATAAAGTTCTGGATATGGTTCCAGTTTATCTCTACACTTTAGGAGAAGTCTAGCAAATTAGAAACCACAGTTTAAAAATTGAAGACGCACTAGCGATATATCAGGCATTAGATTCAAGGTCGATTACTTAAACTACAAAAAATCGCTCCCGCTTCAGCTCATATTAAGGTCTATTGTCACACCCGCTGTCGGCGCAAGTACGCATGTCGTGCGAGGGAGTGTTTTAATTTCAGAGGTGCAATTTATTCGAGCGATTTATTTTTAATCCCCGTTTTTATGGGTGCGACGCTATAAATTTCATTTATAGTTGTTGTTATTTATTTTTTTAGTTTTTCATGTGTGTGTATGTCTGTGTGTGTATTGAGTGGTACCTACATAGGTGCTGGATATGTGTGTGCGTAGTTTTATAGCGGATAATTCTGGTTGTGACTTTTAATGGATGTGTGTTTCACGTTGACCAGGAATTTTGTAGGTACGTTGTGATGTTTAAAATTGAGGATTTATCATAGATTATTTTATGTTGCCTTAAATGAAGACGGGTTGAAATATGGACGTACTAAGGCTAAGAAGGTTAATTACAGGTCTTATCTATGAAAAAATTACTTCGTTAAAAATATATCATTTGCATTAAAAAACAGAATATCTTAAAAAAATTAAAATAATAATCTGATCTGGCAACCCCTTAATATGTACTTAACGTAGCACGAAAACTGTCGTTAAATAGATAAAACGTCAAATTAAACATTAATCAAACTTTACATACAAGCAGACAGTACATAAGGGTGGCAACCCTGTCGAGAGCACACCTGGTGGCATCCCCCACCTAAATACCCTTCTTATTATTATTTTGTATCTGTTTTTGAATTGCTTAAATCTATAGGGGAGATTTAATTGTACGCTAAACGCATAGTCGCCATATTGGATGCGCCGAAGCTTGTCAAACGATTTGAATTCAGAACGGATCGCATTAATTTCTGTTACCATAGAGTATTTACTTTGTGTTAAACCTGTTTGGTATGGAGAGTGCTGGCTACGAATAAAAAGAACGAATTAAAATCAATTAAAAATGTACGCGTCGTATTTTTGTTATGTACGCCAAGAATAATGACTTGATATTGTTAAATAGACTTAAATCTAAGTCTGCATAGAAATTAATCCTTATAGTTACTTCAAATTGAAGAACTATTTATTTATAATAACTATCGTGAGACATTTTAAATTAACTAAATATCGCGGGTTACTCACGTGAATATACTGAGTAAAACTCTATTAGTTTCGAAGCACAGAGTGGTTCTTCTAGTCAGTAGGCTGCGCGACATCACCACGACCGCGCACTAGTTAACTTTAATTAAATATTTCTTTGCACTAAAATCTATAGATAATGTCAAACATACAAGTTACAAAAACGAGTAGCGTCGATCGTAAAATTAAATGACATTTGACGTAAAAAATGCTTTATTCATGTGTGACGTTTTGTTTCGTTATGACGTAATTTATGGTGAATATCATTAACCACGCCCTTTTTAGATGAGTGACAAAAGCCGTCATTGATAAACAGGCATCTATGGAAAGATGAACGGTTATGGATTTTTATAAATAGACAAAAAGCGCGTTAAGTTTTTAGCAGAGTGCCATCAACGTTTTTGTATTATTTTTTTAAGATTCATTCTTGTGATTATAGATCTATACCGATTTGAAAATTCTGCACAATTTGTGTCAATCGAAACTTTCTAGATACTTACTTACTAAAAGGCTTTCACTAACAATTTTTATGGAATAGGAGGCAAACGAGCAGACGAATCACCTGATGGTAAGCGATCAGGGCCGCCCATGGACACCCGCAACACCAGAGGAGTCATAGGTGCGTTGTCGGCCTTTTAAAAAGGAATACTCTTTTCTTGAATGTTTGAAGGTCGTATCGGTTCGGAAATATCGCCGACGACAGATCATTCCACAGTTTTGCTGTATGAGGCAGAAAGCTACCTGATAAGAGCACAGTTATGAATGACTTTAGTGAAAATTGTTTTAGTTAGCATCGACTACATCAATAGTTTGTGACAGTCTGTAGTAAATAAATCGCATCAATATCCGTTTCGTAGTTTTAAAGATCTAAGCATACATAGGGACAGACAGACGGCGGATAGCGACTTTGTTTTATAATACGTAGTGATATATTCATCCTTTTGCTTGTTCATGAAAAAAAAATTAGTCAAATGCATTGACATCTCATAGATTTCCCTTCACCATTGAGTTAAATGTAAGACTAGGGATAGGTTATACCGAAATAATAGGGGCAAAACTTATTAACCCTTTGAGTACCGTCATTATAAACACAATTAAAGAACAATAGTGTGCGGACACCGGTGTCCTCGCGGTGTTTGATAGTTTAAGTTAGAAATCATTTAAAAAGTTCACCTTATCATAGAACACTGCAGCATTTAACGTAATATGTATCATGCATACTGAAGAAATTGGTAAGACTCAAAAGCAAAAACCAAGATATATACAAAAACAAACAAAACAGTACTACAAAGAGGATTTAAAGTTTTCAAACAGAACAATAGTATCAGTATTATGTACTCAGGATTAAAAACATTGTTCTTTGCAAATTGTCACTGAAAGTACCGTTAAGTTAAATATAAACTATTTTAAGTAACTCCCAAGCTTTTGTTAAAAGACTTACTTACCTATGTAACTAGTTTCTAGTGTTTACTAGTTTAAAGTTTATTTCATTCATTTTTACCGTTAGGTAACTGATAAAGTTATTGGGTTTTTTTAGGGGGATGTTTTAAGGTAGAAGAATATTCTAGGTGTGTATAAGTATAGTAGATATTAATGACAAATTACGTTACTCTTAGTTTAAAATATATACTTAGGAACATTAATTAAAAAAAATGTTTAAAGTTAATATTCGTAACCAAGTAAATTATGTACCTTTATCACACTAATATCTAATAAAAAATATGGCAAACTAGCTTTCATAGGCGGCTGTGCACGCGTATTCCTGTTTTATTAGGATTAAAAGTGTAAGTTCCTATCACCTAAGTCAGCCAATACCCTGCCTGTATAAGAAATTTCATCAAATTCCGTTCAGTAGTTTCAGCGTGATTTACGGAAACATTCCAACTAAGAAATTTTCAATTTATAATATTAGTGTGATAATGATTAGTTTTGTTCTAAACTCAAATAAATAAAAAAAATATTTCACTTGCAACTCTTACTAGTATGTACCTACTCCAAGTAATCAAGCCATGATAAACAAACTCAAACTAATACACATAATGCTGGCAGGAAATATTCTACCTATTCTAAATTCAAAATTTGAATATTCAAAGCGTTTCATCGGACACAGTCAGCCCGAAGCGGAGTACTCAATCATTAAAATTCCCACAGTGCAGCAACAAAGAAATGTATATTTATCCCTTTCCAACCACTGTTTTTCCGGTCTATTTGTCTTTATCTGGCGCTTAATGTGACACAATTGTCGCATGCTCCGTTTGCTTGGCGTTGTAGCACTATGGTGAAACATAATTATATTTCTGTTATGCCAAGCAAAGTCAACGTTTTAATGGATTGAGGTATTGTTAGCTACAATTTACGATTTTAGTTTCAAATTGTAGCCAAAAATAACTCTTGTTTAGCGAATCGGTTGATAAGTTTGTCTATAGTCTATTTTAATATTGAATTTTGTGAAATTATTTGGTGACTAATTTTATTCGCTACTAGCTTTTGCCCCCGACTTCGTCCGCGTAGAATATGAATTTTAGGACGTAACTTTCTTATGTTTAAATTTTCCAAAATAAATGTAGCCTATGTTGCTCCTTAGTACATCAGCTACCTGCCAATAAAAGTCCCGTCAAATCGGTCCAGCCATTCTAGAGATTAGTCAGTACAAACAGACAGACAAACAGACAAAAGTTCTAAAAAATGTTATTGTGGTATGTGTATCGTATGTACATACATATGTACCTCTATATTCATATGCATGTAGTAAAAAGCGGTTATTTTAATATTACAAACAGACACTCCAATTTGATTTAAAGATTGATTTTGTTGTTTACATTTCTGAAAATATTATCTTAGAAGTTACTAAATAATTTAAAAAAAAATTCTAGTAGGAAATAAAATATTTATAGTGCGCCTCCACTACATACCTTCCTGCCTTCCTGTACTTCGCGATAATGTCCATATTTGGCAAAAAGGTTGTAGATTACAATATAAAAGTTACGCTTTTACGACATACTCCAAGAGGTTTTTTAATATCATCTATACTATATAAAATTATAAAGCTGAAGAGTTTGTTTTTGTTTGTTTATTTGAACGCGCTAATCTCCTAAACTACTGGTCCGATTTGAATAAATATTTTTGTGTTGGATAGCCCATTTATCGAGGAAGGCCATAAAATATCACGCTACGCTTAATAGGCGCCGAGCAGAGCGAGTGAAACCGTGCGGAAGTAGCTAGTTATACCTCTAGATACTTATACTTTCATCACATATTAGAGGTATGTTCATCTCTCATCAATTTTGAATACCATCGTTAAGTATTTCAGCATTGCAACTACCATCTCAAAAGACGTTGTGACTAACATACTAACAGACAAAGCGACTTCAGTAAACATTTTACTCGTGTTTACTGAAAGGTCAGTTCGCAGTAACGACTTGTAAACTTCGTATAGTTAGTCAGTAGGCTATGTTAATTAAGATGAAGTGGGTATTAGATGCTAGAAAGAGATGCACTTTGATCATATTTTTGTGGATTTTTGCAAATGGGTGAAGAGCTTTTGTAAGCATTTACGTTTCATAGTCTCTGTCTACCCCCATGGAAGACAGGCGTGAGGTTATGTATGTATTTTTATGAGATAAACCGGTAAACGATCGGGTCACTTGATGGTAAGCAATCGGCGTCGCCCATGGACACCTCGAACACCAGAGGCGTTTCAAGTGCGTCACCGGCCTTTTGGGATTAGAAATTTGAGGATTGGTTGTGATTCAGGGATTGGGAAAGGGGGTGGTAATTGCGCCTCCGATAACTTAACTCACACGACGAAATACAACGCAAGATTTGTTTCACGTCGGTCTTCTGTGAGGCCGTGGTATCACTCCGGTCGAGCTGACACATTCGTGCCGAAGCATGGCTCTCCTACACTTAAAAATAGGTATATGTATGGTCAAGAGATTGTGCGATTGATTTTTTTGTTGAAATTCAAAGTGAATTTCTGGTCTATCTAAATTAAGTGATTTTGACTTTGACTTTAGAGTTAGAGGTTATATTTTTTAAGTGCACTGTCAATGATTTTGATTTTGACTTCTAAAGTCAAAATTATACTTTTTAGTGTCTTTTGAAATGAGAGTGAATGCATTTAAACTAAAAATAATTTTACCGTCTGTTTTTCAAATAGCCTATGTAGGTGATACCTAATTCTATATTTCCATTCTGTCCTGGTACTTAAATGTGTTAAATAGATACACAAAGTTAAATAACCATTAACTGTAAGATCTTTGTTCTCGTGTAGTTTTATGTATTGTGTTTTAGACTTTAAATGAATACATACGTAAGTGGACAGTCTCAATGATTCCCTGCTGATCTGAGAACGAAGAAAAAATATTGGTGAAGTATTACGTCAAAGACTACATACCTATGTTACGTACTAAATGAGACTGTACTCTGATACTAGCTAATCGGGTACTTGCCTTCATCTATATATATAATAATTTTATTATATTTTACTATACTATTTAGTAAGAAATTAAAAACTGTAAATTGAATATTTTTTTTAAAGAATGCTTGGGGTGTGATTTGCTTGCGATACCGAAGCTAAAATTATGTTTTTTGGAATATTTGTCAGTTTGTCTGTATGTATGTCCGGGCTAAACTCAAAAAGTACTACATGGATTTACTTCAAATTTTGCATGAATATTACTAACAGATCGGATCAACATATAGGCCACATATATGCTATCACCTACGGTAGAGGAGCTGTGAATCACTATTCCACGCGGACGAAGTCGTGGGCACAGCTAGTCAAGAATACTTCATTAATTGATTTTATGACCGACTTAATTTTAGTATCTTTCTAGCTAATTTTTAAGAAATAAGTATAGGTACTGTTTAACTCTTAACAATCGTGACGTCACAATACATTATCCCGTACAAAATTCATAAAAAACTGTCGTTTTTGACAGTTCGAAAAAAAAAAGTATTCATTTTGACTAGTCGGTAAGTAAGTAGTATTGAATACAAATTCAATCCCAATCGTCTAGAAAACCTACCTTCTAAAATATAAGCTACTAATAATATCAACTTTCTACCGTCCTACAACTGTAATTTACAGTTCTGTTTATCCCTAACAGTTGAAACTTGATGATACACACAAAGGCAAGGGTAGAGATGCACAAGGCGTATTTGCTACTAAAGGTTAATTAAGTTTAACAGCTTACAAAGTTGGATAGACACAAGTCGCGTAGCTTGAGAAGATAGAAAGAGAAGATAGAGAAGACAGTAGAATAGTTCTATACCTGTTACCGATTGCTATATTTTTAAGCGCTTGGTTCGGAACTGCAATCTCCATACACGTAACATCACGCCTTTTATCTCCGAAGGGATAGGCAGACGTGCATATTACGGCACTTAATTGCCACTGTACGATGTAACACCCACTTTTCACTTTTATGTTACGAGTCTCATGTGATAGGGGTGAGCCTATTGCCATATACCGGCCATAATTCCAGACACCGTTAGTTTTTTTAAAACCCACTGATATTTTGCCCTACATAGGAATTGAACCCGAGACCCCTTGTCCGGCAGTCGCACTTGCGAGCACTCGTCCAGCAAGGCAAGGAGGCAAGACAGTCTACAATCTCCATGGCATAATATTTTTATTTACGATCTCCAACTCGTTCGCCAAGTGTGGAGATTATGACAAAGTTGTTCCCACATCATTATTAACAATGGTTGATTTTGGTTGTTGAAAAATAGGAAATTTATTTGTTTACAGTTTTTCGTTGCCCAGTATTGCACAGAGCGTATGTGTCTCTAAAGGTTAATTGAGTTTAACAGCTTGCAAAGTTGGACTGAGAACTCCCTTGGCTCTCGGTTAAATACTTGAGGAGATTACCCACTGAGATGGTGTACACCTCAGTTATAGATTGCTATATTGTTATAGTGCTAAATATGGGTGTTAAATTACAATCTCCAACTCGTTTGCCAAGTGTGGAGATTATCGCAAAACTGTCAGGGGATGTTCGGTTTAAAGAAATTTATTTCTCATAAGAACATACAGTCCACTTATAATGAGATACAAAGTAATAAACAAATATAGTAGGTACAATACAAATTTCCTCCAAAGTATTAGCAGTTATAATGTATTTAAATGTTTCTTTAGCTTATATTTAAATGTGTTCACGTTATCGCACTCTTTGATATCGTCGGGTAATGCATTGAACAGATGTACTCCTTCATATAATATAGTCTTTCTACCGTAATTCGTGCGTACGCTAATGGCTTCCAGTTTGTTTTTATATCTATTTCTCAAGTTATGTGACATTGTTTTTTTCTTTAGTTGTATGTTAGTTTGTATTGAGTTTGAAGTTATGTTTTTAATAGGAATGCAGGTGTAATAAATGTATAGTTGTCTAATATTTAATATATTTGTTTTTTCGTATACGGTCTTTGATGAAGTATGATAATTATAATGGAACAAGGTTTTAATTATTTTATTTTGAATTCTTTGAAGTGAATTTAAATTAGTTACTGCTGCTGAACCCCATATCTCAACAAGATATTCTAAATGCGATTTAACCAACGAGTTATAAATTAAAGTGCGCACCTTACTAGGAATACAGTTTGCTACCTTTCCGTAACGCTCCCAATAACGATGTTAATTTACCCCTGAGATGGTCAATGTGCAATTTCCAAGTTAGTTTCTCATCTACCCTCAATCCAAGATATTTTTCGTTGGTTGATCGTTTTATTATTTCATTATTTATTTTAAGAGGCGAGAAGTCGGGTATACGTTTATTTTTAGTGGTAAAAATCATGAATGAGGTTTTTGATGTATTGATTGTAAGAAGGTTGCACTTTAGCCACTCGCTTAATAAATCAAGGTCATGTTGAGCATCTTTTATAATGTTATGAATTGTTTTGTCAAAGTAAAAGAGACAGGTGTCGTCTGCATATAGTGTTAGGTGTCCTATTAAACCTATTTTATTAATATTGTTTATATATATTAGAAAAAGTAACGGACTGATTATTGAACCTTGAGGACAGCCGTATGAGACAGTTTGGATCGAGCTAGTGTGAGCATTTCCTATTTTAACAACTTGATGCCTGTTCACCAAATACGACTTGAACATTTTATGTGCTGTACCTGTAACACCTATATTATCTAACTTCTGAAGCAGTTTTTGATGACTCACAGTATCGAACGCTTTTTTTAAATCAATAAATATTCCTAAGGCATAGGTTTTTTGATCTATGTGAGTTTTAATTTTGGTAATTAGATCCATTGCAGCCGACAGAGTACTTGATTTCGAGCGGAAACCATATTGTTCGTTTATTAGAAATTTTTTATGTATCAGATAGTTATTTAGGCGAGTGTATAATACGCGTTCGAATATTTTAGACATTACAGGTAAGACTGACACCGGTCTGTAGTTACTTGGGTCAGTTCTCTTCCCAGATTTGTAAATAGGACTGACCCTAGCAACCTTAAGAGTGTCTGGAAAAGTTCCCTGTCGTAAACAGGCATTTATACAGTTGGTCAGCTGCTCAACGATTATATTTTTCAAACATTTTATTGCCTTAGTACTACAGTAATCCAGACCAGTGCTAGTGTTTCTATCTAGGTCGTCTATGATTCTAATTATTTCCTCTGTGGTGCACGGCGTTAGTTCGTTTAGTATTATGTCATGTGTACCTCTATAGTTATTATCGTACATTAACGTGTTGCCCGTATTTGTGTGATATGTGTCTGGTATTTGTTTTGCTAAATCTGCGCCTATAGATGAGAAGAAAGAATTAAACAAGTCACATATTGAGTTACCATCTTCTAGAAGTCCAGCGTTTGACATAAGTTTGGGAGGAGGGGCGCTGTCTTTAATTTTGTTTAAACCCAAGTTATTGATTAGGTCCCACATTTTCTTTGGTTCTTTGCTGCAGCTTTCAAATAAATTATAGTAATAGGTCTTCTTTTGTTTTTTTATTAACATCTTCACATTCTGTTGCTCTTTCTGGAACTTTCTGGAACTTTTTCCGCAAA
The DNA here is from genome assembly GCA_038387885.1 of Spodoptera picta. Taxonomy (NCBI): domain Eukaryota; kingdom Metazoa; phylum Arthropoda; class Insecta; order Lepidoptera; family Noctuidae; genus Spodoptera; species Spodoptera picta. The sequence goes on from JAZHFQ010000308.1 coordinate 372,868, forward strand.
TCGTTATTATCTGGGTTTGATTTGGTTTGTTGCCATAAACTATTTCTTGAATTGATTGCATTTATAATGTTCTGATTAATCCTACTTGTTGGGGGGGGTTTAGAATTTTAATCTTATCTACTCTGTTCTTTTCTATCTGTTTTGAAATAAATGTCTCTAGTTGATTGTAGTCATGGTCGTCGTTGCTGTATTTTGCTTCCAGTGTGTTGTTGTACAGATTTTCGTAATCCAGAGCCTTATAATGTTTCTTTTTGTTGTGCTGTGGAGACAGACTTCCCATTTCTAGATATATCTGTTTATGGTCAGAAAGACTTGATTCAATTATGGAAATGCTGAGAGAATGATTGTGAATATTAGTGCATACATGGTCCAGTATTGTGTTTGTTGTGGCCGAGTCACGTGTGCTGTATGATTTGTTGATTTTATTTATTATTCTATAGCCGGCTTCTTGGACTCCATGTTGATACTTTGATACATTACTGTTTGCGTTTAGTAAATCTATATTGAAATCTCCAAAAACTATTGATCTTTTTCGTCGCTCCAGTTGGGATGAATATATTTCTAAAAAGTTGTTTACGTTGGTATCTCCCGGTTTATAAATTGCTCCAATGTTTAATGACAGTTTGTTTATATGTATCCATAAATAGTGGTTTCCGTTCTCACATAATTCTTCAGTTATATCATATTTAATACTGTTGTGCACATAAATGGAAACGCCTCCGCCTTTACAATTCTGTCTATAATTATATATATGAGTATAGCTAGGTAGTTGGTATAGTTTCGCATCAGATTCTGAGTTAATCCACGTCTCAGTAAAAATCAAAAGGTGAGTAGTCCTTTTTATGGCCTTTAGGATGCATTTTATTTCATCAAACTTACCAGGCTTGCGTATACTGCGTAAGTTTGCATAAAGAAATCTTAGTGAAGACGGGTGCAATGGAATGTCCTCATACTTATTTACTATATGATGGTATAGTTTCTTAGAACTATCTGTTGGTTTGGCATTTTGTAGTGGGTTACTTACTGGTTTTTTTGGTTTGTAGTAACTATTGTAGGCGTTCCTTTCACATATTTAATAGTGAGGTTTTTTTCACCACCCTGTGTACGTTTATTTAGCTGATCTTTAAGAGACTCTAAGTACTGTTTTTGTTTTCGAGTTTGATCAGAAAAAATCTGCATGTTTTCGGGTAGTTTAGTTCTATTTTTTAACAGGTATTTAGCAGTTTTGGAATTTTCGAAGTAAACTTTTATGGGTCGATTCTTGTTTTGCACATATTTTCCTAGTCTCTGAGATTTGATCGGTTTAGGGCAGTCTTCAAAAAGCGTTGTAATTATCTTCATAATTTCTTGATTATCATGATTTTGTCTTGATTTCCAGTTTTTGTCGTTTATTTCCGATATACCCACAATAACAATATTTTTCTCACGGTCGCATCGATCCTTAAGTTCTAGGATGAGGTCTTCGTGATACTCGACGGGCGATTTTATAGCCGAACATTTTGTGTGTTGCTCATGTTTGATTTGGGATATTTCGGTTTCTATACATTTTATTTTGTCCTCAGTAGCAATTATTTTAGCTTTGATATTTGCTATTTCTGTATTAGTAAGTTTCAGCTGTTGAGAAAAATTTTCAGTAGTTAGCTTTATGGTCTTAACTTCGTTTTGGATGTCCGATATTTGTTCCTTAATTTGGTTTAGGTTTTCGGTTTGGGTTTTGCCAAAATTGGTTAGGAAGTTCATAATTTCCATGCGGAAATTCGTGAAATCCTGTTTGTAATCACTTTCTTCTGTACGATCCTTCCGCTTTCTTGAGGTAATGTTAGCGCGTAAGTCTTCATCGCTTAAAGTGGATAAGTTAGGAGCCGATCCGCTACCGCTCTCGCTGTCGCTTATCAGTGTCGCCTTGGGCGGCGTCCTTGCTACACTCATGTTGTTATGTTGGTGATGATAACTTTGTTTTTTGTAAGTGAATAGACGGACATTTTATTGTTATTTAGAATATTTGTCACCGATGGTCATGATACAGTTTAGAATCACCCTCGCTTTATGGCATTTTTTTTTTAAAGGTCGGCACAATTGGCGCGGTGGCTGGGTAACTTGCTGCTGCGCAAAGTGTTGCGGGTACGATTCCCGCACGGAACAACTCTTTGTGTAATCCACAGATTTTTGTTTCGGGTCTGGGTGTCATGTGTATGTGAACTTGTATGTTTGTAAACGCACCCACGACACAGGAGAAAATCTTGAAAATCTTAGTGTAGGACAACGTTTTAAAAAAAATAAAAAGAAAAGAGTTCGACTTTTGCCTGCCCAACTTAAGTCCCACAGCTCGCCAACCAAACTTCTAATCACGAAACCACTGACAACATAGCTCTTACAATTAGGTACTTGAAAAGTATTTCTGTCAGAAGAACCACAGTAACACTTACGACACCGTTAAACTCCTAGATCATCCAACTTTAACTTGCAAATTGGTAACTTGGAAACTTGCTAACTTACTGAGATGAACGGCCTTAAACCGAGCAATCTATACTCCAAGTAAAAATGTCGGAATAATTGTTATACTCCTACTGTATTTTTAATCCTTTCTCCTATTTATAGTTTTTATTTTTTATTCAAGTTTTTTACTTGTTTCCGAGTTTGTAAATGTCTTTTTGATAAGTTTTTCGGTTAAGTGTAGTATCGTAAAGTTCGTTTTGGGTCTTATAAAGTTCTTTGTTAATACAATTGATGATCTGTCTGTGATTTTAAAATCATTTTTTTTATTAAATCTCAAATACATCTGTACTAGCAATAGGCTCACCCGCTATTACATGGGACTCATAACATAAATAGTGAAAAGTGGGTGTTACATTGTACAGTGGCATAATGTGCTTCTGCCTACCCCTTCGGGGATAAAAGGGGTGAGGTTATGTTATGTTATACTTCTGTACACACTACTTATATCAAACTTAAGGTTTTGACTGCCAATAGAAAACTGTTGAATACAAACCCCCTGCTAACGTCGGTCACCGATGACCCCCATGGCGTTTAATGTGTTAATTGTTCTAAGTTACTAATAATGAATAATAATCATTATTGCTTTCGTAATTGTATTAAATACCTTTATTTTTTTTAAGATAAATGTGTAATGACAGTCACATGTTACACGCTGAGTTAGAAATTTACAAAATCGAATACCGAATAACATCCTAATCTAATCGAACCATGTAATCTTCTTACTCATCAGTTGTAATTGCAACCACTTGAATCATCTCATTGCACACAAATATCTCTTCTCTAAATAATTTCTCAAAAGTCTTACGTCGTAGGTCTATGTATTAAGTTCAAGTAGTGCATGAGTTAAGTAGAACCTAAGTTTAAGTTAGTGCACTTGATTAAGTCTGCATGGCGGTGAAGTCAGATTGCCCGGTCAGTAAGCGTTCTAGTTGATGTTCCTATTATGTCAGCTTTTAGACTGTGTTAGTGTCAGTACTATCTATATTTTGGTGGCTTCTTAGTTTATGGTTTGATTTGGTTGATTCTTGTATGTTTTCGCCACAAACGCTTTGTGACAAACATATGACTTGAGTGAATTATTATCGGAATTTATTAACATCCATTACAGTTATATAAGTGCTGAACTAGATAAAGAAGTATCCCGTTTCTATATCTGTCTCTTTTAACACCATATTTAGGGGTGTGTATAAAATTTCCATTTCCTAGGAATAAAAAAAAACAATCACCTAAACTACTACACAGTCATCACAAAAAAATCGATGCTTACACAATCGATACTACAAGTTCCCATTACAAATCGAGTTTCAATCGAGAACCAGTCGTAGTAACAACAATACCAAATCCAAAGCCAGTTAGTTAGGAAGCTATAAACTTAGGTAACTCTAGCGTAGTAAACCGAAAAGTTGTATAGTTGTAACTTAACTGTAGTAAACAAGTTACTAGTTAATACTTATTGATAACTTAACTTCAACTTGACAACTTAATCTTTGTTACCTAGAATAACTTTCAGTTTGTATTGTATCGATATGAAATATTTGTCGGTAACGATGTACCTCTAGTCTGTATAATTTGTTATGAAATTTCAGTTTTAAGGCAACTATTGAAAGTTTTCGAGATGGTTCCAATTAGTGTTTGTTATATAGGAGATCTGAAAGATGATGTTCAGGTTCAGGTGTTTGTTTTCATAAGCATTTCTTGTTTTAAGTTTGTTTCGGTTGTCTGTTGTACTTGTCAAAGTAGGTTTGTTCGTGGCGTTGCTTGAGTCCAATGTATAGGTTTCTTTATCTAAGTCCAGTGTTTGTCTTTTTTTTTACTTTCGTTTTATTTAATAGTTTAGTTGTAGTCCAGTATGCCAATTTAAGAAACTGGTTCAGTGGTTTAACCGTTGAAATGTTAAGGAATCCTCTTGTTCGTATTAACATAGAATTGCAGGACTTATTTGTGTTTGTTGTTTAAAATTACATCCGTAGTTGTAACTCTTTTAGAGCTGAAGATCTACGCACCTTTATGCGGCATCTTCCAGAAAGCCTCTGCCGCCGTGGTTGGTTCCCGCGGCGGCGCGACCAGCCCGCCGACCAGCGTGGTGGCGGCGTGCGCGGGCGCCGGCGCCGGCCGCCCCCAGCCCCCGTGTAGAGCCACCCCGCAAACTTCACCCCACACCACCCTCTACCCCTCCCTAAACACCACCGAACACCCCCACCGCGATTTGACCCCAAAAATGTCTACTATGCGCACGCGCACCCAACTTTAAAACTTATGCGGCATCGCTTCGTGACCTGCGAACAAAGAAATTCACGTTTAAAGAAATTTATTGACCCCAATCCAGCATTTAGACAATCGCATCATCAATTACAATCAAGGCTCGTCATTACGCTCCTTTGAAGCCTTCGCGTGCCGTCTCTTTTTCGCTTTGAAGTTTTTGTGGTGGAGTGAAAGAGTGCGGTGGTACTAATTGGTAGATGATGCTGCTGAATTGTGTGTTAGTTGGAAAGCGCCATGTATTGTTGCATAGTACAAATAGTCGGTCGGTTCGTGATGGCCGATAATGATCGATGTTAGATGGTAGTAATGAAGTTAGATGCGGCGATATTGTGTACATGCCACCCATCGAGTTCCGAACGGTAGTCGGCCCCGTACGGTGCTCGTTTTATTGTTTGACTGAGATGTCGGCGTGATACAACATGTGAGATTACTTACATAATATGTACCGAGTTGTATTCGGAGAATTGCGATGCGATTTGTTCGTACTTGTTACACTGATCAATTGATTGATTGATAAAAACTTTGACATTGTAATTTATGATTTATTAATACCACATTTCACTTTATAGTTTTATAATTATTTACTACCGTATTTTAACAGCTACGTCTGAGCGAAAAACGAAACTTAAATTCGTGACGTATAAAAATGAATATCTATTTCATACACATACCTACATATGAAGAACTACATACTTGATATAAATATGTATATCTCAAGAGAATACTCAAACTCTTTGTAGGCAAATCCACCATCAGTATTACTAAAGTCACAGGTACAAGGACGCATTTGATCTTTTCAAGCTGCCGATCGAATGATTTTACTTTGATATATTTTCCCCTTCGGAATGGTACAATGGTCGAAAGGAGACTGGGGTCGCCTAAATTGAACTCTCACTTTGAGCCTAGTCAAAGCAAGGGTCCTAAAGTGGCTGGACTAATATAAAGTCACGGAGTATCGAACTATGTTTATACACTAATAGCAAAACCGCCTTGTGAGGTGAGACTTGTGACGTGTGAGACTCGTGGCGTCTCAAACAACAGTGGACGTTGTCACTGGTACATTTATTGGTTATTTTTGGTTGACAGTAATTTTGATTGAGTGGGCACTGTCAGTTTTTTAGCGGTGGTTTGAAGAGATTCAACCGAATACTAATTTTAAGTTGGGTTTTAATATTGTTACGAGAAATTGTGGAGCATATCTGTTTACGAAGGGTTAAATGAAACGTAGAATCAAATAGAAGTATTTTTTTTAATCCTAGCGACCCGTCCCGGCTTCGCACGGGTGCAATACGCATGCATTATACACATAAACATTCCTTAAGAATCACTCTATCTATTAAAAATGACCGCATCAAAATTTGTTGCGTAGTTTTAAAGATCTAAGCATACATAGGACAGATGGCGGATAGCGACTTGTTTTATAATATGCAGTGAAATGTCCAGACTACAAAAGATTACAGAAAAAAGTAAGTAAATATAATATTAATATTATGTGACCAAGATCGTCAAATTAGGTATGAAAATATACGCACGCAGTACGCAGAAATTTATAGGTATACATACCTATGCGTTTTCAGGTCTACATAGGTACATTTCTTTAACTTCCACTATACCACTAATAAAAACCAAAGCCGACAAAAAAGCATACATCAAAATACATTTTTTTATACGAAGAGAGGCAAATGAATAACAAATATGATACGAGACGACCAATCGAAGTCGCTATCTCACGCCGAGATCAGCGGCGTCTTTGGTGCTCCATCTTTATCAGTACCACACTGGTAGTGTCCTGTTACCGACCACTTGGTTCGAATACTGTATCTAATTAGTGTAATTAAGTATAGAGAGTGTTGCGTAAGTATTTGAATCGATATTGTTTGTTAATTTGGTGTGAAGATCTGTTTTCTGTTAATTTTGCCTCTGTACTTTGACTACCTCGTTGGCCGAGTGGTCGCATGTGCGAAAAGGAGAAAATCCTAGTGTGAGGCAACGGGGAACAAAAAATTACTTTTTCTTACATTTTACTTCATCAATATGGAAAAAAATGTAGATTATCTACAGGTACTTCTCTATTAATTATGTTACAAGTTATTAAGGTAAGTATTTCTAAAATTACCTTAATAAAGCTATCGCTTTGGATTAATTACTATCTTCCGCTCTAGTTCATTAAATATTATCTAGGAATATGCTACATGTTTCGTTACAAATATCTTTATATAGAGGTATATTCAAGAGGTGGACTAGAAATACTTGATCATAATTATAACAAAAAAATCTGTTCTTTTTCAGAATTTACAAAATATAACATAACATCACGTCGTTTATCCCCGAAGGGGTAGGCATAGGTGCACATCTACGGCACTTAATGCTACTGTACAACGTAACACTCATTTTTCACTATTTATATTATACTTATATTATTACTATACTATTATTACTAGAAGGGCCAAATTAAAAGTACCCTTAACCGACGAGCATGCATGAAAAGATTGATGACTGTTATTGAAGCGAAAGAGGTATGTAAGAATCGTAGTAATTGGCGTTCCTTAGTCTCTGCCTACCCCCATGGGAGACAGGCGTGAAGTTATGTATGTATGTATGTATTATATTATGACTATTGTTATGAGTCCCATGTAATAGGGCGTGGGCCTATTGTCATATGCCAGATTTCCAGATTCCGTGCTACTACTGAGATTTTTTTAAAATACAAGAATATTCATTTCTGTGGCATTTATACTTTACATCAGTATGTAGATATGGTTAGAGTGCATTCCGTTTACAAAATACAAACAACTTATTTCAAACCGTATTTCTTTTGACTAGAGTTACTTTTGTGTTGTACCTACGAGTGGTGCACCACCAAAAATGGTCGGGTTTTATTTTTTCATTTTGTTCCAAAACGATTTATGTGCGCTTTGTAATATGACCCATGGGATTCACATAGACGGAACAACTTTTTGAAAAACTTTGTTCATCTTTTATTTTCAGTAAACTTGTAAATATTTGTACCACGTCACATAGTCGTCGCGAACTATTTTTATATGGTTATATATTTTACTAGCGATCCGCCCTGGCTTCCCACGGATGTAATATGCATGTATTATACATATAAACCTTCCTTAAGAATCACTCGTATCTATTAAAAACAACCGCATCAAAATCCGTTTCGTAGTTTTAAAGATCTAAGCATACATAGGGACAGACAGACGGCGGATAGCGAATTTGTTTTATACTATGTAGTGATGTAGTGATAACCATATCAATATATTTATGTTCATTTTTTATACAATACATATGATGAAAGTTTCAATAAATTGGTTAATACCTAACTTTAAAATTTTAACAGAACCTTTCCAAAATCACTTCTTAGAACTAAAACAAAAACTTTTAAAACAAACTCTAATAAGAAATAAACTTAGAATATTAACAGTTAGACGAAACTATTCAGTTTTCTTAAACAATAAAATCTGCATACGAATACGAACACATAGCAAGTTTCCAGACGCACAGTGTTGAAAAATATCACTGTGCGGGGAAAAAAGTAAGTTAACGTTGGAGAATGTTAAAAAAACACAATTTTTCGTTGGTAAGTGGCCGTCTGGTTACGTCAAAGGTGGAGACCGGAGACTGCATGCAAAGCACTCTAAACGGGGATAAAGTCGTCGGCAACGATTTTAAATTCTAGCTTAGCCCGACCTACTGATAATGTTGAATGTTGGCATGTCGATAAGTTCTCTGTTATTCTGCCGTGGCGAATTGTAATGCGAATTCGCTTTTATGGTAATTGTGATGTTGGAAGTTTCTTCTCTTTTGTGCAGTTGTGTATAGTGTGTTTTTTGATTAATGTCGTGTATGCTAATTTTATTGTAGTTGAGGTTGGTATTTAATATACCTAGTTGTTGTTCATTTACCCATAATTTTCTGCCGATCGAAAATGTACAACTTAATACAAAGAGGTGTCGTTATTTTGCAAAACGTTTTTTTAATAACGCTATTTATTCCATGGCTTATAAACAAAATTATACAATGTATTATCAGATGACTCACAAATCAATCATCAACTTCATATTTTAAAATAAGAAACTTCACATAATTCTAAACTATCGACACAATTCCCATCCTTAGCTCGTAAGGTCTAAACAAGAAAAAATCGATATCGTATGTCTACAATTTATACAACACTAATGTATTCCATACTCCTCAGATCCGATGTCTAGGCTCCCCGCCTCATTAGACCCGCTTTGATTCAGCCATGTTCGCAGGTGCGGTTAATGCCTCTCTTTACTCAAACGAATAGCTACATTTCTAATCGTATACACTTTTTTCTAGGATAACTATTTGTTAAAGATGCGAAAGTGATTGGATTTTTCTTTTCAAGACATTTAGGAAACATTTGAATACTTTTTAGCGTTCAAATCTATTTTTTGTTGCTTTTAATTGTGAAAGTCAAAGAGAGGTATATGAAAAAAAGAGTACAATATCCTTTCATAACTTTGAATTGACAAACGACATTTCTCTTGAACCGTAATTGAAAGCGAAATACAACTAGTGGCGTACTGTTGTGATGTATCAAAGCGTCCGCCACTCGCAGACGCACGTGCGTTCATCCCAACAAATTCACATACAAAACACATACCATTTCGTCAAGCACTCTTACTGGCTTAAGTTGCAACGTCAAAGCCAAGCCTCTTCCTTTTCACTACGTTTTAAAAATAAAACAGCCCTCTGTATACGTACATAATTAACAGTGATGTGGCTCTGCAAAGTTTTTAGAGTAAACGAACGCAATGCTTAATACGTTCTTTGAGTTTTTGAGTGTCATCGTACTCGCATCGCGGGATTTTTTTTCCTATTTTTTTTGTTTTGTTTTTTTTTAGCAAATGTCGTTACTACAAGCTAAGGTTTGTAATTTGAAGTCTGACAATCTTTTGAATTCTTGATGTTTGTTTTAATTTGAATTACTTTGCGGTTTCATGTGCACAGTGGGACGAATTTGTGTCAAATTGGAAATAAATCTTTAATTTTCGAGTGCGGATGTAACTTTATTAATTACTTATATTTTTGACATTCGAACTTCATAAATTTTAATACTAAATAGAATAGGTATCTTGTTATGAAGTAACTGGATGTTACTTTGTGCTACCTCGCATCGCCTAAAGGTGTCATGTCTACAATGTTCTCAGAATAGAAATAAATTACTATCTCTCGGTACACTGCGGCTGTTGTACAGTCAGCAAAGCAGTCCCGCCGATTTGTTACATTGATTTCTAACTGACAGGTAGAGATAGCAAGCAACTGACAATTGCATTAGTTTATTTATATGAGTAACTAAGTTATAGTGTCATATGATTTTTGCTTGTAATATTTCAGGCTGAGGGCTGGTATTGTAACATTCCTAATTGTAATGCAAAAGTATTTTTAGTCTACCCATTGTGTTATTTAGCTTTATTTAACTTCTATACACAATTTAAATGAAATATAGTTTTGACAAAGTTATACCTACACATGTATCGAAGCATGGGCACATATTTTTCACTGTTATAACAAATAGCAACTTAAGTACATTTTTTATCACAACTGCATAGTTGTTATGTCTTTAATTCTCTACCTCAATTTAAACACACTTGCTGACCATACTGGAGCCTGATTCGACAACCACACAGAACAGTAGGTTACCACGTAACGTCGGCACGATAAATCAATCGTGCCATTGTGACGTTCAGAATAAGGCCTCCTCACCTACACAGTGGTTGAAAAAAACTAACTCCGGACAAAAATAAAATAAAAAAGTACAAATATCAGGTGTAAAGATGTACTGAGGTATTTGAAAGTGATTTGTGAGCTAATTTTTGTAAGGTTTAACTCGTCGAGTACCGTCTTTGTAGACACAATTATAGAACAATAGGTTGCGGTCACCGGTGACCGCTTGGTGTTTGACAGTTTAATGAATGTAAGTTACTATTGGGTGTGGGAGTGACTTGTAGGTAAGTATGTGAGTGCTGATGCATTGATTAGAATTTCCGTATTTTAATACAATAATACATTCTCAGTAACACAATAGATGTAAATAGTTTTACGAAGTTTTAAGTTAGATATGCGCTTTGTATATTAAAATTATATTTTTGTGGTCATCAAGTGTAGAAACTAGATTTATTATGATATGATATAGTATTCTTAGGAGATTAAACTAGTATCTTTTAATGAAAAGTTAGTCTATCAGTTACAATTCTAAACGGAATTCCAAAAGAGTATTTATATGCAATGCCCTTGTGTTAAATTGTGCACACAAATGTTTTAAATTAAAGTTTACACAAAAAAAATAGGTATAAAATTATAAGATAATTATAAATAACACATTTTGCGCAAAGTTGAACACATTTAACAAAATCATTTTATTAACGATACTCTTTTTAAAATCTCATCGACGGATTGGAACGGACATTATAAAACTTAAAACAAATAAAAAAGGTATAAGGGAGATACATCAAAAGCTTTTTACTTCGAAAAAGGCTCTATCTTAATCCTTATTAAGCCTCATCATGAAAGGGTGATGCTATTGAGATTCGAGAAGGTGTTATTTTGAACCCATCACCAGATTATATTTTATTTATTTTTTTACTAATATGAATTAGAAATCGTAACACTGGGAGTCGGCTGTTCCAAAGAGATTATTAAACAGTTCAGCTTAGGTACGTTTATTAATATTAATATTTTCGAAACGTTTCTCTTGTTTTTAATTGAGTTGCTTTCTATTATAATTTATACTCGTAATTAGAATAAAAAACATAGATTATAACTATAGAGCTGTCATTTTTTATTGTGTTACTAATTTTAAGGCGGAAAAATTCCCTTACGTCGATTTCTACTTGAGATGTCAAAAGGCACATTAACAAGAGTAGCGAAATTGCATTTAGGACCGTGTAATGACAGCATGTGAGAATTCTTTGCGAAACTATCAATGGTTATGTCTTTCTTTGTCAAAAATATGTCATTAATACATAGAAAAAAATTGTCAAAGTGCTGCGCGGCACCCCTGGGAGTTGTTACATAATAGGGATGTCAACACTCGAGCCCGATGGCTTTTGAAGTATAAATAATAGTCTATGGAACATTTGAATAGTGCTACTTCTGCCGTACTTACTTTGTCGGCACGCTTGAATTGATTTACAAGTTTCGATTTATTGATTTTTCTGTTATTATCCTCGAGCCGTATGTGTACTGCGATATTTTTTTACTCATGATCGTTAATTTAAAGGACTTTATCACTTGTAGAGAGGTATACATTTCGCATGGGGACATTTACACGCCTCTTTTGTACTGTGTAAAAATAAAATTGCTCAATTTTCTAGACACAAGACATTATGAAAATCCTAGAAAAAGATGCTATGCATATGTCAGATTTTTTTGTCTACACATTTCATTTACTCAGTTATTTTATTTTCAAAAATGTACCAAGTTACTAAACCAACTTCTACTCTATTTTAAATTAGCCTTGCGCTAAAACTTATCTATAAATTTAACATAAAATAATTATCTCTAGCAAAATTAGCCGGTCCTACATCAATGTCGACCATTGTGCCTCAAGTATCGGTTACCGCAAAAATTATTCGGTTTAACAATACCCTGCTCTATTTAACGAAATTATCGATTTGGTCTCCGTTCAAAAATGCACAATAGGCGCATCCCAACATTTGTACCTCGGTAACATCAAAGTTAAAAGAAGTTTTCGATTTTCAAACTTGACAGTCTGTTTGCATATTTATGTTCTGTATTTGAATTAAAAAAAAGAGCGCAGATATTTTTGTTTTTTATTTTTTTTTCTGGGTCACATAGGTACCTGGGTTGCGAAAATTGCTATATTTTTTAAATAACGCAATGGTGTAGATATAATACCTATTTTAAATAATCAAAAACTATTGTTGATTGTCATTAAGTAACACAAAGAAGTAAAATTTGCCTACACCATTTTCCGTATTTTTTCAATTTTCCATATGAATTTGATAATCACTAAAAATCTTTCCTAGCAAAAATAATTAAATTTCAAAAACTATCATGTTACTATAACAATAACACCAAGTGTTTACTATTACAAATTAATCTTAACAATGCAGTTTGTATGAAATGATTCGATTACATTTAAAAAAAGTCGGTCAGATAGGCCAAACAAAAATATCAAATTACATACTCTGGGGAGGCTGGATGTATGTGGCACAGGTAGGTCAATTTTATCTTTAGAAAATATGAGTATCTTTAGAATAAGATAAAAAATGTAATTGCATTTGAATTTATCTTTTATAATGGCGTTCAAAATGCATTCCTTCCTAAATAGATACTTGAAATTAAACATTGATATTATAGACAAATTCCTTCTTTAGTTATCGGAATTATAAAAAATATTGTTAGTCAAAAAAATATATTTTATTTTTTAATTTATCAACGTTTTCTGTGACATGATTAGAAAAATCCACAGACTCATTTTGAGGCGTATCTTTTTCATTTCAGTGAACTAGTACTTAAGTTTATTTAATCTATGAGAATTGAACTTTCGAAAAAAAAAATCACAAATTAAAAAATGATAAAACTAATGTGATACGTAATCAGTGGTTCCAAAATAATTTTCGGTGTAAATACTACAGTTTGCAGGTTCATTGCAAACGCCTAATATATTTTATTATAACAAAAATAATAACAAAAGTACCTATTGTTTATAATTTGTCAGACATTTTTTATTTAAAATAGAAGAGGAATGGCGATAATTTTCAGCAGTTTTACATGATACCTACTGACTGAGCATGCCAGAGCTTTTAGAGCGGAAAGGCTCGGCTGAAACAATACATGTTTCAGTGAGTTGTGTCGTTGTAACTTTAACCACTTTTGGCTAATTCAGGTACTTGTAAAATATAGATTGGCGGTCTCCCAACAATTGGCCTAGCCTTAAAATTACAAGAGCACCTACCTAAAGAAGGTAACAGCGTCACAGTTGCATCAAGGAAACCACTCAAAAGTCCGCAACACAAAATTCACAAAAAACTCAATAAACTACACAGTTCCTCATACGGATGCGGCGACGCGTGATCTTATAACCGGAATTCTTTAATTTGACAAGTTTCTAAACGCACCCGATGGTCAGTGTAGCGCGTAATCATCGAATACCCTAAGTATTGAGTGAGAGCACGCTCGGAGGCTGCGAACCGTTCACGATGTCACGGCTCGCTTGCGACTGCCCAAGCCATCTGATTCCAAGTCAGCCGTGTGAGCATCACAGGAGGCGGAGCCTAGAGGGGACGAGTTGTGCCGACGCGTTCGCGCTCACCCTAGGGTGGGTGACGCACACTACTGTAACCCCACTCACACATAGGCCCGCTCGTTCCTACCAACGCCCACAAATACGCGGCGCGGCAGTCGCTTCGAGCATGCTGTATAACACCGTCCTTAGCTTTTCCGTTTATTGTTCTTTATGTAGTTGTTATTATATTAAAATATTTAATAAGTGGTTGAAGCTTGAAGTGATCATGTGGATACATACCTAAACGCCGAATTTTTTTCGGATACAAATGGATGCAGTTTTGTTTTCTAGTGTATTTTTTAGTTTGCCGCGAAAACTTACTTAGTTGACTTTTCTTTTAAATTAAAACTAAGCCTGAATCCTTCGCCAACTTTCTCTGTCTATCAGTAATTAATGAAAATTAGCATAAATCCTTCAATATCAGAAAGAAACAAACTTTTCAACGACAGAACCTACTTACAGCGCGTATCCACTGTAACTGAGGCGTTACGATCGTAAAGTGCGATAAAATATTTTACTACCCTTCTGCCAGCACCCGCAGGTTTATGTTCACGACCTACTATAATGTGGGGTGTAAAAAGTCCGCTGGCTAAGCTTAAAGGGGTACTAAAATTGAACCTAGTTTCGAACTGAGGTTGTACTAAAAAGTAATGTTATAATTTAAGATGTTTTTCGAGGTTAGTTTTATTTCATTATTTTATTTCTTAAAGTCACCATACTTTTATTTCTCAAAGTTTTAAACATTCGTTAAATGTGCTATCTCAAAGACAACCATGCAAAACACTCAATACTACTTGGATATTGCAACATTAAACATTATAAACATCACAAGGAGCCTGAAAAATTTCAACGAATAGAAGTTTGAAGAAGATCGAAGTTTCCTAAATAATCAACATAGTTACTAATTAATTAAGAAATAAAATTAGCATTATTAACATACATAAATGTAACAACGACGTAGCTCCATTAAAAGCTTTTTGCAAACTGTAATTTTGTCATCAGTCAGTGAAAACTACAAAAAGTAAAGTTTCCTATTACGTTAACATCTAAATAAGAATAGACAGATAAATTCAATAATATACATTATCTAGATCTCACATGAAACCTAACAACCATCTAAGCAACAAAATTTTTCAACAACACACCTCCTGAACAGTTCATTGAACTCAAAAAACAGCAACGAACATCGCTAACTTGTCACTAAATCCAATGACGATCCAAAAATAGTTTAACCCACTAATATTTAGTGAAAGGGACAATTTGAAAACAAAAACATGACGCAAGTACAATCACACGCAATTAATTGACAACGAGACGGTCATAACGCACAATGCGATACCTCGCTAAATAAACAAAATGGTTTCACACGCCGCGCCGCGCCGCCGCCGCCTCACAATGGCGGACACGCGGCAATCGTCACGCCGCTCAACACAAGAATGACTTAGCCCTAATTTATATCAACCTAATTTCACGCCTGCTCATACTTATTGTGAGATTTCGCGATACCATGACACGCTATTCGACACGCCTGGTTACTGATTGAGCCGTCATCTTTTTTTACAGCTAAGGTCACATCTTCTCCATTTCAAACCAAAAAACATCTTTATTGACACAGTTTGTTTGCCAAATCTTCGATACAATACTCCGTTGGGCGCTTAATTTAAAATTTTGTTCAACTCATATTAATTCAAGCATTAAAATCGTTGTGCTTGGACAATAGATGTCGCGGCCGATTTACTAAAAAATAAATAATGGTACTTTTTCTCGTATAAAGAAAGTGTTTGTCTAAGAACAATGTGGGGTACCACAGCGGGACATCTAGATACGCGGGACTAAAACATTTTCTTTACATTTTTTTATTTGCACTCGTACCTTAGGTGAATAGAGTCTGATCCTTAATTTACGCATCGATAGATTTATTTTGTAGTTCGCATTTGTAAGGGATTGTTCTTCGGGAGCGTTTTGTAACATTGCGTTTGTGAGCCAGCCTATCGAGCCATTGTGCAAAATAACGGCAATGACTTTATAAAGGCGTTGAAGTTGTTCCATATTGTGTAAGTCATAACATGGACATCTAATATGGATCAATAGTCGCGTACCTATAATTTTACACAGATTGTTTCACAACCATGTCCATAAATTACTGTCGTCACAATAAACAACAAAATATAAATGACCGAAAAAAATGCTACGCCTACTATCCTTATTTACCCAAACAAGCCCCTAAAACTAATATCTCCAATCACAAATGATCTGAAATTGGCAAAAACTCATAAATCAGCGTACATCGTCAGCTAGGGCTGGCTCGTCGGTCGCAGCTGCTGCACCTTACACGCATCAGTGGCGACTCACAACATCCCGTGCACGGCTTAAGTAACGAATGCTTTGTGCATGCCGATAGATTTGGTGGCAGCCCTAAACGAGGAGATGTAGCGGGTGGACAAAATTAGCCAGATTTAGATCCTTTTACTTACACTGTATTACCAAAATTATCAATATGTTTACTGTATTCAACCCTTTTATAGTAGAGGTACTTAATGGTGACATGACTATTGATTATACCTCTACAAATCATGTTTAAAAATCATAACAGAATTTAGTACCAATCATAGTTTATAATGAAAAACCTCATACCTTTTTGTTGGCCCATGATGTTTTTGAATAAAAACAAATGACGATCAAACTGTAGAAACCGATCAGGTTAATTTGTAAGACTTGCATTATCTCCATAGACATTCTTGTCTGATCGTTATTTTACTATCAAAATCGTTGTCTCCTCTCCCTTGCACCACATTATCGTATTAAAAAAGGACGAGAATCCTTTTCAGCGATAGGTTACAGATTAGATGAGGGATGCAGTCAATTTGACGCGCGGTGTCTTCCGCAAACCGCGCGGTTTTTTTGTGGTTCTCTACTTACGACGCTTTACTTACGATGCGATGAAAGGGTATTGTGTGTTCGTATAGATCTATTTCTATCAATTTATGGGTATTTAGGACTGATATTGTTCTGTAAAAGATGTTTTAGCGGATTTAATGGAGTATTGTGGTAATAGGGCCATATTATTTCTGCAGATGTTCGATGATGGAGATTGAGTACTTAAGAGTTGGCAACGAAAGAGAGTAATGTAAATAGGAACAATAAAATACTAAAACGAGATAATTATCTCCTCCTCTATATAACTTTTAGGTTGAAAGTCCTCATTTTTGGTTACTTTTTAGTCCTAATATAGGAAAGGGATAATCATAGTGCCGCACAATTCAAGATTATGTGCTGTTGTTAAAAATTTTGACACTGCAAAACGTAAAAGAAGTAAGTATTCCTGATCCGAGGACTGAATTTAAGACATCATTCAGTTGTCCTTGATAGCATTTAACAGGTAAAATAAAGCAATGTTATTTTATAGAATAGGAGGAAACGAACAGACAGGTACGACTTCATTATAAGTATCAGCGCAATCCATGGACACCCACAACATCAGAAGAGTCACAAGAATTACTGGCTTTTACGATTAAAATCTATCTATATAAATAAAAATGAATTTCCGTTCGTAAGTCTCGCTACAACTTGAGAACGGCTGAACCGACTTAGCTCATTTCGGTCTTGAAATGTTCCTGGAAGTCTAGGGAAGGTTTAAAAGGTTTTAGGCGATACGAAGTTAACCGGGTCAACTAGTATTACAATATTTAGAGCATTAGAAGTCGATGAATATAAACTAGATAATAATATCGAATCGATTCGATTGACTGAGTTCCATGTGAGAACAACATTGATGTTGTTTATTAGTTCATCAGATACAAGGCCAATTTTACGGATGGGTGGCGTGTGTATATATATTTGACCTCTATAATAAATTAAATCGCAATTATGTTATAGGTACATTTTATTTAATTGAAATAGATTGAAAATGTGTTTCGATGGAGTTTCTTGAGTTTTCTTCTTCATCAAAATCTCTATTTTGGATTAAGAAAATTAGATTAATAAAGGGTTGACAGAAAATTTGGTTTCAAGGGATTTTCTGACGTTTGTAATGTATTTTTTAGGTTTAATTCACACTTTCGTTATGTATCTATTTTAGGTTTAATGGCTATAAAATGGTACTGACCTTTAGAGCTCGATTTCTGACAATAAAAAAAGTAAGCAATTTTGAATTTAGTACGTTTAATGTGCTTTGGAGCTTTGTAGCGAATTTTATCATGTAACAAATACTACGTTATATTTGTTAAGTGTTCAATCATAATGCTTATGAATATAATGATTATTATAATATTATTATCTGTAATCGGATAGAATACGGTACTCACCTATCTTTGCAACAAAGGTTGTTTAAAACCAGACGCCATTATTTATTATGAACAAAACATAACAAAATATAGGCACATCTGACCCTAATGTAAACGAAAAACAATAGCTTTTAATATTACCTACTGTTAATGATATGGACCCTCGATCGCAAATGAAGCTCTGGATTCATAGAGTTGCATCTGTGTTAATCACAAAGGGAATATTATTTAAATGAACTCCTAACTATTTATGAATATTTGGTAGACAATTAACGGTTTTTTTTGTATGTAATTTTGTATTCTGTATTTTCACACGGTGTAAGTTTATTTTGAGAGGTGATTGAAGGTAGGAACCTACGTAAGTAAATTGTGATCTTTAAATAGATATGTATGCAGATTTCTGTACGATACAGTTAACTGGATAAGCTTCTTATTTTAACTTTCAGGTATAGTTCTTACTTCCTCTCTCCTTAGTCTTTTAGAACATTCTACCCATATTAAATTAATATTTACTACCTACACAGAATGAGATAAAATAATATAAACACATAACCATAAACAAACAAACTTTGTTGCTCTCTAAAATATTAAAGCATAAAGCATTCAAACTCTTTGGCCAGTATTTTTTTTATAAAACGCCATCTGCGTATTGGAAAAGTTAAAAGGGCATTCCATTTTCAAAATGTGACGTTGTAAATGTGCGTATGGCGCGCTTTCCCCTTCTGTGGAAAACGCACACAAGCACACAAATTTTCTAACTCACACTACGACACACACAGTTTGCAAGTCCTCGCAAAAGTTATTGTTAGCCCTTATTGTGTCTATATTTCTAAAGGTTCCAGTGTTTTTCTTTACCTAGACTTACATTTTCATATAAACTTACCTATAGTTTCAACTGAAACTTGCAAAACAAACAAACAAATTAAAAGTTATGACCAATGTTATCCGTAAGACGGTACATATTATTCGTCGAATATATAATTTCAAGTTAATCCACTCCTTACCTCTTGCAAAAAACGAAATACTTAAATAAATCGAACAGTAACCGATACTAAAACAACACGATGCATCATATTTCCCCCGCCGCGGTATTAACACACGCACGTGTTTTGCCCTTGTCTTGCAAATGGATTTTCCGTATACGTCTGTCTCACTCGTCGTGGGGCGGGCTCTACACTTTGATTGGTGGAGGGGAGCGCGAGACTAGCCGGCCGTCGGCAACCTCCCGTCGGCGTTTTCCCGACGCAACGCGTTTGAAAATCGAATATTTTGTGGCCGTGTACAGGAATTTTTCTTTTATCTGTGACTATGGTGGTATTTTTTTTATTAAGTGCCAGTGTTAAAATTAATTAGTAAAAATGTTTAGGAAATAGTTGCCAATTAGAAATAATTTTGCGATATGTAGTTTTTTTAGATGTATAGAAAAATTTTAATAGGAAATTTTTAAAAGGTTTTAATAGGAAAATATTAAACAATTGATATCTAAAAAAAATTTTGATACCTACTACGAAATGGCTTCGTTAATAATCATTTGTGAATTGTGACATTTTGCAGACGCGCTCTCTGAAAACCTAAATATTTTAAACTGCAATCATAATTACCGAACGATAAGTTTTGAGTATTTGTCACATTTTCTTATTATTGTCATGTGGGCTAATGACCGTAGTGTAAAAGGTTCAGGTTAATTGGAGAGCGCTATTCCCATAACAGAATTTTACGATATCTATTTACTTAAACTGTCTCGTTGGCCGAGTGGTCGCAAGTGCGTCTGCCAGGCTAGGGGTCTCGGGTTCGATTCCCAGGTCGGGCAAAGTATTACTGGGTTTTTAAAAAATTCTCAGTAGTAGCACGGAGTCTGGAATTATGCCCTATATATGGCAATAGGCTCACCCCCAATTACATGAGACTTATAACATAAATAGTGAAGTGGGTGTTACATTATACAGTGGCATAATGTGCACCTCTGCCTACCTCTTCGGGAATAAAAGGCGGGATATTTACTTAGCCGTGTAAGAGTACCGTAGCAGTAGAGACAAATGTATATGTGTGTCCTACTCTGCTATGACCACACGAATCACTCTCTTCAAGTTTTTACAATTAATAAATATAATCAACTCCAGATATTATGGACAATATCCCCTTAAATAACAAAGAATGCTGCTGTTACCAATACTCATAGTAAGGGTGAGTGCACACAATTACCGCGTCATACGGATCGTGGAGCGCTCTGTGCGTGTGCGCAGGCCTTACTTAATGTTGCCAGATCAAAATTTTTGGTTACAAATATTGATACACTTCAATGATAAATAATGCAATTGTGTGACAGATCACCAAATAGATTGTTTCTATGGTTGTGTTAATTCGCAAATTCATTAAAGTAAGCACTTATTATTGAGATTTTTTATTTCGAAATTGGCAGTGTAGAGTCCAGATGACGTCATTTTTGGATAACAGCGAACCTCTTACTAGGTTTAATAGGATTTGTAAGCAAACCCCTTATTACCTATATAAATAAAAATGAAACCCGTTTCCCGTTGTCACGCCATAACTTGAGAACGGCTATACCGATTTGGCTGATTTTTTTTCTTTTGTTTGTTATTGTCAGGAGAAGGTTCTTATGACAGAAAAAAGTCCTGAAAATCTTGCGGGAATGGGAGAAACGGGATTGCGCGTACGAAGTCGCGGGCAGAAGCTAGTGTTAATTGATGAATAGTATAACACTAATATTATAAATGTGAAAGTTTATCTGTTTGAATGTTAGTATGTTTGTCCGTCAATCACGCTGATACCACTGAACGGATTGTGATGTGGTATGGTCTGACTTAGGTGATAGGATACTTTTTATATCGATTAAATGTTCCCATGGGATAAAACAGGAATAAGCGGGCAATACTGCAGGAAAAGGCTAGTTAATTTATAAATAAGTAAAGAAGTACAAAAAATGTAAATGGAATGAAGACAATTTCTTTCAGATTTTGACGCTGCAGAACTGACAACGATTTGCAACTAAAGTGTTACCTATAGGTATGTACAGTTTTCTGTATACACACCATATTAGGTGTGTATCTACCTCTTAACATATTAGGTGTGTATACGATTAAGTATAACGACTGCTTTCGACGATGAATTCAAGTACTATAAAATAAAATGTGTCTATAGGTCTCTTACTGGAAAATATTAAAGCGATTTACATTGAAACTAAGGAAATATATATTTAATACCATTGTCACTTTTGAAAAAACATAAGATAGGAAAACAGGTCAACAATAACATAACAAAACATCGCGCCTTTTTATTCCCAAAGAGGTAGGCAGAGGTCCACATTACGGCACTTAACGCAACTGTACAATGTAACACCCACTTTTCATCACTATTTATGTTATGAGTCCCATATACCTAATAGGGGGTGATCCTATTACCATATACCGGGCACAATTTCAGACTCAGTGCTACTACTGAGATTTTTTCAAAACACCAATAATAAGAGCGCGCAAAGGCGCGATCCGGGAGTCGAATCCGAGACCCTTTGCCCGACAGTCGCACTTACGACCACTTGGCCTACGAAGCAGCTGCCTTAAACCATAGATGTCAATTTCGAATCAATAGGTAAGTATTTGTTATCCATTTAAAACAAATATTAATATTGTCCTCTGCCAACATGTACATAATTACAATGTCATATCAATTACGATGCATGACCTGAGGCCCTTGATCTACAGAATCTATATTACTTAGGCATAAAAGATATTATGAGATTTCACAGGAATACATATCTAAGGGTTTTTGTATACCAATCATCATTATCATAACAGCCTATAAATACCCACTGCTGAACAAAGTCCTCTTCTAACACGGAGAAGGTTTGAGCATCACCACGCTTGCTCATTGCGGGTTGGCGATTTCAAACTTATAATTTGAAATTATAAGTCCAGGTTTTCCCACGATGTTTTCCTTCTCTGCTTGTCAGTGGTGTTTATATAATCTTAGATAGTACATATACCTCGGAAATAGTCACATTGGTAGTTTCCATTGGTAGGTTTTGAACCCGCACCCTTATGCATGAGAAGCGGGCGTCTCTTGTCTCCGGGCCACCATGATACTTGTATATCAATGATAGGAAAGTACAATTATTTTAAACTTTTTTGGAGGAAACCTACATAGATTTACCTTAATATAAGCCTAAATGACTTGAACCGCCTTGAGTAAACAGGATGATCAATGCTCATTAAACTGTCAAACACCGAGCGGTCACCGGTGACCGCAACCTATTGTTCTATAATTGTGTCTATAATGACGGTACTCGACGAGTTAAATCTTCTGCGTATAAGAAGAGAGGTACGTATTTATTCTAGCAGCAACAATAATATCCAAGAGGCTGTTTCATTTGTTTGTGGAGAGAGGAATACTTACATTGAAGTTTATGAGTTCATGTTTTTCTATCCATTAGGATTCATGTTTTCCTTCGGGGCTCCGGCTCGAAGGGCAGAAGTAGGACCGTTCCTACTCCTGACTGACTGACTGACAGTAAGAGTGTGATACTCCCTATCGCCTCACCTAGGCGGGAGAAGTCTTAAAATAATATAAGGTTATCTATAAGTAGTGTAATTGCCTAGCCTAGCCTTAGCCCTGAATCCAGTTTCTATTGGATACCTACGTATCGTTAATCTATCAATTACACAAAATGAACAGCAAATATTGTGTGAAAATCCTGTCCAAGGCAATCACACGTAGGTGTCTATAAGTAGGCTGTCCTTGATACGTGTCTGAGTGTCATCATTATCGGATAAATACTTAAAGCAATTGTAGTCTGGTTGCTAAGTCGGTCTCAATAACAATGTCTATATAAATTAAATTATAACAAAAATCGTAACGCTGATTTTCAGCGTTGCGATGTTCACTCAAAGGCTACTATTTTAAATGGCCCTTGAACTGTCAAACACCAAGAGGTCACCGGTAACCGCAACCTATTTTTCTATAATTGTGTCTATAATGACGGTACTCAACGAGTTAAATATAATATTTCTGTCACCACAATTTCTTTGTCAAATGACAGAGACGGCATGATATTTAAGTGCAATTTAAAATAGGATAGTTTCCTAAATTTTATTTTAATGTCCATCTGGTACATTCATTTAAAACTTTAGACACGTATTTTTTCTTTTCAGTATTTTATATGTTGAAATATATTATTGTATTGAACAGTCCAAATATTATTTATTTTTGATAATACCCAAAGCAAAGTACCCAATTGTCTGTACTTTATAATTACATTGTCAGAAATAAAGCGTGCACAGCACTTAATTACCATAATAGGTACATGAGATAACGCACCTATTTCGCGCTCCTATCACGTTGGTGCGTGCTTCGGTACCTACCACGTCACAACGTATTAACGAATTAGAATGAAAATCCTTATCCTATAAGAATGAAAATTCAGATAAAAGAGTATTGAGCAGCATTTTCTCCATCAAAAAATTATAGGCCAGTAGAAATAATGAAGTTAATCGAATAATGATTATGTCCCTAACCCGATACTTAGCACAGATTCTAGAGGTTCTAGATCTACACCAGTGCAGATCAATGTATTGAGCTATCAACTAACTGCTATCGAGTTCAACAGACCAATGTCTAAACTCCTGCCCTGAAAATACACAATATATCTACAAATGTTTCTAAATATAAACGCTAAAAAGATTAATTATACTTAGGTACTATAAATACAATAATCACAGAGAAATCAGATCTATTCAAAAGCATAGAACTAAACAAAGCCCTAAAACTGAAGCGAGAATATATTTTAAAACAATTTCAAAATGGGCTCCAACTAAATTAAAACAGAAAATTCAATGGAGTCGCAACAAAAATCACACCTTCCTAAGAGCATTACAGCGAACGTTTATAATCGGCTAAATATCGAATTGTTCCATCTATTGTTTGGAGGCTTTAAACCCTCGAGAATTGGTTTCAAGAGTTTTAAGCCTACCGCCTTCGGAAAAACCGAAACACGACACCCAAAAACAACCCTTATTCCCTCCACGTTTCAGTCCAAAACTAATCGCACAACCTCTAAAATAATTCCTGAAAAGTGAAAGCTTTCCTACGCAAGGTATTTAGGTTTAAACTCCTATTGAAAGAGGTGAAAGTTTAGGGGACGATTGTGTTGTTGAATTTCAAACTTTATTGTTGAGGTGTAAAGTGTACTTTGGGGTGTGCATTGGGAGAATAGTAGAGGAGTGTTGAGAAGATTGTGCAGTAACGAGTCTACACACAGAATGTAATTGTATCGGGGATCAGAATCGACCCTCGCGCGGACAGTGATGGGACACTGTCGATAAATTTACTAAGTCGTTCAAAGGAAAATGGAACTTATTGTCATTTATCTACGACAATACTCTGTGTCGGTTTATTTTATTTACCTATGGAAAGCCCTTAGGAATAGCCATATCAATGCTAATGTAGATACTCAGTTTCTCTAGATCTACTTAACTGCATTTTCTATAGAATCAATATAGTTTCTGCAAAATCAGAAATACTCAAAATGTTTGTGTGAAACAGAAAAGAGGGATGGTTGAATATATTTTTTATTAAGATATGTTTTTCCAAATCATTTCAACATTTTATGTGTGAAAGCGTCATGAAGTTCTATGTCGGGTTGTTGAAAGGTTCTGGGATAAAATTAACATCATTGTTCATTTTTCACTCAAATATTGCGCGCTTTTGTTAGAATATTGTATTATTACTGTTTATTAACAAACTAAGTACCTTGTTAATATTGAACAATTTATGTTCCCGGAATTAAATTGGAACCTGGAACTAGATAATAATTTACATTGTTCAATACTTAAGACTTTGGGGCCTATAAACTATAAAGTCAACATTACTAAGTTTTCGTGGGAATTCTGATTAAGACTGGACCTTACTTTAAAGTTCAGGCGCTTAAGTTATGCTAATACATTTGTTTATGTCTGATAGACTATCAAAGGAACGTAAAGATTGATAAAAAAGATAAACGCTGAAGTATGAATTACTAAAAGTTAGATTTAATTACGCCAAGGTTTAGTTTTACGTGGAAATACTCAAACGTTAGTCAATTTTAAGTCGCACTTATGTATAGTTCTGTCACTACAATGTCTTTGTAAATTGACAAAGACGGCACGATATTTAAATATCTACAACTTATAGTAGTCTTTCGGTATTCAGGCGTTAATTATTGAGGCCTAGAAAGAATTCACTCAACGAGATACATATCTGAATAGTTATCTGAAATAGTTTTCATTACCCTACAAACAACACTTTGTAGGACGCCATTTGAGCTAAATACGGAAGATAAATAAAAATCAATGGGAGTCTACTTCTACGCTTCAAGGCTGGACTTTATTTTATTAATTTATTAGGAGCATTAATTTATTATTGATATAACTACTCATTTATTAAGCTCGTCAAACTTATCTGTACAGATAAATAAAATCAGAGAAAGAAATAAAATTTATAATATTGAACTAATCGCTTCTTACTACATGCATATGAATATACATAACATACATAAACCTAAATAATACTTTTTACAATTTCTGTCTGTCTGTTTGTCTGTTTGTACTGGCTAATTTCTGAAATGGCTGGACCGATTTTGACGAGATTTTTATTGGCAGTTAGCTAATGTACGGAGTAACATAGGCATACCTACTTTTATTTTAGAAAAACACAGACATATTTGCGTGTTTCAGCTAGTCATAACTAAAAACATATAAACAAGACTTTCTAAATTCAAAATCCCATAATAATCATAATCAAATCTCACAAAAAAATTATCGATACAAAAAAGTGTCGACACAACCTTGTCTCCTCACTACAACCCAGTGGGGTTCGCCCCGCGGTAAGCCAAGGGGTCCTATTTATCGATGTGTGTCGCTTTATTTTTATTTGTCGACCCCCCTTTGTAATAATTGCTGCTTAATGATCGAACCCTGTTTTATTGGACACAAATATCAACTATCTGGTTTGTTATAGCTTTAGTGATCCCATGAGTAACTTGTGAATCAATGTTTGTCGTGTTCTGATTTGTTTGATTGTGGTTTTGTCATATAACTTGTTAATTTGTTATGTGGGTATATGAGTTACGTTTTTTTTATGGCATAAGCCGGTAAACGACCTGACGGATCACCTGATGGTAAGCAATCGGCGTCGAACATGGACACCTGGAACTCCAGAGGCGTTACAAGTGCGTTACCGGCTTTTTGGGGATTAGGAGTTTGAGGATCGTTGGGGATTCAGGGATTGGGGAGATAGGGTAAGGGGAGGGTAAAATATTGCATTAAAAAAATATTATTTTCATGAACATGAATTAATTTTTTACTTTTATTTATTTATTACTATCTGACTCGACAACCTTCGTATCGCCTAAAAGTATTTTTAAACCTTTAAAACCTTCCACGAACATTTCAAGATTAACATTAGTCTTATTTACCTCTATATAGATTTCATGTACACCATACAGCAGACAATATTACAGAGGGCAACACATTGTTTTCCTCCTGTAACATAGGTTTTCCTAGCATGGGGGTCATTGAACATAATAATATACTTAATGTCTTCATGAATTCTAGATTAGTGTCATGACTGTGTAACGTGTACTTCTTTATTTTGAATAAATGATTTATTATTATTATTACAAGTATCAGGTAGGTAATGCGTAATTACAACACTTAACCTTCGTCGCGGAGAACCTTACGGGTAACCGGGGCTCCAACTCGACGTGCAGGAGAAGGAACGGGGTGGTTTTTAGTCAGTAAGAGTCTGACACCCCCTCCCGCCTCACCCAGGCGGGAGCAATCATTCGATGATTTTCCACCCTTAAAAAAACCTTTTTTTGAGTCAAAGTAGATGATCATTTAGTCATCAAAGATTTGATCATCAAAGAAGATGATGAGAGAGATTAAGTCAAAGTCAAAGTAGAATCAGAATGATGTCAATTTCAAATAACATAACAAAC
This sequence comes from Spodoptera picta, assembly GCA_038387885.1. Classification (NCBI taxonomy): domain Eukaryota; kingdom Metazoa; phylum Arthropoda; class Insecta; order Lepidoptera; family Noctuidae; genus Spodoptera; species Spodoptera picta. The sequence continues at coordinate 400,184 of JAZHFQ010000308.1, forward strand.
GTTCCTTACCTATAATTTGGAAACTGTTTCATTAAGTATCTATCCAAGCGAGACTTTCGAACTCGGTCTCGGATTCGATTCCAAGGTTAAACAACGACTTTCACGAACCGAAGAAAGCTGCAACACAACAGATTTACTTATTTTTCACCCAATATATAGTTATGTACTAATTAATACCTAACTGGAATTCTCATGAATTGAGAATCTTTTATTGAAGTTGGATAAGAAAATATTTTAATTCCTAAAGATAATGTTATATTTAAGATTCCCTGTTTACAGGACTGTTCTAAAACTTTACGATATAAAACAAAATGTGACTGCCAACGACATCTATCTTCATTTTCAATATCTGAAGCTTGAAATAGTTTCCTCTGTGCGAAAGCACGGAGGGATGTCGATGAAATCAGAGGGTGAGAGGACCGCATCCCTCCTGCAGTTGCTACCCGCCGAGAGATGGCGGTCTCTAAACGTTATTGACACGAATAATAAAGACCATAATTTGTTTTAGAATCAATATGAAAACCAATCAAAACCAATAGTCAGGTCCACCACGTGTCATTTATCAGCTTACTAATGTTTTACTTCTATTACCAGACACCAGACACGGTGCCCAGTTCCAAACTCCATGCCAGCACTATAGACAAGACCTAATAGTAAAACGAAATACAGAACACCACTTTACTCTGACCTGTAGTCACCTAGACCCCTTGAGAACCTAACGGGTAGCCGGGGCTCCGGCTCGAAGCGCAGGAGAAGAAACGGGGTGGTTTTTAGTCAGCAGTCATCCGATGATTTTCCCCCCTTAAAAAAAGACCCATTATTCGCACTTGCAATCTCGAATATATATTTTGGGACGAGCGCCTAGCTTCACTGACGGACTGACTGACAGACTATTATTTATTTTATATTTGTTGACGTTCCAAAAGTACCCAATTATGGTTTAATTATAATAAATGCTTTTGAGTTTGAGTTTGGCAATCACTTATAATATCACGCCTTTTATCCCCGAAGGGGTACGCAGAGGATCACATTATGCCACTGTACAATGTAACACCCACTTTTCACTATTTATGTTATGAGTCCCATGTAATAGGGGGTGAGCCTATTGCCATATACCGGTCACAATTCCAGACTCCGTGCTATAACTGAGATTTTTTTTAAAACCCAGTAATACTTTGCTCGACTCGGGAATCGAACCCAAGTTCCCTTGCGCGGCAGTCGCACGTACAACTACACTCCTCGATAAAAATATTACTACAAAAATCACACACGAATTATAGCCAAGTATACCCAGTAGCCGCAACCTTTGAAGGCTGTATCAATAGCCGGCAATGTTAAAACATATCTGTCGGTACCCTCTGTCGGTCTCTCTGTAGCGATTACATGCGTTTGCGCAACGAAACTCAACGATTTTGTTAATCTACCCCCATTGTTGCGAACAAAGGTGTTTGGTTTGTAAATAAACTTTTTTGGTTTTGTGTTTAAGAGTAAAAAATTCTCTTCTTGTATAATAGTAATTTTGTTTATGTTAATTCTGTTCTTGTATAGTCATTTTGTTTATATTTGTAAAATGTGTGTTTAGGCAAATATATATTAGCTCAGAAATAGTTTGATGTAGGAAAAAAATCGGATCTCACATGAGAGAGTTTTTAATAGACTTTAAAAAAAACGGTGGTTGTCACCTCCACTCATGATAAATCATTAACCTGATTAAAAAATAGTAACCTATAGAGTCTCTTGCTCGTTCTTCTTCATAGGAATCTACATCTTGGAACGAGCAAATAGCTTCACTAAAGGACTGACCTACAGATTGACATTTTTTCTTATTATTTAATATTTAAATATTTTGTTTTTGACGTTCAAAAGTGCCTTCCTGGTCTAATTGAAATAAGTGATTTTGGCTTTGACTTTGACTTTAACTTTGACCGACTTAAAAAAAGAAGGAGGTTCTCACTTTGAACTGTATTTATGTAAGTATATTTTTGCATGAATATCTTGCGATTGGTTGAACAGATTTTGAAGCGGTTTTCAGAAAGTGTCTGTTACACCCAGGAGAAGGTTTCAGTAACTAACCGACTTTAAACAAAAGAGGGGTTTGAACTCGGTTTTTTTAAACGTAGTTCATAATAGAATTAGTCTACTCTGCTGCGCGACATCGCCGCGACCGCGCATTGTGGTTCGAAACTAGTAGAGCTATTCTCAGTATATTCACGTGAGTAACCCGCGAATTTTAGTTAATTTCTAAAAACGTCTCACGATAGTTATTATAAAAACAATATATATAAGTTATTATAAAAACAAATAAAAAAACAATAAATATAAAAAACAATATATATATAAAAGACTGCCTCATTGTCCGAGTGGTCGCAAGTGCGACTGCCGGGCAAGGGGTCTCGGGTTCGATTCCCGGGTCGGGCAAAGTATTACTGGATTTTTCAAAAAAAATCCCAGTAATAGCACGGAGTCTGGAATTGTGCCCGGTATATGGCAATAGGCTCACCCCCTATTACATGGGACTCATAACATAAATAGTGAAAGGTGGGTGTTACATTGTACAGTGGCATAATGTACACCTCTGCCTACCCCTTCGGGGATAAATGGCGTGATGTTATGTTATGTTATGTTATATATAATAATTATAGTATCTCTACATAACAGAGTTAATATAATATGTACCGTGTAGTTTCGCTACATAACAGGAGTTATCATAACCTCTATTCTATCGCTATGGTAGATAGGGTTTGAGTTGGAGATCGTGGTTCAAAAGGCTCAGGTTTATCAGAGAGCGCTGCAACCCGGACTCTGTTACATGTTTAATCGCTTAGAAGGCACTTACGATACCGGATAACCTCGGGATTACGTAACATATGTATTCTACTCGGTTGTTGCCATGCAGCCTCAAGAAATATTCACTAGGAACAGATAAAGAGATGCCTTATATCATACGTCACAAAAAAATCAAGACAATCAGTGTTACCAACTCCAAAAAATATAATTATGGATATGCCTATCTTGGTATCAATGGTTGATAATCTTCTAATCCTACCCACCTGGGGCAGAGCGGTGCGCGGGAAGGGGGGGCTAAAGAAATCCTATTTTCATAGTTCACTTAACCAACCGCCGTAATTTTGTTAGCACGCATCACCGCATTGGGCTCCTGTTGAAATGTATAACAATTCTTGATACTTTATAGGTTATTTTTGAAAAATATGCAGTAAATGAAATTATGTTAACTTACATGATGTTTTCTGTCTCGCACAGCAGAACTGGAATGATCTGTCGTCGGTGGTATTTCCGAACCGATACGACCTTCAAACCTTCAAGAAAAGAGCGTATTCCTTTATAAAAGGCCGACAATGCATCTGTGACTCCTCTGGTGTTGCGGGTGTCCATGGGCGGCGCTGATCGCTTACCATCAGGTGATCCGTCTGCTCGTTTGCCTCCTAACTATTCCACAAAAAAAAGTAGAGATCACAATAATAACAGTTTTTAAGAAAATGATAACTGATTCTTGGTTCTTGGTAACGATTTATTTGTAGGTAGGATATATATCCTACCTACAAATTTTCTATACTGGAAACAAAATTATGAAATTCAGGTATCAAAGTTTTTCTTAGGTAATCTGGAATGTATATTCCAATTTTTAAAAACTTTTTTGTTTCATTAGATTCTAGAGTAATTAGGGACTGTTAGTAAGAATTATAAATAAATTTGATACATATTCAACGTTCAATTTTCCAGACCTCTGATAAAGCAAAGCTGATTCTTTAACTGCTGAAAACTGAGCATATTACCTCAAAGACTCCACATATAATCATTCAATATACCTAAATAGTCGTGGTGGCGCAGAGGTTAACTCGTCGAGTACCGGTTTTGTAGAAACAATTATAGAACAATAGGTTGCGGTCACCGGTGACCGCTTGGTGTTTGACAGTTTAAGACGTCCGATTCTCATGCATGAGGGTTTGGAACCTACCAACGACAAATAATAATGTGATTTTTTCTCGTGACACCACTGACAAACGGTGAAGGAAAACATCGTGAGGAAACCTAGGCTTATAATTTCTAATTATAAGTTTGTAATCGCCAACCCGCATTGAGCAAGCGTGGTGATTAATGCTCAAACCTTCTCCGTATGAGAAGAGGCTTTGCTCAGCAGTGGACATTTATAGGCTGTTGATGATAAACTTTCAATATTCTGAGCAAATAAATTAAGTAGCAAATAATATTTTCGATCAACCAAATAAAGTATCAAAACCACTCATCAACACTACAAACGTCTTAGATGTTTACAAAGTTATTCCATATTTTCAATTTAAACAGAAGTCGGTGTGGGAAGGCGAGCCGACTGTTCCAAGGCACAACAAACTTCCACGCCACTACATAACATTGTATTTTGTATAAGAACCATTATTATATACCTTTCAACCCTTTTCGATAGATTTGGGCAGTTTTGCTAAAGAGAATAGAGTGGATCTGCAAAATGAGTTAGTGTGAATGAGAGTGTGTATGTACCTATGTTCATAAAATGGTTTTATTTAACTATATAATTATATAAGTGTCATTGGACCAAATCAAATCACTACAATGCATCATTCTATAGTGTGTACAGGGTGGTTTACAATATTTAACAAAATGTGTTCCAACTATAGGCCCTCTTGGGCACCGCAAAAGTACTTATTCTACGTATAAAATAATATGAATCATTAACATTATTTCGTGTCGTGGTGGTCCGTAGGTTTAAGAGGCCCGCTTCTCATGCATGAGAGTGCGGGTTCGAAACCTACCAACGGCAAGTAACATTAAAGTAACATTGGTATACTTTTTCCGAGTTATAATAATATGTATTTTCTAAGATTATCTAGACACCTCTGACAAACGGTGATGGAAAACATCGTGAGGAAACATGGGTTTATAACTTCTAATTATAAGTCTGTAATCGCCAACCCCCGCATTGAGCAAGCGTGGTAAATAATGTTCGAACCTTCTCCGTGTGAGAAAAGGCTTTGCTCAGCAGTGGGCATTTATATTATGTTGATGATGATGATGAAAATTATTTCTACATATGTTACTTTCAATACTTAGGATACAATCATTTAATTATTTAAAAATCTTATATAACTATTGTTTAGAATTTATTTTTTAAGTTACAAAACAAAAATTAAAATGTATCAACTTATTAACTACCTATGCAAGGACATTAAAAAAGGCGGACATAATGTCACTTAGAAATGATTGAAGCACCAAAATGTCAGTAGGTTATATATGTGTGCGTGAGTAATGAGTTACCACGTTACCAGACTTAAGAAAATGATAGATGTCCTTCTTGTCAATGTGTGTATGTAGAGGTACTACAAGTAATATTCTTGTAAGTCTGTAGTAACCAGGTGCCACAACCGTTGTTTCCAGAGACTGTGTCCGCAATTTTTTCAACGTCCTTGGACCCTTGGCCACAATTGATGAACAGCAGCCAGACATTCAAAATTTTGATCAATTAATAAATGTTCTATATTCCATTATAGCAAGATACAATATTGTTTGTCATCATTATTACTTTGCCAATATGTTCCTATCAATATTGGCTTTAGGCTCGCTTCATGCACCAATTAATTTCTCGCTTGGCCTGATTGGAATTCAGCCAAACTTGAAACCTAACATCAATTGAAATCTAAACTCGATTAACTAAATACTTCCATAATAACTAATAAGTATTCTTACCCATACAAAATATTCCCTTCAAAATTATGACGACATCAGGCAAATTCCTTCGCCCAACAATCGAGTTGTTATACGAACGATTATTATCGATTAATAATCGGTTGGACGCTCGATTACACGAGGACATGAGACAGCCATCGGAGGGACAACGCGTCAAATGGCGGAAAACACGAATTATGTTATCAAAATAATTATTTATGGATCAATGGCGTTGTGACGAGCATTATGGAAAAGCATGGTGGTATAGACACGTCATTTTGACAGATTTGGTCCATTTGGATCGAGGTAGCAACAGAAGGTTCTTGAAGGAAGTATGCACTTAGGATAATTTACTGTGCAAATGTTGTTTTGTTTTTTTTTCTGTGGTGTTAGAGTATGGGAACGTTATGGAGCGTTCAAAGTATTATTTTGTTTAACTGATATTATTTAATGTGCGTTTAAAAGTAAAATTCAAATCAAATCGAAAGTAATTTCATGAATTCAATTTTATCATGTTTGCAAAATTCGATTACATAAATGTTTGGCTCTGTAAAGAACTACCGATTGATGATTATGATTTTAGATAATCTATTGCTACTGATCTTAAACTTCTGGAGAACATAACGAGTATATTGTTTTTATTTGGTTTATGATGAAGAAATAAGTTTTCATCTCTTCGCAGCTCGTATAGAGCTCATTGAAGAGGTCCTGAAATGAAGTAGTTGGATTGACAGGTTAGGTTATTTTTTTAGTGATTTGGTTTTATATAAAACGTTCAAAATATGACAAACAAACAAACAGCATGTTTATCCAACCATATCACCGTTGACAGATACGAACCCAAATACTGGGAAATGCGTGTAATTATCTTTAATTAGCCGTAAGAACAACATATAATTCGCCAACAAAAGTACTGATGATACTTCCAAGAAATCGGGAGCAACGTACTGCAACGTACAACGAAGATCCTCACTGACGGGCGCCCGCGCGGAAACTGTCACATTTTGACGTTTCCCTTGACGTGACGTTCCATATTCAAACAGCCCGCCTTTTATTTTTATTTCTTTATCTTCATCTCAATCTAACGGCCAGTAATGTTACATTTTAATTTTTAATATCAAAGCGCAAAGGTCGTATATCGTGTTGGTACCGTTCGGATATATTGGATTTATAATTTTTAATCGTTTGTTATCTCGATAACCTGTTGTGGGGTATTTCATTTCGTGGATCAGACGCGATGAATGCATAATTAAGTGGAAGCATTTTATGGTTTTTGTTAATCGTGTGGTTGTGTTACATCATAATGAAAACCTTGGGTGAAAAATATATCATTCCTGAAATAACTTTTGACAACGTTTTCCTGAAATAAAATACCATTTTCTTCCTCCTTCTGATGAACATTTTCCAAAGTCCAATATTCCAACTTTATTATAACAGAACGTCATCTGTCCAATTTAAATTATAAGAGAAAGCATTTTTTCCGTAGTTTCTATATTTACTATCCCATAACAAACAATCCAATTAAACAAAAATAAAACCGTCAAAAAACCACCTCATAAATAATTTATTGAAACGCTTAACACGTATAAAAATAAAATTATCCGAATTTTTTAGATGAAAGTAAAAACGTCCGACCTCTTTCGTCGGCCGCTGACGTTACACGTCATGTTTGAATTTCGAACACACGAACCTTAAAAAATAAGTTTACTTTTTTATTTCGTTTTTTTTTCACCGCGCTATGGGCTACGGAACGCAACCCGATCTCCAAAAATTCACTTGCTACCAAGTTTATTATTTGATACTTGGGGCGGATTATTTTTTTACACTGGCCTTGCGCGGCGGCGTCTTTGCCCCTTTGTTAGATCAAGTTTTTATTTTGTAGGAGTTGTTTGTACAGAAATTATTTAGGTATTTATGTTCATTGATCAGTTGGTAACAATTTATAATATTGCATTGAATGGTTTCTGTTATGATACTGCCGACATGCCGGTGTGTTATTCTTTGATGTTCAATCTTAGCGATTTGCTATGTTGCTTACCTGTTGGACTATTATATCTTCCATACATTATCTGTGTCCTTGATTATCACATTTTGAGCCACTTTCAATCACTCCTTTTTGCCTTTGTCGATAACGAAATACCGACCTTTTTTGCGTTACCCAAATTGAATCATTTTTCAAATATCCTAAAAGGGACAGATGCCCATTATTTCCCACAAAATGTCTCTTAATCACTCAAAATACTTTCTCACTAATTGTAATTTAAACTATCGCTATCTCGTTACCCATCGTTTTGGCGCGCGACTCCGCCTGGTGGTCCTCATAACAGCTGACACTTTCTCAGAGCACCGAATTGTCAAAATGTCGACCGATCATGGACAGAATTTGATTTTCCATATAAAAACCTCTTGACAGCATACAAACAAAAAAGAAACTTGTTGTTTGGGAGTTAGGTCTTAATTTTGATTGGCTGTTTAAGGTTTGAGTTTTGATCTGTAAACTGGATGTATTAAACTTTATTCCTCGTGAAATATGATTCAAATTCCAGTGCGTTTTTGAAGTTTGTATGTTGGACAAAAAATAAGATGATAGAGATAAGACATGGGACGCCAAAATCGTCCCGCAACCTTTTTCGTTGATATTTTCGTTATTAGATATTTTGATGTTTACTTAATTGATTTAAATCAATTTTTTTTTAAACTGTTACAGAGCGGGCATCCATTCAACATTAAAATGGGAATTATATATTATATATCATGTAACAAATTCTTATTTTAACTCACATAGACCAGGTTATATCATTTCTTAACTTAGACATCTATACACAATTTGATTTCGAAATTGCCAGTTAGTTATAAATTATACCCATGTATGTATGTGTTTGTCCAATTATGAGCATGCATTAAAGTATTTAATGTTCAATGACTTTTTAAAGGTAATTAAAAAATTATATATACGTAGTTAGGTACTAAATTTATCTAATTTGATGAGAAAAAATAAGACATGAATCAAGAAAACTTTTAGAAAAGTATTTTTCACAGAGTGACATCAGATAGTGTGTGGTCGGTATGTGTGGGTAGGGTCTCATGTACCCGTGTATGTGTGAGGGCTAATTATTCGGAATAATCGTCGTGTATCGTTAATTAGTCGCGACGAGTCTGTCGCGAGACCGCCCGCCAACACAGTGGACCTCAAACTTTTTGAAATGAAACAATAAGGAAATATTAAGGACTGAATTGCTAATAGTAACATCAGTAGCAAATATAATGTGACTATTCTAAGATTTTTCAAAATTACTCGATATTTTTATTTTGTAGGTTTTTCACTTCTGGCAGATAAAATATAAACGGTATAAACGGTGATGACATTGACAGCAATTAAATACCTAATGATAAAAACTAAGATTACATATTTTCAACTTTAAAATAAATAAATGTAATATACAAGAAAACATAAAGAAAATGAAAAGGAAAGAAAATCAAAAATAAAACAAGCCAACTTAAGGCGTAGAAAAAATTATCCACATCGCAATCATGAAGAAGGATGCCCAAAAGACTGGCAGCATTGCCACGTTGAATTGCAATGCTGCTTAACCTTTGACCAAATAAATATTTTTCAGTTAATTACTTTTTATTATTCAATGTACGTATCTTCTAGAAAAGAAACCCAAAAAGAAATGGCTACTTAGTTTTTGGACAAATGCATCTATTTTTTCCGACAGAAACAATACATGTAGATAATCTAAACGAGATCAAAGAAAAAGTTATATGTATAACACAAAGGTTTTTCTAATAACCTTAAATAAAAAAAATGGCCTTGATAATCCATATCATTATCGTTCGCTTGATAAAATTGACGTGTAAAAGTGCTGCCTTGTAGCCTATTTGCAGAAAAAAAATAATCTCACTTGACTATTCAAACGATTTCATTTCTGCATACGGATATCTCAAACTCAATTTAAGAAAAAGTTATTCACCAAATTGCAATCTAATTTGGAAGCCTACTTAGCATAAACTTTGAGTAACCAATATAAAATGATGGATCGGACGATGTCCCGAGGTGTCAGAGCGGCGTCCCTGTGATATACAATATTAATCGTTATCGCGCAATCGATTCGACCCAAATGTTTCGGCGGTTCGTGGCACGTCACTAGTTAAAGTTTTTTTTTTGTTTTATAGACTTATTACATTACACATATACATAGTGGGTACGGTTCAGAGTGGACAGGTATTTTGGTTTAAGTAATAAAGATTTTTTTTAATATTTGCCCCACTCTAGTAGTTACTCCTGTATCGTGGGTACAAACATACAATTTCACATACACATCACACCCAGACCCGGAACAACAATTTGTGGATCACACAAAGAGTTGTTCCGTGCGGGAATCGAACCTGCGACAAGTTGTGCGGTAGCCAGTGGCTTAGCCACCACGCCAACCGTGCAGTCGACACTAAATACCTGCCGATATTAAATACCTTAAATAATATTAAAGTTCCTACTTTGAGTAAGATCTTAAATTTATGCTTCAGCCGTTTTTGGAAGCCTTGGTTATGCGAGTGAATACTAATAGGCTCCTGTATCTCTTGTAACTGTTAGCGTTCGGGCAAGGTGTAGCTTGAGTTTCATAATGGTGGTTTAAAAAAGTAAGTACATATTCTTATCATCATCAACAGCCGGAGACAGTACATACACTGTAAAATTATTCGCCCACTCTACTCAAGAGAATTTACAATAATCGTCACTTGTAGCATAAGGGTAGGAATCCCTGTTAAAAATACATAATAGATAATAATATTACCTCTATTGTCTTAGGCACTAAAAATGCTGTGCATAGAGTGGGGCTCAAGGGCACTTGTGACACTCACATAGTGTAGTGGCCTCAGGAAAGACGATGGCACAATGGTCACGTGCCGCCGTGCACAGCGAGGCTCAAGGGAGACGCCTGTCTTCCTAGAGATATGCGGTGTAACAGGCGTTGCACCGTGGATGCTCCGGAGCAGGTCTCTTTTAGACGACTCGGTGCTCTTTACAGGTGTTGAGGATGGCCACCGGGTTGGTTTTAGTGAGGTGAAAATCCCACACTTTCTAGTCTTTTATCCCCAAAAGTCTAGGCGTCTTTTGATGGTGTCCCCCCATAATAAGAAAAAGGCACTGAAATGCTAATATTAGAAAACCGTATAATAAACGTTGGAAATCCTCATCAAATATAGATATTGAAGGTGCGTACGCGGGCGCAAGGCCCGACATCACCCGACCGTGGCCGACCCAGTTGACCAATCGCTCGGCTGACAGCAGTTAAGTTGTCATATTAAACACACTAAGGTTATTAACTCGTCGAGTACCGTCATTATAGACACAATTATAGAACAATAGGTTGCGGTCACCGGTGACCGCTTGGTGTATGACAGTTTAAGTGGAAGGTAAACACATTCCTTAATGAGATCAAAGTCTTTACAATATGTCATAAATTCTGTGTAGTAGGATTCATATTTCTATGATGTGCAAGAACACCAATGACTAGTCTAGATATTTTTTTTGGCAATAGAATATAGGTAAAGTAAGTAGAACAGTTAATTATAATTATCATAAAACAATCAGGAATTTTGGGACATAAAGATCTTTTCCTTAAATACTTTTCAGTTATGTTAAAAGACCACCACATAGGCTTATTTTCATATCTGTACATACATAAGGTAACCTCTGTTGCAACACATTCTCTCCTAAACACCAGAAATATGCCAAAACGAAGTCCTCTTCAATTTTTTTTGCGCGAAAATTTTTCTGTCCATTGTCATATCACTTGACAGGAGTCTTCCTTCATCTATCCAATATCTGCCGTTGTCAATATAATATCATAACATTTTTTGTATCAGACCGCCCAGTAGCCTACAAACCATGCTTAATTAACTTGCCTTTGTCAAAATTTATTGGCCAAAAGTTAAATTTTGCATCCATTTCTCTTTGTATAACTCTCCCTTTCAACGTACTAGTTGCATCATTCATATCATCTATACCTTGTGCTTTATCAATAAGAACTAGTTTGGCTTGTTGGACATGATTTATAACTTTGTCAACAATGGTACTAACAAAGAAATGTCATTATCATAATCCGTTTTCGGGTTGTATAAGTTGTTTGTTGTTTTTTAAATCTTTAAGTTGTTTGCAAAATTTATGTATCTGTGTTTCTTAGAACGGTTTTAAATTGTAACCTCCATATTTTAACGTTTTTAAAAATTTTCCTTTCTGTCACTGTGACCACTTGAGATTAGGATTTTAATCTTATTGTATTGTTTGAAATCCTTGATTTTTGTAACGGTACTTTAGATATTTTTGCAGATAATGGAAGAAGCTCGTTTCGCTGTCGTTTCAAATTTATTTTATTATTAATATTAAGCATTGCGCTTTAATATCTAGATGTTTTTCAGTATCTATGAGAAACTAGCTGGTATTTACGATTTTGTTCACGTGGAAAGTCATTCAGATTCCTTTTTGACCCTATTTTCCTGGAATAGAACGTAACATAAGCGTTCTTCAGACGATATTTGTTTCAATTTAATACAAAGTAGGTACTAACTCCTTTTGTCATTTCATCATTTGTGAATACATTTGTTTTAAACTTCAAAACAAAAATTGGAATTGTATTAAAATTTAGCCTCCTGAGATGGACATCGGTGGTTTTAGGGATTGACCCATTGGCCGACACGACTATCGGCACAATGATAGCCGAATCCATACTCCACATGTCGATCACTTTGTGAATTAAGTCAAGATATTTTATTTGTTTATATTTCTCAGCTATCACTAGGTTCTTGTCATGGGGAATGGTGTAAATGTAATAATTCTTTCCTTCTTTCTTTTCTATTATTATTACTTATAGAAGTGAATATTTCTTAACTAAAATTGCTACTGTTCATAATTGTACTCACGTGAAGTAACGAGAAACACTGTTATGGACATAAATTGATCAATCTGAGGTGGAGGTCAATGCGCATTCGTTGCGTGCGATCAATTCACACTTGTTGATTGACAGCCTGCGCAGGATTCAAAATTCAGTAGTCGAGTGGCCATAAACGCTGGAATTGGAGGTCTCTGGTTCTATTTTCGGATTGGAGAGTCTGGATTGAATTGTAGTTCCATGAGATAATGCAGGGCGTCAGGGTGGGCAATGGGCGCTAGTGTTGCAACTCAAGAGTACGAAATTTCACAATGCCAATATCGATCGATCGGAATTGGATCGAAGAGTAAGTCCACAGATCAGGTTTGTTACACATAATTTACACAAAATCCTTCATGGAATTAAAAAAAATTGATGGTATGTTAATTACATTCGCAACCAATTCATTTTAGTTTAGTTTTTATGCGGTATTTTAATCGCTGCTCATGTGGCCACACAAAAATTGTAAGCGTAGTATCCCGCAGCTCAGTAGCAGAGGTCAAATTGTAATTTAATTAATCCTACATATAGTCATGTGTACATCTTGCCTACACCTTTTTTGGTATCTCAAGTAATTGAACATTTTTTCCAATGCTACTTTTGCTGTTTGTATAATCTGTAATAATATATTCAGATAGGTATATGTAAGTGTGGGAGAGCCATGCTTCGGAACGAATGGGCCGGCTCGACCGGAGTGATACCACGGCCTCACAGAAAACCGACGTGAAGCAGCGCTTGCATTGTGTTTCGTCGTGTGAGTGAGGTTACCGGAGGCCCAATTACCCTCCCCTTCCCCAATCCCCCCAATCCCTGAATACCCAACGATCCTCAAACTCCTAATCCTCAAAAGGCCGGTAACGCACTTGTAACGCCTCTGGTGTTCCAGGTGTCTATGGATACGCCGATTGCTTACCATCAGGTGATCCGTCTGCTCATTTATCGGCTTATGCCAATTTAAACTCAATTGTCAATTTAAAGATGTTTAAATATTTACCAAGTTGTTACCAAGTTGGTAAGTACCTCTAGTATTTCATTGCACAAAATTTGTAGACGCGCCAAGTCATTGCACATTTTTGGGTGGTCTGCATCAAGTCTAGATGCTATTGAATTAGCTTCGTTATACTTTTTCTACCGTAAAACATTTGCAACGGTAAATAATAATGAAGTTACCTATAACGGTGACTGTAGATAAGTTTAAAAAACAATAAATTGACCACGACTCTTTCATTCGGAGCGATTATTGAATATTGCTGAGTATCTATTTGTCGAATGGTCGGAGTTTAAGACGCCCGCTTCTCATGCATGAGGGTGCGAAATCTACTAACGGTAAGTACCAATGTGACTTTTTCCATGTTATATGTACTTTCTAAGATTATGTAGACACCACTGACAAACGGGGAAGGAAAACATCGTGAGGAAACCTGGACTTATAATTTTTAATTATAAGTTTGAAATGGTGGTGGTGATTCTGATTAATGCTCAAACCTTCCCCGTGTGAGAAGAGGCTTTGGTCTACAGTCAAGCTTCAAACATTCAAAAAAATAGCGTATTTCTTTTTACAAAGGCCGGCAACGCACCTGTGAGTCCTCCGGTGTTGCGGGTGTCCATGGACGGCGCTGATCGCTCACCATCAGGTCGTTTGATCCGTCTGCTCGTTTGCCTCCTATTCCATAAAAAAAACAGTAGGCACTCATAGGCTGTTGATGCTGACTATTTAAGTATCAAGTTAAATATTTCTTGAAGAGCGTATCAAACCAACATTTTATGATATCAAATCGACGAACTAGTAATTATAATTAATAGACATAACACTATTTAAATTAAAACAAAACAAACAAATACTACCGAAAGTACTTTCACATCACTCCTACTGATTTTAAAACATGGCGATCAGAGTTTTGATTGATGGTGTACAAAGTTTATTACATATTGGAGATTAACTTGTTAGGCCACGGGTCATATGCCACGGCGGCCATTTTTTTGAATCATAACATTTACATTACTTACTTTTTGATATCAAGTGGTCGCTAGTCAAACGCGATTGCTTAGGATAAGGTTGCGGGTTTAATGATAAAGGCAGTAAATGTTGTCATTTTTCATGTGAAAATTATCAATTCTTTTTTACTTTTTATATTTTTAGTTATGGACGTCCCACTGCAGGACAAATGCTACCCTACTCTAATTCAATGTAACATAACATCACGCCTTTTCATCCCCGAAGGGGTAAGCAGAGGTGCACATTTCGGCACTAAATGCCACTGTACAATGTAACACCCACTTTCCGTTATTTATGTTATGAGTCCCATGTAATAGGGGGTGAACCTATTGCCATATAGCGGGCACATTTCCAGACTCAGTGCTACTACTGAGATTTTTACAAACCCAGTATAATACTTTACCCGACCCGGGAATCGAACCCGAGAGCCGTTTGCCCGGCAGTCACTCGGCCAACGAGGCAGTCTAATTCAATATAAAAACAGATATCACACGTTCTCACGAAACCTGGGCTTATAATTTCTGATTATAAGTTTGAAATTGCTAACCCGCATTGAGCAAGCGTGGTGATTGATGCTTAAACATTCTCAGTGTGAAAAGAATCATTTGATCAGCAGTGGCCACTTATAAGCTGTAGATGTATCGACCAACCACCGCAAGATAGGCAGCAGCATCTTCTAAAGTTTCGGTGACGTATCTTATTCCAAGCGTAGTGCTTGTGACATACCCCTTTCTTGAAAGGGAATACTTAATTCAATAATTCAACATTCAGGTTCATACATACATACATAACTTCACGCCTGTCTCCCATGGGGTTTTTTTTTTCTTTTTAAGGGGGGAAAATCATCGTTAAGTTCTCCGCGACTCCGAATCGGCATCGGCCGTATTGGGCCCCATCTGTGGTGGTCTGATGGCTCTTTGAGGCGCGCGCGGAACGCGACGCTCCGCACGCTCGGGTCTGTTTCTGGTCGGACGGGGAGCCACCCATGCTCGCCGTCCGCAGGCCCGCGCTTACGGTGGCCGGAGATCGTCCCGCGATCCCCGACGCCCGGTGTGTCCTTCGCGATGGCTGGGTTGCGAGGAGGCAGCGCTTCGCTGCCTCACGCGTCCCGCCTCCTCCTTAGCTAGCATGACTGCTTCGCAAAAGGAGGAGACGGCATCCCAGTCCCCCTCGCTCCGCATCATGGCCTGCACTAGGCCCGGACGCGAGAGGTCGCCATCGCCGATCACTTCCCTGAGGACACGGCGGTGCTCAGCCCCCGCAGGGCATTCCGCGACAGTGTGTTCCACCGTGTCCTCAGGGCGGTCCTTGCAGTGATGACACCCGGACGTTTCCTCCCGCCCCATCAGACACAGGTACCTCCCGAAACTCCCATGTCCGGTGAGGACCTGCGTCAGGCGGTAGGCGGTAGGTAGGCAGAGATTATGGAACGCCAATTACTACGATTCCTACATACCTCTTTCGCTTCATCCTCGTCGGTTAAGAGGACTTTTAATTTGGCCCTTCTTTAATATATCGTCTATCTGGTTTGGTGTGTCGATCAAGGGCGCTCTCTACCGACGGCCCCATTCATATCCGCTCTGTATACTTCTTTCGTTACTCTACTTTCATCCATCCTTTCTACATGTCCAAACCGGCGTAACATTCCTTTTTCAATCTTTGTCACTACATCATCTTTCAATCCACACTTTTCTCATGGTTGAGGTTCAGGATATGTCAATAAAATAATATCTTATCAAACTAGGACAAAGGAAATAAGGACTTTAACTAATGCACCGTCGTCTATTCTTACGAAGAAAATAATAAACAAGATAGGACAAACTTTAGCATGTTTCATACGAAAACCATGAGTATGTTTTGTCTTTTAATAATACCTAATAAAAATCTCCTCTACAACACCTGCACGACTGCGAATTACATAATATGGAAACCAAAGCAAACAGTAGCAAAACATTCAGTTATCAAAATGCTAAAATTAACTAGCTACATTGACCTTTAAAACAAAGCTAAAACTGCACACAATTCCATCAACAGTCATTGAAAATTGACCCTTAAGATCTAGCCATAAGAAGTGACATCAAAGATTAATGATATTTTGTAAATGTAAACGTATGTTTGTAAATCAAAGCTGTCAAAAACCGTTGGACCGAATAATGGAAGCTTCCAAGATACGTCCATAGGTACTTGAGACATATATACGAATGTATGTGAAATGATTCCATTTTTATTTTTGATTAATTTAAATGATAGGAACAATTGAAGACGTGAGATTTGATCGTGTGAAGTTGTTTCGGGTTTTGCAATCAGTTTGATATAATATAAGTAACGGTAGTTTTTTTTAATATATTTAATGGGCTGACGTTTGACTACTATCTCGCCAGTTTTCCGAAATATTGGTATATATAGAGGAGTTATGAACGCTATCTTCATGGTTGTAAAAGAGATAGGGAGCGGTTATTTTGGTGTGCTTTAGGCACTCCTGTAGACTTAGTTATTTAAGTAATGGCTAGTTAACTCGTCGAGTACCGGTTTTGTAGACACAATTATAGAACAATAGCTTGCGGTCACCGGTGACCGCTTGGTGTTTGACAGTTTAAACCTTTAAACGGTTCAGCTGCTTATTTTAGTACTAGCTACTTCTGCGCGGTTTCACACGCTCTGCTCAGCTCCTATTGGTCGTAGCGTGATCTTTTTTAGTCTATAGCCATCCTTGATAAATACGCTATCGAACACAAAAATAATTATTTAAATCAGACTTGTAGTTACGGAGATTAGCGCGTTTAAACAAACAAACAAAAAAACAAACTCTTCCGCTTTATATTATAGTATAAGATATAAGATGTACTGAATTTTGTATTTGATAATTATATGACTGACGTTTTTCTATTGGGAAAAAAGCCTCTTTTTATAAAATAAAGATTTAAAACTAAAAAAGTTATCTACTGATGAGAATTCATCATTTTAGATAATCTTGGTTCAATTGAAAGCCGTCTAGGCCAAGTGAAGAATGATGCCAAGAAGGTCCAAAGCAAAGATGAAAAATAATTTATTGCAAACAAAACACGTCTTCTCTCTTCCAGGTTCAGTACAATTTATTTTGTTTTTTTTTCTGACATATGTTATGTTGTGTATGAGCATATGTTTCTCAGGAAAACTTGATCAGTGCAGTCGTGCAGTCTATTCGCAAATCTTCTCCAGGTCATTAAGTCCACCACCATTCTATGAAAGAAACATGTAACGATTAATTATATTGTCATTGAAAGTGACATTGTTGGATATGAAATACATATCATCGATACCGCTAATATAGTTTATCATAAAGCCAACATTTGATTATTATAAAGTAAAATCAAGTCTGTTCAATTAGAAATCGACCACTCGGTACAACTGACCACCATATCACAATTACTGTAACTTAAACCCCACTCATTGAATCACGGATTACAAAAATCCGATATTCCGGACCAAAGGACCACGTTCGGTCACTTTTACTTATAAAGAGGACTTCAATAATGTTTTTGAGGTGTCGGCTTCACAAACAAACATACAAACCATTTATGCTCTAGTGCATATCCATTACATGCAACAATTGTATTTAAATCCTCAGTAAAAGCTTACTAGAGTACCGATACGATATCGCCTTTGCCACGCCGCAATTAAAAAAAAAATCGGCGCCGAATTCTAAGTGACCATTGGTGCGTTTGAATTAGGAAGGCGTATTATCTCATTGTCCGGCCGTACTAAAGCGCAGGAGTATTTGGTTTTAAAAAGTTTTACCATATGGTATTAACGGCACCGTACTATTGACAAACCAGATCTAGTTTAAAATTTTTCTTCAAAAATATTGATAGAGAATGAAAAAATGACAATCAGATACCTAAAGTAATTCAAAATCCCTTTAAAACTTAATCAGCTGTGGTAATGTAGTACATTACCTAAGCTAATAAGCAAAATATTTGTCAAAGTCAAAGCATTTATTTCAATTAAACCATATTTTGGTACTTTTGAAACGTCAACAAAAATAAGTCCGTCAGTGAAGCTAGGTGAATTTAGGTGCTCATTCCAAAATGTAGATTCGAATGGAGAAGAACGAGCAAGAAACTCCATTCGTTACTCTTTTTAAAAAAGTATGTTCTACAATGTCTCTGATACATATTCAAATACTGTAGTGTTTGATAGCCTAGAGATACTGAGACTACCACACAGACCATCTTCTAATACCAAAACATTCGATCCTAACACCTACGCCTAATCTGATGCGCACGCATGAATTGACCTCTTCACCTAATGGTGTTGGACCTTTCCAAGTAATACACATGTTCACTGGTTCTCAATCGATTTACATCCTCTAATGGATGACCAGCTGTGTGTGTACACAATGGAAGCCAAGATTTTCTGCAGTGATGCCTTCTTATAAATACAATGTGGAGATTTTAGATAGAGTAGGTACTCTAAGTGATGATGGACGCTTGCAAGTACCAATGATGGAAAAAATAAGTGGTGTTTTTTGTTAAGTATAGAAATGGATTGCGAGTTTAGAGTATTCAATTTAACCCGTTAGGTTCTCCGGCTCGAAGTGCAGGAGTAGGAACGGGGTGGTTTTTAGTCAGTAAGTGTCTGACACTCCCTACCGTCTCACCCAAGCGTATGACCAAGGTCATCAGATCCAGCACCTCACCAAGTCATTCGATGATTTTCCTCCCTTAACTCGTCGAGTACCGTCAATATAGACACAATTATACAACAATAGGTTGCGGTCACCGGTGACCGCTTGGTGTTTGACAGTTTAATAGTCACGAGAACATTGGATTTCATTATCCCCTTGGGTTGTCCTGGGAAGCTAGTTTCTAGGTACTTAAAGTTTGTCAACATAATTTGCAAACCTGGGTGATGATAATATTACACACACAATCATTATCCAATTTAAAATGTATGAAAAAGGTCTCGTTATGAGAATTTATACTAACTATACCGCTAAGAAAATGTTGCAGGCAAAAGGAAAATACAATTTTCTAGCAAGAATATCTGCCAAACAAAACATTACCACAAGCAACCATAATATTGTGACTAATTATACAGAAATCTTACTACTTTTCAGGAATTTATACAATCAAAGATAGGCTCCAAACCCACAATACCCACACATTTCAATGCACCCCTAACACACATTGCATTAAAAAAATACAGACAAAAAAGTGATCCAGAAATTGTTGCCAAAAGTTCTATAGACTCGTGTAACACGCGTCCTGGGAGGTTTCGGTCGCTTTGTGGGATTATCCCTGGTATATCTGCACATTGTGGTGCAGGGTAGATGCCGCCACATCGTTTGACGGCTCCCTACACTTGTGCTAATAGAATGGCAATAGATTGTGTTTTTGGGAGTGATACTGCCGTCTAGTTTTGGATAATCTTTGCTTATTTTCTCTAGTGTTGTATTATAGCGTGTCTGTTACAAAATAAGCAGGCCCTACGAGTCTAAGATTATTAGCGTGTGGAGTTAATTAAAAAGCTGCGATGAACTCTTGTTCATCGCAGCTTTTATACATAATTTTATACATTATACATAATTTTCTCTTGAAAATTATGTATGTTAGACACCTAATAGGTATTTGCCAATTTGTGTGACACATCAATTGATTTTAGTTTGAAAAATCAACACACATGTAGTAGATGGCACTTTTAATAGAAGGTAATTATAATGGTGTCTTGTCAAACTTGGGTATAAGCCTCTACCTACTATGATTTTCGAATCAATAGAAATATCACACAGGCATTTATTGACCCGGGAACCCAGAGAAATATTTTATTGTATCTATACGGAACCTGAGACCTATGCACTTTGGACCTTCATGGAAATCTCTGCATTACCCAAAGATCTGACTGGAAGAGAATGCCCATGGCATTAAGCTTACCTTGGACATTAGTATATGCATGAAACCTTTTAATATAAAAAAAAATGTGGCATACAGTGACCTGGAAAACACACAATACTCGAAAAAGCTTATGACATTAACAAAACTAATAAAGTTATCACTAGCCACCTATAAGGCAAATCCCGTTATATCAGACACAAAGCCAAATCTATTTAAAATGGCCACATCACAAATAGTAATTATACACCACATCAATACAAAAAAACATTTGCTAATGTTAATATCAAAACGATAATTATACTTCTATAAAAGGCAAAAAGAATCTCAATCAACAAAAGAAGATCCATCATTTTATGAGCAAAGAATTTCTTTGATGCGCGGGCGCATCACAAGTAGAAAGTATCAATGTAACATAAGCTTAATTATCAATTGAAAATCTCGTAATGAATGCTTGTGTGCTTCTGAATGTTTAGGGTTGGTACACACTTGGAATTTTGAGATAAACCATTTCAAAATGTTGTTATTGAGTACCGATTGGTAGCAACTGAATGAAATTATCACTAAACACTAAACTAAATACATATAAAATAATTATTAGATAATTTAGCAAACGAGCTAACGGCTAAGCTACCTAGGCGGTACCTAGAGACCCGAGCGTGCTGCGCATCGCGTTCCGCGCGCGCCTCAAAGAGCTTTCAGACCACCACGGATGGGGCCCAATAGGGGCTGATGCCGATACGGAGCCGCAGAGAACTTAACGGGTTACTGGGGAGCCGGCTCGAAGTGCAGGAGTAGAAACGGGGTGGTTTTAAGTCAGTAATAGTCTGACACTCCCTCCCGCCTCACCCAGGCGAGAGAAGCGATTCGATGATTTTCTTCCCTTAAGAAAGGCGGTAGAAAACTTATTACTCAACCTTTTTAGAATTGAAACAGTTATCATTAACAGTTTATGGCGAAGAACAAATAAGAAATGTAAGGAGTCAAAACAGGTATCATATCGAACTTCTTTAGATTTTACAAAAACAATTTCTCTTAGTTATTGAGATCTCATAATGAAATTTAAGTCAAAAAGAACTGTTTACAAACAGGTGTTTATATAATTCTCCAAAATCAATTGCAGTTTGATTGATAACAAAAATAGAACTGTTTCTTTTAACGACCAACCCTAGTTGCGCGTTTTATTCGGTAGCGCACAAAGCCAAAGCGGCGAATCAAAGATGGCGGCATGTTTGATGCGCGGGCGCATCACTGACCGCTCTCTTTTCAATATCGTCTTTTGATTTGCCGTTTCCCAGTTTTGTAGTGGATAAATAAAAGTACTTGTTTGTTAGTTCAGTAATTGATACCGTACTGTTGGCTGGGAAGGTTTTCCTCGTTAGGTATTATAAAGAGCTTTTATAGATTGATGGGCTGATAAAATATTAAATTGTTTTTGTGAAATTTTAAGTAGTTCTATGTGTTTGATTTTTCTTTAAACATAATACATGTATCGACTATAACAACTAATAACTATATATCAGTTTAAACTGTAGTTAAAATACCTACTGATCTTGAGTTTAATGAACTATTACGATAACTTTTAATTACATTTTTATTATAATAACTTAGCTATTTTAGTTTAAAAACGAACTTAATTCAAAATTCTATTAATCATCTTATCTTCGCAGTTATAAAACAATTTTCAATAAAATTTTGTTTGTAATGATATAGGTAGGTGGGTAGGCAGTATTCTTGATCCAACTGACACGTAGTATTGTGCACGGTAGACAGTAGATTATCTCCACAACACGGAGATTGGCCCCTTGCTGTGCTCGTCAGGCTCCTGTGTCTGTGCGTATGCGCAGGTAGTGTTGGCAGAAAAACTTTAATATCAATCAGTTAATAATGATATTAAAGTTTTTAATTTACTTCAAACCCGACATTTTTGAAAACGGTTGAAAACATTTGTATGCGTGTTTTCTTATTTGTTATTAAAATACATATAATTATCACCCTAATAAATGATTTTTTAATTTTTGTTTTACATAATACTAGCTACTTCCGCGCGGCCTCACACGCTCTGCTGAGCTCCTATTGGCCGTAGCGTGAAGTTTTATAACCTATAGCCATCCTCAATAAATGTGCTATCCAACACAAAAAGAATTATTCAAATCAGACTTATGGTTACGGAGATTAGCGTGTTCAAAGAAACAAACAAAAAAACAAACAACTTCCGCTTTATATAATAGTAAGTATAAGATAAGATAAGTATAAGATTGTGTTCAGCTTTCTCTGACCAAACCAAAACGCAGGTTGGAAGCTTTGTCCTTTTTCAGCACCATCTAAACGTTTGAGGAACCATGGAGTTGGGTTAAAGTCCATTTTAACATATAGCAGTAAGCTAATACATATATGGAGCTATCAAACCACCACAGATGGGGCCCAAGGGGCTGATGCTACCACGGAGCCGCGAAAGGCTTAAGGAGTTGCCGTGGCGCCGGCTCGAAGTGCAGGAGTAGGAACGAGGAAGTTTTTAGTCAGTAAGAGTCTGACATTCCCTCTTGCCTCACTCGGGGTTCGAAATCATTGGATGAT
Organism: Spodoptera picta; assembly: GCA_038387885.1. Lineage (NCBI taxonomy): Eukaryota > Metazoa > Arthropoda > Insecta > Lepidoptera > Noctuidae > Spodoptera > Spodoptera picta. The sequence goes on from JAZHFQ010000308.1 coordinate 423,256, forward strand.
TTTCCGCCCTCAAAAAAAGCTAACACAAAATACATATAATACAACAAACAACTATTAAGTACCTTATACCAGCATGTTCCTTCTAAATTTCGGTATATTTTTGTAGTTTTCATAGTATAAAAATGTTTTTCAAAGTACATCTTGTTTTGCTATCACTCCTCCCGATTGCGCAGTGACAGTGGCGAGCTCCTCAACCTGTCAAGAGCACACCAGCTCGTTTGTAGTGTGCAAGATCCACTGGAATGTGGACATGTGATTACTAATTAATTATGAAGGTTTAATCAAGTGTCTACCTTTTTTGTACCTAGGTCATTGAGTCCTAAATACCTAAATGTTGCTAATATTAAACATAAGATATCATAATATCATATATCATATCAGAGATGCACGTTACGGCACTTAATGCCACTTATAATGTAGAACCCACTTTTCACTATTTATGTTATGAGTCCCATGTGATACGGGGTGAATCTATTGCTATATACCTGGCATATTTCCGGAGTCCGTGCTACTACTGAGATTTTTTAAAAAGCCAGTAATACTTTGCACTACCCAGGAATCGAACCCGAGACCCCTTGCCCGGCAGTCGCACTTGCCAACCACTCGGCCAACGAGGCAACTAATATTATAATTGAATGAAAGTTCATGTGCATGTTTGTTGTTCAAACACGTCGATATGGCTGAAGGTATCGAGTTGAAATTTGGAACATGGATAGATTATGGTGGAGAATAACACATAGTTTACATTTTATCCCACAGGATGGCGAGTGAAGCTGCGGACAGAAGCTAGTCCTAGATATAAACGTAGTAGAAGTATTAAGTTTTTGTACCACTGAAGATAGGTGCATACTGTTATACTGATATGTTCTACTCCTTTCTTTTATACGCAAATCGTTCTCGTCATCATCATAATTCATCATCATCAACAGCCGCAAGACGTCCACTGCTGGACAAAGTCCTTCCCCTCAGTCCTCCACGTTGAACGATAACTCCTGAATCCAATGGCTCACCGCAACTCTGACGATGTCATAATTGCACTAACGAAACAATAAAACTAAGAATTGTACTGTAAACCCGATTAAAAAAGAATAACCTGTGGAGTGTCTTGCTCGTTCTTTTTCATAGGAATCGGTACATTTAGATCAAATAGCTTCACTGTAGGACTGACCAACAGACATTTTAATTTTACTTCTTGTTTAGATGTTGAAAAGTGCCTTCCTTCTATTTGAAATAAATGATTTTTAATTTGACGTCAACCTTCGAGTCATGTCAATGTTTAATTAAATCTCTTCATGGTCAAAGAGCCCTACTAGATGTCTTAGGTTATTAGTTAAATTAATCAAATATCCTACGATCCGTCGGAAACCGGCACAGAATCGAAGATCAATTCTTTCTAGTCCGTACGCCACCACAAAAAGAACTAAAGATCGCTTGGTTACATCAAAACGTCCCCCATACACGGCACCAGAATTCGGATACCTCACACCTGCACGGATGACCCTTCCCGTGGACTGTCGTATGTATGGCAACCATGATGTTTAACTTTGGCAATACAGGCACCTCACGACTGCCATGATCGTTTTTATCAACCAATGTGCTAATAAAATAAATACAACTTCAATGTGTGTTTTGTTTTGACTAATATTTTATTTAAGAAATAAAAAATTACAAACATACGAAAAATTAGAAATATACAAAAAAAATACAAAAATATAAAAAAAAATCACGAAATAAATAAATAAATAGGCCTAGATCAGTTCAAAATTAACTGAGCCGTGAATCCATCTGAATCAAAGATAAGTTTTTTTTTTAATTTTTACAAGAAATAAGTTACAACAATGTTTACAGTTACAATCAAAGAAACAATCATTCAGAAAACTATATGTAAGTGAGTAGGTATCGAAAATATTTATTTAATTTAATTTTTTTATTAAATCGTTGCCCTACTCTAGGATGAACATCTTGGTTGGTGCGTTTACAAACACACAACGTCAACGAATTGTGTTAATTCAAAAAGATAAGGCTGTGTTGGCAATTTACACACGAACCAATACAAGCAAAACAATAAATTAATCATTTATATCCACGCTGTTTTTGTTCTTTAGGTATTTTCATTTCAACACTGAATTTAACATTAATTATTTTGTGAAAGAAACAATTTGAAGCTTTATATTGTTAAAAAAAATTACGAAGGCCGTATAGGTCTGGCTTTTTTACCTTCTTTGGCAGTAGCGCTACCGCTAGTTTTAGCTTTGTCTTTAAGAAGATCCCTATATTCATTCAAACTAGAGCTCTTCATCGTGTTATAAAAGACACCATAATTTTCATTATATTTTTTCTTCTTTTTTGACACCTTTTCTTTGGAGACTTTGCCTCTCTTAGGTGTTCCTGTACGTCGAGCATCCCCGTACCAACGAAAATTGCCAAGGAAGGGACAGCGAGGCGACAAGTTCATGCCAAGATTTTCCAGGATTCTCGTCAAAGGCAACGAGTGAAGCCTGTTTTTAGAGAAATCATTGCAAGGTGGATAGTGCATCGAAGGTTCTGGTTTGAACCGAATGGGAATGAAGGATTTTTCAACAAAATTTGAGGTCTTACATATAATTTTTCCAGTATTCGGCTTACAGAACCTAGTTATCTTGGACATCACTATATTTTCGTTCTTCGCTGGATTGCTTGATTGGAATTTTGTAATGTTACTTGCCTTGTTCAATATACAACTATAGTTAAAGTACCTCATGCGGAGCAGGAGTGGAGAAATTGTCTGTTTACAGATCAAAGTAGAAACAGCCATTTTGACTTCCATAATTTATATTTTGTGGTCTTGAATTACAGATAAGATTTCGATGTATAATTTTTTGACAAATGAATTGGAAAGGAATTGTGACAGAAAATGACAGAATTTGGCTATCAATTGATTAAACAGTTTTTAGATACTATTGGCTACTAAGTATTGACCTTCAACCTCCTTGGGCCCTAAAAAGTATACGTCAAGAAATAAGTATTGACGCAAATTGACGAACTGATTTTTTTTCCTAAACTTACTAACCATTTTTTAGCAGCACCAATTTATAATGATCACGCTTGACATGTCACACTATAAATGAGAGGCTACAGCACCTTTAGGCGCCTTCTGTTTCGTTCAAAGGACGAAAGAGAGATCTTGAAATTATTATTTTTGTTATGGCATAAGCTGGTAAACGAGCAGATGGATCTCCTGATGGTAAGCAATCGGCGTCGCCCATGGACACCTGGAACACCAGAGGCGTTACAAGTGTGTTACCGGCCTTTTGGGTATTAGGAGTTTGAGGATCGTTGGGGATTCAGGAATTGGGGAGATTGGGGAAGGATAGGCTAATTGGGCCTCCGGTAACCTCACTCACACGACGAAACACAACGCAAGCGTTGCTTCACGTCGGTTTTCTGTGAGGCCGTGGTATCACTCCGGTCGAGCCGGCCCATTCGTGCCGAAGCATGGCTGTCCCACACTTAACTGTATAAAAATTATTTTTATACGGAAAGATCTTCTTTCGCTGTATTTCAAACATGCCAATTTGATAACCAGTCTATAAATTACCATCTACCTTTCCTATATTTTATATTTTCAAATGACACAAGTAATACATGAACTGACTGCACGGTTAGTGCGGTGACTGGGCAATTGGCTGCCGAGCAACGTGTCGCGAGTTCGATTCCCTCACGGAACAACTTTATATGTGGTCCACAGATTGTTGTTCCATGTCTGGGTGTCATGTGTATGTGAACTTATATGTTTGTACACGCACTTACTACAAGAGAAAATCCTAGTGCAGGGCAACGTTTTAAAACCAAAAGTAAAAATATTTTTTGTGTTAAATGATTTTAAAGTGCTTGATATCCATAATGGAGGTATTTGTCGAAAAAGTTAGATTATATTATCGTCATTAAGACTACCTGTCGATAATGTCGATACCTGTCGACCCTTCAGAAAATAGAAGCTGTAACGTTAGTTATCATATAACTGCAAATAAATTTATTGAGATAATTTTTTTTTATAATCTTTTTTTTAAAGGGTAAAAATCATCGAATTAGTTATCCCGCCTGGGTGAGGCGGGAGGGAGTGTCATACTCTTACGACTAAAAACCACCCCGTTTCTACTCCTGTCCAGCCGGAGCCGGAGCCCCGGTATCCCGTTAGGTTCGCCGCGGCATCCTCGAAGGGGTAGGTAGAGGTGCACATTATGCCACTGTACAATGCACACACCCATATTTCACTATTTATGTTATGAGTCCCATGTAATAGGGGGTGAGCCTATTGCCATATACCGGGCACAATTCCAGAGTCCGTGCCACTACTCACATTTTTTAAAAACCCATTAGTATTTTGCCTAGCCCGGGACTCGAACCCGAAACCCCTTGCCCGGCAGTCGCACTTGCGACCTATCGGCCAACGAGGCAGTCATTTCCAAGATTCCATTTCAGACACATACATATATGAATTCATACACTTTTAGTCTATAAAAGAAATCTATGAAGAAAATATCTACAATATCCATTTTTGTTTAAATAAAAAATATTCTTGATTATTTTCATTTATTCGTCTGAATCTAGAGCTTCACGATCTACTCTCTGCCTTCAGGTCGGAGTGTGGGCTTATCTTTCTTCTTCTTATGTTCTTCTATCTGCTGTTTCACCTTCTGCGCCAGAAGTCCTTCTTCACACATCGGTTCCGGGTGAACGAAACCAGGCATTTGTATACTTTGCTTTTCTTCCCTACCTTTATCACCCTGTGGGATGTTCGGATCATCTGAGAAATTTCTTTTAGATACTTTGTAAGGAACAAATTTCCCCTTCACAACTGTTAAACACTCTAGATGATCTACATTCGCGCCCCTCGGAGGTATTTTTGGATGCATCTGTGTAAAGAACTTCATCATCTTCATAATGGTCAAAGACCTAGATTCAGATCGAAGGATCATGTTTGGTAGACCCTGGAGATCTTTGTAAAGTCATTGTTACACTACCTATACAAATCTAAAAATTCGGTCAACATTTTGGCAGGCCAAATTGACGGATAGTGAAAAGCACTGACCACAGAGTACACATTTTAAGGATTAATAAATGGCACAGACTATCAATATCAAAGCTGAAAAGAGTAGGGGCTACCGTCAGGCTTAATAGATGGCTTTATTTTAAACCATAATCCATCAGAATGCAAGAAAATCCATCGGAACATTCACGAAGATAGAAGATAGTGGGCTAATAATTCAAAATTCTATTCTATTATAGGTACTAGTGTTGATCCAGTCGTAGAGCCATCGACTATTGTGCTCTCTTTCTCTATGGGGTTGGTGTATAACAGATTGATCACAATGTACAAATAAAAATAAAAAGTAAGGCAACACAATGTAGTAGTAATTACTATATTTATTTAAGACATTGAATCAAACCTAAACAATAACAACACGATTATATATCCATAATTTGTTAACATTAAAATAAAAAAAACTTGCATATGAAGAAGCGCTACAAAAAATACTAAAAAATGCGATAAAAAGAAATAAAAAACACTTGCTTCACCGCGGTTTAAATTATTATAGACCTCATGTAGGTTTAGGTGGTTTCTCACTGAAGCCTATGTCCTCTCCTCGTTTCAATTTTTCCTTTAATTTTTCAATTTGTTCTCTCTGTTGTTGATGGAAGTAGCCTTCTTCCTGAGCTGCTCCATACCTACCTAGACTACCACCTGATTCCCTCACTGAACCTCCTCCACCACCACCCTTACCAGCACCTGAACCGGGGATCCCAGCAGGCATGGTGAAGTCGGTAGTAGAATCAGTGTAATTTTTAACGTTAAACCATGAGGAAGTGTTTTGCAAAGGGATTTTTCTCAGTAACAAATTGAACTGCTTCCTTGAGGGCCCACTGGCCATGATCAGCGTAGTTGACGAACTGCTCACTCAATATTTTTAAAGACCAGTATCTTCCTAGTTTTTTACAAACTTTATCAATTTCTTTACCACTATTTCGCCGTCTTCATTTCAATTTTAAGACTCAATCGCAAGAATTGTTTGTTGAACAAAACCATTGGGTTTTACAAGATAATTTTGTTTAATTTTGACGTTTTTGCTTTCTAACTTGTTTGACGTATCCAATGCCAGTGCCAGTTGTGTATGATGTAGATGAGCAAAAAGGTTTTGTACCTCTTTGTAACTACAGAAGGTTGATACAAGTTGTTATTGCTATGTCGTGGGCTCAAGGACGTTAAAACAATGTCGTTGAGTGAGTTGTTTGACGTAAACTCATCGTAAACTGCATGCATGCCTATAAAAGCTCTCCACGCAATTTCTTAACTCTCTTCTAGACATACATTTTCTTAGATTTTGTTGAAAATAAACACAAAACGAGAGCCGATAATAATAAAAAAAGGAAAATTGTCACAGATGTTTTAATTGACTCTAAAAACCTCTAAAGTTTAAACTGTAACATATTAACTTCGCGATAAAATGAATTTGTTGCACTAAATTGCACATATGTATGCACGTTCCAAATTAACACTAATTTAGTACTAATTATTTTTCTCATATAAAAGAGTTGTACTTTATTACGTCTGTTTATTATTGGCATTCAGTGGGTAGCAAAGAAAATGTGATTGCTTTTGCAACGATATTGACATTTTTCTTTACAATGGATATAATAAAGGTAATAAAATTATAATATGTTTAGCGTCTCTTTATAAATTCTGTGTAAAATACATTTGCGAACTTACTTAGTCTTCCCTCGGTCGTATGATGTGACTAAGTACTACTACAAAGATAAGTACTTGTACCTCAATAACTGCGATCTCTCCAACCCGCCTATCAAGCATAAAGTTCATGGCATATCCATATTGCTGTAGTGAATTATCATGATGATATTTTAGAAATTGCTTATGAGCTGCCTCGTTAGAAGTGAGTGATGGAAAAAATGCAGTCCAGCACGAAGCTTCAGAAAACTAACAGTATTCCTTAATTTCAGATCTCACTCCTTCTTCTGTGTGCCGGTAATATACTTTCAAGGTAAACCTTAAAACGTTCTTCAATCTCTTAATTATTTTTCTTTCTTTGTTATTAAGTTAAGACCAATAAGTCATTGTCTTAACTAATTTGGTCCAATAGGTGCGATCATCATGATAGACATGGTCGAATTTATCTTTATTTGAAACAATTAAATTTTCAGGCCAAATAAATCTTCAAAATCATGGCAATACAACACTAGGAAGATGAACTCATTACTAGATCAGACACAACACTGTTTCTGCTACCCTGACGGTGACATCCCAGTCGTTAACAAGCTATTGGACTCTGAAGATCACGGCCTGGAGCGTTTAGTCGTGTACCTCTACAAAGCTATTAACTCCAACGAAATCAAGATGTATACTCCAGGTGCAGAAAAACAGATGCTTATACCTGACATACCTTACGATTCCAATGATGGACTTGTTACACTTACAAATGAAAACGTTGATATGTTGTTTTACGACAATCCCTACAAAATAAAAGTGTACAATGATCGTTTCGAAACTCTAAATCCAACTGTAGTAAGCTCCTTACCTATCGGACTACACCAAGGAGAGATAGAACACATATTGCCTGGTGCTAATGATGACACAAACTGGAATGACAATGATAGTAGCAATGGATACGATTACAATGCTTACGCGAATCCTCAATATAATGGTTATGATGACGCTAATCTGCCACAACCAGAAGCCTCACCCATAAAACCTTTAGACTTTGATTCAAACGGTTCTCCTGGCAACAATTTAGAGCCAAATGAAAACACAAATCCAGAGAGCTTGGGGCCAGATCAAAACTGGGTTGACCCAAATACAAATCCAGAGAGTTTAGGGCCAGGTCAAAACTGGGTTGTCCCAAATATAAATTCAGACGGTTTGGGGCCAGGTCAACACTGGGTGGGCCCGAATACAAATCCTGAGGGTTTGGGGCCAGATCAAAACTTGGTTGACCCAGGTACAAATCCAGATAGTTTAGGGCCAAGTCAAAACTGGGTCGTCCCAAATACAAATTCAGATGGTTTGGGGCCAAGTCAACACTGGGTTGTCCCAAATACAAATCCTGAGGGTTTGGGGCCAGATCAAAACTGGGTTGATCCAAATCCAAATCCAGATGGTTTGGAATCAGATCAAAACTGGGTTGTGCCAAATACAAATCAAGAGAGTTTAGGGCCAGATCAAAACTGGGTTGTCCCAAGTACAAACGTAGACGGTTTGGGACCAGATCAACAGTGGGTCATCCCAAATAAAAAACCAGAGAGTTTTGAAGAAATTTCAGCTGTTTTGAATGCAAATGATTTACAAGATCCATTATTGCCCGAATCACAAGCATTGCCGCTGGCACCCGATGATAAACTGCGGTCGCAAAACGTGTATTCCTTCCAGAACCTTGGAGATCTCGCAACATCTCAGGCGGGAACCTTTGACGCATGGTTCAAGCAACAAATGAAGAGATTCCAACATCCTCATTTTCCCGGTGATCTAAAGAATATAGACAGTAATTTGCTTAAAACACTGGTAGTTAAGATCTTCTCCGAAAATAAAATATATATCAGTACCAATGGTGTGATAACAGGACCAAATGGAGAAATAATAGACATAGCTAATTTAGAACTCCGTGCACTGTTGTTAGGCGAAAAGATCAATCTTGAAATCTTCAATAACAGCGACAAAAAAATTAGCCTATTAAAACGTTTGCCTTTCCTGGAAGGTATACTAGTCACACTGGTGTCGCCTCCACAAATATTAGGCATAATACCACTTGGTAAGATATATTTAACCAAAAGCTCAATTTATATGGATCAGATACTGGGGCAATTAAGTGCTATAAATAGTTCAAAGGTTTACACCAGTAAATATACTGATGCAACCGTTTATTTGAATCCATCACAATCAACTCTTAACCGTTTTCTCTCCGAACCAGGAAAAGTAAGTGTTGAGTCGATATCTTCCATCTCAAGCGCTGGTAATACAGGAAATTGGGAAACAAATCTACACGCTCAAGCTGTTCCGCTTTCAAATAAAGAAACGCAACTGTCAAGAGCGGGTCCATACTGGAACAGTGGACAATATTACTCGGCTCCAAATGTACCATACCCTAACTGGAATCCTTTGGTTGAAATCCAGCCTTTAGGGCAAAGAAGGAAGTCAAATGTAAAGATTGAACATCTTGTTGAACCGCCTCCAATCAAAACAAGAAAGAAGATAAACGATGACCCTAGCACACAAAAAGATACGAAAACAAAAGTAACAACTACAATTGCACCTTCAGGGAATGTGAATTCAACAGAACCTGCGAGAAGGTTCTCGGGACCTATTCTTCAAGGAATGTTGAAGACATTAATGTTACTTCTAAATGATACACCAATTAGAAGGCAGTATCAATCAAAACAGAATACTACGCAAAATTTTGATATAATCAGTGATTCTGAGTTGACGAAGTATGATGAGGATGGTCCAGATTTCAGAATCATTGGTGGCAGTGCTGCTACCGGCAGTGGAACCCCGGTCAGTAGCAAGGGCCGGAGTGGCTATAATAAAGAAATGGCGTCATAAAACTTAATGCACAAAGCATAATAATATAATTTTCATATTTTTTTAATGGTTAGTTAAGTTAGGTTTAAGTGAATCCTTAAAGATAAATGAAACGGCTTGTTAATGGAATTTTGATTATAAATTAATTATTAAATATATGGGTTTGGGTGGCATCATTACTTTTGTCTTTTATTATTGACCAAAAACGTAAAAACACAAATCTATCCTTTCACTTACGACATCTATCAATATTACTTGAAACTAAACTCAATTTGCGAAATACACACGTTTGAAATAGTTAGCTCATTATCAAAAAGATGTCGCTTCATAGTATCTTTAAACACTGCCATCTACACCTTACATACCGAACTGTTTAAAGTACCGCGGAACAAAAGCATGTTCCTATTACTCAAAAGATGGCGCTGTTAACAATACTTTGTATTCTCGACACTAGGTGGCAGTAATTTTTTAAAAACTTGAAAATAAATATCTTGCGAACTCCAATAAAGTCAAAACTACTAAATTAAGCCATAAAAGAATATATCTAACACATATATTCAATGAAAGAAGCCTAAATATGGCGGCTGTGAATTGTTTACAATCCCCCGCATACACAACTCGTCGGTCAAGTTAGCATTCAAGTCAAGTTAGTCGCGCTACTCAGCCAGTAACCGCTAGTCAGTCAGGGAACACGAGTGCAATTGGGCGCGCTCTAAAAATATCCGCGGACTTCGGCATGTTAATAAAACGAACAAAATAACTTGACTTGTCAATGACAATAAGTATGAACGAAGATTGTAAAGTGATTATCAGTTTTTGATACAATTTCGGCGTCAGTTTGTAAGAGACAGTTTATTTTGAAGTAAACTTGATATAGTAGTGAATTCGCGGTAATTTCCCCTGTGTCTTATTGTTTGTGAATGGAATCAATGTTGTTTATATAAAAGGATGTTATCATTACGGCACATGGTACTAAGAAACTGAATTTTCTAAATTTCATGGGATTTAAAAGCTGGTAAGTTTAGTTTGTTTATCTCTTTTTGTTGTCGTTGCGACTCTTAACAAAGTTGCAGTTAAGTTAGCTTTATGTTAGTAATGTTTGTGTTTGGGTTTTGAACTTGATAAATGTTTTTTATTTGGTTAGGTTTCTACGTAATGTAATGATGAGTATAGAGAGGGTAATTCCTTAATGCTTCTATAAATTAATCAAAGTTTGATTACCGACACTTTGCCTAATACATATTCACATAGACAGACATCTGTCTAAGTAAGTATTTACTTAAAACTTTGCAAAAATATTGTAATTACAAACACCTCGCATTTCATTATTTGAGGTGTAAATTAAACTTTTTACAACATAACGTCACAAACGTGGGTAAGCCATATAAAACACCGACTAAATAGGTACGTACTAAACATTCTGACAATGGATTCTATTTTTTTTTTCACTAATACAATATCTACCTACATATCGAAACCTAAATCCTTACATAAATATAAGTAATGTGAATAACGACAGCATCATTGGCTAAATGGTCGCAAGTGCGACTGCCGGGCACAAGGGACCTCGGGTTCGATTTCCGGATCCGGCAAAATACTACTGGGTTTTTAAAAAAAGTCTCAGTAGTAGCACGGAGTGTGGAAAATACAATTAATAAATTCATAGTAAGAAGTACCTAAGATTAGATTGACTGTAGATTTTTGAAGGTAAACAATTTGGTACATTTAAAAAAATCTTCATTTACTTAATTCTGCCTTCAACTATCGATTTATTACCATTCGTATAATTACGAAAAGATCGACTATTAAGTCTCATTTACTCATCAATTGCTCCAATTTAAATTAGTTCCACACCAAATCCTAATCCACGGACTAATTAACAATAAAATTACGTAATTCCCAAATCAGCTACAGCCATCAAGACAAAGAAACCATGAAATTAAACAAAATACCATTGGCAATCGAAGTGGCACTAATAAACAGTAATATTTCACAACTTAAAAAAAACGACACGATGGCATTGGGCATCATCCATTGCCATCAGACCTTGTGTCGGCCGGTGAGACACCCTTGCAAAACAGTTATTGTACCGCTAAGTAAAGTTTTGCAACGTTTCTCTGGTCTCCATCATTCCGGTCAATGTGACCATATTTATTAAACTGCGACGACTTTATGGATAAAAACCATGTTTTAATTCAGTTCAGGGTCGTGATATATGCAAAATGGAAATTTAATTCAGTTAGAAGTGCTACATGCAATGAACCTTATAGAATGCCGTTCATAGTACAAACTGTGAGGCAGTATTATAAAGTTAAAGTATTTATTATTTCCAAAATTTGGACAAGACCATAAATAATCCAAAATTGAGGTTAATCGAGGTCATTCTTGAGTGCATTATCGCATGTCCTAGTAAAAGATGTTCCTTTAACACCTGATTTAAATCTATAGTTGTCCTTTCATTTCGATCACTTATCAATCGGGAGTATTGCAACGTGCAAAATTTGTCCTGAAGTAAAAATATAACCAATAAGGTATCACAAAGGCACCTACATCTTCTTTATTCTGATTACTGATCTTATTGGAGCATAACTTTGACCTTACAATCCGTATTCAATAATGTCTAATGAACGTACCACTAAATTGCAATGACAATAAAACCAATTTCGCGATTACTAGGAAATCCATTGAAGGATTTCTACTAAGTATTGAAACTAGGCAATTTGCTTACAATGAGTCACTGATTCAATTAGAATTCCATGAAGTATGTAATGTAGAGTTGTAGACAGCAATGAATGGATCGGACAACATGATTTCAATGATGAAAAATACAGTAATCAGACTAGCGGAGAAGCAGGCATTATGAGTTCTGGACAACAAGTGAATAATTATAAATATTGAGCCAACTATAGACTACAATAATAAGTCAAAATTATTTATTTCAATTAGATAGAACAGGAAGGCACTTTTGAACGTCAAAACAAAGTAATGAAATAATAAAAAAATGTCAGTTTGTAGGTCAGTCCTCTTTTTTTAAGGGTGGAAAATCATCGAATGACTTCTCCCGCTTTGGGTGAGATGGGAGGGAGTGGCAGACTCTAAATGACTAAAAACCACCCCGTTCCTACTCCTGCCCTTAGAGCCGGCGCCCCGGCAACCTATTAAGTCCTCCGCGGTGTCGGTCAGTCCTCTAATGATCGCTCGCTCAAATCTAGATCTACCTAGATAAGATGTGGATAACACAGATGCTCACGTTTATGCTACTTATACAAGCAGTTAGTCCTGCAGCAGACTTCAATGTACTTTCGATGATAATAACTAATTATACAAAGGATAATCGTATCCCCTGGAGGCACTCCGATATCATCGGGTGCCTACCTACCTCCGTCGTGTAATCGAGGCATACCTGACGGACAGGTCCGTCATATACCCCGGTCACCGGGGCGAGTGGAACCGGCGAGAGATGTCACGCGGTGTTCTACAGGGTTCGGTTCTGGGGCCGCTCCTGTGGAACATCGGTTATGACTGGGTGCTGCGCACTGACCTCCCGAACGGGGTTAGCACAATATGCTACGCCGACGACACGCTGGTGCTAGCGCACGGGAGGTCGCACCAGGCGGCGGCCGACTTAATGGCGACAGCGGTTGCGACAGTCGTTGAGAGAATCCGGCAGTTGGGACTCGAGGTGGTGCTCCACAAGTCCGAGGCCATGTGTTTTCATGGCCGCGGGAACGCGCCACCTCCGGGTGGGTCCCAAATAACGGCGGGAGGAGTTACCATCGGCGTCGAGACGACGATGAAGTACCTAGGACTCGTCCTCGACAGTCGGAGGAACTTCATAGAGCACTTCCGACGTTTGGCTCCAAAGTTGGAGAGGACGGGGGCTGCGTTTAAACGCATCCTCCCCTACCTCGGGGGGCCAAACACCTCCTGCCGGAGGTTATACGCCGGGGTCGTGCGGTCCATGGCCCTCTACGGCGCCCCTGTTTGGGCGCCAAACCTGTTGCGGCGTCCCGCTCGGACGCTGCTCATGGCACAGAGGGTCATGGCGATCCGAATGATCCGCAGATACCGCACGATCTCTGGGGAGTCGGCGAACCTCCTTGCCGGATTACCGCCGTGGGATCTGGAGACGAAGGTGCTCGCGCGCGTGTACGGCATGCGCGCGGAGGCACGTCGCCAGGGCGAAACCCCGCTGCCGCGCCAAATAGGTGCGTGGCGGGATGAGCTCCGGCGCGATCTCATGGCGGAATGGCAGCAACGACTGTCGCAACCGAGGGCTGGGCTCGCTGCCATCGCAGCGGTAAGTCCCCTCTTTGAGGAGTGGCTTGAGAGACGCTACGGCGTCCTCACCTACCGCCTGACGCAGGTCCTCACCGGACATGGAAGTTTCGGGAGGTACCTGTGTCTGATGGGGCGGGAGGAAACGCCCGGGTGTCATCACTGCGAGGACCGCCCTGAGGACACGGTGGAACACACGGTGGGAGAATGCCCTTCGTGGGCTGAGCACCGCCGTGTCCTCAGGGAAGTGATCGGCGATGGCAACCTCTCGCGTCCGGGCCTAGTGCAGGCCATGATGCGGAGCGAGAGGGACTGGGATGCCGTCTCCTCCTTTTGCGAAGCAGTCATGCTAGCTAAGGAGGAGGCGGGACGCGTGAGGCAGCGAAGCGCTGCCTCCTCGCAACCCAGCCATCGCGAAGGACACACCGGGCGTCGGGGATCGCGAGACGATCTCCGGCCACCGTAAGCGCGGGCCTGCGGACGGCGAGCATGGGTGGCTCCCCGTCCGACCAGAAACAGACCCGAGCGTACGGCGCGTCGCGTTCCGCGCGCGCCTCAAAGAGCCATCAGACCACCACAGATGGGGCCCAATACGGCCAATGCCGATTCGGAGTCGCGGAGAACCTAACGGGTAACCGGGGCTCCGGCTCGACGTGCAGGAGAAGGAACGGGTTGGTTTTTAGTCAGTAAGAGTCTGACACTCCCTCCCGCCTCACCTAGGCGGGAGAAGTCATTCGATGATTTTCCCCCCTTAAAAAAAAAAAAAAATACCTTCAGCTACACAATTCATCACCGTCCGAATCAAACACTGTCGATTTCAATATAAAAAAGATCATTAACGAACTCAACACGTGTGAAGTTCTTTCCGGATAACTTCTTAGAACTCAAAATCTTTAAATATACAAAGTTTTTGTTCATAACCTTGTTAACACTTGAAATTCGAACATTTGAAGTGCTTTCGAGTAGTTTGTGCTTAGTCGAAAATAGAAAAAAGTAAGCAGTCTCTTGAACTTCAAAAATGTATAAAGTTACGCTTCTCTGGGTTTGTTCTTGAGTTTAATTTTCATTGTTACGGCTGATGATAATTTAAGTATAATAAAAAGGTTCATATGGTACTAGATTATAATGATACATTCTAGATAAGAATAAAGCAACAGATCTTTCTTTTCTTTATATAGCTCATAGTTTTGTTTACCATTTAGGAACCATTGTTGTGGTGATTGTAAGATCTATTTCTGAATACAAGGTTATAGATTGAATTTAATGTTTGGATACCAATGAAGTAAGGTTAAAAATTCTTAGTCACAATTTATACTGCTGGGTGTGCATCCAGAACTCGTGATTGCCCTTACGTCAATTCTTACCCTCCTTTAATTGTTTACGCGAGACCCACCTCTGCTTCATCGATTTATAATACTGCTGAACAGATATTCCATAATCTCCAAGCTTGGCAAACAGCTTCGGGATCGTAGTTTTAGATGATGACGTTGCCAGTTCCTCGGTATCTTTTATATTCAGAACAACACATGAAGGCGTTAAAAATTTTACAATCCCCAACTATCCTCAAATTCGTTATCCCGAAAAGGCCGGCAATGCACTTACACTTCTGGGGTGTCGGGTGTTCATGAGCGGCGCCGATGGCTTTCCATCAGTTGATCCGTCTGCTCATTTACCGGCTTATTATATTACCTCTAAAGAAAAGTATAAAAACATAGCCCAAATAATTGGTTCTCAACTTGTAACTGCATTCGAGTACCGTCATTATAGACACAATTATAGAACAATAGGTTGCGGTCACCGGTGACCGCTTGGTGTTTGACAGTTTAACACAGAGACAACATATTTTATCATACGCTAGAACAAGTTTATTTACATTGAACTCAGTATATGTATTACTTAATTTTGGCAATCGTAAAACATTACCTCACAACTTGTTTGACTAGGCTGTTGACAAACTGTATGCTTGAACTATGTATGTATGTAATTTTGAACTGCGTTTCGTGCAATGACTGGGTGATCGGTTCCTTTGAGCTAAAATTGATTAGAGACAATATAACAAATTGTTTATAAAAGTAATTAAAACTAAAACAGACGCTATGAAAAATTGTCACCAGTGCTCGCCATCCGCAGGTCCACGCCTACGTTGGCCGGATTTTGTCTATCGATAAATGGACTATCCAACACAAAAAGAATTATTCAATTCGAATCAGTAGTTTCGGAGGTTAGCGCGTTCAAACAAACAAAAAAACAAACTCTTCAGCATTATAATATTAGTATAGATTATCGCACTTTGCTAAAAAAATTAAAACCGGGACTATGCTATAGGTATATAAATTATGGAACATTTTAGGATTTTCGACAGAAATATGTCCAATAAGTGGGTACTCAAGTCTGTTTCTTTAACATCCTGAAGAGGCGATTACAACGGTGTAACATCTTCAAATTTCCGACCCATAAATGTCAATTTTAACATGAAAAAGCTCTTTGTTGTTCCACAAACAGAATTCAAGACCACTTCAGACTGTCGCGGAGAACCTAACGGGTTACCGGGGCTCCGGCTCGACGTGCAGGAGAAGGAACGGGGTGGTTTTTAGTCAGTAAGAGTCTGACAGTCCCTCCCGCCTCACCCAGGCGGGAGCAGTCATTCGATGATTTTCCCCCTTTTAAAAAAAAGACCGCTTAAGACTACTCAGTCAACTATATTGTCTCTTCATACTTAAAATGCAGTATCTTATCACGATGGTCATCATCATCATCGTCACAATTATAATTTTAAACGAAACCAATAAATAATTTAAAAAATTCTGAATTTATTTCGAACATCTCAATATTTTAACGCTCAATTATTTTTTTTAAAAGGGTTACATTTGAATACTCCTTGATTCTAATTTTTAAACTTCGAATTTGAAATTGTCAACAACTCGTGTGACGTCAAATAGTAGTTTACTTTGAATGTGAAATATATAGTATATGTAAGAAATATAGATCTCTTTTAATACAAGTATAGTATACAAAATTGAAGGTCATTATTATTAAAAGTATTTATAAATCTATCTATTAGTCATAGCGTGCCAGGTACGGTATGAATCATAGATTTTTTATAAATATTTGATTAATTTTCCATAGGACTTTGCTTTTGTTCGTAAAAAAATAAGATGTAGAAATTTATTCTAATCTTATTTATTTTTGGATAACGATGTTAAGTACCTATAATGAATTTTAAACTTGACGATTTTCCTAATTTATAAATGGTTCATAAATTCAACAGATCAATTCGTGATCCTAAATTCGGTGACTGGAAGTCAGTTGCTGAGTGTTAAAACATTGCCTAACCGTAATTGCTACTAACACTTTAGTATTTAAAGTACGTTCCTATGTTAGGTCATCTATGAACTACGAGTATCCAAACTCTATGTATGTTTATTGCGTACACAAAGACTAAACAATATATTTTTCTTTCAATAAACTTGTCATCTATTAGGACATGACTTAATTACATTAATTTACGACAGCCACATCAGTGTGTAAATCTGATACCCTAACTTAGTAAACAAGTTTATAAAACGCATCGTATAATGAAGTGATTAAGGTTGAAAATAGCCTGGAGTATGCACTTAAGTGGACTAGTTTTGAGATAATTGTATTCATCTCAGCGTTATAGGTCAAGAAATGACGTTGTGGTAGATAATAATAGTAAATTGCTGATATTTCCAAACTTACGAGAATTTGTTGGTAATTTTTGTGGTCTTTATTCTAACTTACATAGCTAAACATGAAATAAATAACGTTTTGAATGAAAATAAAACCTCTGAAGATACTAAAATTACTGCACATGGTAGAGAAAATCCAAAATTCAGGTGTGGCGCTAGGTAACGGTGCTATAAAGTATCCATGATTTACATTTTTATAAATGAGACTGACACACGAAGATAAAGACATAAAGAGAATAAGTTAAAAAGATACAAATGGGAAAATAGAGAGAAGAGGAGGAGATGAGAGACACAAATGAAAATGAGAGAAAATATGAATTATTAGTTCGGAGACAATCCCATTGACAATATTCAAATCATGGTTAAATTGCCAAATCAACAGAACAACAAAAATAGAAACAACAAATTTATCTCGCAGTATTTTCCTCAAAGTCATTTGGGCCATCCCTCATAATAATATGACGCGTTTACAATCAAAATCACACGTAAAATACGATGCATGCATATTTTAACAATATTATCATCAGTGTTGGGAATCCCGGTGCAAATAATCTTGTGAACAACAAAATTAATTTTATGGAAAACCCTAACAGATTTGGAAAGGGATAATTTAATATATCAATAGGTACTGAAAATACTCCAAATGGAAATATCTAGCATTGTTTCATTTAGTTATAGGTAAGTAGTTGCAAAACTGATTACATTTTTCATTGTATTCTGATTATAGCAATAAATTACACCAATTTCATATTTTGACACAATTTTACTTGCGTGTCAAGTTGTTGGTGCTCCAAACTTATTATTTAGCTTTTGGTCTTAAGTAATGAAACATCCTAATAGTATGTCTTCTCTATGGTATAGTAGTTACATTATCATTGACCTCTTTATTACCGTTTTTTGACTGAATCCATTATCTTTTGGTACATCAGGGTTTTTGTTCTTGTCCATAATCACCATAAGATCTATTTCCAACAAGATTTGAAAGGAATAAAATCGAAAGGTGTCGTGTCCCCGACCCACGGCATTACTTAGCACACCGTCAACCGTCACGATCAAAACGAATCGTGAAATATCCACAAAATAAGCCAATAATTCAATAGCTTGGGAAACATCCATTTATTCAAGCTACGGTTTAAAACTCTTTGTTTTTCTAGTTATTGATTTGTCAATTGTGAAAGATCTATTATCTTTATGGTTGTTTTCACTTCCATTTGTTCCAAAATTAGGTCTAAGTAAAAGGTTTTTGATTTCCAAATTATTGTTAGAAGCTGAAAGCTTGGGTTTGTGTCCAATTCATCAGTGTACCTACTTCATCTTTAAGAAGCAAATGCTTTTACTAAAATATCTCTATGTATTTATGTTATAGTTTGTTTTTCAATTTCAAAATTGTCTTTTGCATTCTTTTGGCATACACAAGTATCCGCCAAAATTTTGTTGCCCCTTACAGATCTTTGTCCGAAACTTATCTGATAAGAGCCACCAACACATAACTACAAATTGACCACAGAGGAAAAACTGACTATTGAAGTATCAGTCACACATTAGCTATTATTACTGCGCATTTTGTAGGCTTTACAAGATTCAAAGAAAGACCAAGTAAGCACGTGTTATCTGTGGTACAACTGGAGCAAGTATCGCAATCACTGTTGGACAATACTCCGGTTACTGCTTGATATTGAAACACTTTTATGTAGGCTAGTCGACACAGGCCTCTTACAATCCTTAGTAGTAGGGTGTAATACTGCGTTTACTTTTTACATTTATTCAATTAAGTACTAGGCTTATTATAATAAATATGACTTGTATTATGTATAGGTACTATTTTTTGTCTGTTTCAATTAACGAGTGGCTTTGTTTGGCTTCAAATTTTGGGTTAGGTTTTCTAGTGGATCAATTTATTCTTTTCTTAATTAACAAGAAATTAGTTCAGAGAAATGTCTAAGATTTTGTGTTTACTTTATATGTACCTATATGTTCGTTTTCTACTACAATGGGTCTCGTATGTTTTGTTGTTTATAAATTATTTTTAACACTATTTCGAAGTGCTATAAACAGATAAGACAAACAGCTAAACTTTTAACGAGTGACACTTAAAATAAGATACTTCACTGAAGCATGCAAATATTTATCAATCTCTAGATGAGTGGTTGCAACCGTGACCGCTACGCGTGAGTCCCAAGTTCAGATAGTTACATCACGGGGATTTACAATATTGTAATCAGTTTGTACGTTTGTACGAGAATTACACCAGGTGTATATGACTACAGGTTGATCCTATACTTACTCCAGAAAAAGTGCTCATACCACTGGATTCATTACGAAATGGAAAGATCAGAGATCCAACATTTTTATGGTTTTTTCTACCTCAAATTAAAATTCACGTCTAACCCACAGCAGATAAACATACCCCTATAATATTCCAAACAACAGCTTTCAACACGAGATTAAATCTAAAAAACATCTCACGTACACTAGGGCCTTATTTTCGACCATAAAAATGCCAAAATGATGCCCACATTGTTTCATCCTTTGACCCACAAAGGATCAAGAATTAACAAGTTAGGATAATGACGCTATCATAACAATTAAATTTCCACAAAATTTAAATCTAAAATCAGGAGAATGAGTAAGTAGGTGAAGCCGTCTCCTAATAATTTTTTTCTTAATCTACTGCAAAAATTAGTAAGTAGTCGTAGTCTTGTAGCACTGTTCCTAACTTATTGTAGCATGATTATTATTATATTTGTAGTCTGCAAATGTTAACAGGATTCGAATTGAATAATTCTCTTTGTGTTGGATAGTCCATTTCTTGAGGAAGGCTATAAGCTATAAAACATCACGCTACGACCAATAGGAGCTGAGCAGAGCGTGTGAAACCGCGCGGAAGTAGCTAGTCTATTATATATATTATATAATTATTTTGTTTTTTCAATTCGACTGTTAGTAGTTGACGTCTATAATACTTAAAAACAGATGCGGATGCATATTTTAAATCCCTAGCTTTAAAGCAACAATAATCTGTCTCCACTATACAACTCTACAAGTACACAACTTTCATTACGACTATATTCACCTCGTTAAAGAGACCAATCGTTTTTTAGTTTAGTCGGACAATGGCTGCCATCTGCTTTGTCCTCTCAGACAAGCGGAAGGACCAATTTAGGAGAGGAGGTCCATTTTAGGTCAATTGGACTGTCGTTGCTCCATAAAATCAGTGATGATTGATTACTGACCGGTGACAGCCCTAGTATTAACCGATATACACTTAAAGAGAGGTTATGACTTTTTGATGCAAGCTGTTTTGGTTATTGATTGTTTTGGAAATTTTTCTGTTCAGTTTTTTTTATTCTCTATAGGTTTTTTTATTGTCTTTAACTTTTTTTATGGCATAAGCCGGTAAACGAGCAGACGGATCACCTGATGGTAAGCAATCGGCGTCGCCCATGGACACCTGGATCATCAGAGGCGTTACAAGTGCGGTAACGGCCTTTTGGGGATTAGGAGTTTGAGGATCGTTGGGGATTCAGGAATTGGGGAGATTGGGGAAGGGGAGGGTAATTGGGCCTCCGGTAACCTCACTCACACGACATGACAACTGCCGACAAAAACTATTAAAGGCTAATCCTTCGCTGGCGTTGGTCATCATTGTCCGATACGGCATCCAATGTGGGGGATAACCATCGAATTTTTTCTCCCGCCTGGGTGAGGCGAGAGGGAGTGTCATACTCTAACTGACTAAAAACTACCTGGTTCCTACTCTTGCACTTCTCTTAGTAGTTCTTCTTCTTCGATTCGGATTATTTTTAGGATATTTATATTGGATTTAAGACTTTTTTTAGGATACAAAATAATTGTGTTAACTTCGTTAATGCAGTGTACTAAATGGAAATCGTTACCCCAATTTTACGGCAATTAAAATATGGACAGATAATGTAAGATCGACTGCAATAATATTATGTAGTTTAATGATTATAAATCTGTTTACACATTTAGTGATAAGTCAGTATTCATTCCAAATAGTTCTTATACTAAATTATTTGTCTTTATGATTTAAAAATCCTTGTTCATTCCCAAATGAGCAAGGAGAATCCGTTGCCTATTCAAACCAAGATTTGACCAACGTAGGATTTTAGCATAGGTACTCTTTGTCAAGAACAGTCGTAACCTACATAACATTACTCCTATTTATCCCCGGCGGAATAGATAGAGGTGCACATTACGGCACTTAATGCCACTGTAAAATATAACACCCACTTTTCACTATTTATGTTATGAGTCCCATGTAATAGGTGGTTAGCCTATCGCCATATACCGAGCACAATTCCAGACTCCATGCTACGGCGAATTAAAAAAAAACCAGTATTACTTTGTGCGACCTGGGAATCAAACCAGAGGTCCCTTGCCCGGCAGTCACACTTGCGAGTCACACACACAGAATCTTTTATATATCTGTGGTCAGGACGAATAGTCGTGACCATAAAATTTAATTTTCCATAACACAACGTGCCGTGACTAGTAATTTCTAAACTATGTACTTGCCTAGATACCTACTGGCATATAACAATGTCTTAAAGATAAATAAACAATGTATGGTATCAATGTTACAACTTTAAGGTCATTTTGTTTTGCAACACATTCGCGGTGAATCAAGAAAAACACGTAGGTATGGACAACTGTTTTTTTGGCCCTTACGGCCTTACGCAAATTATTTTACCTATTTACTTCCAAATAGTGATGACGTGTTCGATATTATTTTTAAACTAGCTGTGCCCGCGACTTCGTTCGCGTAGAATAGTGACTATGAGCAGCGTTTTTTTTTTTAAATATATACTTATTTTTATTTTAGATTTGGATCATAATCACAGTCATTTTGGGTAGCTAAAAAACCTACTTTACTGTAATGCTTCTCTATATACAATATTAGACGTATGGCCATCGGGGGTGAAAGCATACAGGCTGCTGGAATTGCTAACACGGGACAGAAATAAAAATAAAATAAAATAAATTTATTTCAGTCATACTGGGTCCATACATTTACAGTTTAATATTATGAAATATATATAATTCTTAATCAATTTAATTTAATTTATTACATTATAACACCGCACTATCAATCATTGTTATTTTTTTTTATATTGTCAATTTAATTAATGTCAATTTAGGTAAAGTAATATCATCACATTTTTTTTTTACAACAATAGAATAAACTTAAGTATTTGCCTCCCTTTGAGGCACCGGCCACGCACACTTGAGTTTGAACCCAGTGCCTCATAAGGGGGCTATCCAGTTTTTGGCTGAGCACGCTCAAGATGGTGTTGGCGCTCCCACGCGTACGGAACATCAGCGAGGCAATGCGGCGCCGTAGCACCGCGTGAAAGGCGTCAGTGCGCGCGTGCGCAAACATCGCAGACGCACTACAGCAGCGCGGGAGCCCCACCAGCACCCTGAACGCGTTATTATATTGTACACGGAGAGCGTTGATGGCCCGCTGCGTGTATCTGACCCACAGATTGCAGGTGTAGAGAGTTTGGCAGAATGCTTTAAACAACGTGATCTTTACCCCAAGACTACACCCCGCAAATCTGCGTGCCAACATATTACAGCGGACCGCCATCGCCCTCCTCTCTCTTTCTATGTCCCTATCGTCTTTTAAATCCTCGGTTACCACATGGCCGAGGTATTTTCAGAGCCACATACAATTGACCGTGCGAAAAACAGCTGATACTTAGATCTATACCCACAACTTTTAGAGTCTGACCTTGAGCTTTATTAATTGTCATGGCGAAACATAGGCTCACTGGAAACTGAATTCGTTTAAAATTAAACGGAAAATTTTTTGGAATGAGAGGAATCTGAGGAATAAAACCACTATCACCTTTTCCGCACCCTGTTAAATATATATATATTTATAAGCCATTTCTGAGATTAGCGTGAACAGACAAACAGACAAACAGACAAAAAAAAAGTTAGTTACATTTTTGGGTTCAAAATCGACATAACAATAGCCCCTGCTATTTTTTTATTTTTATTTTCAATGTACAGACAGCACTTTTCTACAATTTTATTATATGTATAGATATAGATAGATAGTGTTCGACGTGATTCTTTAATTTGACGTAACTTTTTTATTTATGAACCGATTGACATGAAACAAACACTAAAGCATAACTGAAGCATACCACAATATATTCGTGAAAACCGCATCCAACTCGGATAAGCCGTTTCTGAGATTAGCGTGAACAGACAAACAGACAAACAGACAAAAAAAAAGTTAGTTACATTTTTGGGTTCGACATCGACATAACAATAGCCCCTGCTATTTTTTTTATTTTTATTTTCAATGTACAGACAGCACTTTTCTACAATTTTATTATATGCATAGATATAGATAGATAGTGTTCGACGTGATTCTTTAATTTGACGTAACTTTTTTATTTATGAACCGATTGACATGAAACAAACACTAAAGCATAACTGAAGCATACCACAATATATTCGTGAAAACCGCATCCAACTCGGATAAGCCGTTTCTGAGATTAGCGTGAACAGACAAACAGACAAACAGACAAAAAAAAGTTAGTTACATTTATGGGTTCGAAATCGACATAACAATAGCCCCTGCTATTTTTTTTTATTTTTATTTTCAATGTACAGACAGCACTTATCTACAATTTTATTGTATGTATAGATAGATATAGATAGATAGTGTTCGACGTGATTCTTTAATTTGACGTAACTTTTTTATTTATGAACCGATTGACATGAAACAAACACTAAAGCATAACTGAAGCATACCACAATATATTCGTGAAAACCGCATCCAACTCGGATAAGCCGTTTCTGAGATTAGCGTGAACAGACAAACAGACAAAAAAAAAGTTAGTTACATTTTTGGGTTCGACATCGACATAACAATAGCCCCTGCTATTTTTTTTATTTTTATTTTCAATGTACAGACAGCACTTTTCTACAATTTTATTATATGTATATAGATAGATAGATTAGACATGAATCCTTCATTTATAAAATATTGTTGTTTATATTTTGGTTTAGCATAAAAATCACGAGGACCAAATAATACACTTAAATTTTGAAGTCTTAAAACAATCTTCGTCAAGCAGCAATACAGCTTGAATATCTGCAATATGAATAAACAACAAAAATAAAAATATATTTCGGAATAACAGTTTAAATCGCCATTACACATGTCATAGAACCAAAGGACGACGGTTAAGCAACCGCAAAGATTACGAATTTGATTTCCAGTTGCGTAAAGGTTGCAGTTTCTAGGTTCCCTGAATATTAAAAAGCCTAAAAGGCTTTACAACAGACAGATACGTTTATGTGGGTGCGCTGTCGAGAATACTAATCGGGCATTTAAATAAAAAAAAGAGTTTCTGTCTTTGAAATCTTTCAACCACTTTATGTTTTTGGTGTCGGAAAAAATGTTTAAATTCAAATTAGGAACTTGACGGGCGTTTTGACGTTTTACTTTTTTTTATCTTATAAGAAGGTAAAGGTTTATCGTATATTCGTTTGCTTTTTATATAATTTGATGGCTCATTTCTAATTTTATACGTGAGGATTCTTTTTTTTAGAATAACATTGATTAAAAAGGTAAGTATCGAATGTATGTATGTATGTATGCAATTCTTGTTGAAAGGTATTATATTTAAAAAAAATCACTATAACCTTTTAATCGAAGTTTTAATTATATGCATAGATAATAAATTATATAATATAGTAAAACGGTAACTAAACTAGTTTGTAGGAAACGTATTCGGCATTCATAAGTACCTTGGACGTTGATTTGTCATAGTAAAAGTTGTTCTTAACTTCTTATATTCGTTTTAAAAATAATAGCAGTTCAATGTCCTACTAAGTGTTTGTTTTATTATGTTGTTTATATTTATTGAATTATAAGAGGGTTTTACAAGACATATTAAAGTCTATATTAGGAATATGGTCATGTTATAGACCACATTTCTTGTCAATGTCTACATTTTATAGTGCCTCTATTGATAACAATACAAATCCATTGCCCAATGAATACAGATAACACTCATTCACATAAAATCACAAATAATTAAAACCTCTGCCTCGTTGGCCGAATAGTCGCAAAGGCAAAGTATTACTGGGTTTTAAAAACAATCTCAGTAGTAGCACGGAGTCTGGAATTGTGCCCGGTTTATGGCAATAGGCTCACCCCCTATTACATGGGACTCATAACATAAATAGTGTAAAGTGGGTGTTACTTCTGTGTGCACCTCTGCTTACCCCTTCGGGGATAAAAGGCGTGATGTTATGTAATGAATGTAATTAGAAGCTATTACGCTAAATACTAATAACAAATACATGCATTAGTTGATGAGTACCTACATGACGTCAATTTAAAAAACTTGGTTTTTCCCACACAACAGCTAAAATCACGTGCGATGTCTGGTTGTTTTGCCTAGTAATAAATTTTATCTTATTAATAAATCACTAAATAATAATAAAACATGTCATAATAACATCTATGTGTTACTGATGTCATGGAAAACTCGCTTATTAGATGTACGTATGTTAAGGAAAATAGTGTCTATTTTTGTATAAATACCTGTGTCTTATTATAGCTTTTTCTCTAACGTTTTTCGTATAGTACAAACCTGTGGTTATTACCAATGCTTTTTAGTTTAATTTCTTGTATACAACCCTTATTGGTCTCTAATCAGCCTAATCAGTTCAAGCCTAAGGTCAGTATGGAAATTTATTTTATTTTAACTCGTCGAGTTATTATAGACACAATTATAGAACAATAGGTTGCAGTCACCGGTGACCGCTTGGTGTTTGACAGTTTAAAAGGTTTCATGTACCTACATATTTGTGTAAAAGGTGGGGTTAATGCCATGGGCATTCTCTTCCAGCCAGATCTTTGGGTGATGCAGAGACAAAAACAATGGTCGATGCAAGAAGCAACCGTAATCGAGACCTATGACCGAGAGAAATACATCAATTTCTTGTGGCTTATAATGATGATGATAATGAACACTGATCCATGAGTTATAAGACAGGTACATTATATCTACCAAGCAATTCCACAACTCATATGGGAGTAACCCTTCTCTTTCAAACAATGTCAAGTCCCCAGATCATTTAGTTCACCTTTATTGTTATAGCCCAAAAGGGCGTAACTAAGTAAATATCTTTTTCAATGGTGCATACCTAACCTAGTTCAAACATAACATAACATCACGCCTTTTTATCCCCGAGGGGTAGGCAGAGGTGCACTATAGGTACGGCACTTAATGCCACTGTACAATGTAACACCCACTTTTCACTATTTCCGTTATGAGTCCTATTGCCATATACCGGGCACATTTCCAGACTCCGTGCTACTACTGAGATTTTTAAACCCCAGTAATACTTTGCCCGACCCGGGAATCGAACCCCTTGCCCGACAGTCGCACTTGCGACCACTCGGCCAACGAGGCTAACCTACTCCAAAATATTCAGTAATTCGACTAAAATATGTATAACTAGTGCAAATATGTGGGACATTAACAAATACCTCTATAATTAGTAACAGTTAAATAATCTTGTGTAAAACATCTCAAGGTGATTTTGCAAGTGACTTAAATTGGCAATGTTTGGCTATTAAGAAGCGTGGCTAGGACTACCAATCCAAAGTAATGAGTCGTATCGAAATAGTCACATTAAGGTGTGAACTCCCAATAAAAAGCCTAGCTCACCACCAAGATCATGTAGGTATGTACTTCAACTGGCCTTGGAATCGAACTTTAGACTTGCTTACTTGTTCCACAATCCTGTTTGCAATCAGAAACTTAAGAAGGTATTAAAATAAGTATCACAAAACATTATTTGTGCAAAATTTACCATTTAAACACAGTGATTCGGATATAAGGACCAGAAATGGTCCTTTGTTCTACAAAACTCAATATAAAGCGAATATAGCTATAATAATGGTAGTTTAAGTAATTGGTTTACAGAATAGGTACTAAACTAACATACAACCTGCACATTAGTTATATTATTTCAATAACAAACCTAATGCCATTGTTTCGTATGACTCAATGACACGCGTCGAACTATTAACTTCAATAATAACATAGATTATAGGAACACTTTCTAATATAAACCACGTAGTGAGCAGTAAGTATGAACTATTAAGTAACAGTTTTGTACTAATTGTGTAAGAATAAATGTGATACTTTATAGTTTTTGTGGTAGACTTGTTTCGGTCACGTGTGGCTGCACTTGACCTTTTGGGAGGGCATGACGGTACCGCCTATTAAATTAACATTCGTGAGGTTTGATATGCTTGATATGAATACAGCTCAGCTACCTATGAAAACATGTAGAAAACCAGTGTCTTGTAGTCTGTAAATGATGCCCAAACACAATTAAACTGTCAAACACCAAGCGGTCACCGGTGACCGCAACCTATTGTTCTATAATTGTGTCTATAATGACGGTACTAAACGGTACTAGACGGTTCAAAAGGACCAACTCGTCGAGTACCGTCATTATAGACACAATTATAGAACAATGGGGTTGCGGTCACCGGTGACCGCTTGGTGTTTGACAGTTTAATAAGTTTTATTTTAAACTCCTTTTTGTACAACACTCATACATGTAAAGTACAGATAAATGTCCTTGTACCGCATCAGCTTCGCCCGGTTCATTCGTGTTGGAATCTTAATATCGATGCACTGGTAACGGCTATGGTGAAGAACATTGCTATCTACTAATAGAACCTGCTTGTTGCACTCATATCCTTGTAGATACCAGAGCCAGTGAACTTTCATTGGTCTTCTCTTGTCAAGGAATATTATGTAGATTTTGAATACGCCTGGATAAAATATCTGGTACGCGTTCATAATTCCAAAAAAAAACCATTTAGAAATATTGATACATAACTTCGAACCTCATTCTGAATTCTTATCCTCTGCCTTTCCTTACTTTTTTTTAAATAAACCTTTTTGGAAAACGATACAAATAAAATTGTTATCGCATTTGATGCAGTTATGTGCGCCCACAAAGACCACAACATTTCTATAAGTATGTATCTATTTAGGTATAAATATCAAGTTACTACTATTAAAATAACCATCTGTCCCAAATATCGATTCGAAAACGCCTTGAGAGTTTAATGCAGTTTCAATAAATCACCCACACTTTGTCTCAGTCAAGAATTGAACCACCTGTACCTGACCGACCTTGCACGGAATTGGTTTATTAGTCCAACCAGTACCCATCCGTTGGCAGTGAAAGGTACAGTACCTGGTATTAAATATTGCGCATGGGCTTTTAAAACTAGACAATTTTTTGCGGTATTATTTTGTACAAAACTTTTTCATTTTAAACTGTCAAACACCGCGAGGACACCGGTGACCGCAACCTATTGTTCTTTAATTATGTCTATTATGCCGGTACTCAAAGGGTATCTTTGAGTGCTAGCTTGACTAGTTTTAACGGCTTATAATCATGAGCCATGAGCCGTACCTGCCAATACGTAGTGACTTGGCCAATAGGGTAGTTCCCTGTATTTTACTTTAATGTCCGTCTGGTAGATTAATTTAAAACATTAGACACGTATTTTTTCTTTTCTCTCAAATTTAATTACTTTCGACGATATATTAATCTAAAATATCGTGTGTACCTCACAATGCACTACATTTTGTAGCACTTTGTGACGTAACGACCACTCCTATACTTAACTCCTATCTAAGTATTGTAACTTTATACGAGAAAATAAAAAAATACGTGTCTAATATTTTTTCATTATCTAACTGACGGACTAATTCGATTTTCAATTTTCATTCCATGGCAACTACCCTATTGTCTCTTTCCAAAGGTCGATGTGCAATATTTACTGCCGGGTACTGTACTTGTATTCAGTGTCCTTGGTTTACTACAACCTCCTCTTACATATAACACTTAAATCAAGTTTAATGTGTAGATACTTGCACGTCAACGTACCCCAAATAACTGAAGTTTTTTTAAGGTTTCGTACTAAAGTTTAAAATACTTTTGACTGATTAGCTTGATGTACGCCCGTGTTTACGATGAGTAGAAATGTGTATCGTCAATACGGTATTATTTCATAGTGATTTTTTCTAGCTTACTTTATTACGAGACCAGTGTGCTTGTTTTTTAGGAGTAATAGCAAAAAATATACAAAAAATATGGATGGATTTAATAGCGATTTAATATTATATAATTTTGACGTACGTACTTCTGAATTGGTTGAGGTATCTTTGCTTTGACATTGGTGGTTATTTTCTGATAAAAATTTATATGGATATATTATTTTTGTGAGGTCGGCCTTTAAGGTTAAGAGTAAGGACATAATTATTATAATTTCACGGTAGCAACAACAAAAATGGCATCGTTCCTTACTTGTTTATCACAATAGGTCGAAAACCATCCTCTTCATCAGTCATTATTATAGGTATATAGGTTGACGAAAAATTACTTTACATAACATTACGCCTTGTATCTCCGAAGGAGTAGGCAGAGGTGCTACACAGAAGTAACACCCACTTTTCACTGTTTATGTTATGAGTCCCATGTAATAGGGGATGAGCCTATTGCCATATACCGGGCATGATTCCAAACTCCGTGCTACTACTGAGATTTTTTTTAAAACCCAGTAATACTTTGCCCGACCCGGGAATCGAACCTGACAAACGACTGCCTCGTTGGCCGGGCAAGGGGTCTCGGGTTCGAAAAATTACTTGCTATTGGCTATGTGCAAAGCGAGTAGTGGCGGACAGATAACGACAGCAGCGCACAACACGGCAGTAATTGGAAACAAATGCGGATGATGTAAACCCGGTTTTTATTATTATAATATTCATTTTACAGTAAAACTATTGAATTAATTGCACTTAAATAATGTCAACAATGCTATTTTATCTTTGGTTTTATTTATATTTGCAAAGAAAATTATAATAAATTATTATGTTTTCGACTTACTCACGTAATCGACGAGGAACTCGACTAGTTTTAAGCCATGCTAGAGGCTCATATTCCTCTCATATAATAGTTTAATATATAATCCTAATTTATTTAGTATGTCTCACGAAAGTTACAATACGAAAATTATAACGTTTAAATTGTTATTATTTGACAGCTTCCTCTGCTTCCGAAATGTTGTAAACGCTACGCGTCGCCACCGTCGCGCACATAGGCAATAATAGAATTCAAATCAAACACCATACAATGATCGTGTCCACGTGTTCTACAATAGGCATGGCGACTATTTTTTAATTTTTTGTCCGTCTTTTAGATATTTTAAAAATCTTCGATACGTATTTTTTCTTTTTTCTCGTATCCACAAAAACATGTAGATATTTTGAGTTAAAATGACGCGTGACGTCACAATTAGGTACGATTTCTCCGTAAGTGTGACGTCAACACCCCCCACTCCCTAACTTTAATGCGGAATAACTACGTATTCTTCTGTTAATTTGATAAAACAAAAAATACGTGTCTGATATTTTCGTGCGATCTTAATGACGGACAAATTACTTTTTTGATTTTTTTACCCTGTCGACACGCCTATTGTACTTCAGAAATATCAGTGAGACATTTAATTCCTTGTTATAAATACTATCAACTTCAAGGATAACAAACTTACCGACATTCGTACGCAAAGCTTATAGCCGAGGCCTACGGAAATACTAAATGACTACATGCATACAATGCGAATATACGTACATAGGTACATAAGTACATACATTTTGTTATGGTTCTCCAGGTAGTCTCTGGCTATACTTACGAATTACAATAAGTACTTCAACTTTTTGTTCCACTAGAAATAGGGGCAATTTTTTTTAAAAAAAACCTTGCCCCATATTAGGATTTTCTCCTGTGTCGTGGGTACAAGTTCACATACACAATAACACACAGAGTCTAATGCGGTAAATGATGGAGAAAAATCAATGAATAGACAGACTTTTTTTTTTTTTTTTTAAGGGGGGAAAATCATCGAATGACTTCTCCCGCCTGGGTGAGGCGGGAAGGAGTGTCAGACTCTTACTGACTAAAAACCACCCCGTTCCTTCTCCTGCACGTCGAGCCGGAGCCCCGGTTACCCGTTAGGTTCTCCGCGACTCCGAATCGGCATCGGCCGTATTGGGCCCCATCTGTGGTGGTCTGATGGCTCTTTGAGGCGCGCGCGGAACGCGACGCGCCGTACGCTCGGGTCTGTTTCTGGTCGGACGGGGAGCCACCCATGCTCGCCGTCCGCAGGCCCGCGCTTACGGTGGCCGGAGATCGTCTCGCGATCCCCGACGCCCGGTGTGTCCTTCGCGATGGCTGGGTTGCGAGGAGGCAGCGCTTCGCTGCCTCACGCGTCCCGCCTCCTCCTTAGCTAGCATCACTGCTTCGCAAAAGGAGGAGACGGCATCCCAGTCCCCCTCGCTCCGCATCATGGCCTGCACTAGGCCCGGACGCGAGAGGTCGCCATCGCCGATCACTTCCCTGAGGACACGGCGGTGCTCAGCCCACGAAGGGCATTCTACCACCGTGTGTTCCACCGTGTCCTTAGGGCGGGAATAGACAGACTAAACCGTTGCACGTCATGAGGGATAACATATGGGTCACTATAACCTCTCGCGTTTTTCTCGTACACACGGGTGTACGAGAGAGTTGAGTGCCCATTGCGCAATTGTACACACGGGTTTGCAACCATTGTTTACTTGATTGAACAGAATAGTTAATTCGCTTTTCTATAAAAATATTTACCCTTGTGTACAAGAAGCGCGCGAGAGGATAATGGAGGATTTATTCTCAACAGGCTTCTGTCCAAGCCTTGATCAGTGCTTGTCGTGGCATATGAGCCGAAATGTGCTCCTACAGAAATATTAAAGTATGTCAACAATAGTTGTAATTTAATCAACCAATGATACCAAAATAAGTCCAACAACATCATAAAGCCCATACCTACAGACTATATCAAACAAAACAGAGTTTCCATTATTGATTTATTTACGATAATTATCACAGAGATCATAAAATGCTATAATTAAAAAGATATACAGTCGTCGATGCCTCATTCTTTTTGTCCAGCAGTTCCGGGTGTGAACCACTGTCCAAGTTTTAGGTCACGATTCTTTTTATTTTTTTGTCTACGCTCGTGTTTATTTTGACTTATGTCAGCACTTTTTGTTATTTCGATCACTGTGCTACTTTTTCAGCTGTTATGTCTACGTAATTTGATGTAAATATAGTTGCTTTTTTTTGTTTTTTTTTTGTAGTAGCTTACACGGCAGATTAGGATTTATTTTATGTTAACAATTTCCTCAATTTTGTTGTTATTTTTAAGCCTTAGATTCGGATGAATATTTTGCAATAAGAATTCATCGATTTGTTTATCGCTTAGAAATAGGTAGATATAGGTACACATTACAGTGATTAATTACTGAGTATTTTTAATACTTATAAATATGAAAAAATAAGTATGCAGTATTAGGTAATATTATCATGGTATTATTAGCATAGTATAGCTCGTTGGCCGAGTGGTAGGGGTCTCGGGTTCAATTCCCTGGGACTCGTAACATAAAAAGTGAAGAGTGGATGTTACTTCTATGTGCACCTCTGCCTACCTCTTCGGGGATAAAAGGCGTTATGTTATGTAGCATGGTATTAAATGGTGTGTTTTCTACGAAACATAGGTAACATAGGTTATCATTCAATTTGTAGAGCGTTCGATACATTTAATCAAAAAATAATTAGCTATGTTATTAGGTCACAACTCATTAAAAGTAATTAATTAGTTGATATCTAATAGTTTATTACTATTAATTATAAACAGATAAAATGATAAACCCGATCCATACAATTCTTAGAAAATAAATTTCTTATACATACCTAGGAAAGTACCTACCTAGGTACATTATTATGATCATAAAATAATTTTCCTAAGAATCGTTTAAGTATATTAATTATTTAATGAACTTTATAATAAAACATAATATTTATAATTTAACTTATATAGACAAACATAAAGGAAATTTATTTCGTAACATCTGCGGCCTTTTGATTTTATAGGTACATACAATCGCTTGTAATAAAATCTATCTATCAGATATAATTATATATTTTATGCTGTATTGTTCATTGGTTTAAAGTTTAAAATGCTTTAATCTTTAAACAGTTGCTATACCGATGCAGTAAAGTACCTATAAGTGGTTAAATATAATCTGATACGTTAATACCTACCAGGTGCTTATGTAATATGAAAATAATTTAAGAATTAAGATAAATGCGACTGCCTCGTTGGCCGAGTGGTCGCAAGTGCGCCTGCCGGGCTGAAAAAAAATTAAGTTGTAGCACGGAGTCTGAAATTGTGTCCAGTATATGGCAATAGGCTCACCCCTATCACTTGGGACTCAAAATAAATAGTGAAAAGTGGGTGTTACTTCTTTGTGCACCTTTGTCTACCTCTTCGAGGATAAAATGCGTGATTTTATGTTATTAAAATAAATATGAAGGGCTGAGAATCATTATTGAGAAAAAAAAGGCTGTTGATCAAAAATGATCATTGATCATGCCAGCTTAAGGTTAGTATTTGAAATGAGAGCAACCACATTCGAATAAATAATATTATATAATTCACTATTCCTTCTACTTACGATATAGTCCTAGGTTTACTTATATATTTCTGAAAAT
Source organism: Spodoptera picta (assembly GCA_038387885.1). Taxonomy (NCBI): domain Eukaryota; kingdom Metazoa; phylum Arthropoda; class Insecta; order Lepidoptera; family Noctuidae; genus Spodoptera; species Spodoptera picta. The sequence continues at coordinate 457,492 of JAZHFQ010000308.1, forward strand.
CACCGTCATCCTACACATTCAAAGATGATGGCCTATTAATATTATTAAGTGTTACCATTTGGTTCCTAACTACAAATAGATCACCCTCAATTATTACGGTATTTAGTAGGTACCATTAACAGGGACAGCTGTTTTTAAGCATTTTTTTTAACTTCCGTAAGAGTAGAAGTATTTTTAGTCGTCTTGTTGGACAGTTTATGTAGTATAATATATCCATGATTATGGTTTTCATCTCACTGACAGTATATATATAAGTGCCTCGTTGGCTGAATGGCAAGTGGGACTGCCAGCAAGGGGTCTCGGTCTCAGGTTTTTAAAAAAAATATTGAAAAGTGGGTGTTACATTGTACAGTGGCATTAAGTATCGTAATGTGCACCTCTGCCTACCCCTTCGGGGATAAAAGGCGTGATGTTATGTTATGTTATACCTCTATATATAATTCTGCTGTACGTGTGTATGTTATTGAACTCCTCCTAAACGGCTTGACTGATTTAAATGAGTTTTTCTGTATGCGTTTGAGTTTAGATTCACAAATCAGCTCGGCAGATGGCGGTGTAGTCGGTATCTAGGTTATTTATCTATACCTATTATTATATTATTATTATTATATTATATGCAAGACAACGTCTGTCGGGTCCGCTAGTGTTATATATGATTTTGTCTCAAACTTGTTACTACTTTTTATTCTTAAATTGTTAGTGCTAAAATTGCCAGAATGGCCTCAATTTAAGATGGTCATTATTTTATTAAACCTTGTTAGGTACTGTCCCATAGTTGATATAATTGTATAATAAAGACTAGCTTTTACAAAATTCTTAAATATCAGAAGAACTGAATACTTCTGTCAAAACTATAAAAAACATTATTTTTTCTAAATCCAGAGATGAGCTCGTTAAACAGAAACACTTCCAGGATTATAAATAAAAATAAAACATTAGTTTTATGGTTCTACGGAATCATAAGGAAATGAGACCAGAAAAGAGGTTTAACAAATTCATAACTATTTCGAAATATAAACATGAAACTACAGAGATAGAAAAGGAAATCCATGACTGAGTTGCTATTTTAAATGACCCGATTGCATTGAAGCGAAAACTTTTAATTAGTTAAAAGGCGTTTAGTCGACTTTTTACTTTATTTAGTCGACTAAATTTAATGATAATAGTGTTGCTACACCAGTCATCTGATACGCTGGAGTTTGAACGGTTTTAACTAAATTAAGAATAGAATACAAGTTCAAAGACTTTTTGATTTTAAACTTTGGAATTTAAATATAATTATTAACTACTGAAATGAGATCGCAGTTGCAGTTGCCGATGAGCTGTCGATTTCAATAACCAATCCAAATTATTTGAATAGATTTTAATTTTTGATAGAAATTCTAAAGAACTAATGACAATAATCGATCTTTACGTAAAGATTTTCGATTGAAATAACTGGCAATAAAAGATCTAGGTTTAAGTCATGAAAACGATTAACGATTTTAGTTTAACCATTTTTGATATCCTTGATACTTTTGTTTTTGAACAAGGAATATCATCTATACTTCTCCCGTGTGGGTGAGGCGAGAGGGAGTGTCAGACTCTTACTGACTAAAAACCACCCTGCTATTCCTACTCTTGCACTTCAAGCCGAAGCCCCGGAAAATTGTTAAGTCCTCCGCGGCTCCGTATAGGCATATATTGGGCCCCATGTGGTGGTTCGATCGACATTGACATTATGAAAATTCTTACTCTTGAGTTACAACACTAGCGCCCGTTGCATTAATATTGCGTGGATATTTATTGAACTAAATGATATTGAGTTTGGCTTTATATTCTGTACTTTGAATGCAATTTAACAGCTATCGATATTGTAGACATTGAATCATTTTTGAGATTTTATTGAATTGAAATTGCATTGACATTGAGATTGATTTTAAGAGTAAGTACCCATCTCATCTAGGCGCGCGCAGTACGCTCGGGTTTGATTCTGGTCGGGCGGCGAGTCACGCGTGCTCGCCGTCCGTAGGCGCTTAATCCTTAATACTTAATTGTCTCCGATTACTATTAATTTGTATGACAATAGGATCGTGCTCTGTTGCAACAAAATAAAACATAAGTATAATGTATATTAAAGGTTTAATGGTCTAATGATTAGACCATGACAATAATTCAAGTTGAAAGGAAGTTCGTAGTACATCAGCATATCAAACTACACCATATTATTACAATTGAAATTAAACCTTAAAGTCTTTGTCTATAAAGGTGAAAATGGATTGGATAATTTTGATTTGTTAGTGTATTTTGATGTGCATTTACGGCAGTTTCCACGTCGGTAATCAGAGGTTCAGCCATTACTGTTCCATCCTTAGCTGCACACGATGTGTACCCTAGCATTACGTGTTCATGACATTTGGTGGGATCGTTGACTTTTTGATTTAGTACATTATGTACCTACCTACTATGTAATATACTTATGATGAAGACCTTGGCTGTATTGGGTATGTGATATGAATAAGAACATTCTCTCCATCTAAAGGTGTTCAGTAATGTTCATGAACCGTCCGTATTCACGTTTGATATATCGAAAATTTTTTTATACATAAGTAGTCTCTAAAAATCACAAATAAGGTCTATAATTATAAGTGGAGTGCGGTCACCGGGGACCGCTTGGGGATTGAACAGTTATGTAAAGATAGCAAAGTTTGGAATATGCACAATATCTGCTTAATAAAAGATACGCGTACGAGTATGTTTGTCGGTGTGATATTCGAAAACTTCTCAACAGAATAAGATGCAATTTCGCATTTGCGGATAGATAAAAGTTTGTTTAATACAGGTGAAGTTACCATTAAATCCCTCCCAGACTTAATAATGATAAATGAGCACCTGAAGATGCACAAAATTATTTCATAATTTAGCCGATTTGAGGTCATTATCGTACATGAGTTTACAATGAGATTATTTCGTCATTGGCTGTAGCAGACAACGCAATGATGTATCTATGATAAAAAAAGATAGTTATGAAATTAGAGTTCATTAATGAATGATTCGGTGGTTTCAATCAAAGTAATTACATACACATACAAGTTTGTGGAAGAGCCATGCTTCGGCACCCATGAGCGGTTCGACCGGAGTGATATTACAGCTTCACACCAACGTGAAACAACGCTTACGTTATTTTGAGTAAGGTTACCGGAGGCCCAATTACCTCCCTAATCTCCCTAATTCCTCTGGTGTTTCAGGTGTCTATCGGCGGCACCGATTGCTAACAATCGAGTGATTCGCCTGCTCGTTCCATAAAAAAACAAGACGAGTTACCATCAGCAAAATAAACACCATTAAGTACCGATTGCATAAAAAGTTAATAACAAGTTTTCCACCAATAATAATAACCATATCATTTCTTTAAGGTTTACCTTGTATTAACCTTCAGTTCTTCATGAAGTAGCATCAAAGGTTATTGGTTATTTCCTTAAACAAGACTAAATAAAAATACGTAATACTTTGTTACCCAACTTCTAACAAGGTTGTAATTGTAATGGACACTAGAAAAACCTGAACGAACCATCTCGCTGACCTCACAGTTTAAAATGTTATTGAATTCGTTTAAATGAACCGTCTTATTAATATTCAATTTTAATTTATAAATCTCTGTTGTGATCGTGGATCACGACTGCAACTGAATCATGAGATCTTAAGTTTCTTGTCTAGAGTCTATTTTTAGGTTTAGAAGGGTAAAATCAATTAATAGTTGAGTGATTTTTAGGGTTCCGTATACCTCAAAAGGAAAAAACGGAACCCTTATAGGATCACTTTGTTGTCCGTCTGTCCGTCCGTCCGCCCGTCCGTCCGTCTGTCAAGACTCTTTTTCTCAGGAACGCGTGGAGGTATGAAGCTGAAATTTATATCAATTACTCAGGTCTAATGTCCCTTGAAGCTGTGAAAAAATCAAACTTCTAAGCCAACGCAATCGAAAGATACAGCCGTTTATGCCGCAAATTTTCGACACTTGCAAGGGAATCAAATCCTACAGGGTGCTTCCCGTGAACTCAGAATCTTGAAATTTGGTACGAAGCAACGTCTTATAGCATAGATAAAGGAAAAATTACGAAAACCATAAATTTTTAGTTACATCACATAATATATATTTTTTTAATAATTTTAAACTTACTACCCATTTCCTCATAAACGCGTAGAGGTATTAAATTGAAATTCATACCAAATACTCAGGTCTATAATACCTTTAAGCTGTAACAAAATCAAACTTCTATGTCAACGCAATCAAAAGAAACAGCAATTTAAGCTGCATATTTTGAAACTCGCAAGTACTCGCAAGGGAATCAAAACCTAAAGGGTACTTCCAGTCGACCTAGAATCTTGAAATTTGGCATGAAGCAACGTTTTATAGCACACGTAAAGGAAAAATTCCGAAAACCTTAAATTTTTAGTTACATTACAAAATATATATTTTTAATACGGAACCCTCGGTGCGCGAGTCCGACTCGCACTTGGCCGGTTTTAATCTTTATACCTCTATTGCGTTTAGAATCACGACTGTAATTGCTAACAATCTTACGTAAATTATGTAGGTAACAACTGTTTGTTAACATGAGATTAGGAGATACAAAACACTTTTTAAATTTTTTTTTGGAATATAATATATTACTATTTAATAATTGAAAAAAATAATCTTTACCCTACTCGATACTAGCAAGTCTGTGAACTTATCTAGACAAAAAAAAACAGAGAACAAAAGTTTCGAATTTCAAAGATACCTAGATTAAAAATTAAAAATAACAAGTTCTAATAATCATTTTGATAATCGACATCCATCTTAGGAGGCAGGCGTTAGGTGGATGGATCAAGGGCCTGATACAGAAGGCAGTTCTCCTAGAAACGGCACGTATCGTGAGGAGATTTCTGTCTCTGGAGCCCTAGCCACTGGTAGTTTGGACCATGCTCCCGCTACTGGTCGGCTCCTATTTTTTATATTTTTAAATATTATTTTTTATTTTTAAGTAGTATTTAAAAATGTAATTTATAGAGAATTTTAAATAAATATATGTAAATTTTGATAAAAGTATATAATATAGAAACCTATGATTTACAGATCCAGGAAAACTTGTAGACAATTTTATTCTTATTACCAAAAAAAATGTTATACAATATATCTAAATACTCATTTTCGAAACCAGTATCAAATTGATAATCTTACATCAATTTATGCATCACGTGTATAATGATCTTGCTTATTCAAATTTTATAGGATCCGGCCATCATTGATAACACTGACATTAAAGGAGACATCTTGATTATCATAACTACCTGGTAATTCTGTTAAATTATCATATTTATGTGAAGTCTCAATGTAACTGCGTTATTATTATTATGTATCTGTGCAAAGTCAAAGTCAAAGTCAAAGTCAAAATCATTTATTTCAATTAGGCCAGAATGGCACTTTTGAACGTCAAAATAAAATTAATATTAAAAGTGAAGCTATTTGCTCATTCGAAGGTGTAGATTCCTATGGAGAAGAACGAGCAAGAAACTCCAGAGGTTACTCTTTTTCAATCAGGTTCACAATACAATTTACTAGTTACATAGTTTTGCTGTTTGGATTGTGCAAGAACAATGTAACACCAAAATCCAGTCAAAGTGATCAAGAAAGAAAATAACCTTAAGAACAATAATACAGTCTGGAGCTGACCAGTCCCAGTTGACGGCGCCCGTTCACGAACATGACACGTACACCAGCACCGCCCAACTCAACCATATTGTAGGGAATCGAGCGATCCACTGCACGCGCCACCGCCAATGAGACCTTTGAGTGAGCATGACAACTCCAAGCTGACACAAATGACTTCTATTAATCTAATTTAATATTAAGTTAATTACAGGGCTCTCACATTTACATTGGTTTAATTTAAAAAAAATATACAATTTAGCAATATAGCTGTATTATTTACGATTTCATTAAAACAACAGTGTTTTTAGTTATCCTGTGGAGCCGGACTAGCCTGCATCCAAGCATTTTTAACCTCTATATATTCATTACGTTTGTAATATGCTTGTCTACATAAAGTTTTCTTTATACACAATTTAAATTTGGATTCATTTAGTTGTTGTACATCGCCTGGTATCTTATTATAACATTTAACACAGAATCCACTGAACGATTTACTTACTTTCGCTAATCTCGAAATTGGCTGACTTAATCTATTCCCATGTCTAGTTTGATAGTGGTGTCTGTCAGACACTTTACCAAATAACTGTAGGTTTTTCCTAACATACATGATGTTTTCATAGATAAATTGACATGGAACGGTCATAATGTTGATCTCCTTACCTTTCTCTGAGAGATTCGCGACGACCTAGATTGTAGATAGCTCTGACGGCGCGCTTTTGTAAGATAAAAATAGATTCAATGTCAGCAGCGTGTCCCCACAGCAAAATGCCATACGACATAATGCTATGAAAGTAACTGAAATACACCAGTCTTGCCGTGTCAATGTCAGTTAACTGTCGTATCTTCCAGACAGCATAAGCTGCAGAGCTCAATCGTCCCGCTAATGATATAATGTGAGGACCCCATTGCAATTTGTCGTCTACAGTAATTCCCAGGAAAGTTGTCTCTTTTACAAACTCTAATTTCTCACCATTCAATAATATGTCACATTCGTTGCTTTTAACATTTGGCAAAACAAATCTAATACATTTTGTCTTTTTATTGTTTAGTACTAAGTTATTTAATGTAAACCAATTTTGAACTTGCATTAGGGCATTATTTACGTCGTCATAACTATTTGTGCGTCTATTAATTTTAAAAACTAATGAAGTGTCATCAGCAAATAATACCATCTGCGGTTCATTTTTAAATAAATGGGGCAAGTCATTTATGTACGCTAAAAATAAGAATGGACCTAGTATCGAGCCCTGCGGTACACCCATAGATATGCTAGCACCCTGTGAATTTACTTTATTTACTTGTACTTTAAGTTGCCTATCCTGAAGGTATGATTTCAACAGATTTAGCGACGTCCCCCGAATGCCATAGTGTTTCAGCTTCAGCAATAGCGTCTCATGTTCAACACAGTCGAATGCCTTCGATAGATCACAAAATATGCCGATGGCATCCCGTGCTTCTTCCCAAGAGGCGAACACCCGCTTAATTAGAGCTACTCCCGCGTCAGTAGTGCAGCGACCTTTGGTGAATCCGTATTGTTGATCATGAAAGATAGAATTCATGTTAAAGTGACGCAACATCTGAGAAAGCATCAGCCTTTCAAACACTTTGCTGAGCGCTGGTAAAATAGAGACCGGCCTATAGTTATTGGGTTCTGCACTATCACCGGATTTAAACAATGGAACTACTTTACTATGTTTCATTAAATCCGGGAAAACTCCGTGATCTACACTTTTATTAAAAATGAAAGCTAAATGAGGCGCTATAGTCTCTATAAAAGACCTACACACCCTAACAGACATTCCCCAGAGATCTTCAGTAGACTTAACTTTGATCTCTTTGAACGCTTTAATTACTGCTTGGGGGTTTGTGTATTGAAATCGAAACTCAGAAAGGCACTCCTTGATATTACTTTTAAGAAGTTCGACGGAAAGAGTCGGAGATGATTTCAATGCTTCCGTAGTTTTTATCGGAATATTTTTAAAGAAAATTTCAAATTCCTGGGCAACTTTCAAATTTGAATTGATGTGTCCATTCGCAGTATTTAGATTAAATTCAGCATTACGGGATTTATTTCTACCTGTCTCGTTATTAATTATATTCCAGGTAGTTTTTATTTTATTTTCTGCAGTCTTAATTTTATTAGTAATGTAAAGTGCTTTAGCCTGCTTGCAAACTAATTTAAACGTTTTCGAATATTTGGAGACATAAATGTGAAAAGCCTCACTATGATTAAATGGTTTCATACCGTAAAGCTCAAATAACCTTTCCCTACTTATGCGTATACCTGGTGTAGCCCAGTCACAGAATACCAACTTACATTTAATGTTTTTGCGTTTTACAGGGAATAATTTATCAAATTGAGTTTTAATAATTGACAATAGGTTGGCGTAAATCTTACTCGGGTGTTCACTATCACGCATTTGACCGCATAAATCATTTTTTAAATTATGATTTAATGACTCAATTTTTTTATTTGAGATCTGTCTAAACATAATTTCACTTTTTTGAACAGTTGTGATGGTGTTAAAGGTGACTGTCAGCCCACTGTGATCAGATGATAATTTATTAACAACATCTTTATGTAAATAATCACAGTTACAAAAAATATTATCTATACATGTTGCCGTGGTGGATGTTACACGGGTGGGCTCAAGGAAAACATTAGATAAATCAAAAGATTTGAAGAGACTTAATAAGTTAGTACAAATAGAGTTATTTTCCAAGAAATCAACATTAAAATCGCCACATATTATGGTACATTTACTACTAGAACACGTTTTGTGCAGTACATCTTCCATTACGGAGCTAAAACTATTAAAATTTTGTAACATAGGAGGTCTATAAACACAGACTACAATATGCTTATCCAGCTCAACACAGGACAACTCTATTGTGTGCTCTATTGACAATAATGTAATATCTTGTCTTTCTTTATATTTCACTGAATTGTTAACTAAAATTAGGCTACCACCATGTATCATTGTTTGACGGCTAAAATAGTTTCCAACACAATAATTTTTAAAATTTATAGATTCTACTTGATAATCCTTCAGCCAATGTTCAGTAATACAAACAATATCATAATTAAATTTTTCTAAAAATATTTCAATTTCTAGAGATTTTGATGAAAAGCCCTGCATATTTTGATTAAACAATGTTAACAACTTTTCTTGTTTTTTCTTCTTATGTACTACTTTCATAGATTTAGACTTAAATATATTGCCAGAAGATACCTTTACAATGCATGGAACATTTGTAGTATTTAATTGTTTATCCTCTGTTGTCTGTGCATAATTATGAAGAAGCAGCCAGTTTAATATTTCAATATTTTTTGTTAAGATTAATGTAATGCCAACTGGGTACTTGCCAACTAGTCAAATTCAATACTTTTTTCGAACTGTCAAAAACGATAGTTTTCTATTAATTTTGTACGAGATTGTACCTCTATACTATGACGTCATGTTTTTTTAGCGTTAGCCAGCATACTTATTTCTTAAAAATTTGGTAGAAAAATATTAAAATTAAGTTGGTCATAAAATCAATTAATGAAAATGTGATTATTTTTTTTTTTTTTAGTTTATTGAACAGTAGAAATAATTAATTTTTGAATATGGCAAGTACCCAATTCGAAAGGCAAGGTAAAGGTATAGAGGTAAAACTAATAAATCAAATAGGGACCTACGGAAAATACAGAAAAGACGTTATTACAGAAAAGAAATATAAAAATCTCAACTATCCATGTAATCGTTAATCTTTTCAAAATGAAAATGAATAAGTAATTCTCATACCTTATCTTCTATTACTATCTTCCGTGAACCAGAAAAATTTCAGTCAGAACTAGTCAGAAGTGATGCTCCCGGCTGAACCTTTCTTGAAACCAGAACAACTTGAGTCAGAAATGATACTCATGCGCCATTTCCACCAACTTCCATTCACAAAACAGTTACTTTACAAGCTTACACTAGTGAACCCGTTCTCCTTCGATTTTCTCAGACAAGTTCCATTGTTAAGGCAAAGTCAGGTCAAAAAACCCGACCGTTATTTACAACATAAACATGTCTAACTGCTGTTTACCCACGATTCATGTATTGCGCTCCATATTGCGATAAATAAGGTCCAAATTAAGAGAATTTCAGATACAATCTCAAGACTCGAAGGTTCAACTTGTAAGAATTATGAAATTATTTAATGTTTGGGTAAATTATTTTTAAAATTATAAATATGTCTTTATCGGAGGTTAGAGTCAAGATATAATTATGTATATCATTTTTCAGTTCAGTTCAAGATCAATAAGTTTTTTTAATTAGATTTCGGATGATGAATCGAATCAATCAATACACTCAATGGTTGACTGCAAAAAGTGACAAATAAGGTCTTATAATATCTTAGAGCGTAATATCTCAACGTGAAATAAAGTAAATTAAAAAGACATTTGTACCGACACATCGCAACACCTAATTAACTACTTGTGTAGATATTGACTTTGTACTAAAAATTACCTAAAATAAATGTTGTCAAGTTAAAATAAAACTACCTAAACTGCCTCCAATAGCCTCCAATTCAATAAATTTCATCACAAAACATTACGAAAATGTCAATTAACTGCGAATTATTTACCCTTTTTTGGTAACCGAATTTTGTAATAACCGCATAAATTGATTCGATTCCAAAATGGCATCAATTTCCCGCCAATGTTCATACTTTGGGCCATAGACAAACGAGATCGATATCATAGCGTCCTTTCACTGAGTATCATGCAGTAGCATTGCCCAATATTTTAGCGCCGAGGGCATTAATAATACAATCAGTTTTATTTGCAACTTATTAAGTGTTACATAAAGTGCTTTGTTGTATAAAGAAAATAATTATGTATCCGTTGATTGAAAGGTTTATATAGTCGAGAATAAAGGCTCGAATTTGAGCTCAAATGTCTGAAGAAACTACTATTATTTAAGTACATAACGGAGTTTTCAATAGCAAAATTCGCAGATACTATGTATTATATGCTGGACAATAATACTCCATATTTAACTGCCACTAATATTGGACAATATTTACGCTCTTTATTATGATGTAACTTATAGGTTCAGTTAATACACTATTCATAGTCCACCATAGATAAAAACAGGCTACAATTATTGAATTTTTCTTCTCCCCTTTTCTCAGCGTTGGCAAGTAACCTGGAATTTTATTCATTTCCCCTCCTTCATCTAATGCATGTGCTCATAAACATAATACAACTCACATGAAGCTATCCCCAACAGACCAACTTAAACACATCGAGGGGTAACGGGCTATTTGGTTTAAGCGACATTTTGGGCGATATTGAGTTATATAATATTATCAACTTTATCTCAAAAACCATAACATTGAGAATCCATTACACACAATAGAGTAACTTAACGTGCTGGCATTGTACTTTACTCTTTACCTTCAAATAAACAGAGATGTTACATTAACTGCATCAGTTTTCCCGCTTTGTGTAAGAACCGGTGTTCCTGTCTGTCTGTTTCAGACTAACTTGTATTGTTCCCACGATTCTCAACGTTTTTGTTGACATTTGTATCATTCAGATGCTAGCTTGCTACTGAGATCGTTTTCCTCCTTGTGCATGTGATATCCTGGTCCTTCTTTAACCAGATTGTAGATGAATTGTTGGTGTTATGGAAGTACGACTGATTCAAGTAGATCAGTATTTTAGAGGAATATTATGTCAATATGAAATTGGCAAAGTACTATGATATTATGAACCCATCAAGAGAGAAATTGATCAAATATGGAGCCTTAAGCTGCAACTACCTCTATCTTAATTAGGGATTCCAATCACGCCACAATTCCTGAACAGGAAACGGGTTTGTTTAAGCTGCGACCAATAGTTTTAAGAACAAACAATAAATTGAATAATTTCACTAGTCTTAAAGAACGTTCATTTATTGGATAAGCCGGTAAACTAGCAGACAAATCACCTTGTGGTGAGCAATCGGCGCCTCCATGGACACACTCAACACCAGAGGCGTTGCAAGTGCGTTACTGGCCTTGGGATTATGAATTTGAGGATTGTTGAAGATTCAGGGATTAGGGAAAGGGAAGGGGGCAGGTAATTGGGCCTCCAGTAACCTCACTTACACGATGAAACACAACGCAAGCGTTGTTTCACGTCGGTTTTCTGTGAGGCCGTGGTATCACTCCGATCGAGCCGGCCCATTCGTCTTGAAGCATGGCTCTCCGACCTACAATTATTATGGATGCTTTACCCATATTCTTAATAAAACTGACATTAACTTATTAAAACTGACATTTCCATGAATACACCGTTTCTCATATATACATGTTGAATGCCAAACACCGTTTAAAATGCTTAATTACTGTGAATTTATATGCCAACCAATTATCACCTGTATTCCTGAAGTCGAATGGTTGTATTTACAATTTTATGTGATTTAAGTTCTATTGTTCGATTTTATGACTTTATTAATGTTTTGTGTACAGGAACATTTATAGAAAGGCTTTGTTTTTCGCGTAATAGTTAAATCAGGGCTTAGGAAACTCGTGTTAAGTAAATTATACATGGAATTGTATAGTACCTAATAAATCAATATAATTGAAGTATTGGTTATTGGAAATGGTTGAGTTTGAATGGGAATGCGTTTTAAGTTCGATTCCTGAAGCTAGATTGACTTTTTTGTTATTCTTATAAGTAAAAGGTTCTGTAACACCCATTAATCTTTCAAAATACAGTAGGACAATAGACATGATATTTATTCTAAATCTTCCAAATTTGTACTAATTCTTATTCTTGCATTAATTTTTAATGCTGTCTTTTTTTGAACGGTACCTTATTTTCTAGTCTGACGTATGTGGTTAACAATGAAAGAGAGAAAGAATCACTGTTTATTTAATAAAGAAAAATTGTTTTAAAAAAAAGAACAGTGTACATGGTGCAAACAGCCAGTGCTTAGTTAAAATGCCGAGACCCGCGGTACTGATTCAGCACTAGGCCGTCACTTGTTTCACTTGTTTCAGACACCTACGCCACGGTTACCTGTGGTTTGTGGAGCCTCCTCAACATACGAAGTAAAATTAAATCCTTTTCCATATATCTCATTTTTCAAAGGTCACTAAACACCGTGTAAATCAAATCTTTAAGTGTGGGATTTTTTTTGGGATTTTTTTTTACTTATTGTGAAAATTTTTTAAGTGTGGGAGAGCCATGCTTCGGCACGAATGGGCCGGTTCGACCGGAGTGATACCACGGCCTCACAGAAAACGTGAAGCAACGCTTACGTGACGTTGTGTTTCGTCGTGTGAGTGAGGTTACCGGAGGCCCAATTACCTTCCCCTTCCCCAATGTCCCCAATCCCTGAATCCCCAACGATCCTCAAATTCCTAATCCCCAAAAAGCCGGTGACGCACTTGTAACGCCTCTGGTGTTCCAGGTGTCCATGGGCGACGCTGATTGCTTACCATCAGGTGATCCGTCTGCTCGTTTACCGGCTTATGGATGCCATGAAAAAAAATCACAAAGCAGTACAGGTGCAAACCTAACTACATTAGATTTATCACCATTGCAAAGCGTACACATTGCAGTGCGTGGGAAAATAACACGTAACCCATTGTGTTATGAACTAGTTTTTATCGTTACACATCTGTGTGAGCGTTTTTTAGTGTTGGTAATATTGTGGTTAATATATAGGTCATTTGATTGACATGACTGCCTCGTTGGCCCAGTGGTCGCAAGTGCGACTCCCGGGCAAGGAGTTTCGCTTTAGATTCCCGGGTCGGGCAAAGTATTACTGGGTTTTTTTTAAATTCTCAGTAGTAACACGGAGTCTGAAATTGTGCCCGGTATATGGCAATAGGCTCACCCCCTCTTATATGGGACTCATAACATAAATAGTGAAAAGTAGGTGTAACATTGTACAGTGGCATAATGTGCACCTCTGCCTAACCCTTCGGGGATAAATGGCGTTATGTTATGTATTTTATGTTGATGGACATGTAGGTTAGATAATGTTAAAAAGAGTAAAGGTTTGTTAGACAGACCTCATGAGTTAAATAAAGATTGCAAGATTTTGGTAAAGCATTTGACGCAGAGACCTATAAACACACTATCTACTTATATGAGTCCTGACACAAAAAGATGTCCAATGTATAAAAGCTAAGCTAAGCATTTAAAAGAAAGTTTTCTTGATCTTGATTTTTACCAAAAGTTTCCAATTATTATCCATGACCCAATAGACCAGCTAGGATTGAGCGAATATATCGTAAAAAAAAATCCCATCGTATTCCAACCGTCTTTTGAAACCTTCAGCAATTAGTGGCCTAAGCAGAATTTCATACAATACTTGCTTACCTTAAGGTAAGTTCTGCGACGTTTTAAGTTTTGACAGAAAGTCAATAAAATTGATGTCAAAAATCGATCTTAAGTCAAAGATTGAGATCGGATTTTAATTGCGACTGTAAAGAAAGTCCTATCACTAGCTAGATAGAGTAACTAGGAACATATACTTCTACTCGCAATTGTAGGAATTGGAACGCAATAATTAGTTCCATTTTGTGCCGCATGTCGCTACGGTCCTACTACCGGGTGACAGTCATTTTTTCTTCCCTTTTTCTGTTCCCGTCGCAAGGCTCTGCACACATTTATTGTTATTATTAGAAGTTAATAAAAAACTATATCTATAAATAACAGTGCTTCATTATGTATGAACCTCCTACAGCAATCATAAGCCACCAAAGTACAGACGCGGACTTAAATCATAAAAAAACATTAAAAAAATAAGTAGGTCACTAATGAACCGACACAGTAACTTAGCACGTATGACCTTGATCTACTCTCATTTCGATAGGTATTAATATATTTACATAAACTTCGCATATGTGAATGGAACGTGTCAAATAGCCAGTCAAGTGAATAACTCCAAAACATTTCCTCCTATTGAAGTATTTGCTGATTATATTTAATATTTGTATTGATTTCAAGGTAAACGATAAATATTTGCTGATCAAGCAGGATATAATGATGATCGCGGAAAATCTGTTTAATTATTCGCATAATTTATTGCTAATTAAAAAGTAAATATCAAATAACTTATAGATGATTTCGTAATAATTCGCATAAAAATTGTTAAAGTTTATAGTGCAAAATTCAGAAAATGCATTCTTTTATCCTACTTAAAATATCCCTCAATATTGTCACCCATATTGGGACCCACTATATTATTATAATCACTACCCATATCCTGTAGATTAGATAAGATCTAATCACCAGACAAGCAACGTAGGTCCTAAATGAACCATATTCCGATTTGAAACCTAACTTTAATATTTCTATTGAATCCAAGCATTAAAAAAATCATTTTAACCCTTTATTTTTAAAACTGGCAATTATTCAACTTAACCTAACCTTTCTGAGAAAAATAAGCGAGTCAATCTTTAAATCACAGCAAACAACAATCACAACAGACAAACACACATTTTTACAACATATCTACTCAAAAAGCAAAACAAAACATACATAATAATATCAAATTCTATGGAATTCACAAATGGCGGCGCGGCGTGGAGCGTCGAATACAAATGTCAAGACCAAGTGTCGAGTAGCGGCGCATGCGCGGGTATAGTCGCGAACAGCGCAAAGGTCATCTTTGTTCCGATGATATTTTAGCGAGATTTTGCTGCTTGTGATTATAGTTGAGGTCAAATTTTAGATGGGATGGCGAATGAAAGTTCAGTAGTGCGGTTAGTAGGTGCAAGGTTAAGTATTGTGGTATTATTGTCTTATAATCCTAATGTATTATTATTGTTTTGGTTGCAGGTACGTACTTTTGCGACGCTGTCTCTCCACGATGCTATCATTTTTGTAAGATTATCTTTGTCACCTATTTTAATGTGCTAGGTACCTACTTATTTGTAGCTTACTATTAATGTGTGAATCTAGGCGCGTGTTTAAATCTAAGTTAAAGTGGTGTCAGAATAATCAACAACAGATTAAAATGGATATCATAGCGAAACTACACTCAAACAAGAAATTCGGTCAGTTCTGGAAAAACACCAATAAAATGAATCATAAGCCGGGCCTCCCCGTGAGCGTAGCGGGAGTGCATGAGCCTAGTGAGATCGCCGCTATGTTCTCCCACCATTTCAGAGTAAGCTCTCCTATGGGGCTAGCGCGACAGGAGCCCGATGATGAGGAAAGGAGTATACGTAGTGTTTATTTTACTACGAAGGAAGTGCGTGCGGTGATCAGGGGCATGGCAAGGGGTAAATCCCCGGGTCACGATAGCCTTAGTATCGAGCACCTACAGCATGCAGGTGTACACCTGCCCAGGGTTCTTTCTATGTTTTTTACCTTGTGTTTAGGTCACTCCCACCTACCTGATAATTTAATGCGTACTATAGTTGTACCAATCATCAAAAATAAAACTGGTGATACATCAGATGTAAACAACTATAGACCGATCTCTCTGGCCACAGTGATCGCCAAAGTACTGGACAGTCTGCTTGGTCAGCAACTGGATAAACACGTCTCGCTAAGAGACGCGCAGTTCGGCTTTAGGCCTGGGCTTTCTACCGAGAGTGCTATCCTGTGCCTCAAGCAGACTGTACGGTATTACACGACTAGAAAGACCCCAGTATACGCTTGTTACCTTGATTTATCGAAAGCATTCGATCTTGTATCGTACGATATTCTGTGGGGGAAATTAAGGGATGAAACTTGCTTACCTAGGGAAATTGTGCGGTTATTCATGCATTGGTATATGCAATCAAAAGAATTTTGTTAGATGGGCCGGATCTCGCTCGGAGGAGTACAGCCTGGAATGCGGGGTGAGGTAGGGGGGGTTGACTTCTCCCACGCTCTTCAACCTGTACGTCGACCGATTGATCGATGAGCTCAGCAACACCGGCATCGGGTGTCATATAGATGGAGTGTGTGTGAATAATATCAGCTATGCAGACGATATGGTGCTGCTGAGCCCATCGATTGGTGCCTTGCGCGGGCTCCTGAAAATTTGCGAGTCCTACGCGGTGGCTCATGGGCTCAAATACAACGCGAAGAAAAGTGAAATAATGATTTTCAGACCAGATAACAAGCGATACAATTTTGTTCCAAATTTCACTTTAAGTGGCATAACTCTGAACAAAGTCGAGCAATTTAAGTATTTGGGCCACTGGGTCACTGAGGACCTTAAGGATAGTGTGGATATTGAAAGGGAGCGTAGG
This sequence comes from Spodoptera picta, assembly GCA_038387885.1. Taxonomy (NCBI): domain Eukaryota; kingdom Metazoa; phylum Arthropoda; class Insecta; order Lepidoptera; family Noctuidae; genus Spodoptera; species Spodoptera picta. The sequence goes on from JAZHFQ010000308.1 coordinate 474,386, forward strand.
GCGCTGTGTGTCCGGTGCAACATGTTGGCTCGTAGGTTTGCACGGTGCACGGGGATTGTCAAAGTTGCGCTCTTTAAGGCGTATTGTCAGTCTTTTTACGCCTGCAGCCTGTGGGTTGACTTCACGCGGCGAACATACAGCGATCTGCGCGTTCAATATAATAACGCGTTCCGGGTGCTGATGGGGCTGCCGCGGCACTGCAGCGCTTCTGCGATGTTCGCGGCTGCTAACACAGACGGCTTTCCAGCCATCATGCGCAAACGGTGCGCTTCAATCATGCGCCGCACGCGCGACAGTTCCAACAGCATCTTGTCCGCGCTGGCGGATCGGTGGGACTCTCCGATGCTGGCTCGCTGGATAAGGCTGCATGCAGTTGTATAGTGTTTTGCCACCATCATCGGGGAGTCCACCCGGACCCGCCACTACAAGTTAGTGCTCAATTAGATTAGATGTGATCAATAGTTATTATTATTACTAACACTAGTTTGTAAGCTCGCAATTGTACTAACACATATGGATGTAAATCTGAAATAAATGATTATTATTATTATTATTCCTCGATAACTCTTACGTTTCTCCCATCTTGGTGGGGTTTAAAGAAGCACGGGCCGAAGCCAAGTGCGTTTAAATGAACTTAAAAGCTAACTAGAGGTATTTAAAAATTTGCGAGTAAGACGGCATGTATTTAAAATAACTGCTTTTTGCAGAAGGAGGTAAGTAGAGGGACTGATATGTAATGTGCTGAGACTATTGTGTAGGGATTTTGGAATAACTCCCGTAGTGGATAATATGATTGGGATAGTTTTGGTCTGAGTAACATTCCATTGTGTTTTTAGTTCTATGGATAAATCTGTGTATTTTGCAATTTTTTCGGAGTGTGTGTTTACAAGGTTGTGTGTGTTACATATGGCGATGTCTATTATATAAACTAATTTATTTCTTTTGTCTAACATTGTAATATCCGGTCTATTATTGTATATAGTTTTGTCTGTAATTATGGTTCTATCCCAATACAATTTGTAGTTTTCATTTTCTAGCACAGCCTGTGGTTTGTATTTATAATATGCTAATTTTTCTGTTATCAAATTTGTTTGGATAGCTAAGGACTGATGTATTATTGAAGCAACTTGGTCGTGGCGATGTTTATAGTCGGTTTGGGCTATGGCTCTACATGCTCCCGTGATGTGCTGAATGGTCTCCGAAGCACCATGGCAACGTCTACAAGAGTCATTGTAGTTAGGTCTATGTATTATAAATTTTTGGTAGTTAGCAGTGTCGATGACTTGATCCTGTATGGCAACCATAAATCCCTCCGTTTCAGGGAAGAGTTCACCTCGCCGCAGCCACGCGTTCGACGCTTTCATGTCGACATGAGGTTGCTGCAGGTCGAGGCGATGTCTTCCATGGAGAGATTTATGTGCCCAAGCTGCTATTTTATCTGTTTTACTGACAATGTGTTCGTTAGCCTGCGGGTCAGAGGATTGCAAATTAAGTGGAGTGTGGTGCTCGTCAAGTTGTGAAATCACTCTGTGAAAAGGAGATTGCTCAGCTTTCTGCAGGAAAAACTTTCTTAAATTGATGATTTGTTGGTTGTGTAGGTTTGTTATATCTATGAGGCCGCGTCCTCCTTCCTCTCTTGGCAGTGTCAATCTCTGTACACAGGACCGCGGGTGGTGCTTTCTATTGGTGGTCAAACAAGTGTTAATTAATCGTTGAAGTTTGATGAGATCGGTTTTTGTCCATTTTATAATGCCAAAAGAGTAAGTTAGTACGGGAATAGCAAATGAGTTTATAGATTTCACGAGGTTACGAGATGATAGCTGCGATCGTATTAGCATGTTGAGTCTTTGTTTGTATTTGCTGATTATTTTATTTTTGGTGTATTTTTGATCGATTTGATGTGATTGCTCAAAACCTAAGTATTTATAAGTACAGTTTGGTGACATTGGATCTATTTCCTGACCAGACTCTAATGTGTATGGGTTACTTTCAATGTGTCGTCCCTTTCGAAGTGTAAAAGTTTTACACTTATCTATACCGAATGTCATGTTAATGTCTTCTGAGAATTTCTGTGTAAGATCTGCAAGGGAGTGGAGGCCTGCTATATCGTTACTATATAGTTTAATATCGTTCATAAATAACAAGTGTGTCAATTTTAAAGTTGGAGCAGAAGTATCCTGTATTGAGAGACCATTTTCAGAGGAGTTAAGAAGATTTGATAGGGGGTTGAGAGCAAGGCAAAACCAGAGTGGGCTTAGGGCGTCACCCTGAAAAATTCCTCGCTTAATGGATATGGATTCCGTTTCTATTAATTTACCTACTTTTAATGTAGTGCTCCAATGTTTCATTGTTACTGTTAAGAAATTTATAATGACGGGATTAATTTTATAGTGCTGTAAAATGTAGAGCAGCCAACTATGAGGGACAGTGTCGAAAGCCTTCTGGTAATCTATGTACATTGTACAAATATCATTTTTTAATTTAATATTGTGTTTCATGGTTATGGAATCTATTGTAAGCTGTTCTTTACATCCCTGACTATACTTACGACATCCTTTTTGCTCCTCCGCTAGAATATTGTTGTGTGTTATGTGTTTGTACATTACTTCTGAGATGCAACCGGTAGTTAGTTTATAAATAGTTTGCAGGCAAGTTATCGGTCTATATTTAGCTGGGTTTATGTGGTCGGAGTCCTTGGGAATCATGTAGGTTAGGCCTTGAGTGACGAATTCTGGTATAGTTTGCGGGTTTGTGATAAAATTATTAATATGTTTATAAATTGATGGGTGTAAGTAAGTTAATTTCTTATAGTAATAGTTGTGAATATGGTCGGTGCCCGGAGCCTTCCAGTTGTGTGCTTTCTGAATGACTTTAACGAAAATATCTAGTGGTACTGCATCAAATGCCATTTCTGGTACATTTTCTAATTTTTCTTTGTCAATTTGTGTCCATGTAGCTGAGTGGTTGTGTTGTGTGGTTTTGGACCAAATGTTGGACCAGTAAGTGTGGAATTGTTCAGAGTTAGGATTAGTGTTTTGTGATGTATGTGGTCTATTCTGAGTATTTGATGTGTCTATGGTTAGGTTTCTATAGAATTGTTTTTCGCTATTTATGAATTGAGTGTTTTGATCTTTACGCTTAGTGCAATTTGAGTACCTACGTCGCCGACTTGTAATGGCGGTGAGTTTTTGTTTTAAGCTGTCCATGAATTGTTCATTTGTTGTATTGGGCTCTTCATAACTGGAATGTTTCCGATATTTGTGTTTTATTCTTTCAATGTGTGTGATTAGTCCTAAACTTCTATTGCCGTTGATATATTGTGTTAATCTACCTATCTCTTTACGTATTATTTGTATTCTTCTGTCTAAGCGCTTCAACCAATTCGGTCTTTTGTCTATTATAGAGTGTTGTTGTTGTTGTTGTGTACTTGTTGCTTGCGTTATTTCTTTGATTTTGGAACCATTACATAGAGCTGCGGTATGAGCAGCACAATATATAAGTGTGTGGGTCCTTAGGAAGTCGTCTTCGACTGACCCATACTTGGGTAAAACTGTGCTATTTAAATATGAAATAATGTAAGCTAGCTTTTTTGACGTTTTTTGTTTTGGAATGAAGGGTCTCTTTGTAGGGTCTATCGGTAAATATTTGTTATAGGTTTCTTCAAAAGTGTTTACAATTTTGGTATCGAGGGATTCATCAGTAAACATAGTGTCTTGAAATTCTGTGGTATTTGTATTGTCCGGAGTATTATTTAAACCTATTTCGTTTAATTCACTACAAGGGGAGAAGTTATTGGAATCGACATTTGAAGTAATTACGTGTGTTTCATTATATTGTATGTTTTCTACTGCTTGCATGTTAAGGCTGCTTCTGACTTCTTGTTTTATTTCCTCTAGTCTATTGTCTGTTATTAGTTTATTATTTATGATCACCCTACGTTGGTCGGCAATACGTTGTTCCGAGACGTGTGCGATGTTGGGAAATAGTTGTGTTATAATTGTATGTAGAGGTTTTCGGTAAGCTGTTCTATTTGTTTCTAAGTGAGTTATTTTAAAGTATTCACGAATAATTGCTTCATTAATATCATCAGTCCATCTTAAACGAGTGCCTGAGTTGGAGGGTTGTTGTGATTGGTCTACCAGAGGTCGTGTGAAAGCTATAGTGTTCTGCGTTATATCAGCATTTTGAAGAGCTATCTGAACTTCGTTTTTGATTGATTCTAATATATTTTCGGATAATAATTTATTTCTTAAAATGGCTCGTTTCTGATCGCCTAATCGTTGTTTAGAGACTGTAATTTCAGGGAATTTTTCGGTAAATTTTGCATATAATGGATCTAAATAACCACGGATTTTAGTGTCTAAGTGTGTAATATAAAGGTAGGTGCGCCAGATGAACTCGTTCATTTCTGTTGTCCATCGCAATCGCGCGCGAACTTGGCCAGTGGTGGGTGCAGGATTGTTGGCTTCTGCCTCCTGCACAACATCCACGGTTGCAGAGTTGATAGATGTAGGTGAGTGAATAGCGGAAGAGTAAGAGTCAGTATTATAGTTTAGACAGGAGAGGGGAGAAGAAGGAAGTGAGGGAAACAAAGAAGTTGAGGATGATGGTCTGCTTGTGACTTGTTCGGGTGACCCGGTAGGAGCCCGCTGACTCAACTCACTACCACCGATGGTTCGTATGCTGAAACGCCCAGCATCGGCTCCAGGCGTGCCCCGGCGATCGCCCCCGGGAAGCGGTCCTATACGTAATTTTCTTTTAGATCTCGTCTCCATTTTGTCGATGGGTTACTATTGCCACGTTAGCCGCCCAGTAATATTAATTATGCGTTGCCCGCCCCCCACGTGATCTGATGTTCGATCGGGCCGTGTGGTTAGATTTGAGGGGGCTTATTATTATTATTATTATGTCTTTACCATTCACGGGACCACAGAGTCCCGGTCATTTGGGAGGCGTACGAGGGGCCGAAGCCAACTGCGCAGAGGCCCTTTAGACAACTTTAATCTAAATGTAATGGAGACATAAACCGGCGACTGTCCCTGTATGCACTATGGAAATGCACCCAAGGACAGTCCCCGGTTAGTGTAGGACTATTGTGAATAATGGAAAAAAAAAGGTAGGGCTATGGATGGGTTGCTGTGGATTTGTAAATTGGGAACTATGGATGACTATGGCACCTGCCGAAACAATGTAATTTTTACACGTAAAAATGGCAGGCGGAGACTCGCCAACTCACCAACCGGGCCCCGGGAATGGTTGCTAGATATAGCAACATAGGGGCAACGAGAATGTGAGTGGCTGAAGGGTTAAGAAACTACCACCGCTTTCTACTCAGATCATCTGCTCCAGCCGAAGCCTCCTGCATCCCTGGCCCACTCGCGACTTACGAATAGTTTCTTACCCTCCGAGCAGGATCACTGCTCCAGCGACTCCACTCTGGACAGCCAATGAAGGCAAGCCAGAGGTGGGAGACCTGTTCCTTGTCATCGTTCACTCCAGCCAGCCAATTAAGGCAAGCCGGAGAAGAAGGAACGGTGACTTCTCCCTGGAGCACTCGGGATGATGGTAGCCCGCGGGATCGCTAATGCCCGTCACCTCGCCTCAAGGTGCCCTGCGGGCTTATTATTATTATTATTATTAATAGCTTACTTAATATTATTAAGCTTGCTGAATATCCTAAAACTCTACACATCTGAACTGAATAATTATAAACACAATGCTAGTATAATTGACCAAGTATCTATATTAACTCGTCGAGTACCGTCATTATAGACACAATTATAGAACAATACGTTGCGGTCACCGGTGACTGCTTGGTGTTTGACAGTATAAGATTTATGAGGCTAAGCAGTCATGGTCACAACTATTAGGTCCACACATAAAACAAAGCCTTTTTTGAGGGGGGAAAATCATCCAATTACTTCTCCCGCCCGGATGAGGCGAGAGAGGAAAAATAAAAATGGCTGTAAGACTGACTAAAAACCAGCCGATTCTTACATGATAATGCTTGCTCATGCTTGGAGCCGGAGCCCCGGTAACTCGCAAGGTCGTCCGTATAGATGTAATAAAAGAAGTTTTTGATATATCTGTGTTCATCCACAACTCCGTGCCTGGTTTAACCATAACTTACATTTCAACTCTCAAAAGCCTTACAGTTAGCCTCTACCACAATTCAAATGTTTATCATTTAGCCGTTTTGTTTGTGGAAACCACCGAATGTGTTACACTTACCTCTAAACACGTGCACCGTATTGTATCACGCAATCCTGATAATGTAGTTACAACATTAACTGCACTCGACTTGTTTAATTGTGCGATTTGCACGTAGAATTATGTTTAGTAAGATTTGTGTATTCCAACTGTTTTCTGGTGCTGTATCCAAGGACCAGAACAGCACCAGAACAGGTACGGAACAGAACACACAGGTAGCAATTCCTCTTATACCTTGGTTCTCTTATTCTTCAAGATTAATTGAAATCAGAAATAGGGTGTCTTTTGTTTTTGGAATTTCCCAGTAACAAAACGGAGTCTTTTTTTAATCATGCAATGACTTCTCCCGCGTCTCGTTAGAGCCTGAGACTCTCAGACTCTAACTGAAAAAAAAACCACCCCGTTCCGCCTCCTGCACTTCGAGCCGGCAACCCATTAGGCCTTCCGCGGCTCCGTATCGGGCATCAGCCCTTCTGGGCTCCATGTGTGATTTTGTGGTGCTCTGATGGCTCTTTGAGCCGTACGCGGAATGAAATTGTCAGAAGGATCCTTAATAACACGCAGCTTACAAGTCTCCTGTCATACGGCATACTAAGGGAGTCAATTCATATTTCAAAAGTGGTGTAATTGGTGAAAAAATGCTGTTAGATTGTATATGGAGTGCCTACGTGTACTTCCACGAAACCCCTCAGGTTATTCTGTTATTCTGTGGTAAAAGAGGTTAAGTTATGTACTTACACAGATACAAAAATCACTCATTTGTTCCATTATTAAATTAACAACCAAAACAAATGAAACACCACAAAGATTGCCCAACTGACCCAATGGACAGGGAAATTGTCGACCACCAAACTTATGACAGTATTGTCAAAGTCATGCGAAATCATTGTGTCCCTGTCAACCCAGTGAGACATAGCCTTAAACTAAATAAAAAGAATAAAACAATACAACTGGGTTAGTAATAAAACATTGTTGACTTTGTACTAATTTATTGTGCAGTTGACCATTCAATAAAATTACTGTTTTGTTTGGTAACGTGGTTTAATGACAATAAGTAGCTTTAAGCAACCGAATAAATTAACTAAAAATTTCGTGTTACTCACGGTAATATACTGAGAACGGCTCTACTAGTTTCGGGTTACAGAGGGACTCTTCCTTATGAGCAGCGTGCATTCGTATATTTACGTGATTAACTCGTATTTTTTTAGTTAATTCTGCATGTCTCACGATAGTTATTATAAAAACCAAATATATGACTTCATAACATCTTGAAAATTATTAAAAAACATCATTTACAAAATGATCTTATTCTTAAGTCTTAAAGCATCACACCTAAAGCATAATAGGGATAGGATTACAATATCAGTTAAACACATTTTGAAAAAGAGCAACCTATGGAGTTTCTTGCTCGTTCTTCTCCATAGGAATCTACACCTTGGAATGAGCGAATAGCTTCACTTTAATTTTTCTTATTGACGTTCAAAAGTGCGTCTCTGGTCTACTTGAAATAAATGATATGGACTTTGACTTGGACTTTGACTTTGAGTATAAAACAATATTGCAAAAACCACACTGGTTATTTTGTTATTGTCGTGTTAATTTGACGAAATTAAATATTATCACACTGAAGCCAAAATTATAAAAACATCAATTCATACACAAAGTCTTAAGTATTTAAGTAATTAAAACAATGTTGCAAACGATAATTGCAGACAAAAATAATACAAAAACAATCAGCTGTTCTTCAATTATGGTGATAGACCGTGAATTCAATGGTACGACCTTCAATTTTGGGGAAAAGCACACCCGTACTCTTGACACGGATCGTCAACCTTCGGATGGAATCAATACTATAATGCTAAAATCTGAGAAAGTTATTGTTTGTTTGTTTAACTCAAGTGAAGGAATTCCCATGTAAAACTGCAAATAGTTACATTAGGGATTTCTTGATGATAAATGTTGGGTACACGATGACGATGGATGCAGGTTCCAGGCTCCAGGCGCCCGATCTGTAAGTCATTAGGAGGCTCATGTTCAGCAGTACACATCCCGTAGCTGATATGACGATTTGATGAACTAGATTCAACTTTAAATACCTGGAAATATATTGCCTTATACCTCTACACTACTTAGGTATCCTTAAAGAGTTCATAAGCAAATTTAATTTAACTCGTCGAGTACCGTCAATACAGACACAATTTTAGAACAATAGGTTGCGGTCACCGGTGACCGCTTGGTGTTTGACAGTTTAAATATGGGAGAGCCATGCTTCGGTACAAATGGGCCGGCTCGACCGAAGTGATACCACGGCCTCAAACAAAACCGACGTGTAACAACGTTTGCGTTGTGTATCGCCGTGTAAGAGAGGTTTTTGGAGGCCCAATTACCCTCCCCCCAAATCTCCCCAATCCCAAATGCCCAAAAACCCTCAATTTCCTTAACCTCAAAAGGCTGGTATCGCACTTATAAGGCCTCTGGTGTTTCGGGTGTCCATGGGCAGCGCCGATTGCTTACCATCAGGTGATCCGTCTGCTCGTTTACCGGTTTACCACATAAAAAATATACCTATATCCTTAATTAAATTGTTTAATGGAGGATGATGATTACCGCAAAAACCTAGGCAATGCAACAATCATACTGTCAAAGTCTACTTTATCAATATTTAACTGTCCCTAAAAGAAAATTAGCCAGCGAATGTCAGGGGCGATAGTAAGTGTACCTTACAGTAATGAAAACAAACAACAGTTCACGGCTGACTCACACACGACACGGTCTAACAATGTAATACATAGCTAGATATAACTGGAACTAATATGCTAATAATGTAAAATGTGTGTGTATTGTGTTTGTGTTTTTGTTATTTACTACATTGTGTACAATGTCATGCCCTACATTTTTGAATGGTAAATATACTTAATGAAGTATTATGTACACACTCATATAATAAAATTCGGAAAAATCTTAATGTTATATATAATTAGTTAACTTATTTAAAAGTACATACGTCTATCATGGACGTGTTCTCTTTTTGCTTTTCGTCTCTTTGTTTTAAAATGTTCTGAAGATGCGTTGAAACCCGACTTTCCGTAAACTCGCGCATGCCCGCGAGTTGGCACCTTTCTATTTTACCAATTGAGAGATTTTCTCCTGTGTTGTGGGTGCGTTTACAAATGTACAAGTTCACATACACACCACGCCAGACCTGAAACAACAATCTGTGGATCACACAAAGAGTTGTTCCGTGAGGGAATCGAACACGCGACAGCCACCGTATCAACCGTGTCATCAACGGTTGCTGTGACTCCTCAGGTGTTGCGGGTGGATGTCCATGGGCGGCGCTGATCGCTTACCATCAGGTGATCCGTCTGCTCGTTTGCCTCCTATTTTTTTTTAAGGGGGGAAAATCATCGAATGACTGCTCCCGCCTGGGTGAGGCGGAAGGGAGTGTCAGACTCTTACTGACTAAAAACCACCCCGTTCCTTCTCCTGCACGTCGAGCCGGAGCCCCGGTTACCCGTTAGGTTCTCCGCGACTCCGAATCGGCATCGGCCCTATTGGGCCCCATCTGTGGTGGTCTGATGGCTCTTTGAGGCGCGCGCGGAACGCGACGCGCCGTACGCTCGGGTCTGTTTCTGGTCGGACGGGGAGCCACCCATGCTCGCCGTCCGCAGGCCCGCGCTTACGGTGGCCGGAGATCGTCTCGCGATCCCCGACGCCCGGTGTGTCCTTCGCGATGGCTGGGTTGCGAGGAGGCAGCGCTTCGCTGCCTCACGCGTCCCGCCTCCTCCTTAGCTAGCATGACTGCTTCGCAAAAGGAGGAGACGGCATCCCAATCCCTCTCGCTCCGCATCATGGCCTGCACTAGGCCCGGACGCGAGAGGTCGCCATCGCCGATCACTTCCCTGAGGGCACGGCGGTGCTCAGCCCACGCAGGGCATTCTCCCACTGTCCTCAGGGCGGTCCTCGCAGTGATGACACCCGGGCGTTTCCTCCCGCCCCATCAGACACAGGTACCTCCCGAAACTTCCATGTCCGGTGAGGACCTGCGTCAGGCGGTAGGTGAGGACGCCGTAGCGTCTCTCAAGCCACTCCTCAAAGAGGGGACTTACCGCTGCAATGGCAGCGAGCCCAGTTTGCCTCCTATACCATAAAAAAATAACTCAAATTTTAATTCAATAGTCATATTTGTGATCATTCAACAAACGAGGCGATAGCCTATTACAAAAAATAAGGACATATTATTCATTACACCCAACCACTAATTAGATAATCGATTACACAGGTATAATTAATCAGTCAAGCGTCAATCATTCGGCAATAAACTTGATTCAATCGTGTCTGTATCATGTAGGTACCTATGTATGGCATATTTTATAAAGTAGTATAAAAACAAACTAAAATTGTAAGCCTAGAAGACACTGGTAGAGATGTAACTTTTAACATAACGTCATGCCTTTTAAAAAAATCTCAGTAGTAGCACGGAGTCTGGAAATGTGCCCGGTATATGGCAATAGGCTCACCCCCTATTACATGGGACTCATAACATAAATTGTGAAAAGTGGGTGTTACTTCTATGTGCACCTCTGCCTACCCCTTCGGGGATAAAAGGCGTGATGTTATGTTATGTTATGTGTCATGCCTTTTATCCCCAAAGGGGTAGGCAGAGGACACTTTTATGAAATATGAAAACATTAAAACTTGTATAGCATTGGTTAACTTATAGGTATTACAAAAAGGTCAACTAATAGTTGAGAAAATAGTTTTTCCTTTTTTGTTTTGAGTTTTGAGTTTCAATTACTTCTCCCGTCCGGGTGAGGTGAGAGGGAGTGTCAGACTCTTACTGACTAAAAACCACCCCGTTCCTACTCCTGCACTTCGATTCGGAGCCTCGGCAACCCGTAATAGTTTTACCTAGTATCTAGACTATTCACATTAACTACACTATACTATAACCTATATTTGACCTGGGCATCGAATCCAGAACTTGTTAAACTGACCACTAAAAAGGTAGTATAGGTACAAAAAATGTTCGTTACTACATCAACTCCATTGAAAGGTAATTTTTCTTTTAATAAAAGTAGTGTGACCATAACATTTCGACATAAAAAATATTTTCTTAAATGAAGGTGCACTTTTCTCGAATTTCCCACGATGCACCATAAGTAAAATATGGTGTGACCGTGGAAGTAAGAAAAACATCAAGTTATAAAATTAAAACAGAAGAATCAGAAAAATTTCAAACCCATCATTTATTCCCTAATAAAAATTATATTCGAAGAACTTTTTAAATAAATTGCTTCTTCTTCGAAAGCACGCTGCACTTTCTTTTCACTTTGAACCTCACAAAAACAATAGTATAATAAATTTTAGCTTTTCAACAATTCTCATAAAAATATTTATGCCATATAGCGCTCAAATGAATGTAATATGAATTGGGAAAGGACTTCTAAGCGCGCACTTCGAAAGTACATGTCAGGAATTTTTGTCATGTGAACTGGGTCTTATTTCCTTCTAGTTTGTCTATAGTTCGCTATATTAAACACAACACTTGAAGCCATCGATTAAATGGAAAGGAAAATATTTCTTATTCAACTACAATATTACCAACATTAAAATACTTGGAAACAGGCATGTACGCACTATAATATTAACCCGTTGAAAATTGTTGAAAATCATCACCTAAATTTGTTCATACAAAAATAGTCTCTAAACATTGGAAATGAGGTCTATAATGTACTTAGTGGACAGTAGTCACCGGTGATCGCTTGGAGATATACGGGTTTGTAAATGGATCAAAATATATCTGTATGTTTTTTAATATTCCCAATTTCAAATTACTTTATATTTGAATCTATATTTGTTACGGTTTCAAAATTGTCCTATTAGCTCCTACTTAGTTAACTCCAAGACTAAGACTTGGGACTTTTTAATTATCAATAAGTATCTCGATCACCAGCAACGGTAGTGCTTACAGTCCCTAAATAATTTTTGATATCAACGAGAGTCTCTTATACACAAATTAACCTGGTCACCCTACCAGCCTTGTCAGTGCATACAAAGACAAAGTGACCATATTTATGCATGCTTACAACACACATCGGTGAAGAGAAAACATGCAGGGGTCACATTTTAAAAAGGTCGAAGTATTAAACAGAATTTAATCTTAGTTCTTCAATGAAAATGTTAGGAAATTGTTTATTAAAGCAATTTACTAAGAAATATCAATTGCTGGCAATGAGAATGTGAATGGAGGTGTTGAAAATCAAAGAAGAGTTTACGATTTAAGTCATTTAAGTATCTATTACTCGATGCTTTGTTTGAAAGGGATTTCTACTGTATATTGTTGTGTCTGTCTACCACGCTGTGCAGTCTTCCACATAAGGGCACTCGGGGCCCGTGCCCATGCTCAGAGGGGGGCAGGACCGACAATTTCTACGACAGACACACACCGCGGCAACCGCCTGCCCCGCAACGTAAAGCGGATTCGATTCCCACACGGAGTCAATATTTATGTGATCCACAATCCACAAATTATTATTTCGGGTCTGGGTGTCATGTTTATGTGAACTTATATGTTTATAAACGCACCCACAATACAGGAGAAAATCCTAGTGTGGTGCAACATTAAGCATCCATTGCAACGGTTTTGTGGGGCTTAGATTATAAAATATTTACCTGTGTGTTATAAAGATAAAAAAAAAAGAAAAAAGGAACATTCCTGAAGGTTCCTGTGTTATTGTGTGCTCAAGGGTTCCAGCGAAGTCTAAGACGGCCCTGTCTATTCCTAACTTTTCGTCGAAATATTTATAATCCATATCATCTAAACCCAAAAACGATTCCTTACAAAACATAATTTAAGACGTTATATCATTACAAAATAACTGCCATCGACATTTGGAATTATTCAAACCTTTGGCTGGTCCCGTCAGTTTGACGGTCACGCATCAAGCTATCCATAACCAGTATAAATAGACAGTCGAACACACGAAGAGATCAGACAAAACGAGACCAGAATAAACTGGTTATGTGCAGTTCCATATGAAATCTATATCTATACTAATATTATAAAGAGGAAAGATTTGTATTTTTGTATGTTTGTAATGAATAAACTCAAAAACTACTGGACCGATTGCAATAATTTTTTCACCATTAGAAAGCTGCATTATTCAGAAGTAACATAGGCTATATAATATCACGCTAGGTCCTATAGTTGTGGAGCAGTAACCAAAAATGTTTTAAAAACGGGGGAAAAGTATCGTTTCTGAGGCCTTCCGTGGCGTGCGCTGAGCATTTAAAAAATCTTAAGTCCCCCCGTGCGAAGCCGGGACGGGCCGCTAGTCGTACATAATATGGAAGGACGGGCTTGGCATAATAATGTAAGGGTACAGGATATCGGCCATCAAGCTCATTGTTCCGGTCGGTGACCTCACGGGCTTGTCTAGCCAACTATTAGAATGGTAACTGAGATAGTACAGACTGTAGATTTTCGATACAAATAATCGTATTTGTATCGAAAATCTATCGAGTTAACATAACATCACGGCTTTTATCCCCGAAGTGGTAGGTAGAATTGCACATTACGGCACTTAATACTACTGTACAATGTAACACCTTATTTTCACTGTGTAATAGGGGAGGTGAGCACACAGTCTGGAATAGTGCCCGGTATATGGTAATAGGCTCACCCCCTAATAAATGGGACTAATAACATAAATAGTGAAAAATGGGTGTTACATTGTACAGTTGCATTAAGTGTCATTATGTGTACCTCTGCTTACCTCTTCGGGGATAAAAGGCGTAATGTTACATAATTCTTATTATAATGAATTTAAATTGATGGAAACCATTGCTTCCATTGAGTTACTGTCAAATAGTTAAACCATTCTAAATAGTTTCATTTCGCCCAATACCAATACCGCCCATCACTACAGCAACCTATTAAAACTGTCGCGGAGAACCTAACGGGTTACTGGGGCTCCGGCTCGACGTGCAGGCGAAGGAACTTGGTGGTTTTTAGTCAGTAAGAGTCTGACACTCCCTCCGGCCTCACCCGGGCGAGACATTCGATGATTTTCCCTCCTTAAAAAAAGTCATTAAAACTGAGATCCCTTGCATGGTAGACGTGCTTGATTAGTATCAACCAACGACTTAATCAATCAAAAACTAACGTAAACTGAAACATGAACAAACATATCAAGTTGTTAAGAACCCAACATTGTCTACAATCATTTCATTTGACGTTTCCATGTTTTGTAGACACATTTGGGTGACAGGTCAGATATCGAACCTGAATCAAAACAAACAGTCTCAACTTGCATAGATTGTTTTCATAGCACTTTCCTATTTTTTATCTGTGGATCAACATACGACGTGTCATTTTACTTCCCATGGGAACTGCATAACATGATAAGAGGTTTTTAAATCAACATGTCATGAAGAAGGATCCATGTGATAAAGTTCTTGATAACTTAGGGCTGTTATTGCATTTATATTTATTTGAAGTTTGCTCCTGACATACTTGAGTTTGGCTTTGTTATCAACTAAGCTGTTGCCCGCGACTTCGTGCACGTAAGATTATGATTTTTTTTTATTTATTCCATTGGAGCATTTTTTTTAAAACATTACCCCACTCTAAGATTTTCTCCTAGGTATATCATGGGTGCATTTACAAACATACAAGTTCACATACACATGATACCCAGCCTAGACCCGGAACAACAATCTATGGATCACACAAAGAAAAAAAAGAAAGAAACCTTAGCGGGCTAGCTGTTGCCCGCGACTTCGTACGCGCAATCCTCGTTTTATCCCGTTCCCGTAGGATCTTCAGGACTTTTTCTGTCATAAGAACCTTCTCCTGACTATAACAAAAAAGAATCAACCAAATCGGTCGAGCCGTCTCAAGTTATGGCGTGACAACGGGAAACGGGTTTCATTTTTATATATAGGTATAGATTTATCAGCGTATAAAAGGGAAAAATTAACCCTCTACTGTAGAGAATGTTTTTAGTTATTTGTATTTAGAGGTATAATATTAATATTTCTTAGTTCTTATTATAAGTAATGTTTAATATTCGTTAAATAGCATATAAATCAATCAATCAACATCGAGCCATTAAATTATATTACTATTGTTTTCATTTTAAATGTTTATGAACATAATAAAGATAAAGAATTTCTATATTTATTCTTTTAAAAAAAAATTAGAGACAGACAATATTTCAGAAGAGGACCTGTCACGGATACTCGCAAAATAACTAAACAACGACATTTTTGGCGACTTTGAAAGACAAAACAACGAACTTTCGACATTTACTAAAAACAGAGGCATGTGCGAAATAACCATTGCACAACTAACTCATAACTATGGATACTAAAACCAAAGGTTAATGCCGATTTCTAAATCTGACATTGAAAGTTATAAATACCATCGCACTAATTGCCAATGATGAAGATGTATTTTATGATCTTAATCCACGTATTATTGAAATAATTAGCTCATTATAAACGAAGATTTTGATTAAACCTTCGATTTAAAACAATTTACATGCATAAGTAAATAATTGCAATATGTTTTGCTTTATAATTTTAAATACATCGTCATTCCGAAACTTAGATTCTCTTATCAGTATTATTTTAATAAAGAGAAACTATTTATCCAAGGATTCTACAAAGCATACAATTTTTTTTAAACTTTGTCCCGCACTAGGATTTCCTCCTGTGTCGTGGGTGCGTTTACAAACATACAAGTTCACATACACATAACACACAGACCCGAAACAACAATATGTGGGTGACACAAAGAGTTGTTCCGTGCGGGAATCGAATCCGCGACACATTGCGCGGCAGCCAGTGGCCTAACCACCGCACCAACAGTGCATTCATATATATTAATATAAATACTCTGAAATCGAACTCAAAACCAAATAATCAGTAACACGAACTACATAAACGAGAAAAACAAGAAAAGAAAATAAATATTTACCTTTTCACCCGGTTCCCATGACATGGATTATGTAATAAAAGGATGGCTCAGTTTGCCACGACGCGACGCGACGCCTGATAATTACGTCAAGATAGGCAACGTAAACTCGGTTAAGCAATTTCGGTTAGTTAATTCATGAGGACACGTTAAACTCACTGTATATTTATAAGATTGAGGGAAAGTTTCGTTTAAAGGACGATGGGGTAACGAATAATTTTCTTATGCACGTTTTATGATAGAAAATGCAGGTTATCATGTGTTCCTTGCCTATTTGTTTGATTTGTTAATTCTAAAATACATACAATAAGCTTCATATGTTATAGAGTAGTCAATTTCGAATTTAGAATATCGGAAACTTCTTAAAAAATGAATATCACGAGGACTGAAATAGTACTCGATGGACTCTTAACAAAACGGGCAAAAAGTATATTCTTCAAGAATTAAAACACCTGGCTTTCAATAATTTAATGTTACTAATATAATAAAATTATTAAACAACAGAAACGAGATGCACCAAAATGTATTACGTTATTAAAAAAACCTTTGTTAATAACGAAATTATAACCTATAATTTTAGAACTCACACGTGCAAGCACAAAGTTATGGCGTACTAAATCCATGGCAATGCGATATCGCACAGTCCTAAGGCAATGTTCTAAATAATATCACCATAAATTTCGTAATGGATACCATTCGTCTATGGCATTAGAGGGCTTTGAACCATAAATTCACTGTACTAAATCAAGTAACAATAGCAAATGCATAAACAACAGATTTAATCCTTCGTGTATAAGATGCCCATTATTTAAACAGGATCGTACCAATGACCTGTAGAGGATTTACACAGATAATGTGCTAATGGAGTAATTTTTATAAACGTTTAAACCGTGACATATGTTGTTTATGTAACAGGTCGATACTTATTGATAGCAGTAGTTATAGAAAAATTCTACAAATAATAATTTATGTTAGACTTTTTCTCTTTATCTTTTTTACTTAATTTAAATTTCTGTGTTACTACTGATTGTATTATTCACAGACAAAGCACATATACCTATTTATAGTTTTAAAGCATAAATTATGTAAATAAAACAATGATTGATTAGACCGATGATGCACTGACGAACTGATTGACAACTTTACCATTTCAATTAATTGAAATAAGTAGCTAAATGCTTTGACTTTGACCAAAAATCGAGCAGCTTTATAGTGCAATAAGAGTTTAATCAATTTCAAAACTACATGTGAGATCTCCATCGCTTTCATACTCAGTAATCAAACAGGAAACTGCATGACTCATGCGTCGGGATTCCAAATTGTATTCAGTCTTTTTATGACTCGGAATAATAATGACTGGATCAGACTTAAGGAAAATTATACATATTTGCAAATTCGAGGGCTATTGTCCTTATTAAAATAGTACTTACGTATTCATAGGTACATAGTATTTTAAGTTGGTATTTTTTAAACCACAGTGTACTGTATAATGTATTATAAAATAATAAATACTTGTACAATGTATTATACAAGTAATTTAGTAGAATAATAACCAAGGAAAACTCTTCGAATACCTATTCGGTTAGTAATATGAAGTATATATATTATTATAAAATTATATGGTCAAATAAGCTTCTTTATAAGGCCCAGTGAGAGACCACGTTTCAGCTCCATTGGTCATCGCTGGTAACACACATTAATCATAGACTTTCGTTTATAATGGATGCAGGTCGCTTTCAACCTGCCTATCTGGAAGTCATTGAAAGAAAAAACATTTATATGGAACCAGGCACGATGCAGCATAATTAACTACCTGAAATATAAAAAGACAATAAAGGTGTTGACAGTGGAAGTAAGAAAAACACTAAGTTAAAAAATTAAAACAGAAGAATCAGAAAAGAGACGCTAATAACATGCATCTTTCCGCTAGTATCTTAAGAACAGAGATATACATATTGGACAGACGATCTCTGTTCGATAAACATAACCATGGAGACTATTATGGCAATCCCTGTTAAGCAGAAGGGACCATAATTCAGTCCAGAGGGGTAGGTATAAGGAAAAAGTAATTAAACACTATGTTCTATAAAAAAAACAAGGAATAAAAATCCCAATACCCTATCTGTATCTATAGATATAATAAAACAGTCGAACTGGAAATTCTGTACATTAAAATTATTTAAACAATAAATAGTAGGGAGTGTTACTGGATAGGCTTAGATACCGAACACAAAGATGTGATTAAAAAAAATGTTGTCTGCCTGTCTGTATGTTCACGCATCATGCAAAAATTACCAGTCCGTTTACGATGACACTTGTTAAGATTATACTTTAATATCCTGGGCACAATATTGGGTATTTTTATACCGAAAAAGTATATACACGAAAAACCAAACTTAATTGTGCGACTCAATCCATAGACATAGTTACTGTACGACACGCAAATATAAGTTTGTCGTATTTTAGGTTGCCCGCAATGGAATTTACGCGGACGAAGCTATGATAAAATATTTCTTTGTATCCAAATTACCTACGTACGTATTTATTTAGTTGTGGTTTTCCAGTTTCCTATAAAACATTCAAGCATAATGTTCAAAACACCATAACGATATAGTTATCATAATTTCAATGATAATGCCAAGGCTGCTATTATTCTTACATTACGGATATCCAGATTCATTTCCTGTGCCGTTCAATATAAGATTTTATCTTTATTCACTATGATACTTTAAAGAAAATAACTTCTAGATATATGTTTATGATTTCTTAGTACTATTTTACTTATATGGCGGAAATTTTAATATATTACATTGTTAAGTAGCTACTAACTATTTATATTCCTTCCTGATTATAGCTAGCTATACTAAAATCTAATATAGTTTGAACACTTTTAATGTTATGTCAATATACCTATTAAAGTTCTATTACGAACACTAGAATTCTTTGTCAATCTAATTACTAACATAACATCACGCCTTTTTATCCCCAAGAGAGGTAGGCAGAGGTGCACATTAAGGCCCTTAATGCCACTGCATACATAATACTATACTGTCTGCCTCGTTGGCCGAGTGGTCGCAAGTGTGACTGCCAGGTAAGGGGTCCCGGCTTTGATTCAGGTACTACTGTACCAAAGTACTACTGGGTTTTAAAAAAAAATCTCAGCAGTACCACGGAGTCCGGAATTGTGTCCGGTATACGGCAATAGGTTCACACCCTATTACATGAGACTCATAAAATAAATAGTGAAAAGTGGGTGTTATATTGTACAGTGGCATTAAGTGCCGTAGTGTGCACATCTGCCTACCCCTTCGAGGATGAAAGGCGTAATGTTATGTATGTTATGTCTATACAACTTCAAGTGACCAATGTGTAATTGAATACAGGACAGATAGATTTCGTCCATGTTTTCATATTTACACGATAACATTGTTCAATGTGTTAAAACGACGTTAACGAAGTTATTGTTCGAGCGTAAACAACAGTATGAATGAACATGTTAATAATATGAATAACCCACGGGGAAATAACAATTCATATAGGTCATAAGTAGTCTTAAATTCGATTACTGAATCGGGTAAAATTCTATATATATAGGTATGTTTGGGTTTTTTATATTGTCATTTATAGTTTAATCGTGGAGTCTGGAAGTAGTGTTTAAAGTGTCATAGGATCAGTGAATTAGTCAAAATATTATTTAGTTTTTATAGTCTTAATTCACCATATCACGAAGTTTGTAATATGGTAAGTAGTTGATAATGTTTTGATACCCATTTTATAGATTAATAAATCGTGTGGTCGTGGTGGTTGTGATTGTGGTAGCCCGGAGGTTTAAGATAAGACACTCGCTTCTCATGCATGAAGGTACGGGTTCGAAACAATCGAAACCTACCAGCGGCAAGTACCAATGTGACTTCTTCCGAGTTATATGTACTTTCTAAGATTATTTAGACACCACTGACAAACGGTGAAGGAAAACTTCGTGAGGAACCCATTTCTAATATCTAATTAAAGTTTTAAAGAGCCAACCCGCATTTGCTTGTTATCGTTATATTCGTTATAAATGTTACCTAAATTATTAGTTCCGACCGACTTATATGATTAGTTTTGCGTAATCAATTAAGATCTTAATTAGTGCAACGTAAAGTTGATTATAGATTGAAATTAATACTATGATTATGTATAGGCTTAGAACATACATTGTTTTGGTTTTAACTTTACAATCGGAGTGTTATTAGAGGTATATCGAATGCAATGCGGATGTAGATGAGATGCAAATATGCTGTTGTTTTGAGTTATAGTTTGATTATGTAATTTGAGTCAATTTGTTCAGCATGGTACAACATAAAACCCTTTGGTTAAACAATGTCGCAGAGAACCTAACTGGTTACCGGGGCTCCGGCTCGAAGTGTAGGAGTAGGAACGAGGTAGTTTTTAGTCAGTAAGAGTCTGACACCCCCTCCCGCCTCACGTAGGCGGGAGCACTCGTTCGATGATTTTTCCTCTTAAAAAAAATGGTTAAACAATGTTATAGTAACTTACTGATATGACTACACAAAGTTAATAATTTTTCCATCTTAAACATTGATTTATGTAACAACGATGATTCATCTTGCCGTAAGCACTCGGCGTCACTGCGAGGTATCCTATTTCGTATTATACATTGTTTTTCATACCGTAGTGTAAAAAAATGTTGTGCAGTATACCTAATATTGATGTTTCATTTCATTGAAATCTGTTCAGTAGTTTAAGAGTGAATGATCATTATTTATTCTTCTTTTACATACTATACTTAAAACGGTTATTAAGTTATATCACTTAAGTTATTTCTTTATGTAATGACTAACTAAACACCTGTACCTAGTCATAGAAGTCAATAAAGTAATAATTATTAAAATGCTTAGGCTCAATTTATACAGCGCAAATGGAATCAAGCTTACAAAGTTACCAATTTTATTTTATGTAGCTTGCCTCGTTTGTTAGTTTGAGTCTACTTTAGTAATTGTTTAACCCCCTTGCTAACCACAGATCTATAGGAAATTTGGTACACACTCTTAATCTTGATGACCATACACATTAAACCATTTAACATTAAAAAATATATGTAACTAGCTACTTCCGCGCGGTTTCACACGCTCTGCTCAGCTCCTATTGGTCGCAGCGTGATGTTTTATAGCCTACAGCCATCCTCGATAAATGCGCTATCCAACACAAAACGAATTATTCAAATCAGACTTGCAGTTACGGAGATTAGCGCGTTCAAACAAAAAAACAAACTCTTCCGCTTTATATAATAGTATATAAGATAAAATAAGATAGGTACTTGTCTTTCCTTCCATAACTACGAATGCAATGCGGACTGCGTATATTAATAAACAACCTGCTTACAGGTTTACAGTTCAAGATAGACATGTTAACGTGTTTACACTGGATCCTATTAGGATTCAACTGTTAACGCGTTAAATCCGGCTTTGTTTAGTAGCGGTAGCAAAAAAACAAGCGCCACATAAACAAAAATATGGTACTTACTAAAGGTTTAAATCATAATACATTGTTACGTTGATGGTAATTAATTGTTAACAAGATATTTTTTAATTTGACGTAGGACCTTTTATCATATGAATGACAGGGCTCAGTTATAAATATGTACCTAATAATAACTGCCTCGTTGTCGTTGGCCGAGTGGTCGTAATTGCGACTGCCGGGCGAGGGGTCTCGGGTCCGGTATATAGCAATAGGCTCACCCCCTATTACATGGGACTCATAACATAAATAGATGTAACGAAACCATAGCGCGATCTATCTCGATATTAAGGCCATCTATCGAGCGACGTGACAACTCTGAATAATAATAATTATTGTATTATAAATGTTGACCGCTCTCAATAAAGTGTTATAAAAAATAACTTAATTAATCACATAACATTTAATTTCAAAATACCTGCAAGTAGGTAGGTACATAATGAATACGTAGAAAGTAAATATTTATTATGTTTGATAGTAAACCAGTGAGTAACAGTTAGGCAATACTAGTCCAGTTATATAGGACAGTGAAACACTTCCTTAACGATAACTTTGTTGCTTATGTTAGACTTAAGTTACAGGTTACAATCTTTTAAGTAAGTTACGCAGTTCCTTCTTAGTATTTCAAAGAGACTAAGCTTTGAGATGAGCTTAGATTTATTGTCCAACTAGCTGTTGCCCGGGACTTTGTCCGCGTAGAATATGATTCCTGTTTTATACCATGTGAGCGAATCGAGATAAAATCAAAGTCAAAGTCAAAATCATTCATTTCAATTAGGCCAGAATGGCACTTTTGAACGTCAACAAAAAAAAATTAAACGGGAAACTATTTGCTCATTCCAAGGTGTAGATTCCTATGGAGAAGAACGAGCAAGAAACTCCATAGGTTACTCTTTTTCAATCAGGTTCACAATACAATTTACTAGTTACATAGTTTTGCTGTTTGGATTGTGCGAGAACAATGTAACACTAAAATCCAGTCAAAGTGATCAATCTATCTATACCATGTCTGTATACCCAATTTCAACAAAATCGGTTCAGTAGTTTCAGCGTGATTGATGGATGTTTATCCAAACAAATAAACCTTCACATTTATAATATTAGTGTGATTATGTTCTTAAAAGGTTTCATCTGATCTGTGTTCTGCAGTCTATGGCCCTGTAGTAAAAATAACGTTGCCTATTATCAAAACAGCACAAACGCGCCATTTTTGTTTTCTTACAAATAAAATATCACTTTCATTATTTCGTACATACAATGCGTTTATGCAAATAATATATTTTTAACCAAACTATACCTCTATTATAATAATGGCCAAAATAAATCAAAAGTGAATTTATTCGTAACTTTATAAGGAATCCTAATAATGTATTTTAAGCTCAAAAATAACATTACCAAAATAATAAATTAAAACAAAGCTTTTAAATTACTGATCAAACACATATCAATCAGCAGTAACATAAATAAATAAACACATTTGTTTTGCTGTCTGTACGCAGATGTGCACGAGTTGCGTTTGTTGTCGTATCCTGGCTATAAATACGTGCGCCGGCGCAGGAATGCTAAGTTTACCAGAGTTTGTACTGTATAGGGTAGTTCTTGCGAACATAATTGTTTTATGGGTTTCTGGCTTCCCGTCGAGGTAGGCAGAGACAATAGAACGATAAATGACTTGATTCAGGCATAATTTATTTTTTTCACTTTATCTTAATTCATCAATCTCTTCAAATATGCCCGTCGATTGACTGTAGGTACTTTTATATTCATTTTTAAGCAATCTAAAGGCTTTTCAGTTTTTAAAACCCTAACGATATAGTCTGGAGTCCGGTAAAATGATAACATAATAGTATAAAAAATAATAGTATAAATGATACTAGGTAATTATTATACCTATTTTTGATGTCGCGGAGAACCTAACGGGTTACCGGGGCTCCAGCTCGACGTGCAGGAGAAGGAACGGGGTGGTTTTTAGTCAGTAAGAGTCTGACACTCCCTTCCGCCTCACCCAGGCGGGATTCATTCGATGATTTTCCCCGCTTAAAAAAAAACAATACCTATTTTTGATGGGGTTCAATCATCCAATGATTTCTCTCGCCCGGGTGAGGCGAAAGGCAGTGGCAGACTGAATAAAAACCTCGTTGTTACTCCTGCACTGCGAGCCGGAGCTCTGGCAACCCGTTAAATCTTCCGCGGCACAGCCCTATTGGGTCCCATCTGTGGTGGTCTGACAGCTCTTTGAGAGCGCGCAGAAGGCAGAAGGCGCCAGAATGCCTATCATATAACCTACCTATTAGTAAGCTAGGTAGACTAAATTCATGACAAAATTAACGAAAACTTATTGCTACGTTAATCATTTGTTTATTTATTATTCACTAGCTGTTACCCGTGACTTTGTCCGCGTAGAATATGAATTATATTCATATGCATGTAGTAAAAAGTTATTTTAATATAACAAACACATTCTAATTTTTAATTAACTAAAATCGCGGGTGATTTCAGTTAATTTGCGACCGCGCACGCTGCTCATGAGGAAGATCCCCTCTATGGTCCGAAACTAGTAGAGTTTTTCTCAATATATTCACGTGAATAACCTGCCATTTTAGTTAATTTAGTATGTCTCACGATGGTTATTATAAAAACACAAACACTCTAATTTTATTTATCTCTATAGATATATAGACAAACACTTGCATTATTTTACAGCACAAACCGATATATTAAATAGTTAAAAAATGACATATTTTACTACTTCTTATGTATATAGTATACAATATGTGCACTATATGCAACCCAATTACATAAATTAATTCATAAAAATATATTTTATGTTATAATGTATTATGTATAAATATTTCTATTATACAAATCTTGTGTAATGTATACTGAGAGTAAAAACAAAATTAATGGACTAATTGACTGCATAATCTAACTATAACGGCGCCAATGCATTAACATTAGACGAGACCAGATTTCAATGTGAAATTACTTCATCTAATAAAAGATATTTACATTTAACAAACATACATTATGTATGCATAAGTAGTGTAAAACCCCAAATTACGATGAATCCTAATATTATCTAGTAAAATATAAGATCTACCAGCTGTCTAATTGAATTTTTGACGTTTCAAAAGTACTTAAGATATAAGTGAAATAAATGCTTTGACTTTGACTTTGTACAGATCAGTTGCTGTAGCCAAATGCCATTTAGCGCTTGTCTACATGTAGAATAGAAAACTAAATTGTATGGAATTAACTTAACGTAAATTTTGACACGTGTCAGTGTCATCCCCATACATTTAGTTTTGTAATCTCTCTGTAGACAAGCGCTAAAGTGGCGTTTGGTTAAAGGCCCAGATTATGATCATTGTTCATTTCCAACTTTTACCACATACGCCTGGTAAATCTTAACTCGTCGAGTACCGTCATTATAGACACAATTATAGAACAATAGGTTGCGGTCATCGGTGACCGCTTGGTGTTTGACAGTTTAAGATTTAACCCATGGTATGCCGGGAGTGTAGATATACGCGAGACACAATATGTTTTCTATTGTATCTTATATGCCAGCAGATAAGAGGTTAAGTATCTACCTGTAATGATAGATATAAGTAACATAACATAGCAGAGGTGTACATTATGCCACTGTACAATGTAACCACCCACTTTTCACCAACTTTATAGATATAAGTCTATAGATATACCTAGTATAAGTAAATATTGAACAACAGAACATAGGGCAACCCAATATGGTACACAGAAACGTTAGAATGGGTGTGATTGCTTTAAAACCCAGCGGACAGAAATCGCAAACATGAATAAACACTCAGCGTGACGATACGTATCAACACAAATCTTAATGACGTCAAGAAAAAATCATCCCTTTTTAAAAAATCCTTACATTTACCAACTCATATCAGTAAATTCTTTATTAGTAAATCCTAAGATTTACTAATATACAGTCGTTTCCAGTAACATGTACATTATTGTACATTTGTATGCAATTCCACTTACATTTAGTATTATTTTCGATCTAAATCGGTTCATCTTTGGAGTTGCAACATCGGCTCGAGTGCTATTCAGATTCAAGAGCACTCGAGATGTAGTAAATAGGTTAATTAATGCTTTACGATTGCTATTTTAACAATGTTTTGTGTAAATATTATTTTTAACTTTATCTTAGAGGCTTTAAAGATGAAGATTTAATGTACTCAATAATAGGTTAGATTCAATGTTTACCTCTAGTATCTGTGATAATCATACTTATTGTTTTGTTTTTTTATTTTTTTTCTTCTTTGGCAACCGAGTCTTCAGTATGATGTTGTCGACTATACTGCCAGTGTCAAGTGGAGACGGCAGATTAATGAACCGTCGAACTTTGCGGTAGTTTTTAGTAGTTAGTAGCTGAAAGGACAAAACAATTGGATTAGTAAACATAACATAACATCACGCCTTTTATCCCCGAAGGGGTAGGCAGAGGTGCACTTTACGGCACTTAGTGCCACTGTACATTGCAACACCCACTTTTCACTATTTATGTTATGTTTCCCATGTAATAGGGGGTGAGCCTATTGTCTTATACCGGGCACATTTCCGGACTCCGTGCTACTACTGAGATTTTTAAATATCCCAGTAATATTTTGCCTGACCCGGGAATCGAACCCGAGACCCCTTGCCCGGCAGTGGTACTTGCGATCACTCGGCCAACGAGGCAGTCAGTCAGGGTTAGTAAACATATACATAAATATTAACAACTTTTTTACTGTATATGTACAGACATTGTTTTGTTTCTCAATATTAGTAGAAACAGCTTGCTTCAATGTGTAGTTATTTTTACGTCTTAACTTTTACTTTATTGTCAACTGTTTGAAGGAGGAGAAGGAAGGCAGGAGGAAGGAGAAGGAAGGAAGGTTTCAATTGAAGGAATAGTTCATAATTAATGTTTAGTTAAGTGAAGAAACACAATACATTTATCTTGGAACATCTGAGATTAGCTATGGGTATTTCTAACTTGAACTATGAACTGACACTTCCTGTATTTATTAAGGAGTGTTAGGTTGTGTGTGTGACTATAGATTAACTATCTTGCATTTACATTGTTTCACTTGTATTGAAGAAATCACTCGTCATAACACATCGTAGTTACCTGCATGCAAACAGACTTCACATTTCTACCGAAATAGATCTTAAACATAGCGTCTTTTACTTTCTGAAAATGTGAGTAAAGTATAACTGACTGCACTGTTGGTACGATGGCTCTGCATCTGGCTGCTGTGCAACGTTCGCGGGTTCGATTTCCGCACGGAGCAACTCTTTGTGTGATCCACAGATTGTTGTTTCGGGTCTGGGTGTCATGTATGTGAACTTGTATGTTTGTAAACGACACGACACAAAGTTTAAATAAAACTACATTACCACTTTTACTGATAAGTCTACGTGTTAAACAAAGTCATTATTTTACCTATCAAAAAACAAAAGTAATAAATCTAAATCAGCTTGAACTTACCCAAAAATATCAGTAACAAACTCAAGCTCTTAAAAATATCAGACAAAATTATCTTAAATACCAATCAAATTAAGATTCAAAATAGATATCATCTTCCCATAAAAGTGAAGTGGTTCCAAATGCTGAATGAATGCAGTCTCGCATTTAATTCAATTCACATTGACACTATCGCCAGGCCAACTGCGGGGCAAGGCCAAATCTAATAGACGCCATTACGATCTTCTTTGATAAAAACCTGATTTCACTACTTCATCGTTATGTTTTTAATTTACACATAACATAACATCACGCCTTATATCCCCGAAGGGGTAGGCAGAGGTGTACATTAATGCCACTGTACAATGTAACACCCACTTTTCACTATTTATGTTATGAGTCCCATGTAATAGGGGGTGAGCCTATAGCCATATACCAGGCACAATTCCAGACTCCGTGCTACTACTGGGATTTTTTTGAAAAACCCAGTAATACTTTGCCCGACCCGGGGATCGAACCCGAGACCCCTTGCCCGGCAGGCGCACTTGCGACCACTCGGCCAATGAGGCAGTCAATGCAATGCAATGCAATGGCAATGAGGTGTTTTTAATTTAATAATGCAATTTTGAATATGTTGGTGAAGTGATGTTTGGGGAAAATGCTGAGGTATTGTTACTTTTATTTTGAGACGTAAGGAGTTCTGGATTGAACATATGGATGGATGGAAAGAAAAGTATGCCGCCGATAGATTGTGTAAGAAATGATAATTATGAAAGGAAAATACGCACTCAATGACTGTATTATAGTAGAGAATGGAAAAACAAGACATAACATGTATTTACATTTAACTGCATGGTTGTCGCAGTGGCTGGGCAACTGGCTGCCGCGCAACGTGTCGCAGGTTTAATTCCCTCTTTGTTTGATCCACAAATTGTTGTTCCGGGTCTGGGTGTCATGTGTATGTGAACTTGTATGTTTGTAAACCCACCCACGACACAGGAGAATATGCGCCGACCCTAAATAACTTAAAATTAGAACAGGAATCAATGAAGTCTGTTAATGAAAACGATGTTTTTATGGGAAGATAAATTGGCAAACGTAATTACGTAATGAAAGGAATCTCCCAGTTAAATGGTATTGATGGTGATTGTATTTAAAAGCAATTGTTGTAAATCTGACTACTTCGGTTCAGTTTTATCTATAGAACTTACAACGAACTTATTAATATACCTCTAGTTCAAACCCTTGAAAAAAGCAATGAGGAGTACCTTTTAGTAGGCCGGCTAGACGTACATATTTGTAATTCATCTGGTGTTACGACTCACGAGTGTACTTGAACGGGCTGATCATCCACCATAAGGTGTTCTGTCTCCTATCCCATATCAGAAGTAAATATTTCAAGCAACAGTTCTTTTCATAGTCTACACGAGTCAAGTTCCACGAAAAACACACATATGTAGGATGCTTTAAGTGTGTAATTGGAACATGACAGGATGAAAAGACGAATGCTTAGCATTTTTTTATGGCATAAGCCGGTAAACGAGCGACGGATCACCTGATGGTAAGTAATCGGTGTCGCTTATAGATACCTGGAACACCAGAGGTGTTACAAGTGTGTTACCGGCCTTATGGGGATTAGGAATTTGAGAATTGTTGAGAATTCAGGGATTGGGTAGAATGGGGTCGTAATTGAACCTCCGGTAATCTTACACACTTGATGAAACTCAAGCGTTGTTCCACGTCGGTTTTCTGTGAGGCCGTAGTGTCACTCTGGTCGAGCCCATTCGTGTAGAAGTATGGCTCTTCCGCACCTGAACATAGTCCCACATTTTCAGTACAAATAAAATACGTTGAAAACTTCAGGATAAAAAACTGTTCATAAATATTACAGGTATGCTAACAATGACGTGATTCACGAAACTTGTTTCATTATGATAAATATTATTATTAAGCACAAACGAAGACCATTATAATTATAATTATTACTAGGTGTTGCTCGCGACTTCGTCCACGAATTTAGAATATGAATTTTAGGACATAACCCATTTTGTTTTCCAAAATAAAAGTACTTAAGCTATGTTACTCCTTAGTACATCAGCTAACTGGCAATAAAAGTCCCGTCAATATCGGTTCAGCCATTCCAGAGACTAGGCAGTACAAACAGATAGACAGACACAAATCGTAAAAAAAATATTTTGGTATGTGTATCGTATGTATATGTATATTCATATGCATGTAGTAAAAGCAGTTAATTTAATAATACAAACAGACACTCCCAATTTTATTGATCTGTATAGATAAAGTTATAGGTACAATTGATAACAGTTGCATGTCATGAAATCATTGACACGATTCCATCTTTTCTGAGTGACTAGCAGATGAAGCTACTCCTCTGTGTCAAATCTCTTTATTAATTTTCAACTTTACAGTCTTCATATAAAGTCAAAAATAGAATGATAGCAATTGACTAATTAGTGTCAGTAGGTTGACGTGCTACCGTCTGTACTTGTAGTACCTTCGTGTTGTGGTACTAACACGCTAGCTATCGTTTTTATGGTATTCACAACTTTAAAGTTAGCTTTAATAACAGTTTTCATATCGATTAGTTTGTCCCGAGAAGTATGTGCAAAGATTCTAACGTTTTTTTTACTCACTGGCGCAAATATAGGTAGGGGTTTTAGACCAATCACAGCAGCTGTCAAATATCGAACGTCCAATGGTGTGACTGTAGCTAATTCCCTATTGGACGAAGAACGAATGACTCACACAAGCGCCATCTGTTGTAAAAGATACGGTTTCTTTAAGGGCGGGAAATCATCCAATGATTTCTCCCGCTCGGGTGAGGCGGGAGCGAATGTCAAACTCTTACTGACTAATAATCACCCCGTTCCTTCTCCTGCACTTCGAGCCGGAGCCCCGGCAACCTGTTTAGTCCTTCGCGGCTCCATATCCAGCAAAAATACGGTATTCCCCAATGAAATAACTCATCAGAAGGAATATTAGATACACATACATTTCTGTCAATATTAGATACACATATATGTCTGTGGTTATAAGTCAGTAAGAGTCTAACACTCCCTACCGCGTCACCCAGACGGGAGCAGGCATTTTATGATTTCCCCCCCTTAAATAAACACATACCTATGTAGGTAAATACTAAATACTACTTTATATCCTAGATATGTATCTAGGATATAAAGTAGTATTTGTGTAATTTCTAAACCTCAAATTATGCAGCTATTCCGGTTAAGTTCTTTCCCCATCATAAGGATTAACAAGTTAATCAATACATGTTGTGGTGGTCCATTTGAAATTGTGCTCAAATCCTTTGTAAAAAGGTACAATGTCTAAACAGTTATCAGTGTATGCACAGATCCAATTTATTTATTGCTGTCATCTGTGTCAAGGGCTAGAGCGTAACTGTTATGGATAGTCACATCTCAGATTAGGATAACTGGTACCAGTTTAACAAGTTAGGTAGCCTAGTTTGGAGATAGAACTTCCCCGTTATGTAAATACGTATACTATAAATGATGAAATCTCTGAAATATACTAGTTTATCTTTCATTTCTTAAATGAAATCGTTGCTTGCCTCTTGCACCTTCCATTTATTCTTCTTTGCATCACCCAAAGGTCAGACTGGTAGAAAATGCCTGTGGCATCAAGTCCCCCTAATTGTACACTTTATGTATGAAGCAAATTAAATAAATAAATAAATGCATAAGCTTTGGGTGCATTCATATAATTAACAGTTTATTTGCGACTAGCTGACCCCGGCAAACTTAGTACCGCCTAAAAGTTTTTTCTCACCTTTTAAACCTTCCCTAGATTTCCACGAACCTATCAAGACCAAAACTAGCCAAATCAGTTCAGCCGTTCTCGAGCTTTAGCGAGACTAACGAACAGAAATTCATTTTTATTTATATAGATTTTTTAAGAGTTTAATACCAAGGCTGTCTTTTTTAGAAAAGTTTCCTAAAATTTTGACTCGTACCTTATCCCGAACAATATTTTCAAAAAAAGGTTTGTAGTTTGCTATTTCATAATTGCCGCTTTCTTACAATAGTTTTTACTGTCTACAGTGCTTTTTTTAAGATTTTAAATAAACAGAAACCTCATATATGAATCCATAGTCTGCCTAGTCCAGACACCCATTAACAGACTTAGTGTTTTTATTTTGTCATTCATAAACAAAAAAATACCTATTAAAAACAAAATACAACAAAGATATTCTACCAATATCAGTTCCGTCCGTTCACGTTTTTAATATACTGTTTTTTAATTTACGCCGCAACTAATCTAATTATTTCGCCATTTATTCACTCGTGGTCCTATTGAGTAATTCTAGATTCTGAATTGCGAACACTAGGCAATGCTAGGCAGACACGGCTACAGTCTACATGTACTACATTCACCTGTATCTGGGTTGTTAACTCTCAACAGAGAAGTGATGGTTTTAGGCAATTGTTGTAAATATATGTTTGTTAACAATTGCCTTAGAGGTCAGACCGTGTATATGATAGCGCTGTTTGCTGAACTTGGCTGACGCGCGGACGCGCGTCTCGATAATCTGATTTTACGCTGTAGAGTAAATTTTATATGATGTAGGTTTGCACTGAAAATCTTCCTATTATTTCTGACTTTCTGTTTTTTAAAAAGTTTATTATTAACACATTAAACGCCTTGGTGATCATCGGTGACCGACATTAGCGGAGGATTTGCCACCAACAGATTTTTATTGACAGTCAAAGCCTTAGAAGAATTATATAAAGCAATATCTTGTTGACTGAGTGATCAAAAACGAGGCTTCTAAACATAGTTCATAAGTTTAATCCATATACATATTTCAACATTTCGAAGCAGGTTACTCACGTGAGTATACTGAGAAAGGCTCTACTAGTTTCGAACCACAGAGTAACCCGCAATTTTTAGTTAATTAAGTGTGGCTCACGAATGTTGTTATAAAAACATTTCGAAGCAGCTCGCTTAGACAGTAAAATTCAAAAAGAACATCACACAATTTCATATTTTAAACTAAGTATAAAACTTGTAAGAGGCCAAATGTATCTTATACCATTGTACCTATCTCAAAAAGCACACTTCTCCATAACCCATCTAAAGATCCCAAAAAAAGGATAGACAATGTAAAGAATGACATAAAAGAGAAAGGACTTTGTGTTATAATGGCGATTAATGTCTAATAGGAGAGAATGAAAACGAGGTCTTTGTGCCGAGTGCTGACTCCAAGTAGACGAATGGAGTTTCTTGCTCGTCCTTTTCCACTGACGGACAGACTGACAGACTATTATTTATTTTATATATGTTGACGTTTCAAAAGCACCAAATTATGGTTCAATCGAATTAAATGCTTTTGAGTTTTTTTTTTAATTAGAATGTAGGGCAGGAAAGACAAGAAGTAAAACAACCATAAGCACACCAGCTCCCTGCTATACCTGTACATTTTAAGCTACATTCTCCAACACACGTGCTAATCATGGAAATTAGAAACCCTCTTATGATGAGGAAAACCATAATCCAGTAGGTAGTGGACCGTCACGGACCGAGGATGATGACGATGAACAGAATTAGATATACTTTCTTCACAATTACTTGAAACCTGAACTTTGAAGGTCTAATTCCTACAATAACGCATTCAATTAACTAAACAACTAATTACTGATGAACATACTGACTTCAAAACTCCTTTGATTATAACCGAATGACCCAGATAGTTAATAAATGCGGAAAATTACATACTATGTAATTGAATGAACGTCAATCAAGCTGTTTGTTTGTCAATAATGCAATGGAGAATGTGTATCAAGTTACATGTAGGTATGAAAACAAAATTTAATACTATTTGGTAATAATTGATTCTTGTTTATATTTGTCATGTTGTCAATATGATAGATGATATGCAAATTATTTGGGCAAGATGTTTCATCGATGAGACGCCGCGTCGACGTGAATGTCGAATGGTTGCGACCGGAGCTGAGGACGATCTAGCGAATTGCCGGGCTTGGAAGCACGAGTAGGAACGGAGCGATTTTGAGCCAGTAAAAATCTGTCACTCTCTCTCGCCTCACTCAAGGCGGGGAAGTCATTGGTTAAAGTTCTGGATTTTCCTCCTGAAATAATAGCAGAAGCTATCAATAGAAAGACAATGATTTCTTAGAATACCACATCCCAATCGATCATGAATATAAGTCCCTGGTGATACACATATATATATATATTTTTACGTTTGACCACTATCTCGCCTCGTGGTAAGCGGTGATGCGGTCTACGATGGAACTTACACGTGTGGTATGATGTGTCTGGGAACTATTCGAGTTCCTCGTCAAACATTGTTATTATATTAATAATAACACAATCCGGTCTGAATGCACATCACTTACATCGAGATACTCATTGTTAGATAATTAGATGGCTGATGTAGGGTCACAGTAACACATTTAGGGTATACACATCAACCTATACAAATCCAGTATAAACTGAACTTTTAATGTTAGGAATGATCATACAAAGTGGGTCCACGATAAACTGGAATGTTAAGCTCAATTTGTGTAAGATCTTCTATTGTCTGTCAGTACTTTGTAAATAACAACAAAGCCCAGTATTTAGACTACTTCAAGAATACAAGACGTTTCCCAATTCGACCGTATTATACCCCTTTCTATCTACTCTGTCTCTGTCCTAAATTTCAACGTTTTAGTTTAATATTACTACTTTTATTGTAAACATGATTGCAACATTAAATGAAACTATTCAACACACAAAAAAAAAACAATCATACATGATACAATAAATCAACACTATCATACGTTGCCGTTGGCAGTACCTAGCGCCATCTATTAGCCGCGCCTCTGCAACATTTTGTTAGTTAACGCGAACGCGTATTTCGATAACGCTTGTATGTGTCAGGATGGCCGAGCGGTCTAAGGCGCCAGACTCAAGGTTTCCTTGCCTGTCAAACAGGTTCGAGTTGTTCTGGTCCTCTCTGAGGGCGTGGGTTCGAATCCCACTTCTGACAAAACTTTTTGTTGATTTTATTTAACTTTTTCGTGATGTTTAACGCATTTTATTTGACTTTTTTCGTGATGTATATCGAATTAAAGTGCTGTTCCGTTTTATAGAATCAGTGTCAATTGATTATGTAATGAATTCCGAATTGTGATCTCGATTTCTGATTTTAGTTGTGTAACTAAAACTACCGGTGATTTGAATGACATAATTTTTGTATAACAGTATTTATAACGAGTACCTACTAACTAAATAAATTGTTATAATACAGTATTCAATTAACTCGTCGAGTACCGTCATTAACTCATTATAGACACAATTATAGAACAATAGGTCGCGGTCACTGGTGACCGCTCGGTGTTTGATAGTTTAATTCAACCGATTTTATGATTTGAAAAAGCAATGTTAGGGTCAACTTTTTAATCGTTAGTTAATTTTTAAGTGTGGAATACAATTATCAACAGATTTTATTGTGGAAATATTGTCAAATATTCCAGCTTATTACTCAGTTAAAATTTAACAGGCGTTGTAAAAATCGGCACTTGGTGGCGTTTTAAACAAAAATAGAATTGAAAATAAGTGTCTTATTAATTTACATGGCTAAGTAAGTAGTCGTAAGTTCATGACCTTAGTATTTTGACGTGTTTGAAGGTGTGTCAGTGTACTATGACATATTCAAAAGAAGATATATTTTATGTTCAGTATACACGGCAGCAATTCCAACTATATGAATACCTCTACATATATATTTTTCGATTTCGACAGACCGTATCTTCTGGTAATAATGTTGAAGTTCTATTGAAAGAATTTCTATTTTATGGTACCTAGATTGATAAATCGGATTACAACTTTTTAAAGAAATACATTTTTTTGACAACATATCAAAATAACGTTTGTTAATTAAACTGTCAAACACCGAGCGGTCACCGGTGACAGCAACCTATTGTTCTATAATTGTGTCTATAATGACGGTACTCGACGAGTTAATAAGTAATCTACCTAGTACCTACCCACGAATATTACAAAATAAATGTTCCAAACACACACGATTTTGCTACTATTCCATAATAACTGAGAGACGAAATCCAACTATATTCCAAGCAACTGAACGTCTAATGTTGTCTGCATAAGTGCCGTGCGTGTGCGATGATTCTTGTTCATAATCACATTTGACAGGCTAATTTCAACTTTATTTCATTAAATATAAGGTATTTTATTGTCTACAGGTGTGCAGTGCGTGTGTGATGGTACGGACGCACACGGTGCTGCTGCTGGCGGTAGCACTGTGCGGCGCCGCCACCACGCTCGACTCCGAACTCGGGCTAGGCAAGGCAATCAACATATTTATGCGGTGAGAACTACCAAATATACTAAATATACAATATATAATACACTAGCAACCCGGCGCGGGCCTGCGGACGGCGAGCCTGGGTGGCTCCCCGTCCGACCAGAAACAGACCCGAGCATATGGCGCGTCGGATTCCGCGCGCGCTTCAAAGAGCCATCAGACCACCACAGATGGGGCCCAATAGGGCCGATGCCGATTCGGAGTCGTGGAGAACCTAACGGGTAACCGGGGCTCCGGCTCGACGTGCAGGAGAAGGAACGGGGTGGTTTTTAGTCAGTAAGAGTCTGACACTCCCTTCCGCCTCACCCAGGCGGGAGCAGTCATTCGATGATTTTCCCCCCTTAAAAAAAAAACACTAGCAACCCGACCCGGCTTCGCACGGGTAACGGCTTCGCATTCTTTAAGAATCACTCTATCTATTTAAAAAAACCGCATCAAAATCCGTTGCATACTTTTAAAGATCTAAGCATACATAGGGATTTTGTTTTATACTATGTAGTGATTACTATCCCTAAATCTCTCAATCTTCAAATCCCTTCAAAAAGCAGTGTAAGTTCTTCTGACTTCTCTTATGTTATTGTCCAAGGGCGGCGATTGCTTACCATCAGGTGATCTGTAACTGTATGCTTGTTTGCCTGCTATCTAAAGAAACAAAGTCTTCAAATATTTCACTACTTATAAAATAGACCAAAATATTTTGATAAGATTATTATTAATCAATTTCTCATCATCTTCCAGATATGGCTACCTCAGCATCTGTATGCGGGTGGTCCCTCGCAACGACACGGAAGGCTGGGTGTTCAGAGAGCCCACAGTCTCCGTGTTCAGGGAGGTGGAACAGTTCTCCATCGCGCCAACTCCTCGTCACGCGAAGACTCTCTTCGACGGAGACTTCCACATGGAGTTCTGCGATAACCTGAAGCAGTTGCTTCAGGCTTACTTTAGGGATTTTAGCTTTGAAAGGTACGGGTGACGGTGACCATGTTTATGTCTACTTTTATCGTCTTTTTAGGCTCGCAAAGATGTGCTGTGACCAAGGAAATTAGAAAATACGTGGTAAGACCAAATTTATTTAAGTTTTTGTTAAGGAAACTACATCCAGTAAGAAATTACATTAACTCGTCGAGTACCGGTTTTGTAGACACAATTATAGAATAATAGGTTGCGGTCACCGGTGACCGCAACCTATTGTTCTATAATTGTGTCTATAATGAAGGTACTCGACGAGTTAATACTCACCTGGAGTTTAAGCCTAACAGGAGAATAAAGTTCCATCCACTCCGTATGCAATTCCATGGTATGCGACTGTTTCTACACTCGTTCTGAAAATATCCTCATGGATATTTCATCCTACCTTTTACGAAACCAGCTTGAATCCATGACATGTTTAAGTCCTTGGAACTGTTCCAAAAACGTAAGTAATCTACTACTTATCCTTTTAATCAAAATAGGACAATCTCAATTAATATTCCTATTCATGTACTTATGCTTCGTCTAAAATTATTGATTTTTAACACTAGATTTTGACGTTCCAGACTGGAGCGTCCATGGCGTGCATTCACCGCTGGCTGGCCGACGGACATCATGGCCAGAAACCTAGGCATTAACTCTTCCTTCATCAATGGAGATCACTGCTACGTTCTTGTTAGAGTTTCCAGGTAATTTAACACTTTATGGACTACTAGCTTTTACCCGCGGCTTCGCTCACGTCACAAAAGGATAAAAAGTAGCCTATGTGACAGATACCAATACATACAGCGCCATCTATACCAATACTTTTGTTTTCCCTCGGGAATATCAAATTTTTCCGGGATAAAATAGTACCCTATTATTTAATACAGACTTCTAACTTTACGTCTGCAAAAATTCAAAGCAATCGGTTTAGTAGTTACGGCGTGAAAGCGGAACAAACAAACAAACAAACTCACTTTCCGATTTATAATATTAGTAAGGATTCAAATTTTCGAAAGGATGTTACCTAAATCATCAATCATCTTTCGCCCTAAGTGAAGCCAGAGAGAATGTCAGACTCTTACCGACTAAAAACCATCTCGTTCCAATTACTGCTCCGTGTCATAGCCTCCGTACCGGCTACCTGTATGCAACCCTGGCTTTCTTTCTGATACTTGGACAAGCAATAGTCAAACAAGCATGATGACATTGTGCTAAATTCTCTTTTTACAAGAGGTGGTTTTGCTGCTAGAAAATGTTTCATTCATCAGGGAAATTGTTTTATTTTGCTCGAAAACAAAACCTTCACAGCAGGCCTCATTTCGAGCTTAACGGGTTGCCGGGGCTTCGGCTCGAAGAGCAGGAGTAGGAACGGGGTGGTTTTTATTCAGTCAAAGTCTGACACTCC
The DNA here is from genome assembly GCA_038387885.1 of Spodoptera picta. Classification (NCBI taxonomy): domain Eukaryota; kingdom Metazoa; phylum Arthropoda; class Insecta; order Lepidoptera; family Noctuidae; genus Spodoptera; species Spodoptera picta. Next base: position 512,310 of record JAZHFQ010000308.1, read on the forward strand.
GAAGTCATTGGATGATTATCACCCCTCAAAAAAGGGCTCATTTCAATCTTAAATCTACAAGGTATTACTTAAGTTAAATAAGCACCTAATTTAAAATGTTATTCTATGCTATTCCAGGTTTCGTGAAACAGCCAAATTAAGTGATTTGCCAGGGAACATAGCCGTGGAGGATGTAGTCTATGACGCGATACAGGAGGCCAACATAGGCGACACAGCATCCATCGCTGATTTTATTAGAAAGTACGGTTCCCACTACATTGCGTCGTATATCACTGGCAACTCGTTATATCAGGTACCTGTTGTTTGTTTAATTTTATTCTTAAGCCCCTTTCAGTAAAATTTGGGGTTTTAAATTAATGATCAGTTAAAAACTTAAATATGATTAATGAAATTGTGACTTAAAGGCGACTAAAATAGGTACCTACTAAGCATTAGTGTATACCTACCATACGTATAAAGTAAGTATGCAAGAAATGGACATTAAGGAAAAGTTTATTTAGTCCCAGATTGAGAACTACAATCGACTCTATGCCAGCTAAAAGAATTTCTAAATCGAAAAGCTCGCCCTATGAAATTTTACCACTGAATTTAAATGCTCACTATTTACATCATGAGCACACTTAAATACCTAAGTGTCATTTATAGTGCAAGTTTGACCTTAAACTTAAATTAAACTACCTATATTTAATATGTTCATAATACTCCAGGTATTTGTGTTTTCCCGTGGCGTGTACACCAGGATTAAAGAACGCGTCAAGTCCCGAGGTATCTCTGACATACCGATCTCTGAGATGAACAACTTCTTCTCTCCACTCTTCGCCGAACATGTTGGCGCTGTCAAGGTTTGGACTGTGTGTCGCTTGGAGCCTGATTCTACATAAATTCTGGATTAGATTGTTAATACGTCTATATGTGTAATCTGCATTTGATAATGCATGTTTTGATTTTATTTTCAATATCAAAGTCCTAAGTTTCTAGATGATTTTGATTGTAACGTGTAAATTCTTCCTAAAGTATCTTATAGACCTAGTAGTATCGTTATACCTACATTATTAGTCGCTAAATTAAGGAGCGAGTCGATAGAAGTTATGCATGCTACTTAATGTACCTATGTGGTAAAATCAAGTTCTATTGATCGAAAATTTTATTAATAAAGCACTGAATTTAAACTAGTATTCTTTGGCCTTTCTTCAGCGTTATCCAAAAAGTGTAGAATCAGGCTAAACAATGCATGAACCATCCATAGGTACAATACACCATCTCTACCAATCATGGATGACATTATGCATTAATTCATAATCGACAAACTTCTTTTCATTCATTTCATACGAATTTAAATCATTGTCATTATGCATGAGCATCGTCATGTACTTTGCATACATTCTCTCTCCTTCTCTATTTCTTATCATTATTGTTATCGTCATCATTATCATCAAAATGTCTGTCATTATCATGTTTATTATTTAGACATTAGATTTAGGACATTCTAATATTGATAAGACGGTAAGTACCTAAAGCAGATCTACTTCAACTGGTCAAATCCTAAGCGGTCACCGGCGACCGCTTATCAGTCACTGCATTATCGACCTTATATCCGATGTTTAGAGTGTTGCTTTTGTATGGATTTTCGGTACGATATCTCAAGTAATTAAAATTCATAAAAAATGGATCCAAGGGAATAGGCCAAAAACATTACCTAAGAAGTATTTAATTCAACACAAAGTCAGTGTCATCAATTCCCACTTTGACTAAAATATAAAGAAAGTTATTGCTTTAAAAGAAAGAGAGAGAATATCCCAATTCCAACGCAACAAAAAGAGAGAACAAATAAAATAAATGAAAAGATGTTTATACCACAGTCTAACCTCGACACAACCCTGGAGTACACGCAACAAAATTTTAAAATTAGAATAGAAACATGATATCTTGTCTATGCTCTCACTCCAGGTATTTGTGTTCTCTAGAACGGCATACTCTATGATCAAAGAGAGGTTAAAAAGTAAAGGGGTAGCTGACATAACGGCTAAGGAACTTGAAGGATACTTTTCACCATGGCATGCCAAGCATATAGGCCAGATAAAGGTAATATAAGCAAACATTACCGAATTGTACTAATTTAGCCTTTCGGCCTATATTTTATCCAATCGAAATAACCGTTAAAAATTGATTGCTCAACAGTTTGACACTAGGAAGTTTTTTAATAAACTCACGCATATTAGCGCCATCTAGGGAGCGTAATAACTTATACGACTACTTTGCAGCTATCTGTTTAAAAAACCGTTTTATGCTAGCTAGATGGCGCTCATATAACCTAGAGTCCTCTTCATTCATTACAACGCCAACATTGCATTAAACTTTACTACATTACAGTCATATGTCCATTTTTTTCAAGTTCAATTTCTCTTCATCATTTTCAATCATTACATTCCATGGGTCATTCGAAATGATTTTTTTTATTTTATCTACCAAATTCGACATAATTTAAACATTTTCTTTTCCAGGTGGCCAGTGGCAATAAAACTGTAGAAAACTGGGCGATGAAGCGCCTAAGGGTTCACTACTACATTTTCTCATACCCCAGCTTACTAAAGCTGCATGGAGAACCTTCTTTACTTAGGAGTCTGGACACCTTACTAGGAAACGAAGCCTTATTGCAGTTAGAATTAAAGACATTATCCCCTGCATTTAAGGACGTGAAGAAGAAGAAATGGTTTGAAGAGGTCATAGACAATTATTTAAAACTTTGGGAAAGTAACATGTGACGTATCGTTAGTTAATATTTTAGTTAAATAGTGAATATTTTATGAAGAGATGTTGCAAACTGATTAGCTATTAATGTCAACATTATTTTTGAAGAAAATGTTTGACATTAACAGGGTTGGCTGTCCCGAAAAAAATAGGACAAAATTCGGTCGTTAAGTCGTGAAATTTAAAAGATTTTCAACCTTATTGTTTAGTTTAAGAGTTGTAAATCTCTTAATTGAATATCTTTGTTGAAATTTCCAGCCCTTAGCTAATCAATCTCATTGAAACAATGCATAAAAGTGACCATTTTAGCAACTATTAAAAAAACAACGAACATATTTATTTTATTGTGAATTTTCAATTAAAATGATGTAGTTTTTAAGTACAATAAAATTGAAATGTATTCGTTAAGAGAATTGTGATTACTTAATAAACTAATCGATTCACAAATTGTGGTCAAATAAACAAATTAATGCTATCTATATCTGAATGAAGTGAATCGAATTTTGAACGACTTGTATGAATATAAGTAACTATAAACTGTATTTTTGTACATATTATATTATCACAGTGTGCCTTAATTATATTGTTCCAAAATTATTGATTATGATATTTACAAATGCATTATTATAAACATATGATTCCACTGCAGACGAACTCTTTAAAATTGTCTATAGGTACATTAAAGAAATAACATTATTCATCACAAATCAACTACAATACGTACAAATATTTATTTGATTTGAAATATAAGCTAACGTTAGGTTCAAAAAAATTTAGATGCCATATCTCCCTTTGGAAAATCTCTATGAATCTAAAAAAACAACCTCTTTTTGTCTATGATTCATTCATTAGTACACAAATAGAACGCTAGAGGCGCTGCTATCGTTTAAAGATGTTAATGTTGATAGAAAATAATGATTTTTTTTTTCAGTTCGACTGTCTGCATTAGAATCAAAGTTTCAGAACCTTTTAAAAAGACTATTTAAAAAAACAAATCTGTCCATTAATGTAACTTTTAAAATATTTAAATGACAATAAAATATAGTTGTAAAGTGCAATAAGAGATTTCGCGAAGCGAATGCGAGATCATAAAACTGTATGCATTTAGTTTCAAATAAGTAGTTAAATTATAAGTTTTAATAATTAAGGTGGTGTAAATATTATTATTTCGATAAATTAATTAAAGTTATTTTGTGACTGAGGTTGTTGTATTTTTTATGATGAAATAGGACCCCGGCAATGAACATCATCAATATTTTTTTGTAGACTACGTTCGTATCAATCCCCTCTTTTTTGAAGTAGTTTAATTTATACACTAAAATCTTCTCCACCACCACTAAGTTGATTGTATAACATAACACCACGCCTTTTATCCCCGAAGGGGTAGGCAAAGGTGCACATTACAGCGTATAATGCCACTTTACAATGTAACACCCACTTTTCACTATTTATGTTATGAGTCCCATGTGTGGTGCGCCTATTGCCATTAAAAAAAACCAGTAATACTTTGCCCGACCCGAGAATTGAACCCGAGACCCCTTGCCCGGCAGTCGCATTTGTGACCACGGCCAACGAGGCAGTCTTATTATACCTCTATAGTCTATTATATTTTAGTTAAAAAACAGAACCTTTTGTTACCAAACCCCTCTGTAATTGAGGCCATTATAATTAAAAATGTCTGTACCTAAGTACAATCTAAACGTGGTTAACCAAACACTTCGCGGGTTCAAAGACCTAGTGTTATCTGATAACAATACCCAGTAGTTTCTCAATGAGCTGTTTAGTACTCTAACAATGTACAGCTGCACATCAACCTATCCTCAACAGCAAATTCCTTCAGTCAATTTTAAACTTTATATCTTGTGCTATAGAATTGAATGTACTTTAAAGAATTTTGTTAGAAAGGTACAGTTTAACGTGCTGTGAGTTAATAATGGGATATGTACGCGGAAGCGGAAACGAGGACAATCTGTGTTCCTAGCTGGATACTGGATAGTGTCAATAATATTATGTTTAGTTGTAATTTATCATGGGTTAGTGGTTATGGACATGCGCTGGGATTTATACTTTTATATGACTCATTGTCTCTAGTCACAAAACAGCAGTGTGAAGCTTCTTTTGAGTTATATATTTGTTTTAAAAATCTTCTATTTACATACGAAAACAGAGTTATCTTCGACTTAACCCAGGCAGTTCGACACTTGACACTTTTGATTTCAAGAAAAGACGCCTGACATTTTCCGCTGAACAAGATGGGGGACAAAATGCTGCTAATAACGATAACTGTACACTCATCATGTAGTTAGTAGGTAAATAGACTATATTTTCCGTTTTTGAAGCAATGAATTATATTTTTCGGTGGATCGAACACATATGGAAAGACAGCGTGCTGAAAGAGACATCCGGCGTCAAGGATTTTAGACCAGCTCCTTGAGCACTGGTTTCCTACATAGGTCAATTCACCACCTTATTATGAGTATTCCTGTTATGGAATATCCAAAGGATTGGGGACAAAATACTGCTAATAACGATAACTGTACACTCATCATGTAGTTGGTAGGTAGACTGTAGTAGATAGAGACGTCCAATTCTAAAGAAAGGTCTTCTTTATTGATTCACCTACAAGCCGAACTTGTCGAACTCTGCACTCATTTGAATACAAAATCTAAGTTTTAATATTTAAACGAACGCAAATAAACTTAAACAAGTTCTATAATTATAACAAACACAACCGTCGAATTCACAAGTGTTCACAAGATAAGGCTTAATTCACACAAGAGGTGAGCTCGGGTTATCGCACTCGTGAATGAAGTCGTCTGTACAAACCTTGATTTTAGTCCACCAATTTAATATAGGACATTAATATAACTTGGTTATTCCGCAAATTAAGAGATGTTACCCAGTCACCGCACGAACCATCCAGTCAATATCAGCAACATTTTCAAAATCACTCTGTATCAATCCTGTAGGGATTTCAGGATAAAAAGAAGCGAAATTACTCCTAGAAAATGAATGCTTATCAACGGTGAAAGAACTGTACCAATCAGTCCATTAGCTTTTGAGCCTATTTGATGCAAACATACAGTCAAATAATATATTAGTTGGAGTATGGACACCAAACCAATGCATTAAGATGCAAGATTCGGATACAATTTTCTGCTTCTGAGAGATTACGTAGCGAATAAGACGTTCTATGATTGATATATATTTAGATATATAATTCTTCTGTGAGTGTGTATGTCACTGAACTTCTCTCAAACGACTGGACCGATTTTGATGAAATTTTTTGTGTGTGTTCAAGGGGATCTGGAAATGGTTTAGATTCACAAATCAGACCGGCAGATGGCGCTGCAGTCGATGTTTAGGTTATTTATCGTAAACAGCAGAACTAATTGGAATGAATTTTTGTTTACTTATACATTCAAGTGGATATGCAGGACAACGTCTGTTACTGTTGGGTCCGCTAGGATATTTAGATGTTTCCGAAATTAAAACTATAATCTGCTTATCATAATTTTTTCAATATTATGCTTGTCGAAAACAAAGATGTCTTTTAAACTCTCTATTACAGTCTCTGCGTTTTTTAGAAAAATGAAATCGGTAAACTAGACCCATTTTTGTGAAAAATCGCCCTCTAAAAGATCAAAACAATGGAAAAATCTTACGCTTATCCTAGGCTGTCGCGGAGAACCTAACGGGTAACCGGGGCTCCGGCTCGACGCGTCGAGACGTGCAGGAAAAGGAACGGGGTGGTTTTTAGTCAGTAAGAGTCTGACACTCCCTCCCGCCTCACCCAGGCGGGAGCAGTCATTCGATGATGTTTTATTGAAAAAAGAAAAAAATCGCTTATCCTAGGCAATAATATTCCAAGTTATTGCAAAAGGCTAATAACCGTTAATTACTTATGTTTACACATAAGTCTGAACTTTCAACTCGGGACGTGGCTTCTATAAAACTGACGCAACTTCTGAACCAAAAATTGTACTCATCAGAAAATAAGGGAATAAACATTGAAGATAAATTGTTTCTTATTTAATATTATTATGAAATAAACTCTATTTTAGTAGAAATAGACAGAAAGAAAAAACCATTCAATTAAAAGATCTAGTAGCCTATTTAATCTCTCTACATTTCAGAAAAATTGTCGCTTATCTATCCATGATTCTTTGGTAATAGGTATTATTGAGTAACTTATGGAAATAGCTATTTATTTAGCGTATATCTCGCTAAAATGGGCTAACATCTATGTGGCGTACCAAACGAAATGATTGTATCCAGCTTATTGTCTTAATTAAACCAATTAAATTAAATTTTTCTCAACCTGTAAGTAGAAGTATACCTAAGTACCTACGGTACTAGTGCCACACAGAATCTGAAACCGAAAATAGTATTACTGAGCTAAACTTACTATATATACGATATAGAAAAATAATATTATTATAATAAAGTTTCTACTAGATATATAAGAATTTTATGTTTTTTTAACCGATGAAGACGATTTTATCTGAATCAGACGTAGTAACGATATTGTAATTGAATACAAATTAGGAACGTTATCAGGCATTGTATCCCTGACCCAATATACTATTTTTTCTTACGTCAACATTGAGATGAAGACGAAATAGGATAAAGGTAAAGTGTTAACAAACTTTAAGACCACAAAATGTAAGTAATCGGAATAGGTACATTATGATGAGTAATTCATCACTAACTAGGCTTTTCAATGTTTGCATTCCGCTTTATAAGAGTTTAATATTAATTATAATGATGAGACAAACTTAAAACATGTTGATAAGACCAAAATTCTAAGAAAGAAACAAAGATTTCAAACAAGGGCATTATAAATAGCTTAAATGTGTCACCAAACACTTGTTAAGTTAAGAAATACCTAAACCACTGGCTCAACCACTCAGGCATAGTCAATATATTTATTTTTTAATTTATATTGAGTCATCTGAAAGCCTGAAGATACATCACGTGTGACAAAGCTTAGCAAACAGGAAGTGCATGACAATCTGTTGCAGCAAACTAAACCAGTAAACCACGCGTTGGCATGTTAAACCAGAGATAAAAAACATTATCTAATGACAGAATAAAAACCATGGTAGATAAAAATAAAAAGCCATAAATCTGACAGATGACATAAAAATTGGCGCCAAAGAGAAATGGCGCCAATTTTACTGACATCTTTTTTTTAGGTGCACAATGAAATTGTTGCCATATGAAACTAAACTTAATATTGAATAAATAGAATTAATGTAGTTATAATTACAAAGGTTTATCACCCCTGCTGCACTGATAAAACCATGTTAGGTCAAGTTCACAAGCTGTTTACTTTGTCGCGTTATTAGCAAAATGTGAAAAAAAATCAGTGTAATAGCCGCGTCGAAGCGGTATATAAGTATATAATGTGTTTTAATATGTTTTTGTATTATTTTATTGTTTTATTCACGTTCGTGCTGTGCTATAGTGAGGAGGATCTCGGATACAGTTTGAATATTGGAAACGCTATCGATGTGTTTGCGAAGTAAGTTTCGATGTAATTTGCTAAATAATATTATAACTAGGTGTAATATTTAATATAGAAAAATAATTGATTAGAGGTATATGGATGCCTCATAAACATTGGTTCCTTAATAAATAAAATGAGAACAAATAAAACCATATCCATAGTAAATTATTGTGTTTACGTAGCTTATAAGGCTAGGAAGTGTGCTAAATAGTATGTCTTCGTCGTTAGGATTTTACGAGTTTATCTTGCGACAAGTTCTAAAAAAACAAGATTCTAGATTTCTCTTTCTTTGTGTGTAAGTAAAAAGTATCGATAAGTAAATATAGATTTGTTTTTTGTCTACTGTATCACTTCAGTTTACTTTTTTGTTGTACGATATACCTACCGCCTTCGCCTGTGTGCTATTTTTCGACTCTTCCAGCTAACTTTTCCTTCCTTTCTATAATTGAATCCTTTTAGACAGAAACATATATTTTTATACGTTGCCCCACACTAGGATTTTCTCCTGTGTCGTGGGAGCGTTTACAAACATACAATATCACATAGACATGACCCCCAGACCCGGAACAACAATCTGTGGATCACACAAAGAGTTGTTCCATGCGGGAATCGAACCCACGGCACGTTGCGCGGCAGCCAGTTGCCCTGCCACCGTGCCAACAGTGCAGTCAAACAAAAAAAAAATTTACATGCAACAAAAAAAAAACTAGCAAATTCTGTCCAATCACCTGAAATTATATGGAGTTTTCAAGATCCTATACACATAACGTTTCTTACGTTACCACAACAAATCGAAGAATTTCACTTTTCATTTAAGTAGGTACCTATACCTAATGTTAATGAGGATTCCGTGTATTTTAAACAAACACAAGCATACAAATCATAAAAAGAACCAAAATCATATTATCATCAAATTGTTACCAAGTGCTAATAGTGTTTTAATGAATTAAAACATCTACGGAAAAAACCTAGGCGATAGGAGAAGCGATTTAATAGTAACACCAAAAAATAAATGTTACACACTGAAAATCTGAAATACGTAGGTACCTACATAAAACATTTTAATACTAATATCTATCCTAAAAGAGACTAAATTCGTCTGCAGCTATGGCGACCTGTCACAAGTAACACAGGTAATATCAGCAGACTACGAAGGTGAAGAAAGCGAAGATTCCATAGTTCCCTTCAGTGAAAAGAATATAAAAGTCTTCTCAAATGTCACGAGTAAGGAAAGCAGGGGTGAAGCTGATGGAGTCACTAGCATGGAACTCATGCTATGTGAAACATTCGATGACCTGCTTGATGCATACTTCAAGAATATTAAGATAGAAGGGTAAGTTTTAATGAAATTTTATTATAATACGAATCTAAGTTTAATCTATATTTTCACTTATGAAAGACGCCAAAGGGAAGTCCACAAAAAACCTCTGTGATGCATGTGATAGAACATGTGATCGATATCATAAAACGACACAACATTCGACAATAAGACATATTTTTTTATTTTAGTGACGACTCACTAATATAGATAAGAACAGTATGAGAATTAATTACGATGCTTAACCGAAACGAATGATACAATTTCATTGATGAGGGTAAAACTAAAAATATAATGACGTCAAAGACAACGATAGCACTCTCCGTTTTATCAAAGCAGGATTACCCGGAAACATGAGTAAAATAATCTCTAAAGTCAAAGATTATCACATACTCATACTGAACTTTTTGTTTTACAGAACAGACAAGCCATGGAAAGCGTTCATGGGAGATTGGATCCATGACGAAATAATGAGGACATTTGGTATAGAATACGACCTAAAACCAGACTGCTGTTTCGTACTTGTCAAATTGACGAAAATGCACAAAACTGTGGAACTAGGGAATTTACAAAACGTAGGTGTAAAGGATTATGTTATGAGAGCCATTGAAGATCTGAATGTTACAAACACCGCAGATGTTAGAAAGTTTATGAAGAGCTACGGGACACACTACATTGATTCTTATGCTACTGGAAATATTATTTACCAGGTACGTAGCAAAATAGCTAATAATCCTTACTTCCTTACTATATAATATAATATAATATATAATATTATAATATAATATAAATCGGAAAGTGAGTTTGTTTGTTTGTTCCGCTTTCACGCAGTAACTACTAAACCGATTGCTTTGAATTTGTGCAGACGTAAAGTTAGAAGTCTGGATTAAATAATATTGATATTCTCGAGGGAAAACGAAATTATTGATATAGATGGCGCTGTGTGAATTGGTATATGTCACATAGGCTACTTTTTATCCTTTTGTGACGCGAGCAAAGTCGCGGGTAAAATACTAAATAAAAACCGATAAATACGGAATTAACTAAAATTTACTAGTTACTCACGTAAATATACTGAGAAAAGCTCTACTAATTTTGAGTCATAGAGGGACTATTCCTCATGAGCAGAATGCGCGGTCGCGACGATGTCGCGTTTGCGAGGCAGCCACTTGCCCAGCCACCGCACCAACCGTACAGTCAATTTAGCTTCTATTCTAGAAAACTTTTTTAACAATTTATTGTTATTTCATTTTCAGGTGTTCAAATACAAGAGGCGTGGATTTGATCTACTTCGTTCATACATCGCGATGCGAAACGCTGGACGCGCGAATTCTGCCAACCTTCGCTTCTATTTCTCATCATATTTCCTAAAACAAGTCGGTGATATTAGAGTGAGTTGTTGTAATTTAATATTACTTTTTATTTACTTCTACAAATAGTGCACTACGATCTAAGTAGTATCGGTTATATTAACTAAATATTCTTGGATATGTGTAAAGCTTTTGACAACTTTCTGACAATGCGTTGCGATTTATAGTATCAGATGAAAAAAAAATACTTAATACAGTGCCTCACAAAGTAAAAAGCTTGCACCAAAGAAGTTTCAAATTTAATATAATGTTATAAACGCTTCAGGCAGATAGTAAGAGACCATCTCAATTGGAGTTCTACAGGGCAGTATACTGGGCCCTTCGTAAAATACACCTTAAATCACCTCTTCAAACCATTAATAAACCAATATATTTCTCGTAGCACTTGACGTTCCAGTCTCTGCCTATCCCCATGGGAGACATGCGTGAGGTTATGTATTATTTAACACAAAACTTGTATGTCCATCCACAGATAGCCAGCGGTAACAAGACCGTAGAGACATGGGCACGAACCAATCTTCGAGACGGCCAATACCTTTACTCAAGACCAAGTCTACTACGGTTAAACTACAACGCAGTTTTAGTCCACAAATTGAATAATTTAATGGACAATGGAGCCTTAATAGGGCTTAACTTGAAGACTTTAAGGCCGTTATTCAGAGACAAACGCAAAGCGGACAAATATGCTGAAATAGTAGAGAATGATTTACAATTATGGGAAATCAATGCTTAGTTTAATTTTGATAATTGTGATTTTTTTTTGTTAAATATAAGAATAGACATATACATTACAATAGATTTTTATTTAAATAATAATCTACTATTGAGCTTAAAGTCTTTTGTATGCTGAAAAAATAAAGAAAAAATCCAATGGGTTTTAAATAAACACTTCAATGAGCATACCTAAATATGCACAGATTAACTAATACTCACAGAACATATATCCACAGATAATACAGTAAGCCACCGAACCACTGTAAACACCAGTATTTCAATACAACCAAAAAATAAAAACCATTTAAATACTTATTTGAGTTTTAATTTATTAAATTTATTAATACCTAGAGTGAATAAACAAAATGTCACATTAATATTAAAAAGTTTGACTTGAAACTACACTTGCAGTAACATAACGTAAATTAGGGTTACCAGTGAATAAATTAACAATATAAGAGATAAAATATAAAGCTTGCACGATTATCCATTAAATAAAAACCATCTTTGCCAGTTATTTTATAAGAGGTCAGTCTATTACCATACATGAGTGATTATTTCAGATTTTTAGCTTCTACTGGGAATTTCAGTATAATACTTTGACTGACTGATTTTTTTTGGAAATTTATTTACTTTAATAAATCATCATGCACGTTATAGTTAATTAAAAATACTTAAAACTAAATATATTTAAAGATCTTATAAGCATAGCATGGACTTAATTCGCAAGATCTTTAATTCCTTCAGCTAAAAAACTTAGGTATTAAAAAGTTGGTCACATTTTAACATATCATTAATTTTGACATTTCATGTCTTCAATATCCAATTGATCGATTGCGATCATATCCGATAGGAATTACTATGAATACAAATAACTTCCATAAAATTAGGTATATGAGACGCGTATTTTTACCTAATTTACAACCAATTACAGTGCTTTATAGTTATAGTCGAAATATCACATGATGTCACGTAAAAATACAGGTCAAATATTACCTCTTTTTATCTAACTGATTACTACTATTGGCCGTCATATTCAACTATAGACGACAAGCAAAATGTAAATACTTTATAACGTTTTCTTTATGACCGACAGTAGCAGATTAGTCCAAATTTTGTTTGTCGTCTATAACCGATCGTTGCGGTCAAAAAATGTAATTTTGTATTTTTCTTTATTTCTATTTTTACGAGTAAGATCGCAATCGTTTAATGCACAGCTTACCTCTACCTTAGAATCATTTTGAACATAGCCTAATGAAGGTTAACGTTGTTATGCTGACCAAATGGCGCTAGGGTAGTTTAAGGTACTATTTGTCTAATCACTGAGCATCACGGTTGATTCCATGGGTGACTAGGTGCGATGTACCTTGTCACTGGTCTAATTGGGTACTTTCCTTAATCAAAAATAAATTATTTTCACTGTTCAATAGAATAAAATATTAAAAAATAATCACACTTTCACTAACTGATTTTATGATGTAGTATTACGTATTTTTCTAGCAAATTTTTAAGAAATAAGTAATAATAAATAAAAGAAATAATTAATAATTAATAAAAAATTGACATCCCAATACGCAATCTCATTCATAGAAAACTGTCGTTTATTACAGTTCGAAAAAAGTATTGAATTTGAATAGTTAGCAAGTACCCAAATCCCGCAAAGAACAACTTCGTGTGTAATAGAAATTGTTGTTCCAGGTGTGGGTGTGAGGTGTATGTGAATTTATAAACGTGTACATACGACACAGACGAGAAACTTAGTGTGGGGCAACGTTTGAAAAACCTGTAACTGTAAATAATTGGATGCCCCTTGAAAATTGTTGAAAATCATCCCCTAAATTTGTTCATACAAAAGTAGTCTCTAAACATTGGAAATAAGGTCTATAATATACCTTGTGGAGAGCGGTCATTCTTCTATTGGTCAAAGATGCGCCCATTAGCGCTATTTGGTGAGCACAAAAAACGTAAGCCCTCATTACTCTCTCCATAAATACATACAAAATATACTCCATTATTAAATTTATATTTTATTCATCGATAATTACAATGATGCCCTATACCGGGTAAGTCTAATCGATATTTTTCAAAGCTATAATATACTTAAGCTCGTTTCCGAAATACAGTTTTTAGTCTAAGCTGGAGTTTATTTTCTAGCAATAGGTATTATTAGAATGTACTTTTTTTTTATTAGGTAGGTTTGCCACTTTATTTTATACTAGCAACCCGTTCCGGCTTCACACGGGTGCAATATGCACGTATTATACATATAAACCTTCCTTAAGGATCACTCTATCTATTAAAAAAACCGCATTAAAATCCGTTGCGTAGTTTTAAAGATACAAAGCATGCATAGGGACAGACAGACAGCGGATAGCGACTTGGTTTTATACTATGTAGTAAAGTAGTTAAAATCTTCAACGTAATTTAACAAACTGTGCAATCCGCAATCAAAATAACAATTATATAAATATTCTTATTACACTGCTTATTTATTTATGAGAAGTTTATTCATAACATGTAGAAAGAATTATTTAATATTCATTATTATGACATTTTTCATAATTACTATAACTTTCGTGAGACATAGGTACTAAATTAATTCGGCTGACTCACGTAACTGTTTAACGAGGATCTTCTAGCATCTCTAGGGGCCTCTAACATGTCTTGAAACTAGTTAAAATCCTCGTCAAACAGTGACGTGAGTAAGACGAAAAATTAATAATTAATAATGACATCTATTTAGTTTGACGATAAGATGTATAAAAGTGAATAATCATTATTGTATTAAGGTGAATTTATTATAGTATTTATAGAAGAATTATAGACAGAGCAGAGCAAGGCGCTTACTCCTGAAACTAATATCAAATCAATTTCAATCCAATGAAATTTCAATAATTATTCAATGACATCACTATCCCCTATCGTAGCTGTTTAAATAGCATTTAGAGTACGGAATATAAAGCTAAACTCAATACCATTTATTTCAATCAATATCCACGCAATACGGATGCAATGGGCGCTAGTGTTGCAACTCACGAGTACGAAAATCACAATATCAATGTCGATCGATAGGAATTGGTTTCAAGAGTAAGCCCCCTGATTATCCACACCAAAACTCCAAAAATTGTGAGCGGGATGCTAGATAGTGTTATCCCTTTCCGTCCTTTGGTGCTTAATATAAAAATTGATACAATATGCGTATTATAATGTAAATTAATTGTCAGTCACAATAATTTATTAGTTACGTAGTAGACAGTCCTTTCTATGGCAGGTCGATAAGATTTAACACTGTTTTAAAATTGGGGTCCATATTAATTTTAATCACATTATAACTTTCGTGTGACATACTAAATTAATTATTATGTTTTAGGCTTACTCTTATAATTATTTGACGAAGAACTCGACGACTAGACGTCAAATAATGACGTAGGTAAGCCGAAAACATTACAATTTTAGTCCGTAACAATGAGTATTTTAGTTTAAAATTTCTTCGTCGAAACACTTCACAGTTTTACCCTTACTCTTTTTGGGATAAGTAATTTTTGACACTGGTTTTTTTTTTGGCATTGGCCATTATCTTACCTGATGGTAGGCAAAGACGATGATTACCTTTACAACTGCACCCAACAGGGTTTTTCTCGAAATTCCAATTTTCCGTTCCGAATGTTAGATCTCATCTCGCCATGCCGCCTCGATTTTAGCGTTTCTCAGTGTATTTCATAGGTACTGGTGACTCTCGTGCACGCAAACTGATTACGTGCGACCCTTTTCCCGTTCACAAGAAGAAGCAGCGGATTGTTGATACGTATTGACTTGAAGTCGAAGCTCTGGAATTGTTTGTTTTTCATTAATAATGAATCAAAGTTTTGTTATGTATAATAATAAGTAGTAGAGTGCCGTAAGGCATAAAAATGGCCAAACCTCGGAATCCAGGGCCAGTCAATGAATCTGTATATCAAGTATGAGGCTGCATTAATAAAACCTCAAATAAAAAAGTTAAAAAAAAGAATTGACCGATCTCGATTTACAACAATTTTAACAACAATTTACTGAAAAATGAGAGACGGAAGGAGGAAAAAGTTTTTATAGTAAAAAAATTAATTTTATTTGTAATAAATTATATGTGCAGAGTACCGTAAAAAATAAATTACAAAAAAAATCATTAACTATATACATTGTTACATCATTGTACATTATTGTCGTCGTCGTCGATCTCGTTGATATAGATTGTAGGTGAAGGATTATTGCAACTGTCACCATTGCATTCTAAGCAAGCTGCAGTGCAGTTTAATCCACTTTTCCTGCACCCACAAGATGCTCCACATCCTGTTTTTAATAAAGATTCTGGAGCTGGTCGTTGCGTCATTGTTTGCGGTGTCAATATTCCGCATTCATATTTCCAACCCCATTCTTCTGGTAATATTTCTCTTCCAAACCATGTTTGAACTTGCAAAAATACTCTATTAAAGTGTTCAAATGCGCCATTTGCAGTGGGTGGTAATTACGGCAGTTTAACGCAGGTATTTTTAGCAGTTGCTTTCAAAAAAGAGTTATATCTTAATGCATTAAGATCTTTTATTTTCTTGGGGGCACCGTATAAAGCAAGAGTGCATGTAACACCAGGCTTAAAAATGTCATCAGTATTTTCGCATTCATTTTTGAATGCAGATGCAGCTTTTAATGATGATAAGCCTCTAGTGACTTTTATAATATCCCCTAGTTCAGAGCTTAATTCAGAACTAGATTCGGTTTTATCACAAATGAGGCAATCATTGCTTGTACTATCAATACTGGATGGTTCACCCATTGTGACATGTGGCTGCAACAACATATATTAGTAATATTAATAACTAACTTTTATATCATAATTAATTATTTATATTATTAAATTCTACTATTATATTCGGACTGCCTCGTTGGCCGAGTGGTCGCAAGTGCGACTGCCGGGCAAGGGGTCTCGGGTTCGATTCCCGGGTCGGGCAAAGTATATTACTGGGTTTTTAAAAAAACCTCAGTAGTAGCACGGAGTCTGGAAATGTGCCCGGTATATGGCAATAGGCTCACCCCTATTACATGGGACTCATAACATAAATAGTGAAAAGTGGGTGTTACTTCTGTGTGCACCTCTGCCTACCCCTTCGGGGATAAAAGGCGTGATGTTATGTTATGTCTAACTTTTAACATTGATTTATTACAAAATATTCATAACTATTTTCAAAAGCATGTAATATAAATGAAAAGCAAATACTTACAATCTATGCCCCTATTTTCAAAGTTTTGAAAACTCAGTAATGTTCAGTAATTAACTTTTATCACACTCACTGCACAATAATATAAACATTAATTTTTAATAAACAAAAATCTGAAATAAATATTTTTCGGAACGAAAACAACAGCTGCGTATTAAGTCTAGCAAGTTACAGCGTGTACTATCCTGTGACGGCCCGCCATGAACAATACCCAACAGCTGCTGTTCCCCTCTATTCTCCAACTAACTAACCCGACCTTCATCGGTATACCTGCAGTCCCTAAAGATCCAAGATCAAGTTTTCAAGTTTGTAATAGTTGTTCTTTTTAAAATATGACTTTTGACTAATATAAATCAATGAAAACCCAAAAAAATTAATATGTGTGTATAACAATAAAAAAAAATTGAGAGCGCGAACAAAAATTTTTTTAACATTTTTCTGTATACTATTAAAAACATATTTTCAAGGTTTATATTAAGATTCATTGACTGGCCCTGGATTCCGAGGTATAAACCTTACGGCGCTCCACTAAAGGGGAAAATAGTAAAATCAATTGCTGTTCCTTAGTCTCGCTAAAACCCGAGAACAGTTAGACCGATTTGGCCAATTGAGGTCTTGAATTATTTGTGGAAATCACTTTTACCTAATGTGTGAGGCGATTGGAGGTTTGTTGGGTCGGCTAATATAGGATAAATAATATAAGAATAAGTTTATTTTAAGAGTATACATATACCTATTTTAACTCAAACGCATGGTATAGCCAGCACTAAAAAAATAATATTCGAAACGTGAAATATTAATTTGGTACTTAAGGAAATCGAACCATTTTCTAACGCTAATCAAGGCAATAGGTTTTCATAATTATTAAGCGAAAGAAATAGATTCAATCTTCTTGCACCAAACTATACATAGGTAATCTGAATACACTTACCACTTAAAAATAAAACCAGGTCTTCTGTACACTAAAAAAAACACAAATACTATCTTACGCCTAAAAAAAACAAATTTTACAAACAATACTTACCACATCTTCCGCCTCATACTTGTGCGTGCGCATGAGTGGCTCGGGTATGGTGACACAGTCGCCTATGATGGCGCCGCGACCGTCCGCCCAGTTGTAAACCGTCACTAGCACGCATTCCATGCTCTCGTCTATTAGAGCAAATGTGCTGTAATAGATGAAAAGTAGATTTGAAATGTTTTTAGACATATACATTGGACATATACTAACTAATATTATAAATTGGAAAGTGAGTTTGTTTGTTTGTTCCGCTTTAACGCCGTAACTACTAAACCGATTGCTTTGATTTTTTGCAGACGTAAAGTTAGAAGTCTGGATTAAATAATAGGGTACTTTAATCCCGGAAAAATTGATATTCCCGAGGGAAAACAAAAGTATTGGTATAGATGGCGCTGTGATACACACAGCGCCAGGTATATGTCACACAGGCTACTTTTTATCCTTTTGTTACGCGAGCGAAGCCGCGGGTAAAAGCTAGTACATACCTACATAAAGTAGAAGTTATTGCTACATTTTACATTTTGACTGCCTCGTTGGCCAAGTGGTCGCAAGTCCTGCTGCTGGGCAAGTGGTTCGATTTTCAGATCGGGCAAAGTATTACTGAGTTTAAAAAATCTTAGTAGTAGCACGGATTCTGGAATTGTACCCGGTATATGGCAATAGACCTACCACCTATTACATGGGACTCATAACATAAATAGTGAAAAATTGGTGTTACATTGTACAGTGGCATTAAGTGCCGTAATGTGCACCTCTGCCAACCTCTCCGGGATAAAAGGCGTGATGTTATGCTATGTTTATTTTTTGTTTACACATTACACAATTATTTACCGCCCAAATATTTTGATCCTGACTGTTTCTTTGAGAATTGCAGCAAAAGCAAAACAGAAAAAAGAATCGAAATAACTTTTGAACCGTTAAGAATGCGACTAAGATTCTCGCGGTAAAATGTTAGGCAATAACCTCCCTTATTTACCCCCCCCGTTCAGTTTGATCCTTACGTCCAAGAACACGCTGTAGCTGTATACAGTACAAACAGTAGATACTATTTCAAAATACAAATAAATGCAGCTAGCAATGACAGGCGCATATGTAGATAGGATAATAGATACCCTATACGTTCAATAAAGATGGCGTAACAAAACAAACATGGACAGTTCCCTAGATG
This sequence comes from Spodoptera picta, assembly GCA_038387885.1. Taxonomy (NCBI): domain Eukaryota; kingdom Metazoa; phylum Arthropoda; class Insecta; order Lepidoptera; family Noctuidae; genus Spodoptera; species Spodoptera picta. The sequence goes on from JAZHFQ010000308.1 coordinate 531,410, forward strand.
GTGTACATGTACAACAACACATACCACACCAACTGTCGTCGTGTGATCCCATCCTGGTGGTAGAGTTCCGTGACAGGACGTGCAGTGTTCCAAGCAGTTAAACTAAGTATCCATTAGGCAAGCATTCAAACAAGAGAAAAAATACACGTGCTTTTTTAAAACGGAAACTTACAATTTGGGAGGAGACTGTTTATAATATTTTCTATTTATATATATATATATACTATCGATTTATTTTTTATGACAACTATCGTGATACATACTAAAATAACTATAACTATTTAAATCGCAGGGCATTCAAACAAGAGAAAAAATACACGTGCTTTTTTAAAACGGAAACTTACAATTTGGGAGGAGACTGTTTATAATATTTTCTATTTATATATATATATATACTATCGATTTATTTTTTATGACAACTATCGTGATACATACTAAAATAACTATAACTATTTAAATCGCAGGTTACTCAGGTGAAAATATTGAGAAAAGCTCTTCTAGTTTCGAACCACAGAGGGGTTCTTGCTCATGAGCGGCGGGCGCAGTCGCGGCGATGTCTCGCAGCCTACTGGCTAGCGTTGGGGCTTGCGTTCGGTGTTGTTACTTGGGCTGCGAGCCCACAGCGCCCTCTGCCGGTCACCACGCGCATTTGCTGGCGTTGTCGTTCGAAACTAGTAGCTTTTCTCAGTATTTTCACGTGAGTAACCCGCGATTTTTAATCTATCTATTTATTATTACTATCAAAAACTACTATTTCTATTAGACTTTTTGAAGGTTATGGTTTAAAAAAGCAAATGGATCACCTAAGTAGATGGCTAAGTGATCAGCGTTACATGGGTAGCACTGATGAGTGACCCATGGGGATCGTCACAACATAAGAGAATACCTTCCCATGGCAAAAATACAACACTCAATTTCTAAGTAAATATTGCGTTTAGTAAATTAATGTCCTTTTCATCAGATTAAAATAAGCTAAGCTGAGAAGAATTTAGAAGACTTAAATTAATTTTCGTAAGTCTAAAGAAGACGTAAGTTTCTATTCTAAAATTCTTAATTATGCTAGTAAATATAAAGTAGTGGGCTAATAGCTAATGACATACTGCAATGAAAATAGTATGAAACATTTTAAAAATAGATTTTTTTTAATTCCTTCAAGAACTGGGAGTACCGACACTAACAGTGATAACGACAAATTTATAGGTTACTAAATTGTGAATTTCTTTAACAGAATTTAAACCTTATATTTTTGTTATATAAAGTTAAAAATCGGTTTATTACACGAACGACTAAGCAATCGATTAATGTCGTTATGTTCAGAGTTCTTCTTAGAGTAGTGTGTTGGGAAATGTCGACCTCTTAGTTCGTGTAATAAAATTGACGCGTAAAAGTGCTATTTTGTAGCGTGCGTATACGCTACAAAATAGCACTTTTGAAATAAATTTACTTGTTTCACTTATGATGTCGAGAATACCAACCCAGTAATAAATAGGTTTAATATGAAAATATAAAATGGTGATATGTTCTTAATATTTGTACAATAATGAGGACTAGAAAAGCAAAGTAGTTCATGAGTTCTTTTCAAATATCTTGTAGATTAAAATACTTCATATTTTTGAATGTATGTAGCAGATACTATTTATTTACAGCTAAAATATGGTATTTAATGTATTTTTTCTAGTGTGGTCTAAGTCTAGCCTAGACAAGAGAATCAAAACTGTACAATTCTACAAAAACGTCACTGAATATAGGAATTAATAAATTACTCACAATGGTACCGCATTATCGTTATGTATGGAGCCCACAACTTTGCCCAAAATCACCCTGGCTTCATTCGGACCGTCTTCCAAGGCATCCAAGCGAGTATGCTCAAGCGCCACCTCACGGCGACCAGCGAAAGCATGTAGACCTTCGCCGTAGACGCCCAACATCTTTTTGTCAATGGCCTGGAAATATAGTAATAGAATAAGTATTTATTATGTGCTGACGGTAGAGAAAACATTGGTGAACACCCAAGGAACCATACATTCGACAGAAACCAGACATTACTAAGGCCTTACTACGTGTTTATTTTACACGAGAAACTTGTTTTTTTTTTATGGCATAAGCCGGTAAACGACCAGACGGATCACCTGATGGTAAGCAATCGGCGTCGCCCATGGACACCTGGAACACCAGAGGCGTTACAATTGCGTTACCTTTTAGTATTAGACATTTGAAGATTGTTGGGGATTCAGGGATTGGGGGGGAGGTAATTAGGCCTCCGGTAACCTCATTCACATGACGAAACATAACGCAAGCGCTGCCCACGTCTCTAACTAGCATGATTGCTTCGCAAAAGGAGAAGATGGTGGGGCAGCGAAGCGGATACGGAACGCGTTCCAGAACGTTCCGCGCGCGCCTCAAGATCCATCACACCACCACAGATGGGGCCCAATAGGGCTGTTGCCGATTCGGAGTCGCGGAGAACCTAACGGGTAACCGGGGCTCCGGCTTGACGTGCAGGAAAAAGAACGGGTTGGTTAGTCAGTAAGAGTCTGACACTCCCTTCCGCCTCACCCAGGCGGGAGTAGTCATTCGATGATTTTCCCCCGCTTAAAAAAAAAAAAAGCGCTGTCCACGTCGGTGTTCTGTGAGGCCGTGGTATCACTCCGGTCGAGACGGCCCCTTCGTGCCGAAGCATGGCTCTCCCACACTTGTTACTCGTTGTTTCAAACGAGACCACGATCGGCGCTGTGATTGGCCAGCTCCAATGAGCCAACCAATCAAAAGGCTTAATACGAGTTCGTTTTACGTTTCAGAGCGCCGAACGCGTACTCGTTTCGATTACTTTAACGTCAAATAAACTCTTACTCTGGTCTTTGAGAAATCTAAACCATTTAAACTACAACCCACTTAGCAAGCGTCGCTAATAGCAAATCAATCTAATGCAAAGGAAAACAGCAGACCGTCATGGACCGTTGATGATGATGACGGACAATAGAATAAATACCTTAACCTAGGGTGCCTATCACCTAGAATAAGTTTACCTGAACCATAGTAGCCAGTTTCTTAGCCTTCAGTTTGCCCCTGGTCCGCACCAGGCTGTGAGCTGCATTCAAGAAGGTGACCAGTCTCATTCGCTCTTGCTTCGGAGGCTGCCACGGTGGGTCCAACCGACTGGCATACTCAAAGTTAAATAACGCTTCGTCGTAGATCTCTGAATATTTTAGAGCCTGAAATATTATAATAGTTAATTAAAACCTGATTTATTAATCTAATTTACTTTGCGATTGTATCCAAACAACTTGTTTAAATATTCAGATGAATGTTTCTGATAGTATTTCGTTACCTATGTAGGAAAACTAAAAATATAAAAACCAGTAAAATCATAGCTATCTAGGAAAAAATACCAAACATAATTCTGTTAGAATGGACTGTTTACACAACAAACTAGAATAAATAAGCCTAATCAAATTAAAGGGATTTCCTATTTATGTAACAGTAGGTATGAGAACAACCTGTATCATTGAAAATACAATAAACAGTTACTTGAAAGTACAAAAGAAAAACACATGGTTAAAATATAACACTTACAATCCCCTTATTGTAATACAAATCAGGCTGTCCTTTAGCAATGGGGTCCAATGAAGCCTGCTTATAAGCACTCATACACAGCTTCAATGTAGCAGGATCTTGAGCTACCATGAAGAACTGACACAGATAGGCATTGCCCAGCACAGACCAAGACACCCCATCCTTGATGTCCTGACTAACAGCTTCCTTAGCCAAATCAACGCTTTTCATAATAGCTGTATGGGCTTCTGAACGCTTTTTATCACTGTTCTCCTGGCGCAGAATGATTGATAGGCATCTCAGTGACAACCGGTTGCGTTCCTAAAATAATATGATTTATACGGATAAACCTAGTGCAGCATTAGTACATAGTTAAATATTTAAATATTAATAAGGAATCAGAGATAATAGAGTAAAACATTCGCTGAAATTAATACCGATAAAAAGAAAATTATGCACTTATAGAAAATATTTATGCTAACAAAGGCCAAAACCTGACTGACAATATAACTTACATGTTTCAAGGCACCTTCAAAACTAGATTTCGCCTCTTTTACATTCATATTTTTCCAATAGCTTTCTCCGAGTTCATTCCACGCATCTATTAGTGCTGGGCAAAGCTTAACAGCCTTACTGAGGCATTGTGTAGCTCTTGCATCGTAAGTAGGACTTATGTTATAGCATCGTCCTTTCATGTAGAGAAATTTGGCTCGAAGTACTTCAGGTATTTGCGTGTCCGCTAAATTCATTTTAAATACAATTATTTAATTCTTAGCTAATATTTGACGTATGTTTAAATTAAAATTTTGGTATAACAAGTAATTGTAGGTACTTTGAACAGCTGTGTTTGTTGTTAATTAATTGATCAATAATAATCACAACTTAACTCGTTGAGAACTGTCATTATAGACAATAAAAGAACAATAGGTTGCGGTCACCGGTGACCGCTCAGTGTTTTTATATATTAGTTATTTATTATTTAGTTTTTATTTTAAAAATAGAATAATTTACATTATAGCTATTAATAGTTTATCAATAAATAAGATATAATATTCACATCATTGTAAAAATCTTATAAGTTATTTGTTTTGATATGACTGATTCCAATTAGTGTTGTTAAAAAAATTCTGTCCAAATCTAAAAACATAAAAAGAAGAAAAAACTCACCATCAATTGACTCAAATTTCTCAACTAACACTTCTTTCTTTTCTTCTACCCGTTTATTTTTCTCCAGAGCCAAATCAATAGAGTGGTTTTCAAAAAACAAATCCCTATATGAATAAAGATCTTGAAGTTCTTTCTGTAAACAAAAAATTCGATTTAAATACTTCATCATCATTTTTTTTATAGAAATATTTATTGTTTCTATAATGAACCACATTTTTTTAAGAACGAAGAAAGTATTCCTTTAGTCAGAGTAAATAAAACAAATAAATAACTGTACTAATTTTATTATAATATGAGCAACATGGTTTTATACTTACTAATAAATTGTCCATCACTTCCTCTACATTTTCCAAGATATCCGCTTCTGTATCAGAATCTAAAGACATCTTTGAGCTTCTTATTTGACGCCTAAATTAATTAGAGATCTCAATATTAATTCAATTTAATCGCCGACCGACACCAAACCCGAAATTTATTGAAAAATAGGTAGGTACTAAAACCCACAGAGTCAAGTCAGTCAAGTATTTTATTTTGCTGTCAATGTCAAGTTATCAAGTTCAAGTGTCATTTTATGGATCTATGATGCTACGTTTTGTTTCATTCACCAGAAAAGCAAAGGCTGTTTTTTTAAATGGTAAATTTTATTTTACAATAAAATTCATTTTTATATGATTTCTTATCACTTTTTTTCAGTTACGACTACACTTTTACAGTTATTTTTATTAGTGATCTACAGTAATAAGTTTGACATTTCGTTATCAATGTCACTGATACTAACAAATAAACAATCACTCAACTGATGGACTGACTCAACTCAAAATAAAATTGTGGAAATTGTCAAAGAAAGTTGTCTTTTGTCTTGCGTAGACGCATTTATTTAATTTTAAAGATTGCATTCGTAATTCTTTATACTTTTATACACTGTAATTATATAACAATGGCATATTACACAGATATCATAATAGACAAAAATGGTGAAACGCAATGTGAATTGTGTAAAATATACATCCCTGATAGTGATATTTCGATTGAGGCTCATTTAATCGATACGGAACATGCAAATAAGTATATGGAAAGACTTATGATACAGAACAACATCGAAGTTAATAACAGAGAATTAAATTGTGGTTTGTGCAATAGTGTGATTCATGTATCTGAAGTATTAGAGCACTTGAACAGTCCACAACATAATGAAAGAAAGAATCAGGTGAAGAAATTGGTTGAGAAAGATGGAGGGCTGCTTGTGTTGCCGGAAAGTATATCAAACATTGGCTCTGCAGTTGACTGTTTGGCTTGTGACCGCTGTGTGGAGTTCAGTCCTGAGGCAATAAAATCTCACATTGAATCCCCAAAACACAGAAGAGCTCGAGCAATAGCTGTTCAGCCATTAAATGCAATATTTTCAGTTGAAAATAGTGACAATGACCTCTGGTGTAAAATATGCCAAGTTTACTTTGAAAATTATATTGAAGTAATATTTGAACATGTGGATGAGGACCCGGGGCATGTGAAAAATCTTAGGGATATTTACAGATTAATTAAGGATCAAAATATTAATATTGAAAAATATTTGCATGACCCTAAAGAAGACAAGGCTATATGTAAGCAATGTGGAATTGAAGTACCATGTAACACTGATAACTTAGAGAGACACATCCGGGGTAAACAACACATCAAGAGTGGTTCTAATTATAAGGCTTAATGTTATTGTGACAACTCAATTACATTGTACTGTGCTTCAAACCTATTTTATGTACTCATGTATAGATAATGAATTTGAAAATATAACAGCAAGTTGCTACTAGCAAACTACCGAAACTGCGACTGCATAAATGAAGGAGAAAATTTCTCCTTCATTATGCAGTTATTATACCAGCGACTGGAAGTTGAATGTTGAACATTATTATTATTATCTATTTATCTACTTATTTTATTTCTTGTGAATAGAAATAAATATTATGAATTTATAGTGTAGGTAATTGTGATTTTTTTTTCAATTAAAAAGTTTGTTACAGTATTTAATAAATCCACGAATTTGTTCCATGGAGATATGGAAGTAGGCAGTAGGTTAAGAGTACAATTTGCCATAGATTTACTAAACTTTAGTCGTGTATTGGCTTTTGTAAAGTAATAAGCTATTGTTAAAAACAAAGAATTTGGTCAATATTTCAAATATATAAGTGTAATGGTAACCTAAATAGGAAAATTATCATAATATTAATTTATTTGTCTGTAATTAAATAATATAAACCAAAGTCATAGCCATGGCATGACTGCCTCGTTGGCCGAGTGGTCGCAAGTGCGACTGCCGGGCAAGGGGTCTCGGGTTCGATTCCCGGATCGGGAAAAGTATTACTGGGTTTTAAAAAAAAAATCTCAGTACCCGGTATATGGCAATAGGCTCACCACCTATTACATGGGACTCATAACATAAATAGTGAAAAGTAGGTGTTACATTGTAAGTACAGTCGTATGATGTGCACCTCTGCCTACCCCTTCGGGAATAAAAGGCGTGATGTTTATGTTATGTTAAGTCGTAGCCATGGCTAAATTGTACCTATGCTATTTGTCCATGGCACGATAAGAAAAGTCCTTCTTTTATCGTACAGTTTATTTAATAATATTCTGAATTGAATTCTTATTCATTTATTGGAAGGGCTCATCTCAATTTCAGGGGATTTCTAGAAAATATAATAAATGTTGCAAGATTTAAAATGACTACAAAACATGTTTTATAACCTACAAATATAAAAACTAAATTATCTAACTCTATTTTATAACCATTTCAATTAATAATAAGAAAACAGCTGATTCGACAAACGTTTGTTCCGATTTTGTTACCAATACCAACATGAAAGTAAACAAGTTTCGCTCCTCTCCTCAATCTTCATTCGTTCGCTCCATAGTATCTCTAAGTAGTCTGTGATTCGCTCGTTTATTGATTTTGCATCGTTTGTCAAACGAAAAAAAATCAAACAAACCTGTCAAATCAATCCTAAAATATTTCGCGAAAATTTCAAGTTTCTCGATAAGCCGTGCTAGTGCGAACAGTTACTAATATAAACAAAGTTCCCAACAATTATTTATCACAATGAAAACAGATTTACCGTACGGTATAATTGCGAGCTCTAAGACCCGGGTACGATGCTTATGTTGTGGCGTACATATTCCTAAAGCGAATAAATGTATCGAGCAGCATACAAATGGAGCAAAACATAAGGAAAACATTGAATTAATGAATGAAAACGCCATACGTTTCAGTAACGGTAAAATGCACTGCAAACTATGCAAGCGAATCTTATCGGAAGAAGAATCGGTCACGTATCACATCGAGAGCGACGACCATGCAAACTTTATGGCGGCGCTGGAAGATCTCGTCGATGGTGAGTTTATCTCTCTAGACCCCTACCTGGCTTGCGAAAAGGACGAGGTACACTGCGAGGTGTGCAACAAGAACATCTACTGCTCCCTAAAACACATTCAGGAGCACGTCAATGACTTGTACCATCGCTTCCAAATCACTGAACGTCTGAAACCTCTAAATGGCTTATTCCCAGCAGCGAACAATACTGAAGTCTGGTGCAAAGTTTGCAAGATATACATACAGGATAATGTCCTAAGCGTCCTGGATCATATTGATGAAGATGAGGATCATATTGAATGGTTCTCTGAAATTGAAGATCTGATTGACAACCAGGATGTTTCCATTGAGCCTTACTTGACTAATGAACATGAGGCCTATGCATTCTGCAATAGGTGCCAGATGGATATTGTCTGCAATGCGCAGAGCATCCAGAGCCACGTCCACAGTGAAGCACATCTCAATCAGTTTGGATTATAGGATTACGCCTCCCGTTCTTATCGTAGTGGCTAGTTGGGTTCAATGAGTATTATTTTTCAGTTCTGTTAATTTTTATTTAATTGATTTATTTTAAAACTGAACATTGTTTTGTTATTATTACATTTGTTACAATTATCTGAAATATATCACTACTAAGAAATTTTATTCATTTTACTGTAGTTCATTTAGTTATTGATTGATTTGATTTAGAATTTAATTGAACTCAACTGAATGACTTAAAATATGATTGAGGAAATGGGATATCTCCAGAAGATATGCAAGGATGGGCAAAAATTACTCTGCCATACCAAATAACACTCTTACTTGCGAAGTTGCATCCAATGGCTACCCGTAACACTTGGTCAAACTACGATGAAAACGGAATGAGGCTCGAAAAATTGTAATCCTGTACATAAAATGATTTTGGACCTGTTTAACCACTTCTTAAATCTTTACTGATGGAATACTTTGATGCTTGATGTATCTCCCTATATAATTATGCAATATGGCAACTAAGGTGTCAGTTAAACTAACAGAAACTTACTTACGAGTGGTGAAAAGGTCTCAAGAGTTAAATTTTAATATGCTCTCTATAATAGTCACTGTTTAATATCCTTAGCAAAGGCGACTTACTCAAAGAAGCGTTGGAGAGGTGAAATTGTACAAGATTATGAAATAGTATTTTTTTATTTTATATCAACAATTTTCTATTAGCATTCAAAACCTTATTTTGACTGCCAATTGTTGAAGGCAAATGCTCCGCTACCGCTCTGCTACATCATGGGGGTCACCAGTGAAGCCTATGTGGTGTTTAATTGTAAACTACAAACATTTTCAATATTTTAGCACATTTTTTAAAATTTTTCTTACAGATCCAGCGCTTCTTTGAGTAATCAGCTTATGATGACAAGTAAAAGTACTAGTACTTGTATTTACTCTATAGATCTTCACACAAATATCCTATACTTACAATAGTTATGCAAGCCAAGGATACATTAGGAGACAAATGGCCTGTGACACGTCTCGCCAGCGACGTTGGGTGGAGTGCCGCGATGTTGCCGGACTTTAGTCGACATGTCTGGCAACATCAACGTCCCTGTGGACATAAGGCACGCGTTGTCGCCTTATAATATGTGTATGACGAAATCGTGGATTAACATGTCTTTAGACTTTTATCCCTTAATGTATCCTTTGCTTTAATGTTTACTATATACATATTAATTTTTAAATATACTGCTTGCCATAGATTCATTAATGTCTAAACTTGATCTCGAAAGGAAAATATTTTTCATTTAAGCTTTGTAGACTGATAATTTTTATTTTTGTTAGTTTAAAAAACAACTTGATAGTCCTTTAGATTTTATATCTATGATAGTCCTTGTACATAGATAGTTATGGAGTGGTACCCTTAAAAAACACTTCATGTTTCTATATGTAGTATGTAATGCAATGCTGTAATGAAAGTACCTAATCCATAATTGATATAAGCGACTTTTTATATATTTATAATACCTACTCAATGGCTAATTGTAGCCAAACCATATAATATGATTGTATATTGAATATTAAATCAATAGTGTTGTACACCTTACTAATGTCACTGTTCGAAGAGGTCACTCGACTAGTTTCAAACCAGAACGAGGAGGACGATCAGAACAGCACGCGCGACAAACAACGCGGTTATATTGCATCTTACAATAATAATACAAATTGGTATTGTTCAAATTATAGTAAACATTAGACTAGGTACCTACCTACTTAATCTCATTAAATACATAATACATATGAACGTAGAATTTAAGACATCAGCTTCTCAACTCATCTAGTCTTAAACTAAGTATAGAACCTTTATTTTTTAGCCTTTTTACACTTTGGAATGAAAAGAATTAGTATTTAATATCTCAAAAAGAGTGGTGATAAGTAGTTAGTTACTTGTCTTAAGGGCATGTAGATACTGACTGACTGTTGCTTGGGTAAAAATTACCTACTTTCAATATTTTTGATTTAAAATAAGTTAACAATGATCTTTAAAAGGCGACCTTCACTTTAATTTTGTATAATTTTGTTCAACCTTTAACTAGATGCCTGCGCATAAACTACAATATTAATTACCTTTATAATTCAATAAAAATCTAATAATAGCAGTTTGTCATTCATATTTTATTCATAAATATTATAATCCAATTACAAATATGGTTATCAATTTAATTATATCTGTGCTATAAAACAGAACATATATTAGATAACTATAAACAAAATAAATAGTTTTTGTTTAAACATACCTAATAGATAACTATTTATTTTGTTATTTTAACAATGTATTTTAATTAAATATGTGCTTCTGTATTTTAAATATTACTTGGCCAGTAGAAAAAATACGGTGTCCCGATTATACGTTTCGTAAAATTGTATTGTATAGTATCTTTTCGAAAAACAACTAGCAATACAAATAATACAGTTACTACTTAATCTGTAGTATTTTTATATTTTGATTATAATATTGGGACGGTTAAGTTTCATCATTTTGTGATATTGTTAAAATAGTAATTATATTTATTATTTCAAAATAAATACAATAAAAAACAAATACATTGGTTTATCTAGCAACGAGACACATTCTTGTCGTTTTTATATAATGTCTACAATTTAAAATAATTATTCAGAAATGAATAAAACTAATAAAAAATAATAATATAACAATATAACACCGAAGCTCTAGTAGCTACGTATTCATGAGATGAATAACATATGAGATTTTCATTTGACAAACTTACCATTGTATCAATTTTCAACCTAATCTATTGTTAAGATAATTTTGTTCACCAGTACCTACCTACTTCACAAAATTCGAATTGACGCGTTAAATTATTTTATAAATAAAAAAGCGCTTTGTAATTTCGCCGAGTTATATCTAAAATTTTCCTACCAACGTTATATTTAAATATTTTTGTACAAGCTATCACTAAAACTTAATTTAAACCCTACGCAATCAACATAAATATTGTTTTTGTAAAATAAAGAACTAATTAACTATCGAATGGGTAGTCATCTTCGTCTTCTTCTTGGATGGATTGTAGCGAAGAATCAGGCCGTGTCCTTGGGGACTGTTCCGGAGTAGGTGAGGCGTTAGGGCTGTGTGGGCCAGCTTCAGCCAGGTTTGGTGGAGGTTGGGGAATTTCTGTAGGGCCCTCCCCAAGCCTGGACACGATTCTTTCATCGTCTAAGCGCACGACACAGAGGATGTCCTCCGCACAGCAGTCTATACGGGTCATACTATCCGTTAAATGGTGTTGTAGTTCCCTGAAAGAAGTAAAACAATAAGTCTACTTAGAAGAGAGTTGTTGGAGACGACTAAGGGACTACACATTAGACAGAAACCGGGCAGCTGCTTAAATACACTTACGTAGATGAGGACCACACTCATAGTCCACAGTGAATTGTCAGAAGCTGCCGATCTTGAAAAGAGTTGCTAAACACGCACTTGAAGGCACACATGATCACAAAAATAAATTATTCACAAAAACAAACTTTCAAGAATATTAAGAAGTAGATAATGAAGAAATCCGTTTATACTCACATAATTCTTTCATGATTAGTCCTCAGTTGCTTGCTGAAGTTTCTCAGCCTGGCCAACTCTTCTCTCAGCTTCCTATCGACTTCATCCCTAATGTGTTCCCCTGGAGGTCTCTTGGTGCGATCAGCTAGCCTGGTTTCAACAACACGCTCTTGATCCATCGTCTCCAAAAGATTTTGTTCCGTTGTTGTCATTTCATCTAGTAAAGCTTTGTAGTCTCGCATAGCCTAGGGAAAAACATGTTGAGCAGGCGGAGTATTTAGATTGTTACCTAATTGATTTTTCCTCTTCTATTCGAAGATTTGGAGTGTAAGCAATATTACGTATAAAGTACTTAAACGAAGACAAGCAATCAAGCTAAAGCAAAACAAACAACAAAAGACTACTGCTGTAGGAGAATGCAATCTTAAATTGATCGTTGTTATATCAGACAATATCAGGTATAACTAAGGGAAAATGATTGCTCTGTTTATTAAAACTTCAACCTTGTTGATTGGGGATTAAGCATCATAAACAATCGATATAGCCTCTTGTGGTTTTAGGAATTTTCTGCTTAGGTATATACATATATATAAATCTTACATAATATTATAGGTAAATGTAAAAATTTGTGAGTTTGTATGTTTATTATCTACATGATCACGTCAAAACGGCTGAAGGGATCCGGAATGAAATTTAGAACAGTAATAGATTATCATCTAGAATAACACATAACACTACTTTTCACTCCACGGGAACGGAAGCTATAGGCAGAAACTACTCAAGCATACATCTTTTGCGTTATGTTACAATTCAACTCGATTCCACTCTACCTCCTGCTTCTGCCAGTAAATATCCTGTAGTTTAACTTTGTTACTGTTCAGACGTCTCCTAAGTGCCGCATCCACTCTCGCAGCGTAGGCTTGCGCCGTGATAGAAAGATGTACCCTGGCTCCTCGAACCTGATGGTCAGAAAACCATATTTTTGAGATAAGGCAAATTCATTGGCAGAAAATATTTTAGCGTAAGTTTTGAGTAGGTGGACTATTTTTGTATTGTGTAATAATTACCTGTTGTCTAGTGACAATTGCGTTACTGAGTGCACGAAGACCAGCAGTCTTTAAAGCTAAGCAACGGTTCTCCCATCGAGTAATTGGTGATGTTCTAGAATAGAAGAGAAATAATAACTCAATCATGTAGAATGACGATATGCACAGACTGGGACGATGGGATATCTATTGTCAGCGGAAGATCGTGCTCAGAGTGAGCTATTCGAAGGTTTTATTCGATAGATGATAATAAGTCAAGCGTTTTCTGAACGCTTGCAATAATTATTTACAAACTTATCAAAGTGTTCAGGAATAGAAAGAGTCACCTCTTTTTCTTTTTCCTTCTTCCACATTCCGCTTTCGATGGCACTCCTGAAGTAATTTTCGCGCAGGCTTCTTCTACACAGAGAGCTTGCTCTTTTAGGACAAGATCTGCTGCTATCTTCTTCTTAGTCTTCTCAATCGCTGCAGACTGTTTCTCTAGAGCTAGTACCATTCTTTCGAATTTCTTCTTTTCTTCGCGTAAAAAATCAAATTCCTGGAAGACCAAGACCTAAGTAGGTAATTTAGTACCTAGGTATAGATTCGTATAATCGCATCGCTGCTTCGGAACAAGCTCAAAATTGTTTAAACTTCTAAGGTCTTTTAGTAAAAGACCAGAAAAGAAAAATACAAACACATGTGTAACCTGCAAAATGGCTTCTTCCACGCTATCAGAAAGTGGTTTCAGTACTCCAGGCTTACTAGCATCACGTGAATGATCTTCTATTTCATTCTGCAGTCTGCTGATGACCACACGAAGAGCATTGTGTTCATACTGAAGAGCTTCTTCTGCTTCTGACAAGCGCTTGTTTAGGTCTTCTAATACCCAGCGCCAGGATGCAATGTCTGACATTCTGGAGTAACATTGTAAGACTTCTGAACCTTCTAGTTATAAACCTAGTTCTTACTAAATTCATTGTTATGTTTTCGGCTTACTCACGTACCTAATTGTGTGACGAGGCACTCGACTAGTTCTTAAAATTTAGTATGGCTCACGAAAGTTATGATATAAAGATACTAATTTGGAAGACGTTTACGTTTTAATTAAGTATATTAAAAGGTTTCAAAAATACTTTCTAAATGAATGTAGAAACCTGCTTATTTGCACCAAACTGTATGAAGAGCATTTAGTTATAGATACACAAAATATTCAGATCCTCATACTCCAAAAAGTTTATGAATAGGTAACTTTTAAGTCTATACAGTCTAAAGAAGACGAAAATTGGTATTAGCTAGACTACAATTTTGGCTAGTTTGACTTAATTCTTCTATAGGTAGTATAGATTTGGCTATTGGCTATTTACCTGTCTTGCAAGCATTTCTTGAACTGATACTCATTGCTTTCGTGTGCGAAGTTATTCAGCATTACAAGTTCCTGGGTGTCGTTCACTTGCTCCACTACCTTGGCGTTCAGTCTGTCATTCAGAACCCTGAGGTCTTCAAGCCCGTAGGCCCCCAGGTAGTAGGCCTCGGCGAACATTGTTCAAATTTTGGTAGCCGTTGTAATATGATGGTATAATTTTTGGTGTAGGTTATGTTATGGATCGATGTGTAAAAGATTGTCAGGATGACGTTGGATTTGTATTTTTTTTCAATGGTCGTTTATGTGAAGTTGTGGTACGTTTAGGTGGTTATAATTAAGACCTTTTTTAGTGTAAAACTTTAATTTCCTATAAAGGACGATGAAAAAATTTTCAACGTCCTTGTTTCCTATATCCGCAATATCCAGGGTAATATGCAATAACAGGGCATGTATTTAAGTAACTAATAAACTAACATTGCAGACACAGTTCGAAGTGAATAAAGTTCGACGGTACTGTATCCACCTGCCGATATTAGATACAGGTGGAATGAAAAGTGTGTTCTAATCTTTATATATATAATTTTGCTGTACGTGTGTATGTCATTGAACTCCTCCTAAACGGCTTGACTGATTTAAATGAATTTTTCTGTATGCGTTTGAGTGGCACCCTGGATGGTTTAGATTCACAAATCAGCCCGGCAGATGGCGCTGCAGTCGGTTGCTAGGTTATTTATTTATACTATTATATTATATGCAGGACAACGTCTATCGGGTCCGCTAGTAGCTATATATATAAAATTGAAAAAAAAAACATTCAACGCTTGAAACGTTTAGGTATTTGAAATAATTTTTCAACGTCTTTTTAAATAATTATAACAACCTTGTAATATTATTTGTAGGTAGGTGAACAAAAACCAAAACATTAAAATAATAAACATTGTTTACAAATTGAATAAAACTATTTGCCCACGCTTACATACCTCTTCTAAGGTTACTTTTTTTAAATCTCTTTAAGTAATAAGGTCATCCATTTAACAGATACCAATAATGTTTCTCAGATCACATTATAATTTATTTACTTAAACGTCGTAACAATAAAGAAATACATTTGTCGGAAGGATGGTGTGGGCGATGTCAAGCGCGAACCCTCTTCGTCATATATATCGGTAGAGGTATGTTTATGCAGTAATAAAACAATTAAGTCTTCGTAATTAAAGTAACGTTTACTTTCGACAGTGCACAATAAAATTACTCAGCGATTGCGTAACGTGTGAACTGGGCAACGATTGACGAACGACTCCCCCGAGCTTGCGCTTGCGCTGCTTTATATATCACTCGGTGGTGGGTTGAAGTGACGTCGGCCAGTTGTTTGTTCACTGCTTGCCCATTACATTCGCAGTTTACAAAATAATGACGGCGGCGCCGTCACATTTTAAATTATGTAACGTATTATACTGCTGAACCGAACTGAACCCGAGACCCGTTCGATTCCCGGGTCGGGCAAAGTATTACTGGGTTTGTAAAAACCTCAGTAGTAGCACGGAGTCTGGAAATGTGCCCGATATATGGCAATAGGCTCACCCCCTATTACATGGGACTCATAACATAAATAGTGAAAAGTGGGTGTTAGGTACATTGTACAGTGGCATTAAGTGCCGTAATGTGCACCTCAGCCTACCCCTTCGGAGATAAAAGGCGTGATGTTATATTATGTTATGTGTAACTTATTATTCAATAAGCAGCACTTTTTTTCTAAAAATTACCCGAGAATCGCACCCACTACCATCAACACCAACGCGGGCACCAATAACTACAGCCAGTTGGCTGCGCGACACCATCACTGCGACAACACACGCTGCTCATGAGGAAGAGTTCCTCTGTGACTCGAAACTAGTAGAGCTTTTCTCAGTATATTTAAATTTTATTGTATAATTATAATAAATTTTTAACATATCTCACGATAGTTTTTATAAAAGGATTACTTTTTACTTCTGATTAAATTCTATAAGAATAACATAAGCGGGTTTGAGTAGAACGAAGAAGATGAGCTCAGCCACGCTAATTATACTGAATCCCAGGAAAAGACTGAGTAGACCGCCGATGGCACCTGGAAGATAACCAACAAAACTCAATCATGAACTTAGGTATCCCGAATTTGTTGTACTCTTCTGATTGGTTTCTAGAATAAAACTATCTATACTTAGATAGATAAGTAGGCATGTTTACTACTAGAGATTTTAAAGTATGATGGGCAAACATGTATGGGAACGAATTGAGACTAACTTCCATAATAACAAATCATAGTCATGAAAAGAGCTTTCTAACGATATACGTCTGGTCGTTATTAGTCGGTAGGTACATTCCGCCCGTCATTGTTTCATAAAAATGTGTTACATAAAAAATACTATATTTATCAAGCAAATCTATAGATAACATTAAAATTACTATAGAAAATGGCCTTTGCCTATAAGTGCGATCCCTAGCAGCATTTTCAGTAATCTCCAAGCTCATGTCCTCTGAGCTGAGTGATCCTAAAGGCAACCGTTCAAACCGTTGGAGAATAATATGAGCCTGATAAATATTAGACTACTATAAATACTGAATTCTTACCAACAAAGTAATAATCATCATACTGCGCGTGTCGGTGTTGTCCCAGAAACATGTCGTCGTAAAAATGGACGTTGATCTGAGTCACTTCTCCTCTGTAAAAATATTAAATATGTTTACTAAGAGTGCAACTTACTGGGTCCAAAAATATATGAATATTAGAACCGTTTTTACCAATCACCCGTATCCCTTGACTAAGTAAGAGTTACTTAGTGTGGGAGCACCTAAGCAAAACCTTTACTGTACTTGTACATTATTTACATACTATAACGGCAAAATGTTGAGAACCAATTTATAAATATTAAACACCTTTTGTATATTTTTCTAACCCATGTTTGCAACCGAAATAAATGATTTGAATGAAAGAATGAATTTACTTAACCTTAAGTTATTAGGTACAGGTTGGTGAAATCGAGTATATCGTTTAATTTTTCTCGAAATAAAGAGTAAAGAATGGAGTTTCTTGCTCGTTCTTCTCCATTCGAATCAACATTTTGGAATGACCACCTAGATTCACTGACGGACTAACTGAGAGATTATTATTTATTTTGTATTTGTTGACATTTCAAAAGTACCAAATTATGGATTTAATTGAAATAAATGCTTTGACTTTGACTCGAGATTGATGAAAACGGACATACACGCATAGGTCATCTAGCCAAAAACAACCAACTGGACATAAATCACTCCAACAAGATCCTCATCAAAATCAGTACAGCCTTACAAAGATTACGTTTTGACTTTGAATTCGTATCATTTTTCACTATACGCTTTTTGTCCCATATGTTCCCCAAGTAAGTATACCTTCCTACTCCCAATACTATTAGCTATCAATATTATCTTTCAGTCACTTTATCATATCACCCACGAGTCACCAGTATCACCAACAAATATCACAAATGTAATTTACAGTCTCAAATGTCCCCATTTATGAGATCCATTCTCCATTTCCTTGGTGAGATCGGAGTAGAACACTTGGCTTGCATAGATGACGTCATTACAGGATGGGTGGCAAGACTGAGACTCCTGAGCCTGAGATGTTCCTCTCTCGTCCTCGCTCTCAGCATAGTATGCGTAAATAAGTTGTTCTTCCACCTTTGCTGAAATTAATTATAAAGGTTTTTTAATAATAAGAAAACTAAGTATTTTTTTTAAATAGACAATAATGAAACCATCGGATACACGTTTTGTTGGAAAGGGACGAGGAAGAAAGAAATTGCTTTCAAGTCTTACTAAGAAAAAGTATCAGCAACTACCCGTTAAAGTCCGTTTCTGGATTGTATTGTAGGAATCCTCTACTCCACAGGGGCGTAGCTAGCGCCGTATCTTCCGTATCAATTATATGGGGCCTCCGGACTACGGGGGCCCCCAACGTGTGTAAGCAACAATTTAAAAACTTCTCAATTTATATTTTATTTCAGTAATCACAAAATGCATGCGTTCAAACGTTGGCAGAAACCATCCATGGAATAGAGAATCCACGGCAAAAACTTTGGAAAAGCTAAAGTACCTAATCATTGTCCGATAATTTGGGCAGAGGAGGTATTTTATGTAAAAAAATCACCTTTACAAATCATTTTAACCTTTCATAAGGGCCCCTAGGAACAAATTTTTAAACGGGGCTCCGCCAAGATACGCTAGGCCACTGCTACTCCAAAGTGTTTGATCACTACTTGAGATACCCAGAATGTTTAATTCGGTGTCTACCTATCATTAGCTAAAAGGTGGCCAGGGAGTTGATGTTCAAATCGTAATTTTGAACTTTCAAACAAATTCTAAGTAACTTCTGCAACGCCTAGATAAACCATAAGTTTTAAGGTGCTAGGTTAGACTACGTTAAACCCGCCTGCATCAACTTCAGGCGGACCTTTGGCCGTGGCCCCGTGCGTAGCACGGGAAATCTAAGTGTCTCAGGGAAGACGGTGGCACAGTGGTCACGTGCCGCCATACACAAGATGACTTAAAGGAAATACCCGTCTCTCTAGGGATGTGTCGTATCGAGCGTTGCACCGTGGAGGCTTCAGAGCAGGTCTATTTTAGAGAACCCGGTGCCTTCATACAGGTGTTGAGGGTGGCCATCGGGGTGGTTTTAGTGAGGTAATAATCCCACAATCCCTAGTCTTTTAGCCCCAAAAAGCGAGGTATCTTTTGAAAGTTTCTCCCAAAATAAAAAAAAGGTTAGACTACTTCAGTCAGTTATCACAAAACATCTGAACCCGAAACGTCCAACAGATTGAGAAAAAAAAATCGAAAATTGATGTTAGGTGAAAGTTACTTATGAAATCATTGAAAAAATTATGACTTAAAAACTACGCAAAATCGTAGAACATACAGGGAGATGATTTGGATACTCCTCGTCATAAAGTATCTAAATTTTACGCTTGAACTTCAACTGCCCGGCCACCCTGTATATATATTTCACTTAATTTTTGTTTTAAGTTGAATGACTTAATTAAAAATCGCGGGTTACTAACGTGAATATACTGAGATAAGCTCTACTAGTTTCGAACCACAGAGGGGTTCTTCCTCATGAGCAATATGTGCGCGACATCGCCGCGACCGCGCACACAATGAAGTATGTCTCACGATAGTTATTATAAAAACAAAGTTGAATGACTCTTTAACCATGAACAAATTCACAATTCTTTATTATTAACCCCACGAGATGTTACGTACATTCTAAAAAGTCCTTTATTTAAATAATTTCAAAATTAAATTGTTCTAGACAAACCTTCAACACTGCTAATGCAATCGAAATCATCTTTCGTAGTACAGACTGGCTCCCAGATGAATTTCCCTGAAAATTGTAATACATTATTCATTTGCATAGTTTTTCTAGCACTTTATACTTATTTAATGTTGAAATATATGAAAAACCAGTCGAGAAAAAAGTTTTACTTGCATTCTGTGCAATTTTAAACCGACTTCCAAAAAAGGAGCAAGTTCTCAATTCGGCTGTATGTCTTTTTTATTTGTACACCGATTACCGATTTTCAAAACTCTTTTTTATTTTTATTAAGAACCCATTTGTAGACAAGGATATAGTGGCTAACCGTGTACTTAGACACTTAGACGCATTGATCATATGAAGGAAGGTCTTCTCTATAGGAAGGTGATACACGTGTAGGCTAAAATCGAGAGTAAAACGAATAGATACATCTTCAAACAAATTCGCACGTGAGGCGTGGTATACGCCTCACTTGTTCTGCGAAGGGACTAATGTTGTCTTATTTGTTTAAAGGTGCAAATTATACATCGTTGTGGCTCAGTCGAGATATAGGTATCATAGATATTTATATTCTTCAATGAATCTTTTTGCGCCGTATGCCGTGTATACCTCTAGTATTGTAGAAGAAATACGTCTATATATACTTATTTTTAATCGACTTCAAAAAAGAAGGTGATACTTAGTGGTTGTACCTATGTATGTATGTTTGTGCTCGATTATCTCTTGATTGGCTGAACCAATTTTGATGCGATTTTCAGAAAAACATTTGTTACACTTAGGAGAAGGTTTAAGTATTCAGGTTTAAGGTTTATCAATTAAACGACTTCAAAAAGAAGAGGATTTCGAAGTCGGTTTTTTTAAACGTAGTTCATAAAAGACTATTGTCTCAAATAATAAAGTTAGAATTAAAATATACTTTGATTAGGACACACAATATACTCTTGTAGGCATGTAATCGAAAGATTTACCTTTAAAGGTCTACTATGAGTAGTCCAAGAGTCAAAGAACAAAGTAATAATACTTACTGGGCCAATTAAAAAGCACACAGTTGCATTTCTTCCTAGCCTCCTGCACTAACAGATCATGTTTGCAATTACTGTCAGTATAGAACTCATAATATTGCAGACGTTTCTCATTCTGGAAAAAGCATTGCCTCCTGTACGGTGAGAGGGCTCGGAGGGAGAAGTCTGTCTTGTAAGTGAGAGGAGTGACTTCGATGGTAGTCATTCTGTCCATCGGTAGACGGAGGACGGTACTGGTGTAGACGTGGTCGGTCGGAGAGCTGATGAGTATCTGGAAAAGGTAGAATAAAGTTTTGTAACTTGGTGGAGTGTAAGTGAATTAAATGAACAAGTGTTAAGCAGCATGGAAGAGGCTAATACCCAGTAGTGGATCACACAAAAAGCTGATTATGTTGATAAGCATGTGTAAGTATTATTCTTAGCTTCCTAAAGCGAACTTCTTGAGAAGGTACCGTGGCGAAAAATTTGCTAGATATTATGTTTTTCGGCTTGTAATTATTTAAAAAGGAACTCGACTAGTTTCAAGCCATGTAGTTTCAGTAGCAGCGCGGCATTCGCCACGTCGCATCCGCGGAATGCTGCTCATGAACATGAGCTTCTGACTTTGCTTCAAACTAGTCGAGTTTCTTGTCAAATAATGACGAAGCCGAAAATCATAATAATTAAGTACAATTAAGTAGTATGTCTCACGAAACTTATGATATCCCTCTAATACTTTTTTTACTTTTATTTGAATATTTTTATTTATTTATTTTTATTTATTTATTTATTTATTTATTTCTTTATTTCAGGCAACTGTGGCCCATATAAAATATAATACACAAATAAAAATACAATACAAAACTAAAAAATAACAAATACCAAAAAAATTAAAACATCAATAAACTAATAGATATACAATACATAACAAAACTCATAATTTTAATTATTGCACACGAAGAGACGGCGTCGTGTTTCGCTGACTGGTATCACGTAGCCGGCCACGGAAACGCCGATACACGATACCCTTCGGCCAAAACTGTTCCTTGAGAAAGGTTTCAAGGTAATGTGTTGGAACCCGCACCACAAACGACTTGAAGTTAGTATTGTGGCGCGACTCCAACTTCTCGACTCTCAAGGTCCAGTTCGTCTTCACTCGCAAATACTCCACGACATCCTCTGCCTTCGTGGAGTGATGCAGTCGGGACACGTACAGCAGCGTCGTGGGTGTCGCTGGACGCAGCAGCATATTGGGTCCTGCCAGCGCGGTACCGCACTGGTTGCGGCAAAGAGGCTTCTTCTTCCTTTCTATCTTAATGAAGCCCTCATTGTCACGCTTGTCCTTTTTCAGACTAGGCTGGTTTGCTTGACCCCGTTTTATATTGGCCGCTTGCTTTTTTTGCGACGATTCAGTTTGGATAGCGGCAACGATATCTGCATAGGCACGTTTAGGGGTCAACGTACCTACACAAGCCTGTACTTGCACCGGTGTAGAAGCGCAGGCGGCGGTGGCGCGTGATGCTACGCTTGCAGTTTTAATGGGTGACGCACTCGCCACCGTCGAACTTCTGATCGCAGCGTTTTCCTTTCCATGTCGTGTGTTCATATTGGAGGCGTCAGGTGACCCAGTTACCGAAACAGCGCTGCGTAACAGCACTACCTCGGCACGTAAGTCACATATGGTGTTATTTGATACCTCCAATTTTGACTGCAGCTCGGCCAGGTTAACTTTGAGGGATGTAATGTCCTTAAGAAGCCTGGTTACGTCGACGTGGTCAAACGTGATGGGCGGCAGTTTATGCAGGTCCTTCACCACGAAATCAGGCACGTCATCCGGGTCAGTATCCTTCATCAGGATGATTATATCCTGGATACTCTTCTCGGTACCATCTCTCCGGCGAGACGGCATCTGGTCGATTTTGCCGAGCGTCTGGAATAGCAGCAACTTAGCACTGCATATCTCTGCTTCCTTGAAGGCAGACTTGCAGATCTGCAAGATGCTGACCTCGTCCATATAATCAATGGCATGTTTCAAGAATGCCAATAACTCGTTTGCTATGAGAGGTTTAGAACTCATTGCTACGTACACGGGCAGCGGCTATAGCCGCGCAATTCGCGAATATAATATTCGTTGCGAGCAGCGTACACACGTCCGTACTCGACCGTGCATCGCGCTGCTGTGTGTGTGTGTTTTTGTTATTCTCAACTGACACGAGTTCGTGCCTTTGTCATTCAATTACATTTAACATTTTCTTTACTGGGTACTTAAGTTTATTGATGATATTTTTACAAATGCAGTGAATAATTTTCTTACGGTGAATCCCAAGCTCTTTCCTTCACAAGCATACTGATGTTCAGTATTGTTCAGGAACAGTTCGACACCCAAGCCATTGGCTTCTCCAGACGCCATAACTCTTAGAGGCTTCATCGTTAGGTTTGGTGGAAACACTTTCGGGTATCCGATGTCTAAACCCCAGTTCAAAGCTGCTGGTTTCGCTTCCACATCGAAGGTCTTGTGCCAAGCTAGGGTATCATTGGTCCTAGGACAAATATTAGATGAATAGATTAATTAGATAATTCGGAATATCTTTTAAAGCTTATGTCTGATAGACCATCATCTATAATACTGTAATCAGGATCAATGCTACATAACCATTCAATACTACATACATACATACACTTCACGCCTGTCTCTCATGGAGGAAGGCAGAGACTATGGAATGCCAATTACTACGATTCCTACATACCTCTTTCGCTTCAACAGTCATCAAACTTTTCATGCATGTTCGTCGATTAAGGGTACTTTTAATTGGCCCTTCTTTAATAAGGTATATCGTTAATCTGGGTGTGGTATAGACGGACATATACCATTCTATACTCAATATATATATAACTGGCATAGTATTGAAGTTGACTGCTAATTCTAATTAGGTACTTCCCAGTACCTATCTAGCATATTAAAACTATTCTTTGTCAGACCACCTAAAAAAGAGATTACTTACATAGCATTTAGTGGCAAACTATTAAAAGCGAAGCACAATCCATAGTTTGTAAAGATAGGCTGGAATAGCTCACAGCATTTGTCCATCTCCCACTTGGTATCATGCAGAGCTGGCCAGTTGCAGGCTTTCACCACTTCCGGACAAGAGGGAGCTCCCTGGAAATATATCAATTTGATTATTTCTGATTTTCGGTATAGATGTAACCATAACAAGCTATTTCAACCCTTATATTAAGCCCTTCAAGTGTGGGAGAGTCATGCTTCGTCACGAATGCGCCGGCTCGACTGGAGTAATACCACGGCCTCGGTGATGACACGGCGATGAAACACGGTTGTGTTTCGTCGTGTGATTGTGTGTGTGAGGTTATCAGAGGCCCAATTACCCCCCTCCCCTTCCCCAATCTCCCCAATCACTGAATCTCCAATGATCCTGAAACTCCTAATCCCTAAAATGCCGGTAACGCAATTGTAACGCCTCTGGTGTTCCAGGTGTCCATGGGCGACACCGATTTTTTATCATCAGGTTATCCGTGTGCTCGTTTACAGGCTTATGCCATAAAAAATATTATTTGAGGAGTAGAGTTGATAATTTGCTACAACTTTTAAGTTTTGGATTGTTAGTTTGATTTGTTGGTGTCTATGTAGAACGAAGTAATGAATGTCAAATCTGATAAGTAGGTAATGGTATATAACATATTCTCTGATTTTGTAAGTATTTTTAGGTGATGAAGTTTGAAAGTAAAATGGAAAAGTGTACTTAAAACTAGCCTTTAAACTCCATATAATACCTGAACAACGAAATCCGAAAGCATATGAAACTGCATATCATCTAAACGGGTACTCCAATATTTGTTATCTTTCGTCATCCTTGGGCAGACCATGGCAGCAAAGAATTCCTGTAACCTAAAACAACAATAAGACCTTATTACACCCAGCTTCCGAGTTCAAAGAATGTACGATGTTTTCCTCATAAATTAATTTAAGTATTTTTTGCAATATGATCCAATCTTGTAGAGATTGCACTTTGAAAATGATGAATGAGTTTCCGTCTAAATTCATTATGGAACAGGGAAACTAGTTCCTGGATAGTAGTTGTAGTTGGAAATATAATCATGTAATAGATGATGGTACTAGCAGGAACTGAAATATGCTTGTCAAATAAACAGAGGCCTTAGTACGAGTTTGATTTACGTTTAAAGTATTCGAAACGAGTATGCGTTCGGCACTCTGATTGGCCGGCGCCAATGAAGCAACCAATTACAGCGCCGAACGCGTACTCGTTACGATTACTTTAAACGTAAAACAAACCCGTACTAAGGCCTCAGATATCAAGACATGAGTTTGTGTAAACTACGAAAACAAATGAATGTAATAAAAGTCACCGAAAGTTTTATCAACTATTAGAACAGAAAGTTTCTTTTTTCACTGGAATATCCTTTCATGTGCTTACAATCATACAAATTTACACACACATACACACACACACACATCTCACCCAATACCAACAAATCCAACAGTTTTTATAGTAATCAGTTTCAATAAACTAAAGTAAAGTAAACTTTGATTACCTACATTTCAGAATCCTACAAGTTAATTATAAAATACACATTCGCACATAAATAACACACATACAGATATTTAATATTCACCCTTCTAGCTCTGAAACGTTAGCATAAGACATCTTAACATGCAGATGTGGACAAATCACCACAGTTGGGAAGGGCACAGCCCAAATAGGAGTGGGCACAGAATCGATGACATTGACGAAAGGTGTGGACGTCCACTTGCAGAACAGCTGGATGATGACCACGGCACAGATGAAGATGCTGATGAACATGATGATCACCCATGTTGCCTTTTCCTTGTTTCCAAATGTAGGTTCGAAGATGTATCTGAAAATGAAATGCATTTTGTTTTGTTAGAGTACCTATCAAATAGAGGTAATGGACTATACAGCTTAAAAACGACAAGAGGAGAGGCCTTTGATGATGATGATGGCGATGGTGATGATAATGAGAAAGGATGAGAAAGAGAGCAAACATTTGCAAATTTCTTCACCTCTGAATAGAAGAGTCAAGGAGAATATGAGGCTTCTTTTACAGTTAGACCTTCAAAAGAATACCATAGGATACCACCCTACCTTCGCCACCAATTAAAATTAACTTTATGATGACACAATATAAGAATTCAAATTCTTGTAAACACAATTAGTATTTTTGCCTAAAATGTTATCTCCCACAACCAGCGAACAGAGAAAAGTAGACCACTACCCATGAGGATGTGGACGATGTTCCCCTTCAAAAAAACTACTAACTTAACTCCATGCAGCGATCCTTGATAGAAGAACTGCTTCAATCCTTTCATGACTTCATTGATCCATTTCTCCAGCATAGATTTCGGTCCCAACTTCTCATTGATCACCACCTTCTCAACATCTTTATTAATTATCTTATTCTTATTCAAGTTCACCACATCAGGACTTATATACTTGAAATCCTTCAAATAGAAATCTCGAAAGTAAAGATTTTCTTCAACGGACAAATTATTTGGTATGCTGTTGATTTCGTTTATTTTATTTTTGTGGTATTCAAACATTTTTTAGAAAATTGAGGTTTTTTAAATACTGTTTTGTGTTGACCTAGTTGCTGCCTGATCAAGTCTGAATAAGGACTGGAGGATGTAGGTAAAAGTAGATCTGATACTAATGGTTATTGTAGTACTTGTGTTAATTGGAGTAAATGCTATTATTGTATATCAAAGGGCGAATATTCGTTCGTTAGTGGGTCAGTTTGTTTGTTTTTATTTCTTTCTTGGATTTCTTCTTTGTCTTATAAAATAACCGTCCATTTTGAAATTGAACTATGGTTGATTTTAAGTTTTGATTAGACTAAATACAGATAGACAATACCAAAATAAGCTTAATTGTAATGAAAGATCTCTGTACTACTTTCACGTTTAAAAAAACATAACCAAAATTAAAATATCTTGGTAACTAATTTAATTGGGACATCAATTAAGTCTAGGCTAGGCATGTTGTTTTATAAAATAATTCAGTTTCATTTTTATACATTATGTAGGTAAAGAACTAAACTACCTCTAAATAAAAGGTCGTCACGTCGTCGTAGACTAATATTATATCATCTGTATTCCCCGCAGGCATAAGTAGCCCGCCCCGATTCAAAGCGATACTCACTTCAGGTCCCCACTACATAAATCATAGGTACATGTCTTAAACAATTAGGAGTCTTTGTAATTGTTATGAATCGAGTGTAAGACATCTCACTTCACTTTACCTTATAATCCCTCAACAAACAAGGTAATCGAAGACAATCAAAACTTCGTTTGTAATCAAAGTCAAAGACAAAATTATTTATTTCAGTTAGACCAGGAAAGCACTTTTATTTATTTATTTAAGTTTTATACAATTGCATAAGGAAGACTTAGTGCTAACAGCATTCTCTGCCAGTCATACTTTAGAACGTCAACAAAAAGTTTAAAGTGAAGCTATTTGCTCATTCCAAGTTGTAGATTCTTAAGGAGAAGAACGAGCAAGAAACTCCACAGATTACTCTTTTTCAATCAGGTTCACAATACAATTCTAAACCGTATGTTTCTATATTACCTTTCCACGAACAAACCGGCATGTAAAGCCTTAGTCCGTAAGGTGACAACCCATCAATATCTAGCCGCATTAATACTGTATGCACTTAACTGTATTGCCAACATTTAACGCGGTCCACCACCTCTGCTGATATCATTATTAACCACAACATATTGCAGCAACTTCAATTAACTTAGATGAACATGTTTATAGAACCTTCTTGAAACATGTCCAATAGATATATATACAGAGTTGTTAGTATATCTAGAATAAAATCCTAATGAATAATATGACTTTTTAAAATTCAGATGATCATTTTTTATGGCATAAGCCACTAAACGAGCGGACGGATCACCTGATGGTAAGCACTTGGCGCCGCCTATGGCAACCTGAAACACCAGAGGTATTATAAGTGCGTGAACCGCCTTCTGGGGATTAGGAATTTGAAGATTGTTGGGGATTTAGAGATTTGGGAGGGTAGGGGGAGCAATTGGGCCTTTGCTAACCTCACGAAACACAATGCAAGCGTTGTTTCACGTCGGTTTTTTGTGAGGCCGTGGTATAACTACGATCGAGCCGACCCTTTCTGTTATTCTATGGTAATATGGTACAAGTTTCGAGGGAAAAAGTTATGCCATGTTATTTTAAGTTGTAAATACAACTTCGAATTGAAATAATGAAACCTTTCGATATATCGAAGTACCTTTGTTTTTTTGTGTCGAAGTTTTATAGATGTGAATTGGTATTTTATTGATACGTTGATTTGTCTTTTGGACTTTAGTTGGTTTTTTTTTTGACGTCAAACAGTGATGGGTAGTGAAGAATATTGTTTTGTTGTTTGTGTGGGACGATATTGTCATTTATATTTTATCTTGAATTTATTTTTGGTCGGGCAAAGTATTACTGGGTTTTTAAAAATAATCCCAGTAATAGCACGGAGACTGGAATTGTGCCTGGTAAATGGCAATAGGTTCACCCCCTATTACATGGGAGTCATAATATAAATAGTGAAAAGTGGGTGTTACATTGTACAGTGGCATAATGTACACCTCTGCCTACCCCTTCGGGAATAAAAGGCGTGATGTTATGTTATGTATATGTTACCGGCCAAACCCGATTTCAGGACAAACTAGTTTTGCCTAGGCTAAACTAGTTCTTCCTATACGCGTTAGGATTAACTAGTATAGCCTAGTTCAAACTAATTTGTCCTAAGCCCGTTTAAGCTAGGACAAACTAGTTGATCCTAATATAAATACGCATACTCTAGGATTAACTGGTATGACCTAGTCTAAACATTCTAATATATCTAGAAAGTCGAAATAAATAGATAAATTGAATAAAATACTCCGTAATTGAAAAAAATATCATTTTTATTAATAATGATTCATCGTTAAAACTTATGGTTAATTGGTTATGCGAACAATCATGCTATAACAAATAATAAGTGTTTTTTAAAAGAAGCAATAATGATTTAAATTGTTATTAATTTAAAATCATAATGATTCGTCGCTACAAGTTAGAGATAATAATTGGCAATACAAACAATCATAGGTACTATAACAAATAATACTGTTTTTTATCAGATAACATCACGCCTCTTATCCCCGAAGGGGTAGGCAGCGGTGCACATTATGCCACTGTACAATGTACCACCCACTTTTCACTCTTTATGTTACGAGTCCCATGTAATAAGGGGTGAGCCTATTGCCATATACCGGGCACAATTCCAGAGTCTAGTGCTACTACTGAGATTTAAAAAAAACGTGCGACGTGTCGCGGGTTCGATTCCCGCACGGAACAACACTTTGTGCGATCCACAAGTTGTTGTTCCGGGTCTGGGTGTCATGTGTATGTGAACTTGTATGTTTGTAAATGTACCCACGACACAAGAGAAAATCCTAGTGTGGGGCAACGTTTAAAAAAAATACCCAGTAATTGCACCTACTATTTACTCTTCTCTGCACTCGGTAGAAAACACCTGCGGCATTAAGTATTTGTACATTTTGTGCATGAAGCATATTCAATAAATAAAATAACTAATACTTTGCCCGGGAATCGAACCCGAGACCCCTTGCCCGGCAGTCACACTGTGACCACTCAGCCAACGAGGCAGTCACATTGTTTTTTTTTTAATAGACGCAATAATCATATTATGACTAGGTCATACCAGTTTATCCTAGAGTGTGCGTATTTATATCAGGATCAACTAGTTTGTCCTAGCCTAAACTGGTTTGTCCTATCGGGCTTAGGACAAATTAGTTTGAACTAGGCTATACTAGTTAATCCTAACGCTTATAGGAAGAACTAGTTTAGCCTAGGCAAAACTAGTTTGTCCTGAAATCGGGTTTGGCCGGTAACATATAGACTAATACTATTGCCCGAATACTGAAAGGCTACTCAATTTTAAATTGTACTTAAATATCGTGCCGTCTCTGTCGTTTTACAACGAATTTGTAGCGACAACATATATTACTTACGTACAGAAAAGTAACAAACACAAAATCTAAATCAACTCTATAGAGGTAGTCTAACTTATTAGGTACTTTATTCCACAAAGCAATCGCCCATAAAGACACAACAGACAAAAACAAAATACAGTCTACAAAAAACTACACTATATACACGCGAACATTTTATCGCCCTCAAAAATATTCAGAGAGAAGCGAAATAAAAAATTCGGCCAACGTTCCGACGGCCATTTTTAATTAAGCCGTCGATTTTGTTAAAAACCTTCAAAGGGCAGTGATTGAATATTAAAAAAACTTGATTTGATTTATTGTAAGTATTTGATGTTGCTTGTTCAGCCAAGGGGCTACCACCGGACATCCGCTTTTATAAAAATAAAATTGGCTGTTTTTTTAATGTTTTCTTTTATGAAGACATTTATTTGACAACCGCGTTGGTGGTTGTATTTTTTTTAAAGTACAAAGTACGTCGGCCAATAAGTCGGCCGGTAAACGAGCAGACGGTTCACCTGATGGTAAGCAATCGGCGTCGCCCATGGACACCTCGAACACTAGAGGCGTTACAAGTGCGTTACCGGACTTTTGGGGACTAGGAGTTTGAAAATTGTTGGGGATTCGGGGATTGGGGAGATTGGAGTAGGGGGGAGGGAGCTGGGTCTCCGTATATCTCACTCACACGACGAAACACAACGCAAGCTTTGCTTCACTTCGGTTTTCTGTGAGGCCGTGGTATCACTCCAGTCGAGCTGGCCCATTCGTGCCGAATTCGTGGTATTAATTAATGGAAAAAATGTGTAAAAGTGTGTAATGACAGGGTTGTAATTTTATGTATTACAAGGATATAATGTGTAAGTACTTTTGAAAAATAATACATAGGTAATTCGAGACGGAATCGAACGCGCGACTAAACGTAAGCATGAAGCGTGCACATCTAGACTCCATACTACAAAATCGATACCTCCAATAACATAGCATCACACCTTTTATCCTCGAAGAGGTAGGCAGAGGTGAACATTACAGCACTTAATGGCCATTGTACAATGTAACACCTTTTTACTATTTATGTTATGAATCCCGTGTAATAGGGGGTGATCCTATTGTCATAAACCGGGCACAATTTCATATACTTTGCCCGACCTGGGAATTGAACCCGAGACTCCTTGTCTCCAATAATTATCCGTATTATCTCTTTACGAGCTCATCTTTTGACTGGTTTTGACTAATTGACTGATTTCAAGTTTATCAAATTAAATATATCATTCGAGGTTTTTTTATAGGAACAGTTCAAGTATCAAGACTATTGTGGTACACGAATAATTCCTGAAACCTTTTAAACTCAAGGATCAAGTTTCAAAGACTGAAGGATTGCAATAGTATGCAAGGATGTCCTTATACCTTTCTACTATAGGTACCTAGGCTATATATACCATTCTAGAATACATATAAGATTAATGTTATAGGCTTGTATATCAAGTTAGGTACACCTACACAAAAAATAGGAACTTAATAATTGAAAAAGTGCTAATTCATCATACCACTGAACAAAAGTCGTAATCGTAGTCATCAAGCAATCATATGTGATTTCAAATATTAAGATCAAAAGTCATTCGAAGTTCTGCTTACCCTTTCATGGCAGTAGACAAGGTTGATGTTATTATGTTGTTGCTGCGATATATACCCATTATACATGGCGGATTTGATTACCGATAAAATGTCAAACACAAACTGTAATGGTATTAATTAGCACCTAACCGCGAATTAAACCAGAGGGGCAATATTATAGTGGTTAAAATAATAATTATAAGTTTTAGGCAAACTGCCTCATTGGCCGAGTGGTCGCAAGTGCGACTGCCGGGCAAGGGGTCTCGGATGCGATTCCTGGGTCGGGCAATGTATTACTGGGTTTAAAAAAAAACTCAGTTGTAGCACAGAGTTTGGTACATGGCAAAAGGCTCACCCTCTATTACATGGGACTCATAACATGAATAGTGAAAAGTGTGTGTTACATTGTACAGTGGCATTAAGTGCCGTAATGTGCACCTGTGCCTAAACCTTCGGGAATAAAAAGCGTGATGTTCTGATGAATTTGTAGGCAGATATTAAGTGGAGTCTGGCTAATTGTATGACTGGACTTGGGTCTCATGGCATGGACATTTGGTGACTGCATGATTAGCATGGTGGCGGTCGAGACCCAGACGGTCTCGATAGATCCAAGATCAGGAAAGTAATTTGTGATGATGACTTGAGGAACAATTGTCCCGTCCAGGAATTACCGCCACACATAGCATAGCATTCAGTGATGCATCAAACCGTGCATTCAATTTACGCTATCTATGGTTACAATTACTCAGTAAGAAAGCTTTGCACTTTGTAATTATTGCACGGTGATGCGGTGGGCTGTCGCGCAACATGTAGCGGGTTCGATTCCCGCACGGAGCAACTCTTTGTGTGATCCACAAATTGTTGTTTCGGGTCTGGGTGTCATGTGTATGTGAACTTGTGTTTGTAAACGCACCCACGACACAGAAGAAAATTGTAGATTGGAGCAACATTTTAAATTATTAAAGTAACCAACTTCATAGTAGGTACACTAAAAGGGTGGAAGAGCCATGCTTCGGCACGAATGGGCCGGTTCGACTGGAGTGATACCACGGCCTCACAGAACCGACGTGAAACACCTCTTGCGTTGTGTGTCGTCGTGTGAGTGCGGTTACTAGAGACCCAATTATCCCCCCATCAATCTCTAAATCCTCAACAATCCTTAAATTCCTAATCCCCAAAAGGCCGGTAACGCACTTGCAACGCCTCTAGTGTTGCGGGTGTACATGATCCGTCTGCTCGTATACCGGTTTATCCCATAAAAAAATCATTAAATTATGTTTTAACTGTCAGACCTAACTATAATTAAGGAAACAAGTTATTATTGTAGTGATATAATTCACTTAGCTATGACAGCTAAGATATAGCAAGCCAAGAGGTCATCGCACTGACGAGCTATCGATAAGGTCATTCAACAGTCCTTCCAATTTGACAAACAAATGTGTTGAAATAGCTTTACTTATTAGAAATTTGATAATGTCAGTAACATTTATAAGTATGTTAATTAAGTTAATATCGGTTTGTGTGTTTGTTTGGCAATGGACAATAAGGCTACCGTTAGTATTCTATCCTTATGTTTACTAATTCGTAATAGGGATGATGACAGGGTATGAAAATTAAAAATCTAATTAGTCCGTAAGTTAGGTAATGAAAAAATATTAGACACGTATTTTTTTATATTGTCGTATAATAAAACAATACATAAATACAACGAATCAAAGTTTAGGAGTGGGGGCTTAAACGTCATTTCTTTCTGTTTCTGTAAGAAAATAAAAAATACGTGTCTCATAATTTAAAATAATCTACCAGACGGATATTAAAATAAAAATTAGACATCAACTTTTACAATAGGGTAAAAGTTGATTCATTACAGTTTTGTATTATGTTTTGTTGAATCAAAGAAACTGGAGCATTCTCCAGACTGGTTAATGACTGATTTACTGAGTTTCTGACTGACTGACTGACTACCCAACTGACTGATTTACTGACAGAATGATTGATTGACTGATAGACTATGTATTGAACAAAATATGACCACCACGGCGGCTAATAATAATTAAAAAAATGTATTAAATTAAAATATTAAATAAACTAATGCTCAAGACTTGCAGGTTGGATTGGAGTAGTTACGAACATCGTGACAGACATACACATGCATACAATTATGTAATGATATATTATTTAGGAGCTTCCTCAGTTATCTGTGTGAGCAATACAAGTGTGGTGCGGTATCGTTGTGACCTCCTAAATTAAAGCTATTATACTTAAATTCAATATATTCAATATATAATCTTGTGTTTTTAAAGTCTTCAAGTTTCGTTTTAATTTGAATGTAAGTACTTTCTTATGGTTTGATAAAATAAGCATTTAGATAGATATTTCTTTAAAGAAATGTTAGATAAATATGACTCGTTATTATGCTTATGGTTAGTAAGGTGTGGACCTCATATAATAGAGGTAGAGACCATTGCCATACATTGGATACCATTTTAAATTGCAAAATCCTGTACCGTTTTCTGCTCCGACCAACAAACTTTTACTATATTTGACCAAAGATTTATATGATTTAGAAATCAAACCATGAGTTTGACTAAAAAGACAACGTATAAATAGAAAATTAGTCTTTTTTTGAGGGGGAAATCATCAAATGACTTCTTACCGCCTTAGGTGAGGCGAGAGGGAGAGTCAGACTCTTACTGACTAAAATCTACCCTGTTCCTACTCCTGCTCTTTGAGCTGGAGCTCCGGCAACCCGTTAGTCCTTCCACGGCTCTGTATCGGGATAGAATAGAAAATGAGCCCTAGGTAGACGTTTAGTGCCTTGTTCAAGATTGATTTCAATTTCAACCCGTTCATAATGTCTTCTATGCGAGGAGGGGGGGGGGGGCGTCTCGGTTTTCACACAGGCTGCAATCCCGCAGTGCCGTCAAGCCATAATTTTAACAAATTATTGTTTATTTCGTACAACTGAACTCCATTACAAAAACAGTGATGACTTCCGACCTTTTACTGTAATAATAGTCTTAAAGTAATGCTGAAAGGGTGAATAAGTCTTATTAGGGACGCATTAAGGTTGTAATTTATGTTAAAAGAAAGTTATTAAATGTATTCATGGCGACTTTAGAGATCCTTAGGTCTTTTTCGTAGATTAGTTTCGTAGTCATACGAAACTAATCTACGAAGAACGCCTCGTTGGCCGAGTGGTCGTGGGTGGGTCTGCCGGGCAAGGGGTCTCGGATTCGATTCCCGGGTCAGGCAAAGTATTACTGGGTTCTTAAAAATCTCAGTAGTAACACGGAGTCTAGAAATGTGTCCGGTATATAGCAATAGGCTCACCCCCTTGTCGCGGAGAACCTAACGGGTAACCGGGGCTCCGGCTCGACGTGCAGGAGAAGGAACGGGGTGGTTTTTAGTCAGTAAGAGTCTGACACTCCCTCCCGCCTCACCCAGGCGGAAGCAGTCATTCGATGATTTTCCCCCCTTGAAAAAAAAAGGCTCACCTCCTATTATATGTGACTCATAAGATAAATAGTAAAAAGTGGGTACTACATTGTACAGTGGCATTAAGTGCCGTAATGTGCACCTCTGCCTATCCCTTCGGGGATAAAATGGCGTGATGTTATGTTATAGTTTCGTATGAAATCTTTATAAAATGTTATTAAGCTGTTTAAGAGTCTTATGGCAGACAACTGCCCTTCTTCTTTAATTCTTCTTTTCATTTGAAAAGTGGGTGTTACATTGTACAGTGGCATTAAGTGCTGTAATGTGCACCTCTGGCTAATCCGTCGGGGATAATGGCGTGATGTTATATTATGGTATTATAAGAAAGAAGCACAAAATTCTATTTCATGTTACAGTTCGTCCTAACTCGTTTAATTTTTTTGGTAAATAAATAAGTGCTGTATACCTCTAATTTACGACGCAATTTAATTAATGTTATTTTTGCAGATAACAAAGATGTATCCAAACAACTTGGTCATATCCATAACGATATTCTTATCGTTGGTTTACAAATGTAAGTAAAAAATCTATTCCAGAAAACAATGTGTTATTGTGGCAGATCTAAAATTCATAAAAAGTATATTTTATGTACAATTAGCCTTTTAAAATCGTTAGATGGCCGTTTTCTTAGGTGTCACTTGTACGTAGATACTTAAATTTAGAATAGGGTGGTGAAAACTATATGCCCATCATACATCTATGATAAAATTTAAAAGATCCAAAATAGTTAATAGCTGCAGGCATTTTTTTTATGGGTTAAGTCGATAAACGAGTGACGGATCACCTAATGGTAAACAATCGGCGTCGCCCATGGACACCTGGAACGCCAGAGGCATTACAAATGCGTTACCAGCCTTTTGGGGATTCAGAGTTTGAGTATTGCATTGGAGAGATTGGAGAAGGAGGGGGGGGGCGGGGTGATCTCACTTATATGACGAAACATGACGCTTTCGTCATGTTTCGTCATCACATCAGATTTCTGTGAAGCCGTGGTATCACTTTGGTTAAGCCGGCCCATGGTGTCGAACCATGGCTCTTCCATACAAAATTTCAATGCAATTTTGCTGGCCGGCTCCAATGAACCCTCCAACCCTAACGCCTAACGCGGTCTCGTTTCGATTACTTTAAACATAGAACAGAATTCTACTACGCCCTCTAGTGGCTGCAAGGTTTTAACAAAATTATTTTGCGTTTTCCAGCGTCAGCCATATACTGTTTCTACTGCAACAGCGCGAACAACTCAGCCTGCATCGATCCGACGCAGTTTGATGACGAGGTCCGCAGCCGCATCATACCCGTCATCGACTGCAACACTGCTGTCAATCGAGTTGAACAATATGAATTTTTCTGTAGGAAGATTGTGCAGACCAGTTAGTATTATCTTCTAAAGAAATTTATTTGATATCTTACCTAGGTAGAAATAAAGTAAGTTCTATGTTGACGCCAATTGAATAAAGACAGACAGTACAGAAACTTGACTTAACTGTACATTTGGCGCTATGGCTTGGAAACCACTGCTATACATGTACCTTATGGTTTCGATTCCTGCGTACAGACACAGGACAATAACTCTTATGTATGTGATGTGGAATTACGTCTACAACACCACTGTAAGAAATCCTAGTAACCTGTGAAGTAATCAGTGTCTATGCGTCTTTAGAAAAAGGAAGAAGCAAAAGTATCTTTTGCTAATAGGCTAGTTGACAGTATATTATTATATGTTGTAATAGTTTTGTTCGAAAAGACAAAATATGCATCTAATATTTTAAATTAATCTACTTGACGGGCATTGAAACAAAAATTATGAAATGACCCTATTGGTTTCACTTTGAAAATATCAACACTATTGATTTCTGTTTTGCAGTTTACCATCCTCACAAAGACTCCGAGCTCCGCGTGACCCGCGGCTGCGGTTGGGTTCGTCACGAGAAGCCCTGCTACAGGGCTGACAACCGTGACCATCTGGAGACGGTCTGTCAGTGTTCTACTGATTTCTGTAACAGTGCTGATGCCATGAGTCCCACAACTACCACAGCGTTGTTCGTCGCTCTTGCCGTTTGCTTGTATTATTATAGGGTGTATTAATTATTTTGGTATTTAGTTTTATTTTATTGTATAGCTCACATTACCAATAAGAAAAAGAATGGTATGAAAACCTGTACCATAAATCTATAAAATTTGTCAGTTATAAGACGATTGTTTAAGTAAAAAAGGTACAGTCGATTTTTATACGTCATAAAATGAAATAAATTAATCTTAACCTAATAATTTCTTTTACTTTCTTCATGTTTCTACAAAAATAACTAGCAAATCATTTATTTAAACAAATGTGAATTTGCACTTTATAGTCGAAGTTCTCAGCAGCTTGCATTGTATAATAAAAAGTACAGAAATCAGAATATCGTACATGAAAAGTAAGACCGACATACGGATAAAAAACAAAAAGATGATCAGAGCTATGAAAAATACATAGCGCTCACAACAAACCATACTTGTTAATCCTTTACTGGTTCAGCTGTCACAACAGTGGATAGTGGTGCACCAACAACCACAGCTCAGAAATAGGCAGCTACCACAGAACACGTACCATAATCCGGACAGGTCGCAAAATCTCCCGTTTTGTCCGCCGCACACGGCTCACTGTTTGGACATTACTTATTTAGTAAAACTCGGTTGCAACGATTGTGTTAGGGTGACGTCATTGTTTTGTGCTTGTTGTGTAATGAAGGCAGGGCAAAGGCGACGAGAAGATTTAAACTTTTTTAAACATCTATTTACAATATGGCTCTTCTTAATAAAAATGGTGAAGCATGCCAAGTTATTGTAACAAAAAAACAAGAATAGCCAAAATAGTGCTATGCTCGGACTGCGCTGTTGGCGTACTGGCTGGGTAACTGGCGGCCGCGCAACGAGTGGTGGATTCGATTCCTGCACGTAACAGCTCTTTGTGTGATCCCCAGATTGTTGTTCCGGGTCTGGGTGTCATGTGTATATGAAATTAAGTTTGTAAACGCACAAAAGAACATGGAAATCGCATTGTTTTTTTTTTAAATAAAGAAATGTATCAAAGAAAGAGGGGATTACAAAACAGAACTGTTTTTTTTTTAATTCATCAAAAATCTATCTGAAAATATACATACTTAAATAGTATTTAACACTATCACCTTCTGCACGTAATAAAGAAAATGTCACGAGAATTGGAACCGAGAACAGAAAAGCAAATAGGAGACACAACGATTCTTTACAAACTATGATTAAAAAATTATGTCTGAAACTCCAATATAATGGATGGTTTTAAAGCACATCGCTTGCAATAAGACGTGTCCTCTATAGTGTGTGGATGTTCCGTTATCCGTGGGAAATAAACAAAAATATTGCGGACACAAACCCTTCTTTGTTTTAAATCAATATATTGATTCAACAGGCGTGCACGTGTGTTGTTGTGTCGGCCATTGCTCTAATACTACGGGTAGGGAGTTATCTCAGTCATATATTAGCTTGGAAGCTAAGTAAGAGTATTTGAGTTTTGAGCTACACTACTGCATTGCAACAAATAAAGTTAAAAAAGAAAATTAAAAGCAAACATTTATCAGCACAATATAATTAAATAAAGTTATAATATAAACGTATAATATGTCGTGGTGGCCGGAGGTTTAAGACGCCCACTACTCATGCATGAGGGTGCGGGTTCGAAACCTACCAACGGCAAGTACCAATGTGACTTTTTCCGAGTTATATGTATATTCTAAGATTATTTAGACACCACTGACAAACGGTGAAGGAAAAACATCGTGAGGAAACCTGAACTTATAATTTCTAATTATAAGTTTGAAATCGCCAACCCGCATTGAGCAAGCGTGGTGATTAATGCTCTAACCTTCTCCGTGTGAGAAGAGGCTTTGCTCAGCAGTGGGCATTTATAGGCTGTTGATGATAATGTAAACATAATTATTATTGCCAATAAATAGATTGATAATTAGAATACTTTTTTTATGGCATAGTCCGGTAAACGAGCAGACGGATCACCTAATGGTAAGCAATCGGCGCCGCCTATGGACATCTGAAACACCAAGGCGTTAAAAGTGCGTTACCGGCCTTTTGGGAATTGGGAATTTGAGGATTCTGGTGGATTCGGGGATTGTGGAGATTGTGGAGGGGGATAATTGGGCCTCAGGTAACCTCACTGACACGACGGAACACAACGCGAGCGTTGTTTCACGTCGGTCGAGCTGGCCCATTCGTGCTGAAGCATGGCTCTCCTACACTTGACTTTCTAACAAGTCCCTATATGAATGCTTTCTTACTGATGAAAGAAAATCGGAAATTGTCATAAGAAGTTCGTATGATCAACAACACTCTGTCTGCACTTAAAGGATTCCTTGCAGTCAAAACTTACACCCTAATAGACACTAAAACAATAAACACTACCTATAATATTCCCATTTACAACTATTAAGCGAATAACCATTATACCTTCATCGTTTTGACGTAGCATTTTACAAAAACGTAGCATGTAGCTCGTAGCGTCGTAGCCCGTAGCACGTAGCGCTACGAATGTTGTGCAAACAAAGATTATGCATTTATCCCTACTATTAAAGGTATTATTAGATTACACGAGAATGCATATAAAAATAGTTTTATAGTTGAAACACATACTTATATCTTATGTTATTGTTTGTTTATTTTTGCTAAGAGAACATCAGGCGCATATAATTTAACACGTATTGTGCTTCATGTAATAGCCCCTATAATACGGGGCCCAATTTCAAACGCTAGCTACTTTAATTACTTACAAATTTTTGACGATTGAATCCTGACTCAGTGTTCGAACCCGAGTTTGCTAGATATGTAACCACATTGTTTCCTGCAAGTTATATCAGATGAATTAGTTAGTGACAGCAGAATACAATTATCACTATACACATTTGATAAGGGCTGGGCAGCAATGCGCTAAACCTTTTAAACAGCAATTTTCACCTATCAGAAACAAGGTGCTGAGGTTCCAGCCATCATTTCAGCAGGTGACTCCCATGAGCTGTTGTTAATATTGATGAAGTCTTTGAATACTATATACTACATAGAATACTTTAAATACTACAATTTTGTAATATTTTGTTGACCAATTGAAATTAACAATTTTAACTTTGAGTTTGACTGTGAAAGGCAAATGTACATGTGTTTTCTATTGATTCATGAACCAGGACATCATCACACGAC
This sequence comes from Spodoptera picta, assembly GCA_038387885.1. Lineage (NCBI taxonomy): Eukaryota > Metazoa > Arthropoda > Insecta > Lepidoptera > Noctuidae > Spodoptera > Spodoptera picta. Next base: position 571,637 of record JAZHFQ010000308.1, read on the forward strand.
TTGGAACACCATCTAACGGAACTGTAAACTTGGGTTACAAGTTCAACTTCTATCCCATGTGTACCGGAGTTGTCTTTGTAAAGTAAGTCATCTGCACTAACTTATAGTATGAACCAAAGCAATGTGTGTCTGCACTAACTACACATATAATCCAGTTAAGTTGACCTCAAGTTAACAAGTTTTTCGTGTAATTAGAGATCCATTTATACTGGACGTCTATTAACTGTTCATAAGAAAACAACCATGAAGGTCATACATATGACATTTTACCGGTACCGCTCTACCCCAGCAATAAACGTTTCTTATTCTTATGTCTTGTTGGCTGAGTGATCGCAAGTGGGACTGCCGGCAAAGGGTTCGATTCCCGGGACGGGCAAACCATTTCTGCGTTTTTAATCAAAATTCTTACTAGTGGCATGGAATCCGGAATTGTGCCAGGTTTATGGCAATAGGCTCACCCCTATTACATGAGACTGATAACATAAACAGTGAAAACTAGGTGTTACATTGTACAGTGGCATTAAATGCACTTCTGCCTACCCCTTCAGGGTAACACCTCATCAGACTTAAATATCAACCAAAACTTCACTCAAGTGTTCAGAACTAAACCATCATACCAATATTTTAATCTCGAAGCACGTGTTTGAATAAAAAACGCAAAAAGAGACGACCCGAACAAAATAATCCGTATTTCTCTGAAACAATGTAGTTTCTGATATTTATAGAAATATTTTTCTACAAAACGAGAACAATTTTTAATCCTAGACAAGTAGGATGTTGATTCTTTTTAATTTGCCGGCCACTGCTAGAGGCGGTATGATCTCCGCGTTTAAATAATACAATATTTAATAAGTAGGGAAAAATGGAATGTACCTATATATATAAAAACGGTTGTCGTTAGTCTTTTCAATCTGTTGTGCAAATAATGAATTTCTTTTACCTTCCATGTTCAAAATATCTGTTTCTTATTAAATTCTCTTGATCTAATAATATTTATATTGTTTAATATTAATATTGATATAGCACTAAGTTCCAAAAACCTTGCTTAGATGTTTTTATTGGTTGTTTTATTCGACAGCGTTTAGCCATTGGACAAAACTATAAAAAGAAAACCAAAGACATATCGGACTGATCTTTATTTCAATAAATTAGAATTCCATAAACAATCTCATTCTTATTTTTAATAATAATAATAATAAATTGCCAAAATCATTTCACGGATTTATCTAAACGGAAGAATTAAACCCGCCCAGCCTAAGAAATAAATTTGGCAATGAATACTTATTAATAATCATTAAAATTATTAAATACATTTAGTACTTACATTTAATTCTTACAATAATGTTGACGGTCGATTTACATTATGACTACAATTAATAATTTAATGCAATAATAATTAATTTATTCTTTTAATAATTGTGTGTAGGCGTTTCGGCGGTACAACTAGTGTAATTTACTCGTAATTTTTAAATTAGTCTATGGTACTAAGATGCGGCGCATATTACCGACTGTCTTAGTATTAATAACAAATATTTCTGTCTTAAGGTGAACATAACAAAATATGAGTGCGTTTACTGGCTATAAATAATATAATCAGCCAGTTGTCAGAAATTTCAAAAATTATTTTAGCGTTCTAAATCTCAAATCGAACCAGCCAATGAAAAGACACTTCATATACAGCATGATATTAAAACTCCTTTTTTGAAGTTGGTTTAAAATGTCAAGTAGTACTGTCGTTCAATATGCGCCATATTTTAGGGTTCATTCGTCAGTGATCATAGCGGTACATTTAGTTCAAAGTTTGCCTCTTCCGCCGCTCCTAGTTCTGTGGTTCTGTCTGTTCAGGCTCGCTATGGCCGTTGTTTTCGTTTTGCACTGTGAATTCTGCTGATAAAAAGTTGTATTAGACAACATGATAGGACTAATCTATTCCAGAGGCAAACGATAGTATTAGTACATGTGATGTACAGTGAATGTTGTATGAAACGAATGGGCATTAATATTGATAAGTGTAACAAATATTAAAGTGAATTTTTGTCAATAATATTAGTTTTGACAGTTATATTTGTACACACGGCTACACATCGAGCTTTACATAACCAGTATAAACTGAACGTTAAATGTGCGGAAAGATGATGCGATGTGACACCAGGATAAACTGGTTTTGTATAGATTGATGTGTGGCAGTGTGTATATGTAAGTAGATACTTAGATAGGCAACGATTTTTTCTGAAAACCAGCATAAACGAAATTAAAATTCCTTACCATCATCATCACTCTTGAAGGACCTTCCGAGCCGCGGTCCGAACCACATGCCAGGGCTGTCAGTGCGCCGCACGGCTGTGGGCTGGAACTCGTGAGAGTCGACGCGCGACAGCGACAAATCGCTGCGACCGACGCGCGGGAACGCGTACAATTGTCTCTTCTCCATTGTTGATGGCTCGTATTCTAAGAGAGAAAATACGTTTATAACACGACTATGCTTCTCACTACGCTGTTCGTGAGTAGTTATAACAGAACCCGGTGCCCATTATAGGGGCTGATGGTGGCCACCGGGTTAGTTTCAGTGAGGCAAGTATCCCATACTCCCCAAAATCTAGGAGCCTTTACAAGTTTGCCCTGCGTAATGAAAAACCAGTCTACGCTAAAGATTAAATATCAACAATGGAATTACAAACTTAATGCTATCTAGTATTTAGTTTGACACCTTTTGCTAGATAACGGCCCATTAGTAGTTAATTCCGGTTAAATTGTTTTGATACTAATGCATCAAGATTTAGAACTGATAACGTCCTGACCCGTTATCTCATAATCTTAGCCCTGTATTGAATGGATTGGTTCATTAGTTGATTACAATTTCACTCACTTAATGATCTAAAATGTTCATCAAGATATGACATCCTGTATCTGAATTGATTTGAGTGGTATAGTAGGTTTGATTTGTACTGCCCTTTATAAGTAAATCTGTCTCTATTTCGCTTTCTGCTTATATATATTTGCGTCTCGTTTTCTCATGAGACTGTCAAAGTTTGCAGATGGCAATACACTTTGAACACACTGTAGGTGTTCTTAGTCAATATGCAAAATGAAACTAATCTGTGCTCTATGACTTGGTCAGTAGGTCTTTGAATGAGTCGCTTAGCATCAAAGAATATATGGGTTTCATAGAAGTAGCTTAGCAATTGTTTTACTATGTCCTAACCAATAAATACGTTAGTTCTGATTATAGGTTACTTTACACAAATGATAACATTTTATGGAAGGAAAAGGGAAATGGTTTCAAAGTAAAATTTCTCATTGCTTGCAAGAAGTAAGCACACCGTTTGATTTTATGTAAACTGTGAAATCTGCTTTTGCGGACATTATACATAATTTTATCGGGTCTAGATCCGAGAATTATTTTGAGTATATTAATCTTTATCTACAGACATGCTAGAACCTACTTAAATTTAGTTTATAAGTAACCGACATTAGTTCTAGTTAGCACATCAACCAACATACCAAGATAGAGGTCGTTGAGAGGTAGCTGCCACGTGTTCCTTGACGCCCGCCCGACTCTAGGGAACGGGTACAAGTTGAGCACGCCATCCCGCCGGAGTTTGGCACTGCTATCTGTGGGGTAAGCACACTTATGCTTGTAAACTAACTTTAGTTCAGCGGTTGGTATTTGGTAGAAGTCTGTTCTCAAGGGTCTGGTGTAAGTGAAGATGTTTCGGCTTGTGGTTTAAGATATAACATGTGATAATACCCTGAAATTAAATCTAGGCTGGTGCACAAAACATGTTTGGACATAGTTTTTCTATAATATGCAAATGCAATGCATATTAATTGTCAGGTCGTCGCGCTTACATTTAAACGTTAACAATATTTGGCACCGAAAAAGTATGAGGAGTTAATATAAACGTGATTCAGAAAGTTCAAAGAATAAAGAGTAGTTTTGTCAAATACGACACCTAATTGCAGACACCATTCTTAGAATTTTGAAAAAAAAAAAGAAATCATCGAGTTCTAGTTACATGACAACAATGCACAAAATGGCGGGATGAACCATAAACCATAGATAAAACAATACACTACAAATTCTATTTTCGAATGCGCGTCGTAAGAGCTTTGTACGCAAATTGACTGATGGATTGCCTGCAATCTCAAGAATCCACAAATAGCTGGTTCAATCCCCTGTCATAGATCACAATCACATTTTTTAGACCTCTCTTTGAGATCAATACGTGGAGGTTTGTTATCTTGTGACGTGCAAAAGAAAAAAGTATGTATTTTTTTTTCTTTACCTAAATAAACCTCTAGGCTGTTGTTACAGAGACACAACAAAATGTCGTATATCGTGTATTCCGGCTTTCGAAGCTAACCTCGAGTTTAATGTCTATGAATGTTTGATTTATGAACTGACAGAGGATGGTTTTTGGCCGACGTTTGGCAGCCATCTCGCCTGATGGTAAGCGATGATGCGCCCTACGATGGAGCACGTCGTTCCATAAGCAACCTATTCACAGAAGGTACCAAATATAAATAATGAACCTAAAAGACTTACTCAGCAATTACACTTCTTTTATTTATTATGTTTTACTTATCATTGCTATCACTTGTCCTATCAGAATATAATATAATTTTACAATGTTTTATATTTTTCTACCAAGTCTACAATTTGTCATTTAAGGACCTATCTCTGATTTTATTTTTTATAATTATTTGAAATGTATAACGCCTTGGTTTTATGGCTATGTTATAGTATTTTAATTGAAATAAATATGTCATAAACGACTCTTCATTGCTTTAACATTCAATTTCATATAGATAAAGAATAGTCTTTTGTAAAAGTTTCATTCAAAACTAGGACTGCAATCCACAATCCACAATCCACAATGAATGTAACAAAACTTTTGACAGCTGACACTATTGTACTGCAGACTGACTTTAATCTGTTAATCAGTAGATTTTGTTGAGTAGCCAGTTGGAGGTTTCTGTTTCAAAATGTTTGTTACATAACAAGACATATTGTCGCGCCTTTTATTTCCCAAAAGGTTAAGTAGAAGTGTAAATAGACAATATATCAGTCACTTTTCACCAGTTGTAAGTCTCATATTTTCGGTTAAATAAAAAAATGACGTTATTCAGAAAGGACTAGTTTTAAAGTACAAGCGCATAAAGTTTTTGATTTCGTTAAACGTTGTTTGAATCAAAATAACATTTGCGACATCTAGTGAACTATTAAAAGTATCGTATTGACATATAAAATAATCCGGTTAGTTAGTAGCCTCGTTTTATGTAATAATGCTATTTTCCATAATAAACCTCAGTAGTAGCACGGAGCCTGGAAAAGTGCCCGGTATATGGCAATAGCCTCACCCCCTACTACATGGGATTCATAACATAAATAGTGAAAAGTGAGTGTTACATTGTACAGTGGCATTAAGTGCCATAATGTGCACATCTGCCTATCCCTTCGGGGGTAAAAGGCGTGATATTATGTTATGTTAAGCTATTTTCCACAAAAATAGAGCAATGCCATTTTTCAGTTAATCGACGATAAACTGTATGACTCCAGTCGCTGTTCTAACAAATGAAAAATTTTCAAAGAATCGAAAAAGTTCTAATAATTTTATGTCGCTGACTAAGGGATACTTCGTAGTCACGCTTGCAACCACTCAACTCCACCACGAAGACAAAATAAAAGTTCTAGTCATGTAAAATGTAACACTAACGAAATTTAACTAAAGACTCTTCAAATCTTCATAATCTCCAATTAAATTATGATTACACACGTACACACAATATACCTCTAGAACTATTATATTACTTTAACTAAACAACTCCCGAACTATGTACTAAACAATTTTCTTTGATTATGTTAAACAATTTTAATAAAGCTTCGAATAGTCTTGTTAAAATTAATTAACTAAATACAGATTGAAATTAAACAACTATATGTTGTACAGATTAACAAAATAATTAACAATAATTAATTCGTGTATTATTAGAACCACATTTATTAAGTTAGAAGTGAAATTATTCAATGATCTTAAAGTTTTTGATTGCTGTCAAACTAAGTTTAGCAGCTTGTTTTATTGAACCAACACAGTTACAATGTAATATGAAATCGGTAAAAATAGTATATATGTATCAGAGACATTGTAGAACACACTTTTTTAAAAAGGGTAACGAATGGAGTTTCTTGCTCGTTCTTCTCCATTCGAATCTACATTTTGGAATGAGCACCTAGCTTCACCGATAGACTGACTGACAGACTATTATTTATTTTGTACCTATTAGTTGACGTTTCAAAAGTACCAAATTATGGTTTAATTGAAATAAATGCTTTGACTTTAACTTTGTGGTACATAAAGTCAAAGTCAAAGTGGTGCGTTTAAAAGCCCTAAAACTCCACTATATTCTGTTTTCAACACAATGTATTATTAGTGAAAATAGGGTCAGTGTATTTATTCATTTACTTATCAAGACTCAGGGAACACAATGAATATCTACTGCTAAAAGCTTTTCTGTCGTCATATTTATCTCATTCATTGTTATTGCAAAATCTTTAACTCAAATTGAAAAAGAAATCACTTTATATATAAATAAAAAGAAACATCCTCAACCCACATTCACAAAACCTTTCAACGATGAAATCCTTAAATTTCGTTCAAATCACCTCTTTAAAAATTGTCGGAACAATTTATTGGAACATTAACATTTGAGTTCTTAAAACCTCTCCATCATGTTCCCATCTTAATATTCCCGACACGCTACCAACATTAACGTTCAGCAATAATCTCTTAAACCGCTTTCGTAATCTTTTGCTTATGTTATGCTGAAGCTGAAGCTGAAACCCACACATTGTACCATTTTATTGCAATTATTAACTTGTAAAGGTTGGATTCCCTTGAAATTATTTGTTTGTAAAAGCACCCACATCATGGGGGAAAATCCTAGTGTGGGACATAGATTTCTGTTTCAAGAAAAATCTATCTAAGTTTACGTCGCGGGTTTAATTCTCGCACGGAACAACTCCTTGAGTGATCCACAGGTCAAATTGATCGAGTGAATGTGTGTGATGTGTACGTGAAATTATGTGTTTGTAAACGCACCCACGACATCGAAAAAAACCCAGTGTGGTGGGGTTAAGTTTTCTTTTTCAATAAAAAGCTATATCTAATAAAGCATATACCTACACTCGAAAGGTCACTGTCGAAATAAAAAAGGTTAGCTATTCCCTTAGGATTGGCCGGAATAGAGACTTCCTTAAACAAAGCCGTAGGTACAGCACTAATCTGAAGATAAAGTCAATGTTCTTTGGCATTAAGGACGAAATAAGTAAGAGTACTATTCTATAAAACATAGAAATAGTGCCTTACATACATACATAACATCACGCCTTTTATCCCCGAAGGGGTAGGCAGAGGTGCACATTCTACCACAGTACAATGTAACACCCACTTTTCATTAGTTGTTATGAGTCCCATGTAATAGGGGGTGAGTCTATTGCCATATACCGGGCACATTTCCAGACTCCGTGCTACTACTGAGAATTTTAAAAAACCCAGTAATACTTTGCCCGACCCGGGAATCGAACCCGAGACCCCTTGCCCGGCAGTCGCACTTGCGAATACTCGGCCAACGAGGCAGTCAGAAATAGTGCCTTATTTACTATTATTATCATTGGTTCTTTGTAGTGGTGGCTCAGTCTGGCAAGTGCCAAGACTGTAGGTACTTTTTAATTGCCAAGAATTCATTGATGTACGGTGAAGGTGGTACATCAATGAATTCATCAATTCATCAGAAAAACTGGAGTTAATTTCAAATAACAAGTTTGAAAGCGCCAATCTACCTTGATCAAATCGAGAATATAAATCAATCCTACTCCGTGTACGAAGAGAACTTTATTCAGCAATACAGTTAAACGTTGATGATAATCAAACGATTCTAGATTTAATCTTAAGTTAACCTCTTACATTTAAACTAAAAATCGATTTAGTAAATATAAATAAACTCCTTTTGATTATCTCAATGATCGGCGACGGATGAATCTTGAACCTTATGAGACGTATTATTAACGGTTGGTATCATTTCTACACGATGAGATTTTAAATAATAGGTCAGTACTAAGTTCTGCCTCGTTGGCCGAGTGGTCGCAAGACTGCCGGGCAAGCGGTTTCGGGATCGATTTCCGGGTCCGGCAAATGAATTACTGGGTTTCTTAAAAAAATCTCAGTAGTAGCACGGAGTATGGAATTGTGCCCGGTATAAGGCAATAGGCTCACCTGTATTATATGGAACTCATAGCATAAATAGTGAATAGTGGGTGTTACATTGTACAGTGGCATTAAGTGCCATAATACGCCTCTGCCTACTGCCTGCCTGATTTGTGTATGTTGTAGGTGTGTGATATTATGGTATTCTACTCACGGTAAGCACTGGCGAGCGCTGACGCCAGCAGCACCATGGAAACGACGATCCTCATTGTAGGCTGCATAGTTGTGATCTGCTGGACAAACGAGTATCATTAGCAATCCATTTATTATTATTATAATAACTTTACACAGTATCCACATTAAATTAACTAAAATCGCGGGTTACTCACTAGTTTCGAACCACAGAGGGGTTCTTCCTCATCCCCTGTGGTTCGAAAGTAGTATAGGTTTCCTCAGTATATTCACGTGAGTACCCCGCGATTTTAGTTAATTTAGTATGCCTCACGGTAATTATTATAAAAACATAGTATCCACATTGTTATAGTTTTTATCACCCGACAATGAAGGACTTGAAATCTTGAAATGAAAGGTCTTGAAATCTATTAGATGTTACTACCACATTTCTTACAGTACGCTATGAATCTCTTAGGAGCAGTAAGGCGCCGCGGAAGATGTGACGGGTTGCCAACGCTGGTTTTTAGTCAGTAAGAGTCTGACTCTCTCTCTCTTGCCTCACCCAAGACGGGAGAAGCCATTGAATGATTTTCCTCACTCAAATAAGGGGTGGTAAGACATGCGGCAGTATATCAGAGTTCGTAGTTATTGAAAACTGTGATTCAGATACCGAGACCCGAGAGTCCTATTTACCTTGCAATTACCCACGTATTAAAAAACTTGTAAAATCTTAACGCCTTAACCAAGTCTATAAATAACAAGAATCTTCAATTTAAGTACTTTAAGAAAATCCCGCAGCATCCCATATGAACTCGGAGATTAATCTCAATCTGATCTTAATCACAGTACGTTTAAACTTTCAACAGGCTGTAATGTACAGCGGTTTAATCTTAAATCTCTGTTAATATTCTGAGTAATACGGATGAAGAGAATCTAGTTTATGAGTGCTGACTTTATAATGAGGTGAGAAGTCTTATTTCGGAGATAGCATCGTGATTGTTTTTCTGCGAAATAGTGAAATTATTGCATTACATAAATACCTCTAATATCTACATTTTGTCAGATATGTTATCGGGCATTGAGCAACATACATCAACAGCTTATAAATGCCCAATTCTGAGCAAAGCCTCTCGGATAAGGTTTGAGCATTAATCACCACGCTTGCTCAATGCGGGTTGGCGATTTCAAACTTATAATTAGAAACTATAAGCCCAGGTTTCCTCACGATGTTTTCCTTTACCGTTTGTCAATGGTATCTGAATAATCTTAGAAAGTACATATAACTCGGTAAAATCCACATTGGTATTTGCCGTTTGTTGGTTTCGAACCCGCAACCTCATGCATGAGAAGCGGGCCGCCACGATATTTATTTGGCATTGAGAAGTATGGCAATTAATGCTCAAACCTTCTCCGTGTGAGAAGAGGTTTTTGCTCAGCAGTGGGCACTTATAATGAAATTTTAGATATGGTGCTATAAGCTAGGTACTTGCACAGGTTTTAGTTAGGTAAAAATTCCCCACTTCCTAGTCTTTCTCCCCAAAAGGCTAGACGACTTTTAAAGGTTTCCCCTCGTCATAAAAACGGTACTTCCAGGATTTCCAAAAACTCTAGTCGAAAGAGGAAATTCAATGTATGTAGTTGATGCTGAAATTATATCAAAATGTATCTACGTCAAGCTCAGAACTTTCTGTCCCAGTTCCTTTACCTTCTTTTGACTTGTTTTAGCATTTAAAGGCCAGTTTAAATCAACACTGGCCACTATGGCTATTATAATCAAAAACATACTAATTTTCAATTAATTCCAATACTAATTAGGTTAAAAAATAAACATTAAACATTCACCTTCCATTAGCCGTTGACTAAGGACAAACTAAACATATTAATTGGATTCCTTTAGAAGAGGCTAACAGGCGTAAATAGTTTAAGACTGGAGAGATGTGACGTCACTAAGCTGCTTACCTTTATGACGTCATATGTGAAGTGTTAAGAAAATAGTTGATCAATGCATTCCTTGTTCGTCTGTTAGAGATAAGATTGACAATAGTGTTTTAATTTGTTTTTTTATTATGTGTGTCTTTACCATTCCCGGGACCACAGGGTCCCGGTCATTTGGGAGGCGTACGAGGGGCCAAAGCCAACTGCGCACAGGCCTTTTAGACAACTTTAATCTAAATACATGTAATGGACACACAAAATAGTAATTATTATTATTTTAATTAGTGATCTTCCTTCGTTTAGAGAAAAAGATATTATTTTTGATTCATGATGGAGTTGAATCTTATGCTATGGTTGTTAATATAATAGTAAATATACTAGGTATAAATATATAATATGTCCCTATAAATATCAAATTATGTTGATTAACTAAAAATCGCGGGTTAGTCACGTGAATATATTGAGAAAAGCTCTACTAGAACCGCGATGTTTAGTTAATTTAGTAGATATGTCTCACGATAGTTATTATAAAAACAAATTATGTTAATAATACCATCACCAAAATTAATTTGCCCGCACATTAGATATATTAATCATAAAAGCTTAAATAAGGTAAGTAAGTAAGTACCTTGTTAAGTATCCCTTAATATTTTCTACTATGATATATAAAAAGTGAAGTTTCATGAAAACAGAGAGAACAGAGATATAGTGATTTAAATTACATGAGTTGAAGTTCGAGAATATTTTTGCCTTGATTATAAAACCTTGGAATTGTTTGTCGAAGAAAATCCTTCAGGATGTTTATTTTTTTTATGGTATAAGCCGGTAAACGAGCAGACGGATCACCTGATGGTAAGCAATCGGCGTCACCCATGGACACCCAAAAAGCCAGAGGCGTTACAAATGCGTTACCGGCTTTGGGCCTTTGGCCCTTGGGGGATTCGGGGATTGGGGAGACTGGGTAAGAGGGTAAATAAGCCTCCCGGTAACCTTACTCACACGACGAAACACAACGCAAGCGTTGCTTCACGTCTGTCTTCTGTTCTCATGTCTGTGTTCCTAAGAATTGTATCAAAAACTATCGTCGATTTAAAATTCAGATGGTGAGTCTAGAAATTAATATATCTTTGGTTGATTCTGTTATTGCTTATAAGAAGTGATGTTACATTTTGGTATTGAAAATGCTAAGGGTAAGTTCACCAGTTCGCGTCCATGCTACGGAACGCCCTTTAAAAATTCCCGATATTAAGAAAACTGTTACCATATGAGTAGTATTTAGTACACATACGAATAGGAGACAAACGAGCAGACGGATCACCTGATAGTAAGCGATCAGCGCCGCCCATGGACACCCGCTACACCAGAAGGGTCACAGGTGCGTTGCCGGCCCCTTAAAAAGAAATACGCTCTTCTGTTGAAGGTTTGTAGGTCGTAAATTAATTTCGACGAAAAGAGATGTTTTGCTCAGCAGTGTGCATTTATAGGCTGTTAATAAACAAAATTGATGAATGATTCATGGTGATCCGTAAAATGGACGCGAACTGGTGTGTGGACGCGAACAGGTGAACCAACCCTATGCTAATTCTATTTGTAGGAAGGAAAATCAATCCTCATAAGTTATTGAGTTTGAAATTTAATATATCGATCGTACCAATTACGTTAATTAAATTAAATGGATGTTTAGAAATGTACCTGTAATATGACATGCTATAACTTGTCATGTTTAAGAGCTTTCATATGATATTAAAAAAATAAATGTAAGTAAAGTTTTACAAGTGGCAAGCGCAGCGTAGGCCGTCCACCCACAAGGTGGACAGACGACCTGATTAAGGTCTTTCTTTCGAATGACTGCTCCCGCCTGGTTGAGGCGGGAGGGAGTGTCAGACTCTTACTGACTAAAAACCACCCCGTTCCTTCTCCTGCACGTCGAGCCGGAGCCCCGGTTACCCGTTAGGTTCTCCGCGACACCTGATTAAGTTCTTAGGGAGCCGCTGTATGCAGAGTCGGCTTATCTAGAAGACATTGGAGGGGGCCTATATTCAGCAATGGACTTCCTATGGCTGATATAATGATGAAAGCTTACTGATTTTAATTTGAGGAAATTCAATATATGGGGTATTCAAATTACATCAATATGTACGTCTAGTCCAGAATTTTCAGTAGTATTTCTTTACCTTCTTTCGACTTCTTTTTTTAGCAAAGACCGGTATAGATCATCACCTGGATTTTACCTTTTTGTAACCATAAGTATTACTTAAACTTAACTGTTGATGAACCGAAAGAGTTTTGAAGGAATCATAGCAATTGACGTTCCATAGTCTCTGCCTACCCCTATGGGACACAGGCGTGAACTAATGTATATAATTATTACTGAAAACTATTATTTACGAAATAGTATCTACCTAATGTTGTAATATCTCATCTCAAAAATATGTGTTCCAGGTTTACTCACATGTGAGTAGTGATGATTCACCGGTTCTGGCTCACGCGTTTGACAGGTCAAATCCGGGAGAAATTCATTTCCGGTGCTCCTGACCCTCATCAACGCTCCATTGTTCTTATCTATACTTCGAACACCCTTTTGGCGTTCTTATCTATTACTCACTGGTAACCCTCATTATCTTTCATTTCCTATGTCATCAATAAAACACAATCATTCATTTTAATTTTCTAATTAATTTATTACTTTTTTCTACAAAATATGAGTGGAACATCTCATCCACAAAAATATCATTGTACAGTGTGTTCCCTGTAAATATGTTCGTAAAACTATGCATTGAACATCCCTGAAACTTAAATAGCAAATACATTAAGCAATATTCACCACAAACTGAAGTCCAATCATTCTGAATCCTATCAACATTCCAGTCCCATCTCTTACAATTCCTTTTCAAAAACTGAAGATGATATCGCTCAGGTGTTCGTCCATATGAATCAAAATATTGACCGATGCCATTCGCATCGATATGTACAGCTATCCAGTGTGACCCTGGTTTATCATCCGCATCCAAATTGCATATTATATACGTTGGTACATGTGTATACATAGGTAGTCTATTAGCAGCATAAACATTATTTTCTAGACTGACATGAATCTTTTTCATATGCTTTTGTAATTCTAGTGTGTCCATGATATTACTGTTATTAACAAATTATTACAGTACTAATCTATTCAATGGTTGTCATACGAATGTTCAATTATAGTGATTTGTAAATATTAAATATCGCATTCTTTTGGGAATCACAAAACAAGTTCATGCCTGTTGCGATGTGCGATAAATTTGTTGACTCATAGAGTTCAGATAAGAATGGTGCTATATAAGATCGAACAGTTGCAGTCATGCAGTCAGTCTATGGTCGTTTGACCACAGTGGATTGTGTACGTCTACCAATACTACGTTTGTGTTACTTACTTCAACGCATCAATGGTCATGGAGGTAAGTGTTTATTCTATTGACAAACTTACTTGTATTTCTGTTGTTGTTTCCTAACGTGTGTGTGTGTGTCAGATTAAGTGTAAACAAATTGATATTAACGTGATAACTCTGTTGTTGCAGAGATCATTCAACTTCGCAGACGATAATGAAAATACCTATAAACAGTATTACTACTCGCCACTCTCTCCCCAACACGAAGAAGAGAGTGATGACATCGTCGTTATTAACACAGACGATGGAGGAAAAAGGAAATCGCAACCGATTGATCAATTTTTTGAAGTGACACCAAAAATAAAAAGGAAGAAGCTGCTATCGTCGACTGTGGCACGAGCTGCTAGAGATGGCGTATCATACATCTCTACAAATTCTGACGACGGAGACCAAGCGACGCACCTCATAAAAATTGAAATGTATGATATGAAGAAACTATCCAAGATTCCAATTAGTGATCACTGGAAGCACGCTACCACGAGGATTAAATATTACGTAAAGAATAATAAGGATAGCATCTACGACAACACAAACGGTCTCGTATACAATATTACAAAGACAATAGCAGAAAGTGAAAAAGTTAAAAAATACTTTTTTAACAATGACACTCATTAGTGGATTAGTGAATGTGATTCTGTTTACTTAAAGTACTTCTGTGTACTCATTAGATCCAAGGAGCTGTCGCCTTGTGATGCTGAGAGAAAAACAATAGCAGAAGGAAGAGATGAGTGCGGTATACGTGTACAGAACACTTCATGGAAAAACAAAACTACAAAATTGATTGGAGAAGAAAAAGTGAAGAATATGCAGTACCTAAGAGCTGAATATCCATTTTTCAGTTCAAAATCTAGACGATTGATGAGTTTCGAAAACTGGCCTCTCGTTATGCAGCAGAAGCCTGAAGATCTTGCAGAAGCCGGTTTCTTTTATACTGGCTATGGAGACAGGACCAAGTGTTTCCATTGTGGTGGTGGTTTAAAAGATTGGGAAGATGACGATGATCCTTGGCAGCAGCATGTTCAGTGGTTTAGTCAATGTGCTTATGTAAAGTTTAAACTCGAACAGTGTTTTGTTTAAGATTAAATAGGGGAGGTATATAAAGAAATAAAAAATAATATATTGCATATAATTTGTTTTATTAATTTTATAATGTTACATTTAGTTACACACACACAAAAATGCATTAAGCATTACACATATATCTAAAACACAACACACATTATAATCCTAACTACTATAGTCTACAGTAACATTTCGATTTTTATCTATTTCAATAATATTGTCAAACTCAGCATAAACAATACAGTTAATTGTTTGTATTAGTGAGGATTCAAATCGTACTTCTAATCTTACACTACCATGCTTTATGAGATTCCAATGGGCTGATGAGTTAGCTGATAAATCAGGAGTTAAATCAAATGCTAAAAGACAGTAACCTTTGGCATACTGTTCACGAGAGATTGCATTTCCTTCATTAAGAAAGTGAATACCAGTCCCCGAGAATAGAGTATGATATGCTGATGTAAACATATTATTATTAAAAGATGGTTGCAAAGCTTTGGAAGGTATTTGTTGACCATCAATATATAAGCTGAAAGAGTTAATACCATAGTTTTCAAAGTTAAATGGATTTTTAGTAAGTGAACCATTAAATGCGGAATTATTCACAAAACCAATAATACATCTTTTGGGTACCTGTCCTAAGAATATATTATCAAGAGTTTTCCCTTGAACACCCGATGGAATAGTTAAAACTTTAACTTCAGCACGAGTTATAGGATATTTAGCAGTGGTAGAAGCTAAAACTTTCTGATGTGCGAGTAATACACTTGGATTAATTCGTGCTCTTCGAACAATAAGAGTTGCATCCGTAATGCAAACTTTAAACTTTACATCATTTGATCCAGCAATTAAATTAAAACTCTCTCTTGACCGAACTAATTTTACACTCATTTCAACGCCATTAATTAAAAATTTATCTTGATTGAAAATATCACCATGAAGATGACCAATCATTTCTACTTCCCTGCTTTCATTAACTAATTCCTGTCTTTTAACAAATCCAATGTTTTTACCATCTGTGGAATCCATTTTTCCTGCTGTATCATCATACCAAAGACTACAAGTAAGATGAGATTGTTTAGCAGCAGGTGCATAGTTTAAAAGGGTTTCCATGTATGCTCGATAAGCATAGGTATTATTAGGTGGTGACACAAGTTTTTGGTTTAAATAGATATCGAGTTGACTAAAAAGTGAATGCAACCAATTATTTACAGGTGCTACTGCTGTAGCTGATATCAAGTTTGTTGAATCTTGATTTAATACTTTTGCCTTTATGTGGAGTAATGTATGAGACAAATCTATGTAGTCATCGCCTGTTCCAGGAACTTGAAACTCGATAGGTCCATCATCAGCAAGAGATGAAATTGGTTTATAATGAATCCACAATCCATTTTCAATGCTTGTTTGTGTAGACGGTAATGCAAACAAATCTAATTCTGACTTAACGCACTCACAAGAATGATTATGAAGGAAAGACATACTTAATTTGAAAATATATCTTTGATGTTTTTTGGTTTTCGACCAAGTTTTTTCGTAGCTTTCACTTTCGCTGTTAGTGGTGGAATGAACGAGGCCAATCGTTTTCTTTTAGTTATATACCCAGATCCTGTCATGTTAAATCGATCAATTTTGTCATCAGCCTTTCGTTTTAAGTTCGTACTAACTTGCTTTAGACGATTTTTTATTGAGGCTTCCATAGGACGGGCTTGAACCATATCTGATAAAAGTCCTACTCCAGCATTTAATGCCTCCTTACCAACCACTCGAACACCACTTGAAAGTAAAGGTAAAACTGATCTAAATAACCCTCCTAAGAAGCTCCCAATACCATGACCACGTTGGTATGGTGAACCCTTATAAATTACTCCAACTCCTGATCCAGCTTGATGAGAATAATAATTTTCGTATGGACATTTATGATGATCCTGATGAGAATACATTATTATAATTTGTGGAAATGTAGTTTAATACACACGGTTCCAAACTGGAATGGGATTTTTTGTCCTGTGCTCGATCTTATATCTATTTCTAACGTATCGAACTCTCTTCGCATAACAGGTAAGTAGTGAGGTGGAGAGAAAATGTGCATTTTATTCGCACCATAAATGTATTTTGAAGGATCTAATGAAATGACTCTTAATAGCGGAGTCATAACATCACCCACAATCTGAGGATCGATAATATCGCAATATAGAAATAGTTGTGATGGTAACCCTAAGTGTAAATTAGCAGGACACTTCCCAAAATTTCTGTCTAGGAGATTTGTATTTGGTTCATAACCTAGTTGTAAACTTAATTTGGGTGATAATGTTATGGAAGTTATATTTTTATCCAAAACAGAAACAGACACAAATTTTGTTATTTCATCATAACGAAATTTCAAGTTCTCTCTGATACTATTTAACGTTTTTAAAATATGTTCAACGTTATCGTAGTTGGTAGCGGGAATATGTTTTTTGTAGTACACTGTTGATGGTTTATCTTCATTAGGCATTATCATGGTTTTTGTGATGTATACAACATTTTCATGATCTTGAACAGTAAACATGGTGCATGGATATTGAAACTCGACAACTCCAACCGACCATTCACCTTCTAATTTCATAGCTTTTGGTAATTTTGTTGAAAAATTTGTGGTCTTGTTATCAGGAAAGTATTCCATTGAACTATTGCTGAGCAAAGTTAAATAAAAACTTTCTTTATTCATATTTCTTGTAAACTAGAAGCTAAAATCCAACTGTTAAATTTATCTGGATAACCTCTCCACTTCACTAATACTTCTTTTCTGTTACCCGAATAACGAGTGCCAATTATTTTATCTATTTTATATTGTGAGGTGGGCTTGTAAGTGACCTTCTGTAATTCTCTTTCATAAAAAGTACCAACTATTGGTTCATTTTGTAAATCAGTTATTGTATAAACAATCCATGGAGATCTATCAATTATTGAAGATATAATAAATATTTCATCACTCCAATTGGATTCATATCCTTTTTGAAAAACATGTTTATATTTAGTTATTCGAACATAATCACCCACGTTGAAATTTGGTTTAGAATTTTCTAAAGAAAGTTTGTTTGATCCTCTATCATAAAGATTAGTCCAAACTGTCATAATATTGTTGGAACTTACATCACATGGGCACATCTTAATACTCGAGTGAATGCTGTGATTATAAGAGTATATTAAATCTTGTAAAACATCGACATATCTATAAGTATTATTATGAGTGAAATAACGCCACATTTTCATTTTTAGAGTTCTTTGAAATCGTTCAACAATACTAGCCTTAATATCAGGATTGTTAGTGGTATAGTAATTTATCTTTTTGGATTTAAAGTATTTTTGTACATCTTTTGAAATAAATTCTGTACCTTTATCAGATTGTATGTGAGTAGGTGTTGAATTACTTTCAGTAAATATACTTTCAAAACATTCTTTAGTTGTTTCTGAGTTTTTCTTTTTCATTGGTCTTGCAAAAGCATATTTACTAAATACATCAATAACACAAAGTATGTAGTTGAAACCATCATTATATTGAGCATAAGTTCGCATATCACTTAAATCAGCTTGCCACAACTCATTAATGTTTGATAGAATGTACCTATTACGCGGGAATTTTTTCCGAATGGGTTTATGTAGTGTATATGTTTCTTGTGATTGTAACCATTCCTTTACTTGCTTTTTATCCATTTTCTCCTTCATAGCTTTTGATAATTTATCAATACTACCAAAACCAGCGGGGTTAGATGGATCATAATAAATCCTGTTAATTTCTTCTAGTACGGGGTCCATTTTTCCCAATCGATCTTTTTACGTATTTTAGTTATAGATCTTTTATCTCCACTGCTCGGTGTAGAAAACTCTTGAACTTCAATCTCAGAGGTTTTGTTCAGATCTTTTGCTTGAAGTTGGTTAATAAACTCACATCTCTTTGGATTTCCAATATAAGTAAGTGGTACTTTAATATCTTTTAATGCTTTAGCAAATCTATCCCACCCTATCGGATCACTTTTTTTAAGGGTCTAAGTGAATCATTTATTAAATCAACAATATTACTTCCTGGAATTTTTTCATTATCAATTATGACTGTGCCTTCATTGTCCCAACGTATTTTACTTTTACTTATTCCAATTAAGTTTAATAATGACTCGCCTTTTTTATTATAAGTTTTTGGAATTAAACTGAGTATTTGTGTTGGTGAATACAGTGGATTTGCTTCACTTTCTATACTTTTAATAGATCCTTTCTCCTCTAACAAAGATTCAGCATCAACTGAACTTTTTAGATCTCTATCTTTATTTTTAAAACCAATTTTAGATCCATTTGAATCTTCATTAGATGTATCAGAATAAATTGGTAATCTGAGTGGTTGACGATCCTCTTCGGTAAAGTGAAGGTATCTTTGTAGTGTTTGTAAATATAACATCCACTTCTTTCGGTCTTCCGTCTTACTATTCATAATATTTTGCATTTCAATATCTAGTCGAGACAAATTACTAGTAACCTTATTTTCTTGTTTTAATTTTTCAATCAATCCAGGTTCAATAAGTATCATTTTCTTAGCATTTTCCATGTTAACTGGCTAGTCCACTTACTAATCCACTCAATATTGCACCTAATATTATTGGTAAGAAAGCCTCTCCTTTTTGTATAATAATATTTTTTCTTAGTTTATGTGTACACTTATGCACCAGTTTACGGAGTATATTTTTGTGTTTATTCAATTTTTGTTTATCTTGATCTTTGAGAGGTATCTTTCCTTGTAAAACGTTATGAATACATTCACAAATACAATTTATTTCTTCTTCATCACACGTTTTAAGTAACGCTCTTTGATATTTTGGTTTAAGCGTATGCAAAGCGTTTAGCAAATGTTTATGCGTGGTGAGTCGACGATGCATCATTTAGAAATGATTTGAATTGTTTGATTCTTGGTGTATTTAAACTCTTTCGTGGGGACGTAGACTGTGCAGTAACCATTAAATGGGAATACATTTGTCTTGATACGACAAAAATCATTTGTATTCTGTTTTAAATCTATCATTAAATATCCATGCGCTTCGAAAGTTGCATCCCTGTAGGCGTCTTCAATGAATTTTGGGTTATCTGGTGACACTTGACGTGCTAAATATCTTATTTGAGTTTTATCTCGAGGGTTTTTAAAATAAATTATATAACTTGAGTTTAAAGAAATGTCTCTTTGACCTTTACCTTGATGAAATAAATTTTGTGTTAAATAAAATACACTAAGATTCCTGTGATGACTACCTTTTGTAAATATATCCACAATTCTTCCATCAGACTCTCTCATTAGATCATCAATAATAATAAGGTGTGGGTTTTCACCATCAAACATATTAAGATTTGGAATTCCTTGATGATAGTTAACATTTGGTAAATTATATAAAGGCTGCATTTCATCAAAGCACCATGTGATCTGATTAAAATCACAATTACATATTTCTTTAACTGATTTTATGAAATTTGTTACAAAATTTGACTTCCCACATCCACTTGGTCCTGCCACAATAGCAGTAAACGGATGGATAAAGTGATACATTTCACACGTCTAGAGTTTTAAAGGGATGAAATAAAAATGAAAATGTCGGTGTAAAATTACTATATATTAACAAAATTATATACCTAAAACATATAATTTGCGAAAAACAGAATGTTTTGTATACTATTTCTAATACATTTAGTACTTATCAGAAATAAAAACTACAATTATTTTTTGCACTATTTACAATCAAACAATAAATTTTAAATAAACTATTATATAATATTATAGTAATATCATAATTTTGCAATCAAAACAAATTTTGTATATACACACAGAAATAAAAGTAAAAAGTATTACACTTAACGTAATTTATAATGTCCCCAAGCCAATGTATCAATGTTGTTGTCCATAATACATCGTTTGGTATCATTATATGACAAAGATGTTTTATTTATTTTTTGTGTAAAAATAGTGTGTTTGATTGACTTAAATCGAAGCATACTACAATATAATACATTTTTATTAAACAAACACGATTTGTAATTTTCCATATTCATTTTTTTGGTAACACTTTTGTTAACTCCTTTTGCTTTTGCTATAAATTTATCTTCTATTTCTAAGGCATACATTTTTGATCGCAACCCTACAAATTCCTTCAATACTTTACCATTATTCTCATCTTTAAAAAAACCTAACTTTTTTTTATTTATTTTTGGATATCCGTAAATATTATTTTCCGGGTAATCTGATGTATCGAAATAGTGAAGTAGATCTGGTTTTATATCCTCATAAAAATTATCTGTAAAAATTTGATATATCAAACTATCGGTATCGGTGTACAATAACTTAATTTTATTATGAAACTTTTTAATCATGTAGTTATAATGAAATTCATACATAAGGGTCTTAGATATATCTAAAATACAAAATCCTAAATAAATCGGTTTATCATAAATTAACTTTGTTTTCCGTAATTGTATTGCGACTAAATGTTCTGAAAATATTGATAAACTATGGAATTCTGGTTTTGCAATCCAATCCTGAGCACCTAAAACTTTACCACGATTATTCCAGTGAGTTAGTAGTTTAACGTTTACTCTTTTTTCAATATTTTCCATAGTCTTACCGAAGACAGAATTATTCATTAATTTAAAAAAGTCTTTTTCAAAGTTTGATGTAGCTAACGTTCTCAAACTAGTATTTAAGTCTATGTATTTCTTTAACCAAGAACTCTGTTTAAATTTTAAAATTCTATGTACTTTCATTAATTTAATCCCCATTTCAACGCATTGTTTTAAATTCCTGTAATGAATGATGTATTTATTTTTATTATTTAAATTAGGAACTAATTTAGATTCTTTAGTATTACCCACACATATGTTTTCAGGACATAACGGAAAGTCAGAATGCAAATCATGAAGTTCATCAGGATATTCCAAATCAACTTCTAAAACATAACCGAAATCAGAGTTATCCGAAACATTATAATCTGTATTAGAATCTACCCATTCAAAACCACCAACAGGAAGAGATTGAGACATTGCCCAACCATATAAATTATTCGCATCAAAATATGTGAGATATGAATTAGGTTTTTCGCTATCATAATCTTCCATGAATTTATTATTTGCTCTAGCAAAACGATTGCTACACTGAGATATACCCCCTCTAATACCAGCTTTAAAAAAAGCAACTTTGTCATAGTCTGTTAATAATTCTAATTCTATTTTTGTAAATTTTAACATTGCATCCCAACTTAAACCTGGGGCAGTATAGTAATGAGCAGGATCTAGTCCATAAGTTTTTATACAAAGCTTTCTAAAGTTTTCGAATACATCAGTCAAAAGTAAAACATCAGTTTTTAAATATAAATTGGAATAATCAGACATACTACTACACTTAAAATGTTGCCAAATATCTTTTGCGTGATTATAATCATCATTTGAAATATTTGAATCTGTGAGTGAACTATAAAATTGGTGTTGATCAGGAAGTGATGGATGTTTCAAGCAATCACTATTACACATAAATTCATAAGGATAAATACCTTTCCGTCTTAAACGTGAAAAATCTTCATTATTAGGATAGTTCCTTTTTAATTCTGTAAACTGATCATCATTAAGATTTTTAGCTAGTTGATCTAAACTACACGATAAAAATTTCAGTGAATCTACGAATCTTAAACTTACTGGTTGATTATTTATTGTTAACTGTTTTGAAAATGATATGTATCGTTCTTTGTTTTGTGGAATAACTTCAACTTTGTTATCATCGAGGTTTAATGCATGGACAATGAAATGAGCATCGTAGTGACTGAGGTTATGTAAAAATATTGGGATATGACGAGGGGTTCTGTACTTAGAACTACACACTTGATGTGCAACACCCCTAAAACTACCAGTGTGCCAATCAAAATCGTAAAAAAGATCTTCATTTAACTCAGTTTCACAAATATGACATATGTTTGAATTTGAAATTTTAATTTTCTCTTCATCTGATAATGGAACGGGACATTTTTGGAAACTATTTTTTTTAACTATTGCTTTCACATCTTCACAAAGGCGATTCATAAACACTTGTGCACAGTTTGACCCACTATATGTCTCATATTTTGATAATCTGTTATCATATGAACATTTAATGTAATATCCAAAACTATACACTTCATGTTTTTGAATATTAATTGTACTAGGCTTGGATGGATCGTTACTACATGATTCTATCGGATTCAAAAATGCCTCAAAGTCTGCATAAATCACAAACGGCATTTCCAACTTTTTCGCGAATTTATCAAATTTTAATTTATTATTTGAGGTTGCTTTACCAAACCAATCCTTTTTGGAATCCACACCGTTTGGTAATTCTGTACAAATGTGCGCGCAATCATATTGTTGATGGTTATTAAGTCTTTCCTTTGATGGGAAATGAAGTAAACATGAATCACATATACAAACTGCATGATGTTGTCTTGATATTTGTGAACTTACTAATCGCGATAAGTTTTTAATATAACAGTAATGATTGTTAGTACCATTCGATATATATAGTAGGTTAATATGATTAGGTGTACGACATTTTGATAAATATAAAGGACCTACAACAGAATTACACTTTTTTTCTTTATTATACTCTAAACCAAAAACATTAATACTAATATTGTTTAATTTCTCTACTTTTGATATATCTGCAATTTTAACCGGAAAAGAAATACCAGTAAATTTTAATTTATTTCCATGAATTGCGTAAGATGCTACCCGATCTACATTTTTACATACAGGATATAAACCGGAGAGTAATGCCCATTTGAAACACATATTATCATTATTTTTAACATTGATTACAGCTTTTTTTGATTTAATATCTTGAGGAAGGTTGATGTATGAACTACCACGTAGGGGGTTGAATTTGTTAACATTCATATCTATGTATTTAATTTGATTAAGACTCCAACCACTATCTTTTTTTTCAAATTGACAAATTTTACCAACTACTGTGTCTATTAATGATGAATAAAAAATATTTAAGTCATCTCCTTGACATATTATGTAATTAAACGTTTGAAAATCAAACGTATTTTTAATATCTTTAGTTTGTTGTATGAAATCAGCATGCAATATGAAGTTTATTTTACAAATTGTGTGTTGTTGAATACATTCATTTATCAAAAATAAGATATCGATTTTTAATGAATTTAAAAACGATTCCGGCGTTTCAAAATATTGCCCTGATTAATGTGTTTTACTATTAATTCTATATGTTAAAATTCGATTGCCAAAAGCGGTTTCAACAACTGTAACATTCGTTAATGAATTATGTGATTTTAAAAGATTATTTTTATGTGTATTGCTTTTTAAATGGTTGTTTAAATACCTTTTATTAATATAAACATGACATTTATCACATTCCACCTTATTGTTGTCAACGTCATTGGTTTCAATTGATGATGTAGAAGCTCCTTCGTCAAATTTTGCTTTCTTGGTAACCTTATTTTCATCGGCAGTGATACCTTGTTTGATACCTCTTCCAACTTGTTGTTGGCTGTAACAAAAAAGAAAATTGTTAGACAAATCTTAAAATAAAACATTAATACAATAATATTTCTTATTGAGTTTGTACTTCTAATACTTACATCAACGTTGTTTCAACCATCAAACATTGATTATACAACTCATCATCATACGATGAATTGAACAGTTCACGCTTCTCCATTTCATCACAAACTTTAGACAGCTCCTGATTGAATTCACTGTTGGATTGTTCTATATTCTCCTCAATGGGTGCGGAAAAGAAAGAACTGATGCATATTTCACTGAAGTTTTCCATTTTTATAATAAAGAAAAAAGTATGTAGCACAGTAAGTAACAGTTAAGTGTTTTGCTAGGAAAGTCATCTAAAAATCTAATGAGTACACAGAAGTACTTTAAGTAAACAGAATCACATTCACTAATCCACTAATGAGTGTCATTGTTAAAAAAGTATTTTTTAACTTTTTCACTTTCTGCTATTGTCTTTGTAATATTGTATACGAGACCGTTTGTGTTGTCGTAGATGCTATCCTTATTATTCTTTACGTAATATTTAATCCTCGTGGTAGCGTGCTTCCAGTGATCACTAATTGGAATCTTGGATAGTTTCTTCATATCATACATTTCAATTTTTATGAGATGCGTCGCTTGGTCTCCGTCGTCAGAATTTGTAGAGATGTATGATACGCCATCTCTAGCAGCTCGTGCCACAGTCGACGATAGCAGCTTCTTCCTTTTTATTTTTGGTGTCACTTCAAAAAATTGATCAATCGGTTGCGATTTCCTTTTTCCTCCATCGTCTGTGTTAATAACGACGATGTCATCACTCTCTTCTTCGTGTTGGGGAGAGAGTGGCGAGTAGTAATACTGTTTATAGGTATTTTCATTATCGTCTGCGAAGTTGAATGATCTCTGCAACAACAGAGTTATCACGTTAATATCAATTTGTTTACACTTAATCTGACACACACACGTTAGGAAACAACAACAGAAATACAAGTAAGTTTGTCAATAGAATAAACACTTACCTCCATGACCATTGATGCGTTGAAGTAAGTAACACAAACGTAGTATTGGTAGACGTACACAATCCACTGTGGTCAAACGACCATAGACTGACTGCATGACTGCAACTGTTCGATCTTATATAGCACCATTCTTATCTGAACTCTATGAGTCAACAAATTTATCGCACATCGCAACAGGCATGAACTTGTTTTGTGATTCCCAAAAGAATGTGATATTTAATATTTACAAATCACTATAATTGAACATTCGTATGACAACCATTGAATAGATTAGTACTGTAATAATTTGTTAATAACAGTAATATCATGGACACACTAGAATTACAAAAGCATATGAAAAAGATTCATGTCAGTCTAGAAAATAATGTTTATGCTGCTAATAGACTACCTATGTATACACATGTACCAACGTATATAATATGCAATTTGGATGCGGATGATAAACCAGGGTCACACTGGATAGCTGTACATATCGATGCGAATGGCATCGGTCAATATTTTGATTCATATGGACGAACACCTGAGCGATATCATCTTCAGTTTTTGAAAAGGAATTGTAAGAGATGGGACTGGAATGTTGATAGGATTCAGAATGATTGGACTTCAGTTTGTGGTGAATATTGCTTAATGTATTTGCTATTTAAGTTTCAGGGATGTTCAATGCATAGTTTTACGAACATATTTACAGGGAACACACTGTAGTATGATATTTTTGTGGATGAGATGTTCCACTCATATTTTGTAGAAAAAAGTAATAAATTAATTAGAAAATTAAAATGAATGATTGTGTTTTATTGATGACATAGGAAATGAAAGATAATGAGGGTTACCAGTGAGTAATAGATAAGAACGCCAAAAGGGTGTTCGAAGTATAGATAAGAACAATGGAGCGTTGATGAGGGTCAGGAGCACCGGAAATGAATGAGATAACAATAAATGGATTTGCAATTGATTTGCATAATTTTTTTTTTTTTTTTTTTTTTTTTTTTTTTTTTTTAGGTTTGGTGCGACTGATTCTCCCGGATTTGACCTGTCAAACGCGTGAGCCAGAACCGGTGAATCATCACTACTCATGTGCAATAACGTACACAGACAGATACACCTGTGTATGTGTGTGTATGTAGAAGTGAACTCAATTATGCATTAAAACCGAAAACACGTACAAAGCGCATTGCACATTACTACAAGTCGATTTAAAGTTGTAAACGTATGAACATACAGACAGAAAGATATAAGAATAATAATATTTTTCACGTTATTATTATCTTTCTGTGAACAAACAAATGATACGGTATTGTAGTGATGTCTAAAGATGTCCAATAAAAGTTTGGTATTTCAGAATAAAATATCATGAAGGGAGTTGTAACCCTAATATTTTAATACTTCGATATAAATATATCTTCTATACATATATATACATATACATATAATAAAATCGTAGAAAAGTCAAAACTGTATATTATTTTTTTATTAAATACTTGGAGCGTGATCTACAGTCAATATTGAAGCCAAAAATTTTTTTGTTTGTCTGTATGTATGTATGTCCGGGATGATCTTAAAAAGTACTGTATGGATTTACTTAAAATTTTGTATGATTATTACTAACAGGTCAAGTCAACATATAGGCTACATATTATCACGCTATCACATATGGGGTACGCTCAGTAAATCACTATTCCACGCGAACGAAGTTGTCAGCACAGCTAGTTACCAATAACAGTACACAATTGGGAAGTTCCAGGGTATCAAAATTAAAAATCTAATTAGTTCGTCAGTTAGACAATGACAAAATATTAGATAGGTATTTTTTTATTTTCTCGTATTAAGTTGCAATACTTAGATAAAATGGCGCTAAGTTCAGGAGTTTGTTACGTCATAACGTGCTACAAAATGTGACACGCTATGACGTCACATGATATATCAAATTAATATATCGTCGAAAGTATTTAATTTTGTGAGAAAAGAAAAAATATGTTTTAAATTAATGTACCAGACGTAGATTAAAATAAAATTTAGGAAACTGCCCTATTGTAACACACTTTACAGAATTATTATAACATGAGAAAATATCATTTCAGATTGGAAACTAACTGATATTTCTACAAATGTAAGTAAAGTTTTACATGATTGCAAGCACAGCGTAGGATGTCAACCCACAAGGTGGACAGATAACCTGATTAAGGGTCGCAGGGAGCAGCTGGATGCAGGTCGCTTCCTACCGGCCTATCTGGAAGTCATTGGGGGAGGCCTATGTTCAGCAGTGGACAAATCGTAGCTGATATAATGATGATAATGAACGATTTATTAGCTTTAATTTGAAGAAATTCAATGTATAGGGTTGATACTTAAATAATAAGATTTTTAAACATGTGAATGATTGTGAACTTGAAAATAAAATATCATGCCTTAAATAGTATTAACGATTCCCATTATTTTGTAAGTAGAGTAAAGTTGGAATACATTTTGTAAAAAAATTGTAAACTACACTTCACACACTATAGATGCATAAAATAGATTTGATTTCAAATCCCTATAAGTAAACATTTGGATTAAATCCCTATAAGTAAACATTTGGATTAAATCCCTATAAGCAAACATTTAGGTCTTCAGATATTTGTAAGACAACCCAAACCGACGGCTTTGCGCTCTCTCATCGTAGGACACGAATAATTAATGCGACTAACGGATAAACAGCTAATTGTACACACAGATTCAATCACAAGTTAAACTAAATGAATCGATTTGGTTCCGTTTTTTGCAATTTGAGTTCTGATGCAGCTTGGGATAAGGTTGTAAATGTATATGGATGCTTTTGGTTTGAACATTTTTTGCTTGTCGATGGTTAATGAGGATTTTAGTGATTCAATTTTGATTAAAAAAGTAAATTCGAGTTGTCTGATATCGTAATGAGTATAATGGCATAGTTCTCATAAAATTAAATCGCTTGTTAGCTTAACTACTTTTAGCTTTATCGATTTACTTTGATAAAAATGTCCTGGAATATTTAAAAAAATATCTACTAAATCAAACTCCAACATTTAAAATATTATTGTATTAAAATATTTGTATAATATTCAAACATGTCACTGCCTCGTTGTGTACAAAATTCTGGGTCAATCTGACTATTTTTCCAATATTCATAAAATTCAAGGAAGGTTATTGTGAAAAGAAAAAAATAGAATCAATACAAAAAATACGGTACGCCTATTCTAGCTAGACCTAGTTTTGTAGCTATTCCCAAGCAGTATTATTTTACCTTTAGAAATTATATTCGCATAAAAATAAAAAAAAACAATATGATATTTAGGTTTGTATTTTCAATATGTGTATTTAAAAAAAGAACTGTATTTTTATAATACTATATTTACATAAAAAAACGCAAACAACAATTTCACCGATATTCAGCATTGTATTTTTAATATTTGTATTTAAAAAAAGAACAAACTGTGTTTTTTTATACTTCGGTTGTATTTTTCTTTGTTTTTCCGATGACTGCTTATGCCGCCGATATGTCTTTAAGACATCGACATCGATATCGTTCTTTTTACGTTTTGTTGAAAACCTAGTCAAAATTTTATTTTACATATACTTTTTTAATATATAAACAACATGTTTAGTTATTGTGTTAAGTACAGGTTAAGAAATTATGATTCGAAGAAAACACATTTTAGATAAGAAAAATCATAAAGAATGACAGGAAAAACTGAATCAAATAACTGACAGAATACCATTGCTCTTATCAAGAAATATGCATATAATGAATAATGCCATATCTTATTTATAATAAACATAATTTTCTGTAATAAAAATGTTAGTTATATAGTTAATTATTTCATTGGTTTGCCTTTGTTTCATCTTGGGAAAAACTGGAAATACCGGTCTATATTTTTTTTTTTTTTTAATTTTGGTGGATCGAACACATATAGAAAGATAAAGTGTTTAAAGAGACATCCGGCGTCAAGGATTTAAGACCAGCTCCTTGATCACTGGTTTCCTGCCTAGATAACTACCACCTATATATATCTGCAATACTGGGATATCACCATGATCGTGATAAATATTTTTTTTTATTTATTTTCCATGTAGGTTATATCCTGCTAAAGAATATGGATTTGCGACATAATCAAGGAAAACGATTTAGTAAATTATTATAATATGTTGCTATAAATAACAGAAATTACGTTAAAAATTAGGAAAGTATTTTGTGTAAAGCTATTAACAATAATGAAATTTATTTTTAATATTTTATAACTTGAAAAAATCTTGCACTTTTCTTATGAAATAAGACAGAGAAATTCAACGATATTGTAAGTTACTGAGTTAAAACTTTCTTTACTTACTTACGGATTACGCACAAAATTTAATAAAAAAGAAAATTTTAAATTCAACTCATAACACTACTGTTTTAAAATATTTAACTTTAAAAAAAAAATATTTTTAACACAGATAACATAGAAGAAAAAAAGTCATCGAAATTTAAATCCTTATTTTCTCAATATAAAAGAGAATAATTCTATTTTCAAATTCAAATGTACGCGGGGCATATGAGTACGTATCGACTTACCTTCTCAACCTGTTGCACGTCGAATGCTGTACCGTGATCCGTATCCACAGTTTATATAGGCCCCGACACCGAAGCAACAGGGGTGCTCAAACTTTTTCACCTGTAACTGAAATTTTCATACAGTTGCCTAATGTCTGATGACGTCATTATTTTTCTGTAACGATTTTCGAAATTTGGATGTTAATATAGTTAGTTTAATATTAAAAACGTTTACAAAGTTCGTGTATTTGTACAATAAAATAACTAATAATATAGGTATTATAAAAATATGCACAGTTTGATTTGGGATGGAGCTATTATAGGTTTAATTTAACTGATTTCATAGTAACACTGTCTGCGTTTGTTAGATTACATACCACTTTTGTAATTAGCTAATACTATTACTTCAATTAAATGTATGTAGAGGACTCCCTTGGGCAATTTCGCAGCATCTAGTAGCGACAGCGATATAAAAACACAACTTACCTATTTTAAGCACACACTAGGGCACTGTCTTAAGATGCACTGGTGTTGAAAGTAGAGTGACGTCAGTATAGAGTTCTAATTAGAGTACTCGAAGCTCCTCGCAGATGCTGATTGGTGGCCACAGAGGTTCTTCTACTGATGTAAGAACCCCACGCTCCCTAATTTTTCTCTCCAAAATAATAAATAATGGATAAATATTACACACACACACACACGTACACACATGTACACGTACACTTTACTCTAAGTGAACTTCAATAGATTGAATACGTAAATGATGCAATTTCTGGCAACATTTGATTACCGTTGTATAAATTGATGTAATTCATTGTCAGCATTTGGACGGTATTTTTGCAGACATAAACGACCTTCTTGTATTTATGTAGTAATTTGGAATGTATGACGTGTGTGTGTATGCATGTATGTATGTGTTCCTAAATTGTGTCAGTTCGTCTATTAGTAGTGATTGATTTTATTAATGAATTAAAAATTATTCTAGCTGTGTAAAAATGTAGAAGAAGAACATAGTTTTGTACTAGACTGTCGCAGTGTCGCTGGCTGTTTGTTAATGTTGTATAAACATATACATTTTACATAACATAACATCAGGCCTTTTTATCCCCGAAGGGGTAGGCAGAGGCACATTTCGGCACTTAATGCCACTGTACAATGTAACACCCACTTTTCACTATTTATGTTATGAGTCCCATGTAATAGGGGGTAAGCCTATTGCCATATACCGAGCACATTTCCAGACTCCGTGCTACTACTGAGATTTTTAAAAAACCCAGTAATTCTTTGCCCGACCCAGGAATCGAACCCGAGATCTCTTGCCCAGCAGTCGCACTTGCGATCACTTGGCCAACGAGGCAGTCCATTACCATATACGTTTTATGTTATGATATACTTCGATTTGTAGTGACGGTAATAATAGAAGTATGTAACAATGCAAGATATTTAAGACTGGCTGTTGCCCGCGACTTGGTCCGCGTAGAATATGAATTTCGGATCATAACTTATTTTTTGTTTTAATTTTCGATAATAAAACAAGCCTTTATTACTGTTTAGTACATCGGCTACATGCCAATAAAAGTCTTGCAAAATTCACCACTGACAAACGGTGAAGGAAAACATCGTGAGGAAACCTGGTATTATTTATAGTTACAAATTTTATAATTTGTAACTATAAATTTTAAACCGCCAATCCACACTGCTCCAACCTTCTCCGTATGAGATGAGCCATTTGGTCAACAATCGCCACTTATAGGCTGTTGATGTGATGTTATGTTCACATAAGTAAAGAAAGTGTTTTAGTAACACCTCTTTTTTCTTCACTAGTAATTTCCTAATTGAACCAGCTACGGGTGACAATCCTTCATCCCATTGCAAATAATCCAGTCATCCAATACTCCAAATTTCGTATTAAAACTTTCGTGAAAGATACTAAATTAATTATTATGTTTTAGCTTACTCAGCAGCGCGACAGTCGCAACGTCGCGTGTCGCGGGATGCTGCTCATGAATATGAGCCTAGCATGGCTTGAAACTAGTCGAATTCCTCGTCAAACAGTTACGTGTAACTTAATAATAATTAAGCCTTTGACTGCCAATAGAAAACTGATGAAGGGAAATCCTCCACTAACGTCGGTCACCGGTGACCCCCACGGCGTTTAACGTGTTAATTCCTAATTTCATTTCTACCCAGTGAAACTACTGATAAATAATAAATTGGCAACATGTAAAAAGGTTGAGCACCTCAGCGGTTGATGGTAGCGGAATCACGTCCACAGTTTAAAGATAATTCATTTATGTACGTTTCGCCCTGTGGCGCGCCTAGCCCTCGCATCGCATTTGTAAACCTTATTCATAAGGATTTTCACTCCTTGTCACTTTTATCACTACTGGACATAAGAAATACGGATATAAAAATGAACTTATTAAAATGAACTGATAAAGCCATTTTAATATAATTATGTAATTATAATTAGATTGCTTCATTAGGTGAACGTGGTCGTGAGTGCGACTGTTGGGCGAGGGGTCTCGGATTCGATTTCCGGGTCAGGCAAAGTATTACTTGGTTATTTAAAAATTCTCAGTAGTAGCACGGAGTCTGGAATTGTACCCGGTATATGGCAATATGCTCACTCCCTATTACATGGGACTCATAACATAAATAGTGAAAAGTGGGAGTTACAACTCTGCCTCCGGGGATAAAAGCCGTGATGACATTATTTTATGTGATTAAACTGCCTCGTGGATGAATAGTCGTAACTGCCAATCAAGAGGTCTCGACTTCGATACCTCGTCGGGTAAAATAACGTTGGTATTTTTAGCTTATCAAATATTTCTCATTAATATTATGAAGTTTAAAATAATGCCCACACGCGTACGGGTAGGAAAACTAGCAAGAACCGATGCGACTTTGTCCAAGTACTTATACTTACTTTCTAAGATTATACAACCACTGGCACACCGTGCAAGAAAATATCGGGAAGTTTGAAAGCGTCTACCCACCTCAAGATGTCGTGGTGGCCCGGAGGTTAAAGACGCCCACTTCTCATGCATGAGGGTGTGGGTTCGTAATCTACCAACGGTAAGAACCAATGCGAGTTTTTCCGACTTATATGCACTTTCTAAGATTATTAGACACCACTGACAAACAGTGAAAGAAAATATCGTGAGGAAACCTGGGCTTATAATTTGTGATTATAAGTTTGTATTCGCCAACCCGCATTGAGGAAGCGTGGCGAATAATGCTCAAACCTTCTCCGCGTGAGAAGAGGCCTTTACTCAGTAGTCATGTATAGGCTGTTGATGAATGATGAAACAGATTACAGAACCATCAGTATAATAAATATCTATACTATACACAGAGCCAACTAAATATAAAATCCACAACCTACACAATTGGGTACTTGCCTTCATCAAAAATAAATTATGTCGACTGTTCAATACAATAAAATATTAAAAAATACAGTCACACTTTCATTAATTGATTTTATGACCAACTTAATTGGAGTATTTTTCCAGCAAATGTTTAAGAAATAAGTACGTTGGTTGACGCTAAAAAAACATGACGCCACAATACACAATCTCGTACAAAATTCATGGAAAACTATAATATTTGACAGTTCGAAAAAAGTATTGAATTTTACTAATCCTGGCCCAATTACCCTCCCCTTCCCCAATCTCCCTAATTCCTGAATCCCCAACGATCCTCAAACTCCTAATCCCCAAAAGGCCAGTAACACACTTGTAATGCCTTTGGTGTTCCAGGTGTCCATGGGCGACGCCGATTGCTTACCATCAGGTGATCCGTCTGCTCGTTAACCGGCTTATGCCATAAAAAAAACTAGTTGGCAAGTACCCAAATGGCTATACTATACACAGAGCCAACTAAATATAAAAGCCACAACCTACACAGTTACAAAAAAATGGCATTGGCCCCGAAGAAAGAAGGTCTTATTAGACAAGTAGGTATCCTCTTTACAAATAGTACTTATAATTCCAAGGCATTATTTGAGTTATAACATGCAAATCGCAACGTAACATTTGATGTTCTGTTCAGTCTTTGTAATATTATATTAAATTAAGTACCCCATAAAAGAGAGGCTTTAATTTTCATAAGTGCTCAAGATACGTAAAGGGATTAAATTATTAAGTGTTTTGTAACATGTTGACTGCCTCGTTGGCCGAGTGGTCGCAAGTGTGACTGCCGGGCAATGGGTCTCGGGTTTGATTCTCGGGTCAGGCAAAGTAATACTGGGTTTAAAAAAAAATCTCAGTGGTAGCACGGAGTCTGGAAATGTGCCCGGTATATGGCAATAGGCTCACCCCCTATAACATGGGACTCATAATATAAATTGTGAAAAGTGGGTGTTACTTCTGTGTGCACCTCTGCCTACCCCTTCGGAGATAAAAGGCGTGATGTTATGTATGTGTAACATGTTGAGTGTTGCGATGGTTGAGTGTCCGCCAATAAGAGGGCTTTCAACCTTGGTTTTTGATTTGATTAACTGGTCATGCGAAGTTTTAATATTATCTTTCTAAGTTTTATCGGGTTGGGCGAAATTTTAGTGTTTCTTTTAGTTTTTTTAATCGACTACAAAAATTGACCTAATAATTAATAATTCTAATGACATTCAGTAATAATAATCAATCCAAATTATTGTTTCCAACTATTTTCTAATTTTGTATGCTGAAAAAGGTAACATAGCGTTTAAAAATGTTATTTAAGACCCTAAATGTTACCTATGTTCACAATTAATTAAATGAATTTGAATGTGAATTTGAAAATGATATATGTATGTATGTTTGTCCACGATTACCTCCCGATTGGCTAAACCAATTTTCATGCGGTTTTCTGAAAAAATGTTTGTTACCTACACTTAGGAGAAGGTAGTATATTAGTTAACCGACTTCAAAAAGAGGTTTGACATCGGTTTTTTTAACTCAGTTTGTAATTCTTTCTCAGTAGAACAAAGAATTATTCCAGGGAATCCAACCCAGAAGCAGTCCAGCTTAGAAGCAATTCATAATTTCCCTTTGAACAATTTTGATTGCGTTACCCTTACAATATTGTCGGGACATAATTTTTATGTATAAATAGTCTAAAATAAGATTCCTGCCCTTTGTCAAAGAAATCCCTTTCAGGAATTCTTGTTCAAGACTAAACTTATTGTTGAAGTCAAGAAATATTATTGTTCAAAAGTTGTCTCATAGCTCGATAGATGGCGTTGTCGCAATTAAAAGCGAGCTATGGTTTCGTTACCAATGAAACTATAAGGTAAAATTGATTTGTAAGACCAAAATAATATCTAATATATAATAATATAATATATACATATACCAGCTAAGATCAGCCCACGGAGGCGGTTTTATTTATATTCACTAGTAGCTTAGCTAGGAAATAGGAAACAATTCTTCACCGAAGGAAATAGATCATTAGGAACTTTCCTACGAAATTCACTCTGTTTGAAATTATAATAATTCACTATTTCAGTTTCAGTATTGAAGGAACACAATAGTAAGGCCACACGTCTACACAATGCAGCTATGAAAACCAGTGTATTATGGTCCCACTTCGCATGATCTCTCCGTACTTTCGACGGTCAGTTTATACTGGTCAGTATAGCTTCATGTGTCGCCGTATATTCTTGCATTGTGTTGATACGTAAACCATATTAATTTTAGTGACAAGGTTCATGATGTTCAAATATACAAGATTTTGAACAGGGTTGTCTCTTAAAATTAGGTTAGGATGTACTACGCTTTTGCTACGTCGTAGCTCTTGCTACGAATTTTTGTAGCTACGCTTTTGTAGTAGGAATTTCATTTTTTTTTGTTTTTAACAAATGTTGCCTCGCACAAGGATTTTCTTCTGTGTCGTGAGTGTGTTTACAAACATACAAGTTCACATACACATGACACCCAGACCCAAAACAACAATCTGTGGATCACACAAAGAGTAGTTTCATGCGGGAATCGAATTCGCTACACGTTGCGCGGCAGCCAACATGCAGTCAAGATAGATATATTGTGACCTTCATGTCTATATTATTTATTTTTTTAGCTACCGACTACTGTTATAAATAGTAAAGATTTGAATGTTAATGTAAGTAGTAATATTTTTGTATGTACCTACTTTACGTTATTTCACTGTAGTAAAATCTGTTTATTTTTATTTCATTCTGCCATCCTTATTAACACCTGTACGATATTATTACACCCAAACAAAACTAATAAGTTTACGCATCGTCAGCCGATCGCTGTACAACCGAGAGGGACTGCCATTGTAATGAGAATAAACTATTATATCTCTGTATCATTCCAATAGAGTCCTTATGGTCATATTCATAATGACTACTATTTCATATTCGTAGCTTACATCACACCTTGAGACCATCTATAATATAAAGTTAAAATCTTCTATGTCTACAATAGTCTTTATTGTCATGGTCATAATGACTACATTATATTTGTAGCTCAACATCACACTTTAAGACCATATAGAATGCGAAGAGTAAGGTACAATATAGTAAGTGAATTTATGTAATTCTTATGGAAATAAAGTTATCTCGAACTTCAAGCTGTATTATAACTTAGGCGTTGCATTCCGCCCGCACCTCAAAGACCCATCAGACCACCACAGATGAGGTCCAGTAGGGCTGATACACATTCACAAGTTAAATTCAGAAGAGCACAGACAATAACGTTCATTACATTCTGAGTGACTTGTAACCGCGAACCGTGCAAAGATTGCATTATTGTTTCATCATTACAAAGTTCATACATAAGCTCTATTGCCATTAACATCATCATCGTCATCATCAGTAACAGCCTAAGAGACATAAGAGCCCACTACTAGACCTAGATCATAGGCCTTCTCTACCAAAGAGGGGTTAGCCAGAATGTTCAAACTCAGCAGGTGAGTTAGAGGTTAAAAAATTATCAAGTTTAATAAGGTGTGCTGCTGCACATCATCAGCAACCTATAAATGCCCACAGCTGAGCAAGGCCTCTCACACGAAGAAGGTTTGAGCATTACTCACCACGCTTGCTCAATACGGGTTGGCGATTACAAACTTATAATTAGAAATTATAAACCCAGATTTCCTTACGATGTTTTCCTTCACCCTTTGGTGAGTGGTGTCTAGATAATCTAAAAAGTAAATATAGCTCGGAGAAAGTCTCATTGGCATTTGCCGTTGGTAGGTTTCGAACCTGTATCCTAATGCATGAGAAGCGGGCGTCTTAAACCTCCGGGCCACCACGACATTATGTCACTGTTGTCCGGTCCCTGTTAAACATGTTGTCTCTTAGTCTTACAACAACCACGGAATGATTAGGGTTAATGACACATGTAGATAATATATTCCGCTATCGTGTCGTGCTTGTCGTACCAGTAGACCATATTGTAGACCATATTGTCAGTGTCGAGTAGGTGCGCCAGATTCGAACTTAAGTTTGCAGGAGATTCCAACATTAATAGTAGACTATAGAGGTAAGTTACAAGAGCAGCGTAGGTGTACCTCTAAATTTTATGTGACTGGCTGTTATCACTAAAGCCTACTTACATTCCTAGAGCATACAGTAATAAATGAATATTTGTTTTTTATTCAAAACTCCGATAAACAAAATGTGTATCAAAAGCTGTTGTAGTTGGATTTAGTGATTTTGATATTAGTATTTTTATGGGATAAGCCGGCAAACATCACCTGATGGTAGGCAACCGGCGCAGCCCATGGACACCCGCAACATCAGAGGTATTACAATTGCGTTGTTAACCTTTTAGAAGTTAGTTAGGTTTATATAGGGTTCATCATAATCATCACCACGACCACTGTTGATTAAAGCCTCTTCTCATACGGAGAAGGTTCGATCATTAATCTACGTTTGCTCATTGCGAGTTAACGATTTCAAACTTATAATTAGAAATTAAAAGTCCAGTGCCTTTAGCCAAACGCCACTTTAGCGTTTGTCTACAGAGCGAGTAGAAATCAAAATGTATGTGATTGACACTGACAAGTGTCAAAATTTACGTCAATTCCATATAATTTGGTTTTCTATTCTACATGTAGACAAGCCCTAAATGGCATTTGTCTACAGCTGCTGGTTTCCTCACGATTTTTCTCTTCACCGTTTGTCAGTGGTGTCTACATAATGTTAGAAAGTCCATATAACTCGGAAAAGTCATATTGGTATGTTTCGAACCAGCACCCTCATGCATGAGAAGCGGGCGTCCTAACCTCTGGGCCACCACATTTCTATAGGGTTAGGCTTTATTATTACCCAGAATACTTCCACTACTTAACAAAGGCCTTCCTCTGGATAATATTATGTAAATGGCTATATATAAGAGCATCTTCATCAATCAAATTATTACTCACAATATCTATTAGTAGTTGCGGAGTTATAAAATAATTCAGTAAAGATGTGTGGGTACTCATACTCACTGTTTGAATGACAGCTGTCAAATATGATATAGGTAAGATACGGAATAGAAATCATGCTTACTATAATATGCACAGAATTCATAATTCGATCAATAATGAGAATATTAGTTCCACTATTATTGTTACAGTGGAAAACTCGTTAGTTTGTGTTTCAATATCATAATTAAGGTTAGATTTCCCGTACCTTTTACGCAAATACGCAAATATTTTTTTTTTTATTTTAAGCAAACCTTTTAAGCAAGCTTTATCTGGATTATTTTGAATGTACTTTTTACTACTCATATTATGAATCTTATTTTAATCAACATATACATCAAAGTTACTTGATTAAAACTGCCACTTTCATGTTCACAACCACTATACCCAAAATAGCACCCACAAATTTTCACATCACAGTCAATGAAGTATCAAAACTACAAGCCAGAGCAACATATCCGAAGTTAATATGATCACGTATAGTATCCGGCACTCAGTCTCAATTTGCGTGGCGCGTGCTAAGCGAATGTCTAAATAATTCATACTTTACTCCAAGTACCTCTCTGCTTCGGACTCTAGTGATTTTTGATTGCTATTTCCATATATTATTAACTGTCTTTGAATGTGGTACAGGGACGGATTGAGTGTGTGTTGGGCCCAAGCTTAACATATGTGAGTAAATTAATATTTGTGTAATTTGCTTTTTGCCTGTTATCTTATTATTCTAATTAAAATAAGGCTAGAAGCCACAAGTACAGTTTAACTGTCTTAGGATGACGTCGTCTTTTTGGGACAATAAAACTGACAAAAGTGTCGCCGTTAGGGAGAATCAATTGACATACAAAACGAGGAAATAAAATAACCATCGTTACCGGGATAAAAATCAAAGATGTTCTTGTTATTGACACAATTAAATATATTATTCTCTTGAACCTTTAACAATTAGGGCCCTTTTTAAGGGGGGAAAATCATCGCTGGTTGAGGTAGGCTGGAGAGTCAGTCTCTTACTGACTCAGAACCATCCCATTCCCACTCTTGCATTTCGAGCCGGGGCCCGGTAGCCTTTTACGTTCTCCGCGGCTCCGAATCGGTATCAGCCCGATTAGGCTCCATGACATGCAATTGAAATTGTACTTAGATTCGCTCCTGTTTTAACAGATTCTTTATTCCATGTAAGTCCACTGTATACACGGGTACACTATTAATTATGCAATTTAATTAAAAATGAACTGTAAGATTATGTTGTTTACGATCAATTTTCTTTACACCTACACTTATTTTCAGATACATAACTATGTTAATACTTAGTTCATCTAGAAATGCTTACTTTTCTACTTTTCAGTCAATGAAACCTTATCCGGTAACGGCATGAAATTCCGAACTAAGCGTATGTGATCTACTCCCAATTAACATATAAGACTTACAATATAGCTATAGGCAATATATAAGTATATAATTTTACGTACGTAAGCAGTTAAGCACTCTGTCTACCCATTTAAGAATAAAAGGCATGATGTTACTGATAGACATCATTTTTTCTCAATGTCTACTGATACCACAAGGAAAATGACCTTCTAATTAACGTACAATCACGCTTTTTATCCCCAAAGGCGTAGGTAGAGAGAGGTACACTGTACAATGTAACACCCACTTTCCATTATTTATGTTATGAGTCCCATGTGATAGGGGTGAGCCTATTGCCATATACCGGGCACAATCCGGACTCCGTGCTACTACTAAGATTTTTTTTTAAATAACCCAGTAACATTTGCCCGTCTCTGGACTCCTTGCCCAGCAGTTGCAGTTACGACCACTCGGCCATCGAGGCAGTCACCTTCCAATTAATTCATCAAAAATTCAAACAACGTCAAAAATACTAATTGTTATAATTAAATATTGTTACTTAATATTCTGTCCGATCTCTTATCCTTTTAAAGTCTACGAATCGTGATCTGAATCCCGAAAACGTACGCACAGATTTAAAGTCGAAATAAAATTAAAAAATTCATGCAAATATTATTTCTTTTAACATTGAATAATTTTACATTTTATGTTAATTTTGTGAGGCTCTAGTTTATCTTGACGGTTTGGCATTAGATTTCAATTTTTTACAATATAATTTAATCGGTTTTTAAGTGTGGGAGAGCCATGCATTGAATGGGCCGGCTCGACCGGAGTGATACCACGGCCTCACAGAAGACCGACGTGAAACAACGTTGTGTTGTGTTTCGTCGTGTGTTTCGTTTCCCCAATCTCTGAATCCCAAACAATCCTCAAACTCCTAATCCCAAAAGGCCGGTACCGCACTTGTAACGCCTCTTTCCAGGTGTCCATGGGCGACGCCGATTGCTTACCATCAGGTGATCCGTCTGCTCCTTTACCGGCTTATCCCATAAAAAAAATCGGTACCAAGTACCTATAAGTATGTATATGAGTTATCATCATCATCATATCAGCCACAGGACGTCCACTGCTGAACATAGGCCTCCCCCAATGACTATTTATAAACAGCCTCGTTGCCCGAGGGGTCGCAAGTGCAACTGCTGGGCAAGGTTTCACGGGTTCGATTCCCGGGTCGGGCAAAAATTATTGGGTTTTAAAAAAATTGTCGGTAGTAGCACGGAGTCTGGAATTGTGCCCGATATATGGCAATAGGCTCACCCCCTATTACATGGGACTCATAACATAAATAGTGAAAAGTGGGTGTTACATTGTACAGTGGCATAATGTCCACCTCTGCCTACCCATTCGGGGATAAAAGACGTGATTTGATGTTATGTTATGTACATACACAAAATTATGTTTGTCTATTTATCTATTACCTCATTCATTTAATTAGGTGCAGAAAAATGATCAAAGTCAGCATTTATTTTTAGCATAAGTAACTATTTAGCAATACTTATTTAGTATTAAAACCAATTTTAGCATAACTTTAAATAGAGGTAGAGATAGCTAATTAGAATTAGGCTTTACAACATTTATTTTCTCCTGGCCATTTTCCAACTAGGTCGGCACTGAACCTTGATCAATTTCTTTTGGAACCTTGTAACTTAACTAATAAAAGTAAACTATACTATATTTAACTAAAATTGCGGGTTACTCACGTGAATATACTGAGAAAAGCTCTACTAGTTTCGAACCACAGAGGGGTTCTTCCTCATGAGCAGCGTGCGCGGCGAGTCGCGCAGCTCACTGTTTACTATTCACGCATTTAACCCGCGATTTTAGTTAATTTAGTATGTCTCACGATACTTATTTTAAAAATATACTATATTTGTTTAGTTACTAAATTACACAAGCTTAAAACACTTCAATGAAAATTCCCAATCAATGCACAAATAGACAAGAAATCAAGTATAAACCCTTTAACTAAGGAAATAAAAACCAAAATTGTTTGTATATAAAAGACTGAGTGTAACCCGATTAATGTCGTTGCACCGGAAACTCGGTTATGGAGCAACAGCGACGCAAGTACAATCGACAAAATCTTTGGTGTACAAGTAATAAAAGTATTAGAAAAAGAATAAACACGGAGTAAGGAAGCATAAGTATCCTTTTTTAATTAAGAAATGATTGTTTAAGTCCCTTTGTTTTATTGGTGAGAAACCACAACCCCGCAACCAATATCTAATAAATAAATACGATCGCCGGCCACCTAACCTAAGGCGGGAGAAATCATTGGAAGATTAAAAAAGGCACCAATAAAGGCATAAAAAAAACGACACCAATAAATAATGCGATAGTACACCATACAGCAATAGCATCGCTAAAAGCGTGCGGAAATCAGAGTTAATTCAATTTCACCCTTGATCTACGTCGAGCCGTATATTTTGAGAGTGCA
Source organism: Spodoptera picta (assembly GCA_038387885.1). Lineage (NCBI taxonomy): Eukaryota > Metazoa > Arthropoda > Insecta > Lepidoptera > Noctuidae > Spodoptera > Spodoptera picta. The sequence goes on from JAZHFQ010000308.1 coordinate 613,798, forward strand.
CCTTTATAAATACAATGTTTTATGATGGGTTATGCTAGCTAGTGATTCATCTGGGTTTTAATTACGAATCGGTGGACGTATATTTTATTGTTAGGTTTTTAGAATATTATTTCTATGCTAATTATGCTTTGAAACTGCCTCGCTGGTCGATTGGAAAAGCTACAGTTTGATGTTTAACTTTTCCCGGTTCGACCAAAATATAGCATCATACCTTTGAATTCCTTTTTAAGAGTAGGTCAGAGTAAACAAGTTTTTACGAGCTATGTTACGAATCCTGAGTGTTTCTACAAAAAAAAAAACAAAGCCAGCCCCCAATAGGGTAGTAGACTAAATTTTATATTACTGTTCGTTTGGTAGATTTTTTATGGCATAAGCCGGTGAACGACCAGACAGATCACCTGATGGTAAGCAATCGGCGTCGCCCATGGACACCTGGAACACCAGAGGCGTTACAAATGCGTTACCGGCCTTTTGGGAATTAGGAATTTGAGGATCGTTGGGGATTCAGGAATTGGGGAGATTGGAGAAGGGGAGGGTAATTGGGCCTCCGGTAACCTCACTCACACGACGAAACACAACGCTAGCGTTGCTACACGTCGGTTTTCTGTAAGGCCGTGGTATCACTCCGGTCGAGCCGGCCCATTCGTGCCGAAGCATGGCTCTCCCATACTATATTTTATTTTAAAGCATTAGACAAGTATTTGTTCATTTCTGACAAAATGAGATGCTTTCGACGATATACTGATTTAAAATATAGTGTGACGTCACGATTTCCTACATTTTATAGGGAAGCGTAAAGACCTCCCACTCCTCAACCTAACTCCATTTTATCTAAGTATTGTTTTCTTATACGACAAAATGAAAAAAATATATGTCTAAAATTTTACTTTATCTAACTGACGGACTAATTACATATTTAATTTTCATACACTGTTTACTACCCTATAGTTTTGTAACAACACGACAATCAAATCGGAAATATGTTATTCGCTATGTAAGTACATACAACTTTAAAACCAACATAGTTTTAGAATTTCAGCAGTTTTCTATCTCAGCAGGCGATATCAAAATGCACGTGATAACATTTAGCTGTTAATTAATGGTTTTAATTAATCTGCACCACGCTGCGACATGTTCATAAAGGTTGTATTAATAAAATAGTTATAGCTATGTAAGTACTATGGTTTTACTCGTGATTTGTTATAATATGAGTAACCAAATGTATGAAGTTTATATATGCATGTAATCAGCTGTTCTATAACTGCAAATTAAAGTGGATTGAACTAAATTTATACTTACTTTTTTTTCTTACCACAAAAAAGTAACTTTACAAACCAAATTATTATTATTCCTATGGTGTTGTAGGTGTAGGTGTCAGAAGTCCAGAGAACCTAACGGGTAACCGGGGCTCCGGCTCGACGTGTAGGAGAAGGAACGGGGTGGTTTTTAGTCAGTAAGAGTCTGACACCCCCTCCCGCCTCACCCGGGCGGGAGAAGTCATTCGATGATTTTGCCCCCTTAAAAAAAGATGTCAGAAGTCGACTGTTGGTGCAGTGGTTGGGCAACTGGTTCCCGCACGGAACAAATCTTTGTGTGATCCACAGATTGTTGTTCCGCGTCTGGGTGTCATGTGTATGTGAACTTGTATGTTTGTAAACGCACCCACGACAGGAGAAAATCCTAGTGAAAAAAACAAATGTGCGTAAATATAATAAATACCTACATAAGTACGTATGGAAACCGAATAAGTACGGTAATTAGGTACCAAAATAAATAAACACACAGAACGAAATAACCAAAAATACACCTGCAACAAAAAATATTCGAATCCAGAACCTAACGCTTGTGGCCTTCGCATTAAGCGTCTGTCAATGACATAATTTACGATTAGAATCTTACTTATCTATAGGTAAAATAATTTTACATTAATGTAAAATACAACCATCAAAAATATAAAACAACTGCCTTGCTAATTCTAGAATGTCCATGGGCGGCGCTGATCGCTTACCATCAGGTGATCCGTCTGCTCGTTTGCCTCCTATTCCATATAAAAAAAAAAAGAATAAACATTAGCATCCCACTCAAAACATATGCTGATAAATCAATACTAGTTATCGATTCAAACTATGAACCCTACTTGAACCCAGTAACACATTTTGAATAACTACAACGCCATCTGTCGAGGAGTAACGACGTTGCGTTTGAAAGGGGCTTACAAACAAAAGACTATTGAAGGGTAGCTATCGCGGATGGATTGTTGTGTGAAACATAACTACTGCCATCTAGTGAAGGGTGGTGAAAAAAAAGCTTATTAATCAACATCATAGATGGCAGATCCATCGCAAAAAGCTATGATTAGATAATTTCTGGTTTGAATACTGTGCGCTATGTTTTGCATAAAGACTCTCTTGATCTTAACCGATAGATGGCACTACTAGCATATTTCAATGCGCAAATCAAAGACTTGCTGCAGGAAGTTTCGGTTATATAGGTAATACAATGAGTTAACATTTCACATCACACACCAACAGCTCGCTTCCTCTGCTGAACTAAGCTGTTGACATTGCTGGAAGAATTGGAGATCACTGTTGATAGGTCCTTGTTAAATGGGTACTCCCTTATTCGGCTCTTATGATACTTGCGGGAAGAGTGAGGATGGTAGAAATAAATATATTCTAGTCTGTCGTCACTACAATTATGAGAAATTATGGAATGAATGATGATAAGTTATGTATGATAATAGAGACGTGGTTTCTACATACAAAATATAGACGAAAGTAATGTAGGAATAAGGTAGGTAAGGTAGGTAGGTAGGCTTTGACACGACGCTTAAACTTTGATTCCTTTTCTTAATTAGCTTGATGACTTCAAATAAAGAATATCTGATACATTTCCACTATTTGACTAGGGATAAGAGATGTAGTATGTTCAAGTTAAAATTAAGTACCGTAATTTGCACCTCTGCGATAAAAGGCGTGATGTTAAGTTGTGTTCAAATTGTAATGTATTTCTTACTTAAATAAGTATCTACTCCCACACCTTCGATGACCAGCGGATTAACGGGGCTCCAATGCGAAGCAGGAGGACTAACGGTTGTTTTAGTCAATAAAAGTCTGACACTCCCTCTTGCCTCACCCAAGATGGAAGAAGTCATTAGATGAATTTACTCCCCTCAAAAAAAGTAAGTACCTACCCATTCATACGTGTGAATATATTCTAAGCCAACTATACGGAGATGTTACTGTAATTAACATATTTAGATAACTAGTACTATGATGCACAGATATGATCCGACAATATTTCCATAGCGAGAGATCGGGTCACATTGATCAAGGGTAGATACTTAGTGTATTTTTATCTCATACTTTGAATTTATTTTGTATATTTCTTTCTTTTCTTTTAAAAAAAAACGTTGCCCCACACAAAGTATTACTGGGTTTTTTAAAAAATTCTCAGTAGTAGCACGGAGTCGGGAAATGTGCCCGGTATATGGCAATAGGCTCACCCCCTATTACATGGGACTCATAATAACTATTGAAAAGTGGGTGTTACATTGTACTGTGGTAGAATGTGCACCTCTGCCTACCCCTTCAGGGATAAAAGGCGTGATGTTATGTATGTATTATGTTGCCCCACATTAGGATTTTCTCCTGTGTCGTGGGTGCGTTTACAAACATACAAGTTATAATACACAATGACACCCAGACCCGAAACAACAATTTGTGGATCACACAAAGTGTTGTTCAGTGCGGGAATAGAACCCGCGACACGTTGCACGGCAGCCGGTTGTCCAGCCACCGCACCAACCGTGCAGTCTAAAGTTGTTACGTTTAATGCACTTGTTACGTTAAGTTACAATCAATAAGTTTTCTAAAATTATAAATCTATTGTAACATTATAAATGTTAAAGTGTGTGTCTGTTTGTCCGTCTTTCACGGCGAAATGGAGCGACGAATTGGTGAGACTTCTTACGCGGAAATAGTTGGAGAGATAGAGAGTGACATGAATACATTTAGTACTATCGATCCCTTTTCAAGCTTCCCGTAATTTACTTCTATCAAAATTTTCCTATTCCTCGTCATGATCTATTCTCGCACGAAGAAGGTAATGCTCAACATTAATCACTACGTTCATACAAAATTTAATTAAAGTAAAAACCCAAAGTTCTATCAGTACATCGGTATTTGCATAATAATTGCATGCTCCCGCGCAGCGTCGTGTACGGGAAGTGCAGCAGATGGTCACAATAGCGGCCGTGGAATATTCATACATTGTGCATGCATTGTTTTATATTCACATGTAAATAGGCAATGTTATTAGTTGTAGTTCTTTAATATACGTAGATATGTATAAGATAGGTTGTTTTTTAAGGGGGAAAAATCATCAAATTGCTTAGAAGTATCAGACACTACTTAAAACCACCCCCTTTCTACTCCTATACTTCAAGCCGGAGCTCCGGTAATCGGTTCCGTATCGGCATCAGCTCTATTGCACTCCATACGTGGTGGTCTTATTTTTTCCAGTAAGGAAAATCATCGAACGACTTCTCTCGCCTGAGTAAGGCGGGAGGGACTATCAGACTCTTACAGACTAAAAACCACCCCGTTCCTACTCCTGCCTTTCGAGCCGGAGCCCCGGCAACCCGTTAAGTCCTCCGCGGCTCCGTATCGGCATCGGCCCGGCCACGGCCCAACCGTGGTGGTCTGATGGTCTCTGGTGGTAGTTTAACGAATGAGAGGAGTCTTGTATTGCCTGACGGTAAGCAACCGATGTCGCCCATGGACACCCACAACACCAGAGGAGTTACAAGTGGGTTGCCGAATGTTAAGGATTTGAGGATTGGGGTCTAGGAGATTGGATTGGAGGTCTAGGTGCTGAGGAGGGGGGAGTATTAGCCTCCGGTAACTTATTTCAAAGTCAAAGTCAAAATCATTTATTTTAATTAGACCAAGAAGGCAGTTTTGAACGTCAACAAAAAATTTAAGAGATAAGCTATTTGCTCATTCTAAGGTGTAGTTTCCTATGGAGAAGAACGAGTAAGAAATTCCATAGGTTACTCTTTTTCATTCAGGTTCACAATACAATTCTCTAGTTACATAGTTTGGTCGGTTCGATAGTGTGAGAACAATGTAACACCAAATTTAAATCATTAAATTATTTAAAAAAAAATAAGTTTGTACTCTTTGCTAACACTCTATGGGCCATCGACAACTGAAAATAAAAGATTTTTATTATTTTATTTTAATTATTAAAGATGGTACACCTTATGTATACGGAGTATTTAATGTCACACACACATCCAAAAGTGCACTTAGTACTACTTGCACGAAAAAGTAACAAACGTTGTATATACAGATAAATAAAATTGGAGTGTCTGTTTGTAATTCAATTTTTGTCTGTCTGTCTGCCTGTTTGTACTGGTTAATCTCGGGAATGACCGGACCAGACTTTGATGAGCAGGTAGCTGACGTACTAAGGAGTAACATATGCTACTTTTTCCACGTGGACGAAGTCGCGCGTACAGCTAGTTTATAATATTAGTAATAGGACCAGCATGTTCCCCACAGCTTTACGATTGTCCATAACAAGATTCTTATCAACTAGTACTAAAAACTCACAAAAACCTTTCACTATAATTTTTAATTTATACCTTTTTGCAAACATAAAAACTGTAGACATAGAGGCAGCGAGGAACTGGATTGTATGAGGAATTTGGGCCTCACAATGTCTAGATAGCCACTATCTACTAGATAGAATATAGGTAGAACATAATTTGTATGGACCATCTGTCATTAAGTTTATCGAGTACCTGTAAGGACATGGTGGAAGGCCCTAAAAGATAATAACTAAGTAGTCTCTTAAGTTTAACATTGACCCTTAAAGTTATCAGTGAAACACACATCATCCCGTTTGTTTGGTAATCGTAACCACGACACCGCGCCGTCCCGATTCCGCATTGCTGAGCAATTGCGTACACGCTGCGCTGCACGCCGCCTCGGATTGTAGGGAGACGGCGTTTATTTTCTTCAAGATACCTCTACTCACTACCTAACCATTATCAATATCAGATAGGTATCATCATCACAGGACGTCACAGTTCACTTCTGAACTTCATAGTTCTTTTGCGATGCGATGTCGCATCGCAGTGTTGTGTACGAACCCTGAAATATGTCTTGTTGATTAAACAATGTTATTACGCTAAACCACGTTACATTGACTAAATAGATGAGTAGAGATTTATATGCAGATGTAAACATCATACACTGTCTACACTAGTCGCAAGTGCGACTGTCGGGCAATGGGTCTCAGTTTCGATTTCCGGGTCGGGCAATGTAATACTGGGTTTTTTTAAATCCCAGTAGTAGCACGGAGTCTGGAATTGTGCCCGGTATATGGCAATAGGCTCACCCCCTATTACATGGGACTCATAATAACTATTGAAAAGTGGGTGTTACATTGTACTGTGGTAGAATGTGCACCTCTGCCTACCCCTTCAGGGATAAAAGGCGTGATGTTATGTATGTATTATGTTGCCCCACATTAGGATTTTCTCCTGTGTCGTGGGTGCGTTTACAAACATACAAGTTATAATACACAATGCCACCCAGACCCGAAACAACAATTTGTAGATCACACAAAGTGTTGTTCAGTGCGGGAATAGAACCCGCGACACGTTGCACGGCAGCCGGTTGTCCAGCCACCGCACCAACCGTGCAGTCTTGCACTTGTTGCGTTAAGTTATAAATAGTGAAAAGTGGGTGTTACATTGTACAGTGGCATTAAGTGCTGTAATGTGCACCTCTGCCTACCCCTTCGGGGGGGAAAGGCGTGATGTTATGTAATGTCTCACGATAGTTATTGAACAACGTTTATTATTGGCGAATAGTACCTAATCAGCAATTATTACTAAAGCGTTTATTGGCTGTGCACAGCCAGCCGGGGAACGTCGTCGCGGAGAACCTAACGGGTAACCGGGGCTCCGGCTCGACGTGCAGGAGAAGGAACGGGGTGGTTTTTAGTCAGTAAGAGTCTGACACTCCCTCCCGCCTCACCCAGGCGGGGGCAGTCATTCGATGATTTTCCCCCCTTATAAAAAAAAAAAAAGCCGGGGAACGTGACACAAGATCTCGGTGCTTACTCTTTAAACCAATCTCAATGCCAATACAATTTCAAACCAATAAAATCTCAATAATTATCCAATGTCAAAACTATACAACCCCTCTATCGCAGCTGTTAAAATAGCATTCGGAGTACGGAATATAAAGCCATACTCAATACCATTTAGTTCATTCAATATCCACGCAATACGGATGCAATGGGCGCTAGTGTTACAACTCAAGAGTACGAAATTTCATAATATAAATGTCGATCGATCGGAATGGGACTCAAGGGTAAGCCCCCTGTTCCTGTACGAAACACTTACTAGTTCACCATTACAGAAATTATACATACGATTACAAAAAAATTAAAAGAGGTTTAACCTTACAGCTTCATTAATATCTTGCACACAATCAATGGATGAAAATATTTATCATCGTCATCATCATCATCATCATCATCAACAGCCTATAATGTCCACTGCTGAGCAAAGCCTCTTCTCACACGGAGAAGGTTTGAGCATTACTCACCACGCTTACTCAATACGGTTTGGCGATTACAAACTTATAATTAGAAACTATAAGCCCAGGTTTCCTTACGATGTTTTCCTTCATCGTTTGTCAGTGGTGTCTAGACGATCTTAAAAAGTACATATAACTCGGAACAAGTCACATTGGTACTTGCCGTTGGTAGTGGTGGTAGTGAGTGGTTTCCAACCGATATTCTCATGCATAAGAAGCAGGCGTCTTAAACCTTCGGGCCACCACGACATTTGATGTAAATATTATGATGCATTTAATATCAAATATAAATAAACTATAGTTATCAATAAAATGCCACTACAATGTTCATCCACTTCTCACTTTTTGTTATTTTTTTTTTAAAGACTATGCCCCACACTGGTACTCTCCTGTGTCATGGGTGTGTTTACACACATACAAATTCACATACACATGACACCCAGACCCGAAACAACAATTAGTGGATCACACTAAGTGGTATTCCGTGTGGGAATCGAACCCGCGGCAGCCAGTTGCCCAGCCACCGCACCAACTGTGCAGTCTACGATTATGCATTATGAATCCCATGTAATAGGGAGTAAGCCCATTGCCATTACCGGGCACAATTATAGACCCCAGTAATATTTTGTCCGATCCGGGAATCGAACCCAAGACCCCAGATATCACACTTGCAACCACTCGGCCCACGAGGCAGTTCTAAAAACTAAATCCAACAGATTCGTTCTCCACTTTAGGTTAGCATGAACTTACCTTATTGTACAGGCACCACGGCAAATTGAGCAGCAAAGAGGTCGTGTAGGCACCCACTTCGATGAAAACAATCTTAACATCGGGGACTCTTACCCAATGGTGGCCGAATCAATTGCTTGTTTACTTCTTAATTAATTGAAGATTTCCTTAATTAAAAGGTGTTTTAAATGACTTTGTAATAAGTTGTTTGACATGATTATAGGTTTAATAGTCGGATGTACGATTGTTGAGTTGCAGATTATAGTTCATAATTTTATATTGGTATTTAAAAACATACAGAAACCATCATAAAATATTAAACTTCACACCATAAGTTTTTTCTAGATCAATATAAAAAAAATATACCAATGCTTCCTCCTCTATGCAAAGACTAAACACCGATTACAGAATAAAAAAAGAAAAAGATACCAATATACCGCGAATCAAAAAGCTTACGGTTCCAATTTTAAAAAATCATAAAAAACAAATTTCAAATTGGGAAGCGCGCGAAAACGAAAATTTTAAGCGCATCGATTGGCTGAAAATGGCCCGTGGTTACGTCCCATTGGTCAAAGATAATGTTTGTGTGACTAACAATTTTGTGTGGGGGAGATAAACCGAAACCCGACCGCAAATGTTGACAGAAGCTTACAAGTTCCAGAACAAACAAAAAGCTACTCTAACTTAAAAGTTTAGGGTACGTTTTGGTATGCTGCTTCACTTATAGTTGTATCAGAAATGACGAGTGTGGGATGAAAAGAGACGGGAAATTGGACGCGAAAGCCTTTTTGTCGGTTGCAGGAGGGAGATCACTTATTTATTAAAGGTTTATTAAAGGGTTCCATTACATTCCTTAAAATACAAGAAAAAAAATAAAAAATTTGGTGATGCTTGACAGTTCTTCATTCATTTTCCAAAAGGAGAATTGACGATTCTGCAATCATTCTCTTTTATTTGAATAAATAGCACTTTTGAAAATGGTTTATACTTGAAAATAATGTCTAACAAACTTACATTCTATAATATTTAAAATGGGTACAAACGACAAACTCTATGTAATAGAAATTATATTTTCTTATAAAAAAAATATATAAAATGCACGTTTGTAAGGAATACCTACCTACTGAAAAACTATTTGATTCAAATAAAACAAACATATTCAATTAAAACAACGATATTTATTCTCGAAATAAAGTACTTAAATATTCTACACTAGAATTCCTCTTCAACAAATCCATGCACGTATGCCAATCAGAAATGTCAAACTACTCAAAGTTAAGATATTGACATAAATTAAACACATCATTAACATAACCAACCCCTTATTTCGTGAAATAATTTTATTATAATAGATAATTTAAAACTGGCCAAGTTCACCCCACCGCTGGTGGGGGCTAAATGAGGAATGGGCGGAGCGTGAATTAAAGCTACACAATATAAATCTGTGCGTCTCTTTCGCACAAATGAGCAATCCTAATAGCAGTAAGCGGCTTACAATGGGTGTTGACACTCTCTCGTATTGCTATCCCTTTTTGACCCGGGCTTATGGCAATAGAGTCGTTTCAATGGCCCTTCATAGTTATAAAGGTATAGACAAGCACTGGAGGTCCACGTGAGATTTTGTAATCAGTGAATTGGCGCCTTTCGCAAGTAGAGGCGCAATGTCCGCGCATTTGACAGTTTGACGTTTCGTTTGGCGGGAAATTTTATATCTGTGTGTTGACAGATACGAGGCGGTGACAATTGCGATATACAGCCAGCATTAGTATTGTGAACTTTTTGAAATTATTTAGTGATGTTAGGGGCGGCCAGTTGAAGGTTGTTTCAGTTATTGCCTGTGCAATAACTTGGATTTTTTGTAGGAAGTAATTTAAGGTAAGATAATCTACATAATATATTATTATTTACTTAGTAGATAAAAATATATGTTACTAAATAAACTTAATTTCTTATATTACATCCCGATACGATTTTTCTATGTTATTAAAATACGTTAATAATCTGTAACGAATAGGTAATGAAACCTACGTATCTTACTATCTTAATTAAATAGCATAAATAATCTATATAATTAAATTGGTACAAAAAATATTTCACTTAGGAACAATAAGTAAATCATTGTAGCAGATTTAAATATAATCTAGGATTTATTAATTAACAGTTGAATTAATACCTATCCTACTGATAAAGATACTATTTTCAGATTCGCTATGAGTTGCATTATTTAATTATTGAAGAACACGTATGGTCTCTGTAAATAAAAAAAACATATTTTAAAATCACATACGACACACGGCTATAATATTAAAAATAAATCGCTGAGTAATCGGTGAACAAACCAAAAAAAAAACAATCATCCGAACATGATAAGTAGCTGCTCCTTTTATTGAAGTCGGTAAAAATAATAGAGGTACGTATTAAGCATTTTCAATAATCTATTGAAAATAAGGAAATGAGCCTATTTTTCATGTTTTACATATGTATGCATATTTAATTAAAAAAATATTGTTTCTCTAATTAAAAGTTTGTATAATTAGGCAGGCACTTATAAAAGTAATTTACTTGTGTATGTACTGTACACATTATACATTGACAAACCAATTATAAAAGAAAACTCAATAGATATAGAATACCACCTATAATAGGGATGATGTTGTGGTATAAAAAATTAAAAATCTATTTAGTCCGTCAATTACATTGATGACTGTTGATGAAGCGAAAGAGTATGTAGTTGTTCCATAGTCTCCAATCAGCGTTCCAAAGTCTCTGCCTACCATGGGAAATAGGCGTAAAATTATGTATAATTCATATATTATATAATGAAAAATATTAGACACGTATTTTTTTATTTTACTTGTAATAAAACAATAAGTAGGTAATTGGAATAAAGCAAATCAAAGTTTAGGAGTCGGAGCTAATTACGTCATTTCTACGTATAAAATATACCCTGAAGTGACGTCAAACGATATTTCAAATCAATATAACGCCAAAAGTATTCGTTTCCGTAAGAAAATAAGAAATACAATTAGTCATGTACCCTAATAAATAGACTCGAGAATCTTCCTAATAAAATGGTTTTTGGACTCATTCCTAAATCGACTACTGTAGACAAATAAGATCACATCATTTTTCTTCAACTGCACCTTAATAAGGTATTTAATACTTGAAATCAGATATTTTATCTATGGTATTACACTGAACTACACAAATCGTTTACCATCCCGATATCAAAAGGAAAAATGTAGCTAATGTATCATTTTCTAACTAACCATCTTTAGATACGAAAACCACCACCTACCATAAAATATAGATAAACAAACACACACACTCAAGCAATTATAATATTAAGATTAATAACAAAAATGAAATTCGTACAGCGAAAACCCTACTGCCCTCTACAATGCTTTCTAAATCTTATTATAACATTTCATTCACTCATACCTCTTCATCTATTAACAAACTTCAGTCAGTCATGAATTCTATAACGACTAGCGACACCGACGGCTTTGCAGGATAAAAACAAAATAAAGAGGATATCTTTATAAGATAATTCAATGTCAGAAAGCTGAATGAACCGAATTCTAATTGACTTACCATTCCTAAGAAAAATAAAAGTAGGACCGTCTACCCAACTAACTGCAATTCCTAAGCCATCTACCAAGCATAGGGATCATGGCAAACCTCTCCCTCCCTCTTTTGAAGGAGAAAAAGAGACATTTTATTCTGTAATGGATATCTTCTGTTCGATAATCATGATGAGGAAACCTTAACTGGTCCCAAACCATCCTATTTATTGACTACAATACAAAATCCACTGGTACGGCACGACTATGTAATCGATCATTTTGATCAGTCTTTTTCGTAGAGGGGAAAATGATAGTAAAGGTGAGGCGAAAGGGACTGTCAAACTTTTGCTGACTAAAAACCACCCTGTTACTAGTTCTACTATTCGAGCCGGAGCCCCGGCAACCCTTTAGACCTTCCGCGGCTCACGGCATCAGCATCAGCCCTACTAGGCCCCATCTGGATTCACTAGGGTTTCAAGACCGTATCACAGCAATTTTAATTATACTTCAAATAATAAGTGGGATTGACGTCCCATCGAATCATGAGAGTAAAGGAAGAGAGATTACACCTGTTTTTATGAACACATTTGTGCAGCAAGGATAATATTTTGCGTTCGTACCTATATTTCTATGTAAATTTTCAGTGCTGTTGTAATCACAACTATAATAAGGCAACTGATTTCAGTTACAGCAGTCGAATAAAAAAAACAATTTCGACTTACACGTTGTCTAGTCCTCCTTTTTGTACTCTGTGTAGCTTCAGTTGTTGCTGTGGTATCACTAACAACTGTTTTAGTTGTGGCATCAGTCGTCGAGTCAGTACTAGTTATCGTTGCTGTAGATTCAGTGTAATGAACAGTTACGTCGATGTCCGTATTTTTTGTAGTTTCTGTCTTTGAGATAGTAACTTCAGGTTCTCTCGATGTTGTTTCTTTTGTCGTTTCATCCGCAGTTATTTTAGTGCTACTAACTACTGCTTCAGTTGTGACATCTATCGTTGGTTCAGTACTGGTTAGCGGTGCGGTAGATGGAAAGTCACGAACAGAAGATTTTTCTGTGATTTCTTTACTATTTGTCATTATGTTTGTACTGATTTCTTCCACTGATTCATTTTCGTCAGGTATAGATACAAACTTACCTATCGGATTTGTTGTTGTCGCAACCTTTCGTTTTATTTTTTTATTACTGGCAAGATGTGATCTTGTTAAAATATTTGACTTTGTCGTTTTTGACTTTGTATTTTCATTTCTAGGATGTGTACGCCTCATTTTTGCTGTAAGTTTCATTTCTTTGGTCATTTTGAAGCCAGGTGTAGTTTTTGTTGATTTCTTAACTGTATTTTTATATGTATAAGGGGACATATCTCTTAATATTTCTTGAGCTTCGTTTTTATTTGATACAGTTGTAATTATTAATTCTTCAGTAGTTCTTGTATTTATAGCCTCGCTATTATGTGTTACTTGACTATCAATAGCATCAATAATTTCGTCCTTTATTTTGTCAATGACTTGGTGAACATTTACATTTATGTACGAAGGTAGAGGTGTGTGTGTTTCAAAGTATTTGTTTGCTTTTATTAGATCAATGTTATCTTTACTAAATCTTTTCTTTTGCTCTTCGATTCGACTAAGCATAATTTTCTGAAATTGTTCTCTAGAAAAAAAAGCATTGGGCATATGACATTCTACGGGATTATTTATATAGACGACCGGTTTACCCCATGGGACATTTGATTCAACTTTTAAATTGTGTGTTTTCCAACCATTTACTTCTTTTAATTTTTGTACGTGTAACGTATAATGGTTGTGGTTTGTGAAAAATCTTCGCGTGACATATGTTTTCTCTGAAATACAAAAATAATATTTAGATAGTACCTCTTAATAACATAGTTAGGTACTCCAAATTACGTTTGAATTGAATAAAAAGGGTCAATAATGAATTTAACACGTTAAACGCCATAGAGATCACCAGTGACCGACGATAGTGATAGCTTAAATTATGATAGTGGAGTGCCTTCAACAAGGCAAATAAATAAAATAAAAAATATTGTTATCGAATAAATAATTAATATATACCGGGCACAACTCCAGACTCCGTGCTACTACTGACAATTTTAATACCTTGAACGCCATGGGGTATAGACCTCGATAGCGGAGGATTTACCTTCAACAAATTTCTGTTGGCAGTCAAACTGTTAAGAACCTAATAGTACTTTGCCCGACCCGGAAATTAAACACGAGACCCCTTGCCCGGAGTAACATTTGCGACCACTCGGCCTATGAGGCAGTAAAGCAGCAACATAACATGTTATGTTATGTAAATAATTAATATACCTAATCTAAACTTTGTAAGGCGACTGATAAGTGACCATTATAAATAAATGTAGCATATTACGAAATTTTAAAAAAACGACAATGGTTTCCAATTATAATTACGAATTTTTTTAAAATAGTAGACTGTCACCCCAGGAACATTAATAATGAATAGGTACTATACCACCACATTTCTCATTTATGAGTTTATTGTATACATGATATCCCGTCCCTAGCATAACTAATAACCAAACTGATTAAACCTATGTAGGTAACTGCTATTTCCAAAACCTCACAGAATACCGACGTAAAGCAACGCTTGCGATGTGTTTCGTCGTGTGAAGTCCTCCTCCTCCGGTAACCTTACCGGAGGCCCAATTACACCCTCCTCTTACCCAATATCCCCAATTCCTGAATCTCCAACGATCCTCAAACTCCTAATACCCAAAAGGCCACACTTGTAACGCCTCTGGTGTTCCAGGTGTCCATGGGCGACGCCGATTGCTTACCATCAGGTGATCCGTCTGCTCGTTTACCGGCTTATACCATAAAAAAACCACGTTTAAAAGTGTCTCACGTCTAAATCTATCAGACAATACTATGACCTGATTTTTATCAAATGTCTAGTTGTTCCTCAATCAGCTCTTACAACTCTTGGGCTGAGCTTCCACCAGAGATGTACGATGGAAACGGCGACTCACACATTTTCACAGCATAGTTGGACATCCTCGCATAACACATTTCCAGCTCTGGTGTAATCGCAGCCTTACTTTTGGGGAATTCACCACTGTCACCGTCAAGCGGCTAGTATGTTCTATATTCTATATATGCAAGAAATAAAAACTCCCTTACCGTTTTCATAAGCATCCTTGTACAATAAATACAGTTCGTTAATCATAGCTCCAAGAAGATTGTCTTTCAACATATCCTGACTGTTCACTTCACCTATATTAAAGAACAAACACTGAAGAAATAACAAGAGTAAATATTTAAACATTTTAAACATTATTTTTCATTCCGTTTGACGTGCGAACACGTATACTATCAAAAAATATCTTAGCGTTGCCTTCATTCGGCCGTCCACGTGAATGATCGGTCGAATGAAATTTAATTATTGATAAAGTACGAATAAATCGTTTTCACTTAAATTATGGATCGTATAGTAGTTTACTATTGTTTTTCTATCGTTTATTCGTATTATCTAGATTAGTAGGAATAATCTTGCCTTGATCTCCAGTTTAAGAAGCATAATTTATCATTTAAGTGGTACATTTATCAATTTCAAAGTATCACGGAGTTAGGAATCAATTTGGCCTATAAATATTGTTATATCATAACATCACGCCTTTTATCCCCGAAGGGGTAGGCAGAGGTGCACATAGAAGTAACACCCACTTTTCACTATTTATGTTATGAGCCCCATGTAATAGGGGGTGAGCCTATTGCCACATACCGGGCACATTTCCAGACTCCGTGCTACTACTGAGGTTTTTTTTTAAAACCCAGTAATACTTTGTCCGACCCGGGAATCGAACCCGAGACCCCTTGCCCGGCAGGCGCTCTTGCGACCACTCGGCCAACTAGGCTGGAAATATTGTTATAATTAATGTTAACCTCACGCCTGTCTCACATGGGGGTTGACAGAGGCTATGGAATTAAAATTAATGTTATCGTATAATATTCTGAAATGGATACCTACTTAGTTTTCTAAAAGTGATTTACCTCTAAAGTTTGATATTATGAAAAGTATTTAGTCAATTTTTGCTTTGGTAATCTATGCACATCGACTGACAGTACAAAAAACGACGTTAATACGGGTATACTGTCGCGGAGAACCTAACGGGTAACCGGGGCTCCGGCTCGACGTGCATGAGAAGGAACGGGGTGGTTTTTAGTCAGTAAGAGTCTGACACTCCCTCCCGCCTCACGCAGGCGAGAGCAGTCATTCTATGATTACCTCCCGTTAAAAAAAATTACGAGTATACTACCTCTATACTGCTATACTAAATACATAGATATAAATGTTATTTTATTATTAGGTAACGATTTGCCAGAAACAAATTCCAATCTTATATTCTTATGATACAATATAAAGTGGTTTGTAAACGTTTTGAATAAGTATTTTTGTGTTGAATAGCGCATTTATAAAAGAAGGCTATATATATGCTACATAACATAACGCTGCGATCAATAGGAGCTGAGCAGAGCGGGCTAAACCTCGCAGAAACTGCTAGTTAATATCATTTAAGTACCTAAATAGGAAAACAAGTTTTGTTGTCTGTTTATTTGTTTGTTATTCCTTTACGATTTATCTACATAGAATAGAATAGAATAGAATAATTTATTGGCATTGAATTGTAGGTACATAATATAAGGTCTTACAAAGATATATCGTTCCTGGTACATTCTACTATCTGGCATGCAAACATTTATTTAAATCATTTTTTAAATCCTTATAGCTATGAACATAATGAACTATAATACTTTGTAAGTTGACTATAAATCTATTAGAATTATTAATGAATAATATAAATCTAATAATATTTGAAAGTTTATATCACAAAATATAGCTAAAACCACAGACTTACAGTAAAATAAAACAAGTGAATATATTTCTGCAAATAGACTACAAGGCAGAACTTCAATTTTATCAAGCGAACGATGTGGTCGACATTTCCTGACTACTCTGAGAAAAAATGCCGAAACGAACTCAGAGGTCCGTCTCTTTTAAAGTCCAGACAAATGTGTATAAAAGATCTAGTATAAAAGATCTGTATAAAAGATCTTTCTGTAGTGACCTTTTCACAACAGTTTGAGCGGAATAGACTGATTTACGACGAAGTAAATCAGTCTATACACCGTTAAATTTTAGTCGTTTTAATCCCATGGACCTGTGGTTTAACTAACAGAATACTACTCATTACAAGCTTGTACTGCGATGTAACATAAAAAATAAATAAATTAGCAAATGATAAGATTATACTCGCAAAATGTATAAAACCAAAAGTATAAGAGATAGTTACCTACGTCGTCGTCGGTCGTTGCGTATCGTCGACGGTCGGGCAGCGTACCTACACGGCGGCTATTGACTCGATCAACTGATGTTTGCGAGTCCATGTTGACCAGCGACCGCGTCAATGCTGTTAGGGTGTTACTGATAGGAATGCTACCTACTAACGGTTCGCATTATTTATTCACTCATGCGAGAATTGATTCGAGTTATTAAAAAAAAAGTACTTTATTTTTTAATTTTATCTTTACAAATCGATAGTGTTTCATGGACCAGTTCGAACCTCCAAGGGATTAAAACGATTCAAATTTAACGGTGTATAATTATGTAATCCAATATAAAATCTGACACAGAATACTAACATTTTCGTATTAACAAAGATGCATTTTTTTTGAAGACTTTCATAGGTACTCCTACCTAATCGTCTTGAAATTTTACATTCCAACTATATTTGAAAATCTGGATAAGGACATCAAGCGAGTTTCTTATATAAAACAAGTCACCTTATCATCGAATCCAAACACCCTAGTTAGACAGTTATCCTAGCAATCGATTTACAAATACCACTACATATATACCTCTCCCTATTTCTTCATAATCTTCACGCTTCGTGGGAGGATCTTTACTGTCTGTGGGTACGTTACTGGCTTATAGGATGCGGTACCCACAACCCTCGTGGTAATCTCTTAATCTTGCTACACCCATGGGAACTAGAGGGTGGTTCCAAGCTGTTGTCCAAGTGTTTGTTCGTTCTAAATAGCTAGTGTCATGGACGTTTCATTTACTTATATTAGCAATGTTTTTGGTAGTGATTTCAAATAGGTAGGTGCCCCAAAGCTATTTTTAATGGAACGAAAAATTGCATTGACGAATTAATTATTATGTTTTCCACTCACGTAACTGTTTGACGAGGAACTGGACTAGTTTCAAGCCATGCTAGAGTTTCATTCATGAGTAGCATTCCGCGACCCGCGACGCGGCGACTGTCGCGCTGCTAACTAGTCGAGTTCCTCATCAAACAGTGAGTAAGCCTAAAACATAATAAATAATTTAGTATGTCTCACGAAAGTTATAATATAAGTCTTGATAATTGTTACAAATGAGTTTTGCCCTTATAAAAGCATATGTCCTCTTACGAACAAAATTTAAAAAAATCTGTACTATCCATTCTTCATTCACACATACGTATTCGTTTTTAGATTAATGGCAACACACATTTGCAATGGCATGACTACCTCTATACTCGGAATTTTAATTCGATTCCAGATTTGACAATTTCAGTGTTGTAACGTTATGACAAGTACTAAATAGTGACGTTGCGAAATTATTCGATATGGAAATGCAATATTTCTGGATCGATTCTTCTCGTTTATAATTTTACTCCCGTAAACTAAGTATATCAGGAAATTAAATATTTCTGAACAGATAATTTAGTTTTGACTATTAATTAATGATCTGAGACTTTTCTTTTATACTTTTCTTATATACTTTTCTTTTGTGTGTGAAATAAATAAAAAAATGTAATCATGAAGGAACATGACAAATAAAACAGATAGATGTATGTTGGTAATAAGTTATTTTATAAATTGTCGTCGTCATCGCTATCGCTATCCTGTCACTTTCTGTAACATTTATTGTAAAACATACACACTGATTGTTTATCGATTTTTGTGTTCATCACTACACTATTATATGTGGTATCATTATTTAACAAAATGACAGTAGCTATTGTCAAATCGGGAATGTAATTAAAATTCTGACTATAGTACCTATGCGTAACCAATTACAAAATTGAAATGTAATTTTGTTGAAAAAGTCTTAAATTCTGTAAAAAGACTAGATAATAGTATTTATATATTTTTCTATCTAACAACTTCTTTATATAATAGGGTTTGCCAGTGGCTAATCGTGGAAACCAGTCATTGGCTTCTTATTACATTGCACATATTTTCTTTAATCAAGTAGTCTGTATAGCTTTTGGTTTCCCAAGTGAAAAAATGAATAGCATTTTTACAAGTAAATATTTTAAAATTAGACTAGACGTGGTCGGCATTTCCTATCTAACTACTCCTTTATGTTATAGGGTCATAGGTTTTGCCATAATATTTACACTTTGTAGTCCGCAGTTTAATGAACCTCAGATTAACACAGATGCAGCACTGTTGCCAGTTTCTACCAAATGCATATTTCCTTTTTCGGTCTAAATGACAGGCTTGTGCGTATCATTTTCTCATGAAGATTAGGGCTGATGAATAAACAATGATGTACATCTTATCTTATCTTATATAGCTATTTCCACGCGGTTTCACTCGCTCTGCTCGGCGCCTATTAATCATAGCATGATATTTTATAGCCTATAGCCTTCCTCGATAAATGGGCTTTTTTTTTTTAAGGGGGGAAAATCATCGAATGACTTCTCCCGCCTGGGTGAGGCGGGAGGGAGTGTCAGACTCTTACTGACTAAAAACCACCCCGTTCCTTCTCTTGCACGTCGAGCCGGAGCCCTGGTTACCCGTTAGGTTCTCCGCGACTCCGAATCGGCATCGGCCGTATTGGGCCCCATCTGTAGTGGTCTGATGGCTCTTTGAGGCGCGCGCGGAACGCGACGCGCCGTACGCTCGGGTCTGTTTCTGGTCGGACGGGGAGCCACCCATGCTCGCCGTCCGCAGGCCCGCGCTTACGGTGGCCGGAGATCGTCGCGCGATCCCCGACGCCCGGTGTGTCCTTCGCGATGGCTGGGTTGCGAGGAGGCAGCGCTTCGCTGCCTCACGCGTCCCGCCTCCTCCTTCGATAAATGCGCTATACAACACAGAAAGAATATTTCAAATCGGACCAGTAGTTTCGGAGATTAGCGCGTTTAAACAAACAAACAAAAAAACAAACTCCTTAGCTTTATATATTATATATTATATTATTGATATATAAAAATGAAACCAGTTTCCCGTTATCACGTCATAACTTGAGAACGGCTGGACCGATTTGGCTGGCTTTTTTTTGTTGTTTGTTATCGCCAGGAGAAGGTTCTTATGACAGAAAAAAGTCCTGAAAATCCTACGGCAATGGCAGAAACGGGATTGCGCGTACGAAGTCGCGGGCAGAAGCTGGTAAATTAATAAAAGATGTAAATAAACAAATGTATCCTGTATCCCAGGTCGGCACCATAGAAGAATACGGGGTGTACACGATGCTGCCCGCGCAGCAGTTACCTCCCATCAGCCCGTGGCCTCCCGACGGCAACCTGCTCGACAGGATGGACGACTTGGCGCACAAAGGTAAAGGTAATGGTGAATATATACCATTTTATTACAACCTTATAGTATTTAAGATAACATATACAAGAGATAAAGAAACCCTGCAGCTGTAGCTAAATACGGCTTTAGCGCTTGTCTACTTGTAGAGTAGAAAACCAAATTATATGGAATTGACGTAAATTTTGACACGTGTCAGTGTCATCCCCATACATTTAGTTTTCTACTCTCTCGGTAGGCAAGCGCTAAAGTGGTGTTTGGCTAAAAACACTGTTTTTGAAGTGATGCAAGTCGAAACTGTATGCGGGCTTGGACATGTCTAATTGAAATCCGAATTTTCGCACACCCTGTGATCTCCTAAATCTATCCTATAGATAGTAAATATTGTATTCAGTTTTCATTATATGAGTTAATAATTAACAAGTAACTATTCTAGAGGTATAGTCCAAAGTACCTACTACCAACACATATTTCACTTCTAATTCAATGAAGTCAGCGTCTACTTAAAACTAGAACTCCAATAAATCTACTGCCCATTCCTAAGTCTCCAAAAATGAATTAGTCATTACCTTATAAGGTGCATACAAAACCAGTCAGTAAAGTAAGTCGTAGCGAACTAGAATATTCTAGAACAAGTAGAGAGTAGCAATAAAATGAAGGGTTGGAGAAGTTATCACGTGATTCAAGCCGCGTGATTAATTGGAGTAAGCAGTGGTATGGTGCGGCAGGTCACAGCGGTGTTAACCAGCTCGGCGGGGTGTTTGTAGGAGGAAGGCCGCTACCAGACTCCACGCGCCAGAAGATCGTGGAGCTGGCGCACTCGGGCGCGCGGCCCTGCGACATCAGCCGCATCCTGCAGGTCTCCAACGGCTGCGTCTCCAAGATACTCGGCAGGTCTGTATAGCCTTCCAAATCTTTATATTTTCTTTGTGCGGGCTTTTTCTCAATTAGTTTTTTTTTATGTGCTATTGGATGTGACGCTAATGTCAGTATTTTACATGGAGTGACTACCGTCTCTCCTCCACGTTGAAGGTCCAATTCATGACTCTTAAATGAATAAATGGTAGAAAATGTTGTAGGGTTTTGCAAAACTCATTGTATGTATTAAAAAAATAACAAAAGTCCATAGATAAGTGGAATACACATTTTTACAGTATATAAGTATAGTAAGTATATAAGATTTTATTTACTTAAATGAACTTATAATGTAAAGATTTCTGTCAATAAGATCATAAGTTACCATAAGTCACTCTAAACTGATTTAATTACCAAAAAACATTTCCTATTGCATATTATATTTTAATGCTAGCAACAAAATAAATAATATTTAAATTAAGAATCGGGTTATAACCGCAAAATGCACAGACTAAAAAACATGACGTCACTAAATAAAAAGCTGGGCATCTCATATTACTTGCTTGTCAACAGTTTGCTTGTCACCTTGTAGACAACCAGTCGGTGTTGAACTATGACGACCAGTAGAAAAACAAAAAATAAAAAAAATCATTGTCTTGTCTGTGGCTTTGCTGATTATAGCCTATTTTGAAATCTTTCCGAATCCGAATCTCCAAAAAAATAATAGTAAATGTTACTTCAATGTGAGTGTGACTTAATGGCGAATCAAAAGTACGAAATAATGGTTTAATTAAAATAAATGCTTGGATTTTGACTAAATATTTCCCAACTTGAAACTCGTTTCCCAAAAAATCATTCAATCGTTTTAAGATATGGTCTCCAACAATCACATTCAACAAGGTGTGTTTAGAGTAATTCTTTTCTAGCTAGTTGCGGTCAGCGACTAGCGACCAGCAACTATGCTTGTGGTCACGACTAGTTGCTAGAGGTGTACCTTACTGCATACCTCACATAGTTTAGTTTGTTTGTTTAGTTATGGCTGCGGTCAAACGCTTAGCTGAAAAGTGGGGTCACGCTCTTTTAAATTGGTTGTGTATTGACAATTTGTTAGGGATCCTTGTTAGGCAGTTAATAGTTTTCTGGAGTCTAGATATAAACTATTTATTTATTAATTATGTACAGACATACAACATAGAGGACAATACATATATAAAACGAAGTACATAAGCCTCACATATTCCAACTGGAATTTCTTCCTGTGGGCCGAATCACTAGAAAGAAAGAAAAACCATTTATTTTTGCGCAGAACACGCATAACCTAATTAAAAAATAAAAATAAAATAATATAAAAGCTAAAAAATGAAAAATGAAGTCTTGTCCATGGTCCACAGACTTATTATTTTGCTGAAATCATAGAAAACTTAATATCTAATATTATCTGTGGACCATAGACTACTGAAGATCTAGCATCTACAACAGCGCTTATTTCATTCTTCTGTTTCCTTTTGCTTCCTTCTGTGTTGCAGACATTGGATATCTGCAATACACCGCTAGGCTAAACTACATAAACTATTTGCTATCATACCAGCCAAAGACATTTTTTTCCCTCCATGATTCAAAAGATAGATTTCAATCGCAATAATTCACTGATAAACCTAAATGACATTATATTTCCTCATTCAAAAACGAAATTAAAAAGTCTTCACTGCCACAATTCGAAAGACGACAGCTGGCAGGCAAAGAGAATAAAAAGTGCACTTACCTGGCATCGAACTTGACACCGGCCACTGGGAACTTGATACCGGTAACGGCAGTCTGTCCCTTGGTAAAGGGGAACCAGGATAGGACTTTGTCACAATTTCTACCCTTAATCTAGATTATTGTAGACTTATTAAACTGTTTAAAACCTAGCTATCCTTACTAATATTATAAATTGGAAAGTGAGTTTGTTTGTTTGTTTGTTCCGCTATCACGCCGTAACTACTAAACCGATTGCTTTGAATTTTTGCAGACGTAAAGTTAGAAGTCTGGATTAAATAATAAGGTACTTTTTATCCCGGAAAAATTTGATATTCCCGAGGGAAAACAAAAGTATTGGTATAGATGGCGCTGTGTGTGTTGGTATATGTCACATAGGCTACTTTCTATCCTTTTGTGACGCGAGCGAAGCCGCGGGTAAAAGCTAGTACACTATAATGGCAATTTGCAAATATGGCAACTCAGCTAGCATAGTTTGCGGTGGACGCATATGTAATTATGAAAAACTAGCTTAACTATGCGAGCTAAACTAAACTAACTTACTTTAGCTAGCGGTGGACGTTCAGCTTTAGGCAGAGGCGACTGTGTCTGCAGTTGATATTTCTAACTATTAAAATATATTGTATATTGTTTTTTAGGTACTACTTAATCAAATAAATACAAAATCAAAAGCTGTATCACAATTCCTTAAATCAAAAGTGGTATTCACCATGCAGAAATACATTGTGTAATATTTATAAACTGCCTCGTTGGCCGAGTGGTCGCAAGTGCGACTGCCGGCCAAGGGGTCTCGGGTGCGATTCCCGGGTCGGGCAAGGTATCACTGGGTTTTTCAAAAAATTCACAGTAGTAGCACGGAGTCTGGAATTGTGCCCGGTATGTGGCAATAGGCTCACTCCCTATTACATGGGACTCATTACATAAATAGTGAAAAGTGGGTGTTACATTGTACAGTGGCACAATGTACACTCCGCCTACCCCTCCGGGGATAAAGGGCGTGATGTTATGTAATATTTATAACTAAAAACACATTTCTCAACCACATCAACAGGTATTACGAGACAGGGTCTATCAGGCCTCGTGCGATTGGGGGCTCGAAGCCCCGTGTCGCAACAGCGGAGGTGGTCAGCAAGATAGCCCAGTACAAGAGAGAATGCCCCTCAATCTTCGCCTGGGAGATCAGGGATCGCCTGCTGAGCGAAGGAGTTTGCACCTCGGATAATATTCCTAGTGTAAGTAATCTTATTTTTTTTCTTTCTTGAAGCTTTCCTGTGTTTAGTAGGGTAGTGGACTATATGAAAATTAAAAATGTAAATAGTCCGTCAGTTGGATAATGAAAAAATGTTAGACATTTATTTTTATTTTGTTCGTGTAAGAAAACAATATTTAGGTAAAACGGAGTTAAGTTTAGGAGTGGGGAGGTCGTTTCGTCACGGTACCCAATAAGATGTAGCAAATCGTAACGTCACCCGATATTTTAAATCAATATATCGTCGAAAGTATTTAATTTTGTAAGAAAAGAAATAATACGTGTGTAATGTTTTAAAAATAATCATATATTTCCTCCTCACATAATTAAAACTCAATCGTTCATTACTAAGTTTAGCCTAGTGGACCTTAAAACCAAGACAAGAGGATAATCTTCCAAAAATCGAGCTACACTTTGCCGAAACGCCTTTCAGAAAGTATGAAAAATACGAAAGGGCGCCTCGTAAAATACAATGGGGTACTGCACACCCCACAGCTATACGGGCTCTGTATACAGGATGCTATAACGCCTTATCTTTCCCTGGCACTATACAGGACTCCCCTTTCTCCTCCCCCCTCCCGCCCCACCACTTGGCGGCAAAACAATATGACGTTATAACTTTTTTTTTCTTCATTTTTTCCCTTTTTTGAATACGGGGCGCTCCCTTCTGGGACATCCTTTAGACGTCGATACGTCTTCCTTTATAGAGGCTGTTCTTTACCAGCAAAGAGGAGTTTTATTAGAAAAACAATGTAGCAAATATTTCTTTATCATTATTTTTTAAGTTTAAGGGAATGTCTTTAATTAAAGTTTACAGTTACAAGATTCTAAGACAGCAGATATTTACGTCAGTAAGTTTTTATCGTCATTTTATTTACAACTAAGATGACCTTTGTAATCCTTGGCTACGCATAAACTCATAGATACATTAGCATTATTCAACACTAAGTCTTTACATCTTTTTCACTTTATAGTCAACTTTATCAAGTTAATGTTAAGAGCGAATGCTGCTATGAATGCTAACCAGCCATTTACCTAACTCTTTCGTAGTTATAAAAAAGCTACAAAAACATAAAGACGCTATAAAAGTTAACGTAGCGCAAAAGATACAGTAATAACACCGAGAATCTCGAAAATTACGTCGACATTTTACGACCTGTACCACTGATCATTATACACAACACCCTTTAGCAACAAATGCTCGCCCTCTCGAATACTTAACATAAATTAATTAAGATATTCGCACAATCATCCTGTTGGTGACGGTTTTAAGAAAAAATGAAAGCACATTAAGTACTCTCACCGAGGAATATCGAGAAAAACATAAAAACCGAAACAGAGGGGAAAACGTGAGACGGAAATACACATTTTTAATGAGTACGAAAGAGTTGGCAGGCTATCTCTTTTTTCCACCGTCTAAAAGGGGGAAGACGGGGCGATTTTGATACGACATGAATAAAGAAAATATGAAGGCTTTTGTTACCGTAAAAATTCCAGTACAGGGGATAAAGTCTTTAAGTTATCAGAGGGTACCGTTAAGGATCGTAGATATAAATTTATAGACAGGTAGGCATAATATTGGAGTGAGGGCGTCTGATGTCTTCGTATTTATCGAATATCGGGTTATATTGTGTTTACGTGGATTGTTTAAGAGGTGCTTAAGCGCTGAATATATTACCGTCAAGAGATCGATCCGGTGGCGAAACGCGTCGTATTTTATTAACTCCGACGAGAAAGGTGAACAATGTTTTATTAATATTCTAGTTCATTATAACTTTCAGTGCTGGAGAGCGAGCGATCGATACGGAAAATTTTTCGCATTTATAATAAGAGCTTAAGCAAACAAAAGCTTCGTAAATATCGCTAAGTCTTTACAGTAACGACCCTCAGCAAAAAATGTAACCAAACCTTGTTAGCTATTCATACAAGTATTAGTGTTGGTGGTAGTTTAAAACTGCATCGTATAGTTGAGTGTTTAAAGTTCATTTTTATTTATGATGCTAAAAATATGTGGTGAGAGGGTCAATTGTCGTCCCAGGGTCATATCGCGTTGGAACATGCGTTCCCGTAGCAAATCACTTCCGGGCCACTAAATTCAGGCCAAATTAATGCATTTAGCACGCTCCCCGGCCCTTCAACTGGGAATGACAACTTTATTTCATTGTATCGCGATATTTTCTTGTCACTTTAACATCAGTGCTGGGGACATTGTGATTTTTTGCTGTTAATGTCGACTTTAGGTTAAATTGAATTATATTTCATATAAATGGCTCACTGTTGAAATAATGTTGCATTTAGTATAACCTTAAAAAGATAGTTTGATTTTAAATTGCATCTTTTGTAATAATAGCTTGTAACTATCCTAGTGATATTCGAATAACCTAATTACTTAAACAATGCGTGAATAGAAGCCTACTTTAAAAAGTAAAATATACTACGTACGTATGCTTGCTGGATAGGTCTTGTCATTCTTGATTTTACTTTTTTCATAAAATGCACCTACCACTTTCAATGACAAGTCGTAGTATAAATTCAAATAAATAACAAAAAAACGAATCGAATCACAATACAGCTTTATAACGTCATAGTTTAATCTTTAGATAAAATTTCCACGCTATAACAAACTCAATAAATAGCTCGTTCAAAACAGTGATTTAAAATATCATTACGGATCGTATCTGAAACTGGGATCTCTGGGGTAGAGGAGATATATCGGCGCGGCAACAAATTGTAACAAAGGAGTCCGGCAAAGAAGATTATCGAAGATGACGCGTGTCGCGCACGTGACATGCATGTGGCCGATGATAGGTGCCTCCACCCTACACTTAACCAACCATGGAAAAACCTACCTTACCATCTCCAACATAGAGATGAAATTCCATTGCTAACAACTATTTATGAAAGTCACAATGACTAACAAGGAAAAATAAGTTTTATTTTTAACTATTTAAGTATGTTTTCGTATACACAAAATAGTTACAAATGTTACTTAAAACTAAGAAGTGTTGGAGGGAAATTAATACCACAATTCAAAGGATTTAAGGCTTACATTGATGTTGAGTGCATAATCGGAAGAACAAATAAATATAGATGTCGCTGCTGTCATGTCCGTGCTAATAATATTGTCACTTGCAGAAATACCTTGAGGGTGTTATGCCCTAGTGTAACTGTTTTTATATTCAACCACTTTTGTTATTTAAATAACAATGTTTGACATTGTATCTTTTACATAACGACTTAGAGTTTTAGTATAAAACTACGTTTACTAATCTTAGTACCTACTACATTTACTTTAATATTAGATATTTAAAGAATAGCTGTTGCCTGCGACTTCGTCTGCGGAAACTATGATTCCTGTTTCATCCCATGGCAGCATTTAATTCGGATAAAAGTACTCTATCACCAAAGTCAGCCTATACCCTGCCTGCAGTTTCAACGTGGTTAACGGACAAACATCCAAATTAAGAAACTTACACATTTACCTTATAATATAAGTGTTATTTAAAAGTTTGAATGCGATTTGCAATTCTACACCCGATTTAGGATAGAAATTAAAAAAAAATGCTATATACATCTAGATACATGTAGCTATAAATTACAAAATAAATAAATTCACATCTAAATTGGAATCCAACAACTAATATGAAGGATTACAATAGTATGTACAGTCTTCACAGTTGTTTGATGTAAGAGACACAAAGATAAAGATTAACTCAGAACTGAGAGAATAACATTTACGTGGCTACTGAGCTGACCAATGGTAACGAAAGATATGGATGTATTAAACACCATTTCATTTAGTGTAACAACAGAAACTGTCTCTGTATTGAGTCAATATTTTTCTTACCTGCATACCTAATAATTAAATAAATAAATTAATCATTTATCCAAAACGTCGTGGTGGGCCGGAGTTTGAAGACGCCCGCTTCTCATGCATGAGGACACAGGTTCCAAACCTACCAACAGCAAGTACCAATGTGACTTTTTCCGAGTTATATGTACTTTCTTAGATTATTATCTAGACACCACTGTCAGTGGAAAACATCGTGAGAAAACCTGGGCTTATAATTTCTAATTATAAGTTTGTAATCGCCAACCCGCATCAAGCAAGCGTGGTGATTAATGCTCAAACCTTCTCCGTGTGAGAAGAGGCTTTGCTCAGCAGTGGGCATTTATAGGCTGTTGGTGATGATGATGATTTATCCAAAACAAAGATGTACACATTGCAATATCAGGACACTTATCTAGAATTCATGAAGACATTTAGTATACAAGGTGTAGTTTTGAAACTGTGTCATTTCTCGGGGGCATGTCACAGAAGTCATAAAGGTTCAATGTAAGAGAAAATTTCGGGCCAATAGTTAAAAATACGGCTATAATAAATCGTTTAAGTTCGACAGTATTACAGAATAGGCGACAGCAATATTTCTTATTGGAGTTTTATGGAATTAGGAATAATATCAATTACGTGTTTGAGTTTGAGTGTGTTGAGCCGCGTTACAAAACTAGTTACAAGACGGCGGCGTGTAGTTCGCACTTACGGATTTCCGTAATTTACAGAAAAATTAAAAATATTTAAGTACATTTTTTTATTGATTCGGACTCAGAATCGATATCCGAGTTACCTCCTAGAAAATGACGCGGCTTTAAAACAACATCTTGTATATTTATGTACAATTGTGCGGACTTGACTCATATTACTTATGGATTATTCACTTCTTGGTACGCAAATTCGACTGGTGATCCATCCAAGTATTGAATCTTTTTTTGTTCTATAAAACTTTGCCCCACTCTAGGATTTTCTCCTATGTCATGGGTGCGTTAACAAATATACAAGTTCACATACACAATGACACCCAGACCCGAAACAACAATTTGTGGATCACACAAAGTATTGTTCCGTGCCGGAATCGAACCCGCGACACGTTGCACGGCAGCCGGTTGCCCAGCCACCACACCAACCGTGCATCTTTAACCTTTAACAATCGATAGATACTAAATATTCAAAAAACGTCAGTATATCTATTTATACCCCAGTTTCCCCTCCCACACATACCTGTCAGCATCTCAAACATATTACACGCACCCCCGCAAACTCCAACCAGTTAATTACTACGGTTTCTACTCAATATAATGTAATAAGAACAATCCCCCCTCCCCCCTACCTCGTACCCCTCGGCTCCCCGCCGTGCAACACGTGTGTGTTACCAATATTTGAATTTAAGCACCTATTTATGAGTACTTATGAGAAAGTACGTAATGATTTCCTCCGTTCCGTATGTACTGTGAGAAATTTTCGTGAATTTCGCAATCATTTTCGGTGGATTGGTTTATTAATAGTATTGTCAAATCATGTCCCGTAAGTTTAGATTTAGACAACAACGAATCAAGTTTTTGAAGCTTTTATAACATTTACTTTTTTCTTTCAATAATAATTAAAAAATTAAACTTAATAAAACATTAAAATTAAAGAAAAATTTTCTAACACATTCGTAACAAAACCAAACATTTAATAAAAACAAATAAAAATCGAAACACGTCGAGAGTACAGTCGACACAAAAATATTGACGTTGTTAGCCTAGGCTGGAAGGGTGACAAGCGAAGCGAGATAAGTATCGCTTCGCATCGCATCGACACGTGCGGCGTAAGCCGGGATATGCAATTTTTATATTATCCTCCACTTATTATTATTGCTGTACAATTTTAGTGTTATTAAGCGTTTTATTATTATGTTTCTGGAACATTTTTTGTTAACTATAATCTAGTGAAATGGTATCAGTCTAAATTTCATTTTGAAGTGATTTTACTAATATATGTTGAATGTAACAAACTAAACTTTGGTTTTTAATAATAGATTGATATAGGTAAGTACCGAAAAATCACTTAAAATGGATGTCTGTGTATTAACAGATTGAGTATATTAAAGGCTTGAAGTCCTATCCGTCAGATGGCTGAAATCAGTGGAATGATGCGAAACTCCATACTAATTCCATTGTAATGACAGCATTGCAACTCTGCAATAGTAAACATTTACCGAAATTGCTATTTACCTCTATTAAAGATAATTTTAACTTATCTTACTCTTTTTTGGCTTTTTCTTTTCCTACTCATCTTTTATTAAAATATGATAATTATTAATTCAGTATCACATAGTTTAAGGTGACAAAAATACATCAGAAAAATATCAGAACACACAATTTTATTAAGTTATACTAAATTCGTACACGTTCAGTTCTGACAATTACATATTTCATTAGTAAAACAAACAAAAAGAAAACAACGTAATTTAAACTTTAAAACAAAACACAGTAAACTTCAAATTTAAGCTTAATTCTGCAATCCGTACCCTAGTCCCTGAATATGTAGCAATATTAAATAGCGATAGGATCGTAGATATATGATAAGGGACGACTACAACAACTTGTACAGACATATTGGGGTATGTTGTAGTATTAAACGATTACCTATTGTGTGAGACAGATCGACATAGATTAAGTTTGATTCAACATTCAATAGATATGGTGCTTAGTAATAAATAAAATAGCAATTTCGGACATTGATTGTATAAATGAGTATAGTTGTTGATGGTTCATACGATTTTTTCTATGTATTGAATTTATTAAAACGCTGTGTTTATTTTGAATGTACTAAACAACGTAAACGACAGTCAGCTCTTAGAGAGATTTTCAACTGAAAAGATAATGTTCGCCATTTTGATCATTGATTTAGATGTGTCTCAGTACTTTAATAGCTAAATACAAAATATTAAACTGGACTACATTTGCATAAATATCATAATTAAGCTATTCAAACACAAAACTTGTCAAAGGTACAGTCAACATGAAAAGCCAGCCATCACTTTGAAAATAAGTTTATTGACCCGTACAAAACTGTTTGAAAACGTTCGCTTTCACTACTTCTCGACTTCAGTCGGGGAATATACATAAATTGTTGTATAAATCTACATAAAATCCAAATTGTAAGTTTAAGGCAGAGTGTTCTCTCCACAAGGCATTCTTAGGGCGCTCTCGGATGAGTGCACATCAAACGGCTTGCGCCAGTCATAATCAGATGTTTAGGCTTTCTTTGATAATATAACCGACATTAGCGTCTTAACGGAATTTAATTTGTTTTCACTTGTCGCACAAGTTTGTGCCTTGAGTCCTGTGATGTTGGAGCTACGGGAATATTGTCTATGTGTATGAGCTTATAGTTATATGGTACTTAATAATATCAATGACTTGTCGCCATTCAAAGAGAACCTCTTGTATCGATACCTTAAAAAGTAAATGATCACTTGTACTCTTACTTTTACATTTCATACAGGTTTTTAAGTTTAGATTGTGTTTGTGAAGCTACCATTAATAACGTACCATCATCCTAATTTTATTTATTGGGTAAAAGTTCGCAGTGTAAAGATAAGTGATTAGTTGCGTTTGAATTATTTTGAAAGTAAATTAGTAGACAGTTTTAATATTAAATCCGATCGAAACTCATGCAATCGGATAACCTAATCAGTAGGACAATCGGCGGCAGAATCGACCAGACTTTTAATATATATTTTATATACTAGTATGCTACTTATTTGATTGCCTACCTATTAAGTTTCTATTAGTTTAAGTGGCACATTTATAGCATATTTTAAATCAAATCAAATAATTTATTTGCTAAAATACGGTACAAAAGGTATGAATAAGGTACAATGCGATTTTTTTCTAGCGTATCCTGCCATATGCGGCGTGCAAATTTATTATTAAAATTACACTATCAAGATTCTATCGACTTATCTTCTAAATAGTCCTTAATACTATAGTAACTCTTGGATAGCAAAAGTTTAAAAAGCATTTTCTATTATGAGGTTAAAGGTAACTCTTATAAACTATTTAGGTATTTCTATAAATTATTATGGACATGCAATATTAATAATAGTAAGATATATCAAATTATCCCCCAGTAACGACAAAACGCAACTTTAACTTTGACGAAACATATCTTAAAATACCAGATAAGTTTCAATTAACCACACACCAACGTTAAAATGAAACTTCACTCACTAACTGTACCTACAGTTCAAAGAGAGCCAACGTTATCAAATCAGCATAAACGCGATTTGTTTATCAAACGCGGGCTAAACAAGTGTAGTCGTTTAACTAAAATCTTATTTGTTTACGGTGGGGTGGGTCCCTATTGATGTCGACTGTACTCGCACACATATGTTCGAAGTTTTACGCAGTTTTAATTTTAATCCTAGTACACTGTATGACGGGGATGAATATTAAGTGGGTTTTTAGTTGTGATTTTTTGTTTTTTTTTTTGTTAGAATAGATTTAGCGAAACTGTGTAGAAGTCTTTGTTAGCATTGGACTCGTAAGTTCATTTAATATTACCAATGTAAAACAAACGATGTGATGATGATGATT
The DNA here is from genome assembly GCA_038387885.1 of Spodoptera picta. Lineage (NCBI taxonomy): Eukaryota > Metazoa > Arthropoda > Insecta > Lepidoptera > Noctuidae > Spodoptera > Spodoptera picta. The sequence continues at coordinate 646,565 of JAZHFQ010000308.1, forward strand.
TCAATTATTCCGTAGCCAATCAGAAATCACTGAATCAAAGTCAAATCATTTATTATATACGTCAAAAATTGAACTGTCCGTCCGTCTGTCTGTCGATGAAGCTAGGCATGCACATTTGCACATGTGATACATTATTTATTGCAATCTATTTTCTATGGATTTCTTGAATCATGTTCCGTGACTGTAGGCTGTCACAGTACGATAAGATACTGCTGAGGTTGTGCAATAATAATTATACAATAATGCTTACAATGAAGTCCACAAAATAAATGAACTATTCATCGACATTCAATACAATTATAACACTTACAGTTTTATGTGTGGGAGAGTCATGCTTCGGTACAAACGGGCCGGCTCGACCGGAGTGATACCACGGCCTCACATAAAAATTGACGTGAAACAATGCTTGCGTTGTGTTTCGTCGTGTGATTGAGGACCGGAGGCCCAGTCCCTTTCCCGATTTCCCAATGCCTGAATCCTCAACATTCCTCAAATTCTTTATCCTCAAAAGGCTGGTGACGCACTTGTAACTCCTCTGGCGATCCAGATGTCCGTGCGCGACGCCGATAGCTTACCATCAGGTGATCCGAGTTCGATTCCTGGGACGGGCAAACTATTACTGGGTTTTTTAAAATCTCAATAGTAGCACGGAGTCTAGAAATGTGACCGATATACGGCAATAGGCTCACCCAATATAATATGGGACTCATAACATAAATAGTGAAAAGTGGGTGTTACATTGTAGGTACAGTGGCATTAAGTGCCGCAATGTGCAGTTCTGGCTACCCCTTCGGGGATAAAAAGGCATGATGTTATGTTATGTTATGTTAAGGTAGGCCTAGGTAAACCTCACAGAAGTTCACAACACAAATTATCTGCCATATTAATCACAAATAACAACACTGCGTAATTTCCTTATCGATACCAATTACAGTCTTTAGGCAAACATCGTATCATGACCAAAGCTGATTTAGTTAGCCGCAAAGCGTTCAATATCGGCCATTGGGCGGCGCGTAATTGCGGCCGGCCGCTATTGGGAACGCGGTCGCGGTCCCCGAACGCGGACTATTCATTAGGCAATCTAGATTAGCATTCCAAATGGCTATTGTGTTTAGGTTTAGGAATTAGGACCGTAAAAGGTAATGTGTTTGTCAAATGCAAGCATTTGTTTGTGGTTTCAGTAATTAGTACGGTTATTATTGGTTTGTTGTTATGTTTTTGTAGTTGAAATGCTGCACAAATACATATAATATATATTTGTGACAATACTTACTAACATGTTATTTCGTTATATTATTATGCGTTGTTGTACACTAAATAATTCAACAATTCTGTTTATAATTTTTAACTATATACATATCGAGGGGTAACGGGCTATTTGGTTTAAGCGACATTTTGGCCGATATTGAGTTATTATACCTATACATTCGACGGAGAAAAGTTTACTGATTCCGAATATATATATAACTCAATATCGCCCAAAATGTCGCTTAAACCAAATAGTCCGTTACCCCTCGATATGTGGTAATAGGCTCACCTCCTATTACATGGGACTCATAACACAAATAGTGAAAAGTGGGTGTTACAGTGTATAGTAGCATAATGCGCTATAAAACAAAGTCGCTATCCGCCGTCTGTCTGTCCCTATGTATGCTTAGATCTTTAAAACTACGCAACGGATTTTGATGCGTTTTTTTTTAATAGATAGAGTGATTCTTAAGGAAGGTGTATGTGTATTATACCTATGTATAATACATGCATATTGCACCCGTGCGAAGCCGGGGCGGGTCACTAGTTAAATAATATAAAGCAAGTAACAAATAGGTAACTAAAATGATTTTATTCCTGGTTTACAAAACTCCACGTTCCAACATTAAGTTAGGTACACGTGTAAGTTATAATAGAAAGTTGTGTTTAAACTACGAAACATTAGAGCAGAAATTGTTCAATCGAGTGCCAGGAATTGTAACTTTGAAGTAAAGAAAAATATTAAAGTTTCTCGAAGCTTCTGTTGGATTTTATAAAAATTAAGATGGTGTTCCAAAAGCAAAGCCTCCTTCTCCGTGTGAGAAGAGGCTTTGCTCAGCAGTGGGCATTTATAGGTTGTTGATGATGATGAAGATGGTGTTAGTAAAGGAGAATGTTGTAGATCATTATAGTCAATATAGAAACATAGAATTACTCTATATTTAAGTGTGGGAGAGCGATGCTACGCCACGAATGGGCCGGCTCGACCGGAGTGATACCACGGCCTCACAGAAAACCGACGTGAAACAACGCTTGCGTTCGACTTTTCTAAAAAAACAATATTAACTAATGATGAAACAATAAATAACGTTAAAAACACTAAAGTGTATTAATTGGCCCGACCAATATAAGTATAAAAAATATGCTGGCAACATATGTTGCATCTTCAAGTACTTTTGCTAATCTTTAATGTTCTTTTAGTCAACAGAGGTCATTGGTGATCGTTATCTACGTAGGTATGTGCAAAAATGAACAAAAAAGGAAAATGGTTGATGTTGTAACACATTAAAAATAATGCTTTTAAACAACAACCTTAAATAACATTTTGTAAAAAAATAATCAAAACAACATACTACACTTACAAATAACAAAATAGCACTTAACTTCCCATTTACAAATAATTTCACTTTCACACTTATTATACCTCTATATTATATATATATATATATATATATAAAAATTTCACACAAAAAAACACTTAAACAGAATTTTAAATATTTAGCAACAATTTCACAGATGTTTATACTACCCGTAGAAAAACTGTTGACGGCGCGAAATCGTCACCCAACCGATAATAATAGGTTGCGATGTAAATCAAAATTCATAGTGATTACCACCCTTGTACACATGAGTTATGACTTATTACGGACCCCACAGATAAGCAAAGAGACCCACTTCTAATGGCCCCTGTCCTAAATGACATGTCGATGTGTTGTCACCTTTGTATTTCCGAATGTAACTCGATTGTGGAGTTACCATAGCTTTGAGACATTCTTATGAAGTAATTTAACTGTATTTAAATATTATAGCTAAAAAATCCTAATTTATTGCGATAAAAATGGTTTCATAAACACATTATTATTTTTGTAGAGGTATTATAACTTTCGTGAGTAAAATTATTATTTTATTACTAAATAAATTATTATTTAATATGTCGCGGGTCGCGAAATGCTGCTCATGAATATGAGCCTCTAGCATGGCTTGAAACTAGTCGAGGTCCTCGTTAAACAGTTACGTGAGTAAGCCGAAAACATAATAATTTAATACATTATTATTATTACATTATTATTTCTAAAGTCAATGTCAAACTGCAATTGAAATAAGGATTATTACGCCTCAATGATATAATCGACATAATTCTGATCAAAGTGAAGTACCTAAATAATATTATAAAAAAACGTAAAACTGAAAATAAAATAAGCAAAAACGTGGCAAAACTACGAGTTTGCCACATAATCCAGAAAAAAAAACAACTTAATCGCTATTTAAATGTATTAAAACTTCATCTTTAACAACCTATCTATAAGAAATCAATGTTCTAACAACAAGACCTTAATTAACTTAAATCGCGGGTTACTCACGTGAATATACTGAGAAAAGCTCTACTAGTTTCGAACCACAGAGGGGTTCTTCCTCATGAGCAGCGTGCGCGGTCGCGACGACGTCGCGCAGCTCACTCAGCACTCAGCTCACATATTCACGTGGAGCTTTTCTCAGTATATTCAAGTGAGTAACCCGCGATTTTAGTTAATTTAGTATGTCTCATGATAGTTATTGTAAAATCAAGACATTGTTAGAAATAGGACAAATCCTCGCTCTACACTAAGCATGGCCGCCATACAGCTGCATAGGGTTGTCCAGCAGACTCCCTAATGCCGTGCCGTCCCGCTATTTATTATAATTTTATGCGGCGTCCATCCCTTTGTGTGCTAAACGCTGTTCTTGTCGCCTTTTTGTTGTTTCGAGGGGCATTAAATGTAATAACACATCTATTCTGATCTCGTGTGAATAATAATGAAGTTTTTTCCTCTGATCGTACGTAGATATTGCTATAAGTGTCAGTTGTCCATAATTACAGTTTGTTTAATGCGGTCTCGTGTTACAATGGGGTTTGTGGTGTCGAAGTTATTGGTATTATGACACCAATATGTTGTAATTTAGAATTAGTGGTTGTCCTTTTAGGAATTTCTGAGATTTATGCATCTTTATGTCGTGTTAGATTTGGTGACGCCCATGTGTGTATTGTTCACTGTTAAAAGATAATTATAATTTATTCTTATTATAGGAATTAACCATTCCACAATCGAATTTTTGAATGTTCCAATAATAAAATTATAGTGGTTGATTTGGTATTCAATTTGGCGTATTCCACTCCACTTCCAAATTTAAATGTGATAAAAATTATCGTTACAATAAAACGGACAAGTTAAATCGCCCAATACTCGAACAACTACAACAGCCATTAACAACGACCATAATAAAAATAAGAAACAGTATCCAAAAATAAAATAAAAAAAAACCGTTGAAAAGTTTATCATTCTGAATCACTCGAGCGTTCATCCCCGTGCCGAGTGTAATAATACACTATTATATAATTCTAGTAATAATAATAATTCCTACTATTAAAGTCATTATTACTGATTCCGGACCGGTTCGCCAAGTAAACACAATTGACTTTTGCCATTTGGTTGGCTCACAAAGATGTAGGTTTTTAATTATATTGACCCTAATCTACTTTCACTTCATTATTTTGCCATATTTCACACTTTAAAATTTTTATTTTATTTTTTTTAACAATGGGAAATAAAACACCTTTATATAACTCTTGAATAGTATAGTTTTAGTTTCTTTCAATGGATTTTTATTGTATGTTAATCGGTCCCATATATGGGGATACAAACTTGAGATACGTGTATGATATGAAAACTTACTTAATTTCTTTAGATTTTAGCATATGTGTATTAACACAAGCTAAACGGAGACTTTTCAACTGATTGGAACCCTTTCAGAAAAATAATGTCAGCATCGAAATTAACATTTTCTCAAGTGTAGTTGTCCCTATTTCCCTATAAATATCCCGATAAATATTATAACATCGTATATTTATTACCATAGAAATTATTTCGTCACACGCCACTCCCTATTATTTCATATCGACCAAACGTGACAAGACGACACCCGTATCTTCGCAAAAATATAATATACACATAAATCAATAATCCATTTTACGCCAACGAGAACGGTCCGAAGTATTTTTGTTGGGATTTTATTATTCTGGCAACACATCTAGTGGAAAATCGCGTCCTGCCGCCATGACGGGAAAACGCGGGAAAATCACACTTATTTTCAAATGTAGAATGTAACAAGGAGTTGGTATGCTCCGATTGATGCTTGCGTACCGTGAATACGATGTTTGGTCACTTGATTTACCTGTTGTCCGTTGTTGATTTTGTTTATAGAGTAGTGAACTTGACTGAAGCGATAAATATTAACGGCAAATGTCTTTTTGTTTAACATTTTTCATTCTCTTCAGACTTTGATTTAGACGTCGAAAGGTCAATTAAAGTAAAACTTCGATCCCCTCAATCCCTATTAAAATATCTTACATATTGTATTAAATGAATAAAACCAATATCCAATTTCTCAAGATCTAAAATATTTACTAGGACGTCCCGTCAATATTTCAATCAAACAATACATCTCAGAGGTATTTACACGGATTACCCCACCTATGAGAACTAATAATAAATCTCTGCATATCATTTCACCCTCAAACGATTCCGAATACACTATTGTAGGTCGAACACATCGCCTTAAGTTAATACAGAGCATTATTGAGTGCCAACAAGACGCCCCCCACGGCGCCACAAAGCACAGACGTATTGACAAACTGCCTATAACTCCTATAAGTCTCAATCAAACAATGCCATTACGAACTCCTTACGTTATTGACCTATTTCTTTGGCATAATAGTACAACGACAATTAAATTTAAATTTCGAATCGTGGGAATCATTCGAATTAACTGCAGTTTTGACTTTAGCTGTCATTTCATATGGGCGGGAAAGTTTTTTTTTTTCTAAGCAAAGGGCGTTGTCGTGGTTTCCACGGGGCGGTGTTGCGTTAACTTTCTTAGCCCACAAATCTTTTGTCCGATGATGAATTTATTGTTGATTTTTAATTCCTAGTTTAATTTCTTAATGGACTATTTTTATTTGCAATTATTGTATTATAACATCGTATAGAAACTAGTCTCATGTGTCAATATGATTTAAAGTAACGTCACGTTTATTAGTTTTACATTTCAGCGGAAAGGTAACTGTACAATCAAAAGAAATAAAATTTTAGTATAGCTAAACCATTGTCTAGGTTCACTACAACAAGTACTCTACAGGTGTCCTGAGATAATCTTTAAAATTCAAAACTATAAAAACGCATGAAAGAACAAACAAACAAACAAACATGCACTCCAATTAAAAAAAAATCGATTGCCATGCACAAAAAGTGCAAAAGACAAAAGAGTATAATCAATGCAGCGAATAGACGAATAGAGGTGCGCATTTGTTCGTTTTCGCTTAGTTCGCGAAGTCAAGGAGTCTTTCTGGCGAGGAGTCAGTGACTCACCCAAAATATTGACTCGCAAAGTGCCGACTTTGGCTGACAATAGACACAGCAGGTTGCCTTTTGTAGGGGACCCTCCTGTACTTAACACAATACCGGAGTAATGCACTGCTTTTTTATTTTTGCACATTAAAATTGTGAGTGGAATAAACGAGCTTGAATCGCTCGACGAAAGTCTTTGGATCATCTTTGATGTTTTATTTTGTAAACGACTTTAATGGTGCTTGGTATTTAAACATAAAACTATTACCTAACTGCCGTATTTATTGTATGTAGTGGGGTAGTAATAAAAATAACCAATAAATACTTAGGAGTTGCCATTTCATATGTTTCATAGTTTTACATCTTATTATAACAGTTTAGAGTTCATTTTGTAGTTGTAAAAGACAATCAGTGTTTTACCGTGGACCTGTCTTAAATCCCTACAAGTACCAAGATACCAAGTACATAAAGTACTTGGTATCAATAACTATATTAATTTTCCAGCATTGCATTAGTAAAATCTCCAGGCTAATAAGCAGCTACACAAATCAAATAAAATTTAAACTAAAAAGAAAATCATATCGCCGTTAATAAAAAACTTATGCGGCAATCAGAGAAATCGAATCGATTCATAGAGAACCCTCTATTTGCGCGTTCCGTTTTACACAACGCTCCACGCTTTACAAGATGGGACTCGCTAAATAAAAAAAAATGCTCTCTAAGCTTATTGAAAAGTATTCTCGCCCTACGTTCACGGCGTCTGAACAAATATAAGATAATTTTCGCGCTTCACCTCACTCGGTATTTAGGGGGCACCTTTCATACTTTTTACTGTGCCGTTTGATAGGTACCTACCAACGCGACACAGAACGTTCTAATGTAATTTATTTTGTATTCAGAATGCGTCGATCGTTGTATTGCCGCGAAACGCCTTGATTGCTGGTGTGAATTTTACTTTTAACTTTTAAGAAGAAAATTGTGGTGAAAATTAGAAGTTAATTTTTCTGTACTGAATCCATCTGGATTTTCGAACGTGCATACTAAATATTATAATTGACCGTATCTAGGTTCTTTCTATAATATGTATAGGCGACTGCGAAGAGTTAACCTTGCCGAAATTCTTACCAAACGTACCACGTAACTAAATGTAAGCATTAAATCAGTTAAAGAAGATGTCAACCTTTAAGAATTAATGTAGAACCACTTACCCTTACGGGGCATTAAGAATGATTACAACATAAGTAGACATTAATCCAAAATTCCTCGCTACTGCAACTCAAAAACCGTACTAAATAATAAAATAAAACTAATTAACCGTACTCATGATTCCGAAACCACAAAAAATCGTATTTGGAATTATTCGAATGAAATGAGCACGTATTGTCGTTGGTACATTGTCTACGTGCATGCTTCTAAAGAAAATTAATTCGTGTACACATATAAACATATTTACTAAAAGGGTTATTTACTAATTGCTGTATTAGTCGAGTACAATCGTGGAAATAAGTCAATCGATGTGTGTAATTCGAATTAAGGGACTGTTTACACGTTTGTACTTTACGTGTGGTTTTTTTTTTAAACGGACAGCACAGACGGTTTCACACATGGCCACACTTTGCGATCGGGTCGCTTATTTATATCTGTGCGTAATGAAATTCTGCTGTGATGTATTGTTTATTGTTGGGAAATATTGTTGTCTATTATGGGAAAATTTCAATAAATATGAGGAGGTTCATTGTCTTGCATACCTACTTAGTGCCGATTTTTATGATTAATTTGTTAAGTGACGCAAATAAAACCATTTTAAAAATAAAACATTTATTCGGAATTCCAAATTTTCTTTACTGACGGCCAATTCAAAGATGGAATGCAAAACAAAGCCATTGTTCCATTTTGTTTTTGCGTCACATCATTTAATTTTCTTTATATTTATAACAATGCGAAATCTTTTATTGTATTTTGCCAATTAATAAACAGAATAACAAACAAATAAGTACTTATTTAATTGGCTCGAATCATTGATTCTTTCACTGCGAGCTTTCTTAACAAACGTCTTGTTAAAAATTTCCATTTCATTTGTGAGAAAACTTTCAACCCTTTCCAGTTATTTTTTTTATTTTGTTATTTAATTTCACAGACGTCAGCCGTTTGACTTTTAATTATGCGTCTCGTTATAATTTTCTGATCCAACAAGTATTCCATTTTAAGTTTTAATAAAACTCTATGATAACTGGAATATTTTTACTTTTGAATTGAATTCAGATCAAACAAATAATAAAAGTACCTACTGGTTTCATTTACTGACTGAATTAATTGGTTTTATTTAATGGTACGCATACCACGCAGTAGCAACAACATTATTTTATTATCAAACCTCATTCATTTTGTATTCAACTCATATGTGATCTCACAAATCAAAATTCGAACTGTCAACAACATTAATCATAGACTCGTAAAAAATTAAAACAAAAAACAGTGTTCGTTTTTCAAACGTGGCGCGCTTTCTCGGTCCATCGGGCATTCCGTCATGTGCCAGTCATGGCGGTGCTCGGACCACCGCGAGTCGCGTGTCGGGTTACCGTCTGTCGTCTTACCTTGCCTTCCTGCCCTATGTCTAAGTTACTACGTCGCGTCATATGCCGCGGTGACAGTTGGCGAGGTGATATTCGGTTTTGTTTCATATTTTTGGGAGTATGGGTGGGCTGAAAGGGGAGTTTGTTAAAAAGGAAACCTTATTTTGCGCTTTTTTTAACGAGTCTCAGCCTGTCCAAGAGGTATTTAACCTCCTTTATGAGTACAAGAATCATTTCATTTGACTAGTAATAAAAAAACTAGAACACTAAAAACTGTATTACTTTTCTATTAAATAAAATAGATACTCATTTCAAAAGGAGCTTTTATTGGTCAAAATTTTTTACATAATAGTCCAAAAGTGGAGATCTTCTACTAACCTATTTAAAAACCTAATGGGCACTGTTCTATTTGTTCTTTACTACCTACTTAATACCATAACATAAATCGTATTCATATTAGCAGCATGTAAGATAGTCATCAGATCTTAATCTAACTCGGCGACTACTTAGACTATGTCATTGTCACAGACCACCATGTCTGACGAAGGTGAAAGGAGTATCTGATTGAAAAAAAAAACGATTAACAATAAGAATCTGCCTATCAATGAAGTTGAAAATAGGCGGACACCATCTCTTGAAACAACGACTGTGGCACCAGTGCTTTTAGCCAAATGTCATTTTAGCGCTTGTCTACAGAGAGAGTAGAAAACTAAATGTATGGGGATGACACTGACACGTGTCAAAATTTACGTCAATCCCATATAATTTAGTTTTCTATTCTACAAGTAGACAAGCGCTAAATGGCATTTGGCTACAGCTGCTGGTTACTATAGACTTACACGCAGAACATACACATTGACACGAAGGACTTCTTTCATTTTCTTAAGTTTGGCAATGTGGTAACCCATTACACACGCACACATAGGTAACCCACTGACATTTTGGTGCTTCAAGCAAGCTAAGTGACATTAAGTGCTCGTATACAAAACTGCGATGCGACGTTGCATCGCAAAAATATGCGAGCTCCCTCTACGCATCGGAAGAAGATGCGAATTGATTCGCTTCGCGCATCAAAATCTTATCTTCCCAAAATCTTCTTTGTTTCTTTTTCCTGTATCTCCTAAGCAATAACAGAAGTTCATACTTCTTTTTACGATCCATGTCACGACCTAGTTTTCAATTTAAAATACGTTTAGTACGGTTGACGGTCGTCGAAGAAAATGTCGCCCTGGGAGACGCCTTGTCGCACGAAATCGCATCGTAATTTTTTGCGTTGGAATTCGCATCGCGTTGCAGCTTTGTGTACGAGCCCTAAGTCCGCCGTTTTCTTCAACGTCCTTGCTGACTATAAAATAGTTAAAGGTATTTACTGTCTACGCACCTACTTATCTACTACTTACTTATTTTTATCCACGATTTCGCATGCGCTTACTAACTATTTTGGAGAAGAAACAAAAGCCTTTGTTTCAAAATAACTTATTAGACACCATCGACATTAACCTCTGAACATCTAATTGTACCATATTATATTTATATTTTCAATTATCTATTTTTGCAATAAACATTTTACAACTAACTAACTAAAAATCGCGGATAACTCACGTGAATATACTAAGAAAAGCTCTACTAGTTTCGGGGAACAGAGGTGTTCTTCCTGATGAGCAGCGTACGCGGTCGCTGCGATGTCGCGCAGCCTACTGCTGCTACTACTACCACGCATACTGTTCATGAGGAAGAGCCGCTTTGCCGCTTCGCGTGGCTCAAAACTAGTAGAACTTTTCTCAGTATGATATCACGTGAGTGAATCGCGATTTTTAGTTAATTTAGTATGTCTCACGATAGTTAATAGCAAAACCCGTAAAACTATTACATATTTACAAAACACTTTCAATCTATTTAACGCAATTAACACAAAACCGAATTAAAACACATTAAATCACTAAAACAATGTGAAACGAAAAAAATCATACGCGCCGCCATTTTTAATAATCAATTTAGATCACGCCCTTCCGATCGCGTGTCATCACTGCCCTTTATTATAAACATTGGGTATCATGGTAAAGGCCCTCAGTCATACAGCCAATAGGTTTTATCCTTATTTTGTTATCAAACCTCGATCTTTCTCATTATTTGTGATTTCGGAGAATTCGATCGATGGTAAGAAATTGGGTCAGTTGTTTTATTTTTTAATCGGTGTGGATGATGTATGAGACCGTACTGATCAGATTTCTTTTTCTTTAATAAAATAAATATTGGATTACTTGACACCTCTTTGGAATGAGAAGTGGTTGAATATTGTGTGGTTGTCTTACTGAATAGAGCATTCATGATATACAAGTGGATTTGAGTAATTGTTAATTAAAAAAATATTTCATCATAGCCAGAATTGTCTTGAGAATTGTCTCCAGAATTCCTGAAATCTTGGTTTCATATTTTATATTTCGTAATTCTTAATATTTATTATAAAAAAGCTAACTTCGTGATTTTTAGACTCAACCTCTACCTATTTTACCGAAATGGAAACAAAATTATATAACTGACGTAAAAGTTACGTAGGTACGGATACGCATCTATATTTTAATGTACTTACCCCAACTTTCAAAATTTCGTACTACAAATATTATTCTTTCTACAAAACGGTCTCCTAAAATTGCGCTTATAATACTTCAATACCTACCCATTTCTCCCCAGGTATCATCAATAAACCGGGTTCTCCGCAACCTAGCAGCTCAGAAGGAGAAAGCGAATAACCAACAGCCGTCTCCAGAATGTTCAACGCCGGTGTATGAGCGCCTGCGACTGCTGGGAGCTCCGGGTGCAACGCCAGCATGGCCCCGGGCCCCATGGCCAGCGCAGATAGATGCTAGGACCCCGCCATACCAACTCCACAGCCTAAGTCCGGGCCCACAAGCCATCAGCTGCAATGGTGGTGACATGACGGCGATGAAAAAAAGTAAGTGGATTCTTTTTAGACTTTATGACGATGTGTGTGTGCTCATAAATACAAGTCACAATCATCATCATCTTCGTAATAAATGTAAACTGTGGTTTTTGTAGTAAAATGATGATCTATTAAACTTTGATTATTTCGAACACATTGTCGTCAGTATCTGATCTCGTTGAAAATATATAGAAAAAGATAAAAGCCAACTAAAGACTACGTTAACGCCATTGCTCAGTTTTAAACGAAAACAGGACAGTGTCATGAGGCAGACATTATGAATAATCAATAACAGCAAATGAAGTGCACAACGTGGACGTACGTACAACATACTACATACGTACAGCGAGGAATATATGCACAGTGGCGCGGCCACGGCAAATTAACAGAAAAAATAAAATCGCAACATAGGGAAGCGTGCGGCGGGCGGTCACAGAGAACAACGCAACAAAACTTTTTCACCAGCATTTTGATAGTCGATTTGCGGCTCCCCTAGTGTCGGGGGTGAGGGGGGACTGCGGGGAACCAGCCCGCCTACGGCACCGTCAAAAACATTACTCTGCCCATCCGCCTGGAAGATTTAATTTTCATTTTTATCTGAAACATCCCCCTTTGTAGTGGTCTCTACTCTGTATCCAATTAGGTGGCTTTGAGAATTTTTCTGGTACACCCATATAGCTGCAACCGTTTAGAGATATGGAATTTTTAATTTCGATCCTGAGAACCAATTATAAACGATTTGAAACGAGGTCTTAAACAAAGAAAGTTGATGTTATTTCGTTGAGAAAGCGGATTCTTTGTAAGAGGAATTTTCATAAAAATGTATTAACGTGTTTGTTCGATGGAAGACGGGATTATCCTTGGAGTTTATGCAATGTAACTTGGTATCAGTCGTACTTATTCCTTTTTTTACTATGTGCATTTTTCTGATATGGATTTAACCTTCATCGGCTTCAACCTTCATCGGCTCACAAACCAAACTCTAAATGAAGTTAGTCGGAACTTAAGAACAATAGCGCTATAAAACATTTTGCATAGTAACAATAAAAAATCGTCTTCAAATTAGAAGGTACGTAATCAAAGGTTCCTTGAATAAAACACTATTTTGTTTAATAAACCATTATTTCCTACTATATTGATTATACTACAAATTTTTATCTTACGGAAACGATTTAGTAACAAACATTTATAAATGTGTACATTCCATATTGAACTAAACACTAAATACTTAATTGGAAAGTGCCTCTGTGTCCAGTCTGCTTGCTAGTGCGTGAAAGTGCCGGCTCTGTAAAACGATAGCCGATAGCCTGTCCAGCCGGCTATGTCATAGCCGATTGACTGACACCTTCCGTGAGCACATGTAATGCATAATAATTATTCGGTTCTCTATTTCGAAGGAATCGAATTTCATAAATGGATGCGGTTAAAATTCGTCATTGAATCAAACATTGAAATAGGTACTTTAATGACAGTTCGTTAATTATTTTGCTTCTGGTTTGATTTAGTGGTTTTGGTTTTGTTGTTTGGTTTCCGTGACAGGCTTGTGAGTTTAGAAATGAATTCATATTTATTTGTGTCCATTTTAACGCATACCTTATTACAACTTGAGCAATACCAACCACAGTCCATCATTAGACTATTGGCCTATTGGATTTGTCATAATCAGTAATGACTATGCTTGACAGGAAAATAAAAAGGCGATAAAAAGTTAAGGTTTACCAGAGTCCTGTTTCTACCCGATTTCTATCAAACATATCCCTTTTTACGACACCTACGGTAAGACATACTAAATTCATTATGTTTTTCCACTAATTCACGTAATTATTTGACGAGGAACTCGACTAGTTTCAAGCCATGCTAGAGGCTCATATTCATGAGCAGCATTCCGCGACCCGCGACGCGGCGACTGTCGCGAAAAATATAATATTGTTGTTGTTGTTGTAGTTGACAGGCAGTCAAATTCAATACATTTATTGAAATGTCAATCACGATACTTTTTTATAAATTTTGTATTGGATCGCGACTTATGACGTCATCATATTTCTGCGTCAAATAGCATACTTATTTCCTTAAAACTAGCGAGAAAATATCGAAAAGTAGGTAAATTGTCAAATCAATGGATGAGAGTCTGATTATTTTTAAATTACTTATTGCAATGAAAAGTCGAAACAATTTATTTTACACCTAGGAAACTAGCCAATAAACCTACCTAAGGTAAGAGTAGAAGTGATGATTAATGTTCTTAATTCTACAGTACCAACACTTGATATGCCAAAATCAAAAGATATTACTGAAAAAACCGTTCTACCATCGTCGATTTAGCAGATAAAGCAAGTGGCAAGTAATTGGCCAACACAAAGTGATGCCGCCGGCGCCACTTGAGAGGCAGCTTTGTGCTACAGTAACAAAGCCTTGATTAACCTCTCTAGTTTCTACTTCTTGATACTAGAACGAGCGCCCTCAATTGGAACTGGTCAGCTCCAGACTGTATGATTTATCCTCAAGGTTATTTTCCTTTTCAATCTCTTTGACTGCATTTAGGTGTTGCATTGTTCTCACACAATCGAACCAACAAAACTATGTAACTAGAGAATTGTATTGTGAACCTGATTGAAAAATAGTAACCTATGGAGTTTCTTGCTCGTTCTTCTCTATAGGAATCTACACCTTGGAATGAGCAACTAGTTTCACTTCTAAATTTTTTTGCTGTTGACGTTCATGAGTGCCTTCCTGGTCTAATTGAAATAAATGATTTTGACTTTGACTTTGACTTTGATATTCGGATGTATTCAGTAATCATCTATTGTATTGGACGATGTGATTGTGGTTGTGTCGAACTGTCGAGTAATGTGTTGCCTGAACGGTTCTTGAACCGAAATATTATGATTTGAATGTGACACGGAAGAAAATCTTATTGTCTAGGTATCTCTTATCTCAAACTTAGTATCATATTTTTTTTTCTTTTTTTATCGTGATACATAATAAATTAACTCGTCGAATACCGGTTTTGTAGACACAATTATAGAACAATAGGTTGCGGTCACCGGTGACCGCTTGGTGTTTGACAGTTTAACTAAAAATCGCGGGTTACTCACGTGCATATACTGACAAAAGCTCTACTAGTTTCGAGCCACATAGGGGCTAGCAGACTACTGAGGCTGCGCGACATCGCCGCGGCCGCACACGCTGCTCATGAGGAGTCCGTCTGTGGCTCGAATCTAATAGAGCTTTTCTCAGTATATTTACGTGAGTAACCCGAAATTTTTAATCAATTTATAGAACTTAGAAAAATAAAATAATCGCTGAAATCCCGCTGGTGCTAGTGCGTGGATTAGCGTTTACAAGCAAAAAATAATATTGTCCAGCTTCGTTAATTATCCTTACTAATATTATAAATCGGAAAGAGAGTTTGTTTGTTTGTTCCGCTTTCACGCCGTAACTACTTAACCGATTGCTTTGAATTTTTGCAGACATAAAGTTAGAAGTCTGGATTAAATAATAGGGTAATTTTTATCCCGGAAAAATTTGATATTCTCGAGGAAAAACGAAATCATTGGTATAGATGGAGCTGTGTGTATATGTCACATAGGCTACTTTTATCCTTTTGTGACGCGAGCGAAAAGCTAGTTTTAAATAAATTGATGGGATAAGCCGGTAAGCGATCGGAGCGCCGCCCATGGACACCTAAAACACAAGAGGCGTTAAAAGTGCGTTACCGGCCTTTTGGGGATTGGGAATTTCTAAATTGTGGGGGATTCGGTAATTGGGACTACTCCCAATATTGAGAAGAAAAATCCGAGTATCGAATCTATGGTAAATCAAGATAGTTAATAGAATAAACACCACGTTGTACTACTAAAATGACATAAACATGAGACATTAGTGTTGCCATGCATCATGGTGTCATTATGGCCCAATGCGTCATAAATAAGGGGTCCAGGAAGGGGACGTGCAAATAAAATTTGTTCCACTACTTATCACCGCTAAGATATCACTGTTACACGAAACAATTGCTTTATCTATCATTTAATTATTTATTTATTTGTTTTGTTATTTGATTATGTGTTGTAGGTTAAGGTTGTAGTATCGAAACTTAGTAAGAACTACGAAACCTCACGCCTTTTATCCCCGAAGGGGAAGGCAGAGGTGCACATAATGCCACTGTACAGTGTACTACCCACTTTTCATTATTTATGTTATGAGTAAGAACTAATGTCTCTATATAATAATTATTGTGACATAGCATAACATGGTTTATCCCCAAAGGGGTAGGCAGACTAGTGCACATTACAGCACCCAATGCCACAATGTAACACCCACTTTTCACTATTTATGTTATGAGTCCCATGTAATAGGGAGTGAGCCTGTTGCTATCTGCCGGGCACAATTCCAGACTCCGTGTTACTACTGAGAATTTCTTTTAAAAACCCAATAATACTTTGACCGAACCGGAAATTAACCCAAGACCTAGAAGTCGTACTGGCGACAACTCGGCCAACAAGGCAGTCTCACTAAGATTATCATGAGACATAAATTCATTTAAAAATATCGTACTTCATGCAAAATGACTGCGAAAAACTCAAGTGTAAAAAGAATAAGCCGATATTTTCAATTTGGTAATTAAGATTTTTTTAAGGTACATTTACTATTTACTGTTCAAATTTTTGTACACCATAGACAGGTGATCAAACCATGAGGAAAACTGAACCATTAGATACAATCTGATATTCAATCTGTAGTAATGATATTTAATCATATTTCTGAAGGAATCAATCTACCTTGAATCAATATTGATCAATGCAAATTCCTGATTCGCCGTCTGAGAATAAAAATTTGTCTAGCAGAGGGCATGTCTTTTGTTTATTTTTCGTTTTACCCATCCATAAATAAAGAAATGTATTCCTGCATTTTGCTGTCATAGCTACAACACACATACTACAGAATACTCACAACACATTCTTTGACAATTCCATCTCCTGTGGATTCTAGCGGCAGAATGTGAAACGTACCTACTTCTAAACCTGCGTGCATCACATTTTTCTTACAGACGTGATATTCTAGAGTAACTTCCCTTTCTTTACTAGAAAGTGTCCTAAATAAAATTTTAAATGTGAATAACAGAAGATGTACATAGATAGACTGCCTCGTTGATCGAGTGGTCGCAAATGCGACTGCAAGGGGTCTCGGGTTCGATGTCCGGGTTGGGCAAAGTATCACTGGGTTTTTAAAAAAAATCTCAGTAGTAGCACGGAGTCTGGAATTGTGCCCGGTATATGGCAATAGGCTCACCCCCTATTACATGGGACTCATAACATAAATAGTGAAAAGTGGGTGTTACATTGTACAGTGGCATAATGTGCACCTCTGCCTACCCCTTCGGAGATAAAAGGCATGATGTAATGTTATGTTATGTTTTTTTTATGTACATAGATATCGAACATATCTACGCATTAAGTAGTTCAGATTCTGGTATTAGTAGCTAAGGAATTTCATCCGAGAAACTGCTGCCAAAATAAACACGTTTCACGCAAAACTTACACGAATTATACGAAAACTTTGAACCGAAACGTCTTCGATGAGACATTT
Organism: Spodoptera picta; assembly: GCA_038387885.1. Taxonomy (NCBI): domain Eukaryota; kingdom Metazoa; phylum Arthropoda; class Insecta; order Lepidoptera; family Noctuidae; genus Spodoptera; species Spodoptera picta. The sequence goes on from JAZHFQ010000308.1 coordinate 664,294, forward strand.
ATAAAGTCCAGCTATAAGTTCTTGGTGGAAAACTCCCATAACTCGTCTCCATTCACACAAATAAGATCGTGGACGAACTAAGACAAACACACAAGGTCAAAGGACTCCAACGACGAATAAATCCATTAAGGGACGAAAACTAAATAAAACGTACTGAATAAAGGGAGGTGGGAAAGTCCATGATAAAATACTGAGGGAAGGAGATAGATAGATACGAGCTCAGATGAGAAAGAAAAGGACAGCGTCCAGTCTGGGCTCTTAAGATAAGGCGAAGAAAAATGTCGCTAGATATTTATTCGTGGGGTCCCCTTGAATAAATGGTTATTATGGGGTTCAGTAGTACTAAATTAGTGAGATGTACGACCATGTTGAATATTTATTTATTGAACACGTAAGTTATTGGTGTTAACGGCCGTCTCCCGCGGTTTTCGGGGATTGTAAGCAGCTATACTTATTATAAAAGCGGTCATCTATTGAATTGTCTTTTTAGAATCACTTATCAAAGGGTGTTTTTATCAGTACCTAAAAGTTTTCATAAACAAATTACGAATCTGTCGTTTAAATTTCTGTTTTATAGTTTAACTAGCGGACCTAACAGACGTTGTCCTGCATATCCACTTGAATGTATAAACAAAAATTCATTCAAATTAGTTCAGCTGTTTAGGATAAATAACCTAAACATCGACTGCATCGCCATCTGCCGGGCTGATTTGTGAATCTAAACCATTCCCATATCCCCTTGAACACACACAAAATTTCATCAAAATAGGTCCAGTCGTTTGAGAGAAGTTCAGTGACATACACACTCACAGAAGAATTATGTATAAAGAAAATTCTGATTTTAATTTAGCAGATAGGAATCTCAGTAACCATAACAATAATAAGATACCAAACTTAAGATTAGTAAGTGCACTGATTTACTTACAGTACTCACAATTTTACCCCACAACAATATTGCATAACCAATCCCAACCTCACCCAAACCTCTGAAGCACCATTGAACTTATTCACTTTCATCTGCTAATTCCCTTTATTCTCAAACCTGCAATAATATAACACGAAGACATTTCCAAACACACCAAAATCTTACCCAAATGAATTCACTAAACACCAAAACGGACTCGAATCTCAAAGATATTTTAACCCTAAGACGAACCGAAATAGAAGGGTTATATGTACTAGGCTGTATGTAAAGCTGTATATGCGACAGATCAAAGGGATAGAACGGCGAGCTTTGTAGATGCCGACATACCACGAGCGAGCGTGTATCAGACTATGTATTGTATATAAGCGACTGTTTTGATACCATTTAATCATATTTAGGTGGTGTTTATGTGTTTCTGGGGCTGTGTGGGTGATGTAAAATGTGATAGGAACTTGTCTGCTTTTGTTTTTGAGGTGTAAAGATGTTTTTTATGCTATTTAAGGAAATAAAAATCATTTAGTCCTAATATTGATTTGTTGTGATGCTAAAATCGATTAGGAAACAATAAATTAATAAAATTGTATTTAGGTATATGATTTCAGTCGTCGTATTGATTCGAAAGTTTGATTGATGATATTATCCAGCCAATGTACCTAGTCATATCTAAAACCGAAATATAACTCCGAAGTTAGAGTTCAAATTCTGTACAGAGCAAACACTGCTCAAATTTTCATTCCATGTCTTCCGTAATTTTCTGATCTCTTTATTGTGTATTTTCTGAAGCTATAAAGAATAATAAAGATCAAGAAAAGTAGCTTGTCAATATACAAAATTGTTTCGTATCCGTAATCGTGACGAGATAGCGTGAAACGAAATCGAACGTAAGCTACTAGTCTGGGTTTTTGCTCCCTTACTAATACTTATTACTAACACTTATTTCTTAGGGCCGATTTTTCTGTAATTAGTTAATTCTTAATTGTAGAGTAAAATTTATATTTGACAGTTTTTAGTATAGAAGAATAGGGTAGTTTCCTAAATTTCATTTTAATGTCCGTCTGATACATTAATTTAAAACTTTAGAAACATATTTTATCTTTTCTCACAAAATTAAATACTTTCAAAAATATATTAATTTGAAATATCGTGTGACGTCACAGCGTGTCATATTTTGTAGCACGTTATGACGTAACGACCTCCCACTCCAAAACTTAGCGCCATTTTATCTAAGTATTGCAACTTATTACGAGAAAATAAAAAATACGTGTCTAATATTTTTTCATTATCTAAATGACGGACTAATTAGATTTTTAATTTTGATACCCTGGAAACTACCCGATTGGCGAATATTGAAAGTTATTCCTCAGTTAGTAATTAACAGATGATTGAAATATAGGCCCTTAGGGTGCTTTTGTGTCATTATTTCATAATACATATGTTATAATAGAGGTAGAGTGTTACGACATGTCGTGAAATCCAATCGCTTGTTGTAATAACAAAACTAGTTGATAGGTAAAAAAAATTGCATCTCAAACTGAAATCAAATGTACAAACATGTCCACAATAACCAAATCATCGACGACAACTATTAAAAACGACAAACGATTAAAATTAACAAGATAACATCTACCAACAGCCTATAAACGTTGATTAATTAGATTAATTCCTCCCTACGATAGGTAAATAAACTTAAGTCATGATATAACCGTAAATAAACGTGGCCATACGTCCCCAATCCATTAAAAACCCACAGAATAACCAGAGACAAGCCAGAAACGAAATCCGAAACAGATTATATCACATGAGACGCGGGAGGACCATAGACACCCTCCCGGGACGCGTACCGACAAAATAGCAATTAAATTCGCCTTCATTACACAACCCTTCTGTACAGACTGCACGAGGAATTAGAGTGCGATGTTTTGTGATTAATATTATGAATTTTGGGAGTTTGAATCCGATAGATGGATTTGGGAGGTTTGTATTCGAAATTAGCTGTATTAAATGGGATAGATGGGGTTTATGCTCGCCATAATTATTGGTTATTGTACTGAGAAAATATGTATTTTATCACGCATTGAGGTTCATTCATGAAAAGCTAAGAACTTTCCAATATGTAAGATGTAGGTAACCACACAAAATTGCGGCTTTAAGCACGCCAAAACCTCTGTTTCAAACCCCTTTTACTCCCAAAATCAATAACTATTAACGCAAAACGAACAACCTACCTACAGGAACTACAAAAGCTGTTAGCCCTACGCCTAGACACCCTCAAAACAAAGTACAAATCCCCACTAATTATACATATAAGCACGCACCGTGGTTCCGCGCGCGTCCTACAAAGGGTACCGCGCAACGCCAATAACGCATGAAACAGGATTAAAACATGTAAACTCTAAAGGGTTCGCAGCCGTTTGAGTGTAATTATACATGTTAATTTACATTTACTGTACTTTGAACGTAGGTATATGTTCGTGTACATCGGTATAGCGTTTTTAGGGTCTCCCGCTTGGGTAAGCGTGAGCCGTGAGCGGTTTGTTTGGTGTCAGTTGAAACGTAAACGGTTTCGAGAGTGGTACGCGAATTATGGATACGGTTTTTTTGTTTTGGGATTTGCGATGACGATCAAAGAGTTTTGTGTCAAAGAGGTATTAAAAATAAAAACTGCTGCGTCATCGTTACTATGGATTGCAAGATTTTAAAATGATGTTTCTACTATAATGTCTGCTGATCAAGAAATTATCTTCTTCTCCCATTTAGGACAAAATGTCGTCAGTGATGTCCATTGATGTAACGCGACGTTGCCGGACTTTGGCAACATTGACGTCACTGTGGACATAAGTTGCGCGTTGTCGCCTATAAGTTGCGTATATGTCAAGCAACATCGTCCGGCTTCGCTCGACATGTCGCCGACGCATGTCTTGGGACAACTGTCCCCTAATGTAACCTTAGCTTTAATCACGATATCAGGCTGATGATGCATGTCGCGTTTGCTGTACTATTTTAAAACTTTACCAAAGCACCAAGTCTTTGTGCAAATATGCAGTTAGGAACTCTTGGAGCTTTAAAAATATATCAAACCAAATCTTTCCATCAGATTTGGTTTCACTTTGGCTTCTTTGTCCTATCACAAACAAATTGTCGCGGAGAACCTAACGGGTTACCGGGGCTCCGGCTCGATGTGCAGGAAAAGGAACGGGGTGGTTTTTAGTCAGTAAGAGTCTGACACTCCCTCCCGCGTCACCCAGGCGGAAGCAGTCATTCGATGATTTTCCCCCTTTAAAAAACAAAAATCACAAACAAGTCAACATCTAAGATAAATAACCTGGGTGTCTTCAAGGCCCCGGTGAATAGGTTGCTTATGGGACGACGTGCTCCATCGTAGACCGCATTATCTCCTATCACCAGGCGAGATATTGGTCAAACGTCGGTCTATCAAATTTTTAGCCTAAATAACCATAGCAGAATGAAATAGAACACATTAATGCCATTAATTAATGACAGACAGCTACTAAATGCGCTATCTATTACGATGTTCCCAATAAACATTGCTTGAGTTCTTTGTCTTCTCAGATTTATATAAAAATATATTTTGCTTATCTCCTTTCTAGATGTCTATTTTAATTCCTTTTAACTGTTTTAGTACTTATTCAAACATTCATCCATCTGGTTTTGATATTTATTTGTACTGCGTCAAGTCGCTTGCCGTCTGCGTCATCGCATTTAGCAATTTTTTTAGACTGATTCTACCGTAAATTGCTTTTAATCCATAATTTTACAATTATCTTGTGGATAGGATTGTCTGACGATCAAGTTCAAATTCTACTTTTTGGCTTATGTCCCTTAAACTTGTAGTTTCATGTATTGTTTTCGTTTTCATGCTAGTGTTAGAATTAGCAAAATATAATACGACGTCCTAGCGACATCTCTTTTCAAATATATTAACAAATGTAGTCTATGATTGTATTGTCTTCGGAAATAAAGTTTAGTTTGTTCATGCTCTCGTTGAGTGGTAATACCTATGTTGTTTTAATAACTAGACACTTTAGGCTACAGTTAGGTACCATTATCATGATTTTACTCCAAGATATAATAAGCATCAATATTCAAAACCTAATTATCTAATAAGACAAATGTACCTACGTAATGTTCGAAAACATTTCAGGCATCTAGATATTGATGAAACCTTCACATATTCAATGTATATTGAATGTGTGAAGGCAGCAACATTAACGAACATACAAAGTAAATACATTTACAAATAACTAAAGGCACCTGCCTTTCCACTCAGATAGCTCCACAGATAAATAACCGCAGCTATAATACTCAGACCTCATTACTGAGAAAACAATGGATAAAAAAGAAAAAATAATAAATAAAAAGCTTTAGGGCGGGGGCTCGCCCCGCACCGCCCACAGCTCCACCCACACAAACACAACATATAATTATTGTGTGAACACTGATGCGGTTTCATACATACACTCATACGTAGGTACGTAGATATTCGCGTGACATACATACATGTCATTATGGATGTTTATGTATGTACGATATGTTTTGAGCGAGCTTAGATAGACGGGCGAAAGGTTGTTTGAAGTTTTTTACGTTATGATGGAAAGATTTAACTTACTTTAATGATTCAGGATTTGCTTCGATAACATATCTATAAATGGTGAATTGTAAGGTGGTGCATCGGAGAGATTAGAGAAACAACTTTATTGTTTGAAGTTACATTTAATACTCCTCTAAATATTAGATACAATCGGATATATATGAATTACACACTTAGATCTAGCAATGGACATGTAAGTACATATGTACATACACACTACAGAGTGATGTATACCAAATCTAAAAAATATTGCAGTGAAATTAGTCTGTGCAGTTAGTTGCTGAACATGATATCTCAGTTTTAATTTTGAATTGAAAAAATTGCTGCTGTATATCCACAATGTCTTTCTTCTTATCCAATCTTCGTCTACAAAAGTTATGGTTGAGATATGAACCTAAATAGGTAAGATTAATAGGTTATAAAATCTTAACCCTACTTGGTTGTGGATAGTGATAAGTTTAAGTTTGGGACACTATTGTGTACTTTCCCTAATGAAAAATAAATTATTTGTGCTATTTGACGTTAAAAAAACGTGACGTCACAATACACAATCTCGTACGAAATTCATAGAAAACTGTCGTTTCTGACAGTTCGAAAAAAGTATTGAATTAGACTAGTTGGCAAGTATCCAATTTAAGACATATCCTATAATTTTAGACGACTATTGTCGAAATACTCAAACGCTACTTAACTTTAGGTCGCATTAAAGTATAGTCTTGTCTCTACAAATTCTTTGTACAATGACAGAGATGGCACGATAATTAAGTACAATTTAATATACGGCAGTTGACAGGAAGACAAATTCAATACTTTTATCGAAACGTCAAAAACGATACTTTTCTATGAAATTTGTGGATCGCAACTTATGACGTCATCATATTTCTGCGTCAAATAGCACACTAATTTCCTTAAAATTTGCGAGAAAAAATCCAAAAGTAGGTAAATTGTCAAATGAATGGATGAGAGTATGATTATTTTTAATTATTTATTGCATTGAAAAGTTGAAACAATTTATTATAAACCTAGGGAACTAGCCAATTGAGTAACCTTTCAGTATTCGGGCGTATACCTACATAACCTAACCTACAACATTTCATTACGATAAAAGAAACATTCCAATCCTTTTTAAAATCCACCATTAAAGATTTGGTACATTAATTTAAATAAATACTTAACTCAATATTCCGCCGTATGATATCGATAGCGGTCCCACCTGTGCGCAGTCGAGCGTCACGAGCCCTTTTCCCGCCGTTTTCCGACAAAATGGCCGCCACGTGACTAGACTGACGATACGTCCTTATTCATTCATAGCCGACTACCGTAAATATTAGCTGCTTTTAAATTTAATTGTGGGGGATCTCTTTAGATTAATAACTTTGAGAATCTATATTTTGTGTTTTGTTGTTATTTTATATTCTTTTATGCATTTGTGTATAATTTAAAGCTATACACACAGACAATAGCTGTAAAATCACATTCAAATGATATCGTATCTGAACTCGAAACTAAAACCGAAAAATAAAACATGCCTGCATCCTTACATCACCTAATTCTTCAACTATCATTATCAACTATAGATACCATCCTCCTAACGAATCTCTCTACCTATAGTCTCCTAATATTGCCCCAAGAAGTATTATTTCTCAAATTCTCAAATAGTCATATGTACTCTAACCCGTCTTATGCACCCGAGCGTACGGCGCGTCGCGTTCCGCGCGCGCCTCAAAGAGTCATCAGACCACCACAGATGGGGCCCAATACGGCCGATGCCGATTCGGAGTCGCGGAGAACCTAACGGGTAACCGGGGCTCCGGCTCGACGTGCAGGAGAAGGAACGGGGTGGTTTTTAGTCAGTAAGAGTCTGACACTCCCTCCCGCCTCGCCCAGGCGGGAGCAGTCATTCGATGATTTTCCCCCTTAAAAAAAAAAACCCGTCTTATGCCAAATATCAGACCCCAAAAATATTACTCCTACAGTGCCCAATTCCATTAACAGAATACTGTGCCAAAATTACTAACCCACATTACGTTAAAACAAATAGAATAGGTACTTAAAAGCAAAACGTAATCAAGCAAATGAGCAACCACAATGCTGTCTCTATGTATCTATCTATTTATCTAAATATTCCAGGAAACATCCCTTCGAGGCACAAGGGAATTCTGAATGAAATACACGTCATAGACGACATTTTTGCGATAAGGCAACACCGCGCCCGTTTTGTTTATGGCTAGGGCCGCCATCTTGCCCGTGACGGCGGGAAATAGGGTAGCCATGTATTGTTCTCTTTCGCCATGGAAAATATTATTTTTCAGAACGGTTCTAGGGAAACCCAAGCTGTTATGAGACGGAAATGTTTTATTCATTTTTTGTTTTACATACTCGCTGGGGAAATATTCGATGAGAAAAATTGTCACAGTAGGTATAATAGTCACATAAACCACACAAATACTCAATCAAAAACTGTCTATAGATACTTGTACAGCTCGAATAAAGACCTAAGTGGATCCCTTTAGAACGCTCACATTTTTGAAGCCACTTTTAATTGTAAGGTTACAATAATCAATGAGTATTCTGCTGCAAAATACCTCTATAATAAACTTTCATTAAACCTGCATACATATGTCAACAATATTAACAACTCCACAACCAAAACCCAAACCAGACAAAACTCATTAATCCTAACTACACAACATCCACAGAGCAACACAAACCTATCATCCACATCCACAAACATCCGAAAAACATTCCCATTTCGTTGCGACATTAATTCGCGTTACATTTCGCTCCCAGCAGACATTGAGTGACAGTAAATAGAGACATAGCTGTGTCTATTATCTGATACCGATCTACACATACAGACTTCATGAAACATTAATGTCCCAGCATCCTGACAGATGGGCTGCTGATAAACACGCATTTCGCTCCTCATACTCCCTTTTTACACGATTTTCGCCTCTGCACCATTTTAATAAGGGTGGAGTAAAAGTTGTTGGGTGAAAATGTAATTTGGTCGTCGTATTTCGAAGTGTCATATTCGCTGTGGTCGAGAAATGAGCTGCGATGTATGTTTGTGTTGCGATGCGTTTCAAAGAAGTTTCTATGTTTTTTTTATTTTGTAATGTCATAGGTTTTACAAAACACGTCCTTACTATATCACCTTTTTCAAATCTTTAAGTGGGTGTTATTCTAAAAATCTCAGTGTTGTACAGCCCTAATTGACCTGGAGAGTTAGACTATGATTTATTCAAAACAATGTAAATGCGAGTTTTCCTTGTCCAACACACGAAGGTACGTCCACAGCTTTTAAAATATACATAAATTCATTGAATCGGTGGTTTTTTTTAAAGAGACACCCATAGAATGTTATTTGGCATCAAGGATATTTTTCCTATTTCATTTGTTTGTTTTTGTACCTGCTTTCCAGTATCTTGTACGACTGACAGTAATTCATACCTATAAGGTTGTAAATTAATATAGAATATTATATAAAAATGTTTAAAGAAACCAACTGTCACAGGCTCTTAATAATGACGGATTTGACAGTACAATTATTATTATACATAGGTATAATAAATTAGTAGGAAAATGAAAACTTTACATTGAATATTTAAAAAAAATGCTTTTTGCGTGATCTACAGTCGATACCAAAACTAAAAATATTGTTTTTAGAGTTTTTGTCTGTTTGTCTGTATGTATGTCCGGGCTAAACTCAAAAAGTACTGCATACATTTACTTCAAATTTTGCATGAATATTACTAACAGGTCGGGTCAACATATAGGCCTATTATATACATATTATTATGCTATCAACTACGGGGGAGCTGTGAATCACTATTCCACGCGGACGAAGTCGCGGGCTCAGCTAGTATTTATTAAACACAATGAAAACTTGATAATGATTATAACTTCTATAGGGAAGGGAAAATTACTTTCATCAAATCATTTCAACATAAAATGGAGTACCTACATTCTTATAATAAATCAGAAAAGTATTTTTATCCAAAGAGTCTACCAGTAATGTTCTCAGAATTGTAGTAAACTTTTGATATCAACGAATCTCGTGTTGGGCATAACACTTTTGTCTGTTTTTACCTCTATAATAACTATCGTGAGACATACTAAATTAACTAAAATCACTGGTTACTCACGTGAATATACTGAGAAAAGCTCTACTAGTTTCGAACCACAGAGGGGTTCTTCCTCATGAGCAGCGTGCGCGGTCGCGGCGAGTGAGTTGAGTGAGCTGCGCGACATCGAAACTAGTAGAGCTTTTCTCAGTATATTCACGTGAGTAACCCACGATTTTAGTTAACTTTTAAGGTCTTTTATTAATAAATTCTTAATATTCTAGGGCTTTAAGATAACGTTATCTATTAGCCGATTTAATAAGAGCCGCCATCACACTACTTTGCCCTCTGTCTATTCCTTCTAAACACAATAAGTAACATATTACCCAAAATAGTTCACACTAGACATATTTATACCTTCCAAACAATTCCTCTTTTGAACATATAGAACTCCTAAAAACAAAATATCTAAGTCACAACACTTCCTCTACAAATAAAATTGTTTTTCTATGCCTTGTTTTAACATACATAAATATCTAGTCAGTATAACACGCGTCTAAACATATACCTACTCGTGTCGCGGCCCGCTTCGCTGTAAAAACACTCTCTACTCACTAGGGCCCTTACTATGAGATCTCACACTCACTTGAGATCCACTCACTCACTTTATACTTAAGTCAAAAGTTCTTCTCTTCTATAGCACTTCTACATTCTTTTATTTATAGCGATTTTTAAATGAATAATAGATAAACAGTAAAATGATGAGCAATCGTAGCGAAGGCCGTGTTAAAATTGCTACGGCGTAGCACTGTCTACGACATTTGCTACGACGCTATGAATTTTGTAGATTTTAGGAACAAAGTACTTTTTGGTTTGTATGTTATCTTATTCGATATAGGTTTAGCTTATTACTTCCCACAAGTACTTACTGATATGCCTCTTGTGGATAACTACAAAAGATAAGTGCTTTTGAAGTTAGATACCTTGCCTTTGTAAAAACAAAAGCTAAATATCAAATTATTTTAACATAAACAAAGTGAAGTTCATCTAGGCATTATCTTGAAGTTTAATCTCCAAGAGAATCTGAACTAGACAGCTCTGACGTGACATCAAACGGTTAACAAAGACAACTTGGCGAACCACGAGAAGCTATCTAAACCTGTAATAATAGAGGTATAATTCTCGTAGAATAATTTCCATTACAATTCAAGTGATCATCGTGACTTGAAACGAAACCTTTTTCGCGATAACAATTGAAAATTCAACGGGTAATTTTCGTTTAAAATGTATGCCGTGTTATCTTCAGGTGACCCTCGCTGGCAAACTAAAGTGCACGTTGTCAAAGCCGGCACTCTATTATTGAGCATACATTTTTAAGCTGCGATAACACTATCGCGGGCTGGGTTACGTGGTAGGCCGGGCCACGTTATCGTCAGTTTCTGCATGAACGCGCCCGTTACGGCTCCCCCTTTTACTCCCCCTATCCTCATCCCCCACCACTCCCCCCAGCGATCCCGGTAGACGGCAACGGCGAGATTTTGACACTTGAGCATAATTTATTCGATCCTAAAATAGTTTATGTTATCTAGACCGGCGATATCTCGGGATTTAGGAGTCTGAAAACTTTCACAGGGGATGTTTGTTTGTAATTAATAAGGGTTTCATATTTCTAGATACATATTTATCACTAATAATGTGCATTCCATTTTGCCCAGGATGGGATACCACATTTCATGTTTTAAAGAGCAGGTTTCCCATATTTACATTTAAAATAGTTGATACACATTTAAATGGTTTTCAGAATCAGAATTGATACAAAAACGTGCAGAATAGTACTAATGTTTTAATAACATTAACATTTCCGAGTACCTAGTTGTGTAAAATACAATTTTGAATTCACAATTTTGTAACTATTATCTCATTAGCTTTGTCATCGAATACAGTTACGTTGTGCCACGTAATCAGAAATTGACGCAGAAATGCATAACAAATTATGTTTGTCCATAAATGTGGTATTAAAATCTTTACTAATAAATGACAAAGTGGGTTTATATGTTTATCTCTATATCATGTAGTAATAAGGTGGATGAAGGAGGACATGGATTTTTGTGTCTTGAAAAAGATCTGTTCATCTTGTAAATGGACACTGAATGCTGATCAATTAAGGAGGTCTATGTTCAGCAGTTGACGTTTTGTGGTTAATGAGTAATACTATGATGATGACAATTTTGATTGAGTTTTAAAATGAAACTACTGGAACGTTGTTTAGACTAAAAATTAACGAAAGTTAGCCATTACTATTTACTTTTGTAGGTAAGTGTAAATCACTGGGAGGTAACTGAAATGCCGGCAATATTACCGGCCATTTCATTGCAAACACATGCTTACCTTATGAATGCACCGATATGAGTCACAATAGGAAATACATTGTGTCTCGCGTGTCTCCACGTCTTAGACACCGTTAGACCCGTTCAGAAGCACCTTTAATTAAATGACCCAAAACCAACACCCCAACTATGCCTACAACCAGCTTAAAATAATCCCCTACAGAAACACACCACCACAAAAGTGAAACCCAAACAGTTATTATTCAAACTTTTAATCAGGCCTTCATAATTGAATCCCTCACTTTTGAATCTCCTAAAGTTGTGGGATAAGGCAAAATTTACGACCGCAAACGAAGATTAGGATCGCAACTCGAATAAGTACTCGAATACTCGAATAAATTCTCGAAGTATCGACTCGTGTTTGTCGAATTAACTGGCGCTTGTTCACTTTGTCTTAGTAACTTTGGACTGGCAACCAACCGCGACTTCTTACTAAGTTTAATTCTTAAACATTATAATAGATTAATAGAAGTGGTTGGAGTTACAAGTGGGGAGCTGTTTTGGTTGTTGAACAGGCGTGGGAGATTTGTTCAGTTTTGATTTATTTGGAACTCGATTGTTGTATTAGTATGGCAAATCGATTGAGTGGTTGCAGATGCAGTTCATTATATAAGGCCTCGCTGTCGAGCTTTACTCTTAGGCATTCGGTTCTACAATGACTCAACAGTTTAGTAAGAACAATTAGACTATTAAATCACATCGGACAAAAAGTTCTATTTCAAAAAATTTATAAGTAGGTATTGCAATCTCAGAATTCGCTTTAAGAGTTGAATACAAAAAGTTTATTACGAGATTCATTTCATAAAAAGACTAGAACTATTTTCTGACTTGTTCTAGTAATATTCATCACTTTCCTATTAATTATTGACCTTTGTTCTCAGACGAAGAGCCCCTAGAAGGCCTGGAAGGTCTACATTCAGATGAAACGGGATCTGGAGATAATTCTAACGCAGGCTCCAGCGGCGCGGACGATGACGCCGCTCGGCTGCGGCTCAAGCGAAAACTGCAGCGGAATCGAACCAGCTTCACCAATGAACAGATTGATAGCTTGGAGAGAGGTATGTATAAAATGTATTTTATTCATAATATAATAAAAAAAGAACTTTAATCATTATTCACTTTGTGGCTAGTAAAACTTTGGGTTTGTTCTTCCAGTAGTTTTACCATGCTTCCAAATCTGCCCGATCGGAATGGCGTAAACGGGGTCTATTAAGGATGCATTTTTCTTTTTCAATATTTCTTCTCTCATCCCCTATTACATAGGACTCGTAACTTAAATAGTGAAAAGTCGTTGTTATATTGTACAGGTGCATTAAGTATCGTAACGTGCACCTCTGCCTACACCTTCGGGGATAAAAAGGCGTGATGTTATGTTATTTCTTCTAAAGGATATTAAGCATACATTACTTTAAAACAAAAGGCACTTTATTCAAACCCTAAAAGTCCTAAAGTAACGTAAATACACGAATTAATAACTTAAGATTACAGTAATAAATCTACGCATCATCTTTACAGAATTCGAAAGAACTCACTACCCAGACGTGTTTGCTCGCGAGCGACTGGCTGCGAAGATAGGACTGCCTGAAGCCAGAATACAGGTGAGTTTCGGAATCCTATGATATGATATCTACTCTAGAGGTATGATACAAACTATTAGCTACTGTCACTTCACATGGGATGAAAAGTAGACTACAAAACTTCGCAATTAAAATATATTATGATAGTAAAAGTAGGATCATAGACTATCATAGAAACCTATAACGCTTCTTGCATTCTTGTTACCTATAACACTCTAATTACAAACACCTAGGAATCTACCTCTATACCTAATTAATTGTAGGTTTACGTTTTAATTATATCGTGTAATACGTGGAATTTGTACGGTCGAGTGATTCAATTTGTTTAGGAACGTAGCTATGCCTGTGTCGGTGTCTTGGTACCTATTTTAGATGGCAACCGTGAAGATTTGTCATGAGAAAGTTTCACGTATAGGAATTTTTATTTTAATCGTACTTACATAGGTTTCTTTAACTTTACTTTTTGCTTGCTTATTCTATTGCTAGGACTAATGATATGAAAAGTGAATTAAGTGGAAATTTGCGTACCTACTACTGGCTTACCGCGAAATTGAAGTCTTCAGACATCTTCAGGAGCACATCATGGGTCATTATTATTATTTCCGTTCATTCATAGGCAATACTCCTATTCTATGCTTCTCGATTATAGATCCCTTATCTATTCTTCAGAAACTATAACCATACTTAAAATGTTGCTTTTGCTACCTACATCCCATTTGCCTGAAAAGTATTATCTACATTCCATTACAACATGAAAATTAGTATCATCAACAAGTGTGACGCCTTGTAACGATCCTAATTGCCCCGAGCGTAGCGCCTAGCGTCCGCGCTGTGTGTTAACTTAACCCGACCTTAAGGTGTGGTTCTCGAATCGGCGCGCGAAGTGGCGGCGCGAGGAGAAGATCAGGTCGCAGCGCCGCAGCCCCGAATGCGGGTACAGTGGAACCGCGCCCCATGCGCCTGCGCATCCCACGCATCACCCGCCGCCTGCGCATCCCGCCCACCCTGCGCATCCCACGCACCAGCCGTATCAACCGCCGCTGAATGTTGATAGTTACAGGTAAGTGACAATTTAAATATTACTGTGTTTTCAGATCTGTGAGTGTAATTTCGCACTTAGCCAACAATTAATAAAAAAAAACAGTAGTTACCCTTCCTATAGTCAGGTGAAAGTGTGATATTCCTCTCAATATACGATTATTTACCGCTACAGAAACAAAATCCATATTGATATGTGAAAATATACGAGGTTTTGAGCACTTCTCACCATCCTTGATTCTCTAGAAATTGGCTCCAGCCAATTTAGAACAAACCACAACTTAATATCAGTTATCTCAGTTTACTTTTATTAAAACCTTGACCACAATTTGCAGTCCCCTAACTCCAATGGGGTACGGCGGCGGTATGGTGCCTGAGACCCCAGTGTGCGATACGACCGAGGCGGAGCTGTGTAAGAGCGGGTTCCTGGGGTACCCGCGCTACGAGCTGGGGTACCGGCAGCCGCCGCACCCGTATGTCAACCATCATGGCTACCAGCATGAACCGGCGTCGCCTCCACCAGGTATTTGGAACTAAGATATACCTTTTTTTCTTTAAAGCGTTTTAATTTCGCATTGTACAATGTATATTATGCTGAAGAGCTGTCGGTCGAGTGATCTTAAGTGATTCTAGAATAAATTTATTCAATTCCTCTTCAGTATCCAAATGAATGGTCAGTAGTAGCACGAAGACATAAATTGTATGTGGTGTGCCAATGACTCACTATTTCATAGGACTTACAACAAATTGCTTAAAAAAGCCCTGTCTAACTGAATTCGTAGATAACTTCTGGCCCTACTTCAATAATTCCCACAGCCTCAATCTCATTATATTTTCTTTCATTCTATTTCAGAATTAGGTGGTCTTTTAGGCACTGGAGTGTCAGTGCCTCTCGCTGTGCCCGGGCAAGACTCGCAGCAGTACTGGTCACGTCTCCAGTGACCCTGGTGGAACTAGCCGACGTCATAACATTATTCAATTACACCACGACGAAATTCATCAGATAATCGGCCATTTTGAATTATTGTGTCAGTTTCAATAAAGATACTAGTGATTTGTGATTGGTTTTTGTGAAGTTATCCTGCGGATTCCGTTGGACTTAGCTTTGAAATACTGATAATTCATAGAAAAAACAAAATCGGTGAAGTGGTTTCAATATACCGTTTAATATAACAGAAGGGTTAGACAGAACACTGATTTTTGCCTTTTGGATTCTTCTGAGTTCTCATTAACAAAATAACCACAAAAATCACTAATGTGTTAATTATTCCCATAGATTTCGACACCTCTGTCGATACCAAAACAGCTTGTTATTAGATTGAACTAATAGGGCCCCTTATGGCTCACTAGCGCCATCTAGTAAGCGCAAAACCAAAAACCTTCATTACTAATCTTAGAGTATTCAACAAATATTCTATGTTACTAATACGTTATTTTTCATTCCATTAACGATGAACTCAAATCTGTTGTAGTGCTTATGCGATCCTCCAAACAACAGTGATTAAATTAGATTTAAGAAAACATCGGAAGGCGTATGCCGTAGATAGTAAAACACCCTGAAATGTACTGTAAAAATATATCTATCTTATACTTGTATTTCTTTATTTATAGCTTTTTTGTACTTTACGGTGATATTTTATTTTTATTATCATGAGATTAGAGAACAACTAAGAACACGTATAGTATAAAGAATTAACATATCCAACAGATGCCACAAAACAGGACTTGGAGCACAAAACATAGGCTCAAATTGTATTAAAATACATTAGAATATTTCATTCAAACTTTATAATTATAAATCTTAAATAGATTTTCAGTATAATCGTTAACGATGCACATTTAATGTTGTATCTCTAGCTTACTTTGAATGAAATAATTTAATAAATCGATGTAAGTGTTAAAAATATTTTATTAAAAACTAGATAGTTAGCTAAGTTTAGAATTAAATAAGTATTTAATTGTGTATATTTGTTGTAAATGTTTAATTGATAATGCTGGCATAAATATTGTAAGAATTTTGCATTTTGACAGATGTGGCTGAATACTTGTATTACCATTGCCTTCTATAGATATAAAAAGCCATAGATACCGATCATAATTATTTTACAGTTGTCTATAATCACAAACAGGATTTCATAATGGTCTAATTTATATAAAATCCCTTTAATATATTGAACTCTTTCACTTACAGTAGCGATGTAAATTAAGATTTTTTATGAGAAACAGGGCTTGTTAGTTATAAGTGCGAATTGTAAATAGTTAATTTTGTGTAATTGTTCATTGTGATTATCCCTTTGTAAACCTAATGAGATCGCAGTGAAATTAAATACTGCATTCATTTAGGTACTTTGTTTAATGTCCGTAGCAATACTTACACTTTTAATATTTTTGTCCTGAATTAGCTCCATTTGATATGAAAGGTAACTAGTTGATTTCTACCTGGATTGTATCTCTCAGCTTGTCTTAAAAGAAAATTAGTTGCAGCACTAGTTTGAATCAACCTCAAGGAGTTAATTTCGAATTTACGATTAGTTTTTAATGTGTATATGTATTGATTATAAATAAAAATGTGAATAATTGTGTGATGTCGATGATACATTTTAATAACATTATATGAATACACTTTTGGATCAAAGTATTTGGTTGTTTTATTTGAGCCTAGTTGCGCCATCTGTGTGAAGAAAGTAGAATCATGTTATTGAACAGTTTTCGGCCATTCTCCAGTTTGACGTTTCTTAATAACCGTGGCCATTTTTAAATTGTCTACAAAACCGCCCATCAAATTGTTACATGATGTTAATGATAGCATTTATCTTTGGTTCGTTTCATACTTTAATATGTTCAAAATAAAACGGTCACGGTAATTAGGCAATTCAAACTGGAGAATGGCCGTTTTCATAATATTTATCTGGTATCTAAATAAAAACAAAAGAACAACATAATAATTAAACATTTCTGGCAAATAAAGATATTATTATTATTATTATAAGGTATTCCCTTTTTCTCGAAATTACAAATTTCGGTAATAATATGAAGTTCACGGGCCTAAACCAAGTGAAAATCATGGGGTACTTGATCGGTGGTCTCTTCTTGCAAAAACTTCCTCACAATAAAAACGGTGATGAAGTTTTTTGCAATACATAGTTCTATCTGTTTCTAGTCTGGTAACATAATAATATGTGCGCATGATAAATAGGTTTATTTCTTCGCTCCATTTCATGCGCACTCTGGGTTTACCAGCTTTGGTGGTCGCAGGTTGAGTGGCAAGTGCCTCCTGCGAAACATCCTCAGCTGGAGTGGTTGCTCTACTACTATTGCTATCTGAAAACTCGGCTGTAGTCCTTGAGGACATTCCCCTACCCCCCGCGTCCCCGACTCCCGCCCAGCCGTCCAGCCGGGAGTCACTGGCTAGCATGCTGTCACGCCTGACACCAGCTAGAGACGTGCCCCGACGATCCTCGGGCAGCGGCCCTAAACGTAATCTTCTATTTCTAGTCTCCATATTGATGGGTTACCTTTACCTTGTTAGCCGTATAAGTTTCAATTGTATACGTGTCCGCCCCCCACGTGGTTAGATGTTCAACCAGGACGTAAGGTAGGATTTTAGGGGGCTTATTATTATTATTATTATTATTATTATTATGACATTTCTTAATTTTAAGAGTTAGATCACCTGATGGAAAGTGATCACCGCAGCACCCATTTACACCTGCAACACCTGAAGTGTAACAATTGCGTTGCCGATCTTATATGAATAAAACTTCATCGTCTAGCAAATCACTATAATATTTTAAGTAATTTTCAATAAATTCAATTAAAGCTTTAAACACTACAGCAAAATATAAACATAAACAAACGCTAAATACGTATATTTACCTACCTTATAAGTCACACAAGTATTGCTTGTCACAGTTTAAAATCAATTATAACTACTTAATGTAGACGTTTTGAAAACCTAGCAATAAATATATTGCTTCTAACAACTTAAAGTCGAACTTTGTACGAGTTTTTTTACTTAAAGTAAATCCTAAATACTAAGAATAGTGACAATCATAATTCTTCATTTAACAGACTGTCGATATCGTTTAAAATGCTAGTTTCTGTGCTGTCATTTTTGGTGTTCATTTGTTTGTGACAGCTGGCTACTACGTCGGGCATAACAGCATTTTTACTCAAGTCTAAGTCTAAATCTGAAGCAGTTATCTCACTATCATCTTGGTCCTCACTAAGATCTACTACATCTATAGGTTCACCTAGCCTAGTGGTCTCTAAATCTATAATCTCACTATCCGAATCAATCTTATCTAAATCTACTGAATTCATTTCGTTTAACTCGACCCCTACTATTTGTACTTCAGAATCTGATTCATCTGTTTTATTTAAATCAATGTCATCATATTTTGGTTCATCTGTGCTCTTGTTTGAACTAGACAGTCTGTTCCTAATGAGTTTGGGTTTGGCAGTCTGTTCGTCAATCTTTATCCTCTTAAATTCGAAACAATTGTCCACAAGCTCATCTTCTTGTATTTCATAGATGTCGCTCTGTTCCGACAAAGTTCGTTTCCTATCATTAGCTTCATTATTTTGTTTTTGGTCGACTTTACACTGATTTGAAACCGTAGGAGCATTGCGATCAAGTTTTTTGTAAACGATCGAGTTGCTTCTAACGACTTTGAGGATTTTATTGCCCGACGTAGTGATAGTTTCGTGTGTGGACAGCTTCCTCTTCCTACTCAGGTTGAGTGTGATAGGTTTACTGTGTATGATGGTATCGTTTTTCTTACGGGCTCTGATCTCTTCCAGGGAGAGCACCTTGAAGTCCAGTGAGGTGCGGCGCTCGGTGGGTTGCTTGGTACCTGCGATCTCGTCGAGTGTGACGCGCTCGTACTTGGTGGCGAGGTTCGTGCGCACGATCTTGCGCTCCTTGTGGTCCGGCGGCGGCAGGCCCTCGTAGCTGTAGTACGCGGCCGCCTCCGCCTGTATTTTCTCGAGGAGCAACAACTCCTGCGACTTAGAGTTAACCACTTTGTTTGCGTCATCCGGCGACACGGTTTTAGTGGGCGTGGAAGAGGGTGCGCTTTCATTATCCGACTCTGCAAGAACACACGAACGAACCGCTTAGTCGCGAGAATCAAAACTTTCCAAATGATTTTCGTAATTAATTTTGAAGCGACCCGTCCGGCAACATTCGCGGTGTGTTCTTGTATGGTCAATCTGAAAGCGACTCTCGAAGGGGGCGGTCAAAAATAATTACAAAAATCATATTACGAAACATTTTTATTTACTCGTTGGTATATTAAACACAATTTGATTAAACAAAGCCAAAGTATAATCTGTTCCGTTACGAGTTCCTATATCAGTTTGAATATTAGCTTAAACGAAAGGTACTAGACACGCGTTACTAATAATAAACATATTTTGAAATTCTTATTATAAAATAAGACTAAGATTAACATAACAACAACCCCGTATTATTTGAAACAAGAAAGTATCAGTAAATCAGTAGGCACTCGGTCCCACGTCACGGAACACAACGTGTAAGTATCAAAAGTGCTGCATTACTCATTTCATTACATTTACCTCACTTTCGCACACATATACAAATCTTAGAAAAACATTCGGATTTATAACCGATCGTGATCAAATGTGGATGACATGTTTGACCTCCGAGGTACGTTCAAATCCGTGCATTCATACCCTCCCTCCGTCAGCAGTCCATTAAATCAGCGAACACATAAATATAAAAAGCATCCCACATTCAACAAAATCGGTTAGTACAAAGTACAAACATAGTCTATGCCGACATCATTATGAAATGTCGTACGAGCGCTCCGGAGAACCACTTACAATATAATGTCTTACCAAGTTTTTTTTTTCTATTCATTTAATAATATAACTGCTGAATAGAATAAGGAAATAAGCAATTACGTAGATAAGTTAGGTCATAGATAGTGATTCGTTCCATAATCGCCGTACATTTCACAAAGACTCGAGCGCTGTCCGTGCGACAGAAATTTAACTGTCTAACATAAAACATTAACATTCCAACAATTAATCTAAGGGTAAATAAATAGTTTATTAGTATAAAAAGAGACAAGACTACAACATTATACTAAATATAAAATGTATTGCTACAGTTACGAGAGAAACCAATTTCATTTTTTTTTTTTTCAATAATTGCCTGTGAAAGCAACCACCCTTTGTACTAATTCATTCTAAAAATTATACTCCTACAAGTTTCAGTACACATTTCCGCTAAATTTATATAAAACTTAAAATATTTTTTTCTCCCTTTTATCAAGCGAACACTTTAAGAAATTTGAGAATATATTTTTAAAAAACAAATGTTGTGTAAAATAATAACTGAGCATGTTAAACAATATAAACAACCTCCGACTTAATCTATCCCCACCAATCGAGACTATTTAATATTGATAAATACTTTTATACATAAATAATGACTAGGCGTACCATGGACATAACGCGAACCGATTCATTTACTACCTATCCTGTTCACATTTGCGATTTTGTAATAAATATAGGAACTTTATTACTCTCAGTGCAAAATATATATGAAATGAATCATTTTCCCGGCGGAGTTACACAACAAATATATTTGAGTAATCGCGTTCAGTAAACGTACCGACGTGCTATCGTAGTACTCGGTAAATCGGAAGCGTTATCAAACGTTACCAAAGACCGCAAAGCAAACGAATGCTCTTTTTTGTTAGCTTATCTCTTTTTTTTTCTTTCTAAATTGGTAGTTATGATCTTAAGCACATTTTTTTTAATGACGGAAATCACAGTCCCACAGCTCTGTAATCATATAAAACTGTGCTTTCCGTGGTGTATACCTATAGATACATTTTTTTTTTCATTATTTTATTAGCTCTATCTAAATCTCACGGTGCGAATATATAAGTATTGGGGGCAGGTAGCAGTGGATACCTTTATAAACTGCCAAAGCCCCTTAAAACATCCTACATACTAACATACAAACAATTTAAAGGCATAAAGCTGTTTTTTTTTCTTTTTTTTTCACCTATATTAATGAGTTACAATAATCGTGTATATATATTTTTATTTGTATTTTATATGTTATTAAACCTATTTATTATGTACTTTTCTATCATAGACAAAGATTATATCAACATCTATTTAAAAAAAGTATTGCAGTGATATTTTGAGAGCAAACTCAAGGTTTTTTCTTAAAATATGACTGAAACTGTCTATCTATGTGATATAAATGTTATATAATGATACAATAAATGAAAAAGCGAGAGATATTAATGAATGTAATTAGCTAAGATATGAAAGAGATTATATTCTCTAATTTATTTATTGCACATACAAAAATACCAACGTCGCTTTTTCCCAATATTATTGTTTTAATAAACGTGAGAAGAGAGCTATCGTAAATTCTTCGTGAGCCAAATATAATCTCACTTTGTTTAATCATTGTCTATGGTATAAAAAAACAGCTAAACATTGTCTAAGTTAGAGTCAACCAAAAAGCCGCCTCATCCGGCAACATAAAAAAACAATATTGTATTTAGTTAAATTAACCTTGGATCCAGTTTCAGAAGTTCTTCCCAAACTTTAAGTCCACTCCCGCCTCGCTAATATTGAATAAAAAATTGCGAAACTGAACCCAACTATAACTATACAATAAATACTATATTAATTGACTATTGACGAAATAAAAACAATAATAATACCTTCCAATAAACAGGTGTTAGTATGTCGCATCACGAACTAGGTGAACAAAACAAATGTATTTTCTTTCTACAAAAGTTAAAATTAATAAAGCGGCAAGTTAGGAGCCTCCCGCGTAAAAATATATAAAACAATAAATTCCCACTTCGCTAGCGACAATAAACGTAGGAAAAAATTCTTAACCAATAACATGTGAATAAAATAAATATATATATTTTTTAAAGTAATAAATCTAACACTTTTCTAGGTCGTTTTTTATACATAAATATTTTTATTGGCACAACAAAGGGTTGAATTCTAAAAATAATATTGAAACCCTTTCAATGCGACCTACGACCAACAATTTGACGTGGATCTAGTCAGCAGTGCCATATTCGTTTTAGTATACATAAGCATAGTGTTATATTTAGAAAACAAAAACAAAAAATGAGCGTTTGAATTTTAACATCGTTAATGCTTAACCCTACGCATACCGCCCATAACATGACAATGCAGAGTTTCCAACTACCGAATTATTACAATAATGCATGTCAGCCTCCCTGTCCATCGGAGCGTATCATCGAACACTATATCGATATCCTACGTATCGATTTTCCTTCCTATAAATTCATCAAGTTGCGTTACAACAAGTATACAATTACTCAGTTAATGTGCAAAGCTTACAGTGCGGTGGACAGTGAGCCCAACGTTACAATCACATCGTCATCAAGCGGTTGGCTCGAACATTAGACTTAGTGTCTGAGAGCCATGAAATCGATATTACGAGCATATATCTCTAAATGTCTATTGAAAACTCAAGTGCATTAGTACAATAGTATTATTAATTTTACGTTCGGCTACAAGATTCGCTGGTCACAATATTTGGAAAGACATCAAAATTACATACAGTCGACATATCAAAGTGTCCGCCATCGTCGCGTATATAACGTAATATGCTTCGCCGCTCACTCTCCAACTTGTATCAAATCATACATTTATTACGATTGCTTTTTATATCACATAAAATCATGACGCATAAAACTTGCTTGCAATCCTTTATCCAGTGCTCTTAAATAGAAAATTGTAAAGTACTATGCCACATATGGAGAATATTCGTATTACATAATAATATACTAGGAAACAATTCACCATCAAATAGCTTTACCCACTTTTTCCTTACTTTATCTTACATACACTGGTCCAAATTTAGTCCAATCTTATACTTTATTTTGATGGCTTTTCAAATTCGTAAGAGCAAATCGAGCCGTAAGCCCCAATCATACAATTTGAGAAGTCTGTTTGCTATCGCAGCTCATCGCTCGGTCATTGCTGGTTCACAATACTACTACAGCCCACCAATGACCCGAGTACATTACTTCTAGAAGATTCCATTATATAAAGTTCTACATCACCACTGTGGTAGCTTTATCAAGACAACCGTACTTCCATCATTTAACAGTTTTACAGAAATACTTTACTTCTATAAATACTCACACATTTTCTATCAATCAGTTTCTATCAGTCACACAACCCTTGCTTTGTCAGCAGCGATCGTAATTTCACATCGAATTGCCTATTCAATTTTTTTCTTACGGGACCGTTCATAAGTGTTCTTAAAAGAATAATTTACGTTAGTTTCCTACACCAACATAAGTTGACCGCGTTAGGGATTGCTTAATTCGAGACTTTGGCCTCTTAACAACGCAACTTCGAGTGAAGTATAGCTGCCGTACAACGAACATCAATAATAACACCGAACACAACCATGACTTGTAGTGAACGGGTCCCGGACGGTTGTGTTGTGACTGGAATCTTCTAGAACTTGGCTGTGGTGTTAGATAGGTGGATAGCGAGTGATCGAGTTCTCAAATCGTCTGGAGGGGGCTTAGTACATGTAGTTTCAGTATAGGCGCATACCTTCTTCGAAGTTCACAACGAGGGGGTCGACAGGCATGGGCGCGTACGGGTTGGCGGGCTGCTCGTGCGCGTGCGGTGGCAGCACTCGGCGGCCGCTCAGCAGCTCGCTGGACGCCGGCAGCACGCCCAGGATCGCGGAGTCCAGCACCACTGCTGGGGGAACCACTGCTTGTATTTGTATCGGGATACTCACGAGTGTTTAAGTCGTTTTAGTTTTTATTTTATACTGTCTAATATGAAGTGGTAATTCAATACTTTTTGCCAATTGTCACTTTGTTGTACAATTATTATTTATGTACAAGACTATTTCACATCATGAGTATGTTATAGCTTTTGCGTCAAACAATGCTTTATAAAGTGGCGAAACATTGCAATTGCATTTACCGTGATGTCAAAATGTACATCACAAAAACCCAGTATATACACAACAGATATGAATCATTTACCTAACATGGAAAACTATGTGTTGCGTGTCACATTCGTATGGCACGCACATTGGATTTCGTATAACTTAATGTAAACTCGAATTGTTATAAACATACACAACTTTTCCCATGGGACTGTACCGCGTCATGAAGTAGAAATCTGATATAATCTATAATTGCATTTGTGTACTAGGCAGGTTTATTTATTACTCATTCTGATTGCCTGCTTGTTGCTTGCAACCAGGTTCAAAAGTTATATCCATCATTGACTAGAATACAAAATTACCAACACCAATTTGAGACTCAAATTAAAATTGAATTTTTAAACCATGCCACTGTTCTCAAGTAATAAAAATCCTGCTGATTATGACAAAGATATAAAACCATAACAATCCTTTAAAATAATAATAAATAGAAAATAATTTTGAAGTATTTTAGAACTAGACATTTAATTCTTTCATTCGTTCTTTCTTGATATCTGGATTGATGATTCTGGATTCAGCCTAGTTATAAGTTTTACAAGTTACCTTGGCGCTGTTGCTGCCACAGCAGTGGCACGGGTGCGGGCGCGGGCACGGGGGCGGCGACGCCTGCCATCGGGGGCTGCTCCGCGGACACGGGCTCCGGTACGTTCACCGACGTCGGCACCTGCTATTTGGAACGACAAAACCCTTTACTAATAGAACTTAAGTCATAATTATCGACGAAAAACCAAAGCAAAACCCTTTTATACTGACCGAAATGATCTTACTGAATTATGATCTAATGATTTTAATAGAAAAATGGCTATAAGCCTACAACCTGTTAGGTTAGAACACTAACTAATAACGAAGTTAAATTCTCGCTTCAAGCTAAAATGGTACTTAATGACTCAAAGGTTAAATAATGGGGCTAGTAGTAAAAGCAAACCTTTTTAAATTAATTAATATGGATAAATCTAACTATTATGATTATGAAAGTTAGAGATGATTAAAATCCTCAATATTACCACAAATCATTACAAAGATAAGTAATATGAAAAACAAAATGGGTTTATTTACAAAAAAGAAGTTAATAATTTCAAATCAGATACACACCATGCCTTGTTTAGTAGCCAGGAAAGCTTTCGAGGGTGACACTTTGACAGTATTGAACTCAACATTCAATACATGGTCAAAGATATAGAGAAATAGATTATGATATGACTAAATAAGGCTTATTTTAGTATTTATATCACCCCTGAAAGTTTTCCTAGGTTCTTAGTAAAAAAGGCACCGTGTATGGCGTGTAATGTATGTGTTGTCTCACGGGGGGAGGCGGCGCCGGCTGGCTAGGCGCAATACCGTCGGTGCGCGCATCCGGGTTCTTGTGCATGAATGGACAGTGCATCTTACGACACCCGCCAGGCTGGTTCTCCCAATAGCATGGGATCTGCTTGCGGTTTTTCTATAAACAATTTATTATAACATATTTAATTATTAGTTCTTGACAACACAGCCTGGTATCTGCTGCTCGGACAGAGAAAACACCATGCCATGTTTGCTTACAAACTCCTTGTTAAGGATGATTGTAGTCCGCTGAAAAGAATTTAACTTATTACTTTATCTAAACTACTAATTTTACTGGAAGACTACACATTTCGAGAATACAAACGGCAACGTCATCCTGATCAGCTCTACAAGACGAGGTCAAAACACAGTCATTTCTTTGCAATTTCAAAATTCCTAAGTCATTTCAGACATTTGGTAAACTGACGTCATATCAGTATTTTATCCCGCATATCAAATAACGTAAACGTAATTTACTGCAAAAGCTTAAGATAAAGAACATTGATTATATCACATGATATAATTGTTATCGATAAAACATCGTGCATATCTTTAAATGTATGTTACAATAATCACTAGGCCACCTTACTGAACTAGTAATGAAATACCTGACCTTTGATTGAGAAATCTAATAATTAAAATGTCAGCGGACTAACGTACATGTAATGTATGATATTAAAAATAAAATGGCTATTGCATATAGCTGTAATAAACTGTAATTACATACATACATCAATTTTTTTACGCTAGACATACAAATTAGGCTTTAAACTCGATCCATTATGTTAGTTATAAAATAAATTGACTGTGAAACCTACTATCCAATGTTATTCGAGTCAAAACATTTATGTTCTCATGGACTCTCTTTATCCAAATCTCTAATTCTCTGTTCTTCTGCCAATCACACAAATAGATTGATATAGAAATCAAACCTGCGTCAGATTTTGCAGCAACTGGTTGCCGAGTCACTGAGCCAGTCATGTTGTCAAATTCTTTCTACAATATCAGTCTTCATATTTCTAGATTTCATTCACTTCCTCTATTAAAATAATGCTTAACAACCAAAAAACTCAATGATTGGTCAAACTTGCAAAAATCTAAACACTTGATAACCACTAGAGTAATCTGTAGTGCTAACAACACAAAAGCAAATACAATTTGCACAGCTGATCACATATTTCATAGATTTATGTAAACACACAATCTTACAGTCAGCATTATTACTTAACAAAATAAATTAGAAAATACAATCACATTTATTCCGTTTACATGTGGTATTTTAAGAGTTTTGTAAAACGAAATGCATATAACATGAATGTTTTATGGTACATAAAAACTTGCATGGTATTTTTTTAAATACAAGAATTAACACTATTATTAACTACTTGAATGACCACAGAATTTAGTGTTGATAACGGAAACTGTAAAAGATTTTAATACCATGTTAAATACCATGCAATGAAATACATTCTACTACTATATCTTAATAGGTACAAACTGGTTTATTCAGACTTCTAGACACACCTTAAAATACTAAATTGTTGTATGTCTAAAATAAAAAGTTATTGGTTTATGGTTTAACAACAAATTGATTTATGTTAGTTGCGTATAAATAACACATATTCCCTCTCTATCTACATAAAT
Organism: Spodoptera picta; assembly: GCA_038387885.1. NCBI lineage: Eukaryota > Metazoa > Arthropoda > Insecta > Lepidoptera > Noctuidae > Spodoptera > Spodoptera picta. The sequence continues at coordinate 691,885 of JAZHFQ010000308.1, forward strand.
GAAATATTATAATGGAAAAACAAAAATGTACACAAGATCAGATTATACAAAGTAGATTTTGGTCTGTATTCTAAGTTGGACTTACCCTCAGTTCCATGTGACGTAATTTGCAGCGTTTATCAAGACACTTGCCCTGCTGCCAAGCTGTACACATAGTTTCACATCCTAGTGCCGATGGTTCGTGACGGAACACACAGTTGTCCCCCTGAATAACAAATAAAATAACACATTCAATGTCTTAAACTTACAATCATATGCTTCATGTAAATAACTACAGGTGAATTGTTATTGTATGTTTGGAATTTATATTAATAACTCAAAAACACAATCTCTAAAAGAATTAACAACTAAAATGGAAATATGACTTGCATTAGCATAAATGCAACTTTGACACACCCTGAGTTGTGGTATTTTGCATGTTTTGTAACAATTTCATCAAGTTAGCTTTTAGAATTGCAATATGCAACTTGTGTAACATGGTATTTCTTCAGCAGATTTTGACAGCAAAACTAGTTTGGTGACTTCCATAAATGTGCTTTTTCTAATCATTGGTTAACAGCTGTAATATATCTCACATAACTTCCTCAAGATCATCATCCAAAACAGAAAGTCTAGAAACATTTTACAATCCACTGACATTATTTTAGCCAGCATGCACAAAAGGTCATCCATGCTAAATTTTACCTTTCAAAATACTCTAGATTAATTGTAAAATATGGTACCACCAATGTAATGTAATAATTTTATACATAATTTGAGTGATTTTACATGGATTTATTGAATGTCAATAAAACATTCTAACCATAAAATATTGTTTGAAACTAAATAACACGTTAGCTTCCATCATTTTTATCAGACAATCAGAATATAAACAATATGACATTAGGACTTACAGTTTTGTTAAGAAATATAATTACCAATCATTTCTTACCTTCGTGCATGTGGAGTAGTAGTAAAAATAACAATCGTTGAATTTCCGTGGAGACTCCATGGTGTTTTCCGCCTTCGAGGGTCTGTGAAATATTGGGTACACCGTCTAATAATGCCGACACCAAAAAAAATTGTATTACTCAACAGGCACCGCTAAACGCTACAAAATACGTCACGAGTGTAGTGTAGTGGATCCAATTTATAAATAACACATACAAGAAGGCTGTAGTTACGTTAAAACTAAGATTTTTCCATTTTGACAATATGTAAAGCACGGCGCGGACAAACAAGTTCCAAATTAAAAACTATCAATATGTCAGATCCAGATTGCACACTTACTCACCGCGTATTAGATAAACTAAAAAAATAATTAAATTATACAACGAATATCTACACAATAACGCTATCTAACACAAAATAATATGAACGTCACTATTAGAAAGAAGATGTAGTAGATATGGCGGACATGTGGCGGACTTTCATTTCGTTTCGTCCGCCCCACCGTTTGATTGGTTGATCACTTGTCTATTTTATGCCATAGACAATATTTTTACTTTTTCGTGGTATTCGAGATCATAGAAGTATAGGCGCAGATTTTAAATAAAAATTAAATACTGATCTCAACTTTCGAAAGCTGAAAATGATATTTAATTTGTCGAAGATGTAACAATGGAAATATTTTTAAATATTGTTTAAACAGGTGTATTCAATAGTTGGTCAATGTCTGTCTAATGGAGTAATGGCACTTTTTGCTTTCGACAACGGCTTTCAATGCAAAGTGAAATCTGAATATTATTGCGAACTATTTTTTGGCTTTTTCTTTACATTAATTAATATAAATTATTTTAGCACTAAGATAATGGTATGGATACGAATATTATTTAAAAAATATTAAACTACTTACATTATTTTTAAATGTACTAGCAGCCCGCTCAGCACTCAGGTCTTCCACAGGTATATTTATTCCCAGGCTTTCTACGTCAATTTATTTTTTACAAACGCGAACACTACAAGAAACGAATTATCCGATGATAACGATGTTTCTTCTTCTATATTCAGATAAGAAATGCCAAGCAAATCAATGGGTAGTTTTTAAGTAAACGACTTAATTAATTATTGCAACCTGCTATTAGCAAAATAATGCCATTAAAATGTAATTTAGAATAATCATATTAGTTAAGTACGCTATTAATAAAATCTAATGGCTCAAGAATATTCGGGAATGCATAGGCCACGTGTTGTATTATATTTAATTAAGAAAACTACGAAAAATAATTAAGTAGATTAATCTTCTTCGACATTCTCGTCTGAGGTCAATAGTTATTGATTTTTGGCGCTACAAAGTTCACCGGGACAGTATATAATAGATGAACTGCACCGTGCAACGTGTCGGGGTTGGGACGGGAATGAAGTTCAAGAACCTTTGTCCTTTACTTAGTACTCGTCTGCGCAAGCCTCGATACCTAGAATACCTACACACTTTAATATCAGTGTGGGCGTGGATTGAATCGATCTGTCATTTTGTGAACTTGCAGGGTGTTATTTGATGTTTTAGCTATAATAAATCGCAAACGCTACTTCTCGGTAGACAGTTAGGCAGACTAAGATAGCTGAATGGGTGTTCTGAACACAGCATGCTCATTTTTCACTAGTATTTCTTGTCATTGTCATATTTATTATTGGGCACGTGTCTGCACATGTCCAATTATAAAAAAAAATGTTGAAATTCCAGCACGGACTAACAATATTTATCGTCCAGTGAATAGTTGGATGTAATCGCGAGTAAGCCTTTGCCCAGTTGCCCACATACAGGGCACAATCGTAGTTGATGTAACTAAGAATATCCGAAGGCCGATATCAAATCAGCCCCGGAATCGAACTCGGAAACTTTGTTCTGCAGTGACAGTGACGTTAGCGATATCTCAATTAAACGAGATTAAAAAATTACGAGAAAATGTTTCTTTGCCATAATGGGTAAGTGGTCACAAATCCGGACTTGAGTTCGATTCCAGTAAGATATTTTTGTCTAGTATTTTGAAAAATTAATGGTGCTCCAAATTTTACTTGACCTGACTTTAAACCTAGTTTTCGTATTATTCTACGTAATTAGTAAAGGCAATACCTATGCTTTGGACAAACATTTGTCATCACAGTTGAGTAATACAACTAAAAAAAGATATTCTGTTCCATGATGACATTGATAGCAAATGAACTCACGTCCAATTATTGGGATTTTCTTGGGATTCCTAAGATGAGTGGCGAAAACAACGTTTGCGTTATGTTTCGTCATATGAGTAATGTTACCGGAGGCTCAATAATCCTCTCTCCCCAAATCCAATCTCCTCAATTCCTGAATCCCCAACAATCCGCAAATTCCTCAACCCCAAAAAGCCGGTAACGCATTTGGAACTCCTCTAGTGTTGCTGGTGTACATGGGTGACGCCGATTGCTTAACATCATGTGAACAGTCACCGAAAAAAAAAACAGTCGAAAATTCAATCGAAAACGATATTCAGTGTTGTATGCACTTTATTATCATTAATATTACATCATGATTTAAACATTAATTTACATAATACAATAAATAAATGCTCACAATAATCCATATGAAGTCATGTTTAAAAAGCGAATGTTAATACTAAAGACAATCATAGAAATTAACCTAATTTAACGAATCAGAAATTGGAATCAACATGTATCAAATAAAATGAATTCTAAACTTGAATAATAACAAATCTACGGGTCCTAGTTTCCATACCGTACATTGAATAGGAATCGTAAAATAGTGAGTTCCTTATCTATAAGCGATTCGAATATTTTTTAAACATATCGAGTACATTGTTTTCTTTATAATATGTTATGAAACTATAATAAACTCATACTACAGAGTCAATTAACATGAAATTAATAACTTTAAACCTTGAATAGTTCATCTTTCATTATCATTTCACTTAACAATTTAGAGTTCAATACTCTTCAAAGGCATTTTTACATTTACATTCAATAACGACAACATCAATTTGAAATTTTGTTAAAAACAGTTTTTTCACTAGTATCCAAGTTATAATGAGGAATGGTGAATGAATGGTATGTATAAATAGTTTGATGACAATGGACATACAATTTGGTACACAAAAATCCAATACTGGGAGGAATGTATCGATAATCTCAGGTTATATGAACTTGGGTACTAAAATATATTAATTATGGCCTCATCTCAGCTCTAACAAGTTTTCTAACAAACCTACTGGATGACGACTGGTCGCGCATCTGTAACTTAACACTCCAAACAAACTCTTCAATTCAAACAATCAATCATTGAGTTAATAAAGAAACAAAATTGTAAGGTGACTCGGGCAGTTGTTGGGTAACAAGAAAGCATTGTTATAGGAAGACTCACGTAAAAATAGTGTACTTTATTATGCTGTAAATCTATCTTTCATGTCCCCCAACAAACCACTCGTTTCACACTCGACGAGTATTGCATGAAACATAGCAACCTCCAAACACAAACGAACACAAAAACTCAACACAAATCCAATATAAAAAATACATACAAAATTAACTTATACAAAATGTTAATAGTATAATAAGATACCTATATACATCAATAATAGTTTTCAAATTCAATGAAAACTACATTGAACAATGATAGATACAAAACTAGAGTCAATGTATTCTCTATGGCCATTTAGCATCATTTTAATGGGGGTTACCGACATTTTGTTCACCTAATAGCGCTAATCTAAGCGAGAACGCCCAATGGTGTACATGAGCTAATCCGCTATTGGACAAAGAACGAGATATCCACACTAGCGACATCTGGTAATGAAAAAAAGGTAGCCCCCATTATTAATTAAACATTGATTATTGTATAGATTGGCTAAAGTATACGTATTATGTTTTAAATGGCTACTTCGTTATCATATTACAAATACTAACATTATATGCCGTTACAGTAATTTCGTTTATACACTGAGAATTTAAGTTAATACACCACAGATTTTAGTACCATACGATTCTATAAAATTTATTTCTAAACAATTGTGTTAGATATTCAAGAAAACTGAAAAACTTCCTTTATATGATTGAAGCAATCTATGTACTCCAGAAAACATATTATATAGTAAAATAATTACGATTTCGTTTTAAATTAGCAGTAAAGTATATTATGCCTTTTAATCCTAAGCATGTATCGTGAATGGGGCATAACTGCTTACAGTACAAAATGACATGATTCGTTCAAAAAACTACGACACACATATTGAAAAACAAATGATTGTGTGACAAGCGAGCCAAATTATATAAGTAGTGATTTTGTCAACTAACTTGTAACATATACAATACAGGCCAACTTTTAACGGTTTGTACAACCGGTTTTATAGTCACGGAAATATCGAAACGTTAAAGCGTTTAGACCCCTGATTGGTTGGTTCAATGACGAAGGCCAAACTGACGAAGGCAGATATAAAAATACTATCGTATGTAAGAAGTTACCGTTGTCTGTAGAAGCATAAACACTTCGAAACTTTGTCTGAAAAACTGAAGCTATGGTTCTTGCGTTTCTAAGCGCTCTAGTTTACTACTCCGTGAAAGTGCGATGATAAGTGCAATCATGTAATGAAACACACTGTGAGATGATTAATAATATCTGTGAACATTATTATTATACTGTAATCAACGCGCCTATTGAGGCTTGGTAGTAATAGCAGTACCACATAACAGAGGCCCGGATGTCATGTCTTTTCTCAATTTATCTTTGGGTATTTTTCTTTTATAGTTTACTTTTGAATAACACAGAATGTACTTCACTTTCAAACCTATTACACACTTAATTTTAGATTAAATATTTAAATTGTAGATTATCCATTCTTATTATTTTCCGACCAACGAATAAAACTTCTCTGGTTTTAACAAAACAAGTTGCTGGAGTTATGATTTTAAAATTGTTAATTACTGTTAGTTTTTCCATTACAAACTCTGTCGGTGACTATCTTTGTATCAATTCCATACATACAATACGATTATTAATTAACTCGCCACGATAACAGTTCGTTAATTTGCTAAATTCTTGTTGAATACACAATCATTGAAATGCAATCAACATGCCTAGCAAATTAGCAAACTATCACTATTTAAGCTATGAATTCAAACCACGAATCATTGACTACATAACAATGTTCAAGATAGTTGAATTTTATCCTAACCAAACAACAATATGACCCCTTACCGAGACACAAGTTCACAATACATGAAGCGTTATACCCTGTGCAAGGCGATACTGAAACTATATTGTCATGTTCACTCAGTAAGGGATCGATGGACGCTACCTCGGAACACGCATAGGCCTAGTATTAGATTACATGAGATGATATTAAAAAAAAATGAGATTTAAATCGTTCGAGTTATTTCAGGCAAGACGAAGAAGCTTTTGAAGTATATGAGAGTGTATTATTAGTCGATTAGTTGATTCAAATCGACTAGTTGTTGGATGATCACTCTACTAGTGCCGCGTTATAGTGCTAGTAAATCGATGATGTTTATGAGAGAGCTAACAATTCCGTGTATGGTGCGAGTGTGATCTTATCTCTTGGAGGAGCTCTTGATTTGTTGCAGTTTCAGGCGTAATGCGTCTACTTCCGCTTCGTTGCGTTGTGATAGCGTCTGTGTTGTGTGTAGCTGGAAAGAAAAAAAAATATTGTCAGTATAAGAAAACTAATGCAAGACTAGCTAGAAAAATAGACTGTGGTGTGATTAGAGTTCTACTCTCCATCGGTAAGCATTTATGACTATCTTTTGAAACACGTGTTTTTCAACCGTTGATAAATGAAACAGTTAAAATTGTTTATGCTAGACTGCCTCGTTGGCCGAGTGGTCGCGAGTGCGACTGCCGGGCAAGGGGTCTCGGGTTCGATTCCCGGATCGGACAAAGTATTACTGGGTTTTTAAAAAATTCTCAGTAGTAGCACGGAGTCTGCAAATGTGCCCGGTATATGGCAATAGGCTCACCCCCTATTACATGGGACTCATAACATAAATAGTGAAAAATGGGTGTTACTTCTGTGTGCACCTCTGCATACCCCTTCGGGGATAAAAGGCGTGATGTTATGTTAAATTGTTTATTTTCACAGACTTCAAAAAGGAGCAGTTTCCCAATATAGAATTGACAACTTGCTCCTTCCGTCCCGTACGTTTTTAAATTAATAAGTTGATACTTGGTACTCACGTCAAGTTGTGGATCGATACTGTGTGTTCGCGGCAATGTGTTCTCGTTGATGGAGTCGACTAGTGTTCGGTTGTCGCCTATCGGTGTACGAGGCTGTGACGACGGTGATGACTCTGTTTTTAAACCGGCTTTGGCCTGCAAATAAACATTTTTATTTATTGATTAATTATTGTTAGATCCCCAATCCTAGAATCCCAATAATCCTTAAATTCCTAATCCTAAAAGGCCGGTAACACACCCGTAACATCTCTGGTGTTCCAGGTGACCATGGGCGGCGCCGGTTGCTTACCATCAGGTGATCCGTCTGCTCGTTTACTGGCTAATTTCATTACAAATAAAGATTTGGCATTCATTCGACAAAACTTAAGGGAAGTGACTTATTATAAGAAAAGTGTTAACATGAAAGGATACAAACCTGCAAAGCTCGAAGTCTCTCTAAGAATATCACATGTGATTTTTCGTCGTTTTCATTACTTATGTCTGTAAAAAAACAAAGAATTCATTATTATGTATAAGTTTTTCAAAAGCAAAATGTTTATATCTATAAATTATAAGTGATAAGATGATAAACCTTATTAGTGTAGCTTACAGACTTGATTAGCAGTTGTTACTTTAATTTTGTGGGATCCCACAAAATTGTCTTCTAAGACTACTCAAGGATAAGTTACAATTAGTTTTGTTTAATGCTAGCACAGTGCACATTTCACATTTCAAACAGTTACTCACCAATATTATCAGACTTGTAGTCGTGTTTGTATATGGGCATAGAGGCGAGTTTCCTCTGCTCGGCCACCTCGCGCAGCCCCCTCTCCACGTAGTTACGGAAGTAGAACGATGAACCTTGCATGAACGTCCAGATGTCTACTTCTGGGTGACGCTCCTAGAAAAGAGATAAATATAATTGTTACATGTGATATTATGACTAAATCTGTATCCTTCACATTTCTATCCAAATGTGTGACACAGAGGATGGTATAGTAGTTCAACAGAATGTTGCATCATTTATTTGTGTGCAAGAAAGGAGTAAGCCTAAGCTAAGACTGGCTGCAATGAAGGCTGGATTCATATGATGAGATAATATATGATTGTTACATGTATTAGGAGAGAGAACGGAAGAAAAGTTGGGTCGAATGACATTTTACTATTAAAAACACCTACCCGTAAATCATATAGCTGTGACAAGGCGTCCTTATTATGTTCCTTGGTGCCGATCCTCTTGAGTATAAGCGCCAGTTCTTCATGAACAGCCCGCGGTAGTCTGCCGGCAGCCAGAGCGGCGTTATTAGGTGGTACTGACGCGAGGACGGAACCACCGTTTAGAGCGTCGGGCGTGCTTTCTTTTTTCTCGTCCAGTTTTAATTGCTAAAACACAATATTTAAAATCATAAATTAACTTTGCAAGGACTTCGTTCATGTGGGTAATACGAGCTAACAGTATTGTAAGAATAATCAAGATTCAAAAGGAGCTGCTCAACCATTTCGTTTAGGCAGATAGATAGATTATACTCGGTTTTGATGACAGTGAGCAATTTCCAAAGAAATTACCGTACTGACGACTGAAATCATTATTTTATGATCAATCTATCGAAGTCAAACTGATAAAAAGGAATATTTAATATTTACCTTAAGAACTTTGAGTAGGTAGGGGTAGAGGTCAGATTCGTTGACATCTGGTATTTGTGTGAGATGGTTTGTGATGGAGCTTCCCTTCATTTTGACTAGAGTGTGCACCAATGTTTTTACTGTCCTGTAACATAGAAATAGACACTTTATTGAATAGCCCATAAAGAAAAATTCAAATTAAGCTACAATGAACTCTACTTGCAGTTAAGTAAAACTTAGTTTCAAGTGAAAATATAAAAATTAGCTGTAAACTTTTATTTTATTTACTCATATGATTTGTTCATGTGGGTTTCCACATGAACTGTAAAATGGGGCACATAAGGCTTACTATAAAATAAAATTAGTATTTTCCTAACAAGATTTGAACACTATCTCCCAAAAATAAAGTTCATTTGACAATATCACATACCTGTATGGTGTATCACTGATATCCGGGTTCTTCTTCCAATAGCTATTTGGGTAGGCCTTATAGAACAGGTGTATTTTATACAACACTGCATCATAATCGATGGAGTTGACGTCCCATGTGGAGATCATCTTCAGGGTCTTCCAGAAGCACTTGAGAAGTAGGTCTTGGTAGCGTGGGTACGCTGGGTCAGATACGCCGATAGATTCGTGGAGAAGGGATACTATTGCACTGCGAAAGAATGGTTTAATAGTGTTATTTCGTGAATATTTGACAATTTTGTAGGTTAGTAACATATTGATAACCAGTTAAGTAAGGTTAGCTAGTAAATAAATAAAATTGTGTTTATACAGTAAAAAGCTGCAAAAGTATTGAAAGAAGTAAACTCAGAGAACAGATTATTGAAAGACGCTTCATTTAAAAGTCTGTTTCGCCAATCTTTCGAAGAAAGACTCATAAAATTTAGATTTCAGGGTTTCAGTGACATTGTCCTACAAAGAGAATATACTATAACCACATTTAATTTCTGAATATTATTGAAGCAAGCTTTTAAGATACAATAGAAAACACATTGTGTCTCGCGTGTATCTAAGATGGGTTAGTTAAAAAAAAACGTTGCTCCACACTAGGATTTTTCTTGTGTCGTGGGTGCGTTTACAAACATTTTGTGGAACACACAAAGTGTTTTCGTGCGGGAATCGAACCCGCGACATGTTGTATGGCAGCCGGTTGCGCAGCCACGGCACCAATCGTGCAGTCTATCAGCATGGGTAACCGTACCCCAGGAGCGGCGTCCTGGGCGAGTGCTCGAGTAGCCTGACGCAGACGTTGTTGAGTATCCGCACGAGTCGCTCGGCGTCGTGGCCGGTGTCGCGGCCGGTGTCGCGGCCGGTGTCGCGTCCGGTGTCGTGGCCGCCGCCCAGGACCCGCAGGAGTTCCCCCAGCAGCGCGCATAGCGCCGCCTCGCCCACGTGCGCGCCGCACCCGCCCGTCTCGTAGAACTGGGGGACGGGGTAACAACTTGTTAAACAATTTACAGTGTTCGATTTTGCATTATTTTACTGTCTCTGTGAGGTATCGTTTATTGAATTCGTTTAGAACAGAAGTAGTTTATTTTCAAATCGGAATGATTGCAAATTTAATGCTTTCGTGTATGTATCAAAATACGACACTTGACAAAGAATTATTCATAAGATATAGTTTAATGTTACATCATACCTTGTCATATCAACTTTGATTGTAATTACATAATTAATGTAGTGAAAAATCTATGAAAAACCTATTCAATACAAGCAAACACCAAATTTTCCTCTAATATTTGAAAATGAATAGCAAAAAGCCAGTAAAAAATTATTTGACTAACACCATAGTATTTCTACTTTTTTATTTAAACAGTTCATATGAATAGTATCTTAAAATTCCTACAACATATACGTACCGTAGTAAGTGCACTAGCGAGGTACTTGTACGCGGGCAGGGCGTCCTGCGGCGGCGCGGTCCGCAGTCGCCGGACCTGCGCCGCGATGGCAGTCACCAGCCGCGCCTCGTGCGGGGCCAGCGCGCCGCCGCGACCAGACACCAGCGCGCCCGAGATCAGGGACAGAGCTCGGATCGCCGCCTGCAAAACAATTTGTCGTGTTAATCGAAATGTAGAAGAGATGTATTTGTTTCTGCAAAGATAAGTAAAGGTGCTATTATAAATACCCACTTTTATATGTTAAAGGGACGAGCTTATGGTCATACCTGGCCTGGTAAAAATAATTATTATTTCTGTGCTACAAATAAAAAAAATGTTCAATCAGTATAATAGTTCCGTAGCGGATACTTTGAGTCCCCTTTGATGAGAAGTCTAACAGTTAAAATGAAGCTGTTTAGATTGACATCGAATTTCCTTTAAAAATGCAGATTAATTGATGTACTTGATGTACCAATCTCTAAAGACCACTATAATATTTTATTAAAGGAAAAAAAACAAGAACATTATAAGTGTATGTAGAAGAAATACTCACATTCAAATCCGGGCTAGCTATGGAGTGTATAGTGTCGGCGAGTTGTGAGTCGTCGACGTGCGACGTGAGCGAGTGGGGCTGCGGCGCCACCAGCGGGGCCGCGTGCCGGGGCGGGGACATCGGGACCATACTGGGGGCAATATTCTTGTTAGCTCTACTTACTCTATGAAATAAGCTTTACGTCCGTTGTTTGCATCATGGGACAAGAATTGTAACGAATTATACTTTTTGATAAGGCTAAAGAAATGCTTTATACCAGTGGTGGTATTCGCCAAGATGTGTTCAAGAGATTCTTAGTTTATCTCGAACAGGGTTTTAAATAGGTAAAGCACACCTTGGTCTGACACATTAAAAGTTAAATTGTGTTTTCTAAGGGTAGAATATTGCGCGATCAATCTGTTTACACTGTAAACTTTACAGCAAATTGAAACAAAAGATAAATTAAAATTGTTTTGCCCCTCACAACATCTTTATACCATTTCTATTTAATTTTCCAATATGTTCACAATAGCACAAACATCTTACCTGGACCGAATAGGTGGTTGTGTATGTGTCATTTGTGGTCTAACTGCGCCAGTAGGAATAGGCTCGTCGAGGAACTTGAGGTCTATTTCAGCCACGTCTGGCTGCCGTAGCACGGGCACTGCTGCGTCTAGTTGAGCGATCAATTCCGGGTCGAGACCGAAAGGACCGGTGATGACTTTTGGTTCTGGAGGAGCGCTGTGGGTAAAATGTAACATAACATAACGTCACGCCTTTTATCCCCGAAGGGGTAGTCAGAGGTGCACACAGAAGTAACACCCACTTTTCACTATTTATGTTATGAGTCCCATGTAATAGGGGGTGAGCCTATTGCCATATACCGGGTATTAGTACTGAATTATAAACTGATTACACACAATAGTTGACAATAATACGCCAAAGATTTCCCGTAACTAGATAGCTGGCGAATTAACTGAATTTTGGAGATTAATGCGAGTTTTTGCTTTGTTTATTAATTACCTTGATATTTCGACCAAAATGTTAGGTTGCTGTGTGATAAACACATTAAACCTCGGAATGTACCCATTACAATAGATGTTAGATAAGGTATTACCTCTTTAATTGTTCTGAGTGTTACCATATAAGTACTTACACAGGCAATGGTGCAGGTGCGGGAAGTGGTTCCTCTTCCTCCTCCTCATACTCCGCTGGAGTTGAGTCCACTGATATTACACGTCTAGGTTCTGGATCCTATAGACAGATAAGTTTATTATTTATTCCTGGCGATAGAGGATACATAAATATTATTTCTTAAACAATTTTCCATCAGCCTTATTGGACATATCTTAACATACCTCTTGTTGTATTTGCACAGGTTTCCCAGAAGCAGTGAGTGGTACGAGCATGGACCGCCGCGACTCCGCACTACGGGACTTGCCCGCCCGCTTTATACGCTCTTCCAGTAATGAGAGATCTTTGTCTGATATCTAGAATATATATAAAAAAAAATTATTATAGTAAGAAAGGTTGTTATAGTCTCCTGACTTCGGTTACGATGGCTGATCTCATCCAAGTGTAGTTATGCGATTACACGGCATCCAATAAAAGAATTATAATAAAAAGCGATAATATTTCGATGTACATTTTGGTTCCCCCATATTTGCTAAGTTAGTATCTGTTTTCAAACTAACTGCTTTTACGTGATGGCGAAATAAAATAGTTTTATTTATACCAGTGAGGAAATTCCACAAATACATTGCTTATGAGGCAAAAACAGTGGTCATGATGCCTTTAATTGAATGTGAAATAAGTAACGACTAATAAATAGGCTTTTTTTTCTTAACCGAGATATGAAAATCCGCAAATGAACCCTGGATGAAAGATAAAATAAAACAGCGTAGGTACCGGAAAGTTTATTAAGTTATGTCACTAACATAATTAACATATCTTACAATTAACTAACACAATGAACATCAGTGAGCTGCGCGACGTCGCCGCGATCGCACACGCTGCTCACGAGGAAGAACCCCTCTGTGGTTCGGAACTAGTAGAGCTTTTCTCACGATATTGTTTTGCATTGTAATATATGTTAATATAATAACTTATATTAACATATATTACAATGCTTTTTTTTTAAGGGGGGAAAATCATCGAATAACTGCCCCCGCCTGGGTGAGGCGGAAGGGAGTGTCAGACTCTTACTGACTAAAAACCACCCCGTTCCTTCTCCTGCACGTCGAGCCGGAGCCCCGGTTACCAGTTAGGTTCTCCGCGACATATTACAATGCTTAACTCGTCGAGTACCGTCATTATAGACACAATTATAGAACAATAGGTTGCGGTCACCGGTGACCGCTTGGTGTTTGACAGTTTAAAACACAAAAAAATAGTTTTTACCTGTCCAATCATCTTGTAAACCTTCTCTCCCTCCAAGAAGTAAGCAGAAGCGACACAGTTGAGTGCGGCGGACCGGACGGCGTTGTCCCTGTCTCCGATGTGTCGCGCGAGTTCCTTGAGCGCCCCGCCACCACCACTGCCCATCACCGTCGAGCCGTAAGTTTCTAGTAAGTGACCGATGCACTCTAGACATTCTGTGAAAGAAAATAATTATTTTAAGTTAAGAATTATTTGAATCGATTAACCTCTTGTAGCCGGTATTATATAAGACCCAATAAAAAACTAGAAAGAAACGTATATCTGCGTTTCTGGTCTTATTGAAATAAATGATTTTGACTTTAACTTCGACTTTAAATTTGTTCATACAAAAGTAGTCTCTAAACATCGGAAATAATGTCTATAATGTAGTTAGTGGAAAGCGGTCATCGGTGACCGCTTGGGATATATCAGTATAATCAGTCACACTTAGAAGCCAGGTTGGAGATCAATATTACTTATACTGATCTATTACTATTATATATTTATTCACAATACTAGATAGTTTATTTCAACTTACCAGCTCTTTGTCTCGCGTTCTTAGACTTGAGTCCTTCCATCAAATATCCAAACAATTTGGTAACAGAATACACGACGCATATTTGCTTGAACAGAGATTTGACGCCGTTGCGCACCGTGTCCTTGGGGTCACCGACCTATTGTTGAACAAATAACAACTTTATACAATGAAAATAGAGGATAATATTATTTGATAGTATTTGTTGCATGCATTAATTGTTAAGTATTTCAATTGCTAATTAATCTCTATTATCCAAGTGCTATTATAGGTACTATTATTGCTTCTAATCATTTTATAATACCTCTACTTGACTTGGCTCAAGTATTCTGAAGTTGCAATTGAGTGATATTTATAGAATGAAAGGTAGGCAGAAGTGCAAACGTTTGCATGTAAAACCCTGTTTTGATAGTTAAAGTTATTAGGAACATCTCAAGGTTTTGTGTACCCAATGTGTTACATTTATATTTTTCACTAAAAATCATACTAAACAACGTCTTACCTTCAAAACTAGATAAGGTATAAAACAATTAGCTTCATACTCCGGCATGGTGTAGTCACTATCCATTAGATACGAGAACACGACAGAAAGGTACTCCAATCCCTTGAGGATCACTGACGGGTTTGTGTCGAAGAACCGGAGTGTTAACCATTTGAGGACCAGGTCCAAATTTGCCATTAAAGCTTGTCCATTCTCGTATAGATCTTCTGATAAAGCCTCTATTGCTTTTAAGTGATATCTGTGGAGAGATTGTTAATATTATTTTTAACTTATTGATTAAAATCTGGTAATTTAAAATAGAGTTTATGGTTAAGATTTGAATTACTGTTTCGGTGTGAATTTACAAAAAGCAAGAATGTATTTTAAGACCTCAATTTTAAAAAAAATACAGTGGCATGAGAACCTTTTTCTCTTTTTTTCTTTAGTTGGTTGAGTTGCTCCTCTATAGGATGTTTATAGGCCGCGATAAACTCAGTTTCATCTATGCATTACTTAAAAGACGGTCGCCTAACTAATGCGTTAATCGCGTTTATAGTCAAAATCAACGCATATTCTTGTGGATAAAATATTAAATAGAATGTTTTTTATTACAAACCTGAAGTCATTATGGAACATGTTGGCAACCAGCTGTTTGTTCAATCCAGCAGTCGCCATCTGCTCCTTTAGAAGTTCGAAGAACTCCTCGCGAGGAGTTGTGAAGTTCCATTTCAATACTGTGACAAAAATCCAATTTTAATTAATCATTTACCTTCTATAATAACTTTCATTTTAAGACATGCTATTTAGGTGACGATTTCGACCTTATATACGGAGAGTTTTAATCATACAAATACACAAACCACACATGCATAGAACTCAAACAAATCTACCTTTCAAATCAATAAAATATTTAGTCTACAACTGGAACTCAGACATATTCCACTCCAGCCTATACTTATTAAAACCAGGCATAATTTTACTTACTACAAGTACAAACAACACATTCAGACGCACACACAAATATATTTAACTTGTTACCTTTTATATTTCTTATAATATTATGATGTTATGCCACCCATACAATAACCAATCCTCAATGCACGCAGAAAAAATGTATTTTGTATGAAGAAAATTATACCATCCATAGATTATATAGAACAAAGAACGAATGACAAATAAAAAGGAGGTTTTATAGTTGATAATTTTCGTCTAACCTTTGAGTTTTTGATCGTCAATGATGCGTTGGTTCTTGGCGTTGTTGTTTGGTAGGAGGGGTGAGCAATCCTCGTCATCCTTCTTACCGCGACTTGATGCTGAAGCCGGTTTTACTGGTCCCTGTAGGAAATGTGGTTATTGAGAAGTATGTTGAATATAATCGAGGTTAAGTGCCTTTTCATATGCTCCGGTAGCTGGTGGTAACTACATGTTAGAAGTCAAGAGTAGAGTTTACCAGGGCATGTGACAAGACACTGTAAGAGTCTGGCAAAACAAATTATAATTAATAAAAAATAAATAAATGAATTCTTATAAGTTGTAACGACTATGCGACTCTCAATCTTAAGCAATAGTATTTAAAGTACTATTTACACTATTTTAAAATTACCATAGTACTTCATAAACCAGAGGTACAATACTTTTTTTCCTTTAGTCCTGCTTACCTTGCCCTTAACAGCAGTGCCTTTCTTCTCAGCCTCCTTCTTTAGTGCGCCAGCGGACTTAACACCACGTGGTTCTTCTTTCTTGCCTTTAGATGGCGGTAGTGGTTGTACTGGCAAGCTCGGTCGAGCCTTGTCTAACGCGGCTTGTACTACTGTTTTGGAGCCAGGCTGGTGGAGGAAAAAATTATAATATATTATATGTTATTGATAGCAAGATAAGCCCAAAACACAGTTAATGACAAGACAAGATGACATCAATATTTTCTATTTTCACTTCTTTAAACATGATAGAAGCATGGATTTAACAATCTCTTGAATTTCTTGCGCTAATGTAAAATTAGGGAGTCGCCTATAAGTAATTGTTTTTCGGTAACCAAACCACACGTCTAGCATCTGACGATAAATAAAATTCCTAAGATATCTGTCTCTATTTGTTAAATTAATGACGGGATAGAGCTTTTACCTTTGTATCTAGTCAAGTTTTGAATATTTAGTTACATAAAGTTACCTTCAATTTGTCGAGTTGTTTATGCATGGCCTCGTACCCTAGATGCAACATGACGGGCAGTACACAGTCCGCCGTCACCTTGCGCACGTCGGCGGCGCGGTCCTCCAGGCACGCGTAAAGGATTGGCACGCATACTGACAGCTCCTCGCGGGGGAATGATTTTGGAGGTACTGGAATGAACATAAATATAAGAATTATGCTGAGTTTCTTTTATCATTCAAATATTAAGAAACTGCAGGATGTGTTTTTATCTTCATTAATTGATATAAAATTACACTCGGCAATTAATTACACAGTCAATCAATGTACAGAGGTAAACCACAAGCTACCCTGCTAGCTAATCCGTCAATTGCAAGATTTACAACCTTAATACTTGGCAATAACATTCTTGATTGCAGCCTATTTAATAAATTCAGCAGGAGGGCACGTAAAATGATATCTGAATAACTTACAGTAGGTTATACAGAAAAAACAAATACTAAGGATAAGTTTGTTATTAGGATTATGACGTTGCAGTACCATTCGGCAGATGGTCGGCCAGCCACTGCAGCAGCGTGGCGCGCAGCAGGGGGCTGCCGGCCTTGAGCGCGTCGTGCAGCATGTCCCCGTCCAGCGCGCACTGCGGGCCCGCCGCGCGGCACCACGCCGCCACGCACGACACCGCCGCCGCGCGGATCCACTGCTTGCTGTCGCCGAAGGCTGGCCCAACCAAAAATATTCCACTTTCAATGCACTTCTCTTCACGTCGAGTTTAAACTTGAGATTCGTTTACAAAAGTAGGTAGTTACAAAAACATTTACACAAAAAAATTGATCTGTCTATTTTTATTTGAAAGGTATTTTTGATATTTCGGCTCTATTAACAAAAAATACCTGTGATAATATCTAAACAAACTTTACTGACCATGTCACTTTAAAGTATTGGAAATATCTATGAAATTAGACTGTAACTTAGAACACAGTATTGTGTTTTATAAAGTTTAGTGAGAGATACAAAATACATTTATATTTCTGTTAAGCATAAACTATAATAATCTATGTCTGAAAGACACTGAATGTATCTGACCTTGGAAGAACGCAGGGAAGAAAGTTCTGACATGTGACTTGCACTTGACTCCCATTGCAGAAGCTAATGCTTCACAGATCTGCAAGGCACTCTGTGCTAGTTTGGAGTTGGAGTCTAGTAGACGCGCTGACAACGCTGCAGGCAACTCGCCTAGAGACGGCTTGATAGGCGACGAGTTTGTTATTATTGCCTTCACTTTATCGAGAGCTTCATTACGGACCTGTTAGAATATAAATAAATCAGTATTAACATTGGAGAAACCTATGTTTAAAAGTGAATGACAACAGACTTTTAAAAGTCCTAAATTAATAAGTAAAACTTTTGTCATATCGATAATTGCACTAGCAATGGCGTAGATATGCATGGCCAGCGTGGGCCGTAGTTAATGACCTCACGAGGCTTCAAAATATGAATTTACTGAATCATGCGAAATCATAGCTTATCAGTTTTGATAAGACATTTTGTCTTACCTTCCAGTTCTTGTCATTGATCTCAGCAATGAGTGCCTCAGTGATGAGTGGCGCGATGTCAGTGCGTGGCCTGTTGTCGTCCACTACGACGGGTTCGTCCTCCGTCGCGTACTCAAATGCTTCCTCTATGTCGTCCACTGACGCTTTACTTGCAGACTGGAAGGTAATATAATATTTTAGGTTGTTAGTGTTTTTTACGGGGTAGGGGTCAAACAAGCACTAGTATCACTAGATGGTAAGTAATCAGCCTCTCGGACAACGGCCTCTCGTAACAATAGAGGATTCACAAGCGCATTGCCCGACTTTTAAAAAGGGGATGCGATTGTAAGGAATTTTATAATATGCACATCAGTTAATACTGTTCAGTTTTTACTAAACACTAAGGTTTTCACTTCAAAAACTATCACATAAATCAGTTAACTTAATCGATACAATGACAATTTAGGGAACAGAGAGCAAAGTTTTCAAAGATCGGAAAAGGAGGATCCTTCGACCAGGCGAAGCGTTCGTGTTTAGCGGGTTTTCTGCAAAACAGTTGTTCATTGGGATTTTCTATCCATGTTAATTCGCATTGACTGCCTCGTTGGCCGAGTATTCGCAAGTGCGACTGCCGGGCAAGGGGTCTCGGGTTCGATTCCCGGGTCGGGCAAAGTATTACTGGGTTTTTTAAAATTCTCAGTAGTAGCACGGAGTCTGGAAATGTGCCCGGTATATGGCAATAGGCTCACCCCCTATTACATGGGACTCATAACAACTAGTGAAAAGTGGGTGTTACATTGTACTGTGGTAGAATGTGCACCTCTGCCTACCCCTTCGGGGATAAAAGGCGTGATGTTATGTTATGTATGTTAATTCGCATGTAAACTTTACATGTACGATGTAGGATTTGGTGACGGTATCCATTGATTTGTTTTTCATTGATGGTCTATGTGCGTGAACCGTCGTTTGACATGTGATATGTGTCGCCTGACGCCTGTTCTAATCACAATATTACAATTATAAAAAAGGTGTAAACAATGTCTTTCTCACCTTACTAACAGTCCCTATCTGCCTTGTAGGAGTAGGTGGCGTGCTGTTAGCATGTTTGTCTAGCTCCAAACTGATCAGTTGTTTAGTGGCTGGCTTCTCACTGTCGAAGTGGTTGATCAGGGACGGTCCCACATATAGAGACAAAATGCCAAGGAAGGTCACTGCTGATGTACGGACGTTGGGGTTTGTGGCTGACAGAGCCTTCTTGCTGTGCGCTATTATTGACTTGATGTTCATACTGCAACAAATAAAAAATTGTGATTGTGACAACATACATTCTGAATTAAAATCATTAACAAAAGAAAAGCAAAACTAGGCAAGGTACAATTTTAAACTCGCATTTCATCTTTACTTCATTTTCGTGCCATTTAGTGCGCACATGTCTGGCGCCGGCGTTACAAACAAAAGTTAACAAATATAAAATTAATTAACTGCTTCAATGCACTGATATGAGACACAATAGAAAATACATTGTGTCTCGCGTGGATCCGCGTTTAGACACACGAAAGGGTAATAGTCTGTCAGTCTGTCCATCAGTGAAGCTAGGCTCGTTCCAAAAAGTAGATTCTAGTGGAGAAGAACGAGAAAGAAACTCAACTCGTTACTAAAAACCAACTTACTTAAACCCAAACTCCTTGATAGCATTGGCCATCCAGTTGAACATTTCCGATTGTACTTTAGGGTTTTTCTGTGAATCCATGGCAAACATCAGTCCCTCATTGAGAACATGCTCTATACCACATGCTTCAGCTAAAGAGGTAAGGCAGTCTGCACAGATTGATGCACACGACGCTTCACCTAACTTGGTTACTACGTCTTGAAGGACAAAGTCCGCTGCGGTCCTGTAAAAGAAAATTAAGTATGAATTCACTTTTCAAAACGGTTCGGTTGTTACGCTACTTATGGGCCCCTAGCGTGACTCGAAACTGATTAAGTTACCTCATTGAAAAGTTATGCAGCTAAGCTGTACAACTTAATTAATGTAAAATGCCTCATGATAATTTAAATAGAACAACAAATATAATATTAAAAATGCATATATTTTTTTCTTTTCGATGATTGCGTTGGATAGTTGACTGAATCACATTTAAAAATAAATAAAACAACAACTTACGTGGATACAGGGAAGTTCTCAGTAATGTACTTGCAAGCTTCGAGCCTGGCTTTCAGCACCTGAACGTTGGTATCTTTCAGGCCAGGCTTTTTGTTCAGCGTGCGGTATAATACTTGTGAGGTCGCATCGCTTGAGGTCAGACCTTGGACGGTACTGTGGAAACTTTGAACAGCTGATAGACGGGTCTTCCAGTTGCTGTCGCCGAGACCTGAGGATTGCGAAGTTATTTTATTGATGAGTTATTATGAAAAAGTAGAGGCAGTTTACATAGAGGTAGTAGATACTAAAACTTAGTTTTCATCCATAATATTCAAATCCTTGTAGGAACTATTACTGATAAATTCGATCACCGAATTGTAATTTAAACGATCGGCGAATCAAAACCTAAATGTCGAACAAATGAACCAATGAAATTCCTAGTTTAGTAAATCAGTTTTCATTAATTTTTAAAATATTAGTTTGACTTATATCTTGCTTTACCTGCTATTACATCAGCCGGGAACAACATCTCTGCCTTGGCGTCGACTTCCTCCTGCGACAACTCTTGTTCACGCGGCGGACTGGGTTGGCCGCGAGACGCGGGAGCCTTCTTTACTGGGGCTTTAGCTGAAAAATTAAATAATGTGTTCAATATTGTCATGCACATGACTCTTGAGTAAGATCATGAATAAAGTCGTAAAATTCTGATAGATTAGAACTCTGTATTCAACAATTTTAACAATAGGTACATAGTTTTTAAGTCATTAGCAGTATTAGTTCATTAAACTATTTCAATCTGACAATTCACTTCGATTGATTTTCGAATCATCAAGTGCCGTAATGTGCTCCTCTGCCTACCCCTTCGGGGATAAAAAGGCGTGATGTTATGTGATTTTCGAATCAATCACATAACAATTAAGTTGAAAACAATATGCGGAATAAAATTTCGAGTAAACGCAACAGTATCATCAATCTTCTTAGATCCTAACAATGTACTTGGCTACTACTACCAAATACATACCAGAGTTGGGGCGTTTCACTGGCTTGGGTTGTGCAGAACCGGCCGTAGGTTTAGAATCACCCCTGGCAGATGGCGATGGATTTGGTTTAGCCTTTGCCTCCTTCTTCGGAGCAGCCACCTTCACTTGTATTACAGCCTGTAAGTATAAAAACGGTCGCAGTTTTAAGTTACACAATATAATTTTTAAAAAGGGCAACTGTTCTGACATGGATAATTATAGGCCTATTAAACTGATACCGGTCTTTGCAAAAGTTTATGAAAGAGCAATGCATGATAAAATAAATAGCTTCGTAACTAAATATGGCCTAATAGTAGAAAATCAATTTGGTTTTAGGAAAAACTGTTCAACAACCCTAGCCTGTTTTTCTTTAGTAAAACTAATTACCCAGGCACTCAATGAAAAAGTGTCTACATTATCGGTGTTCTTGGATATGAGTAAAGCATTCGATTTTGTCTCACATGAAAGATTACTATATAAACTAGAGAGATATGGTATAAGAGGCAATGCGTATGATTGGTTTAAAAGCTATTTGTCCGATCGCCAACAAAGAACTGTCATATCTAGAATTGCAAAAAATACTAAGATGACATATACCTCAGAGTTAAAACTTAATAATACTGGTGTTCCACAGGGAAGCATACTGGGTCCACAGCTGTTTATACTGTACATAAATGACCTCAATAAATGTTTAAAATATGACTGCATCCAATTTGCTGACGATACTACTTTGACTATAAAATGTTCCAATACTACTGATATAGAAATTAACACCAATATTGAACTAATTAATGTAATAAAATGGCTCGATGACAATAATCTTTGTGTAAATATAAATAAAACTAAAATAGTCCAATTTCAAGCATAATTGATAACAAACTGAACTGGAAGGAACATGTAGAACGAGTGTGTAACAGGCTTGATAAGTTTGTATATGCTCTTCGCAGGTTACGACTAGTGTCTAGTAAGCAAACTGTCATAAATGCTTATCATGGGTATTTTTCGTCAGTATTGCGTTACGGACTAGTGATATGGGGTAATTCAGTGGATGTTAATAGGGCATTCATAGTACAAAAAAAATGTATCAGAGCCATAAGTGGAGCAGAATGCTCAGATCATTGCAAGCCATTATTTCAAAACTTAAAAATTCTTCCCCTCCCATGCTTGTATATTCTCGAGGTTTGTTTATTTGTAAAAAAACATCCTCATTTATTCTCATTGAATGAACAAACCTCACAAAGACTGAGAAGAAAAAATGCAGGAAAATTACTTGTGCCTCCTCAAAGATTGCAACTGTATAGCAGAAATGCCAGTTGCATGACAATAAAAATTTATAATAAATTACCACCTGCATTAAGAATGTTACCAATTAATAAATTTAAATGTAAAATGTTTACTTGGTTATTGGACATGTGTTTTTATTCCGTTAATGAATTTCTAAATCACCCTTCTTGACATTGTAATTTATATTTAATGCTATTGGAAATATTGACATTATGATAATGTTTGACACTAGAACCAGTAACTATGACGTATATGTATAATTTTGGATTTTTTTTTTTGTGTATTTTGGTATTATCTGTACTTATTTTTGACATAATAATTTAGACAAAACATGTATTCTTTTTCAATGAATTTAAATTAATTAAGATAATTGTATCAAATGAGAATTATGATTGGCATGGACTTAACTTGTTTAAAATTTCTACACCAGAAATGGTAGTATATGTGATTCCATATTTATTTTCAGATCTCAGTGTACCATATACTTAGAAATAAACATATCTTTATCTTTATCTTTATACTAGCTGAACATCAAATAAGATGCAAAGTGGTAGGTTGCTTGATCACTTTATATGCGATAGTTACAGTACAGCATCACTTTGAAATCTAACCGATCTGAAATGTAACCTAATTTCTAGATGGATCTACTACTACAGAACTCCATACAGCTAATGTTAAAAACACAACCATCAGAAATCGATTTATTTCGGACCTATTATCCACTTGCATCATCCTTTATGGCAATAAGAGGGGTCTTACTAGTACTATATACAAGTTTCTAGTACTACAACCTCATCATTGCACAGATTCCACTAACCAGTGTGGTTACCTTGTCTGCAAACTCTTTGATTTTCTGCTCCTTCAAAGGTTCCAGTTTGCCAATGTGTGGTGCGATGTTCTTCTCTCCGACTAGTTTTGTTGCTGTACCTAATGCTTCGGCTGCCGCGTCTCGTACTGCGGGATCTAAAGTAAAGGTCGTTGAAGGTTAATTAGGGCTACCGTGTCTTGCTCACCAAAAGGCGCTTAATTGAGCATGAGGTCCGAGTGGCAAGCACGGAGCACTGGAGCCGGCCAATCAGAGCGCCGAACGCGCTCGACACTATTACGTTACGAATGCGATAATTATACGTGCTTGGCACTTTGTTAAATACAGAGAATAAGCAAATGTTCAGCCATGTAACATTAAATTATTGATAGCTACAGTGGACATAGAAAGGTACTAGATAGACCATTTATTAGCTGTTCCTTCAATATAAATACAAACTGAAAAATTATACTAATCAATGTATTTTCCTACCAGCACTTTCCAGCAACTTCAGCAAGCCAGCAACATATGCCTTTATGAGCTTCTTGTTGAATGCAGCTGGCTGAGTATGGCACAGAGCTCTTGCTAAGAAAAGGGAACTTTCAGCTTTTATTGACGGGTTCTTATTGTCGAAGGCTGCTAGCATATCTTCCATAATAGCTTCAAGATTTGTCTGTAAATTAAAAATGATTTGATTCAGTTGGTTGCCCGACGTTCGCCGCGTAATGCTCATGACTATGAGCCCTGAGTGTGTAGCTCGAAACAATTCGAGTTATCTCGTCAAACCGATTAATTACACACATATTAAAAACCTCGATTTGCTTACTTAATTGAAAGAGTTAATACATATTAAAAATAATATTTGACGAAAGATTGAAGCTATAACAACAGTAATTACAGAATATACTCACACAAGGATATATAGCATCGATGGCCTCTCTGAGGGCCGTAACAACATTAGTTTTTTTCTCTTTAAACTTCTCTAGTATAGCTTGCACACACGCACAGGCGTACGGGGAGAATTTGTTGCGAAGACCTGTCGCGACCATGCCGAGGAGACGACCGCCTAACGCTACCAACATAACATTTGTGTCCTTTGATATCACCTGGAAATATAAAATAAACATTTTGTTAATGTTTTCATCATCATCATCATCATCAATAGCTTATAAATGCCCACTGCTGAGCAAAGCCTCTTCTCACACGGAGAAGGATTGAGCGTTAATCACCACGCTTGCTCAATGCGGGTTGGCGATTTCAAACTTATAATTAGAAATTATAAGTTCAGGTTTCCTCACGATTGGGCTCGCTGTCATTGCAGCGGTAAGTCCCCTCTTTGAGGAGTGGCTTGAGAGACGCTACGGCGTCCTCACCTACCGCCTGACGCAGGTGCTTACCGGACACGGAAGTTTCGGTAGGTTCCTGTTTCGGATTGGGCGGGAGGAAACGCCCGGGTGTCATCACTGCGAGGATCGCCCGGAGGACACGGTGGAGCATACGGTGGCGGTGTGTCCTGCGTGGACTGAGCACCGCCGTGTCCTCAGGAATGTGATCGGCGACGGCGACCTCTCGCGTCCGGCTCTGGTTCAGACCATGGTACGGAGCGACGGGCACTGGGATGCCGTCTCCTCCTTCTGCGAAGCAGTCATGCTAGCTAAGGAGGAGGCGGAGCGCGTGAGGGAACGAACCTCCTCACGACCCGGCCGTCGCGAGAGACACTCCGGGCGTCGGGGATCGCGAGACGATCTCCGGCCACCGTAAGCACGGGCCTGCGGACGGCGAGCACGGGTGACTCGCCGCCCGACCAGAACCAGACCCGAGCGTACGGCGCGTCGCGTTCCGCGCGCGCCTCAAGGAGCCATCAGACCACCACAGATGGGGCCTAACAGGGCTGACGCCGATACGGAGCCGCGGAAGACTAAACGGTTGCCGGGGCTCCGGCTCGAAGTGCAAGAGTAGGAACGGGGTGGTTTTTAGTCAGTAAGAGTCTGACACTCCCTCCCGCCTCACCCGGGCGGGAGAAGTCATTGGATGATTTTCCCCCCTCAAAAAAAAAAAAAAAAAGGGAAACCTTCACGATGTTTTTCCTTCACCGTTTGTCAGTGGTGTCTAAATAATCTTAGAAAGTACATATAACTCGGAAAAAGTCACATTGGTACTTGCCGTTGGTAGGTTTCGAACCCGCACCCTCATGCATGAGAAGTGGGCGTCTTAAACCTCCGGGCCAATGTTAATGTTTTATGGAAAACTTAAAAAAAAAGTGTGGCACGGTATTGATAGGTTGTCCATAACATAATTATTATTGTACATCTGTGATAGCAACTAATGTGTCTTCTGAATCTTCGATATGTAATAAGACCATTGCTATTGCAAATTCCTATTAGTAAAAACACATGTTTGATATTCTCGACCCAATATTTTTAAGATTAACCTCGACTACTCAAAGTAATTTTATTGTGTATGTTTTAAGTATGTACCTAATGTAATATTTTGGTTGTTCATAAATACGGATATATTGTTTCGGGCACTGATTCGCATTCTGTACCTACTTATGTATATTTTGTATTTCTCAGTTACGTGTAATGTAAATTGTTTTTGAGAAATAAACGTCTTAAACTGAAAAAAAAAGAAAAAACTTTTAGTCCTAATGTTAATAGGACACCCACTACAGGATACCTGGTTTCAATTAAAAGGTGTTTACAACACTGTAACAAGCTTTGCGCTTTGGGAAAAACCGTATCACTTCATGTTACCTTTTTCAAAGCTCTAACTAAGTCAGCATAGTCTCCAGGTTCCAGTTTAGGAGCGGACTTGAGGAGGTTCTCCAGTACGTCCAGGGCTTCCTTCCTCTCCTGCCACTTCTTGGCTTCCAATTTGTCATAGAAGTCCTTCGGCAGTTTGGATAGGATCTCCACTGGGTCCAGTAAATCGTAAGGGTCCATATCCCCTGAGTCTCCGCCGCCAGTTTCGGCGTCGTCGTCTTCTGTCGTGCCTAAAATATTGTTTATAGAAAGAATAAGAAACAATATAATTGTCTACTATTAACATTGGTACTTTGACTTAGATTTTATTGAGACAGCTGACAACTTTTATCATATATGAGAAAGTAAAATCTTTCATTACTATCCTATATGATGTCTTTTTATTTTTTTCTAATATTTTATTCTTAAAATTTGAAATATCTAATAAATTTTTAATTACTAATCACAACTACAAATAGTTTTGTTGTTATTTTGCTAATACCACCTTAACCAATGTCCTTACCATCAGCACAGTCAGCAGCAGGAGTATCCCGCACCCTGTTCTGCTGCGAGCGGAGGTACCGGGTGGGCTGCGCCCCTCCCCCGCTGCCGCTGAACGACTCCCTCAACTCCTGCTGTACCACTGCTTGTAGGGACGCTATGTGAGGCTCTATGGCTGCTCCTATCCATCTGAGGACGAAGTTTGTTACTTTCTGTTTAAATATTGAAACAGCTTTCTCATACAGATGTTTCATCAGTCAAAAAAGTCAGAGTCAGTAAAAAAATCTAAGGTAATGCATGCCATAAAGCATGCCACTCATAGCTACTTTGTGGATATCGGTACTCGCAAGTTGCGCGTCGCTCACTAATTTATATTTATGTTACATTTGCCACCGCGATGATATATATTTTATTAGTATGACAGTATGAATTGGTATGCATAGTCAACAAAATATAAGGATATTTTGACTTCATATTTATAGTACCAAAGGATTTTTGTTGATATTTTCTCTGCACCACAATTGAACAATATAACATCGTAATTTTGTACCATATCGCAATATAATTAAAATTCAAATTACCTGTGCATTTCAATAACGAGAGCTTTCATTTCATCTCGCACACCTTTGTCTCTGTCTGACAATAATACAGGGATCTTCTTCACCATAGGTTTGATGGCTATCACTTTGTTACCAAACTGTTTCAATGCCGTGTGTAATGCTGACACACAAGCTGCCACCACTTTGGGATTCTTCTGTTCCATACCTTTGATCAATTCTTCTTCCACGATTTCATGTTTTTCTATTTCTACGTACATTAGTGTTATCTGTAAAGAGTTTCGTTTTTTAAAATAAATTTAAAGTATCCTTGATTGATGATGTATGCAAGCAAGTGCGACTGTCTGGCAAAGGGTCTCGGGTTCGATTTCCGGGTCGGGCTAATTATTACTGGGTCATAAAATTCTCAGTAGTAGCATGGAGTCTGGAAATGTGTCCGGTATATTGCATTAGGCTCACCCCCTATTACATAGGACTCTTAACAGAAATAGTGAAAAATGGGTGTTACAATGTACAGGTGCATTAAGTGCCGTAATGTGTAAAAGGCAGAGGCGGTACCCCTTTCGGGGGTAAAAGGCGTTATGTAATGTTATGATTACATTAGGTATGTTATGCCAGAATTAGAATATTTGATGTTCTATTGTCTCTCTCCCTTTAACTATTAAGACGACATGAGAGTAGTCGACACGAAACGACGTCGTTAATTTATTGTGATCCTTTCTAGGGATCAACCAAATTCATATTTTTGTATATAATCAAATTACAAATTCTTTTTGCCATTGTAATATTTCATTATATATATTTTCATCGTTTGATTTGTGTATCACTATTTATTTTTCAATATCTTAAGGAAAATCAGTCCAGGTTCATTGTATTCGATCATAGGACATTGACACATTCAATTATTCACTTTAAAAGTGACCTAGATGCAGTTTATATTGAACTGAAAGCAGGTTAAGCAAACCACAGTATTAATAAAGGAATTAATATGAAAAATAATAATTGTATTGCGGTTATACTTTTGTATTGTAGTTTAATTTCCTTGTTATGTATGAGTGACCCAGGTGTGACTTATGAGATTTCTGAAGTTTTATGCGAAATCTGCTGTCACCATGCTTTGTCATTTAACGTTTTGTAAGCTTATAGATTTTTCGGAAAGAAAATGGAGAAAGGAAAAGTTGTACCGAAGAAGTGATTCGTCCTTTGCATACAAAACATTCAATCAATATTTATTTACCGAAAATATATTTAGGTAGAGGACTATATAAGCATAAAATAAAAAAGCTTTTCAACTGTTATATGTTTCATGTAATAGGGACCGGTTACCATGCACTATAATCGGTAATCGGGAATCCAACGTAACGCTCTTTACATGGCGACTCTTCGACTAAAGAAGCAATGAAGCAAAACAATCTTTATATATGATCGACCGGCCATGATGAAACGATAAGATCAACATCATTATTATATTGTTATCTTCTGTCGGCAAATCATTCAATTGATTCGATACCGAAGACCTTCGGCCATAACTGGGTATCATTTAACAGCTGTTAACACAATCAGAATGCAGTCTTGGACGCGCTACTTATGAGGAGATGCTGTTTTAGTTGTGAGGTCAATGGTATTGAATACCATCTCATTTTAGTGTGCATTCGTTTACAAAACTATAAACTACGTTATTTGTATAGTAATACATTGAGACTATCAAGTTAGCATTTAGCCTTGGGTCTAGTCATTATTAGATTTTTTGCAGCTTGGGTATCCACATTTATGTATGTTTTTGCAATGTATTAGATTTCTGCTGGTGTATTACCTATAGAAGATACAAGGCATCATCATTATTAGAAGACGTCAACTGCCACAAAGGAGATATAACGCAACGCCTTTTTAACGCCGAAGGTAGGGTAAAAATGCAATATATAATGTAACATCTATTTTCACCAGGCATGTTACGTTAATCCTAAAGTTCGTTTAGGTGCATCCACACAAATATTACAAACCTGTAGTGCAAGATCCTTAGTTTTAGTCTTGGGCGCTGCGATGCACTTGGCGACGATGCCAGACATCACCTCGCCGGTCGTTTTGCCGGCATGCCCGCAGTTCTCAACGAACACCAGAGCAGCTTCCAAACCTAAGACAAGAATTAAAACATTTAATTCTCTTTTAAAATCCTGGGATTGCTATAATAGTCCATCGTCCAATATTAAATAGATGAATTCATGGAAACTTCTACGGCGGTTGTATGAATAATCATTAAAAAATGTACTATTTTAAGTGCATGTAAATAATATCCTCTATGAATGACAGGCCCGATTAAAAAACATAAGTATCGTTCAAAGTGTCAGATTTATCATAATTAGTATGGTTTCTCGTTTCAAGTATGTATTTAGTATTTAACAAGTAACCTTCAAAAGGACTTCACTTATGAGGTCAGTGTTCACGATTCAACCCGTCAAGGGCGCCCTCTGTCATTTGATCCCTAAATCGAGTTCAATAATTAATTCAATTGAAATCTATATCAACAATAGACTTTAAGTTCAACTGCAGCCCTTTCAAATACATACTTAGTACTTTGAAGTAATTTCCATTGCGTGGCTGAAGGGTTTCCGTGAAAATATTTATCGGTCGACGCCCTTACGTGTAGTGTGTCGACGGTAACGCACAAACAATGAAAAACATTAACATTGATCGGTATTTCTGTTATCAAATTGGAACAAGTTTGTTAAAAGATTGTTTTAATTCCTTTTAAAGAGAATTAGTTTATGTGTATCGTTCGTTAATGTACTTTGTGAATCTTTGCTTCTTTGCAATACACGTCTTACATAGATGTATGTGTATGTGTAAGCAATATGCAGCGCATATTCATTCGTCTGTGACCGAATTTTGATGCCGACAGCCAATACGAGTAGATCGCCAACAACGCAAAAGATTAAAGTGCTTAATTGCGTGCTCCGTTAGCCGTAGGTATCTGTCTGCAAAAATAACCACATTTTATGTTTATTTTTTCCTTATTTTGCAGTTGTTTAAATTTCAATAACTGCTGATGCATTCAAAGTCCAAGTTCTATGTTATCGAAGCTGCATACGAATAGAC
Source organism: Spodoptera picta (assembly GCA_038387885.1). NCBI lineage: Eukaryota > Metazoa > Arthropoda > Insecta > Lepidoptera > Noctuidae > Spodoptera > Spodoptera picta. Next base: position 722,315 of record JAZHFQ010000308.1, read on the forward strand.
TTGATGTTATCATATCCGCACTGCATATAACAAAGGAATACAGTTAAACCAAACATTGGAACACCTTTCTTCAATAATACTAACAATTGGAGTGACATTCATATAAAGACAACGCGACTTTTTATAACTGGATAAAGTATAAACTTCATTCATCTATATTATTTACCTATTTCCCATACGTTTCGACTCGTCACGTGACGATACCATACAACAAGCTGAACTTCGCATGTGATTAAACATGTGACAAAGGAAACCTTGCGATAATTACTCAAATCGTAGCAAACGGAGACATTTTGAATTGGATTATAAATAAATACCGAATTTAAAATGAGTCATATGAGGCTACACACCAAATGACAATGGTAATGACCTTTTATGGCTAACTAGAAAGTCGCTTCATATACCTACAAGATATTTATGTCTATAAAATTCTTCGAATCACTTGCGTGAAATGTAATACTTATTGGACGTAAATCGATTAATAGAAAGTTACAATCCGAAATAGTATAATCGAGTACGAATGACGAGTACGGCAAGCATTTCAATTATGATCTTAGACTAGGTCTAAACTCTGAATCGAGTAAGCATTACAGATATATATAACCGCATAAAAAATCTGCTTCACTAAGTACCGTTGCTAATTACATTTTTGATAGAATTAGAGGTAAGGCATTAAACTACTTTAGTAGGCTCATCGGTTTTGTCTGCGTTACCGGGAGGTAAGTACTTAGCCAGTGTTATTCCAAACTTTTGTCTGCGTTACCCAGATAAAAGTAACCTGTGTTATTCCAGACTATAATTCAGTTTTCTGTAACAATTTTCTTCATACACCGAAACTATGCCATTTGTAATATCTATTTCAGCCCCAATAAAGGCGAAAAAAAACTTGGAAATTGCCCCTTCAAGTAATTTGAGACCATAATAGTCTTAGCTAGTGCTTGTTTACTCATTTAGGCTAGCTGGAGGATGAGTCAATGACATGGGGACATTGGCTGTTATAAAATAACTACAACAAATGTAGAATACAATCTCCTATCCATCGCTAAGAATTGTTTACAAAGGCCAAATGTAGCTAGCCTTTGATTTATTAGTGCTTGAAATGGCCTCAAGAATAAGTATATAAACAATCTACTAAACTATTTTCACATTCAAGAGGGAAAAATTCCATTACTATTTGCCTTAGTTACGATGAACCTGTATAAGAATATTCCATTCAACGAAAAACTGGGTCCCCTATGTGGCTTTTGTATTCGGTATGAAGAATTGCGAATTGAAACCATTTTGTTATCGAATCGGTTTCGCCACACGACTACGGGTAATGATTTTAAACGGTACTAATAAAAGATGCTACATTTAATACACAAAACGATTTCAGAGAGTATTCTAGAATCATTCATTTAAAATTGCATTGTCTTATTTTAACTGTTCTTATTGCACTTATGAATATTTCTTAATTTTCAAATTTGAATGGGAATCTCATTTGGAGTTCAGACGGTCGGTACCGTGGCTAAGCGATCAGTTAATGCACTGTATGTCACGGGTTCGACGACCGCTCTGTACTAATATTTTGTATCATTATTGATGAGGTTAACGGTACAACGAGATATTGAGATAAGTGCAGTCTTTTGTTTTTATGGAATAGGAGGCAAACGAGCAGTCGGATCACCTGATGGTAAGCGATCAGCGCCGCCCATGGACACTCGCAACACTAGAGGAGTCAGGTGCTTTGAAATCATTCATTCTTTACATAATAGATTTTGCCATAATCTCCACGCGTATAAAGCGGGTTTGAGATTGCAGATCAAAAAGATCAGATTTATTTGTGAACGCAGAAGAATGAACTCTGACCAATGATCATAATGACTGATGAGTGACGGGTCACGGCTGTAACAGTCTTTTCGTCGGGTCTTACAATTTGTAGAAGAATAACAGTGGTTGGTGACTAATGCATTTTATTCTGCCCTAACCACACTATAAACCACCCGCACGACCTAAGTCGCTTAAATCAAATAAAATTATATATCTTAAATCAAATATCAAAACAAAAAAAAAAATAAAAAATCAAAAGGCAAGTGACGTCTTAGCAGAAATAATTCGAGGAAGCCATATTGTAATAGGCTACAATACCATTCTAGCGACAGTAATGGCTACAGGAAGCAATAACTCTTTAAGCCAGACACCCTCAATTGAGTTTAACTGAGCAATTACCAAGGAATTATGCAAACTACTTGCTTTACTTGACGCTATTCTGATTTCTATAACGTCTTATAAACAACGACTCATGTGAAATGATGTACCTACTTACCTAGGATTTTTATTGAATGTCTGTGTATGGGATACCATGCTTCCTCGCAAGTTTTGAGAAATTTATTTCAAACGATTCTGGTGTGTGTGTGTGTGTGTAATGAATGATTAATTATTTTATTTGAACCTAAACCCTTTTTTTATAAAACAATGTTTCAGTCTACATTTTAAAATCAGATTTTAATCCAAATAGATTCTAATTAGTAACATTTTAAACATAGTGAGATCCTTTTGTGTGATTTTTTATAACTGTTCAATCCCCAAGCAATCAATGGTGACCACTCTCTACTAACTCCATTATGGACTTTATTTCCGATGTTTAGAGACTACTTTTGTATGAACAAATTTTCGGTATGATATATCATAATATCAATGTATTAACTGATGTAATATTGTTTTACAGATGTATTGATGTACTTGTAGGACTTTTTTTGTACATCAATATACTACACCTTATCTTATACTATTATATACAACGGAAGAGTTTGTTTTTTTGTTTGTTTTCGAACGCGCTAATCTCCGTAACTACAAGTCTGATTTGAATAATTATTATTGTGTTGGATAGTGCATTTCTCTCAGGGCTCAGCCCTGAGAGAAGCCGAAAACAGGACAAGATGGAGGGAAATAACACATAGAGCAATGAAGGCCTTTCAGGGGCCTTCAGAAATGAAGCAAGCGATCGAGAAGAAGTGCATTTATCGAGGATAGCTACAGGCTATAAAACATCACGCTAGGACCAATAGGAGTTGAGCAGACCGTGTGAAACCGCGTGGAAGTAGGTAGTTATAAATATAGACAATCTTCATCTTGATACTGTCACAATTTATTACATAACCAACCTAATTTCTAGCATGTATTAAATAAAAAAGGTATTTGTTAGGAAAATACCATTAACATAACTAAATGTCTTCACATAAAAAACAACGTCTATAGGAATACAAATTGCTTTTACAACAAAAATAAACATGTTTTTATATAAATATACCTTTTAAAATAATTTAGTTTATACCTATTGGACACGGAAACGGATTTGTATTGGTTTAATTTACACTTTTATGGACTACCTTTTCTCATTGATTCATTATTTTTTACCAAAAGGTAAACTCCCTAAGGAACTCTCTTTGAATCAGAAAAGAGACTGTTTAAATGAAAAGAACTGTCATTCACCATTGGACTGTAAGTAAATTAAGAGTTTTGTAACTAACATCATGGGTTAGATAACGCAATAATGATTTCTCTGATAACAATCCCTCAGCATAAGGATGTTCATCAGTAAAAAAATATCAATAAGAAATCGTTTTTTTATTCTCTCTTAGAGAATAAATATTTTTGTGTAGTTAATTTAAATATTTTTTTTTTTTTTTTTTTCCTCTTTGGCAAACGAGTCTCCAAAATGATCTTGTCGACTATACTGCCAGTGTCCAGTGGTGACGGTAGTTTAATGAACCGTCGAAATTAACTTTGTGGTAGTTTTTAGTTGTTAGTAGCTGAAAGGACAAAACATTTGGGTTAGTGACATATAGTTATTATCAACTATTTTACTGTATATATACAGAGGTGTAGAAAACAGTTGAGGGGACATACACAATACAGACAGATAAGTATGTACATCATTTACATTATTGAACACCGTCATATCTTAATCTCATTTTCATTGATGAATTTACTTAAACAATGGATTAGTTTATGGGAAAAGTGAGTAAAAAGGAGGTGGAAATTGATTGGAAGCGGGATTTGGATACTGGGGAGTTTTTGATAAAGGTCAAAGGATTGGGAGTTTAAGGGGCACGAAAAAAACATATGATCTAAAGTTCCCTCGTCAAGGCCGCATTCGCACAGTGAGCTGTCGCGGACGCGGATCTTGCTGAGGAAAACCGGACTACTACAGTGGCCGAGTCTGAGCCTACACAAGGATGAAATAGTGTGACGGGTAAGCTTAGGGTACTTGGAAAACCAAGGCTTCCGTCGGATGCCAGGCTGGACACCAGCATAGTAGGATCCTTTATGCTTGGAAGATTCTACCCACACTGCAGTCCATGACTCAAACAGCTTGTGTTTGGTATCGGCACGTATGTCATACCCGTACACAACGTAGTGTTGACGTTCGACATCGTTAGAGGCCGCAAATTTGGCCAACGAATCCGCACACTCGTTACCACGTATGCCAGAGTGGCCAGGGATCCAAGCGATCTCGATATTTATGCCATCATTGTAACAGGAAAAAAGAAGCGCCTTTATCTCTACAACCAAACTGCTATGGGTTCGGGTATGGAGCTGGTCTTGGTTGAGAGATTGTAGGCAACTTCGGGAGTCAGAGAAAATAATGGAATTCTTAAGGTTGTGCGCTCTAATAAATTTGACTGATTCCAGAATGCCAATGCATTCTCCCGTGAAGACAGATGTTTCCGGGGGGCACTTGGAAAGAAGGGCGATCTTCGAATTTTGGAAGTATGCTGCTACTCCTGTACATCCGTTTCGGGATAGTTTAGACGCGTCCGTGAAGAAAACATTCCAGCCCTTCCAGAATCTGCTCAAAGCGCGTCCAAACTCGCCCGCAGCATCCACCGAGTATTTCGAGATGCCAAGTCCTAGAATCAGCTTTGGCCTGAAGTGAATAACCTCATATATGGAAGAGAAAACCGGGAGTACAGGATATTGACTGATAGGTGCAGAGAGGTTTTTAAGTTCTCTGTACCTGACGATCACGGGAGGGACGGGTTTATTATTCCAATAGGAAGAGGAGCTAAAAGAACAGTGGATTTGTTCCAGGATAGGAAGCAGAGGATGTGATGAGAGGGAGAGAACTTTTGAAATGAAACGGTCTGCCAGGTATTGTCTTCGAAGGTTGAGGGGAGGCTCTACACATTCAACCTGAAGAGCATTTATGGGGGATGATTTCATAGCTCCGATAATTATTCTAAGGCATTTGGCCTGAATGGAGTCTAGTTTTTTTAATGCACCCTTATTGCAAGGAACAATAAGGAAGCAACAATAGTCCATTACGCTTCTGACCAATGCATTGTAGATGAGCTTCAATGAGTAAGAGTGGGCACCCCACCAAACCCCGGCCAAGGCTCTGAGTAAGGATACTGAGCGTTCACACCTTCCAACCACGGTGTTTATGTGGTCCACCCCAGACATCTTTGAGTCGAGATAAACTCCCAAAAATCTAACACTGCTTTTGATCGGGATAGCCTGACCGTCTATCTCTATACAAACATCCGGAGTGCGTCGTTTGCGTGTAAAAATGATAGCTGAGCTTTTTGGGGCGCTTAAAGATAACCCGTGATTAAGTAGCCATTGGTGTAATGAGGCCAAAGAGACATTGATGGAGTGAGCAGCGTCTGTTATAGAGCTGTTGGTAACCATTAGTGCGATATCGTCGGCATACTGAAGGACATTACAGTTAAAATTTAAACAGGAGGGGAGGTCATATGTATAAATATTATAAAGGATGGGACTAAGGACTGACCCCTGAGGTAAACCTTTCCAGGAGGACCTCTGTACTGGGTTATCCTCAGGAGTTCTCAATTGGAGGGTACGATCGGAAAGGATGCAGCCTATTATTCGGCAGATTCTACTCGGGATTCTCAGCTGTTGCAGTTTCTGCCTGAGAAGGGGTAGGAGGACAGAATCATAGGCCGCTGAGATGTCCAAGAAAACCGCGACCAGCGACTCCTGCCTGCTAAGGGCCAGTCGGATGGCTGACGTGAGAGTACCTACACTGTCAGCCGTACCCAGACCTTTCCTGAAGCCGAACTGAGTCGCCGGAAGCAGCCTCTGGCTTTCTACCAACCATTCAAGGCGGTTTTTGATGAGGTGTTCAAATGATTTAATGAGTATGGACGATAAGGCAATAGGTCTGTACGACGAATGGTCACCAGGATCTTTGCCAGGTTTTAACAGCGGCATAATAACCTGAACCTTCCATGTAGGAGGAATATAGCCTGACGCAAAGCAAAAATTGACTAAGTCAAGGTAGTACTGTTTCGTTTTGGTTCCTGCCTTAGTTAAGAAGGAGTAGGGGAACCCATCAATTCCTGGTGCCGAGTCCTTTACACGATTGAGCACAGTTTGGAGTTCTTCAAATGAAAACTCTAAATCGAGCGTATCATGAATCTCGTGTCTCTCGATCTCATAAGAACTCAGGCAGCATTCATCTGCACTAGGAACGTATGTTGGGGCAATACTATTAAGAAAATTGTTATTCAGAGATTCGGGTAAAGTGGAGATAGAGGGAGGTTTGGTGGAGTTCCTAAAATTTTTTACTCTCTGCCAAACTGTGGATATTGGTGTGGATGGGCTTAGGGAACCACAAAATCTCTGCCACCCTTGTCTTTTCTTTTTTTTGAACAATTTTCTTGACTTAGCCAAAATTCGCTTGAAACTTAGGAGATTTTCCAGGTTCATACCTTGGTTATATGTCTTTTCAGCTTCATTCCTAGCTCTTATCATGGCAGTGCATTCACTATCCCACCATGGAGGGGAAGGAATTTTGCCTTTTGGTGTGCTTTTCACCGGAAAGCAGTCTTCACCTGTAGAAGCTATCAGGTCCGAAAATTTAGAAAAGCACTCCAAAGCATTCTCGGTATTTACTGGTGGAAGGAAAGAAATACGGTGGTCTAATAGTTTTGAAAAAAGATCCCAGTCTGCTGAATTTAAACGATATTTTAGTAGGGGGGAAGGGGTTTATCTGGAATGGATTTTGAAGGATTTTTAATTATGATGGGATAGTGGTCACTACCATAGGACAAATTTAAACAACTCCAGTTTAGCATGCCAGCCATAGCAGGCGAGCAGAAGGTCAAGTCAACACAGCTGTTTCTTTGACCAAATGCAGACCTACGAGTAGGGCTGCCATCATTAATGACACACAAGTCGAGCTCGTCCAGCATCTCCACTAATTCATTACCCATTAGATCGCATATATCTGAACCCCATCTATAATGGTGGCAGTTGAAGTCACCCATTACAAGCAATGGGCCACTTACCACGGATAGCAAATTTTTAATTAACCTAATGTGATCAACATGAGGGTGTGCAATATAAAATACAAATATATTTATGTCCTCAGCCTTAACAGCGACAACATTGATGTCATCGCCAACGAAGGGTAGAGGGATCTGGGTGAAGGGCACTTTGTTATTAACTAACAAAGCACAACCTCCATAACCATCAGATCTGTCATGTCTGACAACACTGAAACACGGGATCCCGAAATTAATATTGGGTCGAAGCCATGTCTCAGCAATGCCACAAATCGATGGTTTAAATTTATTAATCAAGTGGAGTAAGCCACTCTTCCTGGGAAGAGTACTCCTCACGTTCCACTGAAGCAGTGTTAGAGGTAGGAATTTTACAAATATAGTCTAAGATTGTAGAAAGCTTGTGTGCCACGTGGTCAGGTACATTTTGGGCAGGGTTTGATAGAACTGCCATGAGCATATCAGAAACTATATTTAGTATGTGTTTGGAGCTACGAATGTTGGTTCCGGATTCCATAGGGAAAGCGCAACCATTTTTGGATGGGGAGTAAGAGTAATCCTGGATAAGGGCCTGATGGGCCTTCTTATCATAGCTGGGGGGAAGGGGAGCATGTGACTTAGGTTTGAGATGAACTGTTTTTTTATAGGACACTCTTTGTTGGGATGGTGATTTATTAGGAGACGAATCTATAAGGTTGACTGATCTTGAAACCTCAGCATAAGACCTTTTAACCATAGGGAAAACCTGGCTTGCTTCCATATACGAAATAGATTTCTCTGCCATCAAAGCTTTGATGCTCTTCTGGCGTCCTAATTCAGGGCAAGCTTTGTCATTGGCAAAGTGGTTGCCATTACAATTGATACAATGGGCAGTATCGGCTGAAGTCTGGCATCCATCACCTGGATGGTCCTGCCCACACCTGAAACAACGCGGCTTCGAGCGGCAGAGAGTGCGAGTGTGTCCAAAACGACAACAGTGATAACATTGTATGGTGGGATATGCATACAGTTCTACCGGAAGTGCTGAGTAAAAGCAAAATACCTTTTTGGGTAGGGTTTGACCATCAAAGGTAAGCACTACAGTTTGGGTAGGTTTCCATTCGGTTCCGTTGATTGAAGTGATTCTACGATTCATCCTCCTTGCCTTTATCACTGCCCCACAGCCGGTGGGAACCTTGATATTTCCAATGATCTCGTCCTCTGTCCATTCAACAGGGACGTCCCTCACAATACCCATTCGTGTTACATTGAATTGAGGGATTGAGGTAACATAGCTTTGAGCCACCATACCATTGACCAAGAAACTATTTGCATCCTGGTGCGACACAAACTCAACTGAAACTCGGTTCCTTCCCAGCCGTTTAACACCACCGCTCTTAACATTGTTAATGTTTTGTTTCATCAGAAACATTCCGGACTTAACCGGGTGTAGTGTGGTGCCAGACGTCTGAGAGTCCTTAAGGGACACATATACTACATAAGGAGGGTTATCCCTGGCCGTATAACACTGTCTACCATATACACTTTTCGCCAGTTTTGGAGGGTTATTCATGGAGATAGGAGGGGAGCCTGCATGTCGTTTCCGACTGTTGGTGGGTTCTAAGTCCATTCTTTCAAAATTTGGTGTATTGGGAGGAAGGGTAATGGTCACAATTGTTTCTGTTTCGTATTCCGGCGACTTATCGGGAGGATCGGGTGGCTTCTCTTCGTCCATTTTGGGGATAAAAAGTAGGAAGAGGAAACAAGTGGAAAAACTTACTTAAAACTACCAATACCGAGATAAAACTTACGGACACAGTTAATTAGACAACACGACAACACAGAACTTAAAAGATTTCAGTTCACACTGAGGGGGATCACTAAAATAGTCAACAAACGTAGGAAAACGACAAAAGCACGTGCGTAACCTTCACCGCTACCAACGAAAAAAAAAGCAATTTAAATATTTGTTGATGTTGAGTCAATGAAAACATGACACATATTTCAAAAGAACTTATCAACTAAAATATTTTTATATTATTTACTTTCTATGTCACTTCATTGTATGTTTTATTATTTTAATGATAAAAAATACTTGTTTAAGTAGTTTAGATAATTATCATAATCATGTGCATCATTTAAATGATGCACATGAAGATACTCACTATTTAACTCGTCAAGTACCGTCATTATAGATACAATTATAGAACAATAGGTTGCGGTCACCGGTGACCGCTTGGTGTTTGACAGTTTAAGACACAATTCTTTTATGAGATAAGCGGGTAAACGATCAGACCCAGATCAGATCACTTGTGCACCTGTGTAGGTGCACAAGATTAACAATATGAAAATTGTTGGGGATTCAGATATTGGGGAGGGGGATAATCGAGCCTCTGGTAACCTCACTCACATGAGGAAACATAACACAAGTGTCATTTTACATCAGTTCTCTGTGAGGCCACAGTATCACTCTGGTCCAACCAGCCCATTGACATTTATGAATCACCAAGAACCCAAATAACTCAAAAAAGAACAAAATATGAAGTTTTGCACATACCTCTCTCCTGAGCCACCGCATTGCTGTCCGTAACAAACTTCTTGATCAATCCTAAGTATTTGTTCCATTCCGGTGATTTCTCATCATCAATCTGGTTGAATAACTTGATGGCCTCTTCGTAACCTGCGACCCTGGCCTTCCATAACTTGTGAACACATTTCTCATCCGTCGGCAATTTCTTATATTCATTCTCATCCTCCATTTTGTGATGTCAATGTCAAATTTTGATTTCAAAACTGTTGACAAAAAAAGTTAAATGTAAGTTATTGGTAGTTAGCAGAAAGAAGCAGAAGATGAAAAACTTGTGGTTGAATGGTAGATATTTTACATGCAAGTTGATAGGTGTCATAATGTAAACAAATTATGCTCTTGCAGCTGCACCTGTTTAAAATAAAATGTTGTAATCCATGATTGTCTTTCTATTGCAAAGAGGCTAGAGTTCCCATGAATGAATGTATTTGTGTTACAAAATTGTTAAGTAAGTACATTTATTACCTATAATAAATACACTTATGAACCGAATATGCATTCATATTCCGCTTACTGCATTTTTTCACGATTTTTATAACCTTTTGACTGCTGCGGTTGGCTATAGCCAACAAACTGAACGCACATTAAAATAATGTATTCTTGTCGGCTGTGGTCAACTGTGACGGATCACATCATATTTTATTTGTCAGCTATAGCCGACTATGGCATTTAACTCGTCAAGTACCATCATTATAGACACAATTATAGAACAATAGGTTGCGGTCACCGGTGACCGCTTGGTGTTTGACAGTTTAAAAGGTTAATAATAAAAACAATTTATTATCTAGCACAATTTATTATCAATTAGAATTTTATTGGAAATGAGATTCTTATTTACAAACTACAAAACAAATACATAAGTAATTATTTTTTCAGAAATTCTCATTCATATTTTTAATTCAAAGTTTCAGTGAGATTAGATTAGAATTACATTTAACACCAAATCATGATATGAAGCTAAGTCATAAACCTATATCTTAGTCAATAACTATGCGCAGTTTATGGTATAATGAGGGTAAAAATAAGAAATACCTTATGTGGGTACGAGACTTGTAAACATGTTTCCTTTAAAGGACTCAAGTTAGCCCTGAATAAAATTACATGTGAATAATTTACAAATTGCATTTGACCTTTTAGCACAAGATTGCAGTTTTCCTAACAAGGTCATGAATGTTTCTTACTAAATAAGGGCTGAACAAAGATTGTATGCAAAACTTCAGATACCATGCAGAGTTATCAATATTCTCAGAACAATACTATGGTAAACAATGTCCATGCAATACACCTACTGCAGAATTACAATATCAATGAATATTAACTGACTCATACATGCAATGTGCAGCTAAACACCAACTAACGTGGACTCATTGTTATACTTTCTTAGTGTGTAGGTGTACAATTCGAACAACTACAACCAAATAAACAAGTCACAAAATACGTTAGGACGTAAGAAACGGTGATTCAACCGACCTAACGACACCTGCTTTCCAATATTATCATGGCTACCTGGCCAATTTTGCGGAACAAATACTTAATTATGAGCCGGTTCATTTATAGCTGTGCCCGTTTTACATCGAGATGTGAAATTGGATCGCATCTTAGCCGACTGCGAACGCCCGACAAACGGTCACTTTCTCACTTTACAAACAAATCCAATCAAATGTCAGGAAACTTACCGTTACCAAGGTATTATCAACAGTTCCTCTTGATAAAACTATGTTTATTAAAACTAAACAACATAAATGATAGTTAGGTCACATTATCCAGCAACAAGCAATATTTTAACCGACAAAAAGAAATGCCTTTTTCTTTTTCGTCGTCGTTTTTTTAAGTTTGCAAAATGAAAATGGACGGAAGATTTATGTTGCCATCAATTAAAATTCGTTTCGAAACCTAAACTGTCAAAATCATGACCAATGTTTAAAAATCATTAAAAATATCTCAAAATATATTTATAGTTTTTGCAACAAACATTATTATAAATTAAACTAATCCTTATTTTAAGAAATAAACGTTGAGAAATATGGAAAGTAAAACCTGGCAAACGTTTACAAAGCGAACATTATTAAGTACTGATCACAAATACAGAGCCCAGTTGCTCGGTTCTAGTATCGTTAATAACAACATTATTTCATTAAATGTTCCGAGGTCATTATTTTGTGGATTTTTGTTTTATTGATCAATAAAAAGTATTATTATTCGAATAAAATAATAACATTTCCTTGGCATATGGCAACACTGATAAATGTCTAATGCATCCTATTCGGTCTCTGTAATCATTCGTTCTATTGTTGATTATGTTCATTCTTCGGTATATCAAGAAATCCGAGAATATTTTCACAAAATAAAATAGTTCGTTCTGAGAACATCAGCGAGCGAGACGTGTGTCGCATCGTTATCGTGACAACTGTGCGTTCGCAGTTCTAACAGTCGACGAAAATAAATAATACTGCTGTATGTAATTGTTTTGATTTCATTATAGCTATTTGTGCGTTGAAATTTTGATAATGATGATGGAGTAATTATATGGAGCGTTAAAGCTTATTTTAAATAGACTAAATAAACAACAGTGGTGTGTTTTCGTTCGGCGTTGGGGCGATATCGGAGAGAAGGGAATTCAACAGCTGTCTGTGCATAGTATGCTTCATATTGTAAGTATGTTATGCTTTTCTGAACATTTGGGTAAATCATTTCCAATGCTGGCTAAGACTTGTTATAACGCTTGTTTCAAGACTTTCGCGGAGCGTCCTTTGTTTTTGAAACGTCGACGTGAAAATTAGTAAACATTGATGTACCTATGTAAGTTATGTATAAGTAATAACATATGAGTGCTTGCTACACATACCTGTACTAATGGGTTTAAGTTGGATATTTCGTTACTATCAACGTTTCGTTTATTGGTTACCTAATAAAAACAAATAATCAAATAATCGCTATCAATGATTCCAAATTGGTTTTATTTGAGGTCATCTCAAGTATCCGGGATCATGAGAAGGTCTCAACTCTACACACTGTGCTACATAATGCAACCTACCTACTTTGTGTAGTGAGAATATTATTTTACCGGCGTCCTGTTTTGATAGGTAAGTTATCGTAATCTATGCGCCATTAACTGTGCACCGACTCGACCATGGTGCATTCATTAAATTTCTCGTAACGAGAAAGGTGCAGGCACTTCACCCTTTTTCGTTTTTATATGTATAAATTAAAGTTATTCTATACTGCGCAATTTTATAAATTCTTCATGTTATGTTGCACTTAAGTAGCTGTATACTTTCATTGTCAGGCCATCGAGCCCTTGCCAACTGCATCTTTATAATTACAACGTTAATATTAAATTTTAGATAGGTAGTTAGGTACCTACCTTGTTATCTATGTATATACCGACTATCCGAATCATTGAAAAGTTCATAATAGAAATCTTCCGAAAGCCGAAGTTGTCTGATAAAAAAATCGTAAATTCATATCAAATTGAAAATTAGAAACAATCGTAAAAACAAGATAGCAGCTAATAACGTTTTATTCGCTCCCTAATCAGAAATTGAATACAAAAGTCTTATCAGCACTATCTAGGTCTTACGTTCTTACAAACAGTAAGCCTGTCTCCAAAGCGAATTACTTATTTTACAAATCAAACCAAATGTATTCACCTATTTCAAATGCTGGCTACCTAGTATAACATCCACACCTTATTCTCACCACTAGATGTGTTAGAACCTCTTTTTATTTAAATACTGAAATTTAAAAGAAACTTAGATTTGAAGTCTTAAGAACGTATTGCTTTGGTATAAATTAAGGAAATTCGTCAAATATATTTACAAGTTCTTATTCAAATATTGTTTCGGAATATCAAATTTATTGTAAGTGCATGAGCAATACTTCTTACAAAGTCAAATAACTAGGTTAGTAACTGATAAAATAACCCAATTAGTCTATTTTGGACACCTTAAAGATATGATTCGATAAGAATCTGTGTAATTTTTCGACAATGAAAGAATGATAATCAGAGATTGCAAAAAACTACAATATCTCTATATTGTAGTTTTTTCATCACATCCAACATTTTTCGAATTATCTAGACTAGGTACTCATTCACTATCTTTCTAACCTTAACGAAAGAATTTGAAAATTGTCGCTTAGGTTATAATATTCATGATAAAAGTATCGGAACGGGACCGAATTCATAAACCTGAAATATCCGTTTTGATAAACTTTCTATAGGTAAGTTAACTTTGACTCATCCATCCTTTGTTTCAAACAAAGTGACTAACCACAGACATTTTAACACGCTTTTTAAATTACAAAGAAATCTGCTTTATTCATTGTGCATAGTTATTCGTAGGTTTTTAATTAATTCATAACAAAACGTAGTTTAACTATCTATTAGTATAACAATCATTATTTAGTTATATACGCTATAAAATATTACTACGACCATTGCTTCCAAATAAAAGCGTAATAGTTAACGTTATTGTGTCGTTAGATGGCAGGTAACTAGTTACCAGTTAAATTAAAAAATGGTTGTATATTATTCAGATAATGGACCGTGAGACACTCGATCGTAATGGTGATTTATTTATGGTCACAACTGTTACCATTGTTGTCAACAATGGTTGTGAATCACCTTTTGCATATAAAATATCAGACAAATCGTGAATCTAGATTCTTTCTTCTGATTACTCTAAATCTAGTAAGAACACCTGTTCATCACCGACCAGGAATCTCACGGTTCTTCCGCAAACTTTTTCTCTGGCCTATTCAATCAACTTTTTGTCACTGACAACGATAATTGAAGTTCGGTTAGTGTAAGGTCGTTAATTACAAGTATCGATAGCTACTCCCGGATGGTAAGGTCTACCAAATTGTGTTAGTTCCGATACTCCGATACTCGATTGCTATAACAATATTATGACGAGTAATGGAGGACAGGATGAGTGCACCAGTTTTCTCAGTATTGTAAATGTTGCCATTATATCTGAAAGAATGAGCAAAGCGAGAATTTCTTCTATTGTGCGGATAATTGTTACATTCTTTGTTTTGAAGATTCTCTTTGTTTTGTTGTGAATCTTTAAAACCAAACGAAATCAGGAAAGATTCATTTTTTTGTCACCCTGAAGATTTTACTCGTCTTCTAAAAACTTGAACGACTCCATGTTGCGGAAGTAATCGATAGAAATGAGGTATCTACGGTGCGGCGGTTACTGAAAGGCAATTAAGCCTCTATTACAGCCTTTTCAAGTGAAACTACAATAGGTGGCCTTTACTGCTGCCAATGTCGGCTAAAACTGCATATTACTTTCAAGGCATATAGTGACTCATTCATACGGTACGTTTGAACTATTCGAGTAACATTATGCAAGTATTATAATATAATGTTCTAATAAGAACACAATCATGTTTATTAACTTCAATGATCAGTCTGACCTTTAGAGTGCGACATTCAAAAAGTAAGAATATTAAAAAAAACTAACCAAAAATGCGCTATGTATGATGGACGATTCGCTTACTAATATTAATAGCGTCCATATTATTATTCCCAATGAGTGCGTTGCCCGACCTACCATACGCCACGGTCCGATCGAGAACATATTTATTGGATAAAAATTACGATCCGACCACACGCAGATGCGGGTGTTTATTCAAGTCAAGGATAATTTATTTGAAAGTGTTGTCTTTCTAGCAAAGTGTGTCGTTTTAATTGGGCTTTAAAAGTTCATTGCGCTCGCAAACATTGATTTTGCGCTAATCATAACAGAAGTGCGGAATTAAAAAATCAATACTTTTCAAAACCTTACTAGAAAATCTATGCAAGTCAAGTCGTAGTCAGCTCACACGCTACACGCGACAAGCCTGGTTGCCAGGCAGATTATACTCGTAGCATTGTTTACCACGAGTTCTGTGAAATTGGATTACGGTGACCGTCCAATGATTTAAGCCTAGGCTTAGTGTCAACCAGACACGAACATACACACAAATATTATTATATTTGATATGTTCATCGTAACTCGTTGTTTTCATCATAACTTGAACCTTTTACAGTTCCATCCTTAGTATTCATTGATATTCTTGCGTGTACCAGACTTTCCTAAGATGTCGATACATTAGCAATCAAGGTATCGTGATTAAAAACATGTTGCCGATCACGTATACGGCACACCTCACTATCGACTATGGATAGTGCAATCCCCGCTACTGAGCGGCCATGTTGCAGTCGCCATATTTGTGAATCATGCGCACGCGCGGATCGCTGGACTCTTTATTATCTAAGGATGCAGACTTGAGGACAATGCGTTTCGTCGTTAAATATTAATAGAATAATTAATGCATCCGCTGTATCTAACTACATTGTATTGTTACCGCTTCCTTGGATCGATAAGATTTTTCTTGGCTACATAATTCTGTAGGTGTAACTAACTCGTTCGTTAGTGTCAGATCCTAAATATAGGAGATCTCTTTAGATTGCCAAATAATACTTTTAGCTTCCTCTATATTTCTCAAATTGTCTACGTTTAGAATCAAAACCTAAATAAATTCTTTTGATCCCTAAAAGAACCCTATAAGGTTACTAAGAAAAGCTCTGGTATTGTAATGAGATTTATATCGGCACGGTGTGACATGTGAGCATTGCTGGGGATTCCTGCTCTCATTTGATTAATATGATGTAGGTAGTGCACGTCGTGCAAATCATCACCCTCCGTATTATAATTGAGTTCCGAAGATTTATTTACGTATGTTTTCTGAAGAGCTCCAATTTTGAAGGTCCAAATGTCTCACATTGGAGAGAATAAAATGTATTTGGGTTAAAAATAAGTTGTACTTTATTTATGAACTAAAGGGACGTCTCTTTATTTCAGTTATAAATAGAAGATTTATTTTTTAGGTTCTAGAAACATTTAAGGCACTTATTCTTTGTTTCTGACTAATTTAAGTAACCAAAGTAACATGAGTATGCCAGTTGACTTATAAAGTTCAGTTCAAAGGTCATAAGATCCGGATCGGGCCCGGTATGATGCGTTGTCCAAATGGACGCAAAGGAGACTGCCGACTGAAACCAGAGTCTTGGGTTACCAATTTACAATTTTTGGATCACACAACAATCGAGACCATTTTTCGAAATTTTCAGTACCATGATTTTCAAACTATGTCTGAGATTCAGATATATTTAAAAACAAGACGCATAAAACAACATAATGGACCGAAAGTAAGTGCTAATTTGGAAGGGGCCTATGTTCACTTCAACATCTCTATAAACTGATGATAATAATGAGTGACTCTAAATCTTTACTTCCTGCAATACCCTTCAATAGATAACGACATGATATCATGTCAACAATTCAATATTAGTCAGGTGGTGATTTAAAGAGAGAAATAGCTCATTGAATGATGACAAGCCACTCTATTATAATCATCTGCTTCAATTGAACAATGACGACGCTCACTTGATTTGATTCAAAGGATTTCTCCTACGTTAATGTTGCTATGAGGATTACATTTTGTGTTATCATTATACAGATTTTTTAATAGTGTCGGTTGGTGAACTAGTTTATGATTATAATTACCTATTAAAATGAAAAACATTATGTACTTGTATTGTAACTTTCGTGAGACATACTAAATAAATTATTATGTTTTCGGCTTACTCACGTGAATATGAGCCTCTACCATGGCTTGAAACTAGTCGAGTTCCTCGTCAAATCATTACGTGAATAAGCCGAAAACATAATAATTTATTTAACACTAGCTTTTAGCCGCGGCTTCGCTCGCGTCAAAAATGGATAAAAAGCAGCCTATGTGAAATATACACAGCGCCATCTATACCAATGTATATCACATATTTCCGGGATAAAAAGTACCCTATTATTTAATCCATACTTCTAACTTTACGTTTGCAAAAACTCAAAGCAATCGGTTTAGTAGTTACGGCGTGAAAGGGTAACAAACAAACAAACAAACTCACTTTCCGATTTATAATATTAGTAAGGATTATGTACATTGGATGCTAAGTGTCTGTGCTGTGTTTCTAAATGAAAATTGTAAGTGCACAGCTATTAAGGGCCGATTTTTCAACCATCAGTTAATTCTCAACTGTAGAATAAAATTGACATTTGACAGTTTTTAGTATAGAAGAATTGTCAAATATTTAAAGTTATTCCTCAGTCAAAATAATCGGCCCTAAGTTTTATCAGTTCGTGTTACATCGTGTACACATCTAGCTTTACATAACCAGTATAAACTGAACGTTAGATGTACGAAAAGATGATGCGACGCGACACCAGGATAAACTGGTTTCGTATAGATTGATGTTTGCTCGTGTGTACATACTCCATTTCGATGTATGTACATGTACATATATATACTGTGTATTTACTTAGTATGTCTACATATAAAAGGTTGGTCGTAAATATTCTTAAGGTTACTTTAAAGTCGGAAGTAAAGCAAGTACCCACTTACAAAGTAAATTCTCGAACAATTTCCTTCTTCCTTTTCTGGTAAAAGGACGAGATAAGAGGATATCAAAATTGGGAACCTATTAACATTGCGGTTTTGGTAAAATCCCCATTCCGATAAGCAAATTCGTATTCCTATTGAGGTGCCTCCTTTGTGTTTTATATTGGGAAGGGACTTTTAATTAGGTATCGTGAAGTTATCTTGCTTCTTTTACTACGAAGTAGATGATAATGATGATACAATTATGGTCATCTGTCTTATGTTTATCTACCATTTTGATGTTAGGAAGTTCTGGAAATCTGCAATGAGAGTACGATAAATATCGACCGACACAACACATGCATGCATTGTAATGTAAATGTTTTAAACCTCTTTTAGCCATCATTCATCACGTTAATTACTATCCGAAAAGAATTTTAATTGTGTTTGTGTGGAAAAGTCTGAGTGACGCTACTTGCTTTAATGGCCGTTCAATTTTCTGATGTTTTATTGTCGATAACCGCATGGATGCTGTGGCAGTTGGTCAATATCCGATAATGTCGCAATAAACTGGCTCGAGCCCAGTTTAAAGCTTTATCTTATACAGGTCAATGGATTCACTGTATCCGATCGGGTTGAATGACACCGCAATGATCTAAATCGGTTGACCGAAATATGTTCTGTATTCGAATTTCGATACCGCAAACATCAAAATGCGCGTGCTCAGATTTTATTTACGAAATACATATAAACATACACAAATTCTGTAGTCTGTAGTCTGACCTATTTCCAGTTATATTGAACTTACAATTCATAAATGTACACATCCGGCCTTTTAATGAAAATGATTCACACTGTGATTCAGCTGTTCACTCCTCGGCGAATGTCTCATTAAAATTTCAACTTTTAATTTCTGTTGAGAGTATTCAAAGAGAATAAAAACATTAAGAGAAAAATGTATAAAAACTTCGAGCGTTCCACGCGCCGCGCCGCCCGTAGGCAATGATCATTGGATTTGAATATTTTATTTGTTCCCCTTTTGTTTTCAATTGCTAATGTACAGTCTCGATATTTTTTCCTTCAGTTTATTTACATAAATCCAGCATACAGAATTATGTTTATCTACCATTATTATTTGAACTATTATACCTAGGGACATAAAAAAGGTTTAATATTCAACCGTCATTGCTCTATTGAAGCTACGTAATAGAAATAAAAAACAAATCATTGTTTAAAAATCGAATGAGCTATTTAAAATGACCGTTTAACAATAGGAAGTGTCGAAGTTCCGTTTGGTCGCGCATGGCATAAGATTAAGAAATCGTTTTTGACTTCCCGCGATGAGACTATAAATAAACTAATATGGCGGCGCGGAAGCACCATGACCTCGGTGACCATACTTTTATGGAATATTGAATAGTTGCCTGCTATCTGAAATAAATATTGAACACGATTGGTCATGTGGAATACAAAACAACTTGAGGCTCTTTACATTCATTAACATTATTGTACCTTGAACTCCTTGAAAGGAAAGTAGATTTTAATAAAATATTTCCTTATACCTCTAGATATCTGTATTATTCTCTATAGAGAAAATTATTAAAAAATTATTAAAGGAAAATCATACCTTCATAATACAACTGTAATTATAGAATCAGAATAACATTTCTTATTTTCTTCAATACGTATAATTTATGTTTTAATCGACTCGGTTGTCAGGACTGGTCTCGGTTACGTCTACTAAAATAATAAGACACCAAACTTTAAACAAGGAAAATGTATTAATTGCTTAAGATTCTAAATTTTGAGTGAGATTTCATTAAAGATTATATTTTCACAAAAATATTACACTCAGGTAGATAACATAAAATAAACAAAGATGAAGAATACTTATCAGATTTAATGGTAATCACTTAATTATTTCTAGGAAAAGTGTTTATAAATAATCATATCGATTAAAACAGGATAACAACAGATTTTCTTAAAATAAATCAAACATATGTTGCTGAAAAACCCATGATATTTTTTAGTTCAAATTGAAGAAACAAATGCATAAACAAATTGAAAGAGACCAATACAACAATATTATGTGGGTACATATACCTACGAAAGTAATTTTGTTTCAAGATATTTCGTATAAACCATCGGCATATCTTTTCGGACACATCATCTGTCATAATCCATAACATCTTTGAACACAAATACAAATACACAGCAATTTTTACATTAGACATATTGCTCCCACATTCCACTGATGATAGTAGAAGGTGAGAGTAATTTGAAAATGTCACAACCTTGAGAGAAAGAAAAACAAAACAGTCCCTAATGAGATAGATTTTCGTATTCATGGCACATCTCCAATCGAGGCTTCAGATGAAAAGGTGTAATTTCAACATGAGTTAAATATATTCCGAAAAAAAAAAACAGCTAGAGCAAATACTTACAATGAATCAGTGTAATGTTTGTAGGAATATAAGTTGTAAACGACTGCACCAAATTGGATAATTCTTGTCAACACAAGATTTGTACAAAAGGAAAGTTCGAATTTACAAGTCGACGAATACAATGCGGGCTGGGGCAGGTTGCTTGCATATGTATAAATCGGGACGTTCGAGATTTAGGTCACACAGCCATGTACCTCTATAAAGTACAAATCAAAAGTCCAAACGAACCATTTGGCATGACATACGGCAGCCCTCTGCCAACAGATACGCTAGAGAGGGTTTCAATTTAAATTTAAATTTGCATCGTTTGTTGCATTCGTGCAGCTTCGTCAATTTCCGTCGTTTCCAATCACATATAAACGTCAAAATATTTTGACACCTGTCTTGCATGCAGCTAAATGACCCGTGACGATCGACTAGTCCGATTCATTTCGGTAAATGTGCTTAAATAACATCATGTTACGTTATCATTGCCTCGTGGTACTGCAAAAGTTCCTAATGTGTTTTGCGATACACATCAAATTTGTATTCCAGCTCTCACTTCTGTGCTATAAAATTATTTCGTACGTGAGTCGTGAACCCTTAATGAGCTTATTACTTATTCCAACACATACGTAGGTTCTTGTTTTGTGCGATGTAATTAACACTTCGTGCTAATGTTATTTTAGGAATGCTAATTACTACGTCTACTTTTAAACTTCCACAATGCAACTATTCCGTGCTATTACTGTTTTAATCAAGTTGAAAGGATATTTGGTCATTAGACGCATAATTTCTGGGTTCAATGCTTTTATTTACGATAGTTGTTATATTAAATGCGACGTTGTAGTCAATAGGCCTTGTAAGATGTTTTATAAGGGCCTATTATATTCCGAATAAAGATCAGAACACTTTTGTAATGGCATGTTCTTATTTTTCCCTAATTATCTCTCCCTTTACATCGTACTTTGGTTCAACAACTTGTTTTATTTATATTATATAAGTCCATGGGAGCAGAGCAGCTGCTTGATTCCTTTTGAAAGATCACTTGTTGCTATACATAAAAATATATTTTTTACTTATCTTCGAGCCATCATTCTTAGTTATTTTATCATAACAAGCTAAAGCTGTTCATTCATTTTTATGTTATCCTTGTAAAGTCTATACAATATTTTCTCCTTAAGCTAAAATGAGGAACCGAGGGCTGGGCTCGCTGCCATCGCAGCGGTAAGTCCCCTCTTTGAGGAGTGGCTTGAGAGACGCTACGGCGTCCTCACCTACCGCCTGACGCAGGTCCTCACCGGACATGGGAGTTTCGGGAGGTACCTGTGTCTGATGGGGCGGGAGGAAACGCCCGGGTGTCATCACTGCGAGGACCGCCCTGAGGACACGGTGGGAGAATGCCCTTCGTGGGCTGAGCACCGCCGTGTCCTCAGGGAAGTGATCGGCGATGGCGACCTCTCGCGTCCGGGCCTAGTGCGGGCCATGATGCGGAGCGAGGGGGACTGGGATGCCGTCTCCTCCTTTTGCGAAGCAGTCATGCTAGCTAAGGAGGAGGCGGGACGCGTGAGGCAGCGAAGCGCTGCCTCCTCGCAACCCAGCCATCGCGAAGGACACACCGGGCGTCGGGGATCGCGAGACGATCTCCGGCCACCGTAAGCGCGGGCCTGCGGACGGCGAGCATGGGTGGCTCCCCGTCCGACCAGAAACAGACCCGAGCGTACGGCGCGTCGCGTTCCGCGCGCGCCTCAAAGAGCCATCAGACCACCACAGATGGGGCCCAATACGGCCGATGCCGATTCGGAGTCGCGGAGAACCTAACGGGTAACCGGGGCTCCGGCTCGACGTGCAGGAGAAGGAACGGGGTGGTTTTTAGTCAGTAAGAGTCTGACACTCCCTCCCGCCTCACTCACCCAGGCGGGAGCAGTCATTCGATGATTTTCCCCCCTTAAAAAAAAAAAAAAGCTAAAAAGAGAAAATAATAACCATCCGATGTATTGAGTTATGACTTTTTTGCTCTTCTATAAAAAGAAAATTAGGATAATTTTATTACAAGCAGATGGGACATCATTCGAAGCACAGCATGTGGTATTTTTTCAGCTTGTCGCTGGGAGATCGTGGGCGGAATGCATGGGTGTGGTGGTATTAACCCATTTTACCTATTATATCATCTATGTATGTTTGTCCCTTGATGGTACAGTTGGCACAGTTCAAAGTCTGGCCAAAATAGTTCAAGAACAACCCTACTTCTGAAATTAGAAGTGATTACATATTTGATGGCGCTAATTATAGGTGATGATTGGTTTGAGATGATTTTCGGATACTAATGTTCATTTGAAGTCGAAGAAATTGCCTCGTAACCATGGTCTTAGAGAAAAGAGTGGAGTGGAATACTTTGTATTAGCTTGTGAAGTAATTCACTGTCAATGAATGAAACGGCAGATGGTTCTTGTTTGGATAAATAAAGTTTATTAGATACATCCAAGCTCGTATTTCAAAATAGATTTTGATTGGATTATGGATTCTAAGAAATTGATTATAAATAGATCGAAAGATACGATTTTTTAATTACAATAAAGCCTGACAATACAATTTAAGACTGAGATTGTGACTATTGTGTCTTACGTCATAAACAATGAGGGCTTGGTATCTACTAGGCATTCGCCTTTAATTTAATGAAAATACTAGCCATTTGAAAAGTTATAAACGTCTAACGGTCATTAAACCTTTATATGCAAGGTTACTGAACAAAATAGCTTTGGTAAATATATTTTGGTCTTTTGAACTGATGTGGCTTCACTTGGGAAAACAACGATACAAAGGGTAATGTTGTTTATAGACGATTGTGAGACGAGAGAAATTTCTGGAAATCCGATAGATGTTTTATCATAAAAATAAGCTCAATCTTGTTTACTCTTTCGATGAACGAGAGATCTCAACATATAACATTTCTTTCAAAATTTTCTCTTCTCTCATCACCATAAGTTTTGAAAACAGGAGTGATAATATCTAGCAATCAATTCATTATCAGAAGTAGCTATTGGTACGAACATTTTATTACGTTGCCTATATCGAGTGTAATTTGACCGCGGTGCTAAGAGGCGCCAGGTAACGCCTTGCCAAGCTCGCGTCGAGTTCAAGTGCCAAACAATAGTTGTAACACAATATAGATTATCAAGTTACTGTGTTGTCTAAGGAATATCATTACTGTTATAATAACGAGGGTATTAATTACGTACATGAGTTTGTATTGTAATAAATTGGTACATCGATGTATCATATTATGTCTATTGCATCCGAAAATAGATTAAGTCTTCATTGGTCAAAATGAGAATCAAGTGGTTGATTCTTGATATTCGACCCACGGAAAATCCCATGATAAAATCTGACTACTGAGTGAAGTTTAGTGCACTTTCATTGAAGACAAATAAATACAAATGCAAAGTGAAGATTGAAACAAAATAACAAGTATCTAATGCCATAAAGCCTGCATTGAGAGAAACCGTAAAGATAATAAGAATTTGGAACGCTCTTCAAAATACAATTAGTAAATAGTAATTCAAATTGCTTCAGCAATCCACGCGTTAACTAGCACAGCTTTATCTAGACCTGCAGTATCTCTATCGCAAGCAATTCTGGTTAGTATTAGCAAAGATTAAAGGATCATGACAAGTAGAATGGGCAGGTTACACAATCGCACATTTCATTCCAAGACTATTAACTGTCTTATTATACCTGTCTCATTCGTTTTAGTGAAGTGTAAGCAGGACACGTAGTCTGTAGTGTTATTATTCCAGGCGTTTCTGAGTCTAATGTCAGTTGCATCGCTTTTAAGAAGTGTCCTAGTGGCCCTGCGCTCATTAGGGGCGTCCATAATGTCGTGGACATTCATATTCTCACCATTCTTTGTAATGTGATGCACAAACCTACACCTGACTTCGTTCTCATGCAAATCTACCTTTGTGGGCTAGTTAACAAGATTTGCAATGGGAGCGTCTTTCTTTTTTATTGGTGATCCTGATATAGGAATGAATGTCAGTCATGTATTTTGGTATTTCAAAGCGAGCGTGCAATATTATACTATTTGTTTCTAAATAAACGTGAATGACATAGCATTCTTGATGTTAGTAACAGTAGCCTAGCCTTGTACCTAATAGGATTCCGACAGCATTTAAAGTAGATATAGTCACATGATGTTGTTCTAGTTCTGATGAGGTATTTTAACTATTTTATACACTTAAACAATAAGCATTGGTAGTAGTCACTAATAAATATTTACATTTTTCCTACTCTAATGTGTAACAAATTGGACTTCAAGACATCTTTAAATTCTTCTTATTATATAATCTTTCTGGGTTATAATCTTTCATCAATCCACTTGTTTGGTTATTACTCACTTCGGGGATTGTTGAAAAAAGGTTGGTGTTACAAATAATAATGTCGACAATTGCCATCATTATTACTCAGTATACCGACCATGGCTCATTGACCATGGGGACTTGTGACTTTTACGTAATTTTGAGACATACTTAAATACCATGTTGGTTGGGTAAGGTCATTCTCATAGTCCCAAATTATACACTTGAAGCACCAAAAGCCTTATCGTAGGTTGAAGTCGAAATAGTTTTGCTTATGACAAAAGAAGCAAAAAAGGTTGCAACTCATAATAATAAGTTAATTGAAAAAAGACACAATGAATGATAGTTTCATAAACTAAGAACAACCACTGTTTCAAGTACATAACCGCCATTTCTGTTTAAAAAAAGTGTTATCGCCTTGTTCAAGGTTTTCCGTGTTTTAGTATTTAATCCTTATTGACATGCGTTGGCGTCACGATGTCTAAACGTCATTAGGACGTCAACAACGCAAGTGACATCTAGGTTGCATTCAGCAATGTCAAATGCAGGCACGCCATCTGACTACCTAGTGCTACTTAGCCATACAAAACCACTTTATAGTGGCCTCTCTTTGTATAATCTTTCCGCACATTCAACGGTCGGTTTATAATGGTTTGTATAGCTTGATTTGTATCCGTATGTACTGCCTAGTACTATTTTCTATCTAACTCGTCAAATTAGCAATGGCGACACGTCCTAGCATACTTGTGATGTGACTTATCTGCTTAATAATTTATAGTCTTTGTCTCAAATGATGCATTTGTTGCGTGTTAGGTGTTTTTGTCGCTAGGATGGCAACGAGGACTATATAAGTTTACATTTGCTTTGTTTATAATATTAACATCATCATCATCATCAGCTTTAAAAGTTGGCATAGTAATTTTGGAATAACTATTCTACGTACAGATTATTCTAGAATCCAGATATTTACTCATCATCTGCAAAGCATTAGGAATGCTTTAGTGCTTATAACAAATCAGTTCGTCACAAATTTTCTGCTTGCAGAGTTTTTAAGGTCTTTTTATAATAACAGGGATGTCTATTAGAAAACTAAACTGGAATCTAATTATTGTGGTCACAGAAAATTAGTCGATTTTATAACAAGTCCCTGATTTCATTTGCGTCCATTATCTATTCCTCGCTGGCTCATAGGTACGTGTACACATAAGAGCTGGCTCATTACCTAATGGGCACCACTCGAACCGAAATCCTTGAATTAACAACGTTGTTAAGTATTATGTACATACACCAGTTACATGGCAACATTATGTGTGATGCAATGCAACTGCGCTCGTTTATTTTAGGCCGATCTTATCTCAGTTTGATGCCCTATTTTAGACCTATGAGTGGTTAAAATTGGGTTTGAAATTGAGTGTAGACTGGTGCTCCACATTAAGGTTTTGCTGTGAGTGCATTACGGATTATGTTTGTAGCTATCTAGGTGGGTGTGTGATATTAGCTTCTTGTAGCTGATTGGAAATCATTAAATTCGTTCTAGAAACGTTATTTGCTGCGATTTCTATGGTATTTAGGACGAGAGTTAAAAATGTAGCTGTTTTCGCAAGTGTAAAAATGGGCATGGAAAAGCCTTTTATATTTAAGTTTCGCTCGTTCAAACTAATCAGTAGAAATTAAATGCTAAAAAGGTAACATGAAAAAGGGTTAAAAATAGACTGCTAACAATTTGAGATCGGGGATCAACCATTATAAAGAAAGGTCCAAAATATTTAACCAGCAAAACGTTAGCAGCACAAAACTGATTATAATAGTACATTGAATTGGATTCGCCAAACCGATGCCAAATGATATTATAATTTACAATTTCACGACTGTATTACATTGCCAAAGTTAATTATACTTTGAATAATATAGATTTTGTTTACTATTGGCGTTAAACTGCATCGTTGATGTAGGTCACCAGCATAACCACCAGATTCTGACTTTAGGTCTGCATAGTCTGTCAAGGCGCCAACCCACCAATTAATTGTAACTACATACGATATTTTGACTGAAGTATCACTTCGATACAAGCCACGCTAGGGACTCATAATCTGAGGGCTAAGTACGAGTTTGTTTTACGTAAAAAGTATTCGAAACGAGTACGCGTTCGGCACTCTGATTGGCAGGCGCCAATGAACCAACCAATCAGAGCACCGAATGCGTTCTCGCTTCGATTACTTTTTACGTAAAACAAACTCGTACTTAGGCCTCTGACCAGCATTGCTCGACAAACCACATGAGAAGTGTCGCACAGTCCACTGAAGAGATGATTTCTTTATTAATGAAATATTGCAGAATTATCCCTATATTATTTCTTAAGATATGATTGGCTAAAAGTGCAAGTGCTTAACATTATACAAGCATGCCTTTAAATGCGTGATGATAACATTATGTAGTTGTTAATTTATTGCAATGAATTTATCTGTTCATGTAACTGATTGCATTGAGAATTGCACTGTTTATGCGCACGTTTCAAGTGAACGTAATATTCGTAATGCAATTGCAAATAGATCTTGTAGCATAGATTTGTTTTTTAGCAGTATGAAGTAACTTTATGATAGAGAGTTATGTTAAAAAGAGAGTACGATTAGGTAGCTATACGCTTGTGATAAAGTATAAGTTAAGTATATGCTTAATTATTGTAAACTCGTACAAACATTCAATATTTTTAAGCATCTTAATGTTAAATGAAGTCTTTTTTTATGAGATAATACGGTAAACGAGCAGACGGATCACCTGATGGTAAGCAATCGGCGTCGCCCATGGACACCTGGAACACCAGAGGCGTTACATGTGTGTTACCGGCTGAAGCATGGCTCTCCCATACTTAGTCTTCAACAAGTGTGGAGAGAAGAAGTCTTTGCTCAGCTGGGGGCGCTTATGGCATAGGCTGTTGATTATATTTTATTTTATTGATGTATGTCAATAGGCTCACCCCCTATTACATGGGACTCGTAACATAAAATAGTGAAAAGTGGGTGTTACATTGTACAGTGGCATTAAGTGCCGTAATGTGCACCTCTGCCTACCCCTTCGGGGATAAAAAGGCGTGATATTATTATTATTATTATGTATGTCATGTATGTGTGTGTGTGTTAAATGCAATCATATCACATTCATTAAAGTTACTTTGAACAACAGTTACAATAAAATGTGAAACGAATCTTAGTTATTAGAACCAAAACAACTAGCAAAAAGCTAAGTGCTGAAATATTTGTCGCTAATATAACATTTTCTTGGCAAAGTTTCCGTTTTCTCTTCTCTCTGTTAATACAAGTGATAATCTCTTCTTCCGCATTGGCGGTAAAACCGTTTTTGTTGGCATTGCTTGGTTTAGAGGGCAAAGTCAAATAGAAAACTAATAAATAGGAAGGTTTTAGGTTAAGAAAATAGACACGGAAAATCAGTTTAATTACAAATAACTACCTTAAGATCAGTATTGGCTCAGAAATGGTTCACAGTCCTAAAACTACACTAGCGCCTTTAGTGATGCGAAATTCTTATTAAGACTTGTTACAAATATTAACCTGGCAAAACGATATCAACGAGAGGAGTAGTTTGCAGTAAATAACTGAAGATGATGCCTTTTAATTACATACACTCTTATCACAGATGTCAAACCTAATCCCTTTAAAACAACATACATAACTGAAGCTCATTATTTTTGCATAATTTGAACTCGAACGAGGTAATAATTTAGTCTTGTTTATAGCAAACACGAGACAGTTGCCGGTACAACAAGAAAGCAAAAATAACCACTCACGTAGGGCGACGAATTTATAATACATACTTTTTTTCATGAGGTTTTTGACCCCGAACGTGTTGGCAAATTGTTTCAATTGTTAAATAATCCCTCTCATGTAAGTAAAGGACCTTTTTATAAAACCTTTATCGAGGACCAATGTTCAATAATATCCATATGAACACTTTTACTATGATTTTTACGTATTTTTGCTAGTCTGAAGTCTGAACGACGATAGCGTAAATGCATTTGCGTGCAAAATCTTGCGCTTTATTAAAGTGTTAACTAATTTAAACATCGAATAACAACGGGCCACCATATAATATAGCTCGCAAAGAAAGGATACTTTAGTACCCTATTTGACAGTTCCAAACTTTCACTACAGAGAACCTAGAATTATTGTCAACAAACACGACAAGGTACCAACACATCACACAGCTGACGACGGTCCCTATCACCCTTTACGACGTGACAACTACATTCATGACAATGCAATATCACCTATCAATTATATGAACGTTACGTGATTAAATCGGGCAGTTCATGTTACGTTTGCTTCCTACAGTTTCATTGGAATTACGTAACAACAAACACAGTAGGGTTGAACGAACAATTACTAAACTAACCAGTTAATTGCCCTGTTAAATGTTGGTTAAATTTATGCGGTTCCATTCGAAGCAGACGTGGAAATTGCGTACGAAACAATTTGTTCCATTGATTCCTGTAATTGATTTGGTAAATGCGTCTTTTGGACCGTTTTTAAGACTTCGTTGTTGACGGAAATTGCTGGAAGTAAGTATCGAATGAGGATGGAATTGAGTAATCAAAATTTTGTTCGGTGTCCCGATTTGTACCCTTCCTCGCCAATAAAATGATGCTTAGCTGGTCTTTTGAGTACTTACACATAAACTTCAGTCCTACATGGCGTGTTATCTGTTTACCCACTATAAGCACATTTTGATAATGATTCAGTACAGGATCTACCTTGGGGCCTGAAGACCAAGCAAATAAATACTTATTGTTTATTATAAGTAACATAACAATACTTATTTATACCTCAGCCAGCTCTAAGCAATGCTCGCGGTTATCAAAATGTACGTGATTCCGTCCACCTTTGTAATATCGACCTCGGGCGACCTCGCGTACTCTATTAGTTTCTGAACTTGACAGGGATTGACTCCAACAGTTATGAAGGCATGTTAAAGGTTTTAACCTCGATCAAGGTAGCGTAGACAAAGAATTTGTAACCTTTATCACACGTCCGGGGTGAAAAAATGACGCAGTTATACTTTTTGTTTTGTGGATTCTCTTCAATGTTGAGGCCAGTAAATGGTGGTGTTGAAGCGAAAGATCTCAATGAGAATGTTATGGTCTACATTATAATAAGAAAATGTATCATGGTCATTAACTTGTTGATGATTGTGACAGTTGGAAAGTAAAACACAGATGTACACCTACACTAGAAACCATCTTCTGATTCGGTAGATTTCTCGAAATTACAATAAATTTAAACTGCATTGTAGAATTTGCAGACTGCAGTCAATGAACAGCTAGCAATGAAAAACATTATTCCACTTTTCTTGTTTAGTTTTCTTATTCTCAGACAGAATAGTCAATATATTTCAGACTCTACGATAGTATCGTACTAGAAATCAACCAGATAATCTAGGAAGAAACATTCTTAGCAACACAATCCTAGTACAGTTATTAGGTGTATAAATATCTGCTGGATTTCAGTCTAGTTTCCGTAACACAGATAATAATTCAATGTACTTTATTGACGTGAAACATGCTATCAGCACTGTAGTATTTTCGCAGCTAGAAACTATAGATTTCGTAAGGGATGCGTTTGTATCAGCTACTTGGCGGTTCATGCTTCCTTCGGCGGTTGAATAATCTCCTTCCTGCCGTTGCGGTTTGATTTCAAACGATTTTAATTAATCCTACAGTTCTGATGTAACTTTAACGGCTTTCTAGCTAAAGGAGGGATTACATATATTAGTGTTTTTGCTGCGGTAACTCGAGCTGAACTTGTGCGTTTCTCTAAAAGTTTGTATCAAGTTATTTATTTAGTATTGTTTGTTCCAGAGCCATTTAATCTTTTATTTCAGTCTTGTAATGCAAACCTACATGTTACACCATGAATCCTTATTTGGTCTATAATTTGTCCACGTAACATCAACACAAACCCTTTATTAAATGGTTTTCTATATTTGTAACTCTCTGGACAATACTCCAGAGAGTTTGAACTCATTAGACTTAGAAGATTGTTCGGTAGGCGTTTCCAATTATAGAACTTTACTCATCGCTAACGGTTTCTCAGAAAGTTATATTTGAAGTTCATCAAGTTTGAAGTGTTTATCAACAGTATGCTCTTAATTATCGCAGACTTTTAGAGCAGGAGTACTTGGTACGTCAGTACTTGTGGACGCATGGCACACATTTCGAAAAATTCACACTTCTCTCTAAAGTTTACTGCCTCTGCAACACGCACGACCTTTAATTTAGTTTTAATTAATATTCCCGGTGAAAGTAGTCGCCTTAAATTCGGTCAAGGTGTGTTTATGTAGGCTCTTGCGTGATATGCATCCTCCTTAAATGTTTTTAAACCTTAGGGTCTTTCAGTCAAGGGCGGAATGTGGTGCAGATGTAAAATTACTCATGATTCATACTTATATGCTGTTAGCACGCCATTTAAATGTTTTAGTACATTTTTATGAGTGAACAATTTAATATGTAACGTGGTTTAATGTTTGTTTTCGTGGGAGCGTTTAATTAAACGCCGGCGCCCCGTGTGGAGCGGTACATGAGTACAAATAAGTATTACAAGTTAAACTTTTAAGCGCTTATAAAATTTCTGGTTATTAATTTTTTCTCGTTAGCGGAGTATTATGCTTTTTATTTTTTGTAGAAGGTTACTATAAAATTTGTACAACATCTGTTACAAAATTAGTTAAGTAAGACAAAATAAATCTTATTTGCATAAGTAGCAGTCGTATATTTTTGTTACGGATCTCTCTCTGCTTTAATTAAATCTGTCAAATGAGAGTATAAAGTTGTACTTAATTAACATTTTTATTTGATAAGTCGATAAGATTTGTCAGGTCAATAAAGTACCCCTTCTGAAGAGACCATAGATTAACAACCTAGTTACCATACTGCAGCAAATTTTTGAGAGAAAGTCCTCATACAATAACAGGGATACTGACCGTTGCATAGGGTCCCGCTGAGCCAGTTTCGATGCCCGCACAAAACAATTATATACATGTAGGTGATCCACAAATTGTTGGTCCATCCTAATGGCAAAGGGATAAAGATGACAATCTATGAAACAATATTATATATTCGGCAGATTGGGATAGCTTGAGTTGCTGTCTATCTATTAAAAGTGTTGAAAGTCGAAACTGAAGATAAAAGGTACCATCGCAATAGTTTACATTAATAAGATTACAGTATACTTTTACGTAAGATACACATTATAACTTTAAGATTTCGTATGTTATGTTTCTTTGACATTACTTTAAAGGTCAAGTTAACTCGTTTTTGTTGCTCGGAAATGTTGTAATTGAGTTCGTTTGGTCGAGAAACAAAAAAAGAGAAGAAAATTGTATGCAATATACCTACTTTTTTCTTCGAGTGTAACCGAAGTTAATCATCATCGAAGACTTAGGGGTTCGACATAATTTCTGCTTTTTAAATCGTTTGGTTTAAAAGGTTCAGACTTCAGATTCATTACAAGAATATGCATGTAATGTGACGCAATATATAAAGCCAGAAGATCCTCTGTTTGAAAATAAACCCTTACAAGGCCTTTTTTCTCTAGATGTCTAGTTTCTGACAATCCGTTAAATCTGTTTTAACATTCGAGAACATTCTGGATCAACATTATTACTATTCATGTCTCGACTATCCAGAATATGTGTCCAGACTTCCAGACAGATCAACTGTAGCTTAGTCATGTGTCAGAGCTTTAGTTTAAGTCTTATTAAGCTGTCAGGAATCCTTTGCCAGAGACGTGATGAAATCTGTAAAGAAAAAGATGTATGTAGTTCAGGCTAAAAAGGGAGTAAAGTTCACTAATGAATTACACTTTGACTTATTGTACATGAAAGTGTCAAATAACTCAAGTGTCTTTAGTAGCAAAAATCAAGATTTACCCGAAAAAATTATGACCCCTTTTAACTGTTTGTATCGAGATTAAATTTTATCAAAGTTGTATAGAGTTTATATCAGAGAACTTATCTTACTTACGTAAACAGGGGATATCTATTTCGCCGTGATTTTTTCATAATATTTCTATCGACATAGCGTCCACCAAGACACTATGTTAACAGGAATCCCGGAGGATAAGACGCCCACTTCTAATGCATGAGGGTGTGCGTTCAACACCTACCAATGGCAAGTACCAATGTGACTTTTTCCGAGTTATATGTACTGTCTAAAATTATTTAGACACCACTGACAAACGGTGAAGGAAAACATCATGAAGAAACCTGGACTTATTTAACCTGAATTTCTAATGATAAGTTTCAAATCGCAAACCCGCAATGATCTAGCGTGGTGATTTGCTCAAACCTTCTCCTTGTGAGAAGAGGCTTTGCTCAGCAGTGGACACTTATAGGTTATTGATGTGATGTGATTTCTGTTAACGGACAATAATAAATAGGTATACGTAAGTTGTATTTACATGCTTGCCTGCTAAGATAGTCATCACACACAACTGGTCATCATTACGTAATTTCAATAACACAAACACTAAACAATTATATGCACGTAGTTTTTATGCTAAATACTATATTGCATAATACAAATGAATAATCCCATTGCCTTTTTTCTTTGCATCCTTAATTCCCGGCTTTTAATGAAGTCTTTGAGAATTAATTTACCTTAGACTCATTTGATTATTTTAATCTCTTGATACCTTTCTAAAAGGTCGAAATAATAAAGAAATCTCTTAATTAATAAAGTACATTTCTTTTCAAATGTTAGCGTCGTACATCCATGACTATATGATGAATAGCAAATCCATTTAAGGTGTTAATATAAAAGCTTTTATGCTTTTTGATGTGCGTATAAAGAGGACTAGGAATGTTACTCTTGCTTGTATCAAAGAACTTTGATTTCCTCATATTGATTTCTATTTACTTTTCAATATTATGGTGGTATTTTATGTGAAACTGCTTACAGATGATTGGCTTTTTTTTTAAGGGGGGGAATATCATCAAATGACTGCTCCCGCCTGGGTGAGGCGGGATCCGGGAGTGTCAGACTCTTACTGACTAAAAACCACCCTGTTCCTTCTCCTGCACGTCGAGCCGGAGCCCCGGTTACCCGTTAGGTTCTCCGCGACACAGATGAATGGCTTACTACGCAATCTTGGGCTTGTTAGTGCAAGAAGTATCAAAGTTAAGTCAAAATAATTTATTTCAATTAGACCAGGAAGGCACTTTTGAACGTCAACAATATAAATTTCAAAGTGAAGCTATTTGCT
Source organism: Spodoptera picta (assembly GCA_038387885.1). NCBI lineage: Eukaryota > Metazoa > Arthropoda > Insecta > Lepidoptera > Noctuidae > Spodoptera > Spodoptera picta. The sequence continues at coordinate 756,650 of JAZHFQ010000308.1, forward strand.
CATTCCAAGGTGTAGATTCCTATGGAGAAGAACGAGCAAGAAACTCCATAGGTTACTCTTTTTCAATCGGGTTAACAATACAATTCTCCAGTTACACTGTTTTATTGTTTCGATTGTGCGAGAACAATATAACGCCAATAATATAATTATATAGTAGTAATAGTATTATTTTAATATTAAACGTTATGCACAGTTGTAGATGTTTAAGCTATTAACTGCTCGGAAAAAGGCTAATCCTTCGCTAGCATCGGTCGTCATTGTCCGAATCGACGTCCAATGTGTTAATCACGTTATATTCTTGTAGATAACATTATAAATAGTACTTCTACTAACGCCTTCATAGAATTTGCTTGAGATTGAGACGAACTATTTTGAAATCTCCCCAAGTTAAGGTATGCATTATACATTGCACCACATCGTTTGAATCGTCCGTTTCTTCCATACACTAGTAAGTACCTATATACTTGAACACGGTTTCACTTCAACCTATACACTCCACTTTATCGTGGTCTCCCTTCGTATGATCTTTCCGGATATTCAACGATCAGTTTATACTGGTTATTCATAAGTCTATGTGTACTGTGTACTTTGTGTTGTGCAGTAACCGGTTTTAGACTCACTTTCAATGGGAGCGGTCCTAACCCACGATATATTTTATCATAAACATTTTAACCTGCAGATATAACGAACTTAAGAGACTATAACAACTACTAGCTTTTGTCCGCGACTTCGTTCACGAGGAATTGTAATTCACAGCTCCTCCACCGTAGATGATAGCATGATAATATGTAGCTTATATGTTGAACCGATCTGTTCTGTTGCTGGGGAGCTGGTGGGTGATATTCAATTACTTAACTACTTTTGACCATTCATCACACGATCGAAGTCGCGGATAACAGGTAGTCTATGACAAACTAACACACAAAACTGAAGAACAGTTTATCTTCTATACATAATTATAATAAAATCGTAGAAAAGTCAAAACTATACATTGAATAATTTTTTAAAAAGAATACTCGAGGCTTGATCCACAATCGACAGCGAAGCCAAAATATGGTTTTTAGAATTTTTGTCTGTTTGTCTGTACTGTATGTATGTCCGGGATGATCTCAAAAAGTACTGAATGGATTCACTTCAAATTTTCCATGAATATTACTGACAAGTTGGGTCAACACATTGGCTACATATTATCACGCTATCATCTTCAGGGGAGGAGCCCTATACTAAGTACTGAATCAATTCTGACGACATTCGTTACCGTAGTAATTATAATATCCATAAAATCCATCCATAACATCACGCCTTTTATCCCCGAAGGGGTAGGCAGAGGTGCACATTCTACCACAGTACAATGTAACACCCACTTTTCACTAGTTGTTATGAGTCCCATGTAATAGGGTGTGAGCCTATTGCCATATACCGGGCACATTTCCAGACTCCGTGCTACTACTGAGAATTTTAAAAAACCCAGTAATACTTTGCCCGACCCGGGAATCGAACCCGAGACCCCTTGCCCGGCAGTCGCACTTGCGACTACTCGGCCAACGAGGCAGTATAATATCCTTTCGTAATATCCTTTGATAAAGACTAGTTCAAAAGTTTAAATTCTACCAGAACTACCAGAAGTCATTATTTTACGCGGACGAAGTCGCGGGCAACAGCTAGTAACTTATAGAATTTAAAAATGCAACATACAACCAATAACTTTATAAAGACAAGGCCATCATCTTCATAGGAAAACTGGCGATTCACGAAAAGCACTTTAATGCGCTTGACCTCATATCAGCGGGTTTTATTGACTTACAAAATGTTCTTATGTATGAATGGCTTGTAGAGGGCTTAACTGTATTCTTGAGAGTCAAATGGTACGCTATTCTGGCTATAAACATTCTGGCTTTATTTATGTAAGTTATTTATTTTCATACAGTCCCACTGTGGTCTCTTAAACTGTCAAACACCGAGCGGTCACCGATGACCGCAACCTATTGTTCTATAATTGTGTCTATAATGACGGTACTCAACGAGTTAAGGGCCATATTGAATAGTTTAAAGAGACTTGCTAGTTATAGTTCCGCTCTATAGAAGGTGGAGTCCACGATGTGGACAGAAATTTCCGTTCTACTACAAATGATTTACAAATGAGTGTAAAATAAAATAAACTTGCAGTTCCTTTGTTATCTCAGGTTATACGCATTTCCTTGTACACGACAAATATATTTGCTTAACACGTTAGGTGATAATGCGGTCACCGATGACCGGTGCAGTTCTGTCGGTAGTCAAAGACTTAGAAAAGTCAGATAGAACCAATGGAAGCTTCAAACAACTATGACACAAATAGAAGCCATTTTTGCGGTAATATCGAATCAACACCAAATTTTTATTAATTTCGTTCATAGCTAAGAAGTTCGCGATCTTTCTATTATATATGAATGAAATATTTGTAGACATATTATTCACATCTTTATTTTCTGGTTTGATATCAGAATTCGATCTGATCTGATCTGTTTAATGCATCTTGTTTATTGCTTTAAACTGTCAAACACCAAGCGGTCACCGGTGACCGCAACCTATTGTTCTATAATTGTGTCTACAAAACCGGTACTCGACGAGTTAATGCTTAAATGTTCTTTATTACATAACACAAATGACAATTCCAACTTTAGATGCACTGATAACTTTAATAAAATGACATATATAATACGATAAGGCACTATAAATACTTTTCCGTATAAAAATTTGCATATAAACGTTAAGTTCTCACAATGTACCTACAGACAGAACTTTATGTTTTACGCACTGTACATAAATAAATACATACGACAACATAAAGAATATATGTACCTTATTTTCCCAGTTACATGGTCTGTAATCGCTTGTAAGTAGGAGTTTTATGCATGTTGGTTAAATGCAAAATGTACTCATGTCAAAACCACTTTATATACTTCCTGATGACCCCAAGGATCTTCCTAGTTGTTGGCAATTATCTCTACACCATAGATATTCATGGGTTCATAATATAAGTACATTTAATTGCTTACATCTCAAGCTATTTGTTCCGTAATAAGGAAACTGGATTAACTTAGTAGTCATAATAATTTTCATGTAGATACAATGCAAGTATTTATGGAATATACTTAATGGTACATGATAAAATCTGATGACAATGTCATTTTTGTTGTTTTTTCCATAATCAGTCTTATAATTTAGGTAGTTACCTACCATTTTCTATGACCCGTATTTAGATTAAATAGTTATTTAATCTAAATACGGGTCATAGAAAATGATCAATCCAGGATAATATGATATATTACTACACTTAGCTGTATGTAATTGGGGCTAATAGAGATAGTAACTACTAGACTATTCTGAACGATATCAATTTGAACTCTCGAAGTGAGCTCGAACGCATTCTCGTCCGTCATAGGTCGAGATTATTTTCGCAAGGCGGACCGCGATGGAGCTCGCTTCGACAGTTCGTATTACCATCTTATTAGACTAGCTGGTCATAAGTTCAGTACAAAATTTTAGGTGACGATAGGTTATTGAGACGGGCTGAATTAAATAAAGTCCGCATTAGTAGTTTTCCTGGTAGTGACTTCACAACAAGTCCAAAACGAAAGAGTTTCTTATCATTAAACTGACAAGTCATTCAAGTTTAAGGCCGTAACATTGTGTTTTGTTAATTTATTACCCAGGTTTAACTGGGTAATAAATTAACGAATATTACAAGATTATACCGTACTACTTACTTTATGTAAGTACTTTTGACGAATTCTCTGATGTTTTATTTTCCGTTTAATTATACATAGTTCCTATTCTGATTCCATAATTCAGATCCCAGAGGCGAAATTAACGAGAATTTTCCTTATAAAAATAAAACAAAAGGGACACTGTCGGAAAAGACCAGAATAACCTGATGGGTCAACAACTACATATTAACTAGTACAATTTATAAAACCTGTGGCTACTGATTGCATTGTAATTCTCGATTTTACCCTGTTTTACCAGATTTAAGTATGTACTACTTACTACTTAACTTGTTTTCATATGATATTATTGCATTTTAAAATGGCGTAGGTAATGTTTTTCATCGAAGATCCTCGAAGGTTTTCCAGTTCAAATGGAACAAAGACATAACAGTTTACTCAGTCTCACTCTTGTCGCGGAGAACCTAACGAGTAACCGGGGCTCCGGCTCGACGTGCAGGAGAAGGAACGGGGTGGTTTTTAGTCAGTAAGAGTCTGACACTCCCTCCCGCCTCACCCAGGCGGGAGAAGTCATTCGATGATTTTCCCCCCTTATAAAAAAAAAAAGCCGTTGACGACAACCTTGAGATAATTCAAATCATTATTTGACCGGTGCGAATAAAAAATACAATAAAAATGTTTTTTTTTTATTTTTATTTGTCGAATGCTTGATAGAATTTGTTTTTTTTCTGATCTATGGACTATGGAGTTTTAGGAAGATAGGTTGTTGTCATTGATCATAGAAATATGCGGATTTTTAACCAACAATTCGTTTTCATTGTTATTCTAATTTTCGTATGAATGCTAATTTGTTGTTAAATAATCATTTGAATAAATTAATTAAAATACATACGAGACCAGATTGACTTGTGTTAGTTTACATATTTAATTTTGTACTTTTGTTGTGTTATTCTGGTTTTGCAAATAGTATGCATCACATTATAGTAATACTTGTACATGGTAGGTGGGTATGGTGGAGGTACATTAAGTTTTCACGCTAAATTTTGAATTAGTGCATGGAACTACAAACCGAATCAGATTGTTAACTGCTGCAAGGGGAAGACTTCTAGTTACATTTATATGTACAGTGAAAGATATTGTGTAATAGGCTCATCTCATAAAATAAATAACTAGCAAAAAGTTGATATTAGATTGTAATTTATTTGCTTCTTCAAGAAGTAAAACGTACCTATGATGTTTATGATATATTACGATTACAAAACGACTGCCTCATTGGCCGAGTGGTCGCAAGTGCGACTGCCGGGCAAGGGGTCTCGGGTTCGATTCCCGGGTCGGGCAAAGTATTACTGGGTTGTAAAAACCTCAGTAGTAGCACGGAGTCTGGAAATGTGCCCGGTATATGGCAACAGGCTCACCCCCTATTACATGGGACTCATAACATAAATAGTGAAAAGTGGGTGTTACATTGTACAGTGGCATTAAGTGCCATAATGTGCACCTCTGCCTACCCCTTCGGGGATAAAAGGCGTGATGTTATGTTATGTTACGATTACGAAACAATCGGCTAGCAACAGCAGTCCCAAATTGATTAGCATCAATAGACTATGCATTAGCAGTATTTAGCTTTTTGTTCAGCAAAACAGAAATGAGTCATGCATTGTACCTACTTATTGTAAAATAATGTAGGTACTTATGTATGTGAATAAGTGAATCACGTATTAAATTATTATGTTTTCGGCTTACTCACGTAGTAATTTGACGAGGAACTCGACTAGTTTCAAGCCATGCTAGAGGCTCATATTCATGAGCAGCATTTCGCGACTCGTGACGGGGCGACTGTCGCGCTGCTACTGGTCTACTAGTCTACTAGTCGAGTTCCGTGGTTTTTATGGCGGGTTTGTCCAATAAAAAATTATTAGTAAGAAATTCTAAATAAGTTTTTTTTAAAGTCACCAACAGTATTGATTCCTCTTGTGTGGTGTACCCGCATGTTGTTCACCCGTGGCGCTGATCGCTTATCCTCAGGTAATCCATCTATCTACCGGTTAGTCCCCATTTCATAAAAATACAGGTGTAGGCGTGCTAATGAATTATATTGTGTGTATTGTAAAATCGGATTAGTAAAAAATTATTAATCTTTTTTAGGTATAATCATAATAATCCTAATGTCATTACATTTTGATTATTATTACTTTACATTTAGAAATCAAAACTAGAAGTTAATAAATCGAATAACAATATTATTCGATTTATTAACTTCTAGATTAAAAATTCAAGTAGTACTTATGCATCAGATACTGGTCACAATTGTATTCAAATTATCTCAAAATTAGTCAAAATGATACCTATTTAACATAATTATTGGTTAGACATTTCAATGCACTCAAATCAGTCATAACTTCATAAACATAATATATGTTATGTATTTTGCATCCGAGGAATTTAAAGTAAATTCTTCGGACCCTACACTAGTCAAATTCAATACTTTTTCCGAAATGTCAACAACAGTAATGAACTTTGTTTATGATTATTATTTATTATGTATTTATTGACGTCTCAAAAGTACCAAATTACCTCTATGGTTTAATTGAAATAAATGCTTTGACTTTGACTTTGATTGTGAGTTTTGACGTCATATATTGTGTGTCAAATAATATAATAATAATAATCCTCCATGCCGGTGTCGGCTACGGCGACCGTTTCATGACTACTGCCATCATATCATAGGCTCTCATATGGCTGGAAAATCTACTTTTGTGTCAAATACTAGATATGTAGATACATACATACTTGCCTAGGTATTTCTTAAAAGTCAGCTAGATTAATATCATTCATCGACTTCATACTGTAAACTACATTAACTGCCGATTTCAATAACCTATCTATCTCAATGTACCTAAAATCTGTCGATAAGGATCCGTTTTCGACACGATTTTTGATATTTTATTTCAGGAGTTAATTTTTTATGTTGTATTATCGTTCAATCGTTCTCACATATAAATTCATTAGGTTACGGATCAGATAATATATCAATGAGTCTGTAAAAATATTTTTTTAAAAGAGTAACGATGGAGTTTCTTGCTCGTTCTTCTCCATTCGGAATTACACTTTGGAACGAGCGTATAGCTTTACAGACAGACGGACGGATGGACAATTCGATTTTTGACATTTCAAAAGTGCCTATTTAATGATAAAAGGCGTGATGTTAGGTATGTATGTAGAACTATCCAATTTGTCACTGCGTTTGGTTGCCATGACAACATGTCAATATAATGTCAAAATTAAATGCGTACACGTTGTTTTACATAGCATTTCTATTTCAACTACCTACACATGTGGAAGTAAATAATTATGTACATATATACATGTATTAATAGTAGTTAATATGTATTGAATAAACTTCAACCAGGTACCGAGTTGAGTCATTATTTTAAGGTTTAATTAGCATTTTATATTAATAGTAAATAAAGATGATAGATGATATGAAAATATAGGTATTATATTGGAAAACATTAAACGTGATAGTAAACTAAATTATATCATAAATACCAGTTATTTCCCGAAACCGTTAGTACGATTCAAGCGATATTTTTTAAGCAATCCGATTATTAATGGCCAGCATCTTGATTAATTGACTTAATTAAGTTTATTTTGATGTATTGTAAATTGAAATTGAAATTTAAAGAAGTGCATTGATCACATCTATATCTATATAAATCCGGATTATCACTAATAGGTAGTCAGTAATCGATCTGTATACTACACAGTCTTGAATTAAAAAAGGTTTTGTTAATACCTAACCTGCAGATAAAATCTTCATGGCGACATAATATTGTCGAGTCAGCGACACTGAAAGGCCTTTGTCCCCGTGTGAATATGATAATTATGATTGGTACATAATGCACAGGATGCTTCATAAACAAAATCCACTGAAATTGTTGAATGTGGAAGGACAAAAGCGTCAACTGTCCAACGTGGACTCTTGTACTCAAAGTATATTATCAAACGGTGAAAACGCAACTAACGCTGTTATCACATTTTATAACGCACTTGTTTAAAGGGCAAAGGATCTGCATAGTTTGACATAAACAAAATTTAGACACGATATTAATTTCTGTCCTACCAATTTTCTAAGATATTGAATACCTTGTCTTCAATATCTTGGAAAATTGGTAGTAGTTGCATTCGTAGACTCAGTGGTCACTATTATATTAATAACACTTAGAAAAAGATGTATTCTTTTGACAATACCCTGTGTATCAAGGTATTGAATTACAGTAGTGTTTTGCTTAGAAAGGTATAAGTTACATGTATTATTCACTTTGTAAGGTCCAAGGAATATCAGGGAGACGAATACATATTGAATTTCACAGCTTTCCTTTGCTTTTCATAATATAAAGGGAGAAAGGTTTTATTGTTGTAGTGATAGAAACATTATTATATAGAATAGGTCGCGGAGAACCTAACGGGTAACCGGGGCTCCGACTCGACGTGCAGGAGAAGGAATGGGGTGGTTTTTGGTCAATAAGAGTCTGACACTCTCTTCCGCCTCACCCAGGCGGGAGCAGGCATTTGCTGATTTTCCCCCCTTAAAAAAAAAATATATAGAATAGAATCATCAATTACTTTGTGGAAATCAATACACTAACGACTGGGAAAATATTTAGTTTTTATTCTGCCGAAGAAATGAATGTAAACGCTCATGAATGCAGTAGAGATGAAACACAAAACACACACACGACACGCAATAAACCACTCGAACCACACTCGACATAATATATGCTTCGCTCCTCCACGGAGCATCCTCAGGAGTTGTTGACTCGACTGCTCGGAAGCAATTCGTTGATTTTGTAATATTTTTGAGATAGAGATCCAGTATAAATTGAACTTTGAATTTGATATTGTCGCTGGGTAATGCTGGCTCTGTTGATGAACTTGATTTGGGATGATTTAAGAGTGCTGAACGTTGTCGATTTTTTTCTTACCTTCTGCATACTTGAATAATAATGTACGAAACATTTTTTTACTCTTTGTGCTTGTAGCCTTGGATAGAAGTGCCGATATTGATACATGACAGATTATATAAATAAAGGAGCATGTCAACGGAAGGATTACACGTACAAAACCCATATTCAAACCTCACAAACTTTGATTTCTGGTTCAACAAAACCAACAGTTATGTTATAACAGCTAAATAAATAGTAACAGTAACAGTTAAGTCTTATGATAGACGCTGTACATATCATCAGAGATAAGATTGCTAATATCTGCAACTTTATCTTTGTGGGACGTCCGCCATGTTTAAACTGGGGCGTTAGAAACAACCTTTTTATCAGAGTACCGGGCCCCACCCTGAATGCGAAATTTTAAATCGAATTGTGACACTGACAGCTGTCAGAGTTGTGTAATGTCATTTGATTTTGACGTTTGTGGTGAAATATATAACTGGCCATCTACAAATGGTTAAAAACATATTGTTTTTCTAAAAAAATATAATAAAACGTTGCTTACGTTAGAGCTTGCCTCAGTTGATCTAAATAATACCTAAAGCTTTAGGCACAGTTAATGGGTCATTAAAATTCAGAACTGCATAGGCGTATATTAGTATTAAAACATTTGTCTAAGATGATTTATATTTCTGCATAATTTATTTCCGTTTCCGTACAATGTTTTCTTAACACATAGAAGTATGTTACTTCCTAAACAAGTAATATATCGTTAAACCGGTCAGCGAATTTATTAGCTGACATATTTACTTGGTCATTAGCGTAGGCTTCATAATTATTTCTTTTTAAACTTCCTGCTCTAAGCAGATGACCACAAAATAAACAACTTCACTTTAAAAGGTGATATCTTTTAAAACTCTGCTTGTACTCTTCCAACAGTAATAGATGATATACAGTATATACAAAACCATGTAATAAAATAATTCTATGTCAAATTCCATCCGATTCCGTTCAGCAGTTTTTGAGTAATTGCGTAACAAATAAAAACTTTCACATTGAATCGTTTTGTATTATCATATTTTTTGTATTTAGGATAATAACATGCATTATATAATTTGTACAAAGTAAATCATGTGTACAGTACAGAAGATATAATTGCCATATAAAAAATATTTTTTCTGGTTCGCTTCTCAAAACCATAAAATGGAACTGAACACTACTGTCTTCATAAATTTTAAACTGAATGTGTTATTGAATAACTATTGCACTTGTGTATGTTGTTTTGCTACGTTTCGTTGGAAAATGGAAAATGTTTTCCCATTGCCAAGTGGAAAGTGTTTTCGTTGAAAGTTTTGTAAAGGTAGCCAAGACATTTCCTTTCGTATCGGAAACTTTTCTCTTTTTCACAATAATGGTGCACTTTTGAGAATGTTTTTCTTATATGCAGTTAGGTGTAGTATAATTTACATCCGCTATTGAGATTTTTCTATTGGTCTATTTAAATAAACTTATTTACCACTGTTAACATTAAAATTTCCTTTTAAGATTTTTATTTTACGCTACATGATTTGGATAATATTTTCGAGTATTTATCAAATACTAGTATTTATAACTGCTGCTGCGACTGCCTCGGTGGCCGAGTGGTCGCAAGTGCGACTGCCGGGCAAGAGGTCTCGGGTTCAATACCCGGGTCGGGCAAAGTATAACGGGGTTTTTTCAAAAAATCTCAGTAGTATCACGGAGTCTGAAAATGTGCCCGGTATATGGCAATAGGCTCACCCACTACTACATGGGACTCATAACATAAAATAGTGAAAAGTGAGTGTTACATTGTACAGTGAAATTACTAAAGTTAACTCTTTAACCGCCACGTAGGTTACCGGTGACTGACGTTAGCGCAACAATTTTCCGTCGGCAGTCAAAGACTTAATTAAGTTGTATATGTATAACTTTTAGTTATACATATTTTTACTTTTAGTAGTACCTTTATTTATCAACGAAATGTTTTATTTTTACCCTACAGCTGCAAAACTTAAAAGGAGGGCTTATTATTATCTGCAGTATTACAACACCCATATTCCACGGGGAACTCATAAAACGTTTATCAAAAATTAATATCTCTATTTATCATTATGGAAAAATACGAGCGTATTTTGAGTCACATAGACAGACGACCAGCACAACAAGCTACCCTAAAAAGGTCAACCAACAATTAACTTTCGACTCTATCACGAAACTATAAAGTTGACAATCAGTTAAAGAGCTTACATTAACATTTCTTCAATACATTTTCGACTGCATTACGAAGTAATAAAGTCAAGGTTAAGATCAATTAAAGAAAATTAGATTTTTCTTTACAAATACTCCATCATTTTAGGGAGATTTATTGAAGATGGTCTCAGTAGCTTCTGGTTCTTTCTATCCATCTAATTCCTATCAAATATCATTCCACTGACCATTTCCTTCCTAATGGTATTATCTTTCAGCCCATCCATCTTACGCCGCACTTGATTTATTTCTCGGAACCAAGAACTGATGAGCTTAAATTATCACTGTTTGTTTTATTACAAAATAAGGAAATTAACGGTATTTGTTTTTCTATTAGGAGAGTTTTCTGATATAAAAACGTTACCTATTGCTCCTTTTGCGGTAAAAATAGCAAAGATCTGAATTAAAAATATATAATTAAATACCACGTTGAATGGGCGTGTTATAGACGTGTAGATTATTAAATTCCACGTTTTACTAGACTATTCCAGAAAGAAGACATTTTAAATTAACTAAAATCCACGGGTTACTCACGCTCGCTTAGCACGATCGCTTAGCCTAAATCAGTAGGATTTAAAAACACCAGCAAATAAGAGTCAAAACCAACACGTTCTTACGAAAACTCGCTTAAAACTAATTAATACCAATTTCAGTATAAAACATCAGCTGTATAAGTTACTTTAGACAATTGTGAGACTCAATAAGCTAAGTGTCGATATAAGCCTTGCGCAGGCGCAATAATAGGAACCAACGCAATCGGCGCTAGCGCACATACAATAGGATCATTATCTCATGAGTTGATAGTATGAACCTTGGTACGTTTATAGGCTGAGCCATCATGTATATGACACCTGGAATTACTCAACTTCGGATAATGGTGTTGTAAAGTGTATGGTAACTAGAATGTTCTGTTTTATATTGTAGGTTGATTTATGCGTATCATCATACGTAATTGCTTAGTTCTTTTAGTACACTCTGAGTTTGCATAACATACTAATTTATATTATATTTATTTATAATATAGTTATTATTTAGTTTTAGTTTTTTTATCCATATTTCTTATCGTAACTTTTTTTATCGTCTGTTACACACGGTGTCTTATGTTTTAATTACATTTCCTGTCCAAGGTCTACTGGAAGAAATTCTAACAGGAATAATAATAACTTTTGCTACTCTTATTTTCTATATATGTGTTATCCTCTGTGCTGTTTGTGTGGACATAAATTATTAAATAAATAAATAAACGTATACAATATACAATACAACGTACCACCCATTTTTCTTGTGAAAATTGAGTCGTGGAAATTTGATAAGCCTGTTACTAAGACTCAGAAAGCTAATAATACTGACCCCAGAAATTGAACCCGATACCCCCTTTTCAGCAGTCACAGTTGTGTTCAATTGACCAACAAAGCAGTCCTATATATTTGCATACATTCTCAACAACGGACTTCTCAAAGGATATTTTTAATGAAACAACAATAACTTGTTATCGGCCTAACCTACAGAATCTCGTTGTTCACTTTACTGTAAAAACAGTATCTTGGATAAAACCATCAAGGATGTTTATGTCTAAACGTTTGAAACCAGCTTCATCCGAAATTAGGATCTGCGTTATCCTTAATGTAAAGTTTGCATGTTTTATCTCCTTTACTTATCTAATCTCAGTGGAGTAGGTTTAGAATAACTAAACCAGTTACTGTGTTGTCTTTTCTAAACATGTAAAGATGTGCATCCTGAAAACTGATGGTACAGGAATATCAAGATTTAGAAGACAGACCTGAGATATTGTGGTATTCAAAGGACAAAGGAAGAAGTAGGTGATGTAATTAGGGTACTTGGTGTATTTTGATAAAAATATGTAGTTTAATGTCAATTTTAGAAAAACACTAGGTTACACGTGCATACACGTGTTCGTCCGGGTGGAAAAAAGTTGCTTAAGTTACCCCTTCGTACGTCAAAAGTCTTGTCGAAATCAGTCCAATCATTTCAGAGTAGCCAGAACAAAAATACAGATAGAGAAAATTAAAAAATATATACTATATTGGTATTAGTATTCATATGCAAAGGCATGTAGTAAAATAGTGGTTATTTCAATGTTACAAACAGACAATCGAATTTTATTTATATGTATAATAGCTTTAATGAGATAGATATAAATCTCCCCAATCCCTGAATCCCCAACGATCCTCAAACTCCTAATCCTTGGGGATTGCCGGGATGGCCGGTAACGCACTTGTAACGCCTCTGGTGTTTCAGGTGTTCATGGGCGACTCCGATTGCTTTCCATCAGGTGATCCGTCTCATCGTTTACCGGCTTATGCCATAAAAAAATATTACGAACTGTGAAACTGCATCAGTTAGGTGTACATGTACATTTATAATTCATTTTCGAGTGAATTCACAAAGATTCTGTTATATAATTTATGTTATAAATAGGCAATAATAATGCTATTTATTTGTCTTTATTTTATTAAGTTTAATACAGGGTTTGTGTTTCTCTTTATCTCTGTAATAGTTTGGATTACTTTATTAGTTAGTAAAGTCTAATATGGTGTAAGGTGTCGCTAGATTTTACAATACCTTGTTATCGCATTGGGTCCTAAACCTGTAATGTTAACTTGTGTGTGTAATAAATAAATAAATAAATATCTACCTCGTCTGTTGATACGCATGATCTAGTCCTAATTCCAGATATTTGTAATCTTACTTGATCAAAGAACATCACGTGGGTCTCCCTCAATTTAGGTTTTTAACTATTAATTATGTTTTTATTAGCTTGATAGAGCAAAAATGCTTGTGTTAATTTATTTATTGCGTAACTAACGAATTAAATGGAATTTATAATATTTTCCTACACATTAACATGGCTATTGTGTTGGATGAAATATTCACTAAAATATGCCGAAATCAGCACATTGTTCAATAATTTTATGTAAACACTGGTGTTCGCATCGCATTGTATCCGTTATACTGAATACTGATATACGAGTAGCTTCAAATGAAGGCAGCATCCGATCAGTTCGCAATGAATGCGTAAATATGTATTTGGTCAGTTTCGTCACTTGAAAGGTTTTTGACGTAGTTCGGAAACTTGGTAGCAAAGTCGGTGCTATTTGTAAAATGAAAAAGAGTATAATTGTATATTGTATGTATGTATGTATGTATGTATATATGTATGAATGCATGTATGTATAGTTTATTGTGCTCGTGTGTAGGTATATATATTATAGAGGTAATTATGTTTCTTTATGTTTATCACTGAAATATGTAAGTGTATCTATTTTAATTGCTCAATTAATTCGTGGCTTGCTTCTTGCTCACACCATTAACGCTTCTCTGCATCACCCAAAGGTCAGACTGGGAGAAAATGCTTGCGGCATTAAGTCCATCTTATGTACACAAAACTCCGTTAATTAGTTCGCAGCGCTACACATCGACACCAGTATGACTACACAATATACATGTGTGGGTAATTTCATATTAATAGATATGTATAGAAACATTCGTCTATCACACATATCTTGGTATTTAACTCGTCAAGTACCGTCATTATAGACACAATTATGGAACAATAGGTTGCGGTCACCGGTGACCGCTTGGTGTTTTACAGTTTAAATATCATTTTTGTGTCGGTATATGTAATTATTTAGTAAAAAAGTTTAAATAAAAACGAGGGTAAAGATAAAAATAACTTATAACAAACTTTGAATAAATCGAAATCAAATAATGAGCAATCGAGCTATACAATACCCATATAAATATAGTGTTTTCTCATCGTATTTTTATGTTACTGAATGGTATACAATATTTCGATAATCTCATTCATAGCGCGTTTGGCGTAATGGTTATCGCCTCCAGTAAAGTGCTGCCGGATCGATTCCAGCATTCAGAAGTAATTTCAAGAATTCATTAATCAAATATTTAAAATTTGAAACAATGTTTTAATCTTTTCTTTTTTTTCTATCCTATTTTTCTAAATCTTTTTATGTTAATTTTAAAAGTATATACTTTATCGCATGATATTTCCCAATTCGACTATAAGGTTTATTGGCATATTGATTAATTATTATTTAACTCGTCGAGTACCGGTTTTGCAGACACAATTATAGAACAATAGGTTGCGGTCACCGGTGACCGCTTGGTATTTGACAGTTTAAAGAACTTTAAGAACTTAACTGTGGTATGATAATTAATTATTATAAATATTGAATATAAAACCGCTTATTTGTATAATAAATAAATTAATTGTAATAAAAGATAGTATTGTTTTATTTACCGACTTATCTGCTTCTTTTATAGCCTGATTAAATATTTCAAAAAACAAAAAAAATAAGAAAAACTACATAGTAAAATAAAAAAAGAATCTTTCAGCTGGAATAGAACTCACATCATCATTGATCATTGAAAGACGATAAAAGCGTGCTCATTAACCAGTCGACCACGAACACTACGTTAATCCCCGTCAAAATGTCGGGTCATATTAATGATTGTAAATAGTTTTAACCTTACCCGTGAATTAAATTATAAAAATACATATACCGACACAAGAATGAAAATACCAATGTGAATGTGGTGGACGAATATTTTTATACACAGTAATATGAAATTACCCACACATGTTCACTGTGTAAAAGATAGTAGTGTCCATGTGTGGCGCTGCTAACTAATTTGCGGTGTTTTGTGTACACTTTGTGCATGAAGCTTAAATAAATAAATAATTGCCACGATGTTTGTGAAAATTGAGCAGTCGAGGAGAATACAATGGGTGTTACCCTTCAATCAACAATAGCAACTATTGTTGATCGAAGGTGTTACCGTATTTTTGATCACTAGATGCAAATGTGTAAACAATGCATGCGATGTATTTCGTCGTGTAAGTGAGGTTACCGGAGGCCCAAGTACCCCCCCCCCTACTCAAACTCCCAATCGCCAACAATCTTCAAATTCCTAATCCCTAAAAGGCCGGTAACGCCTCTGTTGTTCCAGGTGTCCATGGGCGACGCCGATTGCTTACCATCAGGTAATCCGTTTGCTCGTTTACCGGCTTATACCATAAAAATATCTTTATTTATTTCTTTACAAGTCTATTATTTCGATTGGCAACGACTTCTTATATAACTATCTACTTCATTAAATCTTCGTTCGGCTAGAAAACATAATTTATTAGCAATAAAATGTAACGTAAGCGGGTTACAGAACACAGGTCAAGTTATATAACACCTTCATATGATTCGCTATGGAAATGTGTTCATTTACATACCAACACGATATGTTTATTTATTTACTAGTTCTATTAAATTGATTACTTGGTTCTAAAACGTGTTTAAAATAAATAAAAAACATAACATAACATGACGGCTTTGACCCCGAGGCAGAGGTGTATTTTATGCCACTGTACAATGTAACACCCACTTTTCACTATTTATGTTATGAGTCCCATGTAATAGGGGGTGAGCCTATTGCCATATACCGGGCACAATTCCAGACTCCGTGCTACTGCTGAGAATTTATAAAAAACCCAGTAATACTTTGGCCCAACCCGGGAATCGAACCAGATGCCCCTTGCCCGGCAGTCGCACTTGCGACCATTCGGCCAACGAGGCAGTAAATAAAAACTAAAAGGAAAAATCGTTGAAGCTCATCAAAAGCCTAAAAAAATGTTACTCTGATTTTAAGTTAGAATACTTAAAATCAGTGACAAGATTGCGGTTTTAGATCACCCTAAGTACTTTTTAGAGGGCAGATGGCATACAATCCATGAAAAACATTAACATTCAGACGTATATAGTAAACATTCAGTGCGAACCTCAAAATAATTAAAAAAATGACCTTATCTATAATAATTCTTACTTTTCTGTTCGAAGGATTGAACCCAAGCCATGATAGTGCTGTAATCATTGCCCTATTCTCCCCAAACCGAGGATCGAACCCGAGGCCGTACCAGGCAGTGGCATTAGCTACAAAACAGTCTTATTACTTATCTTGCCTTTTTTATCGACAACAATAGTAGTTAAGGAAAACGCAGATTTAATTATTAGTAATTGGTTGTTTATAAAACGTCTTGTAGTTACGACATATTTAATTGCTGATTGTAAACACGATTCTCACGACTTGACTATAATATAATAAGATAATAACAAAGAAAACTAACACGTTACACAGCGCTAAAAGTCACAAAACTGGTCTTGCAAAATTCATCAATTCAACAGCCTTAGGCAGTTGTCTCCTGGGTACTTCTGGACTATATATGTACATTATAATATTTTTTTCTCTTTGCTGTTAGTTTATTCTCAGTACCTTATTTTTCACAAATGTTCTACTTAAACCCTAAGGTTGACTGGTAGAGAATGCCATACGGCATTAAGTTCGTCTTATGTGCCATTGCGTAATCAAATTGTGTACATGAAAGAAATAAATAAGAGAGAGATAATTTTCAGGTTTGACAGGCAAGTTGCAGATTTCAGATAAATGGTTCAGTGGTTGCCCGGTACTGAAATGGTATTCTTTTGTAGTCGACGCCAGGAAGAGTAGAGAAATAGAAATACTAAGGATAACCTCTACCTACCTCTGTTATAAGGGCTTTATTTCACTGAGACACCATGGCGGCGCAACCAGTTGACGCTACCACTAAAATAATTCTCTATAGAGCTGTATACATTTTGTGGGTAACGTCGACTGGTTGCGCAGCCATGGTGTCCACGTGAACAAGCGATCACATAATGAATAATTCCAATTGTAGCTTTGAAATTATTATCAATATTGGAGCCCCACAAGAACCCTCCAGTTTATTTATGTAACTGATAATGGCTACATAGCCTCATACATAAGTAGTTATTGATTATATTCATTGAACAATAACATAAATAGCACCTAATCATATTATAAGTTACGTAATGTTTACAAACTGTGGCATCGTGTGGTTATAAACGTGTCTACTGATCAAGGGATTTCTGATACGATTTCTATTAATGTCTAAAAGACCAGCAACGCTTTTAACTCCCCCTGGCCATCACTTACCGTCGAGAGTGACTCGTCTGTTTGTCGTCCTATCGCAAATAAACTTATTTCAGGTTTAGATAAACTATTTTTACTTTTTCTACTTTGCAAAACTTTTTAATACAGCGATAGGCTACCCTCTATACATACTACCAATAGCATGTACATACAAGTATATTACGAGTGCCAACTGGTAACATACTTGTGGAAAACAAGTGATACTTAATCACTCCACTTCACTCCACACTGATTTTTTATGGTGTAAGTCGGTAGACGCGTGAACGGGTCACCTGATCGTAAGCAATCGGCGTCGCCAATAGACACCTGAAACACCAGAGGCGTTACAAGTGCGTTACCGGCCTTTTGGGGATTAGGAGTTTGAGGATCGTTAGGGATTCAGGGATTGAGGAGGTTGGGGAAGGGGGGGGGGGGTAATTTAGCCTCCGGTAATCTCACTCATACGACAAAACACAACGCAAGCGTTGCTTCACGTCATTTTTCGGTGAGGCCAGTATCACTGCGGTCGAGCGAGCCGGCCTATTCGTGCCGAAGCATTACTCTCCCACACTTAAAAATGATACATTGAAAATTGTCACATCTGTCAATCCCTTCGGAGATTTATTATAGGTATGCAAATGCTCTATATATAGTATGTGGTTGAATTTTTCCTGGTGTATAATGATGGTGATAGGTTCATCCTTTATTCCATGGAATTCACAACAGAAGTGATGAAAATTGGGTGTTAAAGACAATTCAAATGTCTTATCCTTCGAGGATAATACGGCATTGTCTTATGTTTATTATTAGCTACATTATGTAATCGTTTACCCAATAGTTATATATAGAGGTATTACACACAAAGACAAATCACATTGTTCACGTAAACATCGATTGGGGTCTGTGGTTTCAAGTAGTGGAATAATATTAACTACAAAACATACATTACTATAAAAATGTATATATGTATTTGTAGGTATGATGTCGTGGTGGGCCGTGGGCCGGAGGTTTAAGCATAATTCTCATCTCGGCAAGTACCAATGTGACTTTTTCCGAGTTATATGTAGGTACTTTCTACCTCTATGATTATTTAGACACCACTGACAAACGGTGAAGGAAAACATCGTGAGGAAACCTGGGCTTATATTTTTTAATTATAAGTTTGTAATCGCAAGGCAATGAGCAAGCGTGGTGATTAATGCTCAAATCTTCTCCGTGTGAGAAGAGGCTTTGTTTCACAGTGGACATTTATAGCTATATTATCCCTATTTCGTAAGGAGTAGTATGTTTTTTTTTTATTCAGTTTAATAAAATTCATTTCCTTGTTCGTTTGTATAGTTTTTTAACACTTATTGTAAAGTTGGTTCACCTATATTTGGCGACTGTATACGCCCAATACCTATTGTTTCCTATGTTATTTCTTATTATTATTTATACAGAAGCGGTTGGTACTTGGTATACCTATAATAATAAATAAATAAAAAATACCTAAGCTTAGTTTAGTTAGGTATATTATATTTTAATAACTACTTACTGTCCTGTTGTGGTAACGTGAGTGCAATTCATAATTATTTTGTTTATTTACTATTTAATTATTGATTGCTTAACTAAACTATGTATCATATTAAATTTAAATAGGAACTCAATTCATGTAATAGAACTGAAACTTGAAACTTCCTTGATTAGTAATGCTAGATTTTTAGCGAAATGGCATAATACAACATCACGCCTTTTATGCCCGAAGGGGTAGGCAGAGGTAGCATAACATCCACTTATTTATGTTATGAGTCCTATGTAATAAGGGGTGAGCCTATTGCCATATACCGGGCACAATTCCTCACTCCGTGCTAATACTGAGATTTTTTTTAAACCCAGGAATACTTAGCCCGACCCGAGACCCTTGGCGGCAATCAGTGAGGCAGTCAGCAAAATGTCAATTTTACATAATGATTTTGATGAAGATTTACTTGCAAGTGTTTACAAAAGCTATTATATAATTAAAAATCATGATTGGAATAAAATACACAAATCAACTGAGTCATCGTCAAGTGTCCATTCAACTAAACATTGGTGAACTTGTAATCTAAATAAATACGTCGCTGATCGTCATTTCAACTTCTTTTGTACCGATACAACAGTATTATAAATTTTCAAACAATAGAATTGTGTAAAACGAGCATCGTACCCGTGACCCGCGGTACCGCTGCCCTGACCTATCGAAGACAAACAACTTGATGGCAGTCGAGGTCGTGTCTAATAAAATTACCTACTTTTAGCGCTTTGATAACAAAGTTAGTTACACATGTACGCCATTTGCAATTTGCAACATGGATGCGATAAAAGAGTAGATGCGATGTTGCGTAAAAATGTGTCATAATAATAATATTGTCATGCATTCGTTGTTGTTGTACTAGTTTTCATGGTGGGTTTATTACATGGTCACATGTTATTTGAGGCCAATGCAGGACTTATTAACTACTAGCTTTTACCCGCGGCTTCGCTCGCGTCACAAAAGGATAAAAAGTAGTCTATGTGACATATACCAATACATACAGCGCCATCTATACCAATACTTTTGTTTTCCCTCGGGAATATCAAATTTTTTCGGGATAAAAAGGCTATTATTTAATCCAGACTACTAACTTTACGTCTGCAAAAATTCAATGCAATCGGTTTAGTAGTTACGGCGTGAAGTCGGAACAAACAAACAAACAAACTCACTTTCCCATTTATAATAGTAAGGAAGGATTATTCTACCTACATAACTTCGATGATACGAATTGCTATTTTGTAGAAAATTGTATACGATCTTGATCGCAAGCTTCAGACTGCTTATAAACTTTTTGCAGAAGATAAGGGACTCTTGGATTTCAGGATTTTCAAAATCTTATACTTACTATCATGTAAAGCGGAAGTTTGATTTTTTTTTTATGGCATATGCCGGTAAACGAGCAGACGGATCACCTGATGGTAAGCAATCGGCGTCGCCCATTGACACCTGGAACACCAGAGGCGTTACAAGTGCGTTACCGGCCTTTTGGAGATTAGGAGTTTGAGGATCGTTGGGGATTCAGGAATTGGGGAGATTGGGGATCAATCACACGACGAAACACAACGCAAGCGTTGCTTCACGTCGGTTTTCTGTGAGGCCGTGGTATCACTCCGGTCGAGCCGGCCCATTCGTGCCGAAGCATGGCTCTCCCACACTTTTGTTTGTTTGTTTGAACGCGCTAATCTTCGTAATTACAAGTCTGATTTAAATAATTATTTTTGTGTTAGATAGTGCATTTATCGAGGATGGCTATAGGCTATAAAACATCACGCTACGACCAATATGAGCTGAGCAGAGCGTGTGAAACCGCGCGGAAGTAGCTAGTGTTAAATAAATAACTAGTTTCTGTTTCCAGTTGAGTAATAGGTTGAATGAAGAAATTTGCTGTCGCTCTCTCCTTTCGGACAATGCGTTACTTCAGATACCTACCGACGGTAATCACTGGTTCAGAAGTATAAACCAGAAATCTATTACAATAATATACAAGAGATGATAAAAGCCTGTCATCACTTGTCATTAAAAGCGAACCCTAAAATACGTATTATATTTTACTGCAAAAAATTATACAGTACCAATTTGTCAGTACCGCGGCATGAAACCATTTACCTCTAGGTCCATCTAGGTTACATAAATATCTGCGGTAATATAAAACCACGTACTCGGTTTGTGCTCAATTTTACGAACAATTAATTAAAAACGGGTGAGGTTCATTGTGTTCACTTCTCATTTTTGCAAAAAGTATTAATTAACATAACAAATTATAATTGTTTCGTCTGCTATTTGGAAGAGATAGGGAAACTTAGGTATAGTAGTATTTTTGACAAGTTACCAGGCGAGATAATGGTCAAACGTCGGCCCATAAAATATAAAAAAGACAAGTTATAAGTAAGCTGACTCCTACTTTCCGGAATGTGTCCGTACCGATGACCGATCACCTTGAGCTTCTTGGTGTAACTCTGACGCCCACACTCAACTTTGGCTCCTATATAGAGTCAAAAGCGCAACTGGCTGGTAGGAAGTTGGGTATCCTATGGAGGGTGAGACGGTACTTCACGCCGAAACAATTGCTGAGCCTGTACCAGGCACAGGTTCGGTCCTGTATGGAGTACTGCTCTCATCTTTAGGACGGCTCGGCAAAATATCAGCTGGACGCGTTAGAGCATATTGAGAGGCGTGCCAAGAGGCTCATCGACGATGATGCGCTTGTGAAGGCTCGGCTTTAAAGCCTCGAGCACAGGCGTAAGGTTGCAAGCCTTTCGGTTTTCTACCGGATACATTTCGGTGAGTGTGCAGGGGAATTGCACAACTTGATTCCCCCTAGTCCTTTCCATCGTCGTACCACAAGACAATCGGCGAAGCGTCACCGATTCATGGTAGATGTTCCGCCCACACGCACGAAGCGCTTCGCTTCAAGCTTCCTTGTGCATACTGCTAAAGAGTGGAATTCTTTGCCAGAGTCTGTATTTCCTGAAGGGTACAACCTGGGAGTCTTCAAGGCCCGAGTGAATAGGTTGCTTATGGGACGACGTGCTACATCGTAGACCGCATCATCGCTTACCACCAGGCGAGATAGTGGTCAAACGTCGCCCCATCAAATATAAAAAAAAAGTAACAAAATAACACATTAATGCTATGAACTGGCCAGTGGACACTGTCAGACTTAAGAAGAATTAAAAGCTCCAAAATCTTAAATAGAAATATCATTAAAAGTATCCCCAAATACGGTATTGAAGACTGAAAAATGTGAGTTTTTCCGCTGCAATTGCGATAAAAACCTAAATAAATAACCCAAAAAGTATATGCCTTAACTAAACATACAGTTTCAGCTAATACAAATACCTTCACCGATCACAATTCTGAGATTTTCCAACATAAAAAGTACCTAAAATATTGTCTAAATTGAAAAACACACAGTTTACCATTGTTTTGTAATTTTACGAGTACCTAATTCATAATTTTCCTTCATAATCTATGTATCTTGAACCACGTGCGTCATTAACAAAGATAGGTACATAATTATAACAATTAAGGTGCACACGTAAAATATTTGACATTATTATGACGTCCGAATCAGTAAATTAAATGATAATCACATCTATGTAGGTAATTACTCCGTGGGCTGATAAAAACCAAATCTTCTTCTAAAGTTACGCTCATAATTTCCGTTTCGAAATATTTGTTAGTTGTCGCCATGCCATGTTTAATAAAAACGTGCAAGTAAACCGCGGTATACATAACTAACACCCCTATAACAGTTGGAGCGTAAAACTCCCATGGCCCATGGTCGTGGGGTGGCCCAATGTCAGCGGGCCCATTAACCACACAAGTTCAGACTAGCCTTGATCTGAAGTTCACGAGCGGACGAAGTCACGCGACGCCCCGACCTAACCAGAGACAAGGGATTATCGATTATTGTATTTTTAATTACGAATTTTCAAATGCATTCGATTTCTTCGGCGGCCATCTTGAATGACGTGTCTATTTTGCTTAAAGATTGTGACGGACATGTTTATTATTGATTTTTTGATGAAAAGTGTAGCAATAATGTTAATGCACACGTTCATTTGTTTATTTTGATATGATAGATTTTGATTTGATCGATAACAGTTGATCGGTTGTTTTTATAATGTACAATTATTGTTATCTGGTCTACACAACTAGAAAAGTAAAGTCCAAAAATGCCTTTATAGAGTTCTTAATTATCTGTGAAATGAAATTATGAGCTAGGTGTTACAATAAAACTTGAACACTTGAAGAAATATGAATCCGAAAGAAAGTTCGAGAACTTATTACAATCTATCGCTTCCCGTGAACAAAAATAACCGTCAAAGAGGTACAAATAATGTGATATCTCTATAATGATAGCATTTCCCTCGTCCCAAGGACAGGGTTGTTGTCACGGCCACAGTAAAACCTTGTCATATACTTTGGCATTATGTGCTTCCGCGTTCTCTCACCCCTTTTTCGGACATAATGCCGTTGTAATTTTCTCTGATTATTTTATACGTCCAATCTTGTTGCCTTTGATTCCTTTCATTGTTTATATTTTCTTATAGTACAGGAATAGGGTCTGGTTAGTGTTTTAGGTGTAATGTAAATATTTTTGATTATGATGTAACGTAGGAATATAGATACCATATTAAGAATGATATTTCTATAAAAACGTGAAGTGGATATAAGATGAAGTATAAACACAGAAGCTTGGAAAAATTTTCACCCTCCTTGCGTAACATGAAATAAGTATGCAAGAATAAAATACGCGGGAAAATTGGCAATATTTTTGGAAAAACAATAGAAAGGGACGATAATAATGGTATAAATAATAAATTGTGCATGTTTGTCAAACATCTATCATCAGTTACAAAATAAAAAGGATTGAGATGAAACATTTGATACAGAAACATTATCATAATAAACGCACAGATATCATGCAATGCAAAATATTCTGTTACTTTCTGTAATATTGTGATGTATTGACGGTTACTTATTTTATTTGTAACAAGATATCTTGGTTGAGTTCAACTCTCCATTTTGTTTTACTGAAATTCATTCAAAGATATCTATCTAGTTATTGTACTTTTTGACCTAGTATAATGAAGATAAATTGTTTGTTAGTCTGCTTAAACTGACAAACACCAAGCGGTCACCGGTGACCGCAAACTAATATTCTATAATTGTGTCTATAATGACGGTACTCGACGAGTTAAACACGCTAATCTACAAAATTACTGGCACAATTTGGATTCTGTTTCTAATCTTATTACCCTTTTTCCAAGAAAAGACAAGACTATACAAGGAAAAATTACTTTAGATACGTAACACGATAGAAACATCAATGTATCGATAGGTATAATAGCTTTCCGTAAAGGACGGACTTCTCGGCCAATGTTTAACCTTCGGTAAACAGAGTCCCATTAAGAACTTCCGATATTATGACCAGGGCTTCGATGGCATGGCGGCCATTTATAAAAGTGATGGATTAACATAATGCAAGATGACTGTCATTCTAAAAAAGATAACAGTATTGTTCACTTGCAGTTATTGTGGTGTTTGGTTGAATTTGGATGTTGTTTTCTTATTCTTTGTTTTCGAATAGAGGCTCTTTCAATTCTTAGGTCCTGTTGGGGTTAAATGATGTATAGAGTGCAATACCCATTTTATGTAGACTTTGATTAGCAACCATACTACTACTACTACAGGACTTTCAATTCTTAAGTCAATGTCTAGCTAGATGCCTTTGTAGCGACTTATCTGATGTAGGTACTACCACCAAATGACTGCACGGTTGCTGCAGTGGCTGTGCAACGTGTCGCGGGTTCGATTCCCGCACGAAACAATACTGAGTGATGGATCAAATTGTTGTTTCGGGGCTGGGTGTCATTGTGTATGTGAACTTGTATGTTTGTAAATGCACCTACGACACAGGAGAAATACTAGTGTAGGGCAACGTTTTAAAAAAAACAAACAAAACAATTTATTTCTATTTCTCATATCTTGAATACTCGCTAAACTCCACTCAGAGTCAGAACTTATAGTATTGTAATATTTGTTAAGTCATTTTTAAAAGAATCTTTAGTATTTGTCTAGTATCATACAATAGGCATTACAAAGTTAGATCTATAATAGAAATTCTTAACTTTATTATATTAGTATTATGTTAAACTAAAAAACTCTATCAAAAACCAGGGATCAAAAGATTCAAGGTTCAGAAATAAGAGAACACAAAGGAGTTTTTTAATATTTATACATGAAGAAAAGGATAGATTTTTTCAAAGCATATTTTCTCAGTTTCTTTTAGCCAAAGATTCTCGATAGAAAACCTTATAGTGATTGATTCCAGACGCTTATAACACGCAGAATTCTTAGATATTTTAGGAGCAATATACTCAAAGACGATAGGTACATACCTACGTTTAACATTTTTTCTTTCCAATAAAATTAATAACTCATTTCTTCTTCTTTGACAAATTTAAATAAACGTTTTGATTTTGTTTTTCATTTTGTAATCGCTTACGGGCCAAAGTTTTTTAATTTCTTTTGTTTTTCTTTGTATGTTTTTCCGTTTTCGTTGTAATGGAATTACCTCCAAAGTGGGAAATAAAAGGGAGCGTTTATTGCTTCTTGATCATTTTCTATTTCGTATTTTGAATGAGTAATTAAGTATTGTAATGTGAAACAGGTCGTTCAACTTTGTGTAATTGAAATAATTTTATTGATTTACTCTTAATTATTTTATGCTTAGTAAGTAAAAAAAAAAGTTCGACGAAAGAAAACTAAACAGTCTTTAGTATTGAAATTAAAATAGAGGTAAGTTCTTCTTAAATAGGTAAGGCAAGTAAGTAGTCTTCAATTATTATTTAACTAAAGCCTTCTATTTTAAACTGCCTCGTTGGCCGAGTGGTCGAAAGTGCGGGGTCTCGAGTTTGATTCCCGGGTCGGTCATAGTTTTATTGGACATTTAAAAAAAAATGTCAGTAGCAGCACGGAGTCTGGACCTGTGCCCGGTATAGGGCAATAGGCTTACCCCCTATTACATGGGACTCATAACATTAATAGCGCAAAGTGTGTGTTACATTGTACAGTGGCATTAAGTGCACCTCCGCCTACCGCTTCGGGGACAAAAAACGTGATTTTATTATGGTGTTATGTGACTTCTATTTTTTAAATTTAAGTTCTACAAATACACTAAACCTATGTAGGTACCACCATAGCACAACCTAAATCCTATAGGCATACCCCATGTAAATAGACCAAACAATTTCTACCTAAATACACTAAGAAAAGACGAGATTAAAATTCCAATATGGAAAGTAAAAGCAGTCAAACACCATCTTCCATTTGCGCAGGTGGCAATATCATCTCGTCCTATGCCCCACACCAGTACTACCAACATATGGTCAACACCACAACGCACAGTTCAGTAAATATTTTATTAATAACTTTCAACGGGTTGATAACAACAGCCTCCGAATACCAGAAATTGTCCACTAAACAAAAAATATAGAGGTACAGAAGGTTAAGTACCTATAGTTTAGCGATGTACTGTCACGAGATGTTATACACATTCAGTCAAAATTAATAATCTATTTCAACCCGACTGCACGGTTGGTGCGGTGCCTGGGCAACTGGCTGCCGCGCAACGTGTCGCGGGATCGATTCCCGCACGGAATAACTCTTTGTGCGATTCACAAATTGTTGTTCCGAGTCTGGATGTCATGTGTATGTGAACTTGTATGTTTATAAGCGCACCCACGACACAGGATAAAATCCCAATGAGGGGCAACGTTAAAAAAAAAACAACAACCAAAATGGATTTTGGTCAGGTCAGATTTTTAACCGACTTCATAAAAAGGAGGTCTTCTTAGTTTGACTTGTACGTCTGTATGTATGTTTGTGGTAATTATCTCGCAATTGGCTGAACCGATTTTGTTACGGTTTTCAAAAAAGTTTTTGTTACAATTAGGAGAAGGCACAATTTCTTCATAAACATCAAAGACTTCATAAACATAGGGGGATGAGCTCGGTTTTTTAAACGTAGCTTATAAAAGATTTATTTATTTTGTTACTTTCTGTCAAAAATTGATTTATATCCACAGATTTTGGATAGACATATGTTATTCATTTCGGCTGATAGTAGACTCGGGTATCTCCTAAAAACCGACATCAAGGGATGGGTGGCAGTCTTCTAATTTTCGGTGACTTAACCGCGATCCCCAAGCCAACAGGCTTAAACTTGGGGATTATAGGACTATAGGCATTATAGCAAAACCGTTCTCAAAGGGGATCGTTCCTTGTTGATGATTATAAGATGTTTACTTAGCACTAAGACTGTATCGTAGTCACATGAAGGAAATACTGATTTATTTATCATTAATAATGGGAAAAATTCCGATTTTTATCATGGCAGCATTGAGCTAGTCTATACCTAAATATTCAACGAAGCGATGTCTATTATTTTGTGAATCTTAATTAAGTGATTACCTAATTTTTATTGATTGTAAGATTAGATATTTATAGATACTATCGTTATCGATTAAAATCAGCTGATCTATCGTCAGGATACTTAGGAATTTTTTGTCCATTTTACCTTATGACGTAAAATCTAAAAAAAATATTCGTTCATATCATATCAGTAGGTAAAGGTTTTGGGTTCCAAAATCATACATTAAGACATGTAGAGAAATTGCTCTGTATTTAAATAGCAAAACTATGTGTATAACATAGCTGGATGAATTGATTTCCGATACTGATGCTTTTACGACACGTATTTTAATTGATTGTCAATATTTACATTACTGGGAAACTCGCCTCAGACTTCATTTTACACACCCTTTCAGCACATACATAAAATTCTACGCAACGTTGTTTACTTATTAATATTAATATTCCATAAATATTTATAACCATGCACGACTCCCGTTTCTCATGTTGTTCAAAATAATACTTCTGAAATATTTATTTCGTGGCTACGAGCAATAGAGGTCATTCGCACTGCCGCCGTCTAAATGTCGTTCACCTAATAACAAGATAATGTAAACATGTGTGACACACTTCCAGTACATTTTAAGTACTGTTTTAATACAGATTAGATAATAATATATCGTTATTGCCAATTATATTGACTGCCTCGTTGGCCGAGTGGTCGCAAGTGCGACTGCCGGGCAAGGGGTCTCGGGTTCGATTCCCGGGTCGGGCAAAGTATACTGGGTTTTAAAAAAATTCTCAGTAGTAGCACGGAGTCTGGAAATATGCCCGGTATATGGCAATAGGCTCACCCCCAATTACATGGGACTCGTAACATAAATAGTGAAAAGTGGGTGTTACATTGTACAGTGGCATTAAGTGCCGTAATGTACACCTACCCCTTCGGGGATAAAAAGGCGTGACGTTACGTTATATATTACGTTATTAATTATGAGAAATAAAAATCACCTTGGAGCTGCATGGGCGGATTGCAGAATGTCGCGCAACCTTTTGATCTTCACATTGTTTGTTTGTTAAGTAAATTAATAATACATTGTTTACTTTAAATAAGGGAAAACACATACCCTTTTGTAGTATTTCAATAAAGAAAGGTAAACATTTAACCCGTTGATATCCATCCCCTAAATTTGGTCATACAAAAGTATTCTCTAAACATTACAAATAAGGTCTTTTTTTTTTTTTTTTTTTTTTTTAAGGGGGGAAAATCATCGAATGACTTCTCCCGCCTGGGTGAGGCGGGAGGAAGTGTCAGACTCTTACTGACTAAAAACCACCCCGTTCCTTCTCCTGCACGTCGAGCCGGAGCCCCGGTTACCCGTTAGGTTCTCCGCGACTCCGAATCGGCATCGGCCGTATTGGGCCCCATCTGTGGTGGTCTGATGGCTCTTTGAGGCGCGCGCGGAACGCGACGCGCCGTACGCTCGGGTCTGTTTCTGGTCGGACGGGGAGCCACCCATGCTCGCCGTCCGCAGGCCCGCGCTTACGGTGGCCGGAGATCGTCTCGCGATCCCCGACGCCCGGTGTGTCCTTCGCGATGGCTGGGTTGCGAGGAGGCAGCGCTTCGCTGCCTCACGCGTCCCGCCTCCTCCTTAGCTAGCATCACTGCTTCGCAAAAGGAGGAGACGGCATCCCAGTCCCCCTCGCTCCGCATCATGGCCTGCACTAGGCCCGGACGCGAGAGGTCGCCATCGCCGATCACTTCCCTGAGGACACGGCGGTGCTCAGCCCACGAAGGGCATTCTCCCACCGTGTGTTCCACCGTGTCCTCAGGGCGGTCCTCGCAGTGATGACACCCGGGCGTTTCCTCCCGCCCCATCAGACACAGGTACCTCCCGAAACTTCCATGTCCGGTGAGGACCTGCGTCAGGCGGTAGGTGAGGACGCCGTAGCGTCTCTCAAGCCACTCCTCAAGGAGGGGACTTACCGCTGCGATGGCAGCGAGCCCAGCCCTCGGTTGCGACAGTCGTTGCTGCCATTCCGCCATGAGATCGCGCCGGAGCTCATCCCGCCACGCACCTATTTGGCGCGGCAGCGGGGTTTCGCCCCGGCGACGTGCCTCCGCGCGCATGCCGTACACGCGCGCGAGCACCTTCGCCTCCAGATCCCACGGCGGTAATCCGGCAAGGAGGTTCGCCGACTCCCCAGAGATCGTGCGGTATCCGCGGATCATTCGGATCGCCATGGGTCTGTGCCATGAGCAGCGTCCGAGCAGGACGCCGCAACAGGTTTGGCGCCCAAACAGGGGCGCCGTAGAGGGCCATGGACCGCACGACCCCGGCGTATAACCTCCGGCAGGAGGCGTTTGGCCCCCCGAGGTTGGGGAGGATGCGTTTAAACGCAGCCCCCGTCCTCTCCAACTTTGGGGCCAAACGTCGGAAGTGTACAAATAAGGTCTATAATGTAATGTAATATATGTGGAAAGCGGTCACCGGTGACCGCTTGGGGATTTATGGGTTGATATTTTAACATAAACAAATAGTATGCGTATAGGCGTATACGCATTGGTTTCGAGTTCCGACGACACTACGACTAGTGGTCGTCCGATCGTTGTCGAGTCGACAGACGGTTGTTATTTGAAAATAGTAAGCTATTTTTATGATATCAATTGACATGGCCAGCGGAAATTATATTCTGTGTATTCATCTTCAGATTTGCTTACAATTTCGATATTGACAAGTGAAAACCACACACCTTCAGTCAAAAATATTCCTATCATATACAATATAGTCTATCAGTTATGTTTTGAAGATACATAATAATGTCTTTTCTGACTGCCTCGTTGGCCAAGTGGTCGTAAGTGCTACTGCCGGGCAAGGGGTCTCGGGTTCGATGCCCGGGTCGGGTAAAGTATTACTGGGTTTTTAAAAAAAATCTCAGTAGTAGCACGGAGTCTGGAATGGTGCCTGGTATATAGCAATAGGCTCACCC
Organism: Spodoptera picta; assembly: GCA_038387885.1. NCBI lineage: Eukaryota > Metazoa > Arthropoda > Insecta > Lepidoptera > Noctuidae > Spodoptera > Spodoptera picta. Next base: position 787,531 of record JAZHFQ010000308.1, read on the forward strand.
CCTATTACATAGGACTAATAACATAAATAGTGAAAAGTCAGTGTTACTTCTGTGTGCACCTCTGCCTACCCCTTCGGGGATAAAAGGCGTGATGTTATGTTATGTCTTTTTTAATTACTCAGTAATACAAAGGTACCGAAACATTCAATTAAAAATGACTTAAATATTTTTCTTTGTTATCAAGACATCGGCAACGGCAAAGCACACAAAAGGTTGAAATTGTTATCAACTTCAGGGCCGATGAGAATTAATTAAATATTAATTGAACGTTTTCAAGGAGAAAGCTGGAGTAAGATCGATTATATTGTTATTTTATTATTTCATCCCCGTAATATAAATCGAAATTTCATTCAAATATAAACTGAAATTACTCAGTTAGATAGTTGAAATTCAGAAAGTAATTGGCTGTCAGACATGATAAAGTTCTACCTACCTTAAACTGTCAAACACCAAGCGGTCACCGGTGACCGCTACCTATTGTTCTATAATTGTGTCTACAAAACCGGTACTCGACGAGTTAAATGTTGTGATGCTCAGTGATTCATCCTCTCTTATGTGATTTACCTTTAGTCATCATCATCATCAACAGCCTATAAATGCCCACTGTTGACCAAAGGCCTCTTCTCACACGGAGAAGGTTTGAGCATTAATCACCACGCTTGCTCAATGCGGGTTGCCGATTTCAAACTTATAATTAGAAATTATAAGCCCAGGTTTCCTCACGATGTTTTCCTTCACCGTATGTCAGTGGTGTCTAGATATTCTTAGAAAGTACATATACCGTTGGTAGGTTTCGAACCCGCACCCTCATGCATGAGAAGCGAGCGTCTTAAACCTCTGGGCCACAACGACATAAAGACACTTACTTTTAGTATATGTTAAAAATTTCACATATGACATGATTTTCTATGACGTGAGATATTGGAGTATTCCCGTTTGCGCATCTATTCATACTCAATAACATACATTAAACACCGAAGGTAATTCACTAATAGGGAAAGGGAAATGTATAAGTGATTAAACGGGAATATTTTGAAATCTCAATCTATACCTCTATAACCTGTAACTAACTGACCCATTGTCGATAAGTTACTTCTTTTCACACAGAGCTCTGCAATCAATTTTAATATAGACTAATCATCAGTGATTAATCAGTTTAATTCAAACATTTTCAACACATAATATCACGCCTTTTATCCCCGAAAGGGTAGGCAGAGGTGCACATTATGCCACTGTATAATGTAACACCCATTTTTCACTATTTATGTTATGAGTCCAATGTTATTGGGGGTGAGCCTGTTGCCATCCATATACCGGGCACGATTCCAGACTCCGTGCTACCACTGAGATTTTTTTTAAAAACCCAGTTATACTTTGCCCGACCCGGGAATCGAACCCGAGACCCCTTGCGCGGCAGTCGCACTTGCGACCACTCTGCTAACTAGGCAGTCACTGAAAACATTTTCAATACATTTGAATACATAACGACTACCTAGAGATACAACGCAGTATCCGATGATGGCACATATTTTTTATTGATTTTACCCAACATTAAGATGATTGGAGTCGTTAAAAGTTGCGACTGATCATCCTCCGTTTACCGTTACCCGGTCAAATGGATTTCTTAGCAAAAAAAGTAATTCCTCACTGTTTTATTGGAACGAATAAAAACGATCACCGTTAAGTAAATGAGAACGAGTAAGGCACTAAATCAACTATGCGGTAGTCTTAATGTTGTATTTGATTTTGTTATTTGTTTGATAAAGAAACTGTAAATATTGTCTACTTTATTCAGAGTTCCGTGTGTTATTCATCAAGGAGGTTTGCATTTCGTTCCCGGTTTATCAGAGTCACACACTAGTCACATATCGACACGACCCAAATAAAAAAATCCAGAGTAGGTACTTTCCATTTCGATACCTTGAAGACCGCACTAGCTAACATTCTGTCAATAAGGTAATCTATTACTTAATTTACGTAGAATTAAAATTATTTACTTCTAGTTAACGTGATCAAAGTATGTCAAATGTGACAATTAAAGCTAATGTGTGTCTGCCCTTCGGTCTGCCACGGTTATCTTAACGAGCGACCAGCTTCATTAAACAATCACTAAACAATTAATATTGTATTTATGACCTTTCAAAAGAGCCTTTTTTTTTTTTTTAAGCGGGTAAAATCATCGAATGACTGCCCCCGCCTGGGTGAAGCGGGAGGGAGTGTCAGACTCTTACTGACTAAAAACCACCCTCCTGCACGTCGAGCCGGAGCCCCGGTTACCCGCCAGGTTCTCCGCGACTCTGAATCGGCATCGGCCCTATTGGGCCCCATCTGTGGTGGTCTGATGGCTCTTTGAGGCGCGCGCGGAACGCGACGCGCCGTACGCTCGGGTCTGTTTCTGGTCGGACGGGGAGCCACCCATGCTCGCCGTCCGCAGGCCCGCGCTTACGGTGGCCGGAGATCGTCCCGCGATCCCCGACGCCCGGTGTGTCCTTCGCGATGGTTGGGTTGCGAGGAGGCAGCGCTTCGCTGCCTCACGCGTCCCGCCTCCTCCTTAGCTAGCATGACTGCTTCGCAAAAGGAGGAGACGGCATCCCAATCCCCCTCGCTCCGCATCATGGCCTGCACTAGGCCCGGACGCGAGAGGTCGCCATCGCCGATCACTTCCCTGAGGACACGGCGGTGCTCAGCCCACGAAGGGCATTCTCCCACCGTGTGTTCCACCGTGTCCTCAGGGTGGTCCTCGCAGTGATGACACCCGGGCGTTTCCTCCCGCCCCATCAGACACAGGTACCTCCCGAAACTGCCATGTCCGGTGAGGACCTGCGTCAGGCGGTAGGTGAGGACGCCGTAGCGTCTCTCAAGCCACTCCTCAAAGAGGGGACTTACCGCTGCGATGGCAGCGAGCCCAGCCCTCGGTTGCGACAGTCGTTGCTGCCATTCCGCCATGAGATCGCGCCGGAGCTCATCCCGCCACGCACTTTTCAAAAGAGTCTAGCAGTCTATTGACGATACCATATGACGATGACCATAGTCTCTTAGCTATCATTGTTTGTGGATGTCTGCGACACCGAGTGTCTTTTTTATACTTGACTAGCGACCCGGCCCCGGCTTCGCACGGTGTAATATGCCTGTATTATACATATAAAACTTCCTTAAGAATCACTGTATCCATTAAAAAAATCGCATCAAAATCCGTTGCGTAGTTTTAAAGATCTAAGCATAATTATAGGGACCGACGGACGGCGGATAGAGACTTTGTTTTATATTATGCAGTGATTGATAGGTCGACGTTGTCAACCAACATACATAGTAACAACATAGTCCTGGCTTTGCTAACCCCGTCTCGGTAGAATATTCGAATAATAATTTTAATTGTGAGAAAAATAATTTGTCTAAAGAACTTATTTAGACGCATTTAGAACACTAGCAAATATATTCGACTCGAACTTAGCCACAATTTTAATAAACAAATAAAGATACACTTTCCATCTACGTGACACAAATAATATGTCATACTTTACTTCCACAAAACTCGTTATCTTTTAACGTAATTAAATACATTAGCAAATAAACTAAATTAATAGATATCTTACGTAAGCTAGGAAGTTTTAGTTCGACATTGGAGAATGTCTGTGTTAGATAATATTTAATAACCAGAAATGTTTGAAGCCTAGCCTTTTAGCCTAGGATGAGGATATAGAGGTAGTTATTGTCTTATAACAGGAATTAGTTTTGGAGATTCGTTTGTTTATACTTTATTTGATGTAATGTTTTTAATTAGGAAGCATTACCGTTAACTTAAATAATGTTGATGTTGAAAACTGCCTCGTTATTCGAGTGGTCGCAAGTGCGACAGCCGGGCAAAAGATCTCGGATTCGATTCTCGGGTCGGGCAAAGTTATTACTGGATTTTAAAAAAATCTCAGTAGTAGCACGGAGTCTGGAATTGTGTTCGGTATAAGCTCACCCCCTATTACATGGGACTGTTAACATAAATAGTGAAAAGTGGGTGTTACACACATTGTAGTGACATTAATTAAGTGCCGTAATTTGCACCTCTGCCTTCCCTCTTCGGGGATAATATGCGTGATGTTATGTTATTAGTTTGAAATAACTTCTTACGTAGCAAACTTTTTTTATTCTCTGTAGAGGTAAGTTAAGGTGAACTTATACTATTTTTGGACGTACTATTACAGTTCGAGTTTTTACATAACAAATTATTTATAATTAGTATTCTGCAAAGCAATCCGAAAGAGTTAGTTGTAAGTTAAATGGGCTTGATTATATTTTGAGAAACTTTACGTAACTAAATTATAATTTGCCTACAAAACGTAGGTAATTTGTTTTACGTTGTAGGTTAATATTTTTGTAATCCTTTTACATAACTGAACGTTACGTCTTTTAATCCCTATTTTAATTGATTTTACTACGAAATTGTACACTTGCAAGTACTGGACTAACGAGGCAGTCAAAGAGAGAAGTCAAAGAATAAAGTATTTGCAGAAGACTATATACAGTAGCCAGCACATCGACCTACTTGAATGTGTAATTTTTTTCATTGGATTTGCGTCTTGCGACTTTATATGTAAACGATAGAATGGAAAATCTAATAAAGAAATTTGACAGAAGAGAGTACATCGACCTGTCGCCTTCTGTACAAGAAAGAAAAAGTGAAATATTTGCTATCACCATGAGTAACCCATTCCACTAAGATATTAATATGAGTAACTCTAGATTTACAGAATAAACAATTACTAATTATTCAAACAATTAGTTTTGTTTACACAAAAACAATCTTCACTTCTCACGTTTTCAGTAGCTACATTGTAATGACGTCATGATACATACGAGTACACTCGACAAACAAATAAAGAGACAAGCCATTATAACATTGCGTCAAAATATTTATGTACCGGTCTGGACAAACAAACTCTACCTTTTTTCTTATTAGTTGTCCGATGATGAATATGACCACCGTAGCCTAAATGCTGCTAAATTATAGTATTAAAAAAATTGCGGGTTACTCACTTAGTATACTGAGAAAAGCTCTACTAGTTTTGAACCACAGAGGGGTTCTTCCTCACGAGCAGCTTGCGCGGTCGCGGCGATGCCGCGCAGCCTACAGAGAATAAGAAATCTCATAATATGAGATTGTAATGGGTTTGCCCTAACCCCTTGCTTTTGGAAGTCGACTTGGGGATCTGAGTTAAATCATCGCCATTATTTAAACATAAACATTTATTTTGCGAAATTACCCACGGCAAGTACCAATGGGACATTTTTCGAGTTATATGTACTTTCAAAGATTATCTAGACACCACTGACAAACGGTGAAGGAACAAATCGTGAGGATACGTGGGCTTATAATTACGAATTTAAAGTTTGATAAAGCCAACCCGTATTGACATTGATTAACGTTCAAAACTTCTCCGTGCGAGAAGAGGCTTTTGGCCAGTAGTGGCTACAGAATTGATGATGATGCGGGTACTGTCTACCTATACCTTAGTGGTTGCTCCCAGATCTAAGTCTGATACAGAAATGTAAGAAATAAGAATTTCAATCAAATCTGTTGATTTTTAGTAACTAAGCAGTTACCTCTTGATATGTCAAGTACTATTTGAACTGAAAAGGTTATGTAAACCGCATTTCAGTGACCCTTAATTTTAAGTTACTAATTTATACCTCGTCTAGAACCTAGGCTTTAATTTTTGAGTTCATCTGAGTTCATTACGTGAATAAAATGATATTATTCACGTATTCATTGGAATAGAAAATTAAATCGATTGGTGAAATGGTCACACAAACCACTGCCGAATTTCAGGTCTGATTCCTGGGTTAGGAGAAACCCATTATAAATATTGGAAATTTCTATTACGACGAGACATGGTAGTCAGTCATAATACGGATGCTGAAAAGTTCAGCATGGTCTAACCTCTACACATTCAAATTTAACTTAGAAGTCATATCTACACGTACACGTACTTTCTTTCTTAACTTATCAAAACATACTTCAACAAAGTAACAACTTATTTCCGATACTAAATGCCACCGGAGACGAAGTGTAATGAACCTGCCCCACCTTATAAAGGAACAATGTCCTGGCGATAGGCCAATACCACGGTCTAGCCTACCTCACAAGACGATAAACCACAAAAACAGTCCTTATTCCTTCGAAATAAAGTCCCATTAATATGAAATTGTTACCGCAGATTCGTAGGGTGATATTTAACAAGCTTTTTTGCCTTTTTATTCCCTATAATTACACTCCTTAGCTATAAATTCTAATTTTCCCTCGTAGACCGTAGCATTGAACTTCATTCCGTTCATTCTTTCATTCGTTCATTTCGTTCCATCCCACTTCGCAAGTTCAAGAGCGATTCCACGATTCCCAGTGTCAATGACCGGAATCTACTAATAAATAGCTTTTTGAAAATGGAACGATATTCTCCAATGAGTGAGTTGACAGAGTGACAGAAGCAAAATTTATTTTTACAATTTTATTTCTTTCGTATTTATTTTAGAAACGATGTTTGTAAATATTTACATTGGCAGTTTAATTTTTCTCGAAAATATGTTTGTTATTATTCTGATGTTGATTATTTGTTGAATTATTGTTGTATCAAAAAATGTAAATGAAAACAAATGTAAGTATCGTTTTTTTGTAACTGTACGCAATATAGAAATGTACTTAACTAAGAAGATCTAGCAGTTTACTTACCTATTGAAGTATTGGGCCACTTAGTAAACTGAATCTAATTATTTACTTGCATCAACGTCTTCAGATTCTTCAGAACGACAAATTGAATCTCGGTCTACCATGCAATTAACTTAATAGAAGTTTATACGATGCCATTTTTTATACGCAACAGAAATAACCAATGCTTTGACAGCTAATTAAATTATGTTTAACACTTTAGACGTAATGGGCACAATAAACACCGTTGATAGTGTAATTAACTATAATAATAAAATAAAGAAGGTTACTATTATGAGATCAGGGTCGGTCGGCCATCAAGAATCAAGACTGCTGATTTACCTTTCTTATTATATTTAAAGATTTTATTATTTACGCAGATACATTTGCATATAGGTAGAATCTTTATATATCCTTATTATAAAAATAACAATGGAAAACAATACTATCTCCATGATTCATGTTATCGATACTTTTTACAACTCTGTGGTCTGGCCACTGCGTGTCATCGACCTAATAAAACATAATAAGACAGCTGATATCTAAACGACAGCGCTATCAGTCGTACTTATCGTTTGATATGGGATTTTATTTCAAATATGTTGTTTTACTGGTTTAACTCATAAATTAACTATATCCTTTTGACCCAGATAATCTACGACGAGTTGAAAAATTGCGTGTCAAGAATGAAGCTAAGGACATTAGAAAAAAATTTGATTATTAATATTCTATTTCAAAACTGTTTTGAAAGAAGAACGCAATAGGTGTCAAATTATTTATTGTCTGTGGTTAGTTCTCTCGCTTTTTTTACTAGCAATGATGTTTTTATCAACGGCCAGCATTGAAAAAGTTTATAATTTATTTATCGAGTGCCTGGTATAAATACTTTTTGAATGAATTATTATAATCTCACCGAGTCATGATTTCTCAACGATCTTGTACAGTCCTTGTATAAAACACATTACCATGTTTTGATAACATGAATGGCTGTTATTTTATTATAATACAGACGGCTTCTTTAGGTTTAAAACAACAAATGAATAGGCTTGTTGACTTAAACAAGGAAGATAGTTTATCAATATTATTATGGAAGTTAAGTAGGTAGGTACTTTACATTTCTTAAGTTTATGTCAAGTTTTATCTTTTGTTTTGTATGAACTTTAGAAAGATATAATTTTAATTGATATTCTATTAAATGGCTCACCTAAAATGAAACTTCAACCCCTCCCTTTCGAGCAAAAATGGTAAAATATAATGATATGTGTGTGTGATGATATTTAGTATCAAAATGAAACACCTACCTACTAATAAAATGACTATGAAGACAAACTTAGATGGACGATATAAAACTATTTGACCAGTCTGAGTAATACTTTTTATCAGATATTCTTATTTTTCTTGATGATAAGGTTAATAACAAAAACCCCAACAGTCCAGCCAGAGTCAGACGTTTGCAAAATAAAAGTTTGTATATATAAAAATTGCCAAGCATTCACATGCGGCGATTGCTTGACTGAATTAACTTCGCAAACTATAAAATTTAATTGTACACAGTTACACAATAATTTAAACATAGCATTTAAGTCTTATCTTATGTGCGTAGGCTATAAAAGCGAAGTAATTGAAATCACTGCCTATGTATTGCCTACGTGACCATAAGCCGAATTAATATTTTACTACAATTCTGACGTCACATTTCTATTGTTCCAGCTGCCTGCTGCTGTGAAGTTCCTCGCCGGTTATGGGGCAGCAGTCGACTTCAACAATACAGAACACAGCTAACCATAAATAATGCGGCACTCTAAGCCGAACCTCTCATGACCTTTGCCTACTGAAAGAAAAACGTTGACGTTTGAAAGTGGAACGCAACAAAACATTAGTGCAGCAGAGTGCCCGAGCTGAAGGAAGCTAGTGTTGTGCTAAGTTCGCGAATGATAGATAACGTTATCGTGTTTTAAATCCATTGCGTCTGTTTTCGTTAACCGATAGCGGCGCTGATAAAGTCTTGTCGAGTTTTCATTTATCGTCACATCGTTGACGGTCGTGGATCTACCGAGACGTGTTAAAATAGTGCTGGTGTACGACTGATATCGTTTCACTCGCCAATGTTTAAAAACATACCGACCGTTAGCCAAGTGTGTTCGTATACAGGTCGAGCGTACCTACGTTGTGTATGACATTATTGAAGTTTGAATAGTGTGTGTTGTAAAAATGCGTGGTTTGTGGTCTCACTTGGCTGCGCTGGGGTGGGTGGTTTCGCTAGTGGGGTGCCACACACCCGGCAGCGAGCTGGAGTCCGTGCGGTACGGGCCTACGGACGACCGGTTCATCAGTGACACGTACACAGTCGCGAACATTAACATTACGTACAGAGACGAACATGGGGAGGTATACACGGAAACATCAGAGGTGAGTGACCTTTGTAACCACGTATTTAAGTAAAAACATTTATTTCTTCACTTTAAGTAATTATCAGGACCTATTTCATAACCTTTTCATAAAAAAATATAAAAAAAATATTGCGACAACTTCAAGACAATTGTTCTGGTTTCTTTCGTAACAATAAATAACTAGTTAAAAGAATTACGTAATGAAAATTGTGACTAGTATGTATAATAGAGCTGCAAACATTATAAAATTACATTGGATATTATTTTCCTATCTTATAGCATGAAGGGTTTTATGATTCATTGATAACCATGACTTACATCACGTAGTCCTTTAATATTCTTGGTAAGCGAATTAAAATAATTGTCTTCCTTTAGCGATTTGACCCGGATTCACCTGGGACTTACCCTGACTTTTGACTACACAAACCTTATCCCGACCATAACAAACAAAAAAAGATCAGATTTTGTGCAGCTATTTGCGAGTTACGCACTATATACATTTTCGTTTTTTTTATACTTAAACCCAGATCTACGAAATTTTTTACTTTGTAAAAAATAAATTGTCCAAACAAAACTTGTATCGTAGGTTTTTGTTTTGTTTTCTATATAATATTTAATCTTTAAACTGGTTTTCACACAAATCTTAATGTCAACGTTTATTAATAACAATACTGTTAGGTATTTCTTATTTTTATAAATGAAACATTTATCGCTTTAAATGTAAATTACATGTTCTATAACTTGGAAGTATAACTAAATCGTTAAAGTTAAGTAAGCCAAGGCTTTAAAATAAAAAAAAAAGACTGCACGGTTGGTGCGGTGCATCCTAGTGTGGGGCAACGTTAATTAAAAAAAAAAATATCGATTCAAGTGCCAACAAATGTTTTACCATATTTTTTTTTATAAAAAACTAGCTTCTGCCCACGACTTCGTACGCACAATCCCGTTTTCTCCCATTCCCGTAGGATTTTCAGAACTTTTTCTGCCCTAAGAACCTCCTCCTAATACAAATACAACAAAATAAGAATTAGTGAAATCGGTCCAGCCATTCACGCGTGATGCCGCGAGCAAGGGAAAAAAGAATTCATTTTTATATGTAAACTACAACAAAAATACAACACAGATATACGTAATCTGGTATATTTAATGCCACAACCACGAGAAACAGCGAAATCGTCGTCGTTTTTGCGTTTCATAGTAAAATCTTCATAAGAAGTTATAGGTCATTCAACATTACATCCAAAATTGTCAAATCACAATAAGAAGACGTGATACGATGTTTATTATAAATGAAAACCACTAAAAATAAATCTTTACTTAACATATCAAAGTCCACAAAAATACAGAGGAAAAAGAAAACATATTACTTAACAACCATTTAGGTAATACAAATAGACACATACAATACGTAGAATTATTCAAATATTTTTCATTAAACATTTAATTATTGATAAGCCGAATGATAAAATATCTTGTCTCGGGAAATAATGAATTTATCTCGATAGGTATATAATAAAAATTTCCTGATGATAACACCTTTATAATATGTGATGTTGCAACATTATTCTGACAAACGCTTTTTATCATTTTGTTCATATTCTCGAAATGTTATTCTTCATACGTTTAGTTCCACGTATGAAATGAAAGTGAGTTTTGGTCTCACGTTTATTTTGTAGCAATTTTGCGAAAGGTGGTTTCATGGTTATGATATGACTCATATAAGTCATAATTAATTGACCATTTATTTTTTGTCTCAAAACGAGACATTCGTTTATTTAGATTCAGTCAGACATCTAGTAGCTAGATCCTATCATCCTGTATATTACCTGTCAACATAAACTTTGTGCCCACAACAAAAAGGTACTTAGTGCACAATATGTAGGAACTTAAAAGCTTTGTCGACTGTACTTCGTCACACTCCCTCCCGCCTCGCCCAGGCGGGAGAAGTCACTCGATGATTTTACCTCTTACAAAAACACCACTCGAGCCGTCCGAAATGTCATCGCAAAGTTGCGACTATAAAAATTTTCGCGTGGTTTCTAAAAAGGGACAGTTTTGCGTCTCAGATTTCGTTTCGGGGACAACGGGGTTCGTAATTATAAAAAGAGGCAATCCCGGTCAAAACGAGACATCTAGTCACGTTACTTTAACATAATTATCTATGTCAAACTAGCTACTAAAATATTTTTTTAGTATTATACCTATATAGTATTGTGTTTGGAAACATAATAAAATATGTAATGTATAGTTTCGGCTAGCGGCTTGAACGTACTTAGTCTAAGAAAAAATCACTCTTCAACCTCCCATTCTACCTCCAGACATAAAAATCATGTCCTAAAAATTATCCGTTTCGACTTGAAAGAAAAACAAATAAACACAATTTCGCATTTGTAATATGATTTCGCAAAAAATGAAATTATGCAAAAAGCGCTATAATAAGTCCATATTTGTCTACTCTTTCAGCAATTTACAGACTTTATCTTATGTTATTTTTTAATTATACATACTCATTCATAACAAAACATGTTCGTACAGTTACATAAAGATAATCTCCATACGTAATATGCAGGCTATGTTCATGTAAGTATGTTTGTGCGTCAATTTTCATCCATATTCATTCAGCTCCACAATGGTGGTGCATTTTAACAAGTACAGCATAATTGGAAGAAATAATAACAAGACATTAATTATTGTATTTACTGAAAGCGAAAAATATCTTGGCAACACTCGTATGTAGATTGCTTGTGAAATGAAAATATCGCATTATGTAGGACTAGGGGGTAAAATGTTCTATTTTAGTTCTTAAAATTGGAGAATAGGAGGAGAATTAATATAACTATTCTTGAAGACTAAGTTTAACTTTCTTTACTGTTGAAAATAATGAAAACTGAATATTGAATGCAACGTTATTTCCTAATCCTTTGCGAGTTTCTTTAAATTTAAAAAAGACCATATCGCCTTTTTTTTGGACAAACCCGCCACAAATTAACAGAACCGCCCCAACTCCTGTCAGCTAGGATCTACAGTAGCTACAACCATAAAAACGGTATTGGGTTACATACCTTACTTTATGCTATGGGTGGCATGATGCTCCCTCCTCTATTTTAAAGCGATTTCAAATGCCTGGTGAAATCAATACTAATAATATTTCCATTAGTTCAGATTAGTGCAGTAATAAATGAAGAAAAACTTAAATTCGTGACGAAATATTAAGACCAGTTGTCATTGATAATCAAAGAAAATCGTACGAGTTTTATCTGACAGGCCCTTTATGTATTTTTACATACGTGACATTTATTTATATATGTCGCAGGGATATGATAAAAACAGAGATTTGGTCAATTCCCTAAGGGATTTGATCAAATCACGGAGGATGTTAAAATAACAACACTATTTTATCATTTCCCTGAACAAATCTAGGGCACAGTCTAGGGATTTAATCAAATACCATAACTGGGTCAGTGAAATTATGAAAATAACATGTTTTTGCTTGCGTCGGCGCGGCGGGCGTCTGTTGCGTTCGCGCAGCGAGTCAAGGGTCAGTTGAGCGCGCAAACCAAGATGTCGAAGCTCGAAGCTATGCTACAGGCTTGGTTAGTTGACAATGACACAAAAAATTGGGCAATCGGCTGTTATTTTGTTCAATTTAAAAAAAAATCCTCCTTTTATCGTACTACAAAGCCTTATTTGGAGCAGAACCAAAAACAGGACTCCGATCTACTCATATATCGACAGAATTACTCGATAAGTTAGTTACTGAAGAGGATTTGGATCAGATTCTTAAACAGCAAAACGTATCTTCTACTGAATTAATTGACAACAACGCTACAATTTCAGAGGAACAACTAGCGGTTGAATCAATTGAAGCTAACACTTCAGAGTAAGTTGTAGCTGGTACCTCAGCCATACTGTCTGAATCTGCTAATATTACTACATCGATTTCAGAGCAAATTGACACTAATACCTCAGCTATACCGTTTGAATCTGCTAACGTCACCACTTTGACTTCTGTATTAGGATATGCGGCATTAGATAAAGAGGCAATTTTAACGTATGAGTTACTCGTAGCAGCTGGACCGCCTATTGCATCAGACAGTGAATCAGTTGAGAGAGTAGAGGAAATAGTTTGTATTGTTTGTGGACAAGAATCTACAGGAGCGCATTCATATACAATATCAAAGTTCAAATAGACAAACATACATGATTGCGCAATATTTCAAAAAATAGTATCATATTGAGCTATTTATATCATTGAAGTGCTATTTTTGGACAAATTTATCTAGAGGTGGACCTTAAACACTATTTGAGGATACTAAAAATAGAATACTTGTGATCTTTGTATTTTCTGATATTGCTGAAATCAGATAAAATACCCAATCTTGATGATGACTGATGGAGAATGTGGACACGTTTCATAGATAGTTTTTGTAATTGCCTAATCTTCATGTATGGCGCTTGGAAACTTACATGCGCCGACGCAAGCAAAAACATGTTATTTTTATCATTTCACTGAACCAGTTATGGTATTTAATCAAATCCCTAGATTTGTTCAGGGAAATGATAAACCAGTGTTGTTATTTTAACATCCTCCGTGATTTGATCAAATCCCTTAGGGAATTGACCAAATCTCTGTTTTTATCATATCCCTGCGACACTTATACTAGTCTAATTTTAGATATTTTTCCACTAACTATGTACTTATGACAAAAATACATAGGGCCCGCCTGCTGGAAAGTGGTCACCGTAGTCTTTAATACACCTAGAACCTCCTCTAAGACCAGAGGCATCACAAATGTGAGAACAATACAAGACAACCATGTAGGAAACTGTCAAATTGCTATACCATTTTCGGAATTAATATGAATTCTTTATTACCTCCTGACTTCAATATATTTACTGGCTGAACCAAGAGCAACGATTTGTTAAAGAAATAATCTCAAAAAGTCTGCTTTATACGTATTAGTATTGTGTTTTCTTTTCCTGAGATAACGCAGATGGCTTTAATAATTATCGCGTATAATTGTAATTAATTACTCAAAGACATGTGGTCTTGACGTAATTGTACGATAACTTACGTAGGTATTTATCTACGTTATAATTATTTTGTAAAACCTTTCGATTATTATTTTGCTTCCTATTTTTTAATAAAATTTGAAGCAGGCATTTGATTTGAATTGATGTTTGTCAGTTCTATGCTCATAAACTGATGAATGTATTTAGATGCGATTTGTCAAAGAGATAGATTGTCGAACTAGATTGTTAGAAACTTTTAATTTCTTATTACGTATACAGTCACGAACTGATTGTAAAATAGATTTTACCTGTAATTTTTATTATATCATTGTTGTACTAACAAGAATATAAAGTAGTGATTGCAATAGGTATACCGTGGGAATTACCTCGTTATTTACTTCTGTTTGTTTGATGACAACAGTCCCTTGTCCAATATAATAAAAATAGACAGATATATTGTGCAACTCTAACATTATAAACTTTAATTAATGAGAAAGTAGGATTGGATAATCACACATGGGATTAGTGGAATTGGACGTGGAAAAATCGAAATGAGTATGTTTCAAAATCAAGGCTAGGTTATTTATTGTCTGTACCGTATTGTGTGGGACAAAACAGTGATGATATTCCTTTCTTCTTCATTATCTTCTGATTTATTTCGTTGCAGGATCCAAGACAGTTGTTCATGTCCCTTCGACGTGCCGGACTTCATAGTTCCGGTGTTTTTCTGGTTCGTATCCAATACTGGATCCTGGCTTCCTGGAGTAGCAATGGTTTAGGGGTTGAGGCGCGCTTGTCTCATTAATGAGCTGGAAAAAATCATTTAAATTCCGATAATGTAGTAAATTTGCAGCATGTGTAACGGCCTCTGGTTTTTCGGGTGTCCATGGGCGACGCCGATTGCTTACCCGTCATCAAGTGATCCGTCTGCTCGTTTTCTGGCTTATTCCATAAAAATGTGGTATTTGACGCGCAGGTGTCGTCGGTCGTCGAGTCAACATCTCCTGGGGATGCTTCGTGGAGGAGTAAAACATATGTCGAGTGTGGTTCGAATGGTTGTTTGCGTGTCGAGTGTGCATTTTGTGTTGCGTCTCTGGTGCTTGTGCATTTATTTGTAGGCAGGAGAGCAGTACTGCGCACCATACCGCATGCTGCAATTAACAACTTCAGGGGAATTAACACTAAATATTTTTCCAGTAATATGATGTACTATAGTACAAAAATACGCCTAAAACTATAAAAAACTGCAACGATAACACGTCAAACTTTAAAAAACGTAGATAAGAAAACAATTATTCGAGTTTACAGTAAAGTTATTTATTGTTGCGATAAGCTGACCCACATAATTCGCAATACGTACTGACATACAAACTGCATTGAGCTATACGTCAATACAGCGATAGTTTTGTGCGCACGATGCGTTCCAAAGAATGCAATTAATTTTTATGTAAGTGCGGGATGACATGCGATTCGTGAATGCTGTTGCAGACTGTCTGTCTGCCTGTCCGTAGAGAGTATACGTAGGTATAGTAATTGCTTGTGGTAATTAGTTTTGCCTCTCTCTTCTAAGTCGAGGAAATACTGAGTGTTTATTTATTTTATTTTATTTATTTTATTTTATTCAACACATCCTAACAGGTTACACCCAATGCGATAATGTTGTCACTTAATGTAAAAACTTATAATTAGCATTAATAAAAAAAACTTAAATAAAAACTTAATATAAAAACTTATAACAACTATGTACTTATCCATTAACTACATATGTACAACTAACAACATCAGTCGTTAGTGTGTGTTGTGTTGATGTCTTATTGAAGTGTCTTTCTCAGCCAATTGTATGATATTGGTGTTAACAAGTTCATTCGTAGAATTCATTCCATGTTTTGTTTATGTAATTGTTGATCATTTTTAAGGCATTTTCTTTACATAATTAATGAATATTAAAGTCAGAAAAACAATGAAAATAGCTAAGAGAGATTTTACTACATTCATAACAATTTAATCACTAGGTAGTTAGTCTATATTTCATAAACCAATTCAGCCAAAGAGAAATATCTACCTCCAGTAAAATGTCTAAGTTGTCAAGTAGACTGGAAAGGTAAAGGTTGTCTGTAATTTCAACCTGATTATACATTAAAATTTCATCCGTCTCCCCGATCCATTGTCAAGAGTCAACTTCATCTGAAATTATAATCATTGAAATAGGAACACTGATAAACTATGAATTAAATACCTTTTTGAATAATAGGGGTATTTCTATTTTCAGTCTTAGGCAAGTTTTGTTGTTTGAGTGATCGGTAGATCGCTTGTTCTATTACGGGTCTTTTTGTTTTAAGGGGGGAAAATAATCGAATGGGAAACCATTCTGTCACTTCTGTCTCACACTTCTCCCGCCTCACCCAGGCAGGAGAAATCCTGCCTGGGTGAGGCGGGAGAAGTGTCAGACTCTCACTGACTAAAAACCACCCCGTGCCTACTCCTTCCCTTCGAGCCGCAGTCCCGACAACCCGTTAAGTCCTCCGCGGCTCTGTATCGGCATCAGCCCTATTGGGCCCCATCCGTGGTGCTCTGATGACTCTCTGAGGCGTACGCTCAGGTCTGGTACTGGTCGGGCGGCCACCCATGCTCGCCGTCCGCAGGCCCGTGCTTACGGTGTCCGGAGATTGTTCTATTACGGTTCTTGAAGTTAAGTTTCAGATCGCGCTGTTTCCCTGTCTCTGTTAGTCGAGTTAAGGCCTACCTATAAGTAGTCCTTAACTCCACGACACCTATACAAAAAGGAGGGATGTTGATAAATTTATATATTCTATTCTGCTGTCACTAAACAGCAAATTATTATTTGCCTCCATGTCTATTTTATAAGTATGTCCTATCAGTAGATTTACCTACCTAAGTCAAATATTCTCTCTTAGTTCAATGACTTCACAATTCCAATATTGAGGACACAATGATTGTACTAAGATTTGAATTATTAAGGTATCGGGTGCTTGACGCGTCGGGTGTTAGCATCTCGATTTAACAGTCGAAGGTGTTAATCTGAGAATCTAATATTGAGAGTGTTATATTATTGTATTAGGTATTTGATAGTCGAGTATCTAGCTACGTATCTTCTTCAATCTTCTCTAGACCAAAATCTATCAAACTTGTTTTAGGAATAGAAAAAAAAAACAAATTGACTTTTACATTAAATTTATAAATCACAATGAGAATTGTCTTTTCAGCCAAAAAAACACAACATGATATTCTATATACCTATTCCAAAAGCAAAAATAAAAATATCCATTACATTTTACTCATCCATTAAAATTCTACAATAATTATTCTGTACGAATGACTGCGTTCCATTTCCACAGACTAAATTAACGAAACTCGACCGTTTTGCGCCATTTTATAAATACAGAAAAGGTTTGAAATAACATACATACCCATCCCTATAATTACAGAGTTATATTTTAATTCATCTTCAAAGGGGGAAATACATTATATAGAGGTATAATTCACAAAGGGAAGTTTACATTTAAGTTTTGATGTAATGTAAAGAGCATTAGTACTGATTCAGAACTTTTAAGTAGGTCACCGCACATTGTAAAATCATACAAAACTGAACGGATAAGTTTAATCTCTGTACAGGCCGATGTACATATGTATTAGGTACCTAGTACATATGTATAGAGGTACAGTACCAGGCGATACATATTGCGTAGGTATCGACCTATAGAAAGAGACAATCGGCTTAGTAGCCGCATTATGATTATTAACCACAGAAACTAGTCGAGCACTCTTCGAATGTAAAAGATTGAAAAAAAAAAGGTTGTACCTACAAATAAATGATCGCATTTAACTTAAATAGCGGGTTACTCACGTTAAAATACTGAGAAAATCTCTACTCTAGTCTAATAGGCTGCGCGCTACTCACGAGAAAGAATCCCTTTGTGGTTCGAAACTAGTGGAGCTTTTCACAGTCTTTTCACGACTTGAGTAACCCGCGATTTTTAGTTAATTTTGTATTGTCTCATGGTCACATATATTTAAGTTCAGAATAATTATTTTAAGACTACAGATGTATTAAAAATTTTCTTTATTATACTATCTATGTTTAAGACTATCAACTCCTGTTCATAAAACTTGTTCGGTGATTGTGACGTATAAACTTATTAACTATTTTTATTTAATTTATTCAATGGCATGCATATTTGTGCAACTTTATTTAAATAAATACTTTGCTTTATTCTAGATCAAATATTTAAAACTTATATATGTATGGCTATACACATATAAAAGAAATATTGGTTTATTTCAGTCTCTAATATCTTAACTATGTAAATAAATTATTAACTAGATCTAAAATTGTTTCTAAAAATAAAATACCTATATAAAAATGTTGTTTAGTTATTTTGTTTTACACGATAGACTTGTTTTTGTGAATAAATACTATTCGCAAACTTGTTCCGAGTGTTAAATGTTGAAAATTGTTCAAAACGAAACATGATTATTTTAAGGACATACGGTTTGAAACAAACTTAAAAATTCTATTAAAAATAAAAATATTACATCTGTTAAGGAGATAATATATACAGCCATTTTAATAAGGCTTCCATAGAAAGCTTCGGCTCCCAGAAATAAGATCTTTTGGCTCATCTTCAAGTTTACAGATTTTTAATAACCTGTCCATGGACCCACCTACTTAGATTTTAGTCAAATTTCCGTTGTGCTTGGCGACTAGGCTATATATACCCAGTTGTACAGTCTCTTTTTTGTGCCTTTAGACTTAATTCATCCTGTCTCTTGCAGGAATTCACCGAGGGAAACTATCGTTTTTTCTTCTCCTCTTATAACATCTTCTGATTCACTTCATTGTGGGAACCAAGACAGTTACTGATGTCCCTGGGACGCGCCGGAGTTCAATGTTCCGGTGTTTTCATGGTTGTATCTACTGTAGATCCTGGCTTACAGGAGTTGCAGCGGTTTTGGGAGGCTGTGGCGGGCTTGTCCCATTAAAAAAATCTTTACATGGAAAGCTTCGGCTTCTAGAAAGAGACCTTTTGACTCATTTTCTACGGAGTTCATATCAAATCGCAACTACTTAGGTTATTATCAATTTCATGGTCATAAGTAGTTTTAGCACTCTATTGTTAGGTACCTACATCTAAAAGGGATGACTTCCATCAGATGACGATAACCCGATACCAATTTCACAATACCATACATAATTAGCGATCAGCAAATTACCGTTTTTATTATCACACTCGTCTAGCAGTAATTATAATTTTGCACGGGTTTTAACAGTAGCTGGTTATGGCGCAATCCATTGTATTGTATATTGTTATGTCCACTAGTTGATTGTTCCCCCTGCCCTCCTCCTTCCGTCATACTCCACCTCCCCGCCCTCGTCTAGTTACATCACATTCGTATTGTTTCGAGTATTCAACCCGTTAGTTCTAAACTGTTTGATAACGTTATAGAAATATTGAAAACAAATATCAATTTGTTGGAGCATTTGAGCTGGGATTGTGCTAGGCCAGGTACATTGCCACGTGCCTAGTTGAATACAATTTTCACAACCCTTATGTCCAAATATTGAAAGGCTACGCACTGACTGCCTCTATGGCATCGTAGGCCGAGTGCAAGTGCGACTGCCGGGTCAGTCAGTCAGGCAAAGTATTACTTGGTTTTAAAAATTCTCAGTAGTAGCATCTAATCTGAAAATGTGCCCGGTATAGGCTGGTGAGCCTATTACATGGGACTCATAACTAGGGTTGCCACCCGTACTTTATAATAAAGTATTGTACGTTATTTAAGATAATTGTACTCTATACTTTATAAGAATAATAAAGTACACGGAAATACTTTATTTTTGCAAACTTCATTTCTGTTAAAGTCGTAAGTATTTTCGGTAAACTTATCGATTCGATATCCATATTTATCGATTTATGTTGAACCGATTTCGCTACTCGCCAGCGCCACCTAGACAATTTCTGGTAAAGTTGCAATTGTTTAGTAAATATACAAATTTAATACAAACTGCAAAAAGCGATAAAAAATATTTTTTAATATAATACAAAATAAGAATAAATTGTACTTTATTTTTGTACTATGTACTTTTTTTTCTTATCTATAATCGTCAATGTACTTTAAATACCAAAAAAAAGGTGGCAACCCTACTCATAACATAAATAATGAAAAGTGGGTGTTACATTGTACAGTGGCATTAAGTGCACCTCTTCTTATCCCTTCGGGGTTAAAATGCGTGATGTTATGTATATGTATGCTCTTATGTAGAAGTGGCACATGTGTAGTGGTAGACTATCTTTAAACAGTTCTCCAAGTGTTTAAAGCTAATGATGATGACGTAGCAATAGATTTACACTCTTCAGGGAGCTTACTCTTAAATCCAATTCCGATCGATCAACATTGATATTGTGAAATTTCGTACTCTTGAGTTGCAATACTAGCGCTCATTGCATCCGTATTGCGTGGATATTTAATGAACTAAATGGTATTAAGTTTGCCTTTAAATTCCGTACTCCGAATGCTATTTTAACAGCTACGATAGGGGTTGTATAGTTGTGACATTGGGTAATTATTGAGATTTTATTGGATTACATTTGTAATCATATATAACATTGAGATTGGCTTCAAGAGTAAGCATCCTAGTATAAATTAAGAGAGTTATATTATGAATGTGAAAAAATCTTTTCAATACATAAAAAATAGATTTCGTAAAACATGTTATTTGTGGTAAGGGAATAAGGTGATTCTATTTATATATCCTTTGTTCGATTTACTTTGATCGTGGCCTCAAAGGTTCTTATTTGAGTTTCTATAAATGATATTCCTATCAAAACGTTTCTGATCCTTTTCACAACGTAAGTCACGTCTTTGTACAATAATCTGTTATAAAAATATTATTATTCAATTGTATGTGCTATGTATACATTGGTACGGAAATAACGTTAAAAATAAACGTTATAGTATGTACATCATCATCATCATCGTCTAAAAGTGGCAAACCATTTGTTTTTCACACTATCATTCTCCTAAACCGCTGCATTAGATTTCATGAATTGTGTTTCAGTCATAGATTGGAGCTTGAAGATAATTTAAAAAATAAAAGGCTATTTATTTTAATGCAAGTTTTACCAGCTTTTACTTACTTCATTTTGGTCTAGTAGTTACAGTTTTCTAAATGGTCTACGTTCATCTTCCATCTTTAATTGCTTCTGTAAATAGAGCCCTTCCCTAAGGATCCGTAACACAAATTAACATGCGACCTTGTTTAATTGGTTAATACACCTTAATTGACTCTAAACGAATACTGTTATTTTGGAAAAGCCGAATTCAAAGTCAAAGAATTTATTTCAGTTAAACCATAATTTGGTACTTTTGAAACGTCAACAAAAACTTCAATAAATCCTAACCTAACCTATATGTCATGAAAAATATCAAGAAAATTAGTTGAATTAATAAATCGAGTAGATACCGCTACTAGCAAATAACAAATATACTTACTTTCGCATTTGTAATATTAATTGGGACAAAATAAACAGGTGCAGAAAGAACCGAACCATGTATTAGATTTTTATCTTTATAGCTAAGCAAAAAAGGCGCAAGTCAAAAATGACAGATTCACTAGAATCAGGTATGTACAGTGCAGGTTTATAATTATAACTCCTAATTTCGGAAACTCGGAACTTGATATCGTATTATTCTTCATGCGTATCCTAAATTCGTTACAGCGCCATTCACCGTGGTTTTTATTGTTCTAAAATTAATTCTCGTTGATTTACTAAAATAACTTTGTTGTAAGTTGCGTTACAATTGTTTTATAACAAAATGTATGGTTTGGCGCGGTAGTTTGTACTTAGGTCTAGTATCTATAAAATATCTACCTATTACTTATTTTCTGGAGATCTGTTTGCCTGTCGGCAAAGACCTCCTCCAACCTTCCTTCCATTCATTCATGTCGGTCTTGAGCTACTCTATGCCATGAAACTCCTGCCACTTGTCTGAGGCTGAGGTCATCATCCCATCTTTTAAACTATATACCTCTACTTACTCTTATCCTTCAGGGAATAAAAACCAGGATAATAACGCATTATAATTCATTTACATCCATTTTTCCTAGGTCTCCCCTGGGTAGACAATGGACGTTGATGTAGCCTAGCGTGAAACTAAGTTACCTACGTGTGTAGTCGGGTGGGTAGAGGCGACCTAATTGGACGACCTGATTAAGAAACAAGAGGGCGCTGCGGTAGACAATTATAGTCAGTAAACTAATTCCGTTTTTGTACTCTAAGGAAATCTTTACATAACATCACGCCTTTAAGCCCGGAAGGGTTAAGCAGAGTACATATAGCGGCACTTAATGACGTTGTTTCTTTTCTCCACAAGGAAATCGTTGATGGAAAATTTAAATCTACCTTCAGATGGTCAGTTGTCCTTGCTATTCAAATCTGATAGACATATAAAGATATGTTCTGTGGATAGGTACTTATATAGATTTTCTAGGTATATACATATAGTAATAATATATAGTAAAATTGTACCAGTAAGCACTAACCACTAAACACAGTAAGTAGAATAGACTTTATTGGAGTCACGAAAAAGTCATTTTACAATGATGTTTAATTACCATAAATAATATATGCATAAATATTTTGTAACTTACAGGTGTAAGTTACAATACCAATACCTCGTGCTACAATAAGGTTATTGTAGCACGAGGTATTGGGATTAGTGTCCAGGTTGGACAAATATTTTTGGAACTTAAAATTTTCTCAGTCACAATATACATTTTAGCATTAATATCAAAATATCAATAAGATAGTAACATGTTCAGTAAATAAAATGTTTATTCTAAAGAACAGATGTTTCTGCTTATGCTTTCATTTCATCGATCATATTCATATTGTACCACAGACACTGTAATGTAAAGTTACATTTTCATATATAGGAAAACATGATGTGAGTTCTACTTATTTCCTTACAGTAAACAAAAGCCTACTCTTCATAGAATCGCTCCGCTCTTCAAAGCGACTCCATTTCTACATTCATTGACATTTCATATTTCGGATGTTAATAACAATTCTATATACATAATGTACGGTGTATTTTTTGTAATTACTTGAATACCTAACCAACATTTTGTTTCTCCAGACCTACGTCTAATTTAGTTTTCGGGTCGACATGAAGTCTTAGCCAGATTTGACTAAATGTCCGTATTTTTCGTGGAATAACTACCATCAGCTTTCTATAATCAACTAACTTGGTTAGAAACGAATATATCATTCTTAATTTGACCCCTTTTATGGACTACATACTTATATTTTTTTCCTCAGCAGGAAAAATCATCGAATGACTTCTCACGCCCGGGTGAGGCGAGAGAGAGTGTCAGACTCGTACAGACTAAAAACCACCCCGTTCCTACTCCTCCACTTCGACCCGGCTCCCCGGTAACCCGTTAAGTTCTCCGCGGCTCCGTATCGGCATCAGCCCTATTGGGCCCCATCCGTGGTGGTCTGAGGCCTCTTTGAGGCGCGCGCGGAACGCGTTGCGCCGTACGCTCGGGTCTGGTTCTGGTCGGGCGGCGAGCCATCCATGCTCGCCGTCCGCAGGCCCTATTTGGGCACAGGCAGTCTATATAGACGATATAGACTCTCAATTAATGGTATTTTAATTTGCTACAAATTTTAAACAAAGAAAGTCAATAGATTTCGTCGTGAACCAATTAATTTTAATTGTTTGAAATGTTTCAAAGTCCCGATTAAGCCGATAACATTAATTTACATTTCGTTTAAAGACTACGCCAATTAAATTGAGTAATTGCGGGTTTGTTTCGAATATAAATACACTTGGTTTGCCCTTTGGGATTTCTTGGGATATGTAAGTACAAAGACATGATGGGGTGGATGTTTTGGCATTCATAAGAAATGTAACTAAATTAAAAAGAGGTCCTATATTCATATCCACCATCCTTATCCACTCTAAGTCTAACATGGTCTTAAGTCTATGGTGAATTATGCATACAAGATTCAAAAATATTTTAGCTAATCTACCTAGCATTATTTTTCATTTACATTAGTATACAAATATTTAAATAGTATGTTTTAAGATGTAACACAATAGGCTCCTCTCACTCTTTCACTGTTACATAGGAGATCCAGGACATACGTTTCTACCTAGCTCTTCTGTCTTGGTATTAAGTGGGATGTTTATTTGTACACCGAATTTAGCACTTTGTAAATCATCACTCATTGATCATGATTTTAATTCATTTGTTTTCTTTCTCAACAATAAACGCACATAATGACGAGTCGCATACGCACTTTATAAATGTGATAGGAAATTGAACCTTTTAGATAGCTTATTAAAAGGTTCAATTGGTGTATCTGTTTGTTACGAAATTTATGTGAACGATACGCGATAGAAAATTGAGTCTTATTGATTTGGTAAATTAAGGTTGAAATTGTTTGATTCGATATATCGTGATTGTGAGTCATACTATGATTAACCCTGCAGCTCTAATGGTAAGGAAACGTCATTGTTTTGTTGAAAATAAAACAATAAAATGATAAGTACTTACGTTTGCCAAACGATTTTCAACTTTATAATATCGAGTTAGCAACCACTTTGAAATGTTAAATAAACATAGACAATATTTTATAGATTTTCTATTTAATTTTCTAAAACACAAAAAATAATAAAGAATGAAGAAATCGGCGTGCATAATTGAATTGCATAAATGAACAAAAAATGGCGATTTCTAATGGACGTTTTTTATGTTTTTACTAAACTACCTAGTTTCGATATTAGTTTTATCGAATAATATTATCGTTATAGGACAATTATTATCCTTGAAATTATTTATGTTTGTTTATCAAGTAGGCATTTGTGATAAGAATTTTTAATGTCTGCAGGAAATGTCCACATTAGTTACCTGTTAGTAAATCTATCGTGTTTGTTTTAAATCCTTTGTTTGGATATGTTTCCTTATGTACGGTACAGACATACATATGTAGGTTATAGGTTATGTGTCTGACGCACCTCAGGTCGTCAACCTTGCAAGTCCCTGCTGACAGACCTATGTAGTTGATGCCATGCGAAAAAAATTTTTTTTTTACTTTTGAAACGGTTTTGTAAAATATCTGGTTTTCGATGTCTGGCTTGAAACTTAAAAAAGGTTCAATAATCAAATCAATCAGTGGATATAGCAGTAAAAGCATTGAACCACCATTTTGGATTAATACCTTCGTCCGGTTGGTGGTTTTACGTTATCAATTCTAACTTTTTTTTTACAATATTTTGGTTATTAACAGGTGTAAAGTTCAGTTGTCGAAATTAAATAGACAATATCAATAATAAAACACTAGGTTAAACATTACTTACTGACTAAATCTAGACTTTATACTCAGTACATAACTGTTTTAAACACCACTGCTTATCCCTAAACGCACAACATCATGACGTTTACCATGCGTCTCTACTTTGTCTATAGGCAGTACACCAAATAAGGAAGCGGAAACTAAAGTGAACTATTTGACATGGCACGCACGGTGAACGAACGACATTGCCATACGTAATGCACTAGTTCTGGGACCGTCAACATTTTTGTATGAGATGGTTTTTGTACTGACTGACTGACGATTGCGCGACTGTCTGAATTTAATTAGATCTTTACCGTAGTAATTTTATATTGAATTGTATGTGAACTTACAGAGAGCTGATAGCTAGGCCATATAAAACGATGGACACGATAAATAAGTGAAAAGGTATTTAGATGTCAAAAGAAAAAGGCTTATATTGCGATGACACATCGCATGAAGAACGATGAACACATGAAGATGTTGACTGATAAATGTTAATAGAAGAAGATGACCATCTATGCATTTTATGCCATTGTCTGCCAAACTCAATGGCACTGAAACTTTACGATATTTATGTCTAGGTAGGCCGCAGGTACTGTTCAAAATTTAGGAGGCATAATGTCTGATAGAATTTTAGATTAGTAGAAATATAATTATGATAACTTATCAATACGATATTGGATATTAAAGCTGGCATTAACAAGTAAGGGATCAACAACAGTTTGTAACACGTAATGTTTACGAATAGAAAAATGTACATTTTAAGTTTATTTACCCAGATTAAGATAACCGTTATCTATTTTAATATTCAATTAAGTATAATTTAAGATTTTTCATGTCGTGATCGTAATTCTCTCGAGTCCTGCATACACTGTGTTATCTTTTCGACATTTATGAAAAATAATTTTAAGTTACAACTTATAACTTAATACTTATTTGAAACGTAAGAGTTTAGTTACGTACTAATAGCCGTCATTAGTTGAGAAATTCAACACCGCGCACCGTACCGTTGCAAACTGTACTTTTGACTGATGCACTAAAACGCTATTATAGCCATTATAAGCTGTCGGCGACTTTGACATAGTCATCAAAATACTGCTAACTGAGCTAACTCAGTCTGTTCCTTGTCTTTTTTGAAAGGTCCGCGAAGTACTTTCAACTATTCTGGTGTTATATTTGATTATTTTTATTTTCTTGATGGATTTTCTACGTTGTTTATCCTACGATCAGCAGAGTGTCTAATGCAAGTTTGTTTTAAGTTTATAACAAGTTTATGACGTTCGATGCTCTGGGGCTTACTCTTGAATCCAATTCCGATTGATCGACATTGGTATTGTGAAATTACGTACTCTTGAGTTGCTACACTAGCGCCCATGGCATCCGTATTGCGTGGATATTTAATGAACTAAATGGTCGTACTCTGAATGCTATTTTAACAGCTACGATTGTTGTTGTATAGTGTTGACATTGAATAATTGTTGAGATTTTATTGGATTAAGATTGCATTGACATTGATATTGGTTTCAAGAGTAGGTAAGCACCCTGATTGGCCTCCTCCAAGTTAACCGACCAATAAAAGGGTTAAACGCGATAACGTTTCTATCATCTATTCTTTGACTTAAAAATAACTAGTTCTTTGGTCTCTGAAAAGCAAAGACAAAGTCAAGAGCAAAATATGAAATTCGTCCCAATATTTCTCCAGCTATAAATAAATGGGACTGCTTCATACACCTTAATAGATTACCTTAGTTCTAGGTAAATATATATAAACATATTGTCAATCCTTTGTCCTTATTTCTTGTTTACATTATAACCCTTGTCTGATAAACAGAGGTATAATATAAATTATATTGACGGATATTTTTTTTTTAAGGGGGGAAAATCATCGAATGACTGCTCCCGCCTGGGTGAGGCGGGAGGGAGTGTCAGACTCTTACTGACTTCCTTCTTCTGCACGTCGAGCCGGAGCCCCGGTTACCCGTTAGGTTCTCCGCGACTCCGAATCGGCATCGGCCGTATTGGGCCCCATCTGTGGTGGTCTGATGGCTCTTTGAGGCGCGCGCGGAACGCGACGCGCCGTACGCTCGGGTCTGTTTCTGGTCGGACGGGGAGCCACCCATGTTCGCCGTCCGCAGGCCCGCGCTTACGGTGGCCGGAGATCGTAAAAGAACCTAACGGTTACCGAGGCTCCGGCTCGAAGTGCAAAAGTAGGAACGGGGTCGTTTTTAGTCAGTAAGAGTCTGACAGAGAAGTCATTCGATGATTTCCCTGCTTAAAAAAAAGGACTGTTCTTAGTGATTTTGATACCTTATGTGTTTGTCTGTACTTCAATATAGCTGTTTGCCAATTAATAGTACCTATTAAATATTGCCTAAAAGTGTCTTAGCCGTCGTTGACGTGGTTATTTACTTCTAATAATGTGGTCAAATCATAAGAAACATTGATAAAAAGATAGACAAAACAAATGACTACAATATTATGCACGATGGAAACCAATGAGGTTTTCCAATAGAAAAGAAGACTAGCGTACAGAAATTATTAAAATAATTAATAATTCCAGAATCAACTAAGAATAAAGATTTATTAGACAGTCTTGACAGTTATTATTATTTATTATGACCGTAAAATAACAAACCTTCTTATTTATTCTTTAATGATAATTTCATGCTTTTGCGATTTATTGAGACACTATCGTTCAGAGATACTTTCGTTGCGATTAGATCACCTGCCATGATGAATCGCAAAAATGTTAGTATGCGTGATACTCAGAAGACGATCATAATCTTATTAAACATTGTAATCTTTGTCTGACATAGTCTCATCATTTATCAATATCTAATAGATAACTTAACCACATGTCTTTTGAATCATAGAGACGAAACGTGGTTACCATGCTTTGAACACATTCTTGCGAAAAATTACGTACCAAACTGTAAAAAACCAATATATCATGGTCTCGCATTGTTTTATCTTTTTGCATATTCGACGGTCAGATTATATTAGACTTGCATAGGCTGATCCATGTATACTTAAAAAGAGGTTGTAATCTGGTTTATGACAGAATCACGCATCCATCAAGTAGCCTACAGATATGGACCATGCTGGCAAATCCTTTTAAACCCACATCACAGTCTATGTACGTGTTTTACAAATCTCAAAGGCATGATGTAGACGTACGAAATCTTGGAAAATAAAGGAGATGATCACGTGATAAAGAGATATTCTCATGACTTTATTACTGAAAAACTAAGATTGTAATGAGTAATGATACAATCCACACTTTAATTGTAATCCGTACTAATATTATAAATCGGAAAGTGAGTTTGTTTGTTTGTTTGTTCCGCTTTCACGCCGTAACTACTAAACCGATTACTTTGATTTTTTGCAGATGTACCTCCAGTTAGAAGTCTGGATTAAATAATAGGGTACTTTTTATCCCGGAAAAATTTGATATTCTCGAAGTAAAACAAAAGTATTGGTATAGATGGCGCTGTGTGTGTTGGTATATGTCACATAGGCTACTTTCTATCCTTTTGTGACGCGAGCGAAGCCGCGGGTAAAAGCTAGTAATGAACATAAATAAAAATGAATTTCCGTTCGTTAGTCTCGCTAAAACTCGAGAACGGCTGAACAGATTTGGCTAATTTTGGTCTTGAAATGTTTTTTTTATTGCATAAGCCGGTAAACGAGAAGACGGATCACCTGATGGAAAGCAATCGGCGTCACCCATGGACACCTGAAACACCAGAGGCGTTACAAGTGCGTTACCGGCCATTTGGGGATTAAGAGTTTGAGGATCGTTGGGGATTCAGGGATTGGGGAGATTGGGGAAGGGGAGGGTAATTGGGCCTCCGGTAACGTCACTCATACGACGAAACACAACGCAAGCGTTGCTTCACGTTGGTTTTCTGTGAGGCCGTGGTATCACTCCGGTCGAGCCAGCCCATTCGTGACGAAGCATGGCTCTCCCACACTTGAACATGTTTGTCAAGTCTAGGGACGGTTTTACAGGTGAGAGAAAAATTTTTAGGCGGTACAAAGTTTGCCGGGTCAGCTAGTATCTAATTAATGTATTATTTAATTTTGTAGTGACAAATAATCATGATTTCATTTCGTTATAATCTACATTTAGGAACGCACAGCTCGATTGAATTGTTCCTTTTTTTAAGGGGGGAAAATCATCGAATGACTGCTCGGGAGCCTGGGTGAGGCGGGAGGGAGTGTCAGACTCTTACTGACTAAAAACCACCCCGTTCCTTCTCCTGCACGTCGAGCCGGAGCCCCGGTTACCCGTTAGGTTCTCCGCGACTGAATTGGCCCTTACGGTACTCGTCCTCGACTCATCAAAAGTGCCTATACGGGCTATACGTACCTCATGTTTTACCACTAAATACCTTAATTTGAGGCGACATGTCGGGCCTAATATGTCCTTGAACGTCTTCGGTACCTGTAATATCAAATTATAGTCCCTTTACGATCAAAGCCACCAATTATCGCCGTTAGTTATTAATTAAAACCTACTTAATTTATCTCATAAGTATGATATCAAAGCGTTAAGATAAATTAATTAGCTAATATAATTTGCCTAAGCTTAATTACATAGTTTTAATTAATTAAATTGTATACATTTGTCAGTTAGAGAGCAGAATTAATGGGTTTGCTGGAATATTACTTAATCTTATTACGGCATAAATGTTTTTGGGTACGATTTGTTGGGGGCTTAGAATAGCGTGAATTTTTAACATTTAGTGGTAATTACTTTTCTCCTTCTTCAGCTTGTAACAGTCCACTTCTGTACTATGGACTTCCTCTAGATAAAAGGTATCCTCGCTTATGCATTGAATGAGTTGAAAACTTCACATCAACAGCCTATCACAAAGTCAAAGTCAAAATCATTTATTTCAATTAGACCAGCAAAGGACTTTTGAACGTCAAAACAAAATATTTAAATATTAAAAAATGTCAATCTGTCGGTCAGTCCTCTAGTGAAACTATTTGCTCGTTCCAAGATGTGGATTCCTATGGAGAAGAACGAGCAAGAAACTCCATAGGTTACTCTTTTTCAATCAGACTCACAATGTAATATTGTTGGTTGCATTCTTTCGGTGGTTCAATTATATGAGAACAATGTAACACCAATATTCAATCAGGGAAAAAGAAAATTACCTTGAGAACAACAAATTTGCCACTGCTGACCAAAGGCTCGCTCGCATAGAAAAAATTTGAGCATTAATCACCACGCTTGCTCAATGCGGGTTGGCTGTAGTTGAAGACTTAGAGCAGTTTCGTGTTTATCAGAGAGACAAATGATTGTTGGACTTAGTCGGTTCTTGCGATGACTAGGGGTGGTGGTAAGATAAAAATATTCTACCCTGCTATCACACCACACGGCTTTGTCTAATTGTTTGTTGGAAAACGAGTCTAGTTTCCAAAGTTTATGGCAGTAGAAGGATCTAGAATCCCACAGCTATAGAGAAGGACATATTACAAGGAATCACTTTCACACATATACACGGGAATTTACACAATCACACATGTTTTACAACTACTCATTTAAGTAAATAATTTATCTATCATAAAAATGAATACCTTTAAGCACCTCAGTGATTCATTCAACCTTCATATAGTACCTAAAGCATTATTTAATTAGAAAAACGTGAAAGTAAATAATTTAGAACGTATGACATGTATTCATGGTGCAAATGCATGAGTCATTCTTATGTTTATGTATTTGATTGTTCATTACAAGATTCAAGGTATATTCTGAAGAGTTCCACCACATTGCTGTGTTATCATTTCTATTATTTTCCTTAGAAAAATGACTAATTTCACATATACTTGACGTTTGTTTAATAGATTTATGTGTGCGTTTGTGAAACCTATGCTATGCTCTCTTAATTCTGTATTTTTTTTGTGTAGTATGTTTCTATGTATAAACTTTAACCTGAACTATTTGAAACATAATCATTTACCATTGTAAGATATACTAAATTGTCCATCACCACGATCAATCATCGTGTACACAACTCATGAATACGAGCCCCGGTGTGGCTTGTAACTAGATGAGGTTGTCTCGCAAAATTAACGCGAATTTTTTTAGGGGGGGACAACTGTCGAATGACATCTCCCGCCTAGGGAGGGAGTGTCAGACTCTTACTGACTAAAAACCACGCCGTTCCCTCTCCTGCACTTTGAGCCGGAGCCCCCCGTAACCCGTTGGGTTCGCCGCGGCAGGTTTACGCGAATACGCCGTTTATTTAACATAGCATCATGCTTTTTTACATCCGAAGGGGTAGACAGAGGTGTACATTACATGTGTCCGTGTTGTAGCTTTACATACCAATTAATTATATGTAATGAATTAAAATTGACCTTTAGAACAATTATACCTTTTAATAGCACTGTAATACCTGTTATTAAAGAAATTTATTTTATATTTCGTAGTTGCTATGTATTAGCTACCAGCGAACAGATATTACGTACAGTATAACTTGTTATTGAAAAACAAACAAAAAAATATAAACAGCTGATCTTTCAAAGTTTGATACATAGTTTGATACTTTGGACATATTAATTTAATTTATAAATGTTACGTACGTCATATATATATATAATAATCATTGGGATCTTAAATTCACATAATTTGATCAGTCGTTGTTTAAACCGGAGATGATGCACATTTGCTCGGCTTTCTGAATGGGAGTTCAATAGCTTTGGTGTTATAATTGGACAAGCATAGGTATAATACAATTTTAATTCATGAATACGTCACTAATCTCGTTATCTAATTGTGGGTCTGCCTAGTTCAGGTTTTTTGTCATTCATTGTTCAGTTGTCGTGTCCGCGACCACTTCACGACTATTTTTCGGATCATGAGAAGGTCCAACAGATGTCTACTAAATGCTTCTTACCTATATGGTGATAGTTTTCTTAATCTTTATTCTGGGAATTTTTAAAGGCCGTTCCGTAATATGGATGGATTCGAACTGGTGGGTGGACGAGAACAGGTGAACTTACCCTATTGAAAGTTTCTCAGTTATTAGAACATATAAGTGAAAATCTCGAGCGTACGGGGCCTCGCGTTCCGCGCGCGTATCAAAAAGCCATCAGACCATCATAGATGGGGCCCAATTACGGCTAATGCCGATACAGAGCCGCAGAGGATTTATTGGGTTGCCAGGGCTCCGGCACGAAGTGTAGGAGTAGGAACGGGGTGGTTTTTAGTCAATAGGTAAGAGCCTCACCCAGGCGGGAGAAGTCTACGATGATTTTCCCTCTTAAAAAGAAATAAGTGTAAATCAGTTAAACAAATAGACTGAATAGGGAAACTTGATGCGCTGACATCAACAGATACCTACGGTTTATTTATAAACCTCTTTACGTTCGTAACGCTATATTATATGTATATATGTGATACGCGTAAACAATAAAGTTGGTTCGAGCACCTGATAACGATTGTACCTCTATTTTACCAATTAACTCGTCGAGTACCGGTTTTGTAGACACAATTATAGAACAATAGGTTGCGGTCACCGGTGACCGCTTGGTGTATGACAGTTTAAGTGGATATTAATAGCCTCGATGAACACAATAACAGAACTCGTCCAATATATAAATACATTTATTTACAATTAATTATAGAGGTAGAGTTAAACAGTATCTGTTTGCGATTACATTAAATATTAATAACATGTGTCGTGGTGCCTAAGTTGCGAGTTTGAAACCAACGGCAAATACCAACATGACTTTTTCTGAGTTATATGTACTGTCTAAGATTATTTGATTTGTCTAAGATAACGGGAGAAAAAGAGATTGCGCGTACGAAGTCGCGGGCAGAAGCTAGTAAATTTATGTAACAGGTCAAAACGCTTACTATGTTATAACAGTTACGAAGTTACTAATCATATGATATTATTATGATTGACACAAAAACATAGCCTTGATCTGTATTTATTAATTGCTTGCCCGATTATGAACCGGTTTTATATGTTGTCTAGTCTAATAGATACACAAGTTTATGGACAGGTCCTTATAAATGATTATATACTATTCCGATTAATTTAATGCCACAACTTCACGTGTGATTCTAAAATCTTTATGAATTAGCATTAGCGTTAAAAAAACAATAGGTGCAAATTAATTTGTCTGATGCAGAAAATTGCATAAAATTCGTTCAGTAAATTTTTGAGTTTATCGCGAACAAACAGGCAGGTAGACCTAGTGGAGACTTTCTTACAATTGATTTTTTTTACATTTTCGATGCTTTATGTAAATAGTTGTTTTTGTTTTTCCTATAATTAATTTTAATCTTAAGTTGTATATATTTAATTTAGTAATATTTAGTTTTAATTTTATTTAATTAATAGTTTTAATTTAAGTTTTTTATATGATTAAAATCTGTTTTTCATTGATTTTAGGTACCTACTTACATAAAGTCATGAGTAAATGTTATCGAAATCTGCTCAGTAGTTTAGTCGTTCAACAATTTTAATGTTTAAAATATTTTATTTTGCAAATTCTGGCCTTTTAACCACTAGCTACCAGACTAGTTATGCCTAATGTTGCTTTTATTTATCGTATTTAATTTAAATAAATAAAAACTAACTTGAAGCATTAATTTCGAAATTCGAAGGATAACAATTTTTTTTAACGACTGTGTTTTAAAAATGGAATCCTAAATAATTTTTAAAAGTGTTTTTTATTAACACCAAAAAGTCTACGAAGTCTTTAGTCTATTCCTTCGAGGAATTTTCCTACGTAATTATTTTAGTTGAAACAGAACGAATGGAAAAAGGATAAAGCTTGTTATAATATTTATTACTTTTGAAGCTTTAATAAAGAAACTTCATTTGTTTGTTCCGTAACTAAATAAATTCTTATTATTTGGCTCGAAACAGGAAGTTGAAGAATAAACATCGGTCCTTGGGGAATGCGAAAGCCTTTTACTCATGTTTAAGGTCCCCAAAGGCAATGTCACGCAATGAAATATACGGCTACTAGGTACTTTAATTGAATTTCAACCTTAATTCTTTGTTGTACAGTTGAAAATCTATTAGTAAAGTCAAGGGTAGGTTGATCTCCGTCCATAGTTAATTTAGCAAATACAGCAACTAGGTACTAAGATCAACTTCAATAGAATTTCAACCTTAACATTTTGTTATAAAGTTGAAAGCCTATTGAAGTAATTTAGCAGTTTGGGATAACTTGTTATGCTGGTGTCCGTTATGTATTTGCCGAAGTTTTGCGAGGAATTATACATAATTATTAATTACTTTAGATTTGTATTCGGCTAAAGGCATTAGGTTCAGTATGGAATTGCTTAGTTTGTGTTTTTTACACAAATATGAGTATTATTTCAAAACGAACTAAAAAGTTATGCTAAATGCGGTTGATCGCTGAACTACTGCATTAGAGTATGAGTGAATCGTTTTGCATGCTGCGATCTCACTCCCTCCCTCCCTCTCTCCCGCCGCACCTAGACGGAAGAAGCCATTCGATTATTTTCCCGACTTAAAAATTAAGTAGGTGTATAGGGCTACAAAATAAATATCCTGGTTACGAATTACCTACATACAATTAATGATCACGGAACCGCCATATTGTGTTGCATAGTACCTAAGTGGAATTTGTTGTTCATTCATGGGTTTCTAATTTAACACTTCCTTTCCTATTCGTATAAGTAACTCTTGATATAACCGTTCGATTATACGTACCATTTTCTAATCGATTTCAATAATCGATATCGACTATCGATATAAAATGCGCGATTCGATTAGGTTGCTGCTCAGAGTTAATTGAAGTAGGTGTGATCTCGGCTGTTGGTGTTGATGACATCCTACATAGGGGGATAGGTTAGCCAAAAAGGAGGTAATGGAAAAATGTTTTTTTTTTAGTTTTGAAGTCCATGTTTTAGGTCATTCTGAACAATAGTGTGGGTTCTCATTCAGCGAATTAATACATAAGAATAAGTTATGCAAAACTAAGTGACTAAAACGAGAACTTGATTCGAATCCAGTCTATTTTATTTATATATTATATTATCTAATAATTGATTATTATGTTTTCGACTTACTCCCGTAACTGTTTGACGCGTTGCGTGTCGCAGAATGCAGCTCATGAGTATGAGCCTCTAGCATGGTTTGAAACTAGTTGAGTTCCTCATCAAACAGTTACGTGAGTAAGCCGCAAACATAATAATGTTTAATGTAGTAGTCTTAGTTTCACGAAAGTTTTAATATAAATCAATTAATATTTGTTTGTGTCCATAGTCCATACATTAAAAAGCTAACATCATTCATAACAAAGTTATTAATCATTAAAATATAGCAACCTGTTAAACCACGTTCCCAAAACCGCTGCCCTCTTTAATAAACCGCACTACACCTTTATTCTATTTGTAAAACAAAACCACCAATCAGGTTTCTAGGAGCCTTTCGCATAATGAATGTGACCCAATCAGAATGTCAGACGCCCACGCAAACGGTTGGTCAGCTTTGTAACATTATCTCGGCAACAAGTCCTGACACCCACACGAAAATATAGAAGGCTATACAAACCCAGTTAATCGTGATCTCGCATTGTATGGTATTTCCAAACTTTCAACGGTCAGTGTATACTGGTTTTCTATAGCTTGATATACTCATAGCCGTATTTACTTACATACGGTAGCAGGTAAACCTATCCCGATATGCTAAGTTACTTCAATCAATTTTCTATTCTGTGCCAATAGGGTAAGGTTGGAAATCTTTTAAAGCATGTTGGTACCATGATGCGCTGGTGTTTGTATGAGATCGTGAATTTTTAGTTCGATCAAAAAATGTTGTTTTTTTATTATTAAGTACTAGTATTTTTACCGACTTCATTGCTACACGGAGACAGTTAGCAACAATTTATTGTTCTTTTATTAGCAGTATAAACTAAGGGTTGATCAATTGGTTTAAACCGCTTGCTCTGTTTCCAAATATCCTAGCATCATCATCAACAGCCTATAAATGCCCACTGCTGAGCAAAGCCTCTTCTCACACGGAGAAGGTTTGAGCATTAATCACCACGCTTGCTCAATATGGTTACAAACTTATAATCAGAAATTATAAGCCCAGGTTTCCTCACAAAGTTTTTCTTCACCGTTTGTCAGTGGTGTCTAGATAATCTTAGAAAGTAGGTACATATTATATAACTCGAAAAAAGCCACATTGGTACTTGCCGTTGGTAGGTTTCGAATCTGTCTGAGAAGCGGGCGTCTTAAACTTCCAGGCCACCACGACGCATCATACCATCACCACCATCATCCTAGCATTATGTTACAATGTTCTAGCGAGTTTCATCTCTATTATAACAAAGATAGTATAAATGCCGTCTCTGAGAACGCTCAATTCGTTTCCATTAGATGTAGACGTAGACATTAAACACAATACAATACGATGAATGACAGCGTCTGCCCTTTACAACAAAGGGGTCACAATATCTAATCACAATTATATCACCTTTGTAGAACTAAACCTAATAGGTTTCAAAGTAAATAGACATGAGGTTTCTTACTCGTTCTTCTCCATAAGAATCTGCACTTTAGAACAGCGAAACAAATTCACTAAAAGATAAATTAGGACTTTAAACTGTTAAACACCAAGCGGTCACCGGTGACCGCAACCTATTGTTCTAATTTGTGTATACAAAACCGGTACTCGACGAGTTAAAATTTCGTTGGTTGTCTATCAAGTCTTAGAGCTATAGTTCACCGAGACACCGTAGTGGCGCAACCAGTCAAAGTTCTAGCTGGTTGCGCAACCAAGCGGACACGTGAGTTACTCTGTATAGAGCTGTATACATTTTGTTGGTATCGGCGACTAGTTTATTAAGTGGCTTTTTAAAATAAAGAATATCTACTGCTGGACTGGGTCGCTACATAAGACAATTCCTCGCTTTGGAGATCATAAAGGTTCAGGTTTATCAGACTGCGCTGCTGCCAGATCAATTATTATCAGTTATTATTCCTTTATTCAGCTCTTATGACTCCTGCGAAAAGAAAAGAGGTGGTGAGATAATATATCCTAGTCAACAGACTGAATACGACAGTCTGCACACGGCACAAACCAACAAAACACAACTAAAAACCTATCAGTCTACCCGACTGTCTGCTAAATATATTTTTGACAAAGTCATCTCTTATACATATAAGTATTTATCATTGAACACTAATACCACTGTTATCATGTAAATATTTTTCAATATGGCTATTCAATTAATAAAACCAGTGTAAAATGGCTGTCGAATGTCCGTACGGATCAAACTAAGCGGGACCATGATATACTGGTTTTGCATAGCTCGATGTGTACGTGTGTCCATAGATACAAAATCGATGTATTTGATAGCGTCTTGCCTATTTATATTTTAATCTGTAAGTTCTAGAAGATATTATATTATGACGTTATTTATAATCTGTTTACGTAAATCAATTTTTTTGATGCTCGATGATACTGGATAATGATAAAGAATATCAGTTCTTTTGTTTCCATTCATTCATAAGGATATTTGTGCTATGTACCTACAGTGTATGGATTGCAACGGTAAATTTTAGGCTTAATTACAATTATAAGAAAAAATAAAAAAATGAAAACTCCTTTTCAATTGCAGGCCCCGTGGAACAAAGATTAAAGAAAAATAAAATTCAGAGTAGAACTTGCTTAGTTATTCCAAATTAAATAAAGAGAAAAGAACAAAACGCATACAATACAGGCATTTTCATTCAAGACATAATTTAATATCTAATAATAAGATGGTTTCTCCAACAGCCACTCAATTACTGGTATCATGCATGCGCGCCGCACAAGTTTTGCATTCCGTAATTGACTTTTGATATCATGACTCAATTTGCTCCTCTCTTGATTGACTTCAATCCTACTGGCAGCAAACTAATTACGCGGTTAGATTCGAATTTGAAAATGGAAGGAAAAAGAAATGTTATTTTTGAATGACACTGGCAGCTGGCAGGCAACGATTGTCTTTGACGTGGCCACAGATTGCTAATAAATTTACATAGACAATACAATGACCTTTATGGTTTATAGTAAAATTAGTTTTTGAAAATAAAATTCAAATGTTTTCCTCGAAC
Source organism: Spodoptera picta (assembly GCA_038387885.1). NCBI lineage: Eukaryota > Metazoa > Arthropoda > Insecta > Lepidoptera > Noctuidae > Spodoptera > Spodoptera picta. The sequence continues at coordinate 826,102 of JAZHFQ010000308.1, forward strand.
TACCAGGTAAACAAACAACTCGATTCTTATTTGCTAATTAGCACGATAAATAATTATGCAATTAGTGCAGCTGGGCAAAACAAATATTTTGATGACGGTGAAATTAGGATGTTTTGAAAAACAAATGAACCTAAAGATTAGGAACTGAATATATCTACATTCTAGAATGACGTAGACCTGGGTAATTAAGAATTACTTGAGTTTGTTTTCATTCTGAGTAGAAGTATTAAAATGTTTTTATAAATGAACGCAACCCTTTTATTAAAGTATGAGAGGTAGTTGAAAAGAATTTGATCTTTTAGGAATAGACGGTCAGAATTACCTTTGCGTAGGTAGCATCTAAAAATGGTTGGTATTTTATGGTATTTCGGGACTTATTAAATACGTAGTAACATTCTTATTCGTTGTATTCTTGTTCGTTTTCTTTACTCTCTTATGACAATATTTGTTAATGTTAAGTAAGTCTTAAAGTTGATAGTTAAAATATTTTGTTCACATTTCTCCTTGCGTAGTTGTACTCAATGGAAGATGCATCTCATTGCCTAGGTGAATTTATAGGCAGTCTAGCTTTGGCATGAAGCCAGCCATCTGGCTCTCAAGGCAGTAATGCTTTATGTATAGGTAGGTACATGTATTAATTAATGGCGATGAATAATAATTAGGTAAGCCGCCATATTGAACCGATCGTGATTCTATTTGTCCGGTACTTAAACTGTCAAATACCAAGCGGTCACCGGTGACCGCAACCTATTGTTCTATAATTGTGTCTGCAAAACCGGTACTCGACGAGTTAAATAGCATTACTATTTAGTTTTTGCCTTAGGGCTCTGTAATGTTATAAATGCGAAAGTTTGTATGTATGTATGTTTGTTTGTTTGTTTGTTTGTTTGTTACTGTTGCACGTCAAAACGTCTGATATGACATATAGGTTACTTTTATCCCACGGGAAGGCGGGTAAATTCGATGGCAGAAGAATATTATTTTAACTTCATTGTTATTTAATTGTCCAATTTCTTTCTTTCTAGTCCGGTAAATATGGAGAGGGCTACATCGGATCTTCGCGAGGGATTGCAGTCCACGTGAGGTCTAAAGATGCGGAGAAAGACCACACTGGTTGTCAATGGCCACTGCTGTCCACAGCGGCACCCAATGATCCTCTACCTTCAGAACCTTGGATCGCTGTCATTAGAAGAGGCAGCTGCAATTTCGAAATCAAGGTAAGCTATTTTTGTGTATTTTGTGATTAGTGATGGGGCATACGTTCTTCATGAAGACCAAAAAGAATTTAGAGATTTAAAATAAGGGCCAAATACATGGTATATACCACAGATATAGATAAACCACACTTTATCGTATTTATGTGAAATGTGGCCTTTGTTTTCGGTAGACTGTTATCGGGCTGTATTAAATCTTTTTGCTGGAGATGGCGTTCTTTGCCTCCATCACTGCCTCATCCAAGTCTTAAATTTAAATTTATTGGTGGAAACTTAAAGTATGCCAACAAACTCCATTTATTATAGAGATACATTCGAATACGTTACTATCAACATATCAGAGGGCCTAGTGCATGTTTGTTTTACGTTAACGCTATCAAAAATGACACGACAGTTAACCAACCAATCAGAGGGTTCATTAACAGCCTATAAATGCCCACTGCTGAGCAAAGCCTCTTCTCACACGGAGAAGCCTTGTGCATTAATCACCACGCTTGCTACTTGCTAAATGCGGGTTGGCGATTATAAACTTATAATTAAAAATTATAAGCCCAGGTTTCCTCACGATGTTTTCCTTCACAGTCTGTCAGTCTAAAAAAACTCTCATTAAACCCTTTGTTATAAAGTGGTTCAGGAATACTAGAGTGCATTATACCTCTAATGATTCCTAGTTCTAAACAGTAGCAACTAACGAAGCCCTGTGGCTTTATCGATGCTAATGCAATTACCTGCAATAGGTACGAGTACTTATTAGCAAAGCTGTTGTTAGGGAAACTCGCATAGTGAGTACATATGCACAAATATACATACATAACGTAGAATTCGTACGTACTTAATACATATCCAAGGAAAATATAAAAATACATCTAATGACACAGGTTTGCCCCATTTCACGGCCGAAATTCAAATAAAAATCTGCTATTAAAATCGTTTTATTGACATTAGTTTTAGTTAGCTAAAAATCGCGGGTTACTCACGTGAAAATACTGAGAAATGCTCTACTAGTTTGGAACCATAGAGGGGTTCCTCCTCATGAACAGCGTAAGCGGTAGTAGCGATGTCGCGCAGCCTACTCACTTGTTATTTCATCACACCGTATAGCACCATATGTCACCGCGATGTTAGTTCACTTAGTATGTCTCATGATAGTTATTATAATTTTTTTGTTAAAAACTGAATTCGATCCAGATATTTTGGATTATTAATTTCGACAATTAGAGAGAATACAGGCGTGTAAAAATTGTCTAGTGTATGAAGGTCGTATCAGATCAAACTTAGGACCTCTTTATACAAGTCTAAACTAACTAAGGGCAACAAAAGACCAGTTAATGGACATGCCAACTACACGTGCGCAACCTAACTCAAATGTTAGAACCCAAACATTAATTTATTACGTAGGTAATATAACGCCTTTTATTTCTTAAGAGGGTAAACAGAGCTGTATGTTGTACACTTTAATGAACCGTCCACAATCGTGATTACTGAGAATTTCTGCATAGCAGAAGTTCTGTTTGAAAGATGCGGTCTGAACTACGGCTTCCACTCTACCTTTTGGTCTTGCGAAGACTGAACACTAGATACTAATACCTCTATATCTAGTGTTCACAGAGTGCTTTTTCTCAATCTATCTCCATTCCCAATTTCGTCTAAATCCGTTCAGGTGTTCTAGCATAACTAAGTAACAAATGTTTAAACTTTTGTAATTAGTCCAATTTATTGAATTCTAAAGGTCACCATTAGCCATTATAATCTTTAACTCTATATAGTTATGTAATTCATCAAGACTGTTTGCTAGCAGTCTGCTACTTAGGTTCTGTTCCTTCAAGATTAGTCACTAAACCTAGACTTAGACTTAAGCTTATTAGCGCAGTAAGCAATAAGCAGCCATATGCTTAGGTCTTACAGGCTTTGTCTAATCTGAAAATTGCATTGAAGTTGATTCATCCAATTGTTTATAACATCCTTGATTGGATTCTTGAATAAAAGAAAATAAATCTATTACAACAAAAGTACTCAGGATTATTTAATGATGGCATTGGTTCCATCCAAGTTTCGAAAACTACACCTTGTTCAGATTAGACTCACATTGAACAATTTTAAAATATCGAGCGTGATACATAATACAGAGTATTGACGTAACAGGCGCATTGTTACGTCATACTCAAGCCCTTAGCAACAACGTCCCTATGTACAAAATTAACAATACTAAAACCTAAATATTATCAAAGGATAAATAAGGATTACAATCGAGGACACAAGTGTCCGATATCAACGTGTAATCGCGAGATATCCCCCAATATTGCCAGCTGAAATAAATACTTTATTAAGTGTTGCCACTAACTAAAATATACCACAGGTAAAATATATCAATATGGCCAGGCCACTTGTGTGAAAGCTGTCATTAAAATGATAACAGTTTTTGGATTATTTTGGATAATTCCATGAATGTAACCCGGTAGTAATTACTTAGCGAATGTACTATATTGGGTTTTGTTATCATATGTTATGAAATGACTAAACCGGTGCGAAGTGGTGTTACCTCTATATTAACCGCTGTGTCATTGGGGATGGATGAAACGTAATCTTGAAAGGAGGCAAAAGAACTGGAATAGAATTATGAGAATGAGATTTAACGTGCTAATTTGTTTTCTGTTTTCATTCTCCACTCGAATAACTAGGTCATTTAGTTGGGTACCTACATTATTTTATATTCTTTTTTTTACATTTTCATTCCATTGAAACTACTGTTGGCTCCTTTCCTACGGACATCTGTATGCGCATACTCCGTAACAAATTCCCCAATGACAGTGAAGAATAAATAAATCAAAATAAAATTTTCGATTTTTCAATACAATAAAATATTTAAAATAATCACAATTTCATTAATTGATTTTATGACCAACTTAATTTTAGTATATACAGCTAATTTTTAAGAAATAAATTATGCTATTGGACGCTAAAAAAACGTGACGTCACAAATACACAATCTCGTACGAAATTCAAAAAAGTGACGTTTTTGACAGTTCGAAAAAAGTATTGAATTTAACTAGTTAGCAAGCACTCGACACTGGCAGTATAGTTGACAACACCGTTTTGGAGACTCGGTTGCCGAAGAAGAAAAAAAAGTGCTTAACCAAGTATATCCTTAATCCTTGTAAAGTAATTGTATTATAAAAGATATCGTCACTGTCTTACGTCATAACAATAATCGTGATAATTTATCGTTAACGGCCTTTCTTACCTTGATAATATTATTTATTGTTTATCAATAGATCCTATAGCCATTTCGTAATGCAATTGATCTGGATCAAACTATTGTGCGAATAAAAATGGTTTGAGTTCTACTAACTGGCCTGCAGATGAACAAATATGCTCCTATCTGTCAAATTTATTTATTGGAATTTCGACTTTATGTCAATAATATAAAGTTGAAGACGTAATAGGTTGACCACCGTACAGTGAATCGTTCTTTATTTATATTCACCTGTTAAAGTTTACTGGTAAATCCTACTAAGATTATAAATGCGAATTTTTTTTAAATACGTGTTTTATATTTTTATTTGTTACTCTTTTACGCAAACATTACTAAACGGATTTTGATGAAACTTTGCAAGATATACTTAGATGATAATCTAGTACAACACACCTTACATATTATAATATACTTCCTTATTCTTACATGATATTGTTAGGACGCTGTAGTGTGACGCAGATACGCAGTTCTTTTTTTTTATTTACCTTTAATATTTTTTATAAGTACGTATGTATGTGAGTATTTACTATTATTAGGATATTGGATAGTGACGCAATTTACTTTTTTCTTCTGACGATACATAAATGAATGAATGAATGTATTTAATTTGTCATTCCAGGTGCAGAACGCATGGCGTGCGAACGCGACCGCGGTCCTCATATACAACGACCGGGACACAACCAACTTGGAGAAAATGAAGCTGTCCACTGATAATGCACGTAAGTACATCTTTTTCATTTTTTAAAATAAGACTTAATTGGTTTCAGCTTGAAGTTTTACCCGCGGTATGAAACCTTCACTGCAACTTCAAAAATCACTCTGTACACTAGCGAAAATCAGATAAAATTTCTTTCATTGATTTTTGAGTTCATTCTAGATGGAGAATTGGTTCGAATGTCTTTATTTTATGACAATTTAAATATGATCAAATTAATGAATATTGTATGGAAAGGGAAATGGGAGTTTTAATGTAAAATATAGATACCTACTAAAAGTAAGAGAGATAAACTTTTACCAAACGCACATGAAGCTATTTTAAACAATACGTCGACAACGGAAATTACGAATGTCCACGTATGACGATGTCACTCAAGGAGTTCAACAATTCGTTCGTTATAACAAGTCAATAAATAACGATTATTATTATTAATAATCACTATCGAAATCACTTACAATGCGAATGTGAACGCGGAAGACACTTCATTCAGACAAACCTGTGTGACTTGTTAAGAGATTGTAATGTAAATATTATTTTTCGATGCAGTTGTAAATATACCTACTGGCAACTGGAGACATTTTCGTGTGATGCTGATGAGTTGAAGGTCTTGTGCTCATGTTAGGTTAGGTTAAATTAAAACATACGTAAAGTCCCAGGATTCTGAAAGAACGAAAAACCATTTATATACTTATATACGCCACGACACACAACAAGAATACAGGTACACACAAAAAGCCAATGGTGCGTCGCAGCGCCAAAGGCTGGAGTTCATCTTAATACTGTGGCCCGGGCACGAATGCTCGGGACCACGGCGCTGATTTTCAACACCAGTCCACCATTCTCGTAGTCATGTTTTATGGTAACTTGATTGTCGTCGGTAACTTCCTATAAAGTACCTGTTCGTAGCTAACTAAAATACTGAATTTACTGCTCGGTGGCTGGGCAACTGGCTGCCGCGTGGTTCAATTCCCACAGGGAACCACTCTTTGTGTGATCTTCTGATTGTTTGCTCGGGTCTGGGTGTCATTTATTTTCTCCTGTGTCCCACGATACAGGAGAAAATAAGAGTGTAGGACCATGTTCTTATTAAAAAAGGAAAAATTACCGTTCTGACTAAAAGCAGTTTTTAGTCAATAAGAGTCTGACACTCCTTCTCGCCTCACCTAAGACAGAGGTCATTTCATTATTTCTCCTCAAAAAAGTTATAATACTGAATAGAACAATTTTTCATAAAAGTTCCCTAATTACTAAAATCTAGAAAGTATCTAAAACTTTGTGGTATTATAATGAAATCGATTAGCCTTCAAAGCTACTGGAATTTTCAACTTTAATACGTAGAGCTCTAAATAAGTTAAAGTATTAAATTACTTAGTAAATTATATTTACAAAAGATTTCGATGAATTATAGTGAAAGACTAAATCAGTTAGCAAACGATAGATTTAATTTTGTAACTCCCTAATTTATTTAGTTAAGAAACCTTTTGAAGTACGTGGATAGACACGAGGCTTTTAAACCGGCGATAATTTTATTTTTAGATCAATTAATACTTAGAAATTTCAATGGAAAATTTCAATTTCGTCTAATAATATAATCGAACTAAAACTTCGTTATAATTCTAGTAGTTTAATTTGTGTACTTTGCATATTTGCAAAATTTATATACTCTTGTTTAACAGTCGAACGATGAATTATCAATTTCATCCCGTAAACTTTTCAATGAAATTGCTTGCTTGAAATGAAAGTGCTTCGGCACGAATAGGCCGGCTCGACCGGAGTGAGACCACGGCCTCACAGAAAACCAACGTGAGCGATACTTCACGTTGCGTTGAGTTTCGTCGAGTGAGTGAGGTTACCGGAGACCCGATTACCTTCCTCCCTCCCCAATCCTTGAATCCCCAACAATCCTCAAATTCGAAATCCCCAAAAGCCTGGTAACGCACTTGTAACACCTCTAGTGGTCCAAGTGTCCGTAGGCAACGCCGATTCCTTACCATCAGGTGATTTGTCAGATCGTTTACCGGGTTATATCATAGAGGTAAAAAAAATTTGGTCTTCTCACACCAAAGTTGAAACCAAACACCTAAAACTTACACAAAACCTGTACCTTTCCCAATCAGCTAATAACTCCTTTATAAAATCCCATAAACCAAAATGAAAGTTAAATAACAACTACAAACATAAAGAGTAGTTAACTTATTATTACATTAACATACACAATAACACATAATATATCTTTGCGAATAAATATAAACTAAACAACATGCCTCAGTCTGCAATACATTCTCTTTAGCGCAGACACCATAAACCACGCTAGGCAGGCAGTCTGAACAGATTTATATATGTATGTCGTCATACCAGGAAGGGAAGTGAAAGGCCAATCGATTTATGACATATATATTGTATGTATATTGCAATAAACAACTCCAGAGCTGAATATTTTGTTCTCCTTGGTATATATCATGATACCTATATTCTGAAGTGTTATTTCAATTAAAAGAAATAACTATTACAGTTTACTTTCTTATAATTTTAAAAATACGGTTTTACTGGTAATACGTGTTTTTTGTTTCGAGTATTGCTCGACTGGTTTCGAGTTATACCGGGGCTTTTAATCACAATCACAAATATTTTTAATAATAATGACTTCGGCGTGTTGTAGTCAGTATTAGAGAATAGAGACTCGCCTATTACAATATGGGTGTTATAACACAAACTAGTGAAAAGTGCATGATTAAGTTATGCATATCTGTCTACCACTTTAAGTGACAGGTGTCATTATCTTACTACGAATCGGTTTACTGGTACCTCGGTGTAGGTAGGACAGTTATGGTTGACAAGGCTAACTGGTGAATATCATTGAATTGTTCTCCATATAATAAGACTATGAATTTCAATCAATATAAAGCATCTTGAATACGTTGGCTTATATTATTTATATTCAAATAAGTTTAGGGAAGTATTATTAAAAAAAGAATCCTAAAAAACATAATATCCTAAGATTATTCTTATTTTAGGACTAGCTGTTGCCCGCGACTTCGTCCGCGTAGAATATGAATTTTAGAACACAAGTAGCCTATGTTACTCCTTAGTACATCAGCTACCTATACCTACCAATAAAAGTCTTGCAAAATCGGTCCAGCCATTTTAGAGATTAGCCAGTACAAACAGACAGACAGACAGAAATGTAAAAAATGTCATTTTGGTATTTCTATCATATGTATAATTCATATGCGTGTAGTAAAAAGCGGTTATTTTAATATTGCAAACAGACATTTCAAATCTGTATTGATTATATTAATTCCTAAGAAGAATCAAAGGATTTTAAACCTAAATGACTATCTGTAATTCGCGTGACGATGAAATAAAATGACGATAGCGCAAATAAAAATCAACATAGTGTTTACATTGTATATTGGACGCAATGATAATTTCAGATCGTAATAAAATTTCCAAACATACCTCTAGATCTAACACAATAGTGTAAGGAAATATCCTTCGGTGTCTGCTTCTTAAATGAGAGTACGAGGTCAAAAACTGGCAATCTTTCTTCTTTCTTGAGAAAAACCGTACAATTTCCAATGACTTTGATATCGCGTGATGACTAATGCTCATTCCTCCTCCATTCAAGAAGAGGCCTTTGCACATAAAGATAGTTACAGGCTAGTGAAGGTTTTATACTGAATATCCTGAATCATTAAAATGCACTAAAGCCCTCAAAAACATGTGTTCTTTGTGCAGTTCATCCCAAAATTTCATTCGTTCTTGAAAGGGATTCCTACCCTTCGTCAGTTCTTGTCCTATGCTGAGATAATTCAGCTTTTCTTTGCTTTCCACTGGGTCCCAAGTTATCCAGAGCAGTGGGTCATCTGGATCTGGTGTTGGGTTTCTGAAATTATAAGTGACAATTAGTAAAAATATGTATGGAAGAAGAAGTGATTTCAAAATATTCACGTCGATGAAGATTTTTAAAAGAGTTTTAGAAGGGGTATAGTAAATAAATTAGTTATACAGTAGCAAATCATTATTATCATATTTCTCTGCATAGCTGGGAATCAAACCAGAATTCAATAGCTCAACAAGAAAAAAACGTATACTTTTGAATGTTACCCTGTTTTAGCGAAGTTAGTCCACATTTTGATCACTCTTGTCCTAGTAGTTATAGAATCTGGACTGCCTTTACAGACCTCTGGCATTTTTATACGAAACAGGAACGGTAACTCCGCACCATGCCCAGTAGAGTTGAAAAAATTGAACTTCTCAGGCACTGCCCATTCTCCGGCATAGTTCAGTATGTAGTAGTATACGGGATACGAAGGTGCAAATTCACATAGTAATTTCACAGTCTTATTAACATAATATGAAAAATAATAATCACTGATCAATTGCAAATATTGAGTCCTATTTTTTTCACTCAAATGTTCTTCTCCGTCCAAATAAAACTTCAATATCTGATGCCCTATATTGTGAGACATTCTGTCTGTTCTCGCTAGTTCTCGAGGCACGAGCAATTTGATATTCTCGTTATATTTTTCAAAATTTGAACAAAAATTTTCTACTACGTATTGTAGAACTGCACCCTCTATATTATTACTTCCGATGATACACGGTACTTTATTAAAATTACCAGATTTCAGAATGACTATTGGACTCTTTGTGATAAACGCCGCTTGTCCTTCTAGGTCTACTTCAATGCAGGGTTTGAAAACAGAATCAAATAAATCACTTTCGACACCTTCGCTAAATCCAATGTGGAAGTTTTTGAAAGCTTCAGCAATATCTACTGCAGGGATCCTTCGTAACTCCTCAACGATTTCCTGCTTAGATGTCTTCTCAATGCCGAGTATTTTTGCCAGTTCTATAACACCTTGTGATGGGTTCTTAGCTAAAGACCAGTTATTCAAAACACTGGCACTCTGTATGATAAGTTTGTGAAACAATCCGGTAGCCATTGGCGATAACATCATAAAGTTGACCATAGCTCCACCTGAAGAGCTTCCGAAAATTGTGACATTGTTTGGATCACCACCAACGGTACTTATATTTCGTTGAACCCATTTTAGGGCCATTACTACATCCTTGAGTCCGCAATTTCCTGGTGCAGCGTAGTCATTTATGGAGAGGTATCCAAACGGACCCGTTCTGTGGCCACACCTTACGAATATAACATTTTGATAATTGAATAAAGTGGCATCTAAGATGGGGTCCAGGACACATGAGTAGCCGTATCCTCCTACCCAAAACATTACTGGTATTGGTTTGTCAGGCTTTATACTAGGTGTAGAGAGCTCAATGTATAGGCAGTCTTCTGATCCACTAATAATATCGTAAACTGACCGGCAGACAGGCTTCGGAGCATCTTTCGTACAGTCTAATACTTCTGTCCACGGTGGTATTGGCGATGGGGGCTGAAAAATATGATTTAAATAAGCATCTCTTAATAACACTAAGGTAATCGTTTAGATTAAATAAGTCGGTCATGTTGCTTTACAGCAATGCAGTATCTACCCATTTACCCTCCGATCGTCCAAAGAAAAATAATATTATCTTACACTTACGTCAATGTTCAGACGTAAGTAAAATGCAAAAACAATATGGCTTATTATTACCTTCTTCAGGCGGTGTGTAATTATAAATAATAACAAAATTACTGCATACAAATAAAATGTAGTTAACTGAACTACTTGCAACAATAACTATAATAACAAGTCTTATTTATGTCTAAATAAGACTAGCGCTAAATTTACTTTTCTGTGTGAAAAGTCAGTATTAAAAATTACTTCTAACTTCGTCACCAATTAACATTTTAAAAATAAAGGAATAGAAAGGATTGCTTGTCTTCCATGGTTTCGTTAACAATGCCAATAAAACCCTTGTACAATTATGTTTTGAAGCTTACAAAATAAGTTGATCCTATATTAATAAATTTTCTAAGACGCGGATACAATGTATTTTGTATTGTGTCTCATATACAGGCATTCAAAAAGTTTAAAACTATATTGATCATGTATTTGAAAACATTTTATATTTTATTAAACGTAAAACGTGTACCTATATTATTATTAAATATAAAAAATAACATTCAAAATTAAAAGAACGACTAGCTATAATTTAAAGGACACTTCGAAAGTAATCGAACAGTGTTATAAGTGACAGATCTCATATATGACTTACCAGGAATCTCAAGTGGCCTAGTGGTGGTTTAGCATAAGGTATACTTTTAAACTTGTAACAAATACCTTCGTCAGTCTTTTCACAATATCCACAAATGGGTCCGTCTGCTGTTTGGACTATGCATTTTGCTTCCTCCGGTATATCCGCCATTTTTATTGTTATCCTGGAAAATTAAAATTAAAAATCAATTTGGGACTAATTTTATGGGTGGTGAGCTCGACATCGACTATTGGGTTATTTGAGTACACTAAATAATAACATGTTAGATTTTACGGCTTAAAGAATTTAGCATTAGTGCAATACAAGATATGTTGTGTGTGTCTACAACAAAAATATATAATGTTATTCGTATACATTTATTTGTATTCCAGTATTCATGCGTGTAAAGGACATTATGCGTTCATAAGATACGACACACTGGTGATTAAGGAAAATAAAAATAAAGAAAAAAGAAAGAGATCACTAACACGAAGTCCCCAGGAAGTGATTGATGATAACATAACACCAAAACCTGCACACAAAATAAGCCGAGGAAATGTCTTCGATCGAATGCGAGCACGTCCAACCACCTCTGGATCGAACGAGACCAAAAAATAACAATTCGAGCTCGGAGACCGGCGGAACAATAAAATAAGTGAACACAGCGAAAATACCAATCAAGTAGTAAAAAAGCAAACTCAACATAAACTAACACAATTAAGCAACGCAAATCAAGCAAAAACAAATACCTATCTTCCACCACGGCCGGTCACCGAGGAAGATTACGACCAAAACCCTCCAGAGAACCAAAATACTAGTAAAAACCAGCAACATCATAACAAACAGAATGATAACAGAATATTAGTTGCCACCTACAATATCAGATCACTATCAACATATGAAAGACTTATGGAATTAACAGAAGCTCTAAAAAATGTTAAGTTTGATATTTTGGGATTATCGGAAATCAGACGATTGGGAAATCAAATAGAAGACTACGGGGACTTCTTACTGTGCTATACGGGAGAACGAGCTGGGTATCACGGAATTGGCTTTTTAGTTAAGAAACACCTGAAGCAACACATAGAAAGTTACATCGGTCTATCGGACAGAATAGCTACATTAAATTTGAACATACACAGTTACAAACTAACACTAATTCAAGCCTACGCACCAACGGAAGCAGCCAGCGATGATGATATAACTGCCTTTTATACAACCCTAAACAAAGCCATGAAGAAAGCCCATACGAAAATTATAGTCATGGGCGATTTTAATGCCAAAATAGGACAACCTCGGAGCGATGAATTTTTAATTATGAAAGCAAATGGATACGGTACACGAAACGCAAGAGGAGAAAAACTTATCGATTTTGCCCTACAACATAAGCTATCAATTATAAATACTTTCTTTAAGAAAAGACCTGAACGCAAATGGACATGGAAATCACCTAACGGACAATATAGGAATGAAATAGACTTTATTCTATCGAACAACCCCGACTCATTTCAAAACCTAGAAGTACTAAACATAAATTTTCCATCTGACCACAGATTGGTTAGATCAACACTAACGCTAACCAATATAAAAAGAAGTAGAGCAAACTATACTAGCAGGTGTTACAAAACCTTACAAAGCGAGAAGGAAATAATGGAATTCAGGAATAATCTCTATCAAAACATTAAATTATTAGAAGAAACAAAAAGCACCGACACAATTCAGAGCTACTATGATAAAATTGTAAACGCAATTAACAAAAGTCTTCAACAAATAACCCCAACAACCAGGAATCATACAAACGCAAAATTATCAGAGCGCTCTAAATCTCTCCTCGAGAGAAGGCAACAACTTCAAAGAACTCAATTCAAAACAAGAACTATGAAAAACGAGCTAAAAGCGCTATATAAGCTTACTAGTAAATATATAAGAAATGACTACCTTAACTATAGAAAAAACACCCTGCTTATTCACCTAAAAACCTCTGGAAGTTTAAAAAAAGCGCGAAAGGAACTACAAACTCACAAGAATTGGATCGACAGCTTGAATAACCTAGGGAGAATAACCCAGCACAGAAACGAAATCCTTACAATAGCTACCGAATATTACAAAAATTTATATGACACTCCAACAACGCCGAGCAGAGGTCACCAGACAACCCAAGAAAATACAGAAAACAATGACACTACCGAAATAGAACCTGTACAAGAAGTAGAGATCCTGACCAACATAAAAAACCTAAAAGTAGACAAGTGTCCTGGCATTGACAAAATATCAAACGAGATATTAAAACATGGAGCGCCAATATTATGCCACCCACTCACGCTTTTATTTAATCGTATACTTGATACTGCTACCACACCTTCTCAATGGTCAGACTCCAACATAATATTGATATATAAAAAAGGAGACCCAAAAAATATTTCAAACTACAGGCCTATTAGTATATTGCCAAGCTTCTACAAATTGTTTTCATCAGTTATTGAAAAAAGAATAAGCTCTACCATACAACTTCACCAACCAGTAGAACAAGCTGGATTCCGGAAAGGATTCTCTACAGTCGACCACATACATACTTTAGAGCTCCTAATAGAGAAATATCAAGAACAGCAGAGATCTCTATATGTCGCCTTTATCGATTATCAAAAAGCATTCGACACATTATCACACTCAAGTATATGGGACGCGCTAAGAAAACATAACGTGGAGAGACAATATATCGAAGTTTTAAAAAACATCTACGAAAAATGTACTAGCAAGGTGAAATTAGAAACTTTAGGTCCACTAATAGATATAAAAAGAGGAGTAAGGCAGGGAGACCCACTATCCCCTACACTTTTTATTTCTGTTTTGGAAACAGTTTTTGGACAGCTGGATTGGAATGGCTGTGGCATATACATACAAGGGAAATACTTTAATCACCTAAGATTCGCAGACGATATAGTTATAGTGTCTGAATGCTCTAGCCAACTACAACACATGATAACTACACTGCACCTTGCAAGCATACAAGTGGGTCTTGAAATGAACTCGTCAAAAACAAAAATTATGACTAACAGTACACAAAAACCTATAAATGCCAATGACATATCTCTCGAATACGTCAAGGAATACATATACTTGGGAAAGCAGATCTCTTTCGCTAAAAACAGTAACTTATTAGAGGTAGAACGGAGAGTTAATCAGACTTGGAATAAATACTGGAGTCTTAAAGAAGTGTTCAAAAGCGACCTCCCAGTGGAACTAAAAAAGAAAGTAATGGATTCAAATCTGCTCCCATGCTTAACATATGCATGTCAAACATGGAAATATAGCACCGCTGTTAAGAACAAAATTATCTCGTGCCAAAGGGGAATGGAGCGTAGCATGTTCAATATCAAAAAACAACACAGAATCCGTCACTCAAAAATCAGAGCGAAATCCAAAGCAATTGACGCAGTTTCATATGCACTTAGACTAAAGTGGAAATGGGCAGGTCATGTAGCAAGGTTACAAGACAATAGATGGACAAAAATAATTACAACATGGAAAGGACCAATAGGAAAAAGGAAAAGAGGAAGACCGCACACACGATGGGATGACGAAATCCTACGTGTGGCTGGAGTACGCTGGCTAGATACAGCAAAAGATCGAGAAAGATGGCAGTCTCTGGAGGAGGCCTTCACCTCAGGGGTTCCCTAAAACGAAACATGATATAAAATGATATGCTTTCTATTTTTATTTTTTTGGAAATGTATATTTCTTTTTAATTGGGAAATACAAGGCTTTTTTATTTTTTATTTATTTATTTTATTCATGCGTGTTATCATTTACTTTGAAAAGGTATAAATAAAATATTTTACGGTAAATGAATATTTTGCAATAGGAATATCACAACCGTGATGTCAGATCATCGGACTTTTAGGGAAAATATAATAACAACCATTAATCATTAATTAAGCACCTTCTGTAATAATTCAATACCTAATAATGATACATTGAACGCATCAAGAGGAGCTGCATAATATGCATTACTTACACGTAGCAGATTTAGTAAAAAACACAATTGCTCGATGATAAAAACAAATTAAGAATACAAAATTATCTGTGGTCAGAGTGGCCAGTGCGTCATGCACACGCATATCCAGTTTTATAACCTAATAGAATGTTCTATACTCTGTGCCTATTCGAAAAAAAAAATACTCGTCGCCATTCCAACCATGTAGGTTGGGTAGCCCCAACCTATGTTGTTTTGTTTATAGCTATTGATGCTCCGTAAAAAACCTTGACTTTATGAAGGCCGTCTTTCTTTATAAATTAATATTAAAGTTGTTTATCGATTAAATATTATAGTATGTATGTTCTCTACTGTCTATAGTTATTGGATTATATATTTGTTTAGTACGACTTTGCTCGTGATTTTGTTTGCGCGGGTCTAAAACCCCTTAGGAAATTAAAATAAAGCTTACCTACTTAACTAATGTTGTTTGATCTATTCGAAAGACTAAGTAAAGATATTTCTTAGGAAAAATGCTTTGGGAAATCGTATACCTACTTATTTATTTTATGTCTAAATAAATAGTATTACCTAGATACATAGGTATGCTTAAATTACCGGTGTAGAGCCTTGTCGACAACTACTAAAATACCCAGATGTTACTAGCTTATTTATTTTCGTAATGTCAAAAACTGACATTTGTTTAAGAGTTTTGGATAATCAGACTCGAGTTAAAAGTTAAACTGTGACGTCAGACAAACGTATTTTGGTTTTGATTAATTACAAACTAATGAGATGAATGAAGTAAGTCAGTATGTAATTTAGCTTTATGTTTTATAATGCCAAGGAATCACAGAATATAGGTACATTTCTGGTGATAACAGAAATTCGTACCGAATATTTACTTTGATAACAGTATCATCACACTCATAACATGTGAGAAACCATTGCATCTATCACAGTAATATACCTCTATAATTTAAGTTATGTTTTCCGCAATTTTAGAAATATCGTACCTATTTCTAGTATACAATATTTTCACATACACATGTTGTCATCTGTTTCTGTTTAATAGTATTGGAACAACAGGAAAACTAACAAGAACATAATTATAGGAAAATAATACACTCAAGGTACATACTTAAGGCACCTAAATAAACAAAACACCATTTATAAATAAAGAAAACTTACGGTAACACTATTGAACAAATTGTTTTGTACGACACAAGTTATAAATCCTTTATTTGTTACTTGTTCGTTGTTATTATTATTAAATTGGTTCAATGGATGCCGGCGGAAAAACGATTAAATTCAAATAATCACGCACGACATTACGCCATGAACACATAAACTAAATAACCGACTAGCTAGATACAGGTACATACGCGGGAACTTGTTAACCTTGGTCGTCGATGGCAAAGTTCAATGTTGCCACCTTAATAACAGTTGAAGTAGATTATTATTTTAGTAAACACAACAATAAAAAAATAATGCATGCACCGGTCTTTAGTTGAATAATTCGTAGGAAAATGAAGCATAAAATGTCGTTCTTTTTCTAAATTTAATTCAGCATTAAAATATAAGAATTTTAAATAGTATTATTTTCTATTATGGCAATAATTTATTTAAATGTCAAAGTGTGAGATGGAAATGTCAGTTTTCAAATAGTGTTTTTTTTTTGCATTGGAATGATTCAAAATTTTAATTTGAACGGCATTTATTAGCAGGTTGTAACATGACCGTGCTTGTTCTCAATGAGTTAAATAAATGATGCAATGACCTCTTATCATCTTGATTGTTTATAAAGATAGAGTAATAATGACGGAGCTGTTTGATAAATACGAAATATATTTTGCTTGTGTTATTTGTCAATACCTAAGTCGCGGATTATCAGGTCGTCTCTGCATCAGGAAATCTGTCAGTTTAGGTTGTCTATGAGGGTATACGATAATCAATTGATCCTTATTGTCAAAGAAGTGTAAATACAAAACAAATCGGATCATAGAAAACTAGAGAAAAGCTTGGACTACGTTTCGGGTGTGAGTGTGGTTACTGGAGGAACAAAGGTAGAATCGGAATACCGAAATAACCGACTAGGGAATCGAATCTATTGCTCAGCAATCGCCCTTGCAACGACTCGCTTATTGAGCGGTCATAACACCCTTTTCTATTATCGGAAACCATTTAAAATATCAAATGTGTCGTGTATAAATTAATAAACTTACGCAACACTGACTTTTAACCCCGGTGAAATTGTCCGTGTCATAATTCGGTCTCCAAAATAAGGATAACACGTGTATGCGGTCAAAAACGACCCGACGATCTTGACCTGACCTGAAGCAATAACTACAAAAATAACTCTTATTGTCACGAAATAAGAACGTTATTTGTATCACATTGTTACCGTAGAGAAACTATGTTGACTGTGGGCAAATATTTAAAGTTATAATTTGCGAAGTTTTTCAATTAATCTTGTAAACTTCGGTTAATAATATAATAGACTGGTATGGAAGTTGGTAATTTGGTGTTCATTGATAAAATAATAATGTTATTGTACACACGACAACAGCTGTTTCGTAATGACGCCGACTGAGTTTAACTGATTTTAAATCAGATCAGAAAGTAATCCGAAATAAAACGCTATATGTATATTGTAAAAGGCAAAAGCTAGTACTTACGATCATTGGGGAGCGCAACGCATAGATTTTCTAAAATTTGTAAAACGAGAACATACGACTTACGCGAAT
This sequence comes from Spodoptera picta, assembly GCA_038387885.1. Lineage (NCBI taxonomy): Eukaryota > Metazoa > Arthropoda > Insecta > Lepidoptera > Noctuidae > Spodoptera > Spodoptera picta. The sequence continues at coordinate 844,157 of JAZHFQ010000308.1, forward strand.
AAAAAAAATCTAAAGATAAATTCATAAACTCGTTATAGAATAATGGTGAAAACAATGTGAGGAAGCATTAAATCAAACAAGTATTGATTAATTGAACAAATACCACGATACTCGATAAATACACGTTCCGTTTGCTAGATGGCGTAATTGTTGACAAAGGCTCACAACCTCATGTATTGAGGAGCATAAATTATTGCCCATATTTATATTTAGTACTCAAAACCTACCCACACGCGCTGCAGTTGTTTACATAATTTTACAAGCAGTTCTCCATCAGACATATAATTATGACTATACTATATCTTACCCGCGGGTTTCTCATCATGTTTTGTTTTTAAAATGTCATATCGCTGTTAGAATAGAATGTCTGCGAAAGATCTTTACCTGTGAAATAAACTGTGCCAGATCTTTACCCCTCCTAATCCCCAAAAGGCCGGTAACGCACTTGTATCGCCTCTGGTGTTCCAAGTGTCCATGGGCGACGCCGATTGATTTATATATGATTGATATACCATCAGATGATCCGTCTGGTCGATTACCGGCTTATCCCATAAAAAACCCCGAAAGGCGAATAAAAGTGCACAATAAAAGTGAATAATTAAGTGTAACTCATGGGTTCCTATTTTATTGTTGTTATTATTGTGTGCCTAATGATCTGTGCAATGTGCAAATCTATTCCGAATCATTTTGCTCCCAGTCGTGCCTGCGTTGCGACCATTCGATCTACGACGCCTACTAGGCAGCTCTACCTTTCTCAGTACTGAAAGACTTATTAGATGCTCAAGATTTTTTCCAAAACAGACGAGCAATTTATGAGAATAATAACATATGCAGACTAACTAACTCATGAGCTTTATTTTCAAACTTAAAAATTATAAGTCCAGGTTTCCACCCGATGTTTTCTTCACACTTGTGTGAAGAAAATTCACATTGGTACTTGCCTGTACTTGGTTTAGAACCCGCAATCAGTTTACCTAACCTTATTTTATTTATTTAATTCAGGCAGGCAGTTCAAACAACTGATATAGGCATGTATCGTATTTTTCTACTAGTATTTAAAGTATTAGTATAATTATTATGGATATTTTGGATACTTAAACCATCGCATCCAACAATTTTGTAACGTTTGAAACATTTTTCAGAAGTGCTGTTTATTTTGGTTTTTACTTTGGATAAAATTAATGACGACAAAAAGTTTTACTTGACATTTAGTAGGCTAGAAAAAAACTGGTTCTATTTAAAAATAACTTGCGATTTCGTGTTCAAAAAAAGAAAACTTTATTGTGTTATATTTTGCGCGTCATACAGTTTTGAACTTAACTAACTCAATTGTTCTCTTACACTTTCCTTGACTCAACCTTTAAACAGCTTAAGTCTATTTTTACTTGAGCGGTATAATTGTATAATCGACTGAGTCATGCTCGCCTTGACTGTGAAACCCGAACGATATGATCACATTAGGGGGTGGAGTTGCACATGTAGTAAATTGACGACTTAGTTGACTTTATCACGTGGAATGGCAATGAACATCGGTCTATATAAGTAGTTCTGTATTCAAAGGCTTTATTAAAAAAAACATTCAAAATAGATATTAGATAGATACTTTTGAGTCAGTTAAAATAGGATTGTTCGTAGGCAATAGTGAACTTTTTCGCCTTATGAATAAGATTTATAATTTGTCATGTAGAACATAAGTTCGGAAACATCTACGGAATTTGAAATTAATTTATAAATGTAATAGTAATAAAACATCGTATCTGTTGTGATGTCCATGTGACCTTAAATAATGCACATATTTTGTAGTTTTATAATCCGTCCAGAGGATTACACTTAATCATAAAAAGTCGTTATGGTATTCTGTTTATTTTTGGAAATGTGTCGTTTTTTCCACAGAGTCTAAACGTTTTTTTTTTTCAATTTTAATGGCGGCTGGCATAATGAGTATGGTCTTTGGAGGTCCAAAGGAGGTGTTTTTACACAAATGAGTAAACACACAGGTGTGTTTACTCATTTGTGTAAAAACAGTCGAACCAGGCCAGACTGAACGACACACTTGCCTGCAGACTTTATAAAAACTGTCGATGAGTAATGCGTTACCTAGGTGAAATATTTTTTGTTTCAAATTAACACGCGATTTTCCTTGTTTCTGTGTCTTTATTGAAGATTTATGTTTGTTTCTTTATGAACAGAGGAATTGAAAATAATAATACCTATTTTCTAGTTAATCTAGAGCTACTTTAGCTAACAATTTCTAATTAGACCGTCAGTTAGTACGTCATAATGAAAAAATATTTGACACGTTTTTTTTCCTCGTATACAGTTACAATACTTAGATAAAATGGAGTTAATTTTAGGAGTGGGAGGTTAGATATGTCACAAAGTGTTACAAAATATAGCACGTTGTCAACGTCACACGATATTTCAAATTAATATTATTATCGTCAAAAGCATTTAATTTTAGAGAAAAGAAAAAATACGTGTCTAATGTTTTAAATTAATATACCAGACGGACATTAAAGAAAAATTTAGGAAACTAGGGTAGGTTAACTACAATAGGGTATTGTAGGAATTGTATTATTTTTCGTAGATTTTCGAACTGATAAAGCAGACTTTAGTTATTAAGAATAGGTAAATAATACATCGATCAAATTATTTAAATTTCTTATGAATACATTACGCCTATTATCCCCGAAGGGGTAAGCAGAGGTGCACGTTACGTCAGATAATGGCACTGTATTCTTATGAATGTTTGTGCGTTATCTCCGTCAGATGATAATATTCCGTAATATAGATAACAACGACATACCAAATGAGACACGTTCTCTCATATTAACCAATACAGTTGTTGCATAATGCACTCAAAACAATAGCAGTTAAAATAGATAATTAGTTGGTATTTACAGATGACAAATTGTTAATTGTTATGTTGAAGTAAATGTTTATTTTACTTAGACGATCTTACATAAGTATTCTGTATCTAATGGACTACCATACATTGGGCCCACTTGGGTTATACCTGAAGTTACGGCTCCGGCTCGAAGTGCAGGAGTAGGAACGGGGTGGTTTTTAGACAGTAGAGTCTGACACTCCCTCTCGCCTCACTTAAAGGCATTAGATGATTTTCCCTCCTCGAAAAAAAAAAAGGAAATTAAGTATTGTATTATTAACACCTTGAACTGAACGCCATGGGGGACAACGTATGGGCCACGCTAGCGGAGGATTTACCTTCAACAGTTTTCTGTCGGCAGTCAAAGCCTTAATTATTACGTTTAGAAGGTACAGATGAAAATACATTAACTGAACAATTTCTAAATATAAACAATTTACTTGCAGGCAACATAAGTGCGGTGTTCACATATAAATGGAAGGGCGAGGAGATAGCGCGGCTGGTGGATAACGGGACGCGGGTCACCATCGGTATCATCAAGGGCAGGACCTTCGCACACGTCAGCAACAATATCAACAAGTAAGTTTAGTCTACTTAGATTTTACGAGTAGCTACTGCGACGCGGTTGAAGCCGCTTTGCTCGGCTCCTATTGGCTGTAACGTGATGTTTTATAGCTTATAATAGCCTTTCTTGATAAAATGACTATCTAAAACAAAAATATGTTTTAAAATCGAAGCAGTACTCCCAGAGATTAGCGCGTTGAAACTTTACTTCAGTTTCAATTCTGAGTAATCGCTTTTTTATGGCAGATTTGTTCTCGGTGATGCATAAGGGAGGGAAAATGGTATACTTTTGGATAGCGTTCCTCATTAGTTGATATACGCATACGTTTACGGAGGTAGTTTTCAAGAACTGTATTGAACTATTGCCACTTAATGATTCGTTTTTGCCATCTATTCTACAGTAAATAGGAAATAACCATATACATAAAATACCTCTAAACCACATTAAATTCGACGTCCAATATAATGAGACACACGGATGCATACGAAACTAAACATTCCATCTTTACTATTAACATTACACTGCACATCTAGCGCCACACACAGCAAAGTACCAAGTTACACTGGCCGGTTCTTTGGCATTCCGTATGCATAATGCGGGCGATGACAGAAGTAGTCGTCAATTCCAAAATAAACAAACATATTTCAATCTTTATATAGAACGTAATAAATTATTTCGAGTACCTAAATGGTTGCAAATAATATGCACGTATCTGCTTGCGTATGTTACGTTGGTTGATGATATCAGGAATGTATGAGTCAAAAGGTGCAAATACGCTTTACTCAGCCATAACAGGAGTCATGAATAGTTGTAAAAACTACATATACTACGTATTTATTCAACTTGTAATAAGCACTAACCAGTCGGGGAAAAGAATCAAGGTACAAATGCACACTCTCTAAAATTGCATGGAGCAAATGGAATGGAGAGTCATGCTTCGTTCGGCACGAATGGGCCGGCTCGACCGGAGTGATATCACGGCCTCACAGAAAACCGACGTGAAACAACGCTTGCGTTGTGTTTCGTCCCCCTTTCCCCAGTCTCCCCAATTCCCGAATCCCCCACAATCTTCAAATTACCCATTCCCAAAAGGTCGGTCGTTACCGACAAGTGCCTTCACTTGTAACGCCCCTGGTGTTTCGGGTGTCTATGGGCGACGCCGATTGCTTACCATCAGGTGATCCGTCTGCTCGTTTACCGACTTATGCCATAAAAAAAGCATTCCAAAAGACGTTCTATTGAGGCATGCTCAAAAATGTTCATAAATCGAACGCCTGTCGATTCGCAAGCATGCCTGAAATGAGCGTGCTAATTTTGAGCAACATTCTGACATGCTACTAAGTGACAAATGCTCATTTGAAGCATGCTTTCGTGGTTCATATTAGCATGCGTAGTTAATTCCTCAAAGTCATGCATTAATCTCTTACCTTTGGTAAAATCCGCTCGGTAGTTTTTAAGTTGCAATCAAATCTTATACAGTATGTTAGGTTAAACGAGGGACATATTCAAACCCATAATAGTGTATACTCACATGAACCTAACAAACATATAAACGAAACGAAAACACTAATAAATAACAGACAGAACCATAAAAACGCTTCCGCTTACGCTTACGGGTTACGGCTTAGCGGCCTTAAGCGCACTCTATCCTTTTCGGCAAGATCGGCGCATGTTTTGCAACGCGACTTACTTTATGTAAGTACTGTTTCTGTTTACAAGTTCACTTGTTGCGCGCTCAGTGTTCATGATGATTTATTTTATTGGACAATTACTTCAAAAATTTTGTTATAAGTAGGTTTTTTACATATTCGGGACGAGAATCGAATACTGAATACCCTCCCTCAATAAGTCCCTCGTTTAACCTAACACACTGTATAAATATAATTCTTCTGTGATTGTGTATGTCACTGAACTTCTCTCAAACGACTGGACCGATTTTCATGAAATTTTTTGTATGTGTTCAAGGGGATCTGGGAATGGTTTAGATTCACAAATCAGCCCGGCAGATGGCGCTGCAGTCGTGGTTTAGGTTATTTACCCTAAACAGCTGAACTAATTTGAATGAATTTTTGTTTATACATTCAAGTCGATATGCAGGACAACGTCTGTTGGGTCTGCTAGTGTGATATAAAATTATAGCTACTTCATAAGTTGTAAAGGATTGCAATTACCAAAGATGACGTATTTGCAACTTGTTTTATACCTCTAATGACGCTACCAGTGCAAACTTATTCGCTACGGTTCGCATGCCGCATGCAATGCTTATGCAATGTTATCTATTATTTACTGTTTTTCTACAATACATAATAGTAATTAATTTGTATTTGCGGTATAGGTAAAACCCGGTAATGACCGGTTTTGTTATGTAAAAAGTTAAAAAGTTAATAAGTTAACAATAAGTTAATAGATCTAAGCAAGATCTATGATCTTTCTCGCGTGACTGTTTCTTATCTACCTACCTTGGTATTTGTTTTTATCCACGGTAAAAAGTATCCTATATCCTATATCCTTCTCCGTACTGCCAACTATATGTAGGCAAAATTTCAACAAGATTGGTTGAGCATATGAAACGTAAAATGGTAACAAACTTATAAACGAAATTACTGAATTGTTGGCGAAGAAACTCGACTAGTTTCAAGCCTTGTTAGGGGCTCATATTTATTAGCAGCATTGCGTTATCTTGCCAAACATTTATGAGGCCGATTTTAAACATAATTAATTTAATATGTCTAACGAAAAGAAATTGCCGACGTCACTATTGCTTGTAAGATAATAATAGTAAGTGATTCTTGATGTGTTTTTTAAATAATTTGTAATTTATTGTGTTCCAGGACATCTGTGCTGTTCGTGTCGATATCATTCATCGTGCTGATGGTGATCTCGCTCGCGTGGCTCGTCTTCTACTACATACAACGCTTCAGATACATACACGCTAAAGACAGACTCTCTGTAAGTCTTTATTACACATAACATTATGTTGCGGTTTTTATCTCCGAAGGTATAATTTAACTATGTAATGCCAAGTTTTACTAGTTCTGTTATATTGTGGCCCAAGTAATGAGGGTGTGAGCATATTGCTATCCACCAAAAATGTATATTACATGCTAAATCAAAAAGGCTTTACCAGATCCGAGATTAGGACCTGAGACCTCTTGCTCGGCATTAGGTACACTAATAGCGACCTCTTGCCCAACGATTTCTTCTTATCCTTAACTCACCTATTCTAGAAGTTTTCTAATAGTGTTTGTTTTTTATTTCAGAAACGTCTATGCTGTGCGGCAAAGAAAGCGCTATCAAAAATACCTCTTAAGAGTTTAAAGACTGATGATAGGGTATGTAGCGTTATTTATTTTTCATTTCTATTACATTTATATTAAGTTGTATACCAGAATTTAATACGCGGGCATAGACTAAGCTTCAGTTATTTTTTATGGTATAAGCCGGTAAACGAGCAGACGGATCACCTGATGGTTTAAGCAATCGGCGTCGCCCATGAACACCTGGAACACCAGAGGCGTTACAAGTGCGTTAACGGCCTTTTGGGGATTAGGAGTTCGAGGATCGTTGGGATTCAGGAATTCATATGATATGAGACTAATTAAATATGGGAAGAATTTATTTGTCAAGTTTCAGTGCCTTTAGCCAAACGCCACTTTAACGCTTGTCTACCGAGAGAGATTTCCAGTGTGACTGACAAGTGTCAAAATTTACGTTAATTCCATATAATTTGGTTTTCTATTCTACATGTAGACAAGCGCTAAATGGCATTTGACTACAGCTGCTGATTCCACACGATAACTAAGAATGTATCAGCATATTCTACAGCTATTATTTCAGCGCTAAACAAACCTAACCTAAATTATACAAATTCCTCAGTAGTTAAAAAAAGACTTTTTTTACTACCGTTCGTGAATTTAATTCATAAAATAAAATGCAAGCACGTGACTCAGTAACAACCTACTTATTTTATGAACGATTTTTTTTATATATATGTAAAATATTTTGTTATGAAATATGGAAGTAGAGGTATATTAAAATAGTTGATTTTTTATGGTTTTCAGGAAGTTCAAGGTGACGGCGAGTGCTGCGCCATATGTATAGAACCTTACAAAGTGTCTGAAACACTAAGATCTCTTCCTTGTAGGTCAGTATCCATAAAACATAACATTACGCCTTTTTATTCCTAAAGGGGTAGGCAGAGGTGCTCATTACGGCACTTAATGCCACTGTACAATGTTACACCCACTTTCCACTATTTATGTTATGAGTCCCGTGTAATAGGGGGTGAGCCTATTGCCATATACCGGGCATATTTCCAGACTCCGTGCTACTAATGAGATTTTATAAACCCAGTAATACTTTGCAGGACCGAATCGAACCCTGAGACCCCTTGCCCGGCAGTCGCACTTGCGACCACTCGGCCAACGGGGCAGTATTTTTTTCCTTATATTTTATTTATCTAAAATTGTGCTGTTGGTTTCCAGACACGACTTCCACAAGAACTGCATAGATCCGTGGTTATTGGAGCACCGCACGTGTCCTATGTGCAAGATGGACATACTCAAGTACTACGGCTTTGTGGTAAGTAGTCCACTACACTATTATGTTGGTGGATTACCAAATTATAGTCGGATTTATTTTACTTGGATTTCTTATAATAATGTGCAGAGCGCACCACGTTTACACACACCAGAGTATGACAGATAGGCAGCGACATTATTGACATGTGTCCTACCTTATATAACACACTAGCTTTTGCCCGCGACTTCGTCCGCGTGGAATAGTGACTTCCGGCAGATTTTTGGTTCTTCCCACATAGTTCCCGTTCTTGCGGGATTTTTGGAATGGTCGAGTTCCCACAGAATTTTCAGGATAAAACCTATGTTTTTTTTTCGAGTTCCAAACTATATCTGTACAATCTGTACAATTTTTAAAGTAAATTAAATTATTTTAAAGAACTTCTGCATATACTACATTTTTTGTTTTATTATCTTATGATGTCAATTTCAATTTTATTACTTGAATGAGCTATTTTCCTAATCCTATATCCTTGTTTCAAATTTTATATCGATCCCTTCAGCCGTTTTGATGTAATTGGGTAACCAACATAGTACTTTAACACACACACAAATACACAAATTTTCTATAATATTAGTAAGATCGAAAATGTCAATAATTATTCGCCCAATTTACGAGTACTTTAAAACTTTCCACCGGTCTGGGCCTGGTTATGGTTATTCAAGAAAATAGTTTTAATACACGAACACTTCTTCTTCAAAACATTAAAATTGAATTCCTAAGACTTAATATTAATTATTCCGTTGTTCCCAGTTCACAGGCAGTCAGGAGAGCATCCTCCAGCTGGAGGTAGAGGAGGCTCGCAGCCGCGCGCTGTCCCCCGCCCGCAACCGACACCCGCTCACACTCGTAAATGTTATACTGACTTTATACATATTTATGCTTTACACATTTCTATATTAATATTGCTCACTATCCCTTCATCGGTCACATCGTACTGAAGTCGAAAATCGTAATTTACTTTGTCTAAACTGCAGCTGTAGCCAAATGCCATTTAGCGCTTGTCTACATGTAGAGTAGAAAACTAAATTATATGGAATTGACGTAAATTTTGACACGTGTCAGTGTCATCCCCATACATTTTGATTTCTACTCTCTCGGTAGACAAGCGCTAAAGGCCCTGTGCCTTTAGCTAAAAAAAAAAAAAATTAGTTTTCTATTCTACATGTAGAGGTAGACAAGCGATAAATGGAATTTGGCTACAGCTGTAGACCATTCAACTTGTTAACACTATATTGGGGCTGCACTACTCGGTACAAAGAAGTATTTAGAAGATAAACAATATTTGATAACATTGCGTACAATCGCAAGTTCACATGTAGCTTGGTGTCAGTCTGGTAGCCCAACAGATACTATCAAAAGTTAGACGACCCAAGTCAAATAGAGGACCGTTCTACCTTTCACCTGCACCACCTAGTACTTCTTGATCAACCACCATCACCATTGCTTATAACAACATTCTTTATAAAAAACTTTATATATAAAACGCAAGACTAACATATATTCATAACATATATTTGTCTATACTTCCAGTTGACGAGCGACAATTCGTACGAGGAGGCTGGCAGTGAGCGCAGTAGTCGCGCGTCGTCGCCCGACGAGCTCGTACCGTCGCTGCCGCGGCCGTGTGACACGCCGCGTCATCATCTCGCTACCAGGTACACCTTCATATCATAGTATCATACTATGGCTAACTTTATTTTGTACAAAATTATAACACTGACTTCATAAATTGACTGCCTCGTTGGCCGAGTGGTCGCAAGTGCGACTACCGGGCAAGGGGTCTCGGGTTCGATTCCCGGGTCGGGCAAATAAGTAAAAAAAAATGTTAGCGGTAGCACGGAATCTGGAAATATGCCCGGTATATTGCCCGGCAGTCGCACTTGCGACCACTCGGTCAACGAGGCAGTAACAATATTATCTGTGAAAAATTTTGGACTCCATGGACTTAGTATGAATACTAAGTCTAGTCTAATATTTAGTCTAGTCTAGACTAAATCACACCTCATTTGACTTGCAATACTTTTAACAAAGTCAATGAATTCGTGTACACTTGCATTGTGTTTCGTCGTGTGAGTGAGGTTACTGGAGGCCCAACCCCCCCCCCCTACCCCAATTCTTAAATTCCTAACCCCAAAAGGCCAGTAACACACTTGTAACACCTCCGGTGTTCCAGGTGTCTATGGGGCGACGCCGATTGCTTACCTTCAGGTGATCCGTCTGCTCGTTTACCAACTTATTCTATAAAAAAAGATTGTCTTAATCGACGACAAGTTAGTTGAACAATTCCTTGTGATCTATTTGCAGGTCGTGCACATCGTCCCCGTCGGGGTCGCAGCGCGCGGAGAGCTCGCGGCAGGACGCGGCCACCACCAGCTCGGTGCAGGAGTGAGCGCCACAGTGCCAAGTGTAATGAGTAGTGCCACTCAGTGAGACTATGTGTTCATATTCCTAAATACTCAACTATAAGACAAACCTCCAGTGATCAAGACACTCGTTGAACGGTGGAAGACAAGTGATATTTTTCGTAATTAAGGACATATAGCATACTTCGATATTCACCGCGACTCCGCCTAGTCAACGAAATAAGTGTTCTTCCTTACGCTTGTGAACTATGAACTGAACTATGAACCTTTTGTAAAAATAAAACAACAAAAAAAATACCTTTTTCTATGAAATATGTATTTGAAATCAATCAAATGTTCGTCGTACTTATAATTAATTGTTTTTGATTGGTTCGTGATCTCATAAGTTAATTGCATCCTGTGTTATTCTGTATTCTGGTGTAACATAACATTCGTGTCACTAATATAACTGTGGTTAGTTGTGGTGGCCCTTCGTTTGTAACTATAACCTGTTTGGGATTAAGGGTATCCGTCCATATGATAATAACTAACAAGATAGCAGTAATGCCTCTTCTTATGACTGTAGTCATCGCTTGTATACGTATTAAAACGAAACATTGTATGTACATTGTACCCGCTCTACTAGACGTCTATCCATCTAAAGGTTGCTTATTTAGTTTGCAGTCATAATTAAGGTGTAGTTTTCTACATTCAGTCAGCCATATGAATGATTGTAAGCTTCTATTCAGTAATTGTTATATCGAAAGACTTTGATGTGAAAATGGGGCCATGTCGCAACTGAATTCATTCTACATATGTATATTTTAGCGGATGTTCATAAGGAACCTTATATCTTTCGTGTACCTACTTCCCAATGGTGCAATGTTAGTGAAAACTTTGTTAACAATACATTAAACACTAATTTCGTGACTTGAAATATGTAGTTAATAAAATCTAGTCTGAAGATGATGTCGCTTTTAAATTCAGTTGTAAAATAAATAGTTTGATGATATAAGTTCCGAGGCTAATGTATTGAAATATGAATTTTTGTATTATTCAATTTTGAACCTTTTTGTTCTGCTTGTTTTATACCAGCCTCGTATAAGAGATAGGTCCGATAAAGCATATTTTGCGATAGCGACGACAATTTCTCTTGAATCAAAAGTGTTTGTGTTCACAAAAACTGTATTTAAAAGCGACTTAATGCTTTCAAACTGTGTCTATCTTAAAAATATGTTAATTTAAGTTATTTTAAGTGAGCATTTAAGTTATTATATACGAAAATAGACAAAAAGGTACTTAAATCCATTGGATTTTATATAAACAAGGAGACTGGTATGTACTTTTTAATAACCGATAATTAATAAATGTGTAAAAATGTTTACATTCCCATTCTTGTTCAATTCGAATGTTGCTCGTATATCGACGTGCGAACATAATATATGTGTTGAAATAAAAACCAATACAGTATTGATATTTGTCTTTTACTGTGCACAACCCTGTACTAACATGCCTTACTCAACATCATTTCGTATGTCTAAAAAGGTAGAGGTGCCGACACCCCCTAAAATGAAATATTTTCTGATTGATGGGTAGGGTCAAAGTCATTTCAAGACTTTGGGAGACATTGAGCTTTAAAATATTCTTACACCGAAGGTTAAAATAGAAAAGGGGTCTTAGGTACAATATAAAAGTTATCGAGGTACGATAGAGGGTTGGTTTGGGGGCCCAAATTATATTATGATAGGCCCTTGATTTTGAGTATCAGAATTTTCAAGGTCAATCGCATAAATTGAATGATCTATTTACTTATTAAACTAGTGTATAAAATGCTATTTGTCTCGCGGCAAGCATTATTACTTAATGGCCCATCGGCGGGCAATATTTTTTAATTGTCATGCCGAGACCGCCCATGGTCGGTTTGATTTTAAACTGCAATAACTAACGAAGTAACGTCAGAAAGTAATGAGATGATGTGTAATGATTAGTTTCATTAAAATTTATTAGCAACTCAAATGGTCTGCTGATATTTGAAGTTTAAAAAAAAGCCAATTCTAATCTGTCATGGCGAGCCCGCCTTAGGGCGAATAAACAAAAAACCATTACTATTTCAGCGAATAAAGAATAAAACTAACACATATTTGCCACATATATTGCAGACAACTGCACATACACCTTTTACGCGTGGTATAGTACCTTAAACGTTTAAACTGAGCATATCAAAGGAATCATGTCGGATTCTGCAGCTTCATGCCAAAAACACCAATGGACGGCCAAGAATACAAAATCGAGATGCCGGGACCGCCGATGGGCGGGCTGCATAGTACAATATGGCGGCATCTGGATAATAACGTTACTTTTCAGAAAGGCAGTGAATGGGTTAATAAATGTGTAAGCTTGTGAGCGAGTTTGTCTGTATTTTTTACTCAATCGTAACAGAACTGACTGCTTACTCTTGAAATCAATCTCAATGTCAACGCAATTTCAATCCAATAAAACCGCAATAATTATTCAAAGTCAACACTATCCAACCACAATCGTAGCTGTTACAATAGCATTCAGAGTACGGAATATAAAGACAAACTCAATACCATTTAGTTCATTCAATATCCACGCAATACGGATGCAATGGGCGCTAGTGTTGCGACTCAAGAGTACGAAATTTCACAATACCAATGTTGATCGATCGGAATCGGATTCAAGAGTAAGCCCACTGGTCCGGATGAAAGGATGACGGGCCGAATGTACCTACCGACCAATAACGACCAGACGTATATCGTTAGGAAGCTCTTTTCACGACTATCATTTGTTATTATGGCGGCTTTTTTTTTGAAGGGGGGAAAATCATCGAATGACTTCTCCCGCCTGGGTGAGGCGGGAAGGAGTGTCAGACTCTTACTGACTAAAAACCACCCCGTTCCTTCTCCTGCACGTCGAGCTGGAGCCACGGTTACCCGTTACGTTCTCCGCGACTCTGAATCGCCATCGGCCCTGTTGGGCCCCATCCGTGGTCGTCTGATTGGCTATTTAAGGCGCGCGCCGAACACTCGGGTCTGGTTCTGTTCGGACGGTGAGCCACCCATGCTCGCCGTCCGCAGGCCCGCGCTTACGGTGGCCGGATGAATTGACACTAGCCGCCATAGTCACAAATTATAGCCAAGAAGAGCTTTCTGACAACATACGTCTGTCCGCTATTGGTCGGTAGGTTCATTCCCCATGCAGGGGTAGCTTATGGACTAGAAAAACATATAGGTATAGGCTACTTTTTCATGACATGGCTACATCGACGAAACCGCTGGCAGAAGTTACAAGCTAATGAATAATAAATTTTAAATAGGTAGCGAGTTAATGGTTCCATGAATTGATAGCTAGGCTAACTTCTTGTCTGTTGACAGTTGCGGCCATAATGTGTTTATACCGGGAGCCAGTGTTACAACAGACAGAAGGCTAAAGGAGCAGAAATTAAACAAAAAATTAATATAAAAAATACTTTATTGACTATGTGATACACAGAAATGCCAATACAAATATTTACATCGAAATATAAAATAAGATCTTCAAAGAGACAATACCATTTTGAATTACATTGTTGGGTGTAATGATTCGTTTTAATGTAGCCAAATTTCAAAATACCACATAAACGACAAATTATAAAGCTACAAGCGTTGTTAGACAGTACAAAGACGAAAACAGAAATGATTGAAATAAAAACAACGTCGTGTACTTTTTTAATAATAAAATCACAATTAAACAAATCATTGACATCCAATAATAGTTTGGTTGATAACATAATATAAAATCACTTTTAACCGTCGAAGAGGTAGGCAGAGGTGCACATATCCAACATAAGTTCTCACTATATGTTTTTAGTCCCATGTAATAGGGAGTGAGCTGATTTCGACAGAGAAATCACACAATAACATACTTTACAACAGTATCCACATTAACTTGATATAACATTTTGAAAGTTACTTCATTATATTTAAAAATTAATTCAATAGGACAGTTGATTTACTAATTTTAAGACTTAAAACTACTCATGAAGTTTACATTCATGTAATTCTCTAAGTTCAATAGAGAAAAAGGATATTTTACTAAAACATATAGCCCGCATCATTTCACACAATCAACATTTTCTCACATAATTATTTCATACTTTACTAAAGTAATGACCGGCTGACTGTATACATCCTTTTATTAGATAAACAGCAGGTTTCATAGAAATATACCTGCAAACTTTTTTCAACTATCTATTCCTATTATTGTTACGTAGATTGTAACACAACAATATATACAATATAGCATACGCTCAAGAATATATTCCAACAAGAGAGCAAGAAATTAACAAAAATCTTTATTGATTAACATTTTTTGTATTCTTATTGGTACAAAGAAATACAAAATTTACGGTTGGCCCGATGGTAAGTTATCACCGTAGCCTTATTACTACAACACTAAAGGTTATCACATGTGCGTTGCAGATCATGTAGGAAATAGTGGGGTCTTCAGCTTTTTGCTCACTAGATGGTGCTGTTGTGGAATTCTCGGTTTTTGGACCGATAGGAAAATAGCTATAGCTTGTTCGCGTGCAGAGTCATCATTGCAAGTGTACGATAAAGGTGTATTCACAGTGGTGTGACATTCAAACAAAGTATATTTTAAAATATTAAGGGGACTGTTTCACAATATCTGGATAGCCGTTATCTACCAGATAAATTTGAATTAAGAATGTAATTTGTATGAACTATCTGTCACATAAGTTTATCAGGGACTTATATAGAGGTGGTGAAACCGGCGCTAAGTTTAATATAGTTTAGTATAATGAATTATAAAAATATACTAAAAAGTTTCAAGTCAATTTAAGGGGCGGGGCTAGGCCGACAGACAATGATGATTTACTGCATTCTTAACGCGAATGTATTATTGTGTAATTGGACTTCAAATTTTTGATAGCACCATTTACACCGAACTGTCAGACTGCGCCAGAGAGTCTACAAACAGAGAGAGGCGGCAGGAGATCGTAAAGACAATAATGTAAATACGGTTTCCTCAACGTTACCATGACCACTCAGCCAAGAGCCAAACGACAGAGAAAGGCAGTGATTGAATAAACTGTCTACTGTATTCTATATTAGCGCCATCTAGTGAGCAAAAACGGTAGACACTATTGCGTCATCTTTCCCTTGGAGGTCCCGAAAACAATGGCGAAAGTTGATTTTGTAACGATAACTTCAGGATAAAGTGATAACAAGTTGGAAACGTAATTCGTTGACTGTTCTAAACAATAATTAGCGCAAAACATACAAAAATATCATCAGTCTGTTAATGTACGAGCAATATTACACCTTATTACTCATTTTATATATAATGCTTGAAATAGCATAATTTTCGTTTTTACTTATGTAAAATAAATACTCAAAGTTCTGATTGAGCAAAACACTCTGAAGCAATTCCTAAATATTTAAAAAAGAAAAATATACAATAACAGCAGTCGCGTTAATTTTACATACAATAACGCAAATGCCGTCATTGTATTTAAAACACATTGAAACTGAGGTTTTATAGACAACCAATATGTAGAAGAGAAGATACAGACATAATTCAGTATTATTTTCATCCGACTGTAGGAAGGAATTTGTTTATTAAGCTTATAAAATTAAAGACAGCATCGTGGCATCAAAAATAGCGTTCAGTCTCAAAAAACTATATATTTCCGCAGATTTGTCTACAGGGGATGAAATTTCATACAGTTTTATCGGGTTTTGTACCAAAATTATAATAGTAGCCAAATCTACGAACAGAATGGTTATTTTTACTGACCATGAAGTTAAAGTTAAAGATAAGAAATTTTGAGCCTCAAATGGAAACTTACGATGTTATAATAGTATATTTTCATACGGTGTCATATGGTCGCGAATCATTCATCTCGATCGCGAAGTACGCGTCGAAATTGAACTCCGATCATTTGTCCCACAGGCCAGCCTCCTTCATCTTGGTGTGGAAGTATTTCTCTAATGTGTTCGCGCATCTGTTGAATAAATTTTTAAATGTTGAATTGTGATGATTAAGATAATGCAATTTTTCATATCGTGTGACCAGCAGCTGTAGCCAAATGCCATTTATCGCTTGTCTACTTGTAGTAGAAAACGAAATTATATGGAATAGACGTAAATTTTGACACTTGTCAGTGTCATCCCCATGTATTTAGTTTTCTACTCTCTCTGTAGACGAGCGCTAAAGTGGCGTTTGGCTAAAGACCCAGGGAAGAATAGTCAGAAGTGAATACAATTTTAACAAGTAGTAACTTTTTATTACACTGTGTTTCCCGTGTATTCCAAAGTTATTACTCGAACTGAGAATCAAATCTAACGCCCGAGTACTGAAAGGCTACTCCATTTCAAGTCATACTGAAATATCCATACCATCTCGGTTGTTAAATATACAAAGAATTTGTAGTGACAGAACTATATTTAAGCGCGACTTAAAATTGGAGTGGAGTTTCAGTATTTGGACATATACAAACTGTGGTAGTCGTTTTTGTTACCACTCAAGTAAAATCGTATTTAAAAAGAGGGTAGCTTCCTAAATTTTATTTTAATGTTCGTCTGGTACTTTAATTTAAAACATTAGATACGTATTTATTATTTTCTCACAAAATTAAATACTTTCGACGATACATTAATTTGAAGTATCATGTGACGTCACAGCGTGCCACATTTTGTAGCACGTTATGACGTAACGACCTCCCACTCCTAAACTTAACGTCAATTTATCTAAGTATTGCAACTTAATACGAGAAATTAAAAAAATACGTGTATAATATTTTTTCATTATCTAATTCCGTCAGTTACTACTAATTAGATTTTTAATTTTCATACCCCGGAAACTACCCAATTACAATTACAATCAATGAAGATTTACGACAACCTTTACAGAAGAAATATGATAATACAATACAAATTGTTAGCTTACCTGTAATAGTCAGTATCAGGCGAGTTGTAGAGCCGACAGTTGGTGAATATCCGTGTCATGTCCGCTATGAACAACCGCTTCGATACGTAGTACCGCGCTTTTAGACGATCCACCATTGTGCGCAGATCTATAAGTTTTCGAATAATAGTATTTATTAGTCAATATTGAACTTAAGTGATAAGTGTGTATATTAGATATCGCGAGATATACTAAAACAATTGGGTACTCGCCAACTAGTCAAATTCAATACTTTTCGAACAGTCAAGAAGGGCAGTTTTGTACGAGATTGTGTATTATGGCGTTACGTTTCTTTTTAGCTTCAAACAGCGTATTTATTTCTCAAAAATTTGGTGGAAAAATACTAAAATTAAGTTGGTCATAAAATCAATCAATGAAAGTGTGATTATTTTTTTATTATTTCATTGCATAGTGGAAATAATCTGTTTTGATGAAGGCAAGTTCCCAATTTAATCACACGGCTTATTCACTTGGACTTTTAGAGAAAACCGGTTCAAGTCAAAAAGTAATTGAAACGAGACCGCGTTCGGCGCTCTAATTGGTTCATTGGAGCCGGCTAATCAGAGCGCCGGATGCGGTCTCTCTCGATTACTATAAACGTGAAACAAACTCGTACCCCTTAGGAATCATATTAATGAGCTGCGCACGCGGCGAGGTAACTTCACGTAGTAAACAACAATGATACAATAGTGTAGGTCAGCCACTTTGTGACTTGAATATAAGAGAGCTTCCCTCGGATAGTAACTAGGTCTGTTTGGGATTTGGGGCTACGGGTGCATAGAGCGGGGACTCTAGGTGGCTACCCAGTAGTCTCAGGGAAGATGGTGGCACAGTGGTCACGTGTCGCCGTACACAGGGAGGCTTAAAGGAGACACCCGTCTCCCTAGGGATGTGTCGTAACAGGCGTTGCAACGTGGGGGCTCCGGAGCAGGTCTCTTTAAGAGCACCTGGTGCCTCCATACAGGTGTTAAGGGGGTGGGGTGGGCACCGGGATGGTTTTAGTCAAGTAAAAATCCCACCCTAATTTTTTATTCCCAAAAAGCTAAGCGCCTTTTGAAGGTATCTCCCCGTCATCATAAAAAAGGGACTGTTTGGGAGTAGCACGGATAGTACAAGTGTACTCACCCATAGGATACTTGATGTGATCGTAATAATCCGGTACTTCTGTCTTGTCCACTGGCTTCAAGAATGGCCAAGCTGACGTGTGATTTTTCACCTGTGAATATGCACTTATTTATTAAAAGGACTTACAAAGAAAAATTTTGTGTTCATATTTTTTCTGTGGGATAAGCCGGGAAACGAGCAGACGGATCACCTGATGGTAAGCAATTGGCGTCGCACATGGACGCCTGGAACACCAGAGGCGTTACAGGCCTTTTGGGGATTATGAATTTGAGGATGGTTGAGGATTCAGGGATTGGGGAGATTGGGGAAGGGGATGGGGATATGTATACTTATATTATATTGGAAATGGCCACTGTCTTGTATGATGATAAGCTATGATGCGGCGTACGATGCAGCGCGCCTATATAAGTATTTATTGATTATTTCAACTTACCGCGTGTAATATATTTTTGAGAGTAGCGGCGTCAGGTTCAGGGTCGTGGTCCGTGGCGTGAGGCCGGGCCGGGCCGCGCCAGCCTGTCTCACGGAGACCCGGGATACATTCCACTGGGATACTGCGAACCTGAGGGTATTAAGGTGTAATGTTATATAGTTAGTTGGTAAAGACCTTAGGGAAACAGATACAACGCATATAGGCATATGCGTTGTATCTGTTATGATAATGAAAGACTTTGTGTACAGGCACCAGGTATTTCATTTCCAACTTAATGCTTTGCAACAAATTCGAAAATGAGTTTAACAAAGTTACTTACGCCTTCCTTGAAACACGTCAATCCCGGATGAATTTTCCTTACGTCTTTCTGCCGCATGTCGATCAGCTTTTTAACGATCTGCAAAATATAAATTAGATATAGAAGGATTTTACACGTGGTCAAAGGATTTTTTCGTAAATATAGCATAATTTTATCAGTAACTGCCAAATTAAAAGTACCCTTAACCGACGAGCATGCATGAAAAGATTGATGACTGTTAATGAAGCGAAAGAGGTATGTAAGAATCGTAGTAATTGGCGTTCCTTAGTCTCTGCCTACCCCCATGGGAGACAGGCGTGAAGTTATGTATGTATGTATTTATCAGTAACTGCTCGAAACAGTCCACTCCTGGATTATACGTGTCCTCCACATAGGTGGGTTTGCTATAATCTCCACTCTTGGCAGTCGGGTTAGAGCTAACAGTAGTTGAAGCATTATATAGGACAACAAAGAGTGCATTTAATAGTAATAAAGTTTTGTTACCTCTTTCTGCCTCCGTATGATGGAAGTAAACTGCGTGTAGACGATGCGTGGGTTGAGCTCGCAGTGCATGAGCGTGGCGCCCTCGTAGTCCTTGATGTAGCCCTGGTACATCGCGCGCGGTAACTTTATGTCCTTACTGAAACCCTGCTTCTTGAAGTAGCCTGGGGGAATTTATTTTTATTAATACCTATTTAGAATTCCTCGTTGGTCGAGTGGTCGCAAGTGCGACTCGCGGCCAAAAACTGTTTTTGTATAGTATATATCACGAGAAATATGTATTACGTTTTTATAATAACTATCGTGAGACATACTAAATTAACTGAAATCACGGCTTACTCACGTGAATATACTGAGAAAAGCTCTACTAGTTTCGAACCACGGAGGGGGTTCATCCTCATGAGCAGCGTGCGCGGTCGCGGCGACGTCGCGCTTGGTTCGAAACTAGTAGAGCTTTTCTCAGTATATTCAGAGGGTAATACGTGATTTCAGTTATTTTAAAATATGTATTACATTAACTTTTGAATTAAAATGGTGGAACCCTCCACCATATACACACCATAATTATTATTTAATTTTGAACAATAATTTGAGTGATTTAGACTGTGTTAACATTGATACTATATATAACATTTTCTTGCCAATTGCCAAAAAACAAACAAATCTTTAAGGTCAACTTAATATTCATGTATAATTTATACATGTGCACTCCATATAATATAAATATAATACAAACCTATAGCGAACTCATCAGCGAAGGTCAAGAAGTGTAGGATATTGTTCCTGATGTGGTAGTCCTTGAGGTGGTTCATCAGATGTGTGCCGTACCCTTTGACTTGCTCGTTAGATGTCACCGCGCAGAATACTATCTCACTGAAACCCTGTTTAAATAGAGAAAGCGTTAATTTTAAATGTTTGTAGGTCATTATAATAGAAAGGCTTAGGCCCTTTTCGCCAACCTGTCTTAATTTATATTATAACTTCCGTGTGACATCACTACATAGTATGGAGTGATTCTTAAGGAAGGTTTATATGTATAATACATGCATATTGCACCGTTGTCGCTAGTACTAAATAAATTATTATGTTTTTCGACTTACGTCGCAATATTGAAAGGGTACTTAATTTTAAGTAGAACTTAAACATCATGCCATCTCTGTCCTTTACAAAGGAATTCGTAGTGACAGAACTATACTTAAGCGCGACTTATAATTGAGTAGTTTTTCAGTATTCGAAAATTACTCACGTAATTATTTGACGAAAAACTCGTATAGTTCCACGAAATGACGAAACTAGTCGAGTTCCTCATCAAATAAAAACGTGTAAGGCAAAAATCATATTAACTTTTTTTAACTGCTTGAATGTCATGAGACTCAATGGAAATTGTCTTGCGTACATTTGCGTTACATATCACGGGTTAAAATATCACTTTAAGGAACACACTTAACGTCATTTCGTTTTACACCTACCCATAAGTGACACGTAAAGGAAAGGGGTTAGTTTAGATGTATCTAACTAAGTAACTTTTAGTTAAGATATGGTTTAAAGGTTACTAGAGAAAATGACCATTGTGCACGAATTATTGTTAAGGTCCGTGTCAGTCTCGGCACAAGTTACTCATAGTTATAGTTATGAGCCCCGATCGTAGTTTGAATTAGCCGAGTCGAACAGTTAGGTGAGTAAATATTATAATTTCTTTCGCATGTCTTATGATAGTTCATCATCATCGTCATCACTGACAGCCTATAAGTGCCCACTGCTGATCAAAGGCCTCTTCTTACACGGAGAAGTTTTGGACATTAACTACCACGCGTACTCAATATGGGTTGACGATTTCAAACTTATAATTAGAAATGCTAAGCCCAGGTTTCCTCACGATGTTTTCCTTCACCGTTTGTTAATGGTGTCTAAATAATCTTACAAAGTACATATAAATCGGAAAATGTGTCATTAGTATTTGCTGTTAGTAGCACCCTCATGCATGAGAAGCGGGCCTCTTACACCTCCGGGCCACCACGACATTTATGATAATTGTAACTTTCGTGAGACATACTAAATAAATTATTATGTATTCCGCTTACTCACATAATAACGGCGGCGACTCTCGCGCTGCTACTGAAGTCGCCGCGTCGCGGGTCGCGAAATGCTGCTCATGAATATGAGCCTCTAGCATGGCTTGAAACTAGTCGAATCGTCGTCAAATTATTACGTGAGTAAGCCGAAAACATAATAATTTATTTATGATAGTTATTATACACAAAATGTTTGCACTTGATCATACCTGTGAACTAAATGTCCTGAAGCAAATTCCACCAATGGGCCTGCCTTCCTTGATAAGTGCTAGGGTTTTGTGTTTTCTGAAAAATATCAACAAATCTGTAGCAAAACTTGCAAAATCAATTATGTTCATGATAAAGTAACAAGTCGCAAGCGCGACTGCCGGGTAAGGGGTCTCGGGTTCGATTCCAAAGTCGGGCAAAGCATTACTGGATTTTTTAAAAAAAATCTCAGTAGTAGCACAGAGTCTGGAATTGTGCGCAAAATATGGCAATAGGCTCACCCCCTATTACGTGGGACTCGTAGCATTAATAGTAAAAGTGGGTGTTACATTGTACAGTGGCATAATGTGCACCTCTGTCTACACTTTCGGGGATACAAGGCGTGATGTTATGTGATAAAGTAACAAATACACTTACGGATCGAAAACTAATTGGGAGATATATTCTTTGGTCATTTCTGGTAGTTGGTGAGAGAATACATTGTGGAGACCTGAAATAGAAACAAAATATTATAATAACAGGAATTTATTTTCATTTAAAAAAGGTATGTATATGTTTATTTTTTATTGTTTGGGGATAAAACTTGAGTCCCATATTTTATCCCCAAACATAAAAAATACCTATACAGCAGGACCTCTTTAATCCGAGCGTTCGGATTATAGGGGTATAGATGATAAGGGTATTTTAATTTTAAAACTACATAATAGGTACATAAATTATACAAAGTCTGTATCCATCTTTAGATGTTACATATTTTATTCGACGTTTTTGAAGAAATCCAGTATTTTGGTATGTCGTGTGATGTTTAATGACAAATAAAATGTTTTGTCTCGTAATTTCAAAACGTGCAGGGGGGGGGGGTTTGGATTAAAGAGGTCCTGCTGTATGTATTTAACCACAAAGACAAATATATTTTAGTACATAAATATGTAAATGTATATGATTTCCCTACCAATGAGCCAGAGCATGGTCTGTTTATTGACAGGTCCAGTAAGTGAGTTCCCGATGACGTGGAACTCTATCATCTTGCGCTGTTCCTCCGACTTCGCAGCCTCGTCGCGAGGAGCTTGCATTTGGAATAGAGCCTGGAACGATAGATAAAAAGATTTAATTTCCTATTTTTTATATTAATAATAAAACTGATCACCTGATTTAAGATTGATAATGATCATCATGTTATAATGTGGGAAAGCCTTGCTTCGACACGAATGGGCCGGCTCGACCGGAGTGATACCACTGCCGAGCAGCGTTGTTTCATCGTATTCTATGAATTTTGTACGAAATACCATCCTATGACGTCATCATACTTTCGCTTCAAATAGCACACTTATCTCAAAAAAATGCTAGAATACATCGAAAATTAAATATATCGTCAAATCAATGAATGAAAGTGTAACTACTTTACAAATTAAATTGGACTGAAAAATAATTTATTTTTGACCCAGGAAACTACCGTATCGACTACAGAGATAACTCACATCAGGTCCACACATATAGTTAGGGTCTGTGATGGTGGCCACTATGTCCGCCACGGTCCGCTCGCTAACATCGTCGGCCGTGTCGTCGGCCACGCGGCGACGTTTGGCTGAACTTGCAGTCACCGTGTCACTTGCTCGCTTGCCTCCTTCTGTTTTTATTGAACCTGGTTTAATAATATTAATTATTATTAATGAATAATACACTTGTTATTTTCTAAGTCTCCTTTGTAGTTCAGGAGAAGCGATGAAAAGAAAAATGTCTTATTTTTTAACTGATTTTATTAACGGAGTTCTTAAATGATTAACGGAGGTATAAAGCGGAAGAGTTTGTTTTTTTTGTTTGTTTGTTTGTTTAAACGCGCTAATCTCCGTAACTACAAGTCTGATTTGAATAATTCTTTTTGTGTTGGATAGCGCATTTATCGAGGATGGCTATAGGCTATAAAACATCACGCTACGACCAATAGGAGATGAGCAGAGCGTGTGAAACCGCGCGGAAGTAGCTAGTGTATGTATATGTGCGTAATTATCTCGCAATTGGCTGAACCGATTTTGAAGCGGTATTCAGAAAAGTGTCTGTTACACCTAGCAGAAAGTTGAAGTCGGTATTTTTAAACTTGGTTTACATAATAATTATGACCTATTTATTTTGTTTCATAAATAAAGATATTTGGGAGTTCGCAGTGGCAGCAGAACTATTATTTGAAAGACAAAATATTCCTGAAACTTGACTGAGATGGAGCATGAAAATTATAATAAGTATCTTAGTAAAATTGGTGACAGTTTTCAGTGCTCCAGAACCCTTAGCATAAGGATTTAGGATTGTATAATCGGTGACAAAGTTTCTCACCCGACTTGCCAGTTTTGGAATGGCACATGAATGATTATATTAATAATTCGACTTACGTAAGAGCATAAAGGTACTGTTACATATACTCTGAAATAGCATACTGACACCCTAATACTTGAAGGTTACTAAATTTGAAGTTGTACTTAAGTTTCGTGCCATCTCTGTCATTTTACAAGGAATTTGTGGAGATAGAACTACACTATAAAAGGATACTCCTTTAAGCATGCTCAAAAATGTTAAAAAATCGAACGCCTGTCGATACGGAAACATGCTTGAAATGAGCATATTAGAAGCTTAAAGCAACATTCCGTCTTAAATGCTACTAAGTGACAAGTGCTCATTTGAAGCATGCTTTCATGCTTGAAATTAGCACTTGTGCCAACCTTGTGTCAAATTACCATGTAATTTCGGTAATACAGTGGTTGGACAGTTAAATAGATATTTAGAACTGACCTGACGACAGTTGGACTGTAGTGAACCCATCCTTACTGTCTCCAGAAGCAGTCACACGTTCAAACTCGCCTCTTCTGCCCGCTACAATATAAGGGCCATTAATAAGAAGAGTTCATACATTTATATTGTATAAGTGAAAAATAAAATCAGTAGTTTCACCGACTTTTGTAAAATTAAATTAGTTTTTTTTATTGCTATGGTAATACTGACATATATGTTTAATTACTAAAACAAAAAAATATTTATAGATTTTGTGTTTTGGTAGGTTGGTAGAATTTGGTAGGATTTTCATTAAATAGGTTCATAATCTACTCGACCCATTAGAAAACTTCTATGTCCATAGGAAGGCTTATATTGCAGAGAGATATGCATATAGAGAAAACCAAAAACATAAATTTTTGAAATATTTGCATACAATTCACTAGTCATAAAAAGTCTACTTACAACTGTTCTTATTGTCAAATATGGCCTGCAGATGGTTCGGTGGGATCTGCTTGAACTCTGGATCCCATATTGGGGAGTTTGAACTGAATATCTCCTCTTCTAGCAATGCTAGGAAGCGAGGGAAGTGGGTTAGCACTAATACCTGAAATAAATCAATATAGAATATAAAATTACAATTTTAGATATTCTTACCGAGAACTTTCACCAAGACCTTCATAGTGGAGGTTATAGAAAACTTGTTAAAACACATCCTTAGATAATATTTAAACAGATTTCAGATTTCAATTCGGGTGTCAGTGAACTTTGGTACAAAATTCTTTTACACTCTAAAATTAAACTTAAAAAAGAGAAACTAAACCTAAACTAAAAGAGCTATTTAGTAAAATTTTCAAGTTATAAATAGTGAATTACTTTCACTCATTATTTATTTATTTATATATGCTTTATTGTACACATTTATGTAGTAAAACAAACAATTAAAAAAAATAATTCTTTAAACCCAATTCAAGTAAATATGCGTACAATGGGCGGTCTTATCACACAATGGTGATTTCTTCCAGACAACCTTTGGATGGAAATATTTGTAAGAAACCAGATAAGGGGTAGTTACGTGTACAATAAAATAAAAAATAAAAAAAGACAAAATAAAAAAGCCTACAATACAACCTACAATAGATATAATATACTAGCAACATAAATAAAATCATTACAAAGGCGGAACATATTAATCCACTTTGTTTTCTATATTTAATGGGCCGACGTTTGACTTCTATCTCGCCTGGTGGTAAGCGATGATGTGGTCTACGATGGAGCACGTCGTCCCATAAGCAACCTATTCACTCGGACATTGAAGGCAAATAATTCCATTCCTTAGCAGTACGCACAAGGAAGCTTGATGCGAAGCGCTTCGTACGTGTAGGTGGGACATGTAAGTTCATCTTTGCAAGTTCCATCACTTATCTTTAAGATCGTTTTTGTTGTATGAACATATATCCCACTTACCCTCTTCTCAGGCGGCATACGGTCCCTCTCAGAATGGCACTTGTCCATGAGTTGTCTGCAGACAGACTTGAACACTGCCCGCAGCAACGTGCGACCGAATACTAGGGACGTGTCGTAGTGAGGCAGTGAGTCGCAGAACGCAGGCACGTGGCAGAATACTAACCATCTGGAAATGGTAAAGAACTTGTCATAATTGTCATTTGACATCATCACCATCAACAGCGCACGACGGGCAATAGCAGATCACAGTATAAAAGGTTCTGGGCGCTTACTCTTGAAACCAGTCTCAGTCAATGCAATTTCAATCCAATAAAATCTCAATAATTCTTCAATGTGAAAACTATACAACCCCTATCGTAGCTGTTAAAATAGCATTCAGATTACGGAATATAAAGCCAAACTCAATACCATTTAGTTCATTCAATATCCACGCAATACGGATGCAATGGGCGCTAGTGTTGCATCTCGAGGGTACGGAATTTTACAATACCAATGTCGATCGATCGGAATTGGATTCAAAAGTAAGCCACCTGTTGGTCAAAATAAAAGAGTTCCATACCTGGTGTAATTAATTTGGTATGCTGATATATCTTCCGGATTTGAGACTTGCTGAAAATAAAAATAAATGTAAACACATTGATGGTTTGAACAAGTAGGAAGGATGGATAAAAGTATATTTACGAAAGAAGAACCTATACAAAGTGGATATGAAATGACCGTCGGTATAGGGCGCCCTAGACTGGCATATATCGACCAGATTGGCGATATATTAAAGAAGAGCAAGATTAAAAGTACCTTTAACTGACGAGCATGTATGAAATGACGGATAACGAGGTATGTAAGAAACGTAGTCAGTGGCGTTCCATAGTCTCTGCCTACCCCCATGGCTCATGCCTGATAGCTTTGAGTTATATATGTATGTATGAGAAAAATACGTACCAATTTCCTAACACTAGGCGTCTCGAAGTTCCAATGGTTAAAACAGTGTAGGAACATTTTAGCCAGGTCGTACATTGTCTGCCATTCCCTTTGCGGTAGAGTGTTGAACTTGTATAGTACAAAGTTAGTGATGGCTTTGGCTATGGAGGGTCGCTCGAACGGAGGCTGGCCCAGTGGGCCCTCGATGCGAGGGTGGGAACGGTTTAATATGCATTTGCGTAGTATCTGGAAATAAGAATATTGATTTATCACTATCAACATTATCCACATTAGTCGACATTGTTAGTTGGATTGTAGCCTTATTTCACATTTGAGGGTTTGTCATAATTTTCACTTCCCCAGATGCGTAACTATACGGTGCAGGGCCCGTTGCAACATCATTGGATGAGCTCCTCTGCCCAATTAAAAAAAAATGGAAGTTCAATTGAGAATCCCTGAACTGGGGCATCTCCCTGCTCGGGGCCCTAATTCAAAGATTACGCCACTGCACTCTGCAGTAATAAAAAAATATTTAAAATTTTTGTTGTTTATTAAATGTCAAATCATTTTACCTCATATATCCCCAAGTGGTCACTGGTGACCGATCTCCACTAAATACATTACAGACCTTCTTTCCAAATTTCCAATGTTTAGAGACTACTTTTATAATTGTTGTAATTTATTTATTAAATTATATTTTAATAATATACCTCTATACTATATAGTCAAGCAATAGGCAAACAATAGAACCTCGAATTGTGCGTCATGCATGGTTGTTCCTTACGACTCGAATATCAAACCTAGATACAGTACACATTAAAAAGTAGTCCAAACTAGAAATTATGAAATGGAAGATATGCACATACCTTAAACAAATAATAGTAAACGCGTTTAGTGTCGTGGTCATCCTCTCGGTGCATGGACATGAAGATGTTCTCCACGTCCACCACTGCTCCGAGCAGCCTGTTCACTTCCGCTACTGGTAATCCTTGCAGCTGAGTCACATGCTTTTCTACAAAAATATAACAACAGTTACTGAATATACCTATTACATAAGGAATGTTCTTATATTCCTACACCTTCGTCAGCATAGAATATGATTCCTGTTTTATCTCATGGGAGCATTTAATCGGGATAAAACGTAAGTATACTATCATCTACGTGAGCCCATGCCGTCCCTGTATACTAAATCTCATCAAAATCTGTTCAGAAGTTTCAGCGTGATTGACCGAGAAATATCTAAACAAAGAAACTTTCACATTAATAATATTAGTGCGATTCAGTTGCGCAAGTAGTTAAATAACTGTATTACCAATTACTAGAAGCAATTACCAATAAAGAATTTCCAGTAGAAAATCTCTCCGAACATTCTAAGAGACGATTATTCAATGCTCAGATAAATTTTACCTGATGATAAACTATTAATATTTGACAATTCTTCCATACTAAAAAAATCGGACCTAAATAAGTTATCCTTGCTGGTCAATCTATCAACAATGTCAACAGCTAATTAGACATGTGGTTACAGATCGCTTGGTTTATTATACAGTGCTGCCTTCTCTTCTCAGTCTTTGCCAATGTGCTTTGCAAATGTATCATTTATACAGATAAATCAAATTAGATTGTCTATTTGTAATATTGTAATAACCAATTTTTGCTATATACATATAAATATACATAATAATATGATACATATACCAATATTACATTTTTTACAATTTTTGTCAAAAATTTTGACGGACAGATTTTGACGGAACTTTTATTGGCAGGTAGCTGATGTATTAAGAAGTAATGTAAGCTACTTTTATTTTGGAAAATATAAGCAAAAAAATAGTTAAGTCCTAAAATTCACTATCTATACAGACATAGTTGCGGGCAACAGCTATTCATAACTAGTTGAGTACCGTCATTATAGACACAATTATAGAACAATAGGTTGCGGTCACCGCTGAACGCTTGGTGTTTTGACAGTTGAAATAACAAAATCAATGTTGAGTACAAACCTAGGATATGGTTGCAGTTCCGACAAGGATCATTGAAAGTGGCGATAGGCTGGTTGTCAGCTCGGGGGTTGCCTTTCCCAGTTGGTTGTGGAGCTGGTGTCTTCCACCCATTGCAGTTGCATTCTGGAGTCTAGGAATAAATGAACAAATCCGTAAAAAACTAACAATACAATGAAGTATAGTACAAGATACAAAAAAATAATAAATTCAAAATAGAATTCATAGAAACAACAATTTAAGATTTTTTCACAATGATTTACCCTTATATCCCCAAGTCACCGGTCACCGGTGACCACTCTCCATTATAGACACACACATTATAGACCTTATTTCAATACATTATAGAACAAAGTTAGGGAATGATTTTCATTTTCATTTTGTCTTTTTCTTTAGAGAATACATTACAACAGAATATAATCTAGGCAAAGACTAGCTGCAACAACCTTTGTAGTCAGTTTTATACCTTAACTTTTAATAACTAGTAAATTGGAGGTACGGTTTTGATTATTCAAAATACACTGCATTTTTACTTTTTGTGCAATCTTGCTTTCCAGCTCATTGCTTTTTGTTAACAATAAGTATAATATAAATGTATTTACCTGGCATTCAGAGTATATTGCTAATTTGAGTAACTTCTTGTTATGTGGCCAACCATAGACTTGTTGCTTCCTTTGCTGTATGCGCTGCAGATTGGACTGCCTGGAGGCCTGTCCCTCACTGCCTGCTGGTGTCGCGGCATTGCTGGACGACGCATCATCTGCATTTACACTTGAAGAGGCTAAAATGAAATAAATAAATGATTACTCACAATAACTTAGTGTTAATGTTATTAAAGTATAGATATGAGTTATATTTATTGAGTTCAGGAGTAGTAAACTATCTGAAGTTTCAGTTAAATAAAGTTTAAGAGTTGACACTGCAATAATTTTAAAACTAACAAGAAAACATTGTATTGAATACTGTCAAGATAATGTGAGAATTAAATATCATTATCAAGTTTTAGTTATTATGTTCATCCAAATAATGTATGTAGTTTGTTGTCATTACATAAGTTTAGTATAGTTATAAATTGTTTATTTACCTTCGTGCCCGTGCGTTTGCGAGGAATCTGCTTCAGTTCCTGTCATACTTATGTCCGCAATTTCTTCATTCATTGGAACACTCATAATAAATGCTTCTTATCTTAAGCCTGCTAAGGCGCAACCGCAAGCGCAACAATAAAACCTATAAAAACATTAGAATAGGTCGCATTTTAACAATTTTTACCAGAAAAATCGACACCATTAATGTATTGTTTGACGTTTTGTTATCTGTCAAATAATGATTTTGCGGGCGTAGCGCAACTTCCACAGACAATAAATTCGTGTTATTTCGTCGTGTCATAGACAAATGATTGAATAAAATTCGACTAAACGTTTATGGTTAAGGCACGCTCTAGGTGTAAAGTGACATCCCAGAGATTTAGCGGGAAAATCGAGCGCGAGATTTCAAAATGGCAATCGAGCGGGAAGTCTTGCGAATGAAATTCAGTATTCAGTTTTATATTTTAGCAATATTTTGCATTTTCTTATTTTCATTATACATATTTATATAATGATCAAGGAATTAAATTATTGTGACTGAAATACCAACCAGAAAAATTAAACGAACCTAAGCAATTTATTTTTCAATATAAATTAGTATTGTAAAAAATATATTTTACACAATTCCTAATAACTATTACCTTCATGGTTATTGGAAATTATCGAAATGACTTTATTTATAGATGTAAATACGCAGCTCGGTGAAATTTCGTAGTTCGCTATAAATTGTCAGTTCTGGAAGTTACATAAAGAGCATCAGTGTGCGCGGGAACCCGGTTGAATCCGGTCATGTTTTCTGCGGTTTCCAAATACACTAACTTTTCGTAACATTGTTTGATGTATAATATTTATAAAATTAATTTATAACATATGTGAAGGTTTAGTGTGCTTACAATTATTTTTAGTCTACATTTCTGTTTACTAAAAAATAAATTAAAAAAATATTGTGAAAACTTTTTTCAAAAATGGATGCCAAATTATTTTTGCGTGGAAATGAGACTTATGACGATTTTTATAATCGATGTAACAATTTATCGCATTTCGACTGTAGTGAGGAGGAGATGTTATGGTGGTTGATGGGTTCCAGACGTTTACCATTGAAGGAAATAGTGCCAATAAGTATTGTATTGGTGGTTATATTCCTGACTGGTGTTATTGGCAATGCGTGTGTGTGTGTGGTGATTGTGAGACATCCTGGTTTGCACACTGCGACCAACTATTATCTCTTTAGTCTGGCTGTTAGCGACTTATTGCTGCTGTTATTTGGTAAGTTACAATTTTTTACGACGATGCTTGTTACACGAGTAATAAAAATAGCTAAAGAACTCTTGGTTTTTAATCATTTATGCGGGTATTTTGAATTTAATAAAAAGATAGAGTTGTGTATAAAATATCTGTTGAGTAATTTCGTTTTAGTTCTAAGATAATTTATTTACATTTTCGTCCTATATGTCCACTGTTAAACAAAGCCTTCCCAATTACTTCAAAGATGGTTTGCCTCTAATTCCCACAGGCACTTGGGCGACATGGAGATTGTAGCAGCGTGCAAAATTTAGAGGTGGCCCTCCGTTTGAAATACAAATAATTAAGCACGTTACAAACAAACAAATTATCGAAATCTGCAAGATTTTTCGTTTTCTATAAGTTTCAAAAGAATCATTTGATTTTACGATCGAAATGGGTCTTCGGTCAACTTTGGAACAACCGAGTTTAGAGCACATTTAAATAAATTTTGAGTCGTTAGCGGCTAGGGAACAACAAAGTGGGTACATATTTCATAAAGTTTCAGTTTCTCGAAGTAATTATTCGAGTTGTGAATATTGATCGTTTCTGATGATTAGCATCTTGGAGTACCTACCTAATGGTACTGTTGTTTATTCATCATTATATTTTAGGTATTTGGAATTCTGAATTCTGCGATCAGCCGATAAAAAACTGGATCAAAATTTCAGAAACTTCTGCGATTCCCAAGTCCAAGCGTTGGAATGATGGCAAGTTGTCGAGATGGCGAGGAAAATCTTTGTGCAGTTGTGGACGGACGTTCATACCTATCCTAGCTAATGATGACATACTACTTAGATATATTTTACTTAACATACCTATTTTTCTCTATAAAATCACAAATTACCCATGGTTACTACGTACCTACTTAATGATTATATCAGTTCGTATTACCGTAGAATCTAAAAAAAAAAGAAAAAGTCATTGGAATTCATATATCAACGTAATCATACAATGAGTAGGATAGATTGAAATGATTTAGAAAAATCGTAAAAAGTAGTCTTATAATTAAGATTTACTAGGATATAAACTACATTTTTTTTATTATATAAAAACGTTGCCCCGCACTAGGGTTTTCTCCTGTCGTGGGTGCGTTTACAAACATACAAGTTCACATACACATGACACCCAGACCCGGAACAATAATCTGTGGATCACACAAAGAGTTACTCCGGCGGAAATCGAACCCGCGACACGTTGCGCGGCAGCCAGTTGCCCAGCCACTGCGCCAACCGTGCAGTAAATTTTTACCAAATCACCAAATCTAAAAATCAACATTTACCAAACATTATGATTATTACCAGAGGACAACTAAAAAGTTCCGTTACAACTACTTGAATTAGGCAAATGTCTTCTTCAATGGCATCTACGGTTTTATTCTTCCAGACATATACGATCAGTTTACATTTCTGTAGGTAAGCCTGTTTTATTATACGTACCTTAATCTTTTTCTAGATGTGTGATAATCCCTGTTTAGTTTTGTGATTAACGGACCTAGCGTCTCGTTTGTCCTACAGATAAAAACTAAGATAGTTACTAAAGTCTGTATTTATAACAAAATACCTCTAAACTACAGATGGAAAATATTCGAGTTTTAACTTCATAACTATCTTTATACTTTATAGATTTTTTTATATTATCAAAGTGGTAAAAGGCTCCCGATTCGCTTGAGAGAAGGCAATTACCGTAGGCGTATGGAAAAAACCTCCTGACTTATTTTACCTAACCGTGAAACGTTGCACGATATTTCGATTTTATTTTTATTCCATAATAATTTGCCTAATAATATTATTTCCATCAATTCTCACGAAATTACCTTACTTCCGAGTTCTTTGATTTTCAAATTACCATCCATAGACTGTAAAAGATTTTCAGAAATATAGCATGTCAATTATTATTATGGGCTTTTTTTTTTTTTTTGAGGACATTTCTTTTCAGTATATAGCTGTCTATTTTATTTTCCTTATAGATATATTATTGAAAATATCTGCCGTACACGTGTCTTCAGAATCAGTCACTCGTGAATTTTGTACATTCCATTATCATGAAACTCGATTTGGTCGCTTAGCGAGTAGCCTTCGCCTTTAGAAAGATATAATGATATTGTACTGGCTATAAATTTTTCCCTACGATTAGACTACTAGGCGTACCTGTTCGATTTACAATAGGTTTCTTTATGTAATTTTCTATTATGGACATCCTTATCTGCTAATATTTTTAGTTTTGATTACGTTAGTCAAAGAGCCTATGTAATTAGGTACATATTATAATATATATCCTAGGGATGTGCTGTAACAGGACCAACAGGCGTTGCACTGTAGGGTTTCCGGATTAGGTGCTGAGGGTCGCTGAGGTACGAATCGCACACTTCCTAGTCTTCCTTCTCAAAAAATAGGCGTCTTTTAAAGATTTAAGGGGGGAAAATCATCGAATGGCTGCTCCCGCCTGGGTGAGGCGGGAGGGAGTGTCAGACTCTTACTGACTAAAAACCACCCCGTTCCGGTAACCTGTTAGGTTCTCCGCGACTCCGAATCGGCATCAGCCCTGTTGGGCCCCATCCGTGGTGGTCTGACGGCTCTTTGAGGCGCGCGCGGAACGCGACGCGCCGTACGTTTGGAACGCGCCGTACGATAAAGATTAGCCTTCCTGTGTTACATCACCACATTATAATTTACACGAGATTTGTTCGTAATTCGACATTAAGACTTTGCAATTCGAATGCATCCCACACGCTCACGCTGAAGGTAACTTAATCCAGATCTCAGGTGAAACTTCAGGAAACTTTAAGGAAGTCTTCGTCTACATGTAGTTGTCAGATAAACTCATTTTAACTTAATTTTCTTAGATCGCACTCATGGAGTGAAACGTGACTGGAAAGATAGAAATATGAAGGTGAAGTTCCTAAACACTAGGTAAGCATGTAGGAAGTGAATTTATCTTCATGAATTTTTGCCTCGTAGAGTTTTTCTTTGTCAGGAAGTAAATGATGAAAAATAGACGTAAATTCTTTATTTCAAGGTCCAAAACAAATTAAAAACTTTCGATACTTGGTGTCTAGAGAAACATTAGGGAAACGCAATGGTTTTAGTGTAAGGTCTCTTATACATTTACGAGTGTCTATTTAGTAGGCTGGGAACAATTTAGATTTTTAGGCACGAAAACTTGGTGTGTAATTGAAAATGACCTATTTTCCTTAGTTCATTTTACTTTAAACGAGTTTTTCCGCTTGCCTTATTTTGCCGGGTTTTATCTGAAACTTTTATTGAAACACAAGGCCAAAATATGAAGTTCGTAAATCACGTTAGTACGTACAAAAAAGGATAACTTTGTCGTTTTTAGGATATCCTATCCAGAAAAGGACCTCTAAGAACCTAAGTAAATTTTTGTGTCCGTGACGTGAATTCAGTCGGAATAAAAACATGACAAAAAGTCTATTTTGAATCTTAAATATTTACCTAGTTATCTTTCACAATTTTTATAGCAACCTAATTTAAGTGTGGGAGAGCCATGCTTCGGCACGAATGGGCCTGCTCGACCGGAGTGATACAACGGCCTCGCAGCAAACCGACGTGAAGGAACGCTTGCGTTCTGTTTCGTCCTGTGAGTGAGTTACCGGAGGTCCAATTACCCACCTTCCCTACCCCAATCCCTGAATCCCCAACGATCCTCAAACTCTTTATCCCGGCCGGTAACGCACTTTAACGCCTCTGGTGTTCCAGGTGTCCATGGGCGACGCCGATTGCTTACCATCAGATGATCCGTGTGCTCGTTTGCCGGCTTATGCCGTAAAAAACTTAAATAACGAAATTATATGGATACTAAGAATTACTGAAGCAGTTATAGGTGACTTATTTACTTGACTTAAGTTCCTATGTCCCCTAGATGGGGCAGAGGGCGTCCACAGGGATTCTCCATTTCCATTGGTCTTGAGCTTCACGCTTTACCTCGTTCTACTTCATTCCGATGCCCGCCGCTTCCCTTTTCCCTGGGGATTCTAATCCATGGCTTGTTTAGGCGTGTGGTCGGGTCTTTGGAGAGTGTGCCCAATTCATCAGAAGCAGGTATAGGTTTAATTAAGACATACGTATTATCGATTTTAAAAACTTGGGTACCTAGGTCTGCACAAAATTCACGAAACTGAAAGCTTTGTATATACGAGCGACTGCGATCAATATTCATTATTTTTTTCTTTTGCATCATTCATCATCATTCAGTCACTATAGTGCACGATTTTAATTGGATTTTCTCATAGTCTGAAGTATTTTTATAATATTTTGAAGTACCTACCTACCTTGATAATTCAATAGTTTTCAATTATTTCATTATAAATATCTTTTAATTGTTTGATATTAACTTTTGGTTAGTTATCAATTTCATCAGTTGATTTTACCTTCCATCATATTTACCTAGATGATGTTTTTACGCTATAGCATTGATAAACTTCTTTTTAAATAAAGATATATTACTTAATATTATATTAAGTTTGTTTTATAAAAACTTATCGCGATACTATTTTTAGGAAGTTAAACAACGATATTTCTTGTTAATATTCTAGGTATGTATCATTTCGAAACAATAAAGAACTGTTTTAATAATTTTAAATCTATTTAGTTATTTTATACCTACATCAATATTATGTTTCTGCTACATTATCTTATGTAGAATGTGCTAGTAATGACCATAAAGTTTATTTATTATGATTTAGATTAAGATTTTTTTAAGGGGGGAAAATCATCGAATTACTGCTCCCGCCTGGGTGAGGCGGGAGGGAGTGTCAGACTGTTACTGACTAAAAACCACCCCGTTCCTTCTCCTGCACGTCGAGCCGGAGCCCCGGTTACCCGTTAGGTTCTCCGCGACATTTAGATTAAGATTAACGAGTACCTACCTACTTCAGTTGTAAAATCGTGTACAGAAATCCGATCATTATCATTGAAAATTAACACTTCGGTTTGGGTAAAACTCTTTTAAGCTTTAAATTAATGGTTCAATAAAGGTGGACAGTTCCATTACCGTCTAAATAATTAATTGACCTGAATTAACATGTCGTCGGCTACGGCTATGAGATAAATGAAGTCGGTTAAAAATACATCATGTTCTGCTACGATCCGCGATGATTTTAGGAGATATGATTTAAATATAATTTTCAAATTACGTAGGTAATTATTATATAGCTAAATAATTAAAACTATAGGTAGATAGGTAGTAGATACACATAATACTTTATAATATGTCCTGTGGATAGATAAATAAATGAAAAGAGGCAAATAAAAATAAATTTTACTAAGGGTGAGATTTATAGGAAATGTAGTTGATAGAAGTTTTTATAAATTACTTAGTAGCTATATCCAGAATAATCAATGCATTGACTGCTTTGTCCCTACATTTGTAGGTAATAGTTTTATTCAGACAGAATTTTTGGTTAGGTCACGTATGAATCTAGGGAACGTTCTACGTGATTGATATTGTGAGACATAGAGGTAGTTCCACATCGTATATTTGTTACTAGCGGCATATTTTATATTTATGAGTGATTTCATATAGGTTTATTTTATTTTATTTCATATAGGTTGTTATGAGTGATTTTCGTTCGTTAGACAAAGGTTTTTTTTTAATAATTATCTTTATTTACTAAAAACAAGCGAGTTATAAATATTTGATTATAGGTATAGGTATACAGTTATAGCTTACAATTTATAAAACCTCTGCCTCCCAAACTAGGTGATCCTGTATTTTGGGAGTCCGCGAAGGTAGACAGGGCAGAAGTAAAGCAATTGCTTACTGACTTGTATATCACCATACTAAAAATGATGCTAATGTTTTACTAGCTAATATCCGTCGTTTCGATCGCGTAATTGCAGACTTTTCACTTTAAGCCTAACCTACGAATGTAAACCCCGATAAATTCGATTCACCGTAAGCCTTCAAAGTCGGGGATGGCGACCTCTCGCGTCCGGGCCTAGTGCAGGCCATGATGCGGAGCGAGAGGGATTGGGATGCCGTCTCCTCCTTTTGCGAAGCAGTCATGCTAGCTAAGGAGGAGGCGGGACGCGTGAGGCAGCGAAGCGCTGCCTCCTCGCAACCCAGCCATCGCGAAGGACACATCGGGCGTCGGGGATCGCGAGACGATCTCCGGCCACCGTAAGCGCGGGCCTGCGGACGGCGAGCATGGGTGGCTCCCCGTCCGACCAGAAACAGACCCGAGCGTACGGCGCGTCGCGTTCCGCGCGTGCCTCAAAGAGCCATCAGACCACCACAGATGGGGCCCAATAGGGCCGATGCCGATTCGGAGTCGCGGAGAACCTAACGGGTAACCGGGGCTCCGGCTCGACGTGCAGGAGAAGGAACGGGGTGGTTTTTAGTCAGTAAGAGTCTGACACTCCCTTCCGCCTCACCCAGGCGGGAGTAGTCATTCGATGATTTTCCCCCCTTAAAAAAAAAAGCCTTCAAAGTGAGTCGCGGAGAACCTAACGGGTAACCGGGGCTCCGGCTCGACGTGCAGGAGAAGGAACGGGGTGGTTTTTAGTCAGTAAGAGTCTGACACTCCCTCCCGCCTCACCCAGGCGGGAGCAGTCATTCGATGATTTTCAACCCTTAAAAAAAAGCCTTTAAAGTCAAAAGTCAATGTCAAAGTCAAAATCATTTATTTCAATTAGGCCAGAAAGGCACTTTTGAACGTAACATTTTCAGTGACTCCGAACACGAAATTCCATTGGCGATTCAAAATTTAAGACAAAATCTTTGTTCGAATTTATGAAATTCGCAATACTATATATTATGATATTACTAAAACCACCACTGTATTTAATATAAATAACAGATGCAACTCTACTAAGGTACTAAGGTACTAATTCTTCAGATCAAAAATAAGTTACTTAATTAGGTTCTGAGTAGGCAGGTGCCATTATGGTACAAAGATTGTTTTATTCACTTCGTTCCAAGTAAGAACAACAATTATGTTGAGGAACAAGGACTTTACTTTGTTAATAAAGAAGGTGGGCGTACCTTTGGCAAAGTTTAGGGATTTATCGTTTGTTAATCTAATTTATTTTCCATCAAAGTTTTATTGTTTGTGTATCTTATTGTCTCCTGTCGTGTTATTTTGTATTAAACATGGAAAACTTTGTTTCCTATTAAATAGTTGACTTTTTGTTAATAATGAAAGCTTAATAGGTACGTGGTTAACAGTGCAATCTTCATAAAATGTTTTTAACGAATAAATTGATTAACTTTGAAGAAAACTTTAAGTTCGGACGAGCTCTTGTTATCATATAAAACGGTTTTCCTAAAAATGTCATAATATTTAATCAGGAACCAAAAATAGTTATGAAAATTTTCCACGTTCACGTTTTCCGTTTATTTAAATTATTTTCTTTGAGGGGTTATCCTTCACCTAAATTTTTGTTTGAGATAGGAGGTAGGAAATGAATAATTCATTGACCCGTATGAAGGTTCGAATCTGTCAACCCCTACGATCACGATCGAAAGACAACTTAATATTTTTGGGTGTACTCAATTTGTATAAGGATCCATACCTAAGTATGTGGTGACTATATTTATTAAGTAGATATGTTTTGTTTTTCCATGAATTGGTGAGTTGAGCTTTTTTTGTTAGGGAGGCTGAAATATCAAGTTACTTTTTTGGCCAACTTTTCCAAATTGATTTCTTCTAGGGTCAACACTAAATCTTAACCAGATTTGACTGAATGTTTATATTGTACGTAAAGCGAGTGCCATCTATCTACCTAGCCATTGTAACCCTAAAGCCACTCTCGCGTCCGGGCCTAGTGCAGGCCATGATGCGGGGCGAGGGGGATTGGGATGCCGTCTCCTCCTTTTGCGAAGCAGTCATGCTAGCTAAGGAGGAGGCGGGACGCGTGAGGCAGCGAAGCGCTGCCTCCTCGCATCCCAGCCATTGCGGAGGACACACCGGGCGTCGGGGATCGAGGGACGATCTCCGGCCACCGTAAGCGCGGGCCTGCGGACGGCGAGCATGGGTGGCTCCCCGTCCGACCAGAAACAGACCCGAGCGTACGGCGCGTTGCGTTCCGCGCGCGCCTCAAAGAGCCATCAGACCACCACAGATGGGGCCCAATAGGGCCGATGCCGATTCGGAGTCGCGGAGAACCTAACGGGTAACCGGGGCTCCGGCTCGACGTGCAGGAGAAGGAACGGGGTGGTTTTTAGTCAGTAAGAGTCTGACACTCCCTCCCGCCTCACCCAGGCGGGAGAAGTCATTCGATGATTTTCCCCCCTTAAAAAAAAAAAAAAACCCTAAAGCCAGACTATTAACTTTATCTAAGCCCTAAGCGTCAAAAAACTTGTAGCGGAATGCCCTGCGTGGGCTGAGCACCGCCGTGCCCTCAGGGAAGTGATCGGCGATGGCGACCTCTCGCGTCCGGGCCTAGTGCAGGCCATGATGCGGAGCGAGGGGGACTGGGATGCCGTCTCCTCCTTTTGCGAAGCAGTCATGCTAGCTAAGGAGGAGGCGGGACGCGTGAGGCAGCGAAGCGCTGCCTCCTCGCAACCCAGCCATCGCGAAGGACACACCGGGCGTCGGGGATCGCGGAACGATCTCCGGCCACCGTAAGCGCGGGCCTGCGGACGGGGAGCATGGGTGGCTCCCCGTCCGACCAGAAACAGACCCGAGTGTACGGCGCGTCGCGTTCCGCGCGAGCCTCAAAGAGCCATCAGACCACCACAGATGGGGCCCAATACGGTCGATGCCGATTCGGAATCGCGGAGAACCTAAAGGGTAACCGGGGCTCCGACTCAACGTGCAGGAGAACGAACGGGGTGGTTTTTAGTCAGTAAGAGTCTGACACTCCCTCCCGCCTCACCCAGACGGCAGTCATTCGATGATTTTCCCCCCATAAAAAAAAGCGTCAAAATACTTCGCATTCAACAACAGTACCTATCTATTCACAAAATGCAGTAAAATAGCTATTCGAATAAAATTGTAAAACAGCATACAGCTTTAAAACGTAGTTATATTTCTAACATAATATGTTTGAGAACAACTCGACAGTTTTCCACACGAATGCACAATACTGAGCGTAGAATACAGAATACTCGTTTGAATAAAATTATCTTATTCTTTTTTATTGGAGTACAATCTGCTATGTTAGTGCAATGACATGACATTTTTTTTAAGGGGGGGAAATCCTCGAATGACTTCTCCCGCTTGAGTGAGGCGGGAGGGAGTGTCAGACTCTTACTGACTAAAAACCACCCCGTTCCTAGCCGCACCGAGCTCTGGTAACCCGTTAAGTTCTCCGCGGCATCTGTGGTGGTCTGATGGATCTTTGAGGCGCGATCGGAACGCGGCACTCCGCACGCTCGGGACTGGTTCTGGTCGGGCGGCGAGCTACACTTGCTCGCAGGCCCATGCTTACGGTGGCCGGAGAAGACATGACATGATAGGAACAATTTTTTAACGAGATGAATTTTTGTGTGATCCACAATTCCGGTTCTAATTGTGTTACGTATGTGATTAAGTGTTCAGTGTTTTTCAGTCGGGCAACGTTTGAAAATATAACCTGCCTTTTTGTCTGCTTTGTGGTTATGATCACTGATGAATTTTTTTTTTTTTTTTTTAATATTTTATAGGTCGACGTTTAACCACCATCTCGCCTGATGGTAAGCGATGATGTGGCCGACGATGGAGCACGCCTACCTATGAGCAACCTGTTCACTCGGGACTTGAAGACACCCAAGTTATATTTGACGGGAAACACAGCCTCTGGCAAGGAATTCCATTCCTTAGCGGTACGCATGAGGAAGCTTGACGCGAAACGCTTCGTTCGAATGGGTGGAATGTCCACCATATAAGGGTGGCGTCCCGCCGTTCGTCTGGTGGTACGGTGGTGAAATGGACTAGGGGGAATAAGTTTGTGCAATTCCCACGCACACTCACCGAAATGTATCCGATAGAAGACCGAAAGGCTTGCGATTTTGCGCCTATGTTCGAGGCTTTGTAGCCGAGCCTCCACAAGCGAATCGTCATTGATGAGCTTCTTGGCACGCCTCTCGATGGATTCGAGGGTTTCTAACTGGTATTTCGCTGAGCCATCCCAAAGATGAGAGCAGTACTCCATACAAGACCGAACTTGTGTTTGGAAAAGAGTGAGCAACTGCTCCGGCTTGAAGTACCGTCTCACCCTCGACAGGACACCCAACTTTCTACCAGCCAGTTGCGCCTTTGTCTCGATATACGAGCCAAAATTGAGAGTGGGCGACAGAGTAACGCCGAGAAGCTCGAGACGGTCACCCATCGGAACGGACACACCCCGGAAAGTAGGAGTCAGTGGGAACCGACTTCGTTTAGCGGAAAACAGACACGCCTGGGTTTTGCTGGCATTGAACCTGACCAGATTGGCGTCACCCCAATCGGAGACCGCCTGCAAGGACAGGTTCAGACGATTTACCATAGATTCTCTTAGAGACTGGATTTGAGTTGCACTGGTTCGCGCATCGGACACATACCTCTCAACAACGGTGTTGTCATCTGCGTACCCAAAGATACCGGGCTGGAGCAGGTCATTAATGTGCAACAGAAAAAGTGTTGCTGAGAGTACTGACCCCTGAGGAACCCCGGCATTAATACCAAGTGGATTGGATGAGCAGCCGTCAATGACCACACGGATGGATCGATCCCTCAGGAAGTCTGTTATCCATCTGCACAAACCAGTGGGGAGTCCATATGCGGGAAGCTTGCCAACAAGACTATCGTGCCACACCCTGTCGAAGGCCTTCGAGACATCGAGCGATACGGCTAACGCTTCCCCGTGTTTCTCGATGGCCTCGCTCCAGATGTGGGTGGCATATGCAAGAAGGTCCCCAGTAGATCGGTTTCGGCGAAATCCGTATTGCTGATCACTAAGGAGATCGTTACCTTCAAGGTATGCCAGGAGCCTGTTATTCAGTACACGTTCCATACTCTTACAGAGTATGGACGTGACCGAGATAGGTCTATAGTTGTTAGGGTCGGCACGACTACCTTTTTTAGGCACAGGTTGCACGTTGGCCAGCTTCCATGCTTTCGGCACTTGACCAGTCTCCAAAGATAGGCGAAATTAACTGCTTTGTACAGTTAAATACTACCATAGAGATGGTTCCACTATCCCTTAAACTAGAAGAGATTGAATGGCCCCCTACAACGAGGGCTGCCATTCGGAAATGGTATCGATAGCTGATTGAGGTTAAATCTCATTTAACAAAGGATCGATTGTAGAATGAATGCATTAGTGAGTGTTAGATAGCATTATTTATTTAATTTTGTTCACTACAAAAATTGCATTTGATTAAGATTTGTTATGTGTTTTTAAAAGTGTTATTTAAGTGAGTAACGAAAAGTGAAAACATTATGCGTTTGTATGTGATCTCATGTTTGATCTTAACATATTATACATACACGTACCTACCTACCTACTTCAATAAACGCGTGCCTATCATTACGAACACAACTGAAACAGTTAACCACGAAGGAATAGTGAGAACTTTATTAGTTCATTAACCTAGGCAGCACTATAAGCCTTGTGCA
Source organism: Spodoptera picta (assembly GCA_038387885.1). Classification (NCBI taxonomy): domain Eukaryota; kingdom Metazoa; phylum Arthropoda; class Insecta; order Lepidoptera; family Noctuidae; genus Spodoptera; species Spodoptera picta. The sequence goes on from JAZHFQ010000308.1 coordinate 887,211, forward strand.
ATAGCATAGCCTAATGTTCCTACAAACCAATTTCACGTATATACCTACGATACACAACACCGCGTGTTCTTAATGGTTCTAGGGCTTTCTGCGCACACTATGCAGCCCTAATGTTCTATGAAAATAGTATCAAATTGTATGGTAAAATTGGCAACAGCTGTGTACGCACTTCCCATTATTATTCCGAAATGTAATCGCCATAAACCTCTTATTCAAAATAGGGGAATTTATTGCATCTTACTTTTTCGCCTAAAACAGCTCAAAGCCTTAAAGAGCTTTATAACATAGTATATTGTGTTGTTAAACTCTCCACTTTATCTGTTTGTGGTAGAAAATATTTTAATGTTGACATAAAATAGCCAGACTGCTATTAGCCGAGTGCTACTGCCGAGTAAGGGGTTTTGACTTGATTTCCGGGTGGGACTCAAGTGTTATTAGACCTTTTCGGTATTTAGATATACTGTAGTGGATTTGAAGAGTCTGAAATGTTGCATACACAATGTTTGTTTTGTTACAGGGCTCCCGAACGATCTCACAGTTTATTGGCACCAATATCCATATAGCTTGGGTATCGTATTCTGCAAGCTGAGGGCACTTATATCTGAAGCGTAAGTATTATAAAATAATAATAAAACACAATAATACCACTTTAACAAGTTTCATAAAAGTAGGTACATGATAAATAAACTGAAAGATAAGTAATACAAACTATACCTCTATACATATATCCATGTCGGTTTCGACTACGGCAAATAGGATTTCACTTTTTTTTTATTAGGGACCTTGGTGCTTTGCTCGCATATTGCTTATATACATGGGTGTTCATGGGCGGCGCTGATCGCTTACTTTCTATTCCATTAATAAAAAATACCCTATTTTTGCCACAAAAGTTTTTATACAATAGGTGCACGTTATAATGGCAGACGGTTTCTTTTTGATCTTTACTCGCTTTCGTCTAGTTCTAGCCTCTTATTGGTCTCAAAATGATTAGCGCTTTCTTGTACTACATGCCTCCATCCAGGGCGATCTACAGCCAAAGACTCCCAACGAGAAGGTTCGAAGCCGCATCTTTTCATATGTATTTTCTGAATGTCCTTGAAACGTAGGAACTGGCCACCGAAATACAAACTATCGGTAGTAAAATAATCTATTCTTGATAATTACGATTAAGGTCGTCAGATTTTAGGAGTTCGATATTTCTTTCGTCACCTATCTAAAGATTGATACTTAGCCCCCAACTACGTAGTTTATAGTCGTGACAGGTACCTAACTACAAGCTCTTTAAGCGGACCTAATTTTTAACTTAAGAAAAGAAATATTCAGTCCCAGAGCCAAAGTCTCTTTTCAGTATTCATTCGATGTTGTGAACTGAATAAAGTACTTACCATCAATTGCTAGTTTCCTTGTTGTTCGTAATGGGCGGTAATAGATTTTTATTGCGCAGTTTCATATTTCATAAATGTGGTATATTTTTATGCGGTGTATTTTTCTATAAGAAGGTATTATCAACTGCATGTTAGGTATATAGAACTCATATTAGACGGGACTTATAAAATAACTTGTGAATAAAGTAGGTGTTTATGTGCAATGGTGGTAGCTACCACATTTTTGCTCAATAGATTTTTTCCAATACGGAATTCTCTAGTAGATACCACACCATTGGACGTTTAATATTTGATAAACTCACACTTGAGTTTGAGTTTACTCAAAAGCATTTATTTCAACAAATGTGAAATAAATAATAGTCTGTCAGTCTGTCCGTCTGTGAAGCTAGGCGCTTGTTCCAAAATGTCGATTCGAGTGGATAGCTGCTGTGATTGGACAAAAACACCTTTGTACATAAAATTACGGCATCCGGTGACCAAATAAAACGTTAGCCGCCATTGTGCACCCATTACCCACTCGAACGTTATAACCATTGATATTGTGTGTTACAAAGGGTTTTCATTATGGTATAAGCCCGTAAACCAGCCGATGCATCACCTGATGGTAAGCAATTGGCGTCGCCCGTGGACACCTGCAACACCGATTAGGAATTTGAGGATTGTTGGGGATTCAGAGATTGAGGAGGAGGGGGGGTCTCCGGTAACCACACTCAAACGACGAAATACTATGCGTTAAGCGTTGTTTCACGTCGGTTTTCCAAATGGCCGTGGTATCCGGTCGAGCCGGCCCATTCGTGCCGAAGCATAACAGTACAGTTACTATTAGGGAACGTGAAGTGTTATGTTATTCTTCTTAGTAAAGTAGTCCGCTAGCGATTTTTCATTGTATAATTTAAAAACTAAATTATTTCTTTACAACAAAAGGCTCTCATTTTAAAGAAATAAACGACATACATAAAATAACATCACGCCTGTTAGCCCTGAGGGGGTAGACAGAGGTGCACATTATGCGGATTATGCCACTGTACAAAAACCCACTTTTCACTAATTTGTGTTACGTTATATGTTATGTAATATGGGGTGAGCCTATTGCCATATACCGAGCACAATTCATGGCTCTGTACTACTACTGAGAATTTTTAATAAAACCTAGTAATATTTTGCCCGCCCCGGGAATCGAACTCGAGACCCCTTGCCTAGCAGTCGCACTTGCGATCACGCGGCTAACGACGCAGTTATACGACATAGGTTACCAATTAATTAAATACTTAAATTGTAACAAATAATATTTATCAAGAATAGAAAATGGAAAAACGGTAGTGGTTCCTTTTCTTTGCTCTCAAGTGTATAAATTCAAATAATAACTTTCCTTATTGTACCAATTCAATGTATAAATTCAAATGCTTATTAACTCGTCGAGTACCGGTTTTGCAGACACAATTATAGAACAATAGGTTGCGGTCACCGGTGACCGCTTGGTATTTGACAGTTTAAAATGATTTGAAACCAGAAAGTTTATCATTTAAACTTCATTGAAAGAGCAGGAAATGAAACAAAATGAACGACGCAAATGGAATTCCAACATCTTAAACTCTAAGAGAACTTATATTGAAATAATTTCACCTAATTGGTTTGAAATTTAATAAATGAATTAACTGAAGGCCTTTTTTGGGCCTAGTGATTGTGGAATATAAAGCTGTAGTTAGTTTCGATTTTAGTGTTTGTCGAGTTATTATTGAGGTAAACTTGGGTCAATCGGGTAGCTTCCTAGGTTTAAAATAAATTGTTTCAACTTATAAATAATTAAAAAATAATCATACCTACTCTCATCCATCGCTTTGACAATTTACCTACTTTTGCATTTTTCTCGCAAATTTTAAGGAAATAAGTATGCTGTTTGACGCAGAAATATGATGACGTCATAAGTAGCGATCCAATTCAAAATTCGTAAAAAAGTATCGTTTCTGACATTTCAATAAAAGTATTGAATTTGACTTCCTGTCAACTACCGTATTCAATATATTAGTGCTCTAGTAAATAACGTTTAAAAAGCCGATTTCAACCCCCTCTATATTTGACATCGGTTAATTAATATACACCTAAGTCATTAATATTCTCCTAAGTGCACCGAACACTTTTCTGAAAATAAGATTAAAATCAGTTCCGCCAATCTCGAGATAATGTCGTACAAATATACATACATTCATATACATATATATGTAATGTGATATTATGTATGTACTTATAGGTGAAACTGAAATCATCTTTGTTTTTCTTTTCGAAGTCGGTTACAAATTAATATTGAGATAAAACATACCTATTCATTTATAAGTACCTACGGACAGCAAACAGATATTATATTAAAAAATAGTCTTTCAGTGACTCCATGACAGGTCCATTGGATATTTACAAACACAATACGATATTTTTTGCACAAGAAAATAAGGGGAACTATACTAAATCAATTTGGGGTAGCATTTATCCAAATATGTATATGTTAGAAAAATGGAAATTCATGGTCACATGCGGTGTTTTGTTTTTCTTTTGTATATTGGCACAGTTCCAATCCTCTATCACATTTCTACCTGCCACAAAGTGTTGGGTACGTTTCAGAATTACCTACAGATCTCTCACGGGAACAAACTGGAACTGTTTCATCACATGTAAAAGGATTTTTCAGTATTTGTTTTCCCTTACTGAAATTTTCGAGCAAAAACGTCAAATGTAGTATATTGTATTACTTCTATGTCAAAACAGCTATTGTTATTTGTCAATTGTTATCTACTCATATTGTTGCCATAATACTATTTGATTTGATTTGTAAGTAGGTACGAGTATTTCTATTGTATCCCTTCCAATATAATTCTTAGAAAAATAACGAAATGAAGATAATGCCATTTTGGGAACAAATAGTTGGCTTTATCAACAGCCTATAAATATATATGGATTTATTTGCCCACCGTTGACCAAAGGCCTCTTCTCACACGAAGAAGGTATGAGAATTAATCACCATGGTTGCTCAATGCGGGTTGGCAAATTCAAACTTATAATTAGAAAGTGGGCAGGCCACCCGCTTGGTGTAAAGACGACAACGCCAAAGTTGCGGGGAGCCAGTGGATGTAAGAGGCGACGTGGAAGACTAAGGGGGAAGCCAGTGGACGTCTTTCGGATGTTGATGATGATGATGAATAAGAAATTATAAGCCCAGGTTTCCTCATGATGTTTTCCTTCACCGTTTGTCCGTGGTCTCTAAATAATCTTAGAAAGTACATACATACATATAACTCGGAAAAAGTCACATACTATTATGGTACTACCGTTGATAAGTTTCGAACCCGCATGATACGAATATATGGCTTATGAGTATTAAAAGCCAACAACACTTATAAGTTTGAATCGATGATTCGATTAATCAATTATTTGTACCTTATTTTAACTGTCTTGCTTTTAGTTCATTTCTCTTTAAAAAAACTTTCTTAGCTTATTCATGTAGAGGTATAATCTGCGTGAATTATTATATTCTAAGTCTACCTTAGAGTCTAAGCGATTTAAAGCGGTTTTTATTATAAAAAAAACAAACCGTAACCAACCGAAAAATACTCAAACTTTATAAAATATGTTTTTATTCAATTAAATACAAGCCAGTAATTAATTAAATAACAACAACAACAATTCAATTCGTTTTATAACTGATCACTCGGTGGGGGTTTTTAGGTATGTAAGAATACATATGTGTTCTCAAAGCGAAATGGTCAACCACAAACAAGGTCGGCTAACTACATATTTTCTTTTTCTTTATTCCATTCATTTACTTATCTCTTTATTTCTGTCTAAATATGTGTAATTTTCTATCATTAATTCGACATGGAGATCGCAATAAGTATTTTGTGATTTCGTGAAAAAAGAATCAGAATATAAGTATCGCAAATTGCTTTCGAAAGACGTCCTTGTACTAAAATAATGTGTTTTTTCTTCGCTCTTATGTATATTTTTGGAACGTGATGTAAGTGACACATACGTGTATGTAAAAGTAATTTAAATTGGATCAACTTTTGATCAATGTCGGATGGAAAATAAGTGAAATGTAAGTAAGTATGTTGAAATAAAGATATTACGTTGGTTTTTTGTGGTGTTTGTGCATTGATTTGATTCACATTACAGACACAATTAAAGAACAATAGGTTGCGGTCACCGGTTACCGTCATTATAGACACAATTAAAGAACAATAGGTTGCGGTCACCGGTTACCGCTCGGTGTTTGACAGCGTAACCTCGTTGAGAACCGTCATTATTAGACACAATTAAAGAACAATAGGTTGCGGTCACCGGTGACCGCTCTGTGTTTCACAGTTTGAAATAGATTGACAAAATGAGTTTCAGACTTTGATAACCGATTTCATCCACCCTAAACCATGTCTTAACTAAAAGTTACTTAGCTTACTTAGCTTTAACGTAGCACCTAAAAGGACCGAAGTAAGGACTTCTACTACATATTAGGTGTTACTCAAAGGTTGGCGAAAACTGCACTGCTGACCAAAGGCCTGTTTCGCATGGAGAAGGTTTGAGCATTAATCGCCACGCTTGCTCAATGCCGGTTGGCGATTCCAAACTTACAATTAGAAATTATAAGAGTTATTTTTAATTATAAGTGTTTCCTCACGTTGTTTTTCTTTACCGTTTGTCTGTGGTGTCTAAATAATCTTACAAAGTGCATATAACTCGACAAAAGTTACATTGGTACTTACCGTTGGTAGGTTATGGACCCACACCTTTGTGCATGAGAAGCGGGCGTGTTATCCTCGGGCCACCACATCTACATTTTATTCAATACCATTAATTTTAATTCCTTTTAGGACCGAAACCAGACGTTTTGTGACTAGATTTACTAGCAGACAATCAACTTTATGACTAAATTCTGAATTTTCGCAACCATGTCTCATTGAATATTCAGAATGTCTACTTAATTACAACACAATTCCCAAATGTACATTACTTACTAAGTAGGTTCCTAAGGACACGAATTAGGTTTATAAGTAACTGTCACTGTAATTTTGATTTATTCATGTTCTTCCTCAATCCCACATTTTCGTGTGGGTGTCTTCTATTTTGCTAAATTAATAACTTGAATATTTCTTTTTTATAAGTGAACAATTGTCTATTTCGTGTAACGTCTCATCTTAAGGTCTGGATTATGATTCCTGGTGTCAAATTAGACGTTTAATGCCGATAAAAAAAGCTGTAGGATCTTGTAAATCCCGTGATAATAAAGTTATGTTACTAGATATTTAATGATCTTCCTAAAGATTTTTTTTATGAGAACTTTCCATCCTAAAGGATCTCACTGATTCGGGAACTTAAATTAAATATGTTAAGTAGATGTTGGACTTGTACAAACTATTTTAACTAATCCTAAAACTGAAACAGCAAGAAAATTATGTAATTTAGTAAGCATTCCAATTTCAGTAATCAGTGATACCTATCTATGTTAGCTTAGTTGTATATATTATTATATAAAATGCTAAAGTGTATTCATATGTATATATAAGGTATAAGCTGTATAAGATACGATGGGGTTGACGTATCCGTGTGGTTAAAACCCTAATAAAATAACATCCTTTATCCTAACTAATATTATAAATGCGAAAGTAACTCTGTCTGTCTGTCTGTCTGTTACTCTTTCACGCCAAAACTACTGAACGGATTTGAATGAAATTTAGTATACAGATATTCTAGACCCCGAGATAAAACATAGGCTACTTTTTATCGCGAAAAAGGGGTTGTATGGGGTTAAAAGGGGGGGGGGGTTTGGAGTTGTATGGGATTTCATAATTTTTAAAGATAAAACCATGAAACTTTGATAAAAAATAATAAAACATTTGTTCTAGCGTTTTTGAAATTTCGACCTGTGAGGGGATGAAATAGGGGTTGAAAGTTTGTATGAAGTTCGTCATTCTTGAAGATACCTTACATTTTATATTTAGGCACTAAATAAACATCCGCTGTGATAGGATTTTGATAATTTCCACCCCCAAGGGGGTAAAATAGGGGATGAAAGTTTGTATGAGACTATCAGTTTTAAATCGATTGGGTTGAAATTTGGCATGCAGATAGATGTTATGACGTAGGCATTTGCTGTGAAACGATTTTGATAATTTCCACCCCCAAGTGGGTAAAATAGGGGATGAAAGTTTGTATGAGACTTTGTCAGTTTTAAACCGATCAGGTTGAAATTTGGCATGCAGATAGATGTTATAACGTAAGCATCTTCTAAGAAAGAATTTTGATCATTTTCACTCCCAAGAGGGTAAAATAGGGGGTGAAAGTTCGTATGGAACTTTGTCAATTATAAAACGATCTGGTTGAAATTCGGCGTGCCGATAGATATTTTGACGTAAACATCCTCTAAGAAAGGAATTTGATCATTTCCACCCCCCAAGGGGGTAAAATAGGGGTGAAAGTTTGTATGAAACTTTGTCAGTTTTACACCGATGGGGATGAAATTCGGCATGAAAGTAGATGTTATGACGTAGGCATCTCCAAGTAAGGATTTTGATCATTTCCACCTCCAATGGGATAATGTAGGGGATGAAAGTTTGTATGAGGCTTTGTCAGTTTTACACAGATCGGGTTGAAATTCGGCGTGCAGGTAGATATTATGACGTACACGTCCCTTTAGAAAGGTTTTTGAACATTTCCACCCCAAAGTGGGTAATATAGAGGGTGAAAGTTTGTGTGATACTTTGCCAGGTTTAAACCGATCGGGCTGAGACTTTGCATGCATAAAGTTACTATGACATAGGTATCTCATTAGAAAGGATTTTGATAAATTCCACCCCTAAGTGGATAAAATAGAGAATGATAGTTGGTGTGAAATTGGGAATGAAAATTGAATCTAGAATCATTGAATCTTTTTGAATTACATTCGGTAAAACGATGATTTGGGACCCGAGTAACGTATGATAGTTTTTATCACAGAAGTCCCTCGGGAACGGGAACTATGCGTCAATGCTCCAGGACTCTCTATCTTTTAACCACTGAACTTATTTCATAGAGATTCTGTACAAAAATAGTCGAAGTTTTTATTACTCAAAACTTACGTGATCGGGCCGGGAATGGTAAGAACCCTGCGGGGTTTTTAATTTATTGAAATTACGATAAATCATTTCACAATAGGTAAACCTTAATTGGGCACTGAATTGATTCTGATGAATTCTGTCAGAAGTCATTAATCTACGCGGACGAAGTCGCGGGCAACAGCTAGTACTATTATAAATGGGAAAGTGAGTTTGATTGTTCCACTTTCACGCCGTAACTTCTAAACCGATTGCTTTGAATTTTTGCAGGCGTAAAGTTAGAAGTCCGGAATAAATAATAGGGTACTTTTTATCCCGGAAAATTGTTATATGCCCGAGGGAAAATAAATGATATTTTAATAATTATAGATGGCGCTGTGTGTATTGGTATATGCCACATAGGCTACTTTTATCCTTTTGTGACGCGAGCGAAGTCGCGAGTAAAAGCTAGTAAGGAGTAAAAGCTAGTAAGGAATAAAAAAATCCGCCCTATGATTAACATGACAGAAAATAATTATTATACCCAAAATTTTGTTCTATCCGTCCTCGAGTTTTGCGCTCAGCAACACATTTTGCAACTTATTTATATTTGTGTAGATTCAACTAACAGAGTAAATAAATAAAATAAAATGTTATTCAAAGTACAAAACACTGAAAAATATTCCTTACAAATCGCCAAGGTTTGTTGATATAAATAAAATCAAGCACTTTACTTGGACAATAGTATCTTATGGTCGTCATAAATTCAACATGATTTTCTTAGAACCTTTATAAAAAGTTCTGCAAGCTCTTTTGAACCGTTCATATTTTATTAGCATCTGTTTATCTAGTTCTGTCTTTTTGAAGAATGTATTTACTCTTTAGCGATTTATATTTATTTACTGGTTAATAGCCGTTCATTTTTAGGAACTCTACTTAGGTACACTTGCGAAAGTAAAAGCATTGATAAAGTTTTATCGATATTACAAAATTGCTGTCGAAGCACTTGACGTATGAATAATTAAGAAAATGTGCACTTAAATGAATTTTGTCCGATGAGGATAAACAATCTTTTGTTAGTAGCTGACATAGGTTAGGTAATCCATCCGTAATTTTGGTTGGAATCACTAAAATTTTCATATCATTAACCATTCGTTTTATGTAATTGGCGAGCCAGTGCTCGAGCCGAGCAGACGTAAATATTAAACTAACACAGGTGTGTTGTCATTTCTCCTAAGTAAAGAGTTTGTTTATGTAGGTCACGAATGACCTCGCTAATATCATTGAAACTTAGGTAAAGCCTAAAGTTGGCAAGCTTAGAAACTTAGTACTTTTATTATATTATTATTTATTATGTTTTATTATTAGATATGTCTCGAATTTTTCTCAAAGAGATAGTTGAATTTTGTATGAGTCAAATAAAAATTTACACATTTAATTTTCACTATTTAGAATTTTTACTCTTTAGAATTTTGGAAATATTGAAAAATCAGTGTTTAAAAAAACCGGCTTCAAAAACTAAAAGCAAAACATAATTTTTATTGGTCACCAACTTCTGAACTCGACTTCGTACGTGCAATCCCGTTTTCTATCGTTCCCATAAGATAAAATAAAAATAACTAAATCTGTCCAGCCATTCTCAAGTTATGGCGTGACAACGGGAAACGGGTTTCATTTTTATATACCTCTATATAGATACGTAGGTTAACCACCCACTCATGGGTAAGAAGTCAGTATACGTACAATGACGAACCGAGAACCTCGTCCTTTTCGGAAAGTCGATTAAAACACGTTACGTATATATCACAAAGCCACAAGTACCTCCCAGACACTTCAGAAAACAAAGCTGTGAAATCTCTATTAATGTATAGATATAAAAAATCTTCAAATAAATGTTAATACAGATTCATGACCACTAAAAATGTCGAATGAAAAAAAGACGCATATAGGTTGAAAACTAAATCTGAGTCCCTTGTTATTTCTACAAAGAAATCTAAAAGATTTTTCATCATTTATCACTGTGTCCGTCCAAAGCATTTACGAGTATGTGAGTCCCGACCTAATGTGGTCCGCAAGTGATTTGGACAGCTAAACGACCGACACGTATGGACAAAGAAAAAAGAAAAATACGTGGAAGTGTGTTTTTGACTTGTATAGGTGCTGGCGTTCCGTACTCTGAGAGTGACAGTTTATAGGAAATACAAAAATTCTTCTTTGATATATATATTTTTTTCTTATTGGCATAAGCCGGTAAACGAGCAGACGGATCAACTGATGGTAAGCAATCGGCGTCGCCCATGGACACCCGGAACACCAGAGGCGTTACAAGTGCGTTACCGGCCTTTTGGGGATTAGGAGTTTGAGGATCGTTGGGGATTCAGGGATTGGGGAGATTGGGGAAGGGGAGGGTAATTGGGCCTCCGGTAACCTTACTACTCACACGACGAAACACAACGCAAACGTTGCTTCACGTCGGTTTTCTATGAGGCCGTGGTATCACTCGATATATCGGTCGAGCCGGCCTATTCGTGCCGAAGCATGGCACTCTCACACTTCCTCCCTAAGTTCGGAAAGGGAGGATCCTCTGACCAGGCGAGGTGTTAGTGCCTGGCGGGCTTTCTGCCCAACAGTTATGTGTTGGGATTTTATATCCGTGTTAATTCGCATTTAAACTTCACATGTGCGATGTAGGATTTTGTGACGTCATCCGTTGATTTGTTTTCATCGATTAATCTATCTGCGTGAGCTGTCATACTGTCATTTGATATGTGTCGCTACAGACTCATACATTCCAGGGTACTAACTCTTGAAACTAATCTCAATTTCAATCGAATTTCAATCCAATAAAATCTCAATAATACGGTAGTTGACAGGTAGTCAAATGCTATACTTTTACTGAAATGTCAAAAACGATACTTTTCTATGAATTTTTGTATTGGATCGTTACTTATGACGTCATCATCTTTCTGCGTCAAATAGCATACTTATTTCCTTAAAATTAGCGAGAAAAAAATCCGAAAGTAGGCAAATTGTCAAATCAATGGATGAGAGTATGATTATTTTTTAATTATTTATTGCATAGAAAAGTTGAAACAATTTATTTTAAACCTAGGAAACTAGCTCATTATCCAATGTCAAAACTATACAACCTCTATCGTAGCTGTTGAAATAGCATTCAGAGTACGGAATATAAAGCCAAACTCAATACCATTTAATTCATTGAATATTCACGCACTGCAATAATCTCTTAAAAAAGATTAAAACCGAATACGATAGAAGCGAGTTGCAAAAAGCCGGAAACAATACCAAATCACTGTGGAATCACATAAAGTCTGTAATTTACTTAGCCAAACAGCGTGAATCAAATTCAGGCCTTTTGTGTAGTGATAACACACCACTGATATCAGCTAACAATGTAAACAACAACTTTGTTAACGTAGGTAAAAATCTTGCAGACCAGATAGTATGTAATTCGCCAATCACACAGTCGCCTGTGCAATTTACAATTACAAACCAGAAAAAATCCTTTGTGTTGCTTGATACAGATGAAAATGAAGTAGCTAGAATAATCTCTGGACTAAAAGATGACTGTGCGGTCGGCTGTGATAATATAAGTAACAGAATAATAAAACGTTGTAAGAGTATACTAGTACCCCTTCTAACCTACATATTCCTACACATAAAAAGCTTTAGTAATACCTATCTTTAAATCAGGAAACAAAAAGCTTGTAAGCAACTACAGGCCAATATCCATTCTGCCCTCGTTATCCAAAATATTAGAAAAAATTATAAACACCCGTTTAGTAAATTATCTGGAGAAAAATGGCCTGATTTCACCCAGGCAATTCGGCTTCAGATCAAAACTACAGCGGACGCTGTTCATAGCCTAACTAATTTCGTATCTGAAGAACTTGGTAAAGGCAATCACTGCTTAGCAATTTTTATAGACCTAGCCAAAGCATTTGATACTGTTTCTATTCCTCTTCTTTTACATAAATTGGAAGCAATAGGCATAAGGGGTACATAACTAACACTACTAACAAACTTTCTAAATGATCGCTCTCAATGTGTTCGAATTGATACGACCACAAGTGAAGACCGAGGGAACCATGGTTTTGGATTACCACAAGGTAGTATTCTCGCCCCGACCCTTTTCCTTATCTATATTAATGATCTCTGTAATTTAAACATACAAAACGGAAAAATAATATCATATGCAGACGACACAGCGCTTATTTTTACCGCAAAAACAATCACAGAACTCTATGAGAACGCTCAGAGGGAATTTAATTCTGTAAATAACTGGCTAAACTACAATTTACTAACACTAAATGTTGACAAAACAAAGTACTTGCTCTTTTCCATGCGTAAAAATCAAACTAACACTACTAACACTGAACTTACAGTGCATAAATGTAATGCCCTCTCGACATACTCCTGTGAATGTCCTAAAATCCTCAAAACTCGTCACATAAAATATCATTATTGATGACACACTTTCTTTCCGGCCACACATTGAGAGTCTGGTATCCAGAGTACGCAAACTTATGTTTGTATTTAAAATATTGCGAAAAATTGCCGATACTAAATTAATAACTCAAGTGTACATGGCACTATGTCAGTCCATTATCACTTATTGTATTACCTCATGGGGTGGTGTACCTAAAACCTCTATGCTGTGTTTGGAACGAGCACAGAGAGCAATATTAAAAGTAGCACACTCCTATCCTTTCCTTTTCCCCACAGAACAACTATACAAATCCTGTAAGGTACTAACTGTAAGGCAACTATACATAACGCAAGTAATATTGAAGCAACACACGCAGATCCCTTATGATACCAACACTGTAAAGAAGAGACGAAATGATATAGTTTGCAGTTCGCACTCGACCTCAAAATTTATGTACAGTAATAAATTCTATAGTTTTCTAGGACCCTACTTATATAATAGGCTAAATAAGCAACTTTGTATTTACAACTTGAATTGCTATCAATGCAAAAAACGTGTCAGCACATATTTGCAACAACTGACTTATGACCAGACCGAATTTTTGCTGACTGTATGTAATTAAAATTAGAAACAAGTTAATTTATTAAGTGATTAGGTATACATTTCTATATATAGGTAAAATTTGAGTAATCAAATAATTTAATATAAGAATGATTATATAATTATTGTTAATTAGACCTTAAGTTCTCTATGCTAAGCGGTTTTTATTGCCTGAGGTATAGGTTTCAAACCTAGTTCAGGCACATGGAATAACATAGCAATAAGAATATAGAATTAAGACGCAATACGGATGCAATGAGCGCCAGTGTTGTATCTCAAAGTATGAAAATAATATCAATGTCGATCGTTAGGAATTGGAAGTACCATTAAATAGATGCTCCATACCTTTAGCTAGCATTTTGAGGGAATAAACAATAATATGTCGTGGTGGCCCGGAGGTTTAAGTCGCCCGCTTCTCATGCATGGGGGGGTGCGGGTTCGAAACCTACCAACGGCATGTACCTTCTAAGATTATCTAGACACCACTGACAAACGGTGAAGGAAAACATCGTGGGGAAACCTAGGCTTATAATTTCTAATTATAAGTTTGAAATCGCCAACCCGCATTGAGCAAGCGTGGCGATTAATGCTTTTTTTTTTTTTTTTTTTAAGGGGGGAAAATCATCGAATGACTGCTCCCGCCTGGGTGAGGCGGGAGGGAGTGTCAGACCTGCACGTCGAGCCGGAGCCCCGGTTACCCGTTAGGTTCTCCGCGGCTCCGAATCGGCATCGGCCGTATTGGGCCCCATCTGTGGTGGTCTGATGGCTCTTTGAGGCGCGCGCGGAACGCGACGCGCCGTACGCTCGGGTCTGTTTCTGGTCGGACGGGGAGCCACTCATGCTCGCCGTCCGCAGGCCCGCGCTTACGGTGGCCGGAGATCGTCTCGCGATCCCCGACGCCCGGTGTGTCCTTCGCGATGGCTGGGTTGCGAGAAGGCAGCGCTTCTCTGCCTCACGCGTCCCGCCTCCTCCTTAGCTAGCATGACTGCTTCGCAAAAGGAGGAGACGGCATCCCAGTCCCCCTCGCTCCGCATCATGGCCTGCACTAGGCCCGGACGCGAGAGGTCGCCATCGCCGATCACTTCCCTGAGGACACGGCGGTGCTCAGCCCACGAAGGGCATTCTCCCACCGTGTGTTCCACCGTGTCCTCAGGGCGGTCCTCGCAGTGATGACACCCGGGCGTTTCCTCCCGCCCCATCAGACACAGGTACCTCCCGAAACTTCCATGTCCGGTGAGGACCTGCGTCAGGCGGTAGGTGAGGACGCCGTAGCGTCTCTCAAGCCACTCCTCAAAGAGGGGACTTACCGCTGCGATGGCAGCGAGTCCAGCCCTCGGTTGCGACAGTCGTTGCTGCCATTCCGCCATGAGATCGCGCCGGAGCTCATCCCGCCACGCACCTATTTGGCGCGGCAGCGGGGTTTCGCCCCGGCGACGTGCCTCCGCGCGCATGCTGTACACGCGCGCGAGCACCTTCGCCTCCAGATCCCACGGCGGTAATCCGGCAAGAAGGTTCGCCGACTCCCCAGAGATCGTGCGGTATCCGCGGAGTATTCGGATCGCCATGACCCTCTGTGCCATGAGCAGCGTCCGAGCGGGACGCCGCAACAGGTTTGGCGCCCAAACAGGGGCGCCGTAGAGGGCCATGGACCGCACGACGCCGGCGGCGATTAATGCTTAAACCTTCTCCGTGTGAGAAGAGGCTTTTCTTAACAGTGGGCATTTATAGGCTGTTGATGATGATGATGAAACAATAATCGTGACATACAAAGATTTAAAATCATATCTAGTTGTTTACGAGTTTCATTCCCAACTTCTAGCTGAATGAACCCTAAGATTTGTCTTTATATAAACAGACAGTTCTATTGTGCTACTTCCAAGTATTGCGTCTTTCTTCAAATATCATTTTTAATAAAAATATATTCTAGACAAAACGGTTTCACGTTGTTTTGATCATACGAGGTGTTGGCTAAAGAAGTATAATAGGCTCACCCCCTATTACATTGGACTCATAACATAAATAGTGAAAATTGGGTGTTACATTGTAATGGCATAATATGCACCTCTACCTATCCCTTCGGGGGTAAAAGGCGTGATGTTATGTTAATTTTGATGTTAATCTATTATTCATAATGCTATGATATTTTCTGATCTTACATGTAGTCTAGATATTAAGTAGTATAGTCTTCTAGTAGACTAGACGGTATAAGCTTATATTGAGTTCCATCATCATACTAAACTAATATTATAAAAACGAAACTTTGTCTGTTTGTTTCTTACTCCTTCACGTCAAAACGGTTGAAAGGATCGGGATGAAATGTGGAACAGGGATAGGTTATAATCTGGAACAACACATAGGCTACTTGTATACGTCTAGGAATGTGGGTGAAGTGGCTAGCTGAAGTTAGAGTTAGCAATTAAATACAACGACTATAAAAAACAGTATAGTCGCGGTGGCTTGGACGTTTTAGGCGCTCACCTCTCATGCATGAGGGTCCGGGTTCGAAACCTACCAACGGCAAGTACCAATGTGACTTTTTCCGACTTATATGTACTTTCTTTGATTATCTATACACCTCTGACAAATGGTGAAGGAAAACATAGTGAGGAAACCTGGGCTTATAATTTCTAATTATAAGTTTGAAATCGCCAACCTGCATTGAGCAAGCGTGGTGATTAATGCTCAAACCTTCTCCGTGTGAGAAGAGGCTGTTGATGATGATAAAAAAAACGTAGTTTAACTTGAATTAGATTTTGTTGGCTGTTTTTAGCTTGTTGGTGACTAAAAGAGATTTTAATTATACAGGGTTAATGTATTGCTAACAAACCCCAGTATAATTACAGGTTTTTTTTAAAATACAGCTGAAATCACCTCAACATTTTGTTGTCAAATTATTTAGTCCTTTTTTATAATGTACCAAAAACACGAGTAAAAGAGGTCTCTGTGTATGAACTAATAAACTTTGCCAAAAAGATTTCACCTATGAGATATTAAAATTGCCTCGGTGGTCGAGTGGTCGCAAGTGCGACTTCTGGACAAGGAGTCTCGGGTTCGATTCCTAGGTCGGGTAAAGTATTACTGGGTGTTTATAAAAAAAATCAGCAGTAGCATGGAGTCTGGAATTGTATTTACTATTGCCAAATACCGGGTGGTATATGGCAATAGGCTCACCCTCTATTACATGGGACTCATAACATAAATAGTGAAAAGTATGTGTTACATTGTACAGTGGCATTAAGTGTTGTAATGTGCACCTCTGTCTACCCCTTTGGGGATAAAAGGCGTGATTATGTTATGTGTTTATGTTTAGGTAGAGTCATTCTGTGTAAAACTAAACAGAAAGTAACATATCCTCCTAAGTCATTAATTAATAGTAATCTATTATTTTTAACTTTTTATAGCTTGCCATAGGAAAGTACATATTAGACGAGCAGTAACGCATGTAGTTGCTGCCTATCTTATGAACAAAATCTTTATTGGTACAATGCTATTAGAAACCTTAACTTCTGAGCTCGGAAAACCCTAAGTTGTGTTACAGCAGTCACGGTCTTATGCATATCTAATTTTAGTTTCTTTTGTTCCAGTGCAACATACGTGTCAGTGCTGACGATATCTGCGTTTTCGTTGGAGAGATACCTGGCTATATGTCACCCTCTCCATCTTTACACCATGGCTGGTCTGACCAGAGCTTCAAGGATCATTCTGGTGCTATGGATTATATCCATAGTTTGCGCTTCACCCTTTGCTGTCTACAGTGAGATCAGCTACAGGGATTATCCGCCAAGTAAGTTAAATCACCATCATCATCATCAACAGCCTATAATGCCCACTGCTGAGCAACGCCTCTTCTCACACGGAGAAGGTTTGAGCATTGCGGGTTGGCGATTCCAAACTTATAATTAGAAATTATAAGCCCAGGTTTCCTCATGATGTTTTTCTTCACCGTTTGTCAGTGGTGTCTAGGTAATCATAGAAAGTACATATAACTCGGAAAAAGTCACATTGGTATTTGCCGTTGATAGGTTTCGAGCCCGCAGCCTCATGCATGAGAAGTCTTAAACCTCCAGGCCACCACGACATTAGCAAATAAGTTCAAATAGTGCTTTTCAAGTGGTAGTAGTTACGGTTCATATTAGGTAAACAACACTACACTACCTTTCTTATGTCGCCGGTCGACTTTGTGGATCGTTCTGCACTATAAAGTTTTCATAAACAGTCTGATGTCATGTTTAGGGGGAATTGGCTCGAATCGCTTATTAGATAATTTTAAATGAACACTGTAACGAGCACACAGCGCCATCTAGTATAATTTATCCAAAACAACTACAAACAACTTTTATAAACATCCGCCTTTATAAGCAGAGTTGTCTTCGAACAAATCATCATTCTACTAGCTAGCGGATCAGAGTTCGGTAGCCTAGCAGCCTTCTCTGAACCTAAGTAGGACTAAGTCTAGTTCGATAACCTAGCGGTCTTCTGGAATTAGCCAGCTGCCAGAAAGACGATAGCCACGCAGTCTCTTTCATCGCTCCACTTAGGGTTGCAACTATATTGATTAGTTTATAGTAAATTGATGTAACAGTGAAGTTGCCAGTAAATAAATAATCAAGAAGGGTAATGTAATTTTAAAAGGGTAATGTAATTTTAAAAGGGTAAAAAAAGGGTTGTAAAGTTAAAGCACACCGGTGCTTTAATTTTACAACCAGCAACCCTACAACACCTATTAAGTGGATTAAATATATATATTAGTTTCCACACACATATGTGAATATTAACCGTTTAAATTTCATTTTAGCACAAACAAAATGTTTCTGCACCGAGCGGCGGCTCTTTAATGAAAAACCTTTATTTATTCGCTGCGTATTGGACCCATGTTCCTGCGTAAGCCTTACATGTCCAGTTTAATTAAAATGTCTGTAGTTTTTTGTATAGCCCGAATGCTACGTCATCATTTTATCATTATTTTAATGAAAAATATTTAACACATTTGACTTTTTGTTTTGTTTAAAGCATTGCCCCACTAGGATTTTCTTCTGTGTCTTAGGTGCGTTTACAAACATACAATTTTACACACACATGACACCCAGACCCGAAACAACAATTTGTGGATCACACTAAGATTTGCTTCGTGCGGTAATCGACCCCGTTACTCTTTGCACAACAGCCAGTTACTTAGCCACCGCACCGCGCCAATTGGGCAGTAAACATTTTGTTCTAAAAGGTCGTCTATCGATTACACAAACCTTTTTTATTATTTTAAACATTTCTCTACACTAGGACTTTCTTCAGCCCTACCAACAAGACTTGAACCAAAAAGAAAATATACCACATTTGTACCCTTTTTGTTTATTTTAATGCAGACGACTTAGAACATTTAGTTTATAAACAAGAAGTTTGCAGACGCCTTTACTGAACTAGGAATCTCTAGGGTCACATCACTGATGACAGCGTTAGGTTTAGAGAGGTTTTATCCTTTTTATGTGGCTGAGGTAATGTGGATTTGTTGTTAACTTGTTAGCGTGTGTCTCATAGACATTTAAAAGTACATCATTTGCACGTTGCTAGGTGCCTCGTAAGTTAAGTGGTGATAAGTGTTACGTTGAAACATTGATGCCCACTTCGCACTACGCTAGTATTTAGTCGATGGAGAGAGAACTACTAAGTACTTGTTACTCGACTAAAAACGACTCGAGTCGATTGAACAAAATTTATGTGATTTTTTGATATAAAACACTCAACTATATCAGGAAGTCTGGAATTGTGCACGGTCCAGTGTTGGTAAATAGGGTCTTAGCCTTTTAAAATTGGAGCCGCGGAGGACTTGACCGGTTGCCGGCTCGAAGTGGAGGATTTGGTACGGGGTGGTTTTAGTAAGTAAGAGCCCGACACCGCCTCTCGCCTCAGCCGGGCGAGACAAGTCACTGGATGATTTTCACCCCTCAAAACAAAAACCTTTTAAAATACGAGTACAGTGTGAACTTTAATACAGTTTATTAATTTTCTCTACTTTGCACCAAGCTCATAAGTCGCATTAAGAGTATTACAGACTTAGCAACACATATACATAACCACACGCCTATCTCATGCCATAATCCCTTGGGGTTAGGCAAAGACTCTGGAACGCCAGTTGCTACGATTCTTACATACCTCTTTCCCTTCTACGACGATCATCATTCTTTTCATGCATGCTCGTCGGTTAAGGGTACTTTTATTTGGGATCAGTCTTAGTAATTTACAGTTAAAAGCATATAACTAACCATAGGTTCAGCCTTACAAATATGTGTACAGTACAGTTAGTACCTAAGTGATTTTATGTAAATATTGGTTCTCATACGCTTAAGTATAGTCTATCTTTACGGTTACAGTTGTTTGCCTGTCTTTACGGTTGACTGTACAATAAATATAATCTACGTAGAATGTGGATGTCAAGGGTTGGTAATATTAATACATTCCAACCTTGTATAAAGTTTATGAGACAGAATGTAGGTCGCTTATGTACCTCTATGTAAACAGAACCTGACTCTCGTAAGTTACTTTTATGAGGAACATTGTTTTCAAACAATGTTCTTTAAAATAAGCGTTTAATCCTGCAAAGAACAATCTTTGCAGGATTAAATGAGTAGATATTATTTATTTATTGAATTCGGGTTTCCACCACTGAATACACTTAGAACACACGAGTAACAATATAAAAGAAATAACAACTATATGCTTCCTCAATTAGAAGAAGCAACAACATGCACAAAATCATAAAAATATACATTAAACTTAAATCTTGCATGGAAGGTGTAGGTATGTCAAAAAGTTAATTAAACTAAAAGCTAAGAGCTAAACACAGAATTGTACAGACAATATAAAATGTCAAAAATATGGCACACGTCAAATAAAACAGAAAAGATAATCAGACAATTCATAAACAACCAAACATCAGAAAGAATCAATTGAACATAATCAAGTTAAAAATAATGATATTATAGCAGACCTGGCTATATGGTAATGTCTATATTACCTATGTACTATATAGTGTCGCGGAGAACTTAACGGGTTACAGGGGCTCCGGCTCGACGTGCAGGAGAAGGAACGGGGTGGTTTTTAGTAACCCTCTTATTAATAAACATAGAATAGAGTAAGAATAACTTTACTCCATGGTTTAGGCTCAGAATAGTCAAATTCGGTATTAATAATCAAGGAGTAACGTCGGACTAAGCTATTCCAACGTTAGTCTGAGAATAAAAGTTAGTCCATGGTGCCACATGGTTTAGCGACGGTGTAAGCTTGGATTAGTGTCATTTTGACATTTTGTTGATAGATATTTTTTTCTTCTTTATTGAGAACCGAGTTTCCATCGAGTTTCCAATATGGTTTTGATGACCAGTATCGAGTGGTGTACGGCTTTATCAGATAAAACCTATTTTATTATAACCTATTTCCTTGCGTTGCGGCATTACTAAGTATACAGGTACAAGACTAGCTATACCCCCACGACTTCGTTCGCGTATTATAATGCCTTCTGGCAGAATGTGAGTTTTTGAATAAGTCTTTTCCGAGGTTAATTCTAATGCGTTTTAACAAATCTCATCAAAATCGATTCGGTACTTGTTATATTTATTGTAAAATGAATTATTTTTCGTGATTTCAAATAATAAGCATTCGCACAGTACAGGTTTTATCCGTGTACAGCACAGGTTTTATCCGTGTAGTGTACATTCCCGTGAGTAAGAAAAATTATTCAATGTCCTTTCCCGGGTTGCAAACCACTGCTGTACTGAATTTCAATAAAATAGGTTCAGTGGTTTAAACGATACGAGTCCCGGAATATGAAAGCATAGGTCCTTTCCCGTGAGATTTCCGGGATAGAACTATTATCTTTCTTATTTATAATATTAGTGCATATTATGAGTTACTATACTAGCTTTTGTTGGGCTCGCTGCCATTGCAGCGGTAAGTCCCCTCTTTGAGGAGTGGCTTGAGAGACGCTACGGCGTCCTCACCTACCGCCTGACGCAGGTCCTCACCGGACATGGAAGTTTCGGGAGGTACCTGTGTCTGATGGGGCGGGAGGAAACGCCCGGGTGTCATCACTGCGAGGCGGTCCTCGTGTCCACCGTGTGTTCCACCGTGTCCTCAGGGCGGTCCCTGAGGACACGGTGGAACACACAATAAAGCAGTGATTTCATAGGTTTCATACCATTTCATACCTCCTTCTCAGTCTTTTTACTTTTAAAATTTCTGGGTTACCATAATAAACGGATTAAACCTAGTCTAAGGATAGTATTGTTATTCCGAGGTTATTCCACGTTTATTAATAGGAATTCAATTCTGAAGTTAATACTTTGTTAGTCCGGGATTAGCTAGTCCAAGACTAATCTGTGAATAAGTTTGGAATAGGAGATTTTTATTAATAAGACCGTCTGACACTCCCTCCCGCCTCACCCAGGCGGGAGCAGACACAAATAACATACAGAACTGTACCTAAAGCAATATAAGCTTAATATTATAATGTTCCATTCAAATGACACATATTAGAAACATTCCGCTATTAAAATCATAAATCACAAATACAGGTTCCTATTTACTAGGCCGCACTGTTTAATAGTAGATATCTATGGTACATTCGAAACGCAGTTCCGCACGATACAATCAATACAAGAATCAAATCGTCCGAATCTGTGCACACAGGTAACATAAAAGCCTATTAAAATTCAAACGATATTTGCTACCGTTTAGCACAAAAGTTCGTGAATTTTGAGTAGATAGTGCATGCACTTTGTAGTTCGTTCTGTGTTGGAAAAGATTCCCTTTTTCGAAGACTCTTAACTAGTTTGAACCGGAGTGTTCTTAACTGGTCGAAAATTTATCGCGTTTTAGGAGTGGCTTAGGAGCTGAGAGCCGAGAACATGAAAAAATTACTTCAAAGTTGAATGCAGATGTTTGTTTACTCATAACTTTGGTGGCTGGGCAACTGGCTGCCGCGCAACGTGTCGCGGGTTCAATCCCCACACGGAATAACTCTTTGAGTGATCCACAGATTGTTGTTTCGGGTCTGGGTGTCATGTGTATGTGAACTTGTATGTTTGTAAACAGACCCACGACACAAGAGAAAATTCTAGTGTGGGGCAATGTTTATTTTTTTTAACTAGACGACACAAAATCACATTTTTTAGGAGTGTTCTATACTATAAGTACAGATAAAATTAGTATTGAAAGTCATCAAGTAGTCCTTGTGTTAGACTGCTCCAAGACTTTGCTAGAATTTAAGTAATATAGGCCTAAACATACTTAACTTTAAGTCCAAATTGATGTGCCTGTTTTTTCGATAAATATCGTGGTAGTAACAGGTTCTCATTTGACAAGATTTAATACTACATACCAGTGATAAATCGCGTCTTCAATTTGCGGGGGTGGCAGACATTAATTTGTTCAAGCAAATTCTTTTGTTGAATATTCAACGAGCTCGTGAATTGTCAAGAATAAAACAATATTGTACGAAGGAATGTATTGATGTAACAAGAAAAGTAATGTCGGTTCCAATTCCACTGGTTTTTGTCGTTAAACTAAGGATTTATTGGAATATTTCTTTGAATTGTTTTACTTTAAAACTGTGAGGTTAAATGAATCGTTTTAGTAGTTTTCTTGTCTATCTTGTTCCCCGCAAATGTAAAGTTAAAATCAAAGAATTTTTAAAATCAACAAATATGGAATATCACCAGTCCTTTAGTCTGTTCGTCAGTGAAGCTAAGTGATCGTTGAAAAGTGGAATTCAAAGGGTTGGTTGAGCAAGAAACTCTATCTACTCTCTAAAGGCTTACTCTTTAAAAAAGTAGCAAGAATTTATGCTTCATATAGATTTTATCGATTCCTGAACACTCAAATCAAATCATTTATTTAAAAGGTAGGTGTTTACAAATATGTTGTTATAGATTTATAATATAGTGGAAGACAAATGATTTATTTTAAACCGACTTTTAAAAAAGAAATTTTGCTGGTTGACCTGTGTGTGTATGTTTCTGAGAGATTATCTCGCGTTTAGCTGAACCGATTTTGATGCGGCTTTCAGAAAAGTGTTCGTTACTTTTAGGAGAGAAGGTTTTAGTATTATAAATCGACTTCAAAAAAACAGGCGTTTGAAGTCGGTTCTTTTAAACGTTGTTTATAAATAAAAGAATTATTCTTTATCTTATGGTATACTTATAACATCTATTATATTATTTTTATTAGTCTATCCTCTTTTTTGAGTCCCCATCTGGTTTTGCTTGGCTTTTATCCTTATCCTTATAAAAAATACATTATTTAATTTGAAGGTGAATTACGTTTACCGTTAACGGATTAACCATCTTCATCACGAAAATAAAAATGCCTCAAGTTTATTTAAAAATATTATTCATGGGCTTGTCATAAAATATTCATGTTACTTCGCATAAAATGGGCACAATTCATTTACGATTACGATTTATTATTTCAAAGGGGCACATAAATCAAATATGGATTTTTTATCTTATATTTAAAACAGATAAGGTATTTGTGACTGAAATGAAATAATCAGTGGTTTTTTACGACCATCTGTGAGTTCTGAGTGTATCTGTACATAATCATTTGGGCATTAGGTATATGAGTTGTTTAAACCCATTACAAAAGACATGAAAGTAAATATTACGTCGTAGTTTTTTTATTTATTCAAAATGCAGTATATCTAAAATGATTTTCCAACTAATTTTCCAATGACTGCGCTGTTGGCGCGGTGGCTGGGAAATCGGACGCCGCTCGATATGTAGCGGGTTCGATTCCTCGGACGGAGAAACTCTTTGTGCGATCCAGAAATTGTTGTTTTGGGTACGTAAACGCACCCACGATACAAGAGAGAATCCTAGTGTGGGTAAAAGTTAAAAAAAAACAACCTAAGGATCTTTTTTCTCATTCCTATTCCCTAAAGATGTCAGATAGGATGCTTTTATATCATATTCTATTTTGAAATTTTTTAATATACATTTTCTAGAACATCTAAAGTCAGTGGGTGTACCATCCGCCTCTGCTTACCCCTCAGGTTAGAAACGCATGATTTAATAAACTCATCTTCAAAGACGGCGAATATCCAATTCATTTCGAAGCTAAACAATGTGTTTGCCGCACATTTTCTGGGGCAAAAATGATTTTTGAAGTCCCATTACCTCTATAACATAAGGAATTGCCTTAAAACCTTTATTCATAAAGCTTTTAAGGCAATTCCTTATGTTGAAGAAGCAGAAGTGATTTTGTTAGTGGTTGGATACCGAAGAGGTTTTTATCTTAACTAAAAATCGCAGATTATTCACGTGAATATACTGAGAAAAGCTTTAATAGTTTCGAACCACAAAGGGGCTCTTCCGCGATTTTTAATTAATTTAGTATGTCTCACGGTAGTCATATAAAAACAGACTTTCATCTGGTTACTAGTATGAAACTTGACGACAAAACTCAGGTCTTAAATAAGTATTACATTTTAAGTGTCAATGTAAGTAAATATTTTTATACTGAATAAAGAATAAACACTTTTGTTATAAAATAGCTTTTAACTGATCTGCCAAAAATGCTTAATGCATGCATAATTACGTAGATATGTGTTGATAACTAGTTATTCCGTTAGTATTACCCACTAATCTGTAATGTACCTAATCTTAATAATTTTTGGAATTTATTATTTTCCAGTAAAGGATTATTTGGTTAGGTATTAAACACCACGTACGTCTTTATTGGTGGCAATCCAGCTATCTATCTAGCAAAGAGGTTCATTATTTATTTACATAGTTTGCTCGTCTTAGTATGGTTAAATACTCTAAGGCTCGTACAGCCACGTACTTGACGAGTGATGACAAAATTTCAAAGTCAAAGTCAAAGCCAAAATCATTTATTTCAATTAGACCAGAAATGCACTTTTGAACGTCAACAATAAAATTAAAAGTGAAGCTATTTGCTCATTCCAAGGTGTAGATTCCTATGGAGATGAACGAGCAAGAAACTTCATAGGTTACACTCCATAGGTTACTCTTTAGCTGACCAGTCTCAGTTGACGGCGCCCGTTCACGAACATGACACGTACACAAAACACCGTTAATTAGTTCGCAGCGCTACACATCGGCACTAGTATGACTACACAATATACATGTGTGGGTAATTTCATATTAATAGATATGTATAGAAACATTCGTCTATCACACACATCTTGGTATTTAAATATCATTTTTGTGTCGGTATACGTAATTATTTAGTAAATAAGTTTAAATAAAAACGAGGGTAAAGATAAAAATAACTTATAACAAACTTTGAATAAATCGAAATCAAATAATGAGCAATCGAGCTATACAATACCCATATAAATATAGTGTTTTCTCATCGTATTTTTATGTTACTGAATGGTATACAATATTTCGATGACCTCATTCACAGCGCGTTTGGCGTAATGGTTATCACCTCCAGTAAAGTGCCGCCGGATCGATTCCAGCATTCACAAGTTGTTTCAAGAATTCATTAATCAAATATTTAAAATTTGAAACAATGTTTTAATCTTTTCTTTTTTTACTATCCTATTTTTCTAAATAATATAATAATAATAATAATAAGTTTATTTCAGACTCTAGATGATAAGTCCATAGGTTTGTTAGTAATGATGTGTTAGTAACAAAGAGTGCTTAAATAATTAGGTTAGTATGGTTAGTTATTACAATCTAATATTTGTATTATTAATGACTGTGGCCACCCAGTGTCTCTGCAAGGGACAGTCCGGTCTGGCAGCAATCATCTTCAAAATGCTGTTGTCACTACCATGCAGGTGCCGCAGTAGGGAGGCCGCTTTCTTACGCATGATGGCGTGGAAATCATCTGTGCGAGCCTCTGCGAACATTCCCGACGCGCTACAGCGCCATGGCAGTCCCAACAGCATCCTGAAGGCATTATTGAATTGGACACGCAGGGCACCGTAAGCTCGCCGCGTGTATGACACCCACAGGCCACTCGTGTAAAACGATTGACAGAACGCCTTGAAAAGGGTTACTTTGACGGTATTAGTACAACGAGCGAACCTGCGGACTAGCATATTGCTTCTCACAGACAATGCCCTGCGCTCCCTCTCAATATCTCCATCGTCCCTTAAGTCACTTGTAACCACGTGGCCAAGATACTTAAAACAGCTAACAATTTTTAATGCCACTCCGTTGAGACTTACGGGTGGAACACTGCGTGGTTGTTGCTTGGGTGCTTCAAATACGAGGAGCTCACTCTTCCTCGAGTTATATATCAAGCCGTGTTCCTCCGCATAGGCCTCGCAGATTGACAGCAGCTTTTTCAACCCACCTATCGATGGACTGAGCAGTACCATATCGTCCGCATAACTTATATTATTGACACATGTTCCATCAATATGGCAGCCAACATGTGTACCGCTCAGTCGCTCGATAAGCTGGTTAATGTACAAGTTAAATAGCAAAGGCGAGCTTAACCCCCCTTGTCTAACTCCGCATTCTAGTCTGTATTCGTCTGACAGAGTACCTACCCACCTCACCCGGTTCTTTTGATTGCAGTACCAGTACTTGAGAAGGGAGGTATACTGTGCCGACACACTCGCGCTCCCCAACTTGCCCCACAGTATATCATAAGATACTAGATCAAAAGCTTTTGACAAGTCGAGGAAACACGCATATACCGGCGTCCTCCTGGCAGTGTAGTACATGACCGTCCTCTTCAGACTCAGAATAGCGCTCTCTGTTGAGGCTCCAGCTTTAAACCCAAACTGGGCGTCGTGCAACTCAATCTGTGCAGTGAGGCGACTGTTCAACAAACGGTCAAGCACCTTTGCTGTAGTGGTCGCGAGTGAGATGGGTCGATAGTTATTTATGTCGGACGTATCACCCGTCTTGTTTTTTACTATAGGGACAACTATTGTCCGCATTAGCGGTTCTGGCAAGTACGAGTGTCCGACACAAAGGCTAAAAAACATGGACAATACTCGCGGCAAATGAACCCCTGCATATTTAAAATGCTCGATACTGAGCCCATCGTGACCAGGAGACCTTCCACGTTTCATTCCGCCACTTTAGTCACACTCTTAGCTGATATTTTTATATTCTGCCCTGTCACAATGGGCTCACCATCTCCCACCTCACCAGCTGTGGGACCCAAGGGTGACCGTACAGCAAAATGCTCCCTAAAGACTTCCGCTATGTCCTTGTGGTCAGCAGAACCACCGACACTCATCGGAAAGCTAGGCCTGATATTCATTTTGTTGGTATGTTTCCAAAAACTTTTAAAATCCTTGGAAGAGTGATCAGTTGCAAGGAGATCCATTTTAAATTGCTCTTGTCTATCCTGACACCTTTTTAATTTCGCTTTAAAATAGTAATAATAATAATATAATAAAATGTTTATTTGGTGTAAAAAGCCAGATTACAAAATAAATCTTAATATCTAAACAAAGTCTAAAAATATGTGAAACCTGAACTAGGTCCAAGCCTGTGTTTCAGGTTAAAAATGTACTGAAATATTTAAAATACAATAATATTGCTTATAAAACTAAAAATTATGTCTAAATTAAATTAAGCTAGTCTCTAAGTATATATAACAGGTGCGCGTGTACAGTTTCATAAACAAACGTAAGCAAAAATAACTAAGTCAACTATAATAAAATTATTTGCTTACTTCAAGTAATTCCTCGGTTTGATCGTATGTTAAGGTGTGTACATAATTATGTAATAGTTTTTTACAGTGAAAGTGATTGAGGCTATAAATACTTAATTCTCTATTTATTCTATTGTATAAAAATGGGCCAAGAAAGATAAAGAATCTTTTTATAAAAGCGTGTTTTGACACTGAGGTTGAAGTGCAAACTATATCATTCCGCCTTTTGTTAGTAAGATTATTAACATTGAAGCTGAGTAGTGAATGTTGTTTGAGTATTAGCTGTACTACATAGATTTGGCGAACAGTTAAAACTTTGCAGGATCTATATAGCATCGATGTAGGAAAGAGAAAGGGATGGGAAAATGCAACTTTAAGGATGGCTCTCTGAGCACGTTCTAGAGGGAGTATAATAGTTTTTGATGCGCCACCCCAAGAAGTAACACAGTACTGGATAATTGACTGGCATAACGCTAGGTAGATTTGAGTGATTAATTTAAAATCTCCGATTTGTCTAATTTTTTTAAAAATGTGCTTCAATTTCCTGACACGTGCAACCAAAGCGCTGATGTGTTGTTTGAAACAAAGAGTTTCATCAATTGTGATGCCTAGATATCTGATGGAAGTAGTTTTTAATATACAAGGGCAGTTGCATGTGTCCACTGGACTAATTCTACATTTATGTGCGTATAATTGGGGTGTAACAGAGGTAATTGGACTCTTGCGCATAGAGAAGTGAATAAATTTTGTCTTCTCCGCATTTAGTGTTAGTATGTTAGAGCAAAGCCAACTATTAACTGAATTAAAA
Organism: Spodoptera picta; assembly: GCA_038387885.1. Lineage (NCBI taxonomy): Eukaryota > Metazoa > Arthropoda > Insecta > Lepidoptera > Noctuidae > Spodoptera > Spodoptera picta. Next base: position 916,149 of record JAZHFQ010000308.1, read on the forward strand.
ACCAATTGAGCATTACAGTACAGTTCATTGTCGTTATTGGATGAAAAAATTAGGGCCGTGTCGTCAGCATATGATATTAGTTTCCCATGATGCATCTCGATGTTACATAAATCGTTGATATAGATCAAAAATAAGGTAGGACCAAGAATACTCCCTTGAGGCACTCCAAAACCCGTATTTTTCTGGAATGGGCTTGTGACGTCATCTATTCTAACACACTGGTAACGGTGATCTAGATAATCAGCAAAGAGGTTCAGTTGTGTGCCTCTGATACCCATACATTCCATCTTCTTTAGAAGCAGTGGAATAGACACAGTATCAAAAGCTTTGGCAAGATCAATAAAAATTCCTAGAACGTGGTTGCCTTTGCCGAGTTCTTCTGATATGAAATCTGTGAGTGTATGTACTGCATCAGCTGCTGACAACTTTGCTCTAAAACCAAATTGCAGTGGTGACAAGAATTTATTCATTTCTAGGTAATTTACCAATCTGATGTTAATAATCTTCTCAAGAATTTTAGATATCGATGGCAGTAGTGAGATAGGCCTATAATTATTAACTAAATTCTTGTCACCTGATTTGAATATAGGGACAACCACTGCCCTCTTAAGACATTTTGGAAAAATGCCTTTAGAGAGACACTCTCGAAAAACATGAGTCAGAGGTGGGACAAAAATTTGCCTATATGTTTTCAAGATCCTATTGCTGATTCCATCACAACCAGTTGCACAATTATCTTTCATTCCAGTTATGATTCGTGCAATTTCCTGTTCGTCTGTATCTAATAAAACAAATGATTTTTCAGTATTTGAGTGTAGTAAAGTTGTATTAGTCCTGGTTGTAGAGTTTAGCTGCAACTGTTGAGCGAGGTTTCTACCCACATTTAAAAAGTAGTTATTTACATTGTCAGCAGACTGAAGCGAAGTAGATTCTGTTAGTAGTAAACTCGAACATGATTCTCGCTGTTTGGACGTATATGTTACATTTTTTATGTGTTGCCAAAGTCTCTTACTATTTTTACCCGCCCGATGTAACGCGCCTTTATCGTAATCGATTTTAATCTTTTTCAGCAAATTATTGCAAAAGTTCCTGTATCTTTTGTATGTTAATTGTAGATCAAAATTATCAGGAAAACGTTTTGCTCTATGATGTAGTTTGTCCCGGTGTCTTATACATCTAACAAGCCCAGGCGTAATCCATGGCTTTATGTTATAATGTCTGTTATTAGTTTTTATAACTGTGGTATTACGACGAATAGCTTGTTCAACATTATTTATTAAATACGACATCGAGACGTTGACATAAGCAGAATTATAAATCGGTGTAAAGTCGATGTTGCGTAAATCATGTTCGAGTTTTTTTAGGTTTAATTGTGACCTAGTTTGGTGACGATTTTGCTTCGGAAGCGTGAAGTTAAGGATAAGCAGAACGGCATGATGATCGGTTAATGTAGAGTTAGTAACAAGGCTAATATAGTTTGAGTTGGTTTTAACCATCATGTGATCCAGACAGGAACCACTTTGATGTGTTGCCAATTTATGAGCAGCGAGGAGTCCATGAAATGCATATAAATTAAGGTAATCCTGTATTCCTGCATCAGAATTCTCAGAGTTGATATTAATGTTTATGTCACCTGTTAGTACAATATTTCTAAAGGAAGTTAGTGTTTCACATGTCTGGTTTAAGGTATTGAGAAAGGTATCTAAGTTTCTAGTGGAAGGTGGCCTGTAAACAGCTATTATTGCTGTAATTGTATCTACCTTAATGACCAAACAATTGCATCCTGGTGTATTAGGTTCCTCTACAGTAACTCTTAATGAATCTTTGGCATAGACAACCACTCCTTCATTTTGGCTAGTATTCATAGTATTACAAAAAGAGTTATATCCCTGAATATCAGGTAGGTTAACGCATCTACTTTTAAGCCAACACTCTGTTAGTATGATTATGTCACATGAGAAGTTAAGTCTTCCTAGAAGAACATGAAAATTATCTATATTTTTGTATAAGCTACGAATGTTTTGAGTGAGAACAGTTAGTGACTTTGAGAAGTTGGATACATAGCTTTTGCAATCTTCAACCTCACAAGAAGTGGATATGTTTGAAAACGAATCGTCAATTTCATTAATTAAGTTAATGGCCATTCAATAAGTAAACTTAGATCTAAGATTAAGAATAAAGAGTGGCGCTCTTAGGCGCCTTCATAATTTACCGAATTCATGTACCTATTTTCTGCTGCTTTTTTGGCCGGGCAGTCAATATCACCAGTTTGATGGTTGCTCGGCTTTTTGAAGCGGGCGCAAGTAGCGCACTTCGGCGGAGCTCCTTTCTTAGGGCAGTCTTTGATAGAGTGGCCCTCATCTCCGCAGTGACCGCATGTTGGAGCGGCAGCCTGGCACGACTTGGCTGCATGAGTATGGTCTACTGCTGGCAGTTGTAGCATCTGGTCACTATAGTAAAGTCTCTCACAGGGCAGGATGTCCAGTTGATGAACACTCTATCTTGCGTTATAAGGGCTTTACGTAGGGCGGCTGAAACTTCAATGATGAAGTTGCAGTGGTCGGCGTCTCTCCTTCCTGATTTATGGCTTAATTTTATTGAAGCCAGGAAGGCATCACGGGACAAACTGGGAAGCTTTTCAGCAACGTTTTGTTCAAAAATACATTTGAACACTTCCGGCTCAGCCATCGAGGTCGGGATTCCTAAAACAATAAGTCGCGGATTGCGTTTCTTCGGCTCATCAACGGTAAGTCCTGTGGAAGAGAGCTGGACTGATTTCTTCAGCTTTTCCAAGTCCTCTTTTGTTTCAGTGCTAATAATGACACCGCCGTTACGTATCTTGCGAACGCCACGTACTTTTAGATTGATGTCTCCTGGGCAAATGGCTTTTTGTACAATGTTCTTAGTTTCGTCGCTGGTCTTTGATTTATCACTAGGATAAATTGCAACAGAGCTTAAGGGGCTTGGACGCACAAAGTTGTTGGCACCTTTTTTCACCATGTCGGCAAAAGAGCTATTTTGTGGCACGGATTTGGAGCAGGACTCTTTTATCGTCTCTTTAATTTGCGTTAAAGAAACAGCAAGGTCATTTTTTTCTTTGAGGTCCTGTAAGGCATAGTGTTGGATCAATGCCTTATTCTTCAGGGCTTGGTATTGCACAGTGACGTGGGTGAAACCTTGGGATACTTTTCGGCAGAGGTTACTGATTTTCAATTTCTGTTCGGAGTTCAGTTTGCCCTCGGAAGAAATATTGTAGATTTCTTGTAGGTATCTCTCAACTGACCCGGTCCATTGGTGAAGATCTGATGTAGTTACAACTTCTGGAGGGTCAATTTGGGCTGGTTGTTCCCGGCACGGTGTTGTCGGCGGAGGGGTGCGGCGAGTAATCCCGCTCCGGTTGAAGGGGCTGCTGTCCATATTACTCGTCGTTGTACACACTTATTGTCATAATTTGATTTCGTTTGTAGCACTTAACTCACATATAAAATTAAAGTCAAAGTAAATACCAAACTAGGTCACTATTATTTTAATTCTTCAATTAAGCAATATTATGTTGCATCGATGTACACGTCTATTCGCGTTTGAAGTCGAAGTCGAAAATGTCTCCTTGCCTCCGACATCTCATCAAAGATTCGACCATTTGCTGGTCGCCCAGCCAGATTCCACAATCGAAATCCAAGCCGCGCCCTCCGATGTGAGTCCGCCACGTGCTTGTTCCACCCAATAACATAACCTCCCCTTCTGGGACACTTTTCCCTATGTGTTAGAATGGCCGCGCGAGACAGCGTACATATAACTTGCTCATACATTCTAGTAAGGATTGTATGATGATCTTTGTTTGCGCAAAAACCATCATAACATTCACTCAACTCCTGTGGAAAATCTATCAACCGTAATTGTGAATGACAAATTTCATGATATTTATTAATCTGCTGTATCTGTCTCTCGCCCCACACGACACGATTTATGGGTTTTTCCGTATACAGATCATTAACTTTAGGTTTAAGCTTATACATATTACATTTAACCACAAGAGGAAAGTGGTCAGACCAATACACGTCATGACGTACAGTCACACCAACGACTGACTCCCGAGCTGATTTTGTAACAATGCAGTGGTCCAACCACCTAGTACAACCGTGAGCTTCACTATAAAATGTATAGGTAGTTTCAGAGCACATGTTTAAATCTATACAAAGCCATTCAAAATCCTCACATAAAGCTAACATTTCATTATGAAACAACTCATTTGGATGAGCATTAAAGTCGCCCAATATATAAAAGGCCTCAACACCATTGTTCTCCTCCACTTCAACTACCGACCGAATCGCACTAAAACACGCGGTAAATTCGGGTAGATTGTCATAGGAGTTAGTAGGCATATATACACTAAAAAGTACCGCTGACCTACCGCCTACGGTTATCTTTATCGCACAGACCCGCACGTTACTACACTCAATCACGGACACAGATTCGAACGCACTTTTACGCCACAACAGCGCGACGCCGCCATAGGGCCTCCCGCTGAGTACACCCTCCGTAGTGTCGACCGCAGACGTGCCGGTGCACCCGAACCCTTCGTCGATTGTATTAAGCAGCGGCAAGTCATGCGGAAGCAGCCAGGTTTCCTGAAGGGCAAGCACGTCAGCTGTTACGCATAACGTTCTGATTCCTTCTAAAGATCTCTTCAAAGATTTACAGTTAAAACTTATTATTTCACTGTAGCAATCCATAATTATTATTAATTAATTCATTCAATTTTAACAAATATTTGTATTAATCTGTCTTTCTGAACTACGATTTTCAAGGCCCTGTCTCCTGTTTTTATTCTGAGATAGGTTCAGAAAACGCCTGAACGATATTCCTGATGGCCAAAACTTGTCGTCCAGGAAGTCAGTTATTTTATATTTAGTTACATACAGTTTATATGCGTTGTAGTTCCTTTCTTGCTTCATTTTGATTTTTACTAACGAAACTGTTTCTCGCGTTTTATCGTATATGTAATTAATTATATCCTGTTCAGTTACATCCCCATGCACGTTAGATATAAACAGTGGCACTTTCGATTCCGCCGCTTTAAACTTAGAGCTATTCTCGCTAGAATTAATAACCGCACTGCCTGTCCGACTAATGAAACGGTTTTTAAATCTATTTCTCTGTACCAAATGCCAGGCTTCATCCTTCGCTTGCACCTTCCATTCACCCTCTCTCTGAAGTAGGTCGGCAAAGGAAACTTGTTTTGGTGGCGATAACGTGCTCTTAGTTAAATTATTAAACTCCTTATCGTTAACAATAACAGTATGACTCACCGACCCGCCAGTGCGCTCCACAGCTGTTCCATTCACCGTCGACTCGGCGCTCGTGCTAGGACGCAACACACACTCACTTGAGGTCCCGCTCTCGCGCTCCACGCTGCCGCACTTCACCGGTAGCTGCTCTTTATTCGTCACGCGTGTCTCCAAAATGGGTGATGAGTGACACGAACGACTAGATTTGTTCACTGATTTATGCAACATAGATGAACACTCACTAAATTCGTTTATTTCGTCATTGAATGATACATTGTTGCATGACGTCAGTGCCATAGGTCCGCTGTCGATTGTATTATTCAATCTACCTCCCCTTTTTCGATTATTAACATTTCTTTCTTGAACTAGAAACGAATTTTCTTTGTTTAGTCCTATAATATAATCCTTCAATTCACTCTTGGACACATAGTTATGTGGAATGTCATGCACGGTTTTCTCTAAAAGAACTATTCTTTTAAGTAAAGGTGTAACGTCAACATGATCGAAGGTAACGGGTGGAAGTTTTTCTAAATTTCTTGCCACAAATATAGGTAACAGTTCAGGGTCCGTTTCTTTAAACAAGCAAATAATATCTTCGATATTCCTTAAAGTCTTCCCTTGACGTTTTCTAGCCTTCAACCGCTTGTTCACTGATTCAAAAAGTAACGATTTTGCTACTTCAATCTCATCCGAACTAAAAGCACTTTCACAGATTTGTACGAGGCTTTCTTCCGTCATAACATCGATCTTATTTTGAACGAAAGCTAAAACTTCACAAATGACTATATTACAATTAGAACACTTTAATCTTTTCGATTCGTTATCCATCGTCGTAGCAGAGGTTAATGACCCCGCGTGCGCGCACAATCACGGTCAAGACCGTACTGTCTTCTTATGTTAATTTTAAAAGTATAAACTTTATCGCATGATATTTCCCAATTCGACTATAAGGTTTATTGGCATATTGATTAATTATTATTTAAAGAACTTTAAGAACTTAACTGTGGTATGATAATTAATTATTATAAATATTGAATATAAAACCACTTATTTGTATAATAAATAAATTAATTGTAATAAAAGATAGTATTGTTTTATTTACCGACTTATCTGCTTCTTTTATAGCCTGATCTAATATTTCAAAAAACAAAAAAAATAATGATAAGAAAAACTACATAGTAAAATAAAAAAAGAATCTTTCAGCTGGAATAGAACTCACATCCATCATTGATCATTGAAAGACGATAAAAGCGTGCTCATTAACCAGTCGACCACGAACACTACGTTAATACCCGTCAAAATGTCGGGTCATATCAATGATTGTAAATAGTTTTAACCTTACCCGTGAATTAAATTATAAAAATACATATACCGACACAAGAATGAAAATACCAATGTGAATGTGGTGGACGAATATTTTTATATACAGTAATATGAAATTACCCACACATGTTCACTGTGTAAAAGATAGTAGTGTCGATGTATGGCGCCGCTAACTAATTAGCGGTGTTTTGTGTACACCAGCACCGCCCAACTCAACCATATTGTAGGGAGCGAGCGATTCACTGCACGCGCCACCGCCAATGAGACCTTTGAGTGAGCATGACAACTCCAAGCTGATAAAAATGCATTCTACTAGTCTCTTTCAAAATAGTTTATGACGTTTTCAACAATCGAAAAGACTTTTTGCAAAGCAGTTAGGCCAAAAAATGTCCAAGAAATCGAAACGAAACCCGACTTACAGGACAGACATTCCAAATTCTCTTAGTAGATAAATAGTTTATTACACGTGATCTTAAGTACATTGACCTCTGAAGTAAAAAGTTTGTCCCTGTGAAGAACATTAGTAATACATTGAGTGTAGTGTGCTTACAAAATGGACATTGAAGGTCAAATAGACTCCTATAGGTAACTAGCTACTAATTATACATAAAATCTAATAAGTACCTTACTAATTACCACGCTTGAAAATATTATAATACTTGTAATTATTGAAACAAAAATATTGAAAATTACTGCAGTTGAACTTGTTAAATTCTCATTTTAAAGTATGTATTGTATGGATTTTCGTTTCATTTTTCTCTAATTGAGCAAATTGTATTCCATTATTAAGCCATTGTCATGTCAATGAATTGTCAATGCTATGTACGCCATTGTTGTCACATGCATCAGACCATTATTTTATTATGATTTTATAATAACTATCGTGGGACATACTAAATTAGCTAAACCACAGAGGGAGGGCGGCGATGTCGCGCAGCCTACTCTAGCTGTGCGACATCGCCGCGACCGCGCACGCTGCTAATGAGGTAGAACCCCTCTGTGGTTTGAAACTAGTAGAGCTTTTCTCAGTATATTCACGTGAGTAACCGGCTATTTTTAGTTAGTAAAATACACAAAAGTAACAAAGTAACATTATTTTGTTACTTTTGTGTATTTTACCTCTAAATGATACATGTTTATGATGTGGCAGTACTCCTTCGAATAAATAAATCAAAGCAAACGGAAAGTCACCATCAAAAACGGACACGAAAGAATATTTGTGAAGCTATTTCAAGGCCTCAAGATTTAAATTTTTGCAAACGTCCATGTGTTTTTTTTCGACTTTTTCTATTTTGGCAATAGGGTAGATGCCTAATTTTTATTTTAATCTCCGTCTGGTAAATTATTTAAAATTATTAGGCACGTATTTTTTATTTTCTCACAGAATCGGATATTTTCGACGATATATTGATTTGAAATGTCGCATGACGTCACTTCTATGTACATTTTTCACGTAGAAATGGCGTTTTAGCCCCCTCTCCTAAACTTTGATTCGTTTTATCTAAGTATTGTTTTATTATACGACAAAATAAAAAAAAATATGTCTAATATTTTGTCATTACCTAACTTACGGACTAATTATATTTTTAATTTTCATACCCTGTCATCATCCCAGTTCTACGGGAAGGTCGGTCAACAAAAATTATTATTGTTGTATGTTTGACTGCCAAAGGGTTTCACGTACTTGGCTATCGTCACTTGTAAGGGGGTGGGGGTGGTTTTCTTAAGGGGGTGTTTTTATATTTTACATAGTGTTGATACTAAAGTAATTCGAATCAGAATTTATTATCATATGTAAGTATAAGCGCGAATCTTTTTTAGACCAGTTCAATATTTGTCGGTTGTTCAATTTCTGTACGATTATAGATCCTGAATAAAATATGTTCTTTGTAGACTTAGTAGGTATTGTGGCCCAAATAATGGGTAATTAAATTGTGTGCTGGGTTGTATTAACTCCATTTCTTAATATTGAATGTCGTATTGAAATTAATTAAACTGTTAAACACCAAGCGATCACCGGTGACCGCAACCTATTGTTCTATTGTGTCTTTTTTTTTTAAGGGGGGAAAATCATCGAATGACTGAACCCGCCTGGGTGAGGCGGGAGGGAGTGTCAGACTCTTACTGACTAAAAACCACCCCGTTCCTTCTCCTGCACGTCGAGTCGGAGCCCCGGTTACCCGTTAGGTTCTCCGCTGTGTCTATAATGACGGTACTCGACGAGTTAAAATGTAAATAACGACAACTCGTTTAGCCTCTGTCTAAATTCTACTTGGCATGTTATTTAGTTTGGATATTATTTTAAATGTTAACAAAACTTCTATATCAGTAATTTAACTCGTCGAGTACCGGTTTTGTAGACACAATTATAAAACAATAGGTTGCGGTCACCGGTAACCGCTTGGTGTTTGACAGTTTAAATTAAACTATGTTTTGCTAGCTACGACTCACTGCTGGTACTTAATGTGGCAAATGTGGTCAGACAACTTGTCAAGCCTCCTTGACTTATCCGAAGTATCTAAAGATATGTTAGTTCAGCATCCCTACCGCAGACCGGGTACCGTAAAAAATGTACGGTATCGAGGTCACATACCTACTATACGAAACCTGTACCACAATAAACTTAGGCAGTGGCTGAAGATCCGTATCCTTTTCCATTTTAAGCAAATTCGTGAAACTCCTTTTTCTATTTCCAGTTTTGTAGACATTGATACTTTTACGGGTCGACCTCTTTTTTCAACATTCCATTTTGTTTTGTTCAACAGTTGTTGGCAACTTGCAACTTTTCTAGTGACCTTTTGAAACTAAGGGAGTAAATAAATTTCTTTAATCTACATCCCCATTCATTCTCTTTTAATAGAAAGTTAGAATTAACCTTTAGTGCTAACTTGAAAGGAAGGCATTGACATTTAAAAAAGTAAATAAGTAAGGGTAATGAGTTGTGTTTGAGAAGTTTCTTACCTTCTAAAGAGGTAGTCTCATTAAATCCAACGCCTCATTTTCACCATGTTAATTATGAATAGCGTGTTATTATAAAAAAAAAACAAAGCCAATTAAACTAGGGATAATTTCGTGACAATATAGACGAGCCTGAAAAGACCGATGACTGTTGAGGGCACGAAAGTGTAATGTAAGAATCGATGCAATTAGCGTTCCATAGTCTCCGTCTACCGCAATGGGAGTCAGACGTGAGGCTATGTATGTTTGTATGCATATATTGAGAGTTTTAACATTGAAGCAAATAATAAAAATCTAGGACCCTATAATGACGTATTAAGAAAAACAACGCTCAAATGATTTCGATCAGACACGCGACCCACGACACTTTACGGCTTATTTTCTCCAGTCCAGTCATTTCCAAATTCAAATCTTCAATTAAAAGTCATCTTCAATGCTTTAAGTGGTCCTAGAATAACATAACAACTCCTATATGCAGATGCTCTTTATTATTTAAACGTTTGAATAATCGCTAATGACTTTTAGACGTCACTATAGTTTGCAAGGTGTCTATCTATATTTAGATTGTAAAGGAAAGGACGAATTCTATTTACGATTCTGTTTGTGTGGGCGAAATTCTGTTACCTCCGGGCAAACGAAACTGTTCAATGACGTCACAAGGGAAACAACATTGTAAGTTTCAAGTGGAATGATTCGAGAACTATGTCATTGTGTTAATTGAAGGAAAACGCTTCCTATTGTTAGGTTAGATTGAAGTAAAAGTTGGAAGCTATACATAGTAATAACAATCAACTAAAAATCGCAATAAAATCACCTTTCTATAGGTACATCGATACAGTTGAATAAAATTAGAGTACGTGTTTGTAGTATTCAACTACTACATCTGTATTAATATACATACGATACATATACCAAAATAACATATTTTACAATTTTTGTCTGTCATCTATCTGTTTGTACTGGCTAATGTCTGAAATGGCTGGACCGATTTTGACCGAACTGTTATTGGAGGAAGCTAATAAAATACTAAGGGATATCTTAGGCTATATTTATTTTAGAAAAACGCGGACGATGAAATTGTTAATACAGGTAGTCTAAACTAAATTAAAACTAGTAAACTGCGTGTTGGACTCACACATGAACGATTCATACGTTTCAAATACACACATAATAATTAATTTAACAGACAAAAATCATACTATAGTCACAAATATTTGCAATGAACTTGTGAAAAATATGATCGAATTTCAACGACCCCTGAACGACCTTTCGTCCCTAGTTCAAACAAATTGGCTCAATATGAACCAGTTTTGTAGCTGACATATGTTATAGATTTGTTATGGGTAAGACGTCTTGTTTTGACTTCTCACTTTCTTTCCAGTAACTCCTTTCATCCCTTTCATCTTCCAGCTGTGACCTGAAGGTAAAACAACTTAGTTTGCCCCCGTTCTCGTTTACACGTTGTTCGATAGTTCCAAGGTAATGCCAACTGGACTAGCCTTCAATCAGAACTACCCAAAACACTACAACTAGCAATTGTGATTGAATTAATGTTTATAGATCTGTTGAGATGTTTTCGTACAAAGAGTTATATACTCATACATGAAAATAAATCGTTATTGGTTGACGTATATATAGTTCTTGTGAAATATCTATTGTAAAGATCTAGGAAGGTATAAACATGGAGTCGACTTGTAGTCTTAAATAGCAAATAATTCCCTTTGTTATCAAGGAATGCAGAAAAACTAGGTAGGTCTTAAAGATATTTGTTCCACGCTTAATATTCATATATTATATTGAAGACTTGTGTGTTTAGTTTAGCATCCATTGGAACCCCAATGCACATGTATATGATCCTGATGTCTTTAGCTTTACAAAACTGCCTAGTAACTCATACTTAAACATCTTCAATGCAAAGGAAACCACATGCATAGTTGATATTAAAATAAATTGAATCGATGATCAACGAATGTAGATATGTACCTACTATAATTGCAATATCCGTTCACTATGCAGTTGCGTTGAGAGATATCGCAATGAAGCGGACGCGCAAATATGTTTATTGTATTTTCCGATGTAAATTGTCGTTTACATTGCATATTTATGTATATAGTTTGCGCATGCGTTTCATCGAAATATTTCTCAAAACTTGTGTACTTGTAAAACGGAAATATATTTTGGAAAGTTACAACAAAATGTTTATGTACAATGGACATAATGTACTTTTATACAATAGTTCATTGACAGAATTTAAATAAAAGTAAAGAATGATATTACATAATTAAAATGTATGTATACCTCTAGATACTCCCAAACACAAAATATATTTAATACAATTAAGATAGTCTACCAAATATGAAATCCTTCAGAACAATACTCATATATGACTATTAAATAGCTTCAGATCCAAATGTTCTCATTTAATTACATCAGAACTAAGATTATTGTCTGGAATTCTAGAATAGGATTTGATTAACTAAATCTGACACAAAGTATATTGAATCCAGTGTACAATGACAGATGGTTAATAATATCTTATATCCAATAAATAATTACAAAAGTTTGGATAACGATTAATCATGGAATAATTTTTCAAGTCAATTTATCAAATACTGTCTAGTTTTTGTATGCCTGTAACGATTCCCGGGTTAAGTAAAAAGTAGTGTTGTATTTTTTTAGTTTTTCGGAAATTCTCTTAGTTTCGTGGATTTTGGAATTGTGCCTGGTATACGACAAAAGGGGGATTCAGGCCTCCTATTACGTGGGATCCAGGACATAACTGATGAAAAAAGTAGATGTTACATTCACTTTATGGAAAGCTTAATGTTATGTTCATCACAACTCGACACACTCCGTTCGGATTTGTCAAACTCAAGCTGAGCATTTTAATTAAGGTTCTAAAACTAACAAAATATGATTTTTTTGCTCCTTGATTGTGTGGTTTCGGCTTGTAGCAGAAAGTTCTATAGCTAGTTTTGACATTTAGATAGCTTGCTACAAATTCGTGTCGTGTTCCTCAAAAAACTAACAAATATTCGGTTGTTAGTTCTCTCTCTGAACACGGAAACTATTCGAGACCGTGGCCAAACGTGGACTCATCAAATATTTATAAAACACGTAGAATATTCTGATTATCATATCGTTCCGAAAATATTGGATTTCAAACAAATTTATATTTTCCCTTTTGGTTTCCTATATACCAGCAACGCTTTTGGATTACCCGTTTGGAAATTTTGACACGTGACGTCCCCGATAAAATGCATAATATAGGGGTAACATGGGACTAATGACATAACTAAGGGAAAAAGGACCATGACCTTTTTTGATACATATTTATAGTATACCTATGTATGTTTGCCACACGTACCGTGCAATTCTGCGTAGTTGGTTATTTTTTCGAGTAAAAAAAGGTCTCATAAAATATTGCTTTGTAAAATAAGCACTGTACAATATGAAAAATATACTGCTTCTTATTATTACAGTTTTATACTTTTGGTGACAGGGAAACTTTCGATTGACGCCTGGCTTTGGGGAAACTTCACAAAAAACTTCGCTTCGATCACATCTTAAATCACATCTCCAAATTGTATCCCATAAAACCGACCACTACTCTTATTCCTTCTCGGTTCATGCGGTGAGGCTGTGGAATGCACTCCCGCCTAACATACGCGACTCTAAGTCTATTTCAATCTTTAAAAAATGTGTGAGGGAACATTATCACCTTTCCTCTTAAGTACAGTTTGTGTTATATCGTATGTATATTATGTATTATTTATTTATTTATTTACACTTTTTGTAGATATACAACGGCGGACTTAATGCCTAGTGGCATTCTCTAACAGTCAACCTTAGGGTGGTGCAGAGAGATACAATAGTAGGTGTAAACGTTTAACACTTATTAGAGTGACACAACAATTAACATTAACATTAACATCATATATAATTATACATATCACACAATATATACTAATTAAATATAATGAAGAAGTATTAAAATATATACGTAATGCAAAACGTACAGTAGAGAAATAAGTGTGGGACATATATATACCTAAATATACGAAGGAAAATACATAACATAACATATATACATACATAATTATACACATATATATATGTAAATACGCACTAGACCTAAGTGTGTGTTGAGTCTGCTAGCCTCTTCTGTAGATACTCACGAACCTTAAATTTGAAGGACAGACGACTGGTCGCCGTCCTGATATCCGTCGGCATCGCATTCCACAGCAAGATGGATTGGACAAAAAAAGAAGAGTGAAGGAAGTCAGTTCGATGTGTGGGACATTGTAACAGAAGATTATTAGAAGAACGGAGGTATTTGCTATGGTTAGCGCTCACATACTGGAAATATGAGGAAAGATAAGTAGGAGAATTGGGAGAATTAAGAAGGGAGAATAAAGTGGTTAGCGCCCGTTGTTCCCTGCGCTGACGTATGGGCAACCACTTTAGTTGCAATCGAAATGCAGAGACATGGTCGTACTTACGCAGGTTGAAGACGAATCGAATGCAGGTATTCAAAAGGCGGTCAAGTTTGTTAAGTAGATCTGCATTCAGGTCGAAAAAACACACATCAGCATAATCAATAATGGGGAACACCAAGGACTGGACAAGCATTATTTTAGCAGAGGACGGAAGAAAGTTTCTCAAACGATACAGGGCCCGCAGCGTCCCGGTGACCCGTTGGCATCTGCTAGTGACATGAGCACGCCAGTTTAAGTTACTGTCAACATACAAGCCAAGATTCTTCAAGCCGCTGAAAGGTATGATCGCACCGTTGAACAGTACAGGCGGCATAGTTGCACTGTCAACCTTACACAAGGTACGAGAACTTCCCACCATAATCGCCTGACATTTATTCGGGTTCACAGCTATTCCAAACCTCTCAGACCAATTATATATAGCAGCTAAGTCAGCGTTCACTCTCGCGATTGCCCCAGGCAAATCCCCGATCCTAGCCCGACAGTACACCTGTAGGTCGTCGGCATACAGATGGTACGCACACTGAAGTTCAGAAGTAATAAGGTTTATGAAAATAGAGAACAAAAGAGGAGAGAGAATACCGCCCTGAGGAACGCCAGTCTGCAAGTGGTTCCAGTTTGATCAGGTCTCATCAACATGAACTGATTGCTGACGCTCCCGAAGATAAGAAGAAAACCATTCCAGTGCGTCGTCAGAGACCGAAAAATGGGAAAGGATAGCCAGTAGGATATCATGGTCGACCATGTTGAAGGCATTTGAGAAGTCCACCAAAACCAATACTGTGATCTCAGTGTCCTCCATTCCCGCCTTCACATCGCCAATGACCTTGAGGAGTGCAGTTACAGTACTGTGCCCAGGCCTGAATCCAGACTGTAGAGGACTAATAAGACAGTTACGGTAAATGAAATTCGAAAGTTGATTATGGACACAGGCCTCAAGCACCTTCGACAAAAAGAGTAGGATGGATATAGGACGAAAATGTGTAGGAAGACTAGGATTAGATATTTTTGGAATGGGACGGACATAGGCTTTGCGCCACAAGGATGGGAATATTTTAGAGTACAAGGAACGGTTTACCATATGAGTTATGATCGGGAGGAGGAGGTCCAGTATACCTGTAATCATATCACGCGATATACCGTCACATCCCACAGCCCTGGATTTGATGGCAAGGATAATCTTCCGGATATCTTCCAATTGCACTGGTGTGAAGCAAAAAGGACTTATTGCACAGGAACGCATCATACCGGAGATAAAAGAAAGGGTTATTCGCTTGGTCTGGAGATCCAATTTAGGTACAGTGGAGAAATGGTGATTGAGATCATTCAGACCAATCGAACCAGGAAGGTCCGTGTGTCTGGATTTACCAATACCCAGAGTTCCAAGGAACTTCCAGATATCGGCAGAAGAAGAAGAGGAGATACTGTTAAGAATATGACGGCGTTTAGCATTGCGCACCATCTGATTACACCGATTCCTAGCAATTTTGAAGGCCGTCCAATTCTCCTCGGTGCGATCCCTCTTGTGTTTACGAAACGCTCGGTCCCTGCGTCGCATCGCCATCCGTATCCCATCATTCATCCAAGGCGCAGGAGCACGCTTCAATTTTACCTTTTTGATTGGGGCGTGACGATCATAGAGGTTAGTTAAGGTCGTGTTGAATATGTCTACCATAGTGTTGACATCAGTTGCCTCCATCAGGGGTTCCCAATCTATGGCTGACGCATCCTCTCGGAGTTTATCGACGTCCATCTGCGCAAAACAATGCCTATACAGGACCCTAGGCTTTACCTTGGGTGGTTTCAGGAAATAGGATAGGAAGATCAGGTCATGGTGGGAGAATCCCGGGGCCTCCTGCTGACCGTGAGGTGCAACTAGAGCGGGATTGGATGTGATGATCAGATCGAGCCAGGAGTCCTCACCAACAATGTTGTGATGAGTAGGTTGGAGAGGCAGCAGATGAAGACTCCCAGACTCGACCAGACACCGGAGTTTACGGGAACGAGAGGAGTTATGGGCAAGGAGATTAGTGTTGAAGTCACCCATGATTATGTGATGAGCGTAATCTGAACCCACAGATTCCAGTACCGATTCGAATTCGGCGAAATAATCGACCAAAGGAGGACAATAGACAATGCCCAGAACAATCTTTACCCCCCGGACACAAACCTCAAGAAATATATATTCCGCAGCACATCCAGAGTTTGATGTGAAGAGAGTTTTATAACAAAATTCGCTGCGCAGATATATGGCCACACCACCCCCTCGTCCCTCAGTGCGGTCATTGCGAACTAGAACATATCCAGTTAAGGGGTAGTTTGTTGATGGTAATTGAGGCTTGAGCCAGGTTTCGGATATCAAGACGGCATGCACATCACTGTTGTTAAATGCCTCATAGAGGTCATTGTAGTGACTGGGCACACTCTGGGCATTTATGTGGCATACGTTCAATAAGCGACGATCTTGGTTACTAAATTGTTTCTTGAGAGTGTCACCCAGAGTGCCCCCCAACGAACAGTAACCGTCACCCTCAGAAAAACTACTTTCACTCGCAGATACAAAAGAATCAGCATCAGACATGTATATGTATATATAAATATAGATAATAATAGATATTAATAAATAAATGTAATATTATTTACATATTGTATGTATATGTTGGACCTATATGTATAAATAGGTACTTATTTATATTTATTTTGTATGTTTTTATTGTATTATTTTGGTTAGTCTAATTTTAATTATCAGTTTAAGTTTTCATTGTCTTCTTCTTGTTTGTTTTTTTTTTTGTTGTTACACACTGTGTCATATGTTGTATTTATTTCTCCTTTCGCAGGGCTGCAGAAAGAAATCCCATAAGGGATATGCAGTACCTATGTACCTCGGTTTTGTTATAATATATATTTTTTTCTGTGTATTGTCTGTGATGTGTACATGAACAAATAAATAAATAAATAAATAAAAACTGCCCCGCGGAGCTCAGTCTATGGACACTAACTTATTACACACTATACAATATATGAAACTTATCCAATACAAAGTGTTTCAACACTTCTATCTCTAGAACAACCAGCTCGATGAATATTATATTCTGCTATCACAATAACGAACAGCTTATAATGGAACGCCACAAAGCACAATCGGTTTTAGCCACATGTATACCTACAGATGTAGCTATCGATATGCACAGTATTATATTGAACAGCTGAAACAATAATAAACATTCTCGTCAGTGGTGTTTGTTTATTAGGGCGGAAGTTGGATATTTGGACTAATATTTGTGGTCAGTTTGGTCGTTGTTAATTATAATAATTAGTTTAAGTAGAAATGATGGTTTACTCACACAGAGAGACTCTTCCTCATGAGTAGCGTGCGCGGTCGCGACGATGTCGCGCAGCCTACAGTCAGTTGAGTCCCTCTGTGACTCGAAACTGGTAGAGGTTTTCTCAGTATATTTGCGTGAGAAAGCTGTCATTTTTAATTTAGTATTTCTCACGATAGTTATTATAAAAATACAATAATTAGTTTGACATTTTTGTAGGTATGTGTATCCTACCTTAGTTATCATCAGTCGTAACGCAAGGACCTACATTGCTTAACACGGGCCTTTTTCGTAAGCGGTTGCCATGGTCCAAGCTTGGCCTTATTTGGGAATTACCAGTGAAAATTATACTACATAAACAAAAAAAAAATTAATAAGATATTATTAAAATAACACTATATCATATTCAGTCATAACGTTTTTATCAAACGGTACTTAATTAAGATAAAACTACCATTAATAATAACGATGGAAAAGCATTTATGCTATTTTTTGCAATCATAAACTAATTAATGGATGTCTGGCGTTTATATAGTAGATAATAGGTACTGAAGATACTAAATATTAAAAAATACAAAAGTAATTAAACAATGTTATCTAGAGGACATATCAATGTTAGTGTTCTTATTCTGTTCTTGTAACACATTAATTATGACTCTACAGGGACTACTGAAAAATATTTTTGATTTGAAAAATAATAGATATAACAATATATAAATAAAATTTCCTCACTATCTGGATCACTCCGCAATGTAAATCAATGCATACCCAGGAAACTGCGATTTAATATTTACAATGCACTTGTTAAATCGCACTTGTTATATTTAATAGAAATCTGGGGTAGCGCAAGTAAAACAAAGATACAGGAACTACAAAGAGTGCAAAATAAAATCATTAAAATATTATTTTGTTATCCGTACCTAACTGCTACATGCAAAATATTTGATGAGACACAGCTCATGAATATCAAACAGCTTTATATGTACAATACTTGTATTTTGATAAGAAAAATTATAGATGGAACTATTCACACAAATGTTAAATTTACCAAAAAATCACAAATCAGTAACCGCAGCCTTCGTAGACCTAGCTTACTTGTCCTACCAAGACCACGTACAAATTACGCCAAAAAAGACATTACATACGAAGGAGCAACATTTTATAACAGTTTACCGTCCCACATAAAAAATGTAAGCTCTTTCAGCGGTTTTAAATCTCAACTAAGTAAATATATAATTGAAACAAGTCACTAGCCTACTGGTTGAGAATAAAACCGTTGAACGGGTAAAATGGCACTATACCTATTTATTGTTAATTTTGTTTTTTACATTAAGCATGTATCATTAATTTTATGGTAACGTATTTGGATTGATTGTATCGGTGACCTTATTTAGTTTATTTACTTTGTATTAGCTTATATTCTCATGTAAGTGACTTCCTTTGTCTTTTTGAGAATAAACTATTTAAACCAAAATATGTTAATATTTTTTTTTTTCTTTCTAAAAACGTTGCCTCACACTAGGAGTTTCTCCTGTGTCGTGGGTGCGTATAGAAACATACAAGTTCACATACACAATGACACCCAGACCCGAAACAACAAATTGTGGATCACACAAAGTGTTGTTCCGTGCGGGAATCGAACCCGCGACACGTTGCACGGCAGCCGGTTGCCCAACCACCGCACCCACCGTGCAGTTATATAATAACATTATATAACAATATGCTATGTATAAAATTCATTACTAAAGGTTTCAATACTAATTCAATACTAATATATTGTTGATTAAACGAAAGAAGTACCTATCTGCAATTGGCGTTCCAGATAGTATGTAGAGGTATATACCTCTACATAAAATTCATTATTTTAGACGTCTCTTAAAATTGTAAGTAAAATATTACATATCTGTAAAAATTGTATCACTAAAAACCGAAATAAATAAGCTTTTATAGCAAAAATTTATAAATGTGTTACTTATTGGCTGCTTTACTTTATTTTGTAAAGTACTTTTAATCAAGAAAATGATCAAATAGTTAGACCAGAGATGAAGGTATCTGTATCAGTAAAACAAAAATTGTTTCATTCATATTTTGGTGGTGAAAACCGAAAAATACTTTTCCTCTTGTCAGACCAACCTGAGTGTTAATTCTCAACTTGTCCTTGTTTAATGCGGTGAAATTATTGTGAAGCACGTACACAAATTGACTTATTTAAACAGTGTCAAGGCTAAGTGAAAATGAAACTCAAAGTCTGTGGGCTGATACCTATAAAAAGACAAGACTCTCTGACGATGATGTCATAAATAAGGAAACCATCTTCCTTTTATCCTGATTACTGAATCGTCCAGGTGGCATCGTCGTTGGATACCAGCTAAGGCCACAGCCTCAGAGAATACAAACGTGATACAGCGGTTGTGTTTCGTCGTGTGAGTGAGGTAACTCTCCCCAATCCCTGAATCCCCAACAATCTTCCAATTCCCAATCCTCAAAAGGCCGGTAACGCACTTGTAATGCCTCTGGTGTTTCAGGTGTCCACGGGCGGCAACGATTGCTTACCATCAGGTGATCCGTCTGTTCGTTTACCAACTTATCGCATAAAACATATATTTTGCATGTTTATATATTTACGACACGGCAGGAAGTTTTTGTGAACAAAATATTAAGATAAAGTATGTAATAACAGTACGGAAACAAAAGTACTTAATGGCAGAACACTTATCATGTGATGCGATATCCTTATTTTAGGAAAGAGCGCCGAAGAAACTAAATATCGTAATGTCTTTCTTCAGCTTTTGTTTTTACTTCTTGGTTCTTATAGTCAGTTTTCCAAGTCTGATTTAGGTATAGCTGACAGTTTCTATAATATTATGGACATCTGTATAAAAGTTTTCAGACTTTCGGGCTTCTGCAAATTCACATTTGAGCTAGTATGGAATAAAAATACAGTCTTATATAAATTTAACATGCATTGTATTTCTTAAAAAAAAGGTGTTGATTGAAAGATTCTTCTTTTTCTTCTTTTTTAAAAAACGTTGCCCCACACTAGGATTTTCTCCTGTGTCGTGGGTGCGTTTACAAACATACAAGTTCACATACACAATGACACCCAGACCCGGAACAACAATTTGTGGATCACACAAAGTGTTGTTCCGTGCGGGAATCGAACCCGCGACACGTTGCACGGCAGCCGGTTGCCCAGCCATCGCACCAACCGTGCAGTGCAGCAAAGATGATGTAGTGAGAAGGATTAAAAAAGGGAATGTTACGCTGTTGGACATATAGAAAGTATGGATGAAAGTAAAGTAACTAAAGAAGTATACAGAGCGGATATGAATGGGGCCGTCGGTAGAGGGCGCCCTAAACCGACATATAGTGACCAGATTGGCGATATATTAAAGAAGGGCCAAATTAAAAGTATACTTAACCGACGAGCATGCATGAAAAGATTGATGACTGTTGATGAAGCGAAAGAGGTATGTAGGAATCGTAGTAATTGGCGTTCCCTAGTCTCTGCCTACCCCCATGGGAGACAGGCGTGAAGTTGTGTGTATCTGTGTGTATTTCTTATTGATGTCCAAATGATAAACCAAACGGTTGGCTGAAAATAGTCTGTGTACTTATTTTAAAATGAGCTTAAACATAGATCTGTTTGTTCTGGTCATCACAATCGAAAGGTACTTTGAAAATTATTCCCATAGGACGAAGTTGCTCGCTGAGTCTCAGGTTTTGCATTCACAAAGACAGATCTAGGTTATCTTTTGTTCTAATAGTGCAAATAGCAGAAATGCTCCAGTGTATTTCTGTTCATTTCTCTGTATATTGTATCGCTGTTCACAGCAGATATCTTATCATTGTATTGTTTAACTTTCTATAAAAGTCTCAGCTTTAAATAGAACAATTATCAATGCCAAAGAAAGGTGAAGTTAGCTTTAAATGAGACTTAGGTTTGTATTGTTAAAATTAATTTAATTTTCAAAATTCTTTAAGCACGGTGTCCGGAATTGTGTATTGTTTTGCCGTAACAAAAACGAATACAACTAGGCGGCTTTTAAGTCTTGAGTGAATATAGGCGTTCTCTATCCTTGACCAGAGCATCGGTTACCTTACATCCTTTTGGAGTGATACAGAGTTCGTGTAAATTATTATATTATAGCTAATAAAGGACTTCTAACTTTCGTGGGCAACATCTAATAAAGGAATGTCCTGTCCCTATATGGTATGGGTTCTTGATAAAGTACCGTCGATGCAAAGGCTTTTAACCGGCACATGTATAGTAAAGTTGTGGCAACCAAAGTAGCATAAAGGGTCGGTATATGGCGGTTGTTAGCCTTCAGACTGCTTGAGAGCTCCATGGAGGTCGTACTGACGTAATTTTATATACAGGGTGACTTGTAACTCGACGTATTCCTCTCGAGAGGTGATAATACAACTAATTTCCTACAAAAAATTAGCTTTGTTGAGGTCCCTACTTTGAAAGTGGCTAGTATCCGATATCTTCAACATTTTTGGTTTTGGTCAAAAAATCTCAAACTAGATACTTAGGTATATAGTTAGAGTGTCTGTTTGTCCTATTTGAAATAACCGCGTTTACTACATGCAGTAACCAAATTACTTTTTAATTTTGGTCTGTTTATCTGTTTGACTAATCTCTAAAATAGCTGGATCGATTTTGACAGGAGTATTGTTGGCAGGTAGCTGATGTCCTAAGAAGTAACTTAGGCAACATCTATAGAGGTCAAGATTTGATCTAAAATAAAAAACACCGCCCGAATATTATAATATTTTTCAATTATTGAATTTCGCAGAAATGCTGTGAAGTATGGAATAGTCCACAAACGTTTCCACTCGATTGACATTATTTCAACAGCTATTAATTCCACTTCTTTGACCTTTGAATAAATAGTTTTCCAATGCCCTACTCCAATATTCCCAATTACTAATGGACGTGGGATCAAATAAACGGCAGAAAAGAAATTGCCACTTCAAATCATCGAGCTTTTCATAAGTCGAAGTCTTGATTGAGATTGAGTCTTTTTAAATTACTAAAGGTTATTACAATCTTGGCCAATTACTAGGGTTTTTTTCGAAATTTAATATCGTAATTTTACGTTTTGCATTTGACTTTGTAATTTGAATATATTTTCAAGAATCTGTCTTCATTTTTGACATCTTTTATTACTTGGAGTCTTTGTTTCAAGTCTTTAATGCTTTTAATTAGTTTGCTAATTAACACCTTTGACCTAGGTGCGTGTAATTTCGTTTCAGTTAGAGCAGCAAGGAAATTGTTGTTCATTTGAATACCTTCAGGACCTTTTATATAGAATTAAAGTTAGGTACTCATTTTTAAAAGAAATGAGAATACATTAAGAGTCTTATTTTTGCTATTACAGATAGATATCGCTCTCTACAGGTATGTACAGTTAAGTTACCTGTAATGAATCTATTCAAATATCAAGCACTATTTTGGATTTTTATTAATTTTATTTTAAAGAGCCATACTTCGGCACGAATGAGCTGGCTCGACCGGAGTGATACAACGGCCTTACAGAAAACTGACATAAAACAACGCTTGCGTTGTGTTTCGTCGTATGAGTGAGGTTACCGGACGCCCAATTATCCCCTCCCTCGCCTCCCCAATATCCCAAATCCCCGAAACCCCAACAATCCTCAAATTCCTAATCCCCAAAAGGCCGGTAGCGCACTTGTAACGCCTCTGGTATTCCAGGTATCCATGGGCGACGCCGATTGCTTACCGTCAGGTGATTCGTCTGCTCGTTTACGGTATTATACCAAAAAAAAATATAATTGAAAAAAGTTTACCCACGTGACCCTGATCGGAAGTCAAATTCGAAATCTATGGGTTTTTGAATCGTAATTGTAATTTAAAGTTTACTTGTGATCTTGTGGAACTTATAAGGAACAATCAAAATATTTATGCATTTTTTTTATTCACAATTTGTCAATTGTAAAATTTTTATTTATAATTAATATTTATTTTTTGTGTTGCTCAAAATTTATTCTGATAAAGCCATTTATAACAGGTATCCTCTCATTTTGGGAACGTTATTTAATTTATTTTTGGTTGTTTCTGATTTATGGCACAATCAGCTTCCCGATTGTTCCACGGAATTGATTTATCAACGACCCTTGTGATGTTATTGGCATTTACCTAAATGAAGTTATTGAACCTTTTTAAATAAAGGTCTAAATAAAGGCCTTTTTAAATAGGGAGCTAATGAAAGGTGACGAATGGAATATAGAAGAATTTTGGAAGGAATTTAAAGATGGAGTGATCGCAGTAGCTACTCAAGTATGTGGGGTAAGCAAGAAAAATAACACTGGTAGCAAGAGGAATGAATGGTGGGATGATGAAGTAAAAGAGGTGATAGAGCAAAAGAAGAAAGCATGGCTTGACTTATTAGCCTCAAAGGCAAATAGAAGAGTGCTAGAAAGTATGAAAGAAAAGTACGTTAGTCTCAAAAAGAGAGCAAAAGCCATAGTTAACAAGAAGAAAAATGAATGCAAGGACTTTTCCTTGCATTCATTTTTCCGTTCCGCGAAAAGTTCCGCGAAAAATTCCTTTCAAACTTTTTTGAAAGAAATTTTTCGCGGAACTTTCGAGCCAATGCTAAACTATTCTGGCATTTAGTAAGAAAGGCCAGAGGCAAAGTGGGGGACTCGAAAGTAAGTACGATAAGGGATATAAATGGGAGTGTCATTGGAGAAAGTAAGGATGTTTTAAAGCAGTGGAAGGAATACTTCGAGAATTTATTTGAAAGGAGTGATTTGAAAGAAGAGGAAGTAAACGATGAAAATGAAAGTGCTAATGTGGGAGAAATAAATATGGATGAAATTGTGAGTGCCATTAAGAGTTTGATAGTAGGTAAAGCAGCGGGATGTGATAGGATAACTACTGAAATGCTAACAGAGGGTGGAGGTGTAATTGCAAGCCTGCTGTATCTACTTTTTAATAAGTGTTGGCGATGCGGTCGTGTCCCTGGAGACTGGGCCAAGGCCGTAATTGTGCCGCTGTATAAAGGAAAAGGATCACAGCAGGAGTGCAAAAATTATCGCGGTATAAGCCTCCTAAGCGTAGTAGGAAAGTTGTATGCCAAGGTATTGATCGAAAGAGTGATGGATGTAACTGAGCGTAAAATCTGGGATGTGCAAGCGGGATTTCGAAAGGGAATGGGGTGTACGGATCAAGTCTTTTCGTTACGGTGCATTTCAGAGAAAGTGTTATCAAAGCACCAAAAGGTATTTTGTGCCTTTATAGACCTAGAAAAGGCTTATGACAGAGTGGTGAGGGATGAATTGTGGTCAACTCTGTCCATGTATGGGGTGAATGGCCACCTGATTCGGGCACTTAAATCCTTATATAAGGACTCGAGTGCCTGTGTCAGAATAAATGGGGACTACACAGAGTGGTTTAACATTAATCGAGGTGTTAGGCAAGGCTGTGTAGCATCTCCTTGGCTGTTCAACCTATTTATGGACAGCTGTTTGAACGACCTGAAAGTAGGAGAGTCTGGATTAAGGATGAATGACACAGTGATTAAAACATTGTTGTATGCCGACGACCAGGTGCTTGTTGCCTCGTCGGCCCAAGAATTACAACAAATGATCACTGCTATGAATGATGCATTTGAAAGGAAAGGTATGAAAGTAAATGTGAACAAGACGAAAGTGTTGGTGATAGAAAGAAATGAGGTAATAACAGAATGTCAGGTAATGATAGGTGATAAAAAATTGGAACAAGTGAATGAATTTGTGTATCTGGGATCACTATTTACGAGAGATGGAAAGTGTGACGGGGATATTGAAAGGAGAGTAAAAGCGGGAAATAGTGTTAATGGTGCTTTACACTCTGTCATGTCGAGTAAAATAATATCCAGCAAAGCTCGACTTGCTGTATTGCAGTGTGTATTGACACCAACGCTTATGTATGGTAGTGAATCATGGGTGTGGCAGAAGAAGCATGAAAGCAGGATTAATGCGGTGGAAATGAGATCCCTAAGAAGTGTATGTGTGGACTAAAATTGAGTGATCGAGTGAAAAATAGTGTTATTAGAGAAAGGTGTGGATTGAAAGATGATGTAGTGACAAGGATTGAAAAGGGAATGTTACGCTGGTTTGGACATGTAGAAAGGATGGATGAAAGTAGAGTAACGAAGGAAGTATACAGAGCGGATATGAATGGGGCCGTCGGTAGAGGGCGCCCTAGACGGACATATAGTGACCAGATTGGCGATATATTAAAGAACCCCCATGGGAGACAGGCGTGAAGTTATGTATGTATGTATGTTAAATGAAGGTTTTTCAATTATTAAATATCAAATCATAAATGACTGGAATTTATGATAACGACATTCTAATTTTGATACTTTTAATTTAACGTACAGTTATATATGATATCGTTATATTTTGCTGAAAATAAACTGGGCCTTTAGCCAAACGCACTTTAGCGCTTGTCCACAGAGTAGGAATCAAAATGTATGAGGATGACACTGACAATTGTCAAAAATTACATTAATTCCATATAATTTGGTTTTCTATCCTACAAGTAGACAAGCGCTAAATGGCATTTGGCTACAGGTGCTGATGTGACGATTGACACTCCATACTATAAGCACGACCTTTTATGAGTTCGACTTTTATTGTATTCAGTCATTATTGTAGTCAGGCTCGATCATCGATTATACTATTAACGATTGAAGTAAGTAGGTAATAGGGTATAGTATCCTAAATTTTATTTTAATGTCCTTCTGGTAGATTACTTTAAAAAATACGTGTCTAATACAAGTGTTTTTTTTTCTTATAAAGTTAAATACTATCGACGATATCTTCATTTTAAATATTTACTACATTTTATAGGGCAGCGTGACGTAACGACCTCCCACTCCTAAATTTAACACCGTTTTATCTAAGTATTGTTTTCTTATACGACATAACAAAAAAATTGTGTCTAATATTTTTTCATAACCTAACTGACGGACTAATTATATTTTTAATGTTTTATTCACTGCCTACTACACTGCGGGAGCAGTCATTCGATGATTTTCCCCCCTTAAAAAAAAGACCCTATTGAGTAAAACAGTATCTTGATATTTAAGTCTGTGACAGGGGCAGACAAGCACGCGTTATATCTATAGAATAAAGTCAAAGTAAACAAATCAAATTTAAACCTTTGTGATGACGACAATTTAATTAATTATTAGGGGTAGGTACTTACATACTGTTTATTTATGCGTAATAATAACTTTATGAAATAGAGAGCATAAGTGTAAAAAAAATCGAACCTTAATTAAAGTTCGCTAATTAATATTCCTTCTAGTTATATTCATCATACACAAATATTTTCCCCTGTCAAAAAATTACTCAATTCCATTAATCTACCTATATCTCATCCAAACTACATCTAATTTCAATGCGGGCTGATTCCGTGTTTAATCTAGATTGTCGTATGACCCGTAGTCGGTTGTCGGTGGTAGATGACAGCCTGCTATACAATACAATATTGAACTAAATCTAGGTAAGATTTAGTTTTAACCTCAAATTTCTTCGAAGCATGGTGTACTGTGTGTACTACTCTACTTCCTGCGGGTGTTGCCAGAAGTTTACTAAGGGGCCACATCTGAGGAGCAGCGCTTTCTGATAAACTTAATATTTTAAACTGCTATCTCCAGGGGTAGAGATTCGCGTGAGTACGACGCGTGTTCCGCGCGCGCCTCAAAGAGCCATCAAACCACCACCCGAAACGGAGCCGGAAGACCTAACGGGTTGCCGGGGCTCCGGTTCGAAGTGCAAGAGTAGGAACGGGGTGGTTTTTAGTGAGTAAGAGTCTGACACTCTTTCTAGCCTAACCTAAAACATTTCCCCCGTCAAAAAAAGGGGTAGAAATTATAGAAAATGCCTCTTTAGTAGAGGAAGCTCATCATAGTTTATAAGTGGACTCTCACGGGTAGTTAATATTCATTAATATAAACAGTTTGAAACAGTTCCATGATTGGCGAAAAGTAGAAGTAATTATATTAGATTCAATACAAAAAGGCTACTTGACGGAAACAGCAATTTTAATTTTCGTTTACCAAATTGCAAGGGTCCAAATAAAGGATTCATTAATTAAATAAACATTGAGTTCCCAAAATGCACAAGCAAATAAAATAAATGTTATTAAACTTTGAACCTTGTCGGTGTTAAAACATTTTAATAACGCTTTAGATAATTTAAATAGCTTTGAAGTACAAATCTTGTGAAAATTGTGTCATTATGGGACCTCTTTATATTATTTTACATGTCAAAAAGGTTTACACTGGTTGTATTTCAGGGTTTTATAAAGAACAATATACTTGTTTTGTTTGTTTGTTGTCGTTTTTATTTCTTCTTTCAAAACGGACACCGAAATGGATCTGATATAATTCTCCAAAACTGTTTTTTCTAAGTCTTTTAAAGTCCCTGCAGGAGTAGGCAAAGGTGCACATACTTTTATGCCCTTTTTTATTGTACCTTTTATCAATTTTGTTGCAGAAGCGGTAATAAAGAGGTTAGCTCATTGTTATATACCGGATACAATTCTAGACTTCGTGCTATTACTGAGACAAGAATTCGAAAAGAACCCAGCAATTCTGTGGCCAGCTTTAGAATCAAAAATATTCCTGTTGCTGCCTTCTTGTATGTACGTTTGAACAAGGTCAGAAGAAGTATTTCATACTACGGCATCGGTAGGGAACCATTTTATTCAGTACTGCAACTGGCTAACGAGTTTTCAAAAGTTGATAGTTTCATCAACTAAAGTTACCCTCGCGACCTATATTCGATTTCATTAATTACGTGCAGGACAAATTGATTGTTTTAGGTCAGAGAAAATAAATGACAGCTATATAGGACGTGTCCTTTCCGGAAAGCTATTATACCGGCGTTTAGTGAAATTTATTGTCCACTTTAATAATGTAACTATACGTTACCTTGTTACGTTGTTTAATTCAAAGTTTGTCCTTCTTGGGAATCTTGAAATATAGCCATATGTATATAGGATTATTTGAAATTAATAGATTGTGAGGATGCTACGACGGACGGACTGTCAAATTTTGTCCGAGGCACTTTTATGATAAAACTTACCGTTTTGCTGAAAATCACGCAAATCTCTTTTTTTGACCTTTGACCTTGAAATTTTTTTTCCATAAACGGGAACGATGGGGAACTTTTAAACATAACATCACGCCTTTTATCCTCGAAGAGGTAGGCAGAGGTGCGCATTATACGACTGTACAATGTAACACCCACTTTTCACTATTTATGTTATGAGTCCCATGTAATAGGGGGTGAGCCTATTGCCATATACCGGGCACATTTCCAGACTCCGTGCTACTACTGAGAATTTTTTTAAACATTTTTTAAACATTTTAACTTTTAAACATTGTTTATAATTATGTATTAAACAATTTTACTGTATTTCAGCCTGTTGGGACTTTATGTAACTTCACTCTCATCTTTTGGTCTAAATTGACCGGACTATATTTTCGACAATTTGTTGTTTTCGCACCGCACCACTCCGCATTAGCTTTAAGGAACAACTTATTTAGAATTTATTTTTGTATCAAGAAAGTATTTACTTATGCCAAGTGTTGCCCAAAATTTATTTTGGTAAAGCTGTTTGTAACAGGCTCCTCCTCATTTTAGGAACGTTACTTAATTGTTTCTCATTTACTCAAGCACCAATTATATCTGCTTCGTACAGTATTAAAAAACGTTATGTATTTATATTATGTTAAAATATGTCAAATATATATGTTCTTTTATCTAGCTCTATAATATGTTAGACTTTGAGTACTCATAGTCTAACATATATTTCGGTTTTAATTTCAAGCGTAAATTCCACAGCTCGTACAATATTTATCTCTGGTACAGTCAAACATAAACTATACCTTTGGGACGGTTGAAGATAATCTTTTATGTTAAGCTGACTTTACGATTTAATAAATTCACTGTAAACAGTAAAAGGTTACTACGAAATGCCTAACTAAAGTTTTACGAACTTTTTTAATAATTTAAGAAGGCAGCAATAAATATTTTCGATTCTATAGCTGGCCACAGAATTGCTGGGTTCTTTTCGAATTCTTGTCTCAGTAATAGCACGAAGTCTAGAATTGTACCCGGTATATAACAATGAGCTAACCTCTTTATTACCGCTTCTGCAACAAAATTGATAAAAGGTACAATAAAAAAAGGGCATAAAAGTATGTGCACCGTTGCCTACTCCTGCAGGGACTTTAAAAGACTTAGAAAAAACTGTTTTGAGAATTATATCAGATCCATTTCGGTGTCCGTCTTGAAAGAAGAATTAAAAACGACAAAAAACAAACAAAACAAGTAAATTGTTCTTTATAAAACCCTGAAATACAACCAGTGTAAACCTTTTTGACATTAAAAATAATATAAAGAGGTCCCATAATGACTCAATTTTCACAAGATTTGTACTTCAAAGCTATTTAAATTATCTAAAGCGTTATTGAAATGTTTTAACACCGACAAGGTTCAAAGTTTAATAACATTTATTTTATTTGCTTGTGCATTTTGGGAACTCAATGTTTATTTAATTAATGAATCCTTTATTTGGACCCTTGCAATTTGGTAAACGAAAATTAAAATTGCTGTTTCCGTCAAGTAGCCTTTTTGTGTCAATCAAAATCATGTCAAAAGTTTAATGTAATAGGCCTGTTTTCATATAGTAGAACAATTCCAGACTTCGTGTCATTACTGAAGAATCTTTGACAAACCGAAAATACTAATTAACACTTTGCCCGACCCAAAAGGCGATAATGATTGATTTTTCATTAAATTAATACATACAATAAGGACCAAACTGGCCGAGTGGTCGCAAGTGCGACTGCCGGGCAAGATGTCTCGGGTTCGATTCCCGGGTCGGGCAAAGTATTACCGAGTTAAAACAAAAATCTCAGTAGTAGTACGGAGTCTGGATATGTGCCCGGTATATGGCAATAGGGTCACCCCCTATTGCATGGGACTCATAACATAAATAGTGAAAAGTGGGTGTTACATTGTACATACAGTGGTAAAATGTGCACCTCTGCCTACTCCTTCGGGGATAAAAGGCGTGATGTTATGTATGTATGTAATAAGGACCAATTTTTCAAGCTCAGATAAATTTTAATTGAGGAATAACTTTAATATTTGACAATACTAAAAACTGACAATTTTATTCTACAGATAAGCATTAACTGATGAATGAAAAATCGGCCCTAAGTAAGCAATACCTAATATACATACGTACCTTCAGACATTTCTATTAATGTAGCGTTTATATGGAGTGGTATACAGGACGTGGGAGTTCGATTTGGTCTAGAACTTTTAGAATGTGGGATTCTGATTGCTCGCATATGTGGGTTTCACTTGATTACTTCACGGAAGTTAAAACTATGCGTTGGCGATGAAATAAACTTGATTTGATTGCTTAAGTTTTGTAACGTAATGACAACGTAGAATAGAATATAACTTTATTGTACACCATTAATTTTATTTTTTATTTTTATTTATCAAGGACAACAAACAGCAGCATATTAAATATAAGACGGGTGAGTAAAATAATAGATTTAACAAATACACTCCTCACGACGTTGCCACGGATTACCATAAATCTACTTAGCAAACACAATGGGGCAAACTTGAAGCTACAAGTATACAAACATAGGATACATATAAACTACAGAATTACTTTTTACCAGTACCTACCTATTATATATTTTTACCTACCTATATATTATATTTTTTGTGCACTATATGAATGTGAAACACAAATAACATGTAAAAAAAAAAAAATTAAAATTAAAAAGTCTGGAGTAATTACATTATGATGAGAGTATTAATAGTGGTTTTATAGTGGTTGTTCTTTTAAAATGTTAATGATTCGTTGTCGAAAAGTGTTCTTGCTTAGAAATAAAATATCAATTGATGCAAACCTTTTATTATAAGTGTCAACCAATCGATGCATGGGTGAGCGTGCGCCTGAATTGGTATGACGGAGATTAGTTGCAAACATGTTCCGTGAACGCACCTCTCTGCTATGTACTGAGCGAGGGACCAGGTAGCACAAACCATTCACAAGATCAGAACAGTCAAAGTTGTTGCGGCATATACTGATGAGGGTCATCATTTCAAGGAGTGTGCGTCTAGATTGCAGGGACAGGATATTATATTTTTCAAGCAATAATTGGTAGGAAAGTCTTTTACGAAAACATCTGTAGTGCATCGCACGGAGGTATTTACGCTGGACTAGTTCCAGTATTTCTACGTATTTTTTGTAGAAAGGATTCCAAATAGGCACTGCGTACTCTAGTTGAGGCCGGATAATTGACTTATACAGGTATAAATAAGTGGAAGGGCGGTGGAATTCTCTAGATGCTCGCATTACAAAACCGAACATTTGGTAGGCTTTATTGATTATTTTATTCACGTGCGCATCGAGATGAAGCTTAGAGTCTAACTGGACTCCAAGGTCGCGTAGACAGGTAACTTTACCTAAGTCAGTGTTGCCAAAATGATAATTAAATTTGGTTACTAGTTTCTTTTTTGTAAACGTAATACTATGACATTTGGAAAAACTAAGCTGAAGTTTGTTGCAAGAGCAGTATTCTAAGAAACGATCAAGGTCCATCTGAAAATCAATACAGTCAGATTGATTGGTAATATTTTTATAAATCTTTAAATCGTCTGCGTAAAGGAGAAATTTAGAATTCTTAAAACAGGAATTAATGTCATTAATAAATATAATGAATAACAATGGTCCAAGAATGGATCCCTGTGGGACTCCCGATGTCACCTGAATAAGACTGGACTCATAGCCATTTATTACCACTTTTTGAGTCCTATTGGTGACATAAGAAGCAAACCAACGCAGCAGGTTTCCTCTAATGCCATTAAAAGCAATCTTGTCAAGTAATAACCTGTGGTCAACTTTGTCAAAGGCCTTCTGGAAATCAGTATATACCGCATCAACCTGCTGCCTATTATCAAGGCTGTTAAATAAATGTGACGTAAAAATGAGGAGGTTACTCACGCAGGACCTATCCCTTACAAACCCATGCTGTTCTTTTAATATCACATGGCGCACGACGGGGTAGATCTCGTTATGAACCAGTCTCTCGAAAAGTTTTGACAGTGCCGACAAGAGAGAAATCGGCCGATAAGTAGACACGTCATCTTTTGAGCCGGACTTGTGGATCGGAATAATATTAGCACATTTCCAGATCTGTGGGAAGGTACCACTAGAGACACATTTATTAAATAATAGGTGTAGTGGAACGCATAGTGTATCATAGGTATTTTTCAAGAAAACCGCGGGGATACCGTCAGGGCCAGGTCCTTTGGATGCATCTAATGATTTAAGTTCACTTTGAATCTTGTCTACAGAAAATTGTAAACTGCAGATATTAATATCATTATCGGAAGTAGCGGGTGGTGGTTTCCATGTATTATGGTTGAATGTAGAGGGTTCATATACTGAATGGAAGAAATCAGAGAATAAATTACAAATCGTAGTGGGATCATTCGAAGATTGTTGTTGGTAGTATACTATGGGAGGAATCTTGTTGCTGGATTTACGGCTAGACACAAATGACCAAAATGCTTTGACATTGGTAGACACGCTATCCTCTACCATATTTATATATTTCTTATAGCAAGAGGCGACATCTTTTTTAAATTTTGCTCTATACATAGAAAATAATTCATAGTCGTTAATATTTTTGTATTTTTTCCATCTTGTCCATGCGTGGGATTTTTGTCTCAGTAAATGCATTAAAGATTTAGTGAACCAGTTCGGAAAGTTATAATTTTTAGATTTGTGTATAGGGGTATGTAACTTTATTATTTCATACATTTTTTCGTAGAATATAGATACGGCTTCCTCGGGGGGTAATTCTTCTAGGAGACCACGCCAGTCAACGCCTTTAATTTTGGAATTAATTTCAGGATAATTAGACTTATGATAATTAAGTGGGTTTCGGCTGATATGTTTAGTTAAGAATGAGGGTTTTCTAAAAGGTATTAATGAACAGAAGACTGGATGGTGGGAATCAATGGGAAGGAGCGCCATATTTGGATTATAAGTCACTACGTGTGTGTTGCAGAATAATAAGTCAAGGATGCGCCCGTTACCGTTAATAGTACTATTATGTTGGTTCATATCGTGTAGTGAGCA
This sequence comes from Spodoptera picta, assembly GCA_038387885.1. Taxonomy (NCBI): domain Eukaryota; kingdom Metazoa; phylum Arthropoda; class Insecta; order Lepidoptera; family Noctuidae; genus Spodoptera; species Spodoptera picta. The sequence goes on from JAZHFQ010000308.1 coordinate 949,750, forward strand.
AAACCCTAGAAGATGACGACTTATATTAGAATATGTGTTGTTCACGGCACACGTCATATGAGATGTGGAGTCAATCCAATTGAGCTCGGGCAGGTTGAAATCTCCCGATAAGACTACGCATTCGATGGAAGGATCGTCAATTAAAACATCCAGTGAGTCAATAAAATTAACATAAATATCTTCTGTTGTATTGGGAGGTATATATGTGGCACAAAGTAGTATATATTTATTATTATAAAATGGGATTTTGGTTATTATATGTTCAGGTAAAATTAATGGGGGTGACAATGTGAGACATGATGAATTTAGGGCCTTAGATATCGCTATTAAGACGCCACCTCCGTCTTTTTTATTAGTGACGGAACGATTACGGTCGCATCTATATACATCATAACGGTGATCTATAAATTCATTCTCTGAAATATCGGGCGTCAACCACGTTTCAGTTAGGATGATAATATCGTATGAGTGAGACAGTATGTTAATGTACAATGTATTCAGTTTGGTCCTGATCCCTCGACAGTTCTGATAATAAATACATATGTTATTACCATCGACAGCCATTGTAAGTGCATGGAAACATGATAAAATTAACTTTCAAAATATAATTTAAAAGGTTTGCATTTTGTTTTAAACGGAACATAATTGATTGCCTACAACACAAAAACGTTTTCAGGTGTAAGACAACGACTAAAAATACTCTGAACATTAAAATTAGCTGATTTACAATAACAAAATACACATATGAGCACCCAGGCAAGCAGCATAAATAGTCGTATAAAAAAAATAAATTAATATGCTCTAGGTACCCGACTGTGAAGTAAAAATAAATAAATATGAAAACTATAAATCTCATACAAAGTAAGCCATATACAAAACTTGAACAACCCACGGAAAGCGAAACATACAACCCAACAAGCAAATACAATTTTGAAAAAACATTAGTCATTACTTTTAGAATCAGAGGTCTGAAAATTAGGCTTAATCTTACTAGATATTTCGTCCTCCGAGCGAATGGCGAAAGCAGAAGAGGCTTCAGATTCCTTGACCAGGACAGTCGCGTTTCTAACCCAAACGAACTTAAAATTGTTGAGTTTGGCTGCTTCGCGGCATTTACGAAACAAATTTTTGTTTCTCAATGTCAAGTGTTCATTTAGGTAGACGCGGGATGAAGTCCCTGAGAGGCCGATGCGGTCAGTAGTAAGTCCCTTCGATAGCCGGTATGCCTTGAGAAGATTATCCCGCTTTATCCGAGAAGTAAATTTAACTATAATGTTTTTAGGTCGACTGGCCTGCGCATGAGCATGCGGAACGCGGTGGACAGATATAAGATCGCTAGGGGCTATTGAGACATTGACTGCTGAGCATATTGACTCAAGCATAGAGATTAGGTTCTCACCTCGCTTATCAGGCAAATTTGCAATTTCTATGTTACATTGTCGTGCCTGCTGTTCAAATGCATCAAACCTTCCTTCGAAAATTTTCTTAGCAATGTCCTCAGAGTCGCCCCTCCCCGATTCCAACTCCTTCAGGCGCCTATCACACTCTGCGTAATTATTTAAGTCAAAATTCACTGAAGACTTTAGATCCGCCACTTCCCGCGAAATTTCAGTATATTTACTGTGCAAGTCTGAAATATCTCTCCTCATGCGTGAATATTCCCCGCGAAGCTCCTTAACCTCATTTTGAATCTGGGAAGAAGTAGCTGATAGTGCATTTAAATCTTCTCGGAGGTCGTTAATACACGTATTTACATTAAAGAATTGGTTGTTCATGTCGGATCGAAGATCCAAAATAGCCTTTTTCAACTCCATAGACAATGCACTTATAGCCTGGGTAAGTTCACAGTCCGGGTGCTTGCGCTTTCCATAGGCAACATTGAGACCAGGTTCTAAACTTGAGTGCAGGTCTGGATTCGACTTGCATATCTTATTGACTGGTGAGCCCGATAGTGACATGACGCAAGAAATATCACTCGTGTTAGTAGTCTATAAGGATAGATGTAATAGATAGTACCGTAATTCGCCGTGCAGTCTCCACGCACAGTTGGCTTAGTGGCGTAAGGCGTCCTCACCCGTCACTGCGCGATGCGTCGCTGGTTCGCGCCCCACTAACTGCAACACTTTTTGTGATTCTTCAAAAACTTATGAAGCGTTTTCTGGTAAGCTTGAGCGAAAGAGACGCCGCAATACAAGCCCCAAGATGGCGCAGGTAGTATATGGCACTTTACCCAAGATAGTACGAGAGAGGCCGAGAAATTAAGGAAATCGAGCAAAAGCAATCAACGCAGAGCAAGCAAAATAAAAGTAAACAAATCGACAGCACGTTTGCCCTCAGCTAATTCACGAGACGAACTGATTTAATAATAATACAGTACATACAGAAAAGGAAATGACAAATATAAATAAAAATAGTAATGGGCACAAAGGCGGTCTTATCACTTATAGTGATCTCTACCAGACAACCTTTGGGTGGATATAATGAAGAGAAATATTTAGACGGGTTGTGTACTAAGAAAATAAATAAATAACGTAGTAATAATACATACATACATGTACATATACATACATATAAACATGCATACACACATACATACACACATACATACACACAACGTAGGTACGTAGGTATATACTATATAGGTATATAGAGATTGATCAAAGTCAAAGTCAAAATCATTTATTTCAATAAGACCAGGGTGCTTACTCTTGAAACCAATTTCAATGTCAATGCAATTGCAATCCTATAAAATCTCAATAATTATTCAATGTCAACACTATACAACCCCTATCATAGTTGTTAAAATAGCATTCAGAGTACGGAATTTAAAGCCAAACTCAATATCATTTAGTTAATTCAATATCCACGCAATTCAGATGCAATGAGATTGGGTTGACCTGAAACTTTAGTCACGCGACAAAAGACATCGCAAGCGTTGTTTCACATCGGTTTTCTGTGAGGCCGTGGTATCACTCCGGTCAAGCCGGGCCTATTCGTGCCGAAGCATGGCTCATGGCTCTCCCACACTTGATGTGTGTCAATATCACTTGTATATGTGTACAAAACAATATATTCGTATAGAAACGAAAAAACCTAGCATAAGTTTATCACATCTACTTTCGCGTAGTGGCAAAGATATGATAGATATGTTCAAATAACAAATATATGGAAATCTGACCGTCGATATTCAAATGTCAGGTGATTTATGAATCTCTCACACACATAAATACATATTTTATTTATGGTTTACTGAAGTTAGATTCACTGATATTCTTTTAGTAACCGTATCTTTTAGGCAATGAATTTTTTCGTGTGTACGATATCTTAAACCGATTATAGGAAATCGATATTTACCTATATGTTATTGCTTAACTTTTCTTTAAAAAAACGGTACCCCACACTAGGATTTTCAAAAACATACATATTTACATACACATGATACCCAGACACGGAACACAATCTGTGGATCACACATATAGTTGTTCCGTGCGGAAATCGAACCCGCGACACACACACACACGGCGCGGCACCCAGTTGCCCAACCCTCGCGCCAACTGTGCAGTCGATTCGCTTTCGTTAGTAAGTTTCGATTGCTCTTAGTGTCAAGGACCTTTCAAACTGATTGATTACTAGAAATAACACAGGTACATGAGAATTGAGAACCTCATCTTTTTAACTTTGATTACCTAACTCACAAAGAAAGTTATCATTATTTCTAAATAAAATGTACAGAAAATGAGATTTAAGTACGTGATCTAAACTTGTTTGACTTGTGCCTTATAGTTAAATATACTTTCTACAAAAATGTCAGTTCATTTAGCCACTAACGGCAACACAAATACGATTCTCACCTAGCGTTTTACTTTTTATATTCCAATCAATACTAACCGAAATATATTACTTATACGTCAGTCCAAATAATAATTAACGCAACAACTAAAACGCATTTGCATATACAATCGCACATAATTATTATACAAGCTCTAGATATTAAGATCATTGTCCAATCAGGCTCGACTAATGATACATTAGTATCTAATTTAATTTAAACTGTTGTTTAATTTATCTGGAATCAACGACAAGTCTTATAAAGTGATTAAAATATTCTAGAGTTCACTCAAAACTGGTATTTATAATATAAACATAAACATTTGTTGTCCCTAAGACCTAGTTTCGACCTTTAGTAAATTCTCGTTGAAGTTTGGTCGAATCGGATTAGTGCTTAAGCTGTTTTATCTTAACTGGATGAAAATTGTACTCAGATTTAAGCTCTGAATATTTGCTAATAAAGATTGAATTTTGCTTAACAGTTGCTGTGAAAATATGTTATTTTACGTGTATTTTTGTTTGAACCAAAATAATGGAATAAATAGCCAAATTATTTTGCAATTTCTAAGTATGAAAATATAGCATAGCATTTATTGTTTCTGTATTAAATTGATCTTTTGAAATTTGATTTATGAATATAGTAATCTAAATATTTATTATTGCGCATGATTGCGTGCATTGAACCTGGTCACAAACTGTTGACAAGTCGACAGCATAGTGTTATGCATTGACTTTGGTTAACAACTTTAGTCTATCAGCTGTCTCTATTTAGATGCTAATGAGATATAAACTTGAACTGAGTGTAGTGTGTGAAGACAAAGTTTCTAAACTATCTTTGATACTCTGAGAAGCTTATGGCTCGACAAGCTACTATCAAAATGCAATTAGGCACCTACCAACTATTTGAATTGTACCCGTTCGCGTACGGCTTGCACAAAACGTTTACAAAATGATTATGTTTACGATTCATATGCGAAAGGCCTTATCTATACGCACAGCAGGTTCATATTACATGCAGTGTCATACATTGACATATGGAGAGTCATGTGGCGTTTCCCTTAACCCACATTTTTGTGGCGTCGTTTATTCAATGGATTATGTCAACGATAGGAATACCTGCTGTATATATGGGTATGCCAAAATTATTAATGTTCAAACGAACATTAATAATTTTACATAATATTTCGTAAATATTGTGTATTTCGTAAGTATTTCTGTGTCTAAAGCGTTTTTTTTTTCGTAAAATTTAACAGGATTCTATTACCTATTGCCTGAAAGGTTGGCAGTAAGATGCGTCCTTACTTACTTAATATCATGTGTCCCCTAGATGGGGCAGAGGGCGTCCACTGAAGTTCTCCATCGCGATCTGTCTTTAGCTTCACGCTTCACCTCAATCTACGTCATACCGATGCTCGTCGCTTCTGCCAGTATGGTGCGACGCCAGGTTTGCCGAGGACGGCCACGCTTTCTTTTCCCTTGGGGATTCCAATCTAAGGCTCGCTTGGGTATGTGGTCAGGATCCCTTCGGAGCGTGTGCCCTATCCATCCCCACTTGCGCCGCTTGATCTGGCGGTCGAATGGACTTTCGTGGCATTTCTCCAAAAGCTCTACGTTGGAGATGGTCTCGGGCCAGTAAATTCCTAGAATGCGACACAGGCATTGGTTAACGAAGACTTGAAGTTGGCGTGAGATGTCTTTAGTCACCTTCCACGTTTCGCACCTATAGAGCAGAACGTAAGAAGTAAGATGCGTACATGTTATTAAATACCTGTGACATCCACTCTCTGCTAAACAGTGTTGTGCATTGAATCTATTTCTCTGAGTACAGAGCTCAGTTTCAGACTATAATACGAAATGGACAACCTATGTTGTATGATATCACCAAAAACCCTTTTACTTGAACTTTGGAAGTATAAATCCTACAAGTTGTACTTATTGCAAACTCTACCGTGATAGTCTGACAATGTAATACGCATAACCTTCTATTAACCTCATATCTGCTGGCATACGAGACACAATAGAAAACACATCGTGTCTCGTGTATATATATCTATGCTCCCGGCTTATACCATGGGTTAATCTCAAGTAATAAGAATATAAAGTGAAGAAGGTAATATATCTCTCTCATTTGTCAACAAAAAATAACATTAAATGCATTGCCCCATTTCCTTAATAGTTCAATATTCGCTAATACCACAAGATTACCCCATTTATATAAACGTATGGCCATAAAATGGAGTAGTTCAAAGGTTCATACTTACAAGGATGACGTAACATACGATTGATATTTGCAAAAGACTACGTATGATGTTTGACGTCCATAATGTTCCTGTAATGAAGGTAGAGCGCGTGCATTTTTATTTGCCTTCCTTCGGGGTCATTTCCGTATATTTCTGATTAATTCTTTGTAGTTTACATTGTTTTTAAACTGTCAAACACCAAGCGGTCACCGGTGACCGCAACCTATTGTTCTATAATTGTGTCTACAAAACCGGTACTCGACGAGTTAATACCTAGAATCGTTAATAAAAGGGTACCTGGAAACTCTAATATAATTAACCCCTTATCTGTAACTTTAATCGTTTCTGTGTACTTTTTTATTTGGTTTTTTTCTGATGGTTCCATCTTCTTGCGAAAGATAGTTATCATCATGGACATCATTAAGTACTCAAGTCGTTCAACCATCCGAGGTCTTCGTAGGAGACAAAAGAAGTAAATCTTAGCATATTAAGCCAGGACGGGCGCACTGCTTTACGATAATGATACGCGGTCTCAATTTATAAAAAGAAATTGAATTCTTGTATAGTAAAATTAATTACGATAACAGTCATAGGTACTTGTTTTCCTACAACATTTTATAACTCGTAGCACTTTCAGATAAACTAGTCGATCGTAAAAGTTCCCACATGACACAAAATGAAAGTTTTCTTTCTTTATGGGAACTTATTACTTCCTCAATAACCAGAGGAGTAATCAACAAGAAACAACCTTATTCTTGTAAACATCTGTTTGGAAGGAAGCCTATTTACGTTACCTCTCCTCTTCCGAAGTTACAGCACATTACATAATATGGTGACGCAGCTGTTTATAATGCTCTGCAGCCTATGACGAGGCAGAACTTCCCTGCCACCACGGTGTTGTTTCCACAATGAGTCTGCACTTTGTTAATTTTTAGCTCAATACGTGTGTTTAATAGTAATTGATGTTTGAGTATTATGCTGTTAATGCTAAGTTGAGAAAATGTATTAACTTAAAACCATGTGATGCGAATGCATATTGTTACGTAGTGTATAATTAACTAATTTTACTGAGATATATGTATATTTTTAAAGCAATTTTGGAAGGCATATGCTACGCCGTAGCGCGGTGTTCATCACATTATGGCTACGGCGTAGCATTAACTGGTATAAAAATATAAAATATAAATTGTAATAGGTATATAAACTATTGGAGTTATAAAAATTTGCATAAATCAGAATACATTTTCATGAAAATCTAATTTGCTAGCACGATAAAAAAAGTACTTAGTGTCCAGTTTATTTTGTTTTAGCTCCTATGTACCTCTATTTTAGCTCCTATGTACCTCTATTTTAGCACATAAATATAATCTACTTTTATTTCTATCCTTTTTTACAAACTGTCCTGATAACCTTAATGTCTTATTGTTAGTTATGTTACAACATATATTGCGTACATAGGTCCAGTATTTCATAACTTATAAAGTAGAATTAAAGTGAACTGGCAACGTCACGTCCGGGATCACAGGTAACATACAATAGTGTACGTGTAAGCGGTGTATGGTACTCTAACTTTTACTCAAATATATTTTATTAATATCACGTAATGGTGGTCGAGATTTGGACATGAATTTTGACTTAAACTTAGCAAAAAAGAAAGCTTGATTACTTGAAATAGAATAAGTAACATTACTGTTTAATAGTTTGTCGCATTTCGTGAGTTATATCATTAGTAGATTAGACTACTTTTATATCTTCTCCCGCCCGGATGAGGCGAGAGGGAGTGTCAAACTCTTACTGACTAAAAATCACCCCGCTCCTGCACTTCGAGCTGGAGTCCCGGCAATCCATTATGTCCTCCGCGGCTCCGTATCGGCATCAGCCCTAGTGGGCACCATTTATGGTGGTTTAATGGCTTCTTGAGGCGCGGGCGGAACCAAGTTAAAGTTGAACCAAGAGTTCAAAATTAATTTTATTAATGGATTATCAAATAACGTATAATTTAATTCTTTATAGGCTTAAAAATCAACCAAAAACGTACTTTATAGCCGAATGCATCAAATCTCAACCTGATTTCTAATGAAATCGACCTATTTTGTTGTACTCTGGGTGAATTCACAAGGAAGGCATTATATGTAATATGCTATAGATAGATAGTAAGATGAGCACATTTATCGCATTGGGCATTAACCTGTAAAGATAAATGTAAGTGGAATAAATAAATAAACAAATAAAAAATATTATGTTGGTTACATTTGGCCTTCAAAAATTCTTACTGGTACAGGAATTCTCGCTCCCAACTCCAAGTAAAACATCTGCAAAGGGTAACCCACACCTTCCATATTTTCCGTCTTTTGTTTCACAACACGAGGCTACTTATTCCGCTTCACACAAGACGATTAATTATCCACCGTCGCACGTCGAGTACGAGGTTGTTAAAGCGTTGTAAGGAAACACGATTCTAAAACACATACTTGGGACATATACCACCCTCCATATAACCACATATATGTATATATATATTTTAAACGTTGCCCCACACTAGGATTTTCTCCTGTGTCGTGGGTGCGTTTACAAACATACAAGTTCACATATACATGACACCCAGACCCGGAACAACAATCTGTGGATCACACAAAGAGTTGTTCCGTGCGGGAATCGAACCGGCGACACGTTGCGTGGCAGTCAGTTGCCCAGCCACCGCGCCAACCGTGCAGTGTAGGTACTTACTACTAGCCTGACTGTAGAGGTAGAATGAAAAAAATTGGCGTGGATTCAGTTCCGAATTCTGTAACACATCAAATCTTACGAAAGTATCCAAACAAGCGATAAAGAGCGCGAAAAAAAAATTGGTGAGTATTTTATTTCGCTATGCGGACATGATTTAGAATGTTGTTGTATTATTTGTACTGCTATCATGTACGTAACTTTTTGTTCTCATGTGTGAAATATTTATACAAATTGCGTTGATTCAGCGCCATGTTACATGTCGTTGCTTCGAGCAGCGGTTTACATGTAACATGTAAATTAGGTATGGATTGATTAGGTTACTGATGTATAATCGTGCTGTGGATTAAGAGGTCCAGAGTCTTTGAGTTAGTCAGAGTTCCTTGGGTTAACTAAAAGGGATCTATTTAAGGATTGTTAAAACACTGGTGTTATGTAACTTATTGTGTTATGTTACTTATAGTCTCAACATCAACTAACAATAAAGATTACATCAAACAATGACACTATAAACTTGAGACTGGTGTCTGTAATAGGTAAAACCTGTATCACAGATCACCAGGTCAACCCTTCGTTGCAGTGCATCACTTACTAAATTGCATGACATAGATGTTTAAGAACAATTATTATAATAAAACTCCTTACTATAAGGTAATTCTGATACATACATAAACCCCACGGTTTAGGTGGTACTATTACAATTTTTAGGTACAATAGGCCTAATTTTTATTTTAATGTCCGTCTGGTAGATTATTTTAAATCAGACACGTATGTTTTATTTTCTTATGGAAACGAATATTTTCGACGATATATTGATTTGAAATGTCGCGTGAGGTCACTTCTTTTTTTTTTTAAACGTTGCCCCACACTAGGATTTTCTCCTGTGTCGTGGGTGCGTTTACAAACATACAAGTTCACATACACATGACACCCAGACCCGGAACAACAATTTGTGGATCACACAAAGTGTTGTTCCGTGCGGGAATCGAACCCGCGACACGTTGCACGGCAGCCGGTTGCCCAGCCACCGCACCAACCATGCAGTCAAACTTCTATGTACATTTTATACGTAGAAATGACGTTTTAGCCCCCACTCCTAAACTTTGATTCGTTTTATGTAAGTATTGTTTTATTATAGGACAAAATAAAAAAAAATACGTGTCTAATATTTTTTCATTACCTAACTTATACGGACTAATTATATTTTTAATTTTCATACCCTGTCATCATTCCAATTGAGACCAGTTAATTATTACAATGTGGACTTGAAGCAGGTTTCAGAATAGGTATTAGTAAAGTCATTAAAGTTAAAATAGGTCTAAGAAAGCAAAAAAAAAACCAGTACCTAATATCATTACCTATTACTTATCCATACATACGTTTCTATGTATTACATGTAAAGTTGGAACTTTTCATTTAAGACGGTCTTACATACTTTATGTAGTATACGTTACATACCATGTAACGATTTGCGTGGGACGCCAACAAGCTGTTGCCAACTTTTCTCACATGGCAACTGCAGTGAACTGTAGCCTAACTTTCATTAGACATATTTGTCCAACTTCGAAACTACATTCATTTCTTCTGATTGTTAGAGACAATTGAGTGAATTGTTTCAATTGGATGTTATTAGTTATTGTTATTTTACTTTTGTTGTGTCATGTTGGCCCGGAGGTTTAAGAGTCATGATGGCCCGGAGGTTTAAGACGCCTGCTTTTCATCAACGGCTAGTACCAATGTGACTTTTTCCGAGTTTTATATGTACTTTCTAAGATTATTTAGCCACTACTGACAAACAGTGAAGGAAACATCGCAAGGAAACCTGGACTTATAATTTCTAATTATAAATTTGAAATCTCTAACCCATCGCATTGAGTAAGGTGATTAATGCGTAAAACCTTCTCCGTGTGATAAGAGGCTTTGCTCAGTAGTGGGCATTTATAGGCTGTTGATGATGATGATTTTACTTTTGTCAGATAACATACTTAAGTGAAAGAGTAGCGTAAAATACCACCACTTATTCATCAACCTCTGCCTTCTCGAGCCGAGTGGTCGCAAGTGCGAGTACCGGGTTTTCCGGGTCGAGCAAATTATTACTTGTTTTTTTTAAATTCTCAGTAATAGCGAGGAGTCTGGAATGGCACCCGGTATATGGCAATATGCTCAGCCCCTATTACATGGGACTCATAACATAAATAGTGAAAAGTGACATTGTATAGTGGCATTAAGTGCCGTAATATGCACCTCTGCCTACTCATCCGGGAATAAAAGGCTTGATGTTATGTTATGTTATTCGCCAATCCCATTCTTCATGCCACAAGAACTGATTAAGAAATTTATATATTTGATAGACTGTCTGATGGACCTGAATCTTTTAAACTGTAAATTTACTACCTTACTGCCGTACATCAATGGTGTGGCTAACCCTGTAGAGAAGACCTGTGTATAGAATCCAACAAAGGAGTACCACGTTAATGTCGAGGTATAAAGTAACAAAATTCATACTAAGAAAGAGTTCTTTGAAATTCAAGCTTTTACTCAAAATGGGTGCCTTAGTGACCCACTGAACACTTTAATTACACTGAAAGGGTTAAAAATGATATTTAATTTCGTTAGACGAAATCCAAAAAAGCGTAAATAAGGTCGGGAAAGCGAAATTATTCTTCATTAAATTTAAGTGAGTAAATTAATTTCATTAAACCTTTTTAACGATCTTGAGTGGTGCATTGAAACGAGAAATAAAGGTAAAAAGGAGGTAGAATAAGGACCACGGTTTTTAAAAGCAAAGAACCTTCAAGTATCCTTCGATTAATAAAAGACTGAAGATTTTTGTGCTATCTTTGTTAATGTAATAATTTGTGTAATCTTATTCTTTTTTTATAGGATAAGCCGGTAAACGAGCAGACGGATCACTTGATGGTAAGCAATCGGAGTCACCCACCAGCCACCCAAAACACCAGAGGCGTTACTTCCAAGTACGGTACCGGCCCTTTGGGGTTTACGAATTTGAGGAATGTCGGGCATTCAGGAATGTTTAGATTGGGGAATGGGGGGAGGGATATTTGGGGCTCCGATAACCTCAATCACACTACGAATCACAACACAAGCGTTATTTCACGTCGGTTTTCTGTAAGACCGTTGTATCACTCCGGTCGAGCTGGCCCATTCAAGCATGGCTCTCCCACACTTAGATCTCTACTTATAGGCAGCCGTCATTGAAGTACTCAGGGGAGAACCTATGATCAGCAATAGTCATCTTTTTGCTGACTTTTATAATGTTAGGCTGTTGTATGTCAAACGTACACTATTTAACCGACTTGAAAAAAAGGGTGTGCTCAGTTTGACCTGTATGTATGTTTGTGCGCAATTATCTCGCGATTGGCTGAAGAGATTAGATGCGGTTTTCAGAAATGTTTTTGTTGCACTTAAGAGAAGGCTAGGCTTAGTAGGTCTATTATTTAACCGACTTAAAAAAAGAGGGTTTGAGGACGGTTGTTTTAAATGTAGCTTATAAAATAAATTTTTTTCTACTTTTCTGGTGATGTCACGATAAAATGATGATGATAATGACAAAAGTTTTATTTTCTTTCCAGATTCTGGCAACATTTCCCTGGAGTCAGCATTCTGCGCGTTGATGGCACCGTCTCCTCTTCTAGAACTCAGCAGTATATTCTTCTTCTTCGTCCCTGCGATTCTCATTCTCTGCTTATACGCGAGAATGGGGTATCATATAAGGTACACCTTGTTAGTATTGTTCATTTATTACTTTTTAGTTTTAAGAAAACTTAACTTTAGTTTTACAGCGGATTATTTTTTGCATATTTTAAGAAAAACAAAGATGCCTCACATTGATTCGTGTGTATATTTTTGAAAATTGTTATTATAGCTTTGACTACCAATGGAAAAAGCAATTCCTTGGCGGTTGGCATTGGTTGGCGGTTGTAGGCAATACGGTATTTAACAACTAGTCAAATTTAATACTTCTATCGAAACGTCAAAAACGTATTGTTCTATGAATTTTGTACGAAAATATGACGTCATCATATTTTCGAGTCACACACGTATTTTTGAAACAAAATGCTAGAATTAATCGAAAATGAAGTGTATTCATATCATCATCATCATATCAGCCACAGGACGTCCACTGCTGAACATAGGCCTCCCCCAATGACTTCCAGATAGGCCGGTTGGAAGCGACCTGCATCCAGCGGTTCCCCGCGACCTTAATGAGATCGTCTGTCCACCTTGCGGATGGACGTCCTACGCTGCGCTTGCCGGTACGTGCCTCCACTCGAGAACCTTTCTGCCCCAGCGGCCGTCGGTTCTCCGCGCTATGTGCCCTGCCCACTGCCACTTCAACTTGCTAATCCGCTGGGCTATGTCGGCGACCTTTGTTCGTTTGCGGATTTCCTCGTTTTTTAACCGATCTCGCAAAGAAACTCCGAGCATAGCCCTTTCCATAGCGCGCTGAGCGACCTTGAACTACTTTATAAGGCCCACAGTGAGAGTCCACGTTTCTGTTCCATAGTTCATCATTGGTAACACACACTGATTATAGACTTTCGTCTTGAGGCACTGAGGTATGTTGGACGAGAAGATGTTGCATAGTTTCCCGAACGCTGCCCATCCAAGTTGGATTCGACGATTGACCTCTTTCTCGAAATTGGACCTACCTAGCTGGATCACTTGTCCTAGGTATATATATTCGTCAACAATTTCGAGGGTAGAGCTCCCGTGTGTATTATAAAATCAATCAATGAAAGTGTAATCATTTTTTTAAATTTTATTGGTTTGAAAAATCAAAATAATTTATTTTTGACCCAGGAAAATATCTAATTCCTCCGCTAAAGTCGGCTACCGGTGACCCCTATGGCGTTAAACGTGTTAATTGAAAGATTTGTGAGGCGTAGTAATAATGTGTACCTACTGTAGTAACACATAATATATCGCATTTAACACAGAATTGTCTACTTTATGTCTAGATTCATAAACACGATATTCCTTCATTTATTAGATCGTTTTATAACCTTAATTCATATTAGTTATTGTTATGTACTCACGTCGTCGCCGTCCTTTTGAGAGACTTATTGCTGACAAAGATTTATTATTTAATTAGCGACCCGCCCCGGCTTCACACGGGTGCAATAGGCATGTATTATACATATAAACCGTCCTTAAGAATCACTCTATCTATAAAAAAAAACTGCATCCAAACTCGTTGTCTAGTTTTAAAGATCTAAGCATACATAGGGACAGACAGACGGCGGATAGCGACTTTGTTTTATACTATGTAGTGATAATTAGGTAGATAGGTAGGTATGAACATAATGTAACATATGACAACTTTATAAATAAACTGCTAGTAGTAAGAAATACTTATACCTCTGAGGTATAATACGTATTAAGTGCTCCTAAATCATAAATTACACCCTTTAACTCATGTTAACAGAATTTATTACAACATTATTTTCTTACGCCATCTATTTATTATTACAGTGTAATAGATATACTACTTTTCTAGACATATTAGAACATATACTACAGTCCGACAGAATTACCTGAAGAAAATCGTGGTTAAATGACCATTTTTGTTTTAGTTTTTGACGTTACATTATTTGGAATAAGTTTTTAATATTGCCGTTCTAAATATGTGTAATATTGTGTAATAAAATATTGTGTTTCTAAATATGTACACTACAGATGTTGTATTTTAACAGTTTCATATAAGTCTTGACGCAAAAATAAATTTAGTCGGAAAGTAAAAGTCTAGGGATATAGTTGAAATTCGCATTACCTAAGATCGTTTTGTCGTTTGCCGTCTAGGAAGCCTGAGTAATTGCATAATAATGGCTTTTGTATTACTGTTTAGAATAAATTTAAATAACGAAACAGTTTTTATAGATGCTGTTTGATTACCTCTTTAATTTAATAGTACCTCTAGATACTGCGATACTTAGTTTAGTTCAGTGCGATTGAAATTTATAACCGGCTTTTGGTAATAACCTTGCTTATTGCCTACAGTTTAAACTAAACTATTATTCATGTACTAAAATTATGTACTAAGTCCAGAACAAATTAAGCAACAAATATAAATTATTTTAGCACTCCATTTAACTATCACCCCTCGTTCTGATCGTCATATCTTCATTATTTACTACACAAAATATTAAAAGGGTCATTTACAAATCAGTCATCGGTCCGTTCGGATAGCATTTTCATGTACTATTGTATTTGTTATATAATTTGTCAATGTCGAATGTTCTGTACTAGAAATAACGAATTTCTGGACATGTTCCCTCTTAATATTAGATTGGATTTGTTTGTATATAAAAATGTAGTAGATTTTTTGTGTTCCTATCATAATATTATGATTATAACCATGAAACTTTCTTTGTGTCATTTAAATAAATATATAAATGAAATTAATAACTACATAAATATTTACAACTCAAAATTAACTACAACTAATTTCTTTTTCTTTGTGTTATCCAACTGTTATTGTTCCGGGTCTGGTGTGATGTGTCATCTGTAGGTAGTGGTTAAAAAGTACACAAACCATATCAATTTATAATATGCTAACCTTAACTACCTAACTTAAGACCTTCTTAAGTTTTACTAGATTTAATGGTTTATGGTTTAAAGGCGGCTTTACACATTGTGTGCGCAGGCCCGCGCTTACGATGGCCGAAGATCGTTGGCCCAATGTGTAGAGCCACCTTCAATAACTTTTTCTGATAGCCGTTACGGGAGCAAGCAAGATCATAATTATAAAATGTTACACGGCCTACATAAATAACTGTCTCGTTGGCCGAGTGGTCGCAAGTGCGACTTCCGGATAAGGGGTCTCGGGTTCGATTTCCGGGATGGGTAAAGTATTACAGGGTTTTAAAAGAAATCTCAGTAGTAGCACGGAGTCTGGAATTGTGTCCGGTATATGACATTGTACAGTGGCATTAAGTGCCGTAATGTGCACATCTGCCTACCCCGTCGGGTATAAAAAGGCGGGATGTTATGGGTAAATGTTACAAATGAAACACCTGGCTCGATTCAGTACTTACCCCAAATCTAGTTGGAGTAGGTGTTAGGTGAAAAAAGTCACTAAATGAACTATAACACAAATTAAACCTAAGCATTTTTTGTCCGACATGACCTACCTATGTTTGGTTTTTATTTAGCTGTCTGGCTGTGATAAGCGTAGGTACCTATTATATACCTTATAATTTAGGAGACTCGTTCCAAAAATGATTAGTATCTATTTTAATTGCTCAATTAATTCGTTGCTTGCTTCTTGCTCACACCATTAACGCTTCTCTGCATCACCCAAAGGTCAGACTGGGAGGAAATGCCTGCGGCATTAAGTCCATCTTATGTACACTTTGTGCATGAAGTTTAAATAAATAAATAAATAAATTACCTATTACACATTTTTAAGTACCATTTTATAAATTACAAAGTTTTAAGTACATATTTAATGTTATAAACGTAACATAATTATGTACGTATATGGTACGTGGTCACAGGAGCTAAATCTATTGCCTTACGCCAGGCTCAATTTGAGACTTCCTGTTAATGACTGTACTTACTGAGAAAGTGGGTGTATTTTCATATAACAAAGAAGTCCTAAGTAAACGTAGCTACATAACATAAGATAACATAAATAACTGCCTCACAACATTATGAGTCCCATGTAATAGGGGGTGAGCCTATTGCCATAAACCGGGCACAATTTCAGATTACGTGCTACAATTGAGATTTTTTTTAAAAACCCCGTTTTACTTTGCCCGACCTGGGAATCGAACCCGAGACCCCTTGCCCGGCAGTCACATCAGCGACCACTTGGCCAACGAGGCAGTAAACGTAGCTGTAGGTATAATAACAAGAAGGCTTTTTTTTTTAAGGAGGGGAAATCATCGAATGACTTCTCCCGCCTGGGTGAGGCGGGAGGGAGTGTCAGACTCTTACTGACTAAAAACCACCCCGTTCCTTCTCCTGCACGTCGAGCCGGAGCCCCGGTTACCCGTTAGGTTCTCCGCGACTCCGAATCGGCATCGGCCGTATTGGGCCCCATCTGTGGTGGTCTGATGGCTCTTTGAGGCGCGCGCGGAACGCGACGCGCCGTACGCTCGGGTCTGTTTCTGGTCGGACGGGGAGCCACCCATGCTCGCCGTCCGCAGGCCCGCGCTTACGGTGGCCGGAGATCGTCTCGCGATCCCCGACGCCCGGTGTGTCCTTCGCGATGGCTGGGTTGCGAGGAGGCAGCGCTTCGCTGCCTCACGCGTCCCGCCTCCTCCTTAGCTAGCATGACTGCTTCGCAAAAGGAGGAGACGGCATCCCAGTCCCCCTCGCTCCGCATCATGGCCTGCACTAGGCCCGGACGCGAGAGGTCGCCATCGCCGATCACTTCCCTGAGGACACGGCGGTGCTCAGCCCACGAAGGGCATTCTCCCACCGTATGTTCCACCGTGTCCTCAGAGCGGTCCTCGCAGTGATGACACCCGGGCGTTTCCTCCTGCCCCATCAGACACAGGTACCTCCCGAAACTTCCATGTCCGGTGAGGACCTGCGTCAGGGGGTAGGTGAGGACGCCGTAGCGTCTCTCAAGCCACTTCTCAATTGGCTAACAATTATAAGTATAATAAACCTTTTCTCTTCGATCAACAATAACAACTATTTTTGATCGAAGCCTTTTCTAAAATAAATATTCTACAGGTCGTTAATAAGTTATCTAACTATGGTTCTATAATGTTTTAACTTGATGCTTTTGTTCGAATATTTATTAACCTTCTGCAACGGGGTCTAGAAAAGGTCCACCACTATCACATGAGACTCTTGAAACGATGTATCTATGTTAACTCTGATGTGTGTTACCCATCCCTTTTGGAATAAGAAAAAACGTGTTGGAATGGAACCAACGTACAATTTTCCCCGTAGCTCAATTCTCCACTTCCTAGAAAACAACGTTTCGAGGTCTGCATGTAAAAAACCTGTTGAATATTCATTCTGGGAAGAACATACCTATGTCTCTCCTTTTAAAATGTATGCTCACAAAAAATATAAAAAGTAATTTTATCTCTGTGACAGAGTACTAAGTTGAAAGCTTCCTGCCTCGTACAGCAAAACTATGGAATGATCTGTCGTCGGCGATATTTCCGAACCGATACGACCTTCAAACTTTCAAGAAAAGAACGTATTCCTTTTTAATAGGCCGCCAACGCACCTGTCAGTCCTCTGGTGTTGCGGGTGTCTGCTCGTTAGCCTCCCAATCCATAAAAAAAAAATCATTCAATTAAACGTTATACGCTGAGCCAATAAATAAGTCAAAATCATTTATTTCATTAATACCAGAAATATACTTTTGAACGTCAACAAAAATTTAAAGTGAAGCTATTTGCAATATTCATTCCAATGTGTTTCCTATGGAGAAGAACGAGTAAGAAACTCCATAGGTTACCCCTTTTCAATCAGGTTCACAATACAATTCTCTAGTTACATAATTTTGTTGGTTTGATTGAGCGAGAACAATGTAACACCACAATGATGACGCGCGATATTATATTCATATGTGGTAGGTATCTGAGATAGTTTCTTGCGAATGTCGTTGATATCAATGTTACTTTATTATAGTATTATAGTATAGTATTATAAATTAACTGTTAATTACATATATTTGTGGAAAATGACTGCACGGTTGGTGCGGTGGCTGGGCGACCGGCTGCCGTGCAACGTGTCGCGGGTTCGATTCCCGCACGGAACAACACTTTGTGTGATCCACAAATTGTTGTTCCGGGTCTGGGTGTCATTGTGTATGTGAACTTGTATGTTTGTAAACGCACCCACGACACAGGAGAAAATCCTAGTGTGGGGCAACGTTTAAAAAAAAAAAAATATTGTGTAAAAGAGTGTGTCTGGTTCAAAAGACGCGTTATTGTTATTTTACTGGATAACTTGTGTAAAAGTGTGCTGTACCTACATTGTAAAGAGAAAAAATAAACTGTGAGTATTATAAAAATCTAATTTAAAGCCTTAAAATAGGTGCGTTAGCCTCATTTTTATTATGTATATAATATATAAAGCCTATTGCTATTTACTGTATACAATCACAATCCTAAACTCCATGATATGTCGCGGAGAACCTAACGAGTAACCGGGGCTCCGGCTCGACGTGCAGGAGAAGGAACGAGGTGGTTTTTAGTCAGTAAGAGTCTGACACTAGGCGGGAGCAGTCATTCGATGATTTTCCCCCCTTAAGAAAAAAGGCTCATTTTTATATCATGTTTCTTGTAAACTGACCGTGTCTATTTTATAATGACTGTTTTTCATGGTAATAGAGAAATTATAAAAAAATCAAAATGTAACACCAAAATCCAGTCAAAGAGTCTTTAATCTGTGTCGAAGGTTTCACTTTCCCGCTTAGTGAATATTTTTAAATAAAAACGTTGTCACCAGGGAAAGCAAATTACCTGCTATTAATATCTCAACTTGCCACGCTTTCCGTCACTTTAAGCTAAATTCTGACTGCGTCAAGTCATTCCACGTTACGTACTATTTATTTTATTTATTTATTAACACTTCTGTATAACAAGCATACGATGGCGGAATTAATGCCGGGTGGCATTCTCTAACAGTCAACCATGGGGTGATGCAGAGATGAACGGCGAGCATGAGTGGCTCCCCGTCCGACCAGAAACAGACCCGAGCGTACGGCGCGTCGCGTTCCGCGCGCGCCTCAAAGAGCCATCAGACCACCACAGATGGGGCCCAATACGGCCGATGCCGATTCGGAGTCGCGGAGAACCTAACGGGTAACCGGGGCTCCGGCTCGACGTGCAGGAGAAGGAACGGGGTGGTTTTTAGTCAGTAAGAGTCTGACACTCCCTCCCGCCTCACCCAGGCGGGAGCAGTCATTCGATGATTTTCCCCACTTTAAAAAAAAAAAAAATGGTTGGCTAGTAGAGAATGCCATCCGGCATTAAGCCCGCCATTGTACCTATACAGATTTTTACATAAAGTGCTAAAATAAATAAATAAATAAATTGAAGTTAAAATCAAAGTCAAAATCATTATTTCAAATAGACCAGGAAGCCACTTTTGAACGTCAACAACAAAGTTTAGAATTGAAGCTAGTTGCTCATTTCTATGGAGAAGAACGAGAATGAAACTCCTTATCAAGAATTAGAAAACGTTCCATATAAGCGTGTGTGTTTAAGGTATATTTTCTTCGTAGAAAGAAACCATTAGTTTTTGTTTATCTAAAGGATATATGATATTGGGAGGATTTTCTTATCTTTTCTATATTATATTTTATTTTCGATATTTTTATGGAAGGCCCCCAAAACTCCAAGAAGGACCCGGTGAAGATTAATTCGATTACAAAAGAGCTCATAGCTCATCTAAAAGAAAAAATCACACGTAGAATATACATTCTCGCCAGTTAGGAGCCATATTTGATGACTGTCAAGTTTACACCATAATAGAATAAGATTAGAGTACTTTATTGTTTGCAGGTCTGGTAAAACATGGAAAACCTTTAGTTGAGCAACGTTAAGCTCTTGCACGTGCTCTTAACAACATTTTAGTTTATTTCTAACTCTTTATAATAGTTTTTACATGGTAAGGAGTAAACAAGAGGTATTTCATTAACAAATATTATGGAATATTATAGAAATCAAAATTCTACATAACAATGTAAGCAGTTTTAATTAGCAGAGTTAAAGATGTTATCGCAAATTCAAATTTTTCTTTGTAATTAACACAACTTCCGTACCTACTATGAGAGACTAACTTTGTGTTTACAAACATACAATTATCACATACACAGCCAGACCTGAAATAACAATTTGTGGATGACATAAAGAGTTGCTTCGTCCGGGAATTGTACCCGCTATATTTTGCGTGGCAGCCGGTTGCCCGCGCTAACCGTGCAGACAAAACTCATTTACATATAGTGGGACATACATATTTCACTATTTTTTTTTCTATTTATCATATGATAAGACTAAGAAAGCTTAACTGTCATTTGTTCTAAGTATAAGTAATTATTTTTTTTAGATTTCAATATAGTATTAAATAAATGTGTAAATGTAAATATAGGGGATGAGCCAATTGCCATACACTGAATATCATACCAATCTCCATGCGTGAACAAGTTTAATATTATAACATTCATTGCTCGATAGAGTTTCGACACACGAGACGACTTCCATTCCCTGTCAAAAACAATTTGTGGTTAATAAAAAACTGAAATGTTTATCGCTAATCATGTGTCAAGAGCTTAAGTTACACGTCTAGACTGGAATGGAAGAGGGAACTTAATTCAAACACATTCAAATCAACTTGAGACGTATTTCAATAGTCTATAGAGGTGAATGTCCTTTATATAGATTGTGAGTTATAAATGACTACGCTCATTTGTAGAGTATTGATGAAAATAGGAATATATACCAAGTCACTATGTGGTAGAGGCTTTTTCAATTAACATATAAGCATAATTACTTGCATTGAGATCGAGTTTAATCTAGATCGTTTATAAGTACTCTATTAGTTTACACCTTTTTGTACTAATTTGTGTTATATTGCGTTTCGTGGTTTTAATGAGCGGTATATTTATCGCAACAATCATTAAAACATAAAATGTATTATCGATGATATTAATTTAATTCATTTCAATGACCTTTGCATTTGATTAATCAAATGCACCTTCAGGATTCTGTTACTCCAAACTCAAAGTTAAAATCATTTATTTCAATAAGACCCTTTGACACTTTAGCACGTTAAAATTAATTAAAAAGTGCCGGTCTATTCCAATTAGTTGATCTATTAAACTGTGTATATGTTGGAAATAACACGCTTCAGACACTGCGAATATTGGTAAGTAATTTTGTAATAAAAACTGCGAAGATAGATAAATCAAAAGTAAAGACTAAAAAGATAATAGGCAGGTTCTTTACTGAAGCATCATTAACCTGAACTGAAATCAAATAAATGATTTTTAAATCTAACTTTATCATTGTTAAATAGTGTAGACTGTAGATAATCTAAGTATAGGGATTAATTCTCATTCGGGTTACAACAATGACTCAAACTCAAACTCAAAAGCATTTATTTCAATTAAACCATAATTTGGTACTTTTGAAACGTCAACAAATATGAGATATATAATAGTCTGTCAGTCTGTCCGTCAGTGAAGCTAGGCGCTCGTTCCAAAATATCGATTCGAGTGGAGAAGAACGAGCAAAAAACTCCATTCGTTACTCTTTTAAAAAAAGTCTGTTTTACATTGCTCTGATACATATTCCAATATTGTACACACATGTGAGAATAATGTAAAGACATACCTGACGCAACATACAAATAACAGAACATACTAAAATAGAAAAAAAATACAAAACCAAGAGAAAACAAATATAATGGCAATCAATCAACTTAATTTAGATTTCACACAAACAGACAAATATCTTAAATCTTTTGTATTTAATACGAAGTACAACTCTGTGTATCCAGCTTAATATACAACTGAAGACAAGGTAATATAAATTTAGTTTGTTTACCAAATATTTATTTACGAAGTATGTAAGTATTTACAATTAAGTCTTTAATGTATTGCAAAGAACAATATTTTTGTTTTTGTTGTTAATTTATTTGGGTACCTACCGTTAATTTGTTTATGCATTAAAGAAAGGAATCTTAAATGGCGGCTTTTTTTTTTTTTTTTTTAAGGGGGGAAAATCATCGAATGACTGCCCCCGCCTGGGTGAGGCGGGAGGGAGTGTCAGACTCTTACTGACTAAAAACCACCCCGTTCCTTCTCCTGCACGTCGAGCCGGAGCCCCGGTTACCCGTTAGGTTCTCCGCGACTCCGAATCGGCATCGGCCCTATTGGGCCCCATCTGTGGTGGTCTGATGGCTCTTTGAGGCGCGCGCGGAACGCGACGCGCCGTACGCTCGGGTCTGTTTCTGGTCGGACGGGGAGCCACCCATGCTCGCCGTCCGCAGGCCCGCGCTTACGGTGGCCGGAGATCGTCTCGCGATCCCCGACGCCCGGTGTGTCCTTCGCGATGGCTGGGTTGCGAGGAGGCAGCGCTTCGCTGCCTCACGCGTCCCGCCTCCTCCTTAGCTAGCATCACTGCTTCGCAAAAGGAGGAGACGGCATCCCAGTCCCCCTCGCTCCGCATCATGGCCTGCACTAGGCCCGGACGCGAGAGGTCGCCATCGCCGATCACTTCCCTGAGGACACGGCGGTGCTCAGCCCACGAAGGGCATTCTCCCACCGTGTGTTCCACCGTGTCCTCAGGGCGGTCCTCGCAGTGATGACACCCGGGCGTTTCCTCCCGCCCCATCAGACACAGGTACCTCCCGAAACTTCCATGTCCGGTGAGGACCTGCGTCAGGCGGTAGGTGAGGACGCCGTAGCGTCTCTCAAGCCACTCCTCAAAGAGGGGACTTACCGCTGCGATGGCAGCGAGCCCAGCCCTCGGTTGCGACAGTCGTTGCTGCCATTCCGCCATGAGATCGCGCCGGAGCTCATCCCGCCACGCACCTATTTGGCGCGGCAGCGGGGTTTCGCCCCGGCGACGTGCCTCCGCGCGCATGCCGTACACGCGCGCGAGCACCTTCGCCTCCAGATCCCACGGCGGTAATCCGGCAAGGAGGTTCGCCGACTCCCCAGAGATCATGCGGTATCCGCGGATCATTCGGATCGCCATGACCCTCTGTGCCATGAGCAGCGTCCGAGCGGGACGCCGCAACAGGTTTGGCGCCCAAACAGGGGCGCCGTAGAGGGCCATGGACCGCACGACCCCGGCGTATAACCTCCGGCAGGAGGCGTTTGGCCCCCGAGGTTGGGGAGGATGCGTTTAAACGCAGCCCCCGTCCTCTCCAACTTTGGGGCCAAACGTCGGAAGTGTTCTATGAAGTTCCACCGACTGTCGAGGACGAGTCCTAGGTACTTCATCGTCGTCTCGACGTCGATGGTAACTCCTCCCGCCGTTATTTGGGACCCACCCGGAGGAGGCGCGTTCCCGCGGCCATGAAAACACATGGCCTCGGACTTGTGGAGCGCCACCTCGAGTCCCAACTGCCGGATTCTCTCAACGACTGTCGCAACCGCTGTCGCCATTAAGTCGGCCGCCGCCTGGTGTGACCTCCCGTGCGCTAGCACCAGCGTATCGTCGGCGTAGCATATTGTGCTAACGCCGTTCGGGAGGTCGGTGCGCAGCACCCAGTCATAGCCGATGTTCCACAGGAGCGGCCCCAGAACCGAACCCTGTGGAACACCGCGTGACATCTCTCGCCGGTTCCACTCGCCCCGGTGACCGGGGTAGCTGACGGACCTGTCCGTCAGGTAAGCCTCGATTACACGACGGAGGTAGGTAGGCACCCGATGATATCGGAGTGCCTCCAAGATGCAGCTCCAGGGCAGGGAGTTGAAGGCGTTGGCGATGTCCAGAGACACCGCCACTACGACCTTACCCCTGGACACTGCAGTCCCCGTCGTGAGGTCTCTAACGCGCATGATGGCGTCCACCGTGGAGCGCCCTCTGCGGAAGCCGAACTGGCCGTCCGACAAGTCCGGCCCAATGTCCGTCAGGTGCGCGATAAATGGCGGCTTGGACTTGCGTTGACAAGTAGTACAGTTAGCAAATAAAATTTCAGATCGAATATTTTTTTCAAAATAGAAATAATAAAAACATGATCAACAAGACAATAAGAAAAACACTTTTGAGGATCTTTATTATGATTTTGGTGGTATGAATAAAGAACGAATACTCATTATTAATACTATCTATGAGACGGTCCTTCATCGGGATTATTTTTATGTCTACGGTACCCGCGAGAGTGACGGCACTAGTGTGCAAGCGTGAAAACATGACAAGCACCATTTTAATGTTTTAATAGTTGCAATATGTACTGTGTTTTAAATCTGATTTTGAAACATTCAGATAGTAGGCTGCCTGCCTACTATACTACTAGGTATTACTTACTCAATATTTTTTATGCTTCAATTTATTAGGAATTTTTGAACACAGTTCATGCTAGTTCCATTGAAACTTAAACTTAGTAAATACACAGATATTTACATAGATAGGTAAATCACAGAAAAATCTCGCGAGATAAGATCGCGCCTTGAGTCCTTAGCCTCAGAATCAAACCAATATTTTGACATATTTACCACAAATTACTATGCAAATTACAAGTTATTTTTCGAAGTTCAACAGCAATACTGTTAAAAGTTTTCAAAGCAAATAAATTGATAGAAAGGTATACTTCGTCACTGAAATGCAAATGAAACCACTAAGAAATAAATATCAAAGCTAAAATGTAAATTGATCAATTCGAGACTTATTTACAAATTCATTCACACTTCTACACCTATTTTGATAGTTTATGGGTACACCAGCGGGTCAACATACTCCAATCTATCAATTTGGACTTTTTAATTTATATCAAAAGAACACAGTTAAACATCGAATAAAGAAGTTCAAAAGAAAGGAGGACATTCACCTGCTGCCATCTGTATAATGACCCCTGAAAGTAATTTATCAGGAAAAATACCAACACGTAGGTACAGAAGGGACTTAATTTCCGATATTTTCCTTATATTTTCCCATTTAATTATATCTAACGACTATCCGCAAGTCGTAAAAGGAAGGCGAGCGAACTTGTAATCTTGTTATAAGCTATTTTTTCTCTTTGGAACTTATTTCCGTTGAAAATTATGCGGGTGTTTGAATACTGAATCATTTCTGGATAAAGTAGGAAGGTACTATGGTAAAGTTTTGATTTTAAGCCAAGAATACACTAGGATTCAAATATCCCACGACATATATCGGCGACATGTCAAGCGAAGCCTGCCGATGTCGCCCGACATATTATAAGGCGACAACGCGTGCCTTATGTCCACAGTGATGTTGATGTTGCCAGACATGTTGACCAAAGTCTGGCAACGTCGCGCTACTTCACCCGACGTCGCTGGCGATTCGTGTCACAGGACATTTGTCCCTTAGTGTAACCTTGGTTTTATGCTGTGCTTGTTCTACTGAAGACATTCATACATAATATCTTTAGTTAGCTGAATATGATTTTTTGAGCCTCATTATCTATATCATTTTAGTCAAAAACCGCCCATTGCTGATCATATGCATTCCCCAATGACTCCAGATGACCCAGATGGAAGCAAAATAAATGTAGTTAATATTATTATTACACGCACATAAAAACCACAGACGAAAAATAATAGTATTGTTTTTATTTGATCTTGGCAACACAATGTAAATAATACGAATCGTAGAAATAGGAAAGAGATAAGTTTTCCGATTAAACAACCCAAGTAATTGTGCGAAAGTTGATATGGTTAGGATTAATTAGGTACAACCAATAATCATAAAAAACTGCTCACGGACATTCCCCCCAAAAGCCTTG
This sequence comes from Spodoptera picta, assembly GCA_038387885.1. Classification (NCBI taxonomy): domain Eukaryota; kingdom Metazoa; phylum Arthropoda; class Insecta; order Lepidoptera; family Noctuidae; genus Spodoptera; species Spodoptera picta. Next base: position 975,960 of record JAZHFQ010000308.1, read on the forward strand.
ATTTCCGGGTAGATACCGTTTGAAAAATGATATTCATCAAGAAGGCATTTATTGACATAGAGCCGAGAAAACATAGAATATGTTTCCTAGCTCAAAGCTTTTAGGTAATATTCTAGTACCAAATCAAGGAGTTGTTGCATTCATGATGAGCTTACACAAGTCATAAATATGTAAAGTACGTAACGATTTATGCATCCAGTGTAAACAACCCGTGATTTTCATCTGTAAGCATGGCTGTGGTTCTCCTCTAAACATACACACATACATAACACTGAACACACACACAGCAGCCTATAAGTGGCTACTGCTGACCAAAGGCACTCTCGCACGGAGAAGGTTTGAGCATTAATCACCACGCTTGCTTAATGCGGGTTAGCGATTTCAAACTTATAATTAGACATTATAAGCCCAGGTTTCCTCACAATGTTTTCCTTCACCCTTTGGCAGTGATGTCTGATAATCTTAGAAAGTACATGTAACTCGGTAAAAGCCACATTGGTACTTGCCGTTGGTAGGTTTCAAATCCGCACCCTCATGCATGAGAAGACACACCTCGACAATTTTTTATACATAAGAGTGGTTTACCCCACTCTTGGCAGACGAAGGTTGAACAAATAAAAGTTTCTGGTTGCCACCTGGTCTCCTCTGTTAAATTTGTTGTCGATTTATCAACATGACACCCACGGTAAGAGCAGGGTTGTTGACAAATAATGTATTCTAATTTGTCGTCATGCTGCCATAACTAAAGTTGTTAGAGTCTATTGATTTGGCCCTCTGGTCAATAACCTTGATGAATGGAAGCTCTCTCATCAATCAACTCATATTATCTGAATCAATCAATTTCTTTTTGTTTACATATTTTTGATACTCAGTGGCTTTGTCCAAATGTGCTAGGTGGACATAATTTCGTATATTATGTATGATATATTGCTCTTTATATCAATACTGAAGGAAATATACAGTTAAATATGTAGCATGTAATTGAAGTTATTTAATGGATACCTCTCTCTTTCGACCCGTTATAAGTATTATAGGTCTTAACACTGTCGTAATCATAGACAAATCTTTAACAACACTTATCCCAATCCACCCTTCAACTTGATTTACTATCAAGTTATTAATAGAATATTACTACTACAATTAGTTTGATAAATTCTATAGTAATAATATTGTTATGTAGTCCCTTTCTAGATGACTTCAATGTAAAAGTACACTTTGATTTGCCACCGAAATAATGTTATTGTAGAAGACAATATAGTTTTGCATTCAGTAGATACTTGTATGTTTATCTAGTCTTGCAGCGAACTGAAACAAATTTCTTTAAAATGTTCCAACAATTTTAATAATAAAATAGAAGCTACTTTTGGCACCTAATATTCTTTTTTTAGTTCTATTTGCGATTGACGACACAAGTACTGATTGATGTATTAGAATCAATCATTTTATCGCCCCCTTTACCAAAATAGATGTCCTAAAAGGTTCTGGTTGGGTAACTTTGTAGGTCACTTGAATATTCAGGTCCTAAGTATCTTTTATCATTTTTCAATCCTACTATAATTACTTACAGTGAATCGGAACGAGGTTAGAATTCGAATCGTCGCCCAAAAGAATTTCACTTACAATTTTAAAACGGTAAGTAATCGTAGAAGACTTGTCCTTATTATATTGGGCTAATGATACTTAAATGTACCCAATTTTGTATACAGTTATATCAAAATCACCATGCTATCAGAGAAAACTAACAGCTTTGATAGTATGTAAAATCCCCTTACACGTGCTGTTTTATTACACAACCCCATGGTAAATCCCACATGGTCCCTTTCTAAATAATTCCATGCATAACAGAATGATAATACTGAATCTTTCTTGTACACAGATCGACACGCGTCATGGAAAAAACGAAGATAGGCTTGCTAAATGGACACGTGCACGGCGAGACACGACAGGCGAAATCCAGAAAGGCAATCATACGAATGCTTGGTACGTACATTTAGACAAGAAATCTTTCTTCGCAAATTGAACTTGTGAACTTTATCTAGATTTTCTAAGGTTTTTTGTGACTAGAAACTTAGCTAATCTCAAGTTTGAAGCACTAAGCTAGTTCGTTCTATTCTAGTTTAAGACGAGTTGCATTCTTTTATGTAGACGTAGATTCTTTACGGTTTGCAGTTCAATTTACATAACTTCTTCAAATTGGTGTCGTCCGACTCTCTTTCATTTGAGTAGTTTAGTAAAACTTTTTGCTGCACTAACAACTGGGAAAATATTTAGTTTTTATTCTACTGTAGAATGATGATAGATGCAGCACTGCCCTCCCGCCTGCAAATATATGCTCAGCAGCGGAGATGCTTCATAAAACACACACACACGAAATATTTTCCCAGTCGTTAGTGTAGCATAGACTTCCGCAAAATAAAGCCTGATTCTTCTCTATAAACCTTTTGATATTAAGACTATTAATAGATGCAGATAGTTAGTTGGTATAATCATTGTGATTAGGTACACATCATCGAAGGGCGATAAAAGAAGCTGTCAACTCAAGCATTATTTATTTACGAAATCGGTTTAAGATATTCTTTTAAGTCTTTATTTCATTATACAATGAAGTTTTTATATCGCTGATCGTTACTAAAACACTCAATAACTGGCGCTGACTTATATTCGAAGTAATAAAACAAAATTCCAGGGTAGAAAGAATTTTATGACAGTACTTACATTTTTATGTAACATTTTATGTCCCTTGCTGAAACATATTGTACGAAGATATTAGGATAACTGAGTTTCGTACAAATCTTTTTGTGTGGATTCCTTGACTGACATTTTATTTCGGTGTAAGAGTGTACTAAGGGTATGAAAAGGCAGCAAACATTCAATCCAAAAAAAGTAAATAAAAACATTTTTTAGGTATTGTTCATTTGGATTTGAGACGGAATGAGTTTTTTTTTACCGTTGCCCCAAACTAGAATTTCCCCATGTGTCGTGGGTGCTTTTACAAACATACAAGTTCTTATACACACAGACCCGGAACAACAATTTGTGGATCACACAAAGAGTTGCCTCGTGCGGAAATCGACCTCGTGATGGGTTACGCGGCAGCCGGTTGCCCAGCCATGCCATTGACTTGCAGTTGACTAATCTATTCAATACTTCAGTAGTAACAATTTCTCCGTCGTGGTGGCCCGGAGGTTTAAGATGCCCGCTTTTCATTCATGAGGGTGCGGGTTCGAAACCTACCAACGGCAAGTACCAATGTGACTTTTTCCGAGTTATATGTACTTTATAAGATTATTCAGACACCACTGACAAACGGTGAAGGAAAACATCGTGAGGAAACCTGAGCTTGTAATTTCTAATTATAAGTTTGTAATCGCCAACCCGCATTGAGCAAGCGTGGTGATTAATGCTCAAACCTTCTTCTTGTGAGAAGAGGCTTTGCTCAGCAGTGGGCATTTATAGGCTGTTTATGATGAATGATGAATGATGAACAATTTCGCTAAGCTATCAGGGAACCGAACCTGAAGCCAAGTTTAGTATGAAAAAGATTGAAACAGGTTTAATGGTAGTTTATTTACAAACATAATGTTAAATAAATATAAATTAGTTACTACACAATTTTATATTTCAAAAACATTTAAGTGAATCCTTTTGATTTCTTGAAGTTGTTTACCAAGTTTATTTTTATGTGAACTATTTGCTATTTATGTTTAACGAAAAAATAAATATATAAACATGTAAACAAGTATGTTCTGTTTGTTGAAATATTTGTTATTTTTAGCTACTTGTGTTGAGAGCTTCTTATTAGACTTTGGTTACATGGTAGCTCATGTTACAGTATGTGTATAATTTAGCTTTTCATTTAATTTGTTGAATGTTGAGTGGTCGCCAGTATTATTACAGTTAGTCAACAATTTTTGTTGTTCTTTCTTTTTTATGCGATTAATGCCAACGAGCAGACTGGTCACGTGATGATAATTGATCAGTACATCCCAGTGACGGCCTCATTTGCTGAGTGGTCGCGTCAAGGGGTCTCGGGTTCGATTCCCGGGTCAGGCAAAGTCTTAATGGGTTTTTTAAAAAAAAATCACAGTAGTAGAGTCTGGAATTTTGCCCGGTGTATGGCAATAGGCACATCCCTTATTACATGGGACTCATAACATAAATGATGAAAAGTGGATAAAAGGCGTGATATTGTGTTATGTTATGTTATGTTATGTTTGCACAGTGCCCATGGACAATACTATTTTGGCGGGAAAAGGAGGGTAACCTCACGCACACGGCGAAAAACAACGACATGTTATTTAACACCAGTTTTTTAAAGCTGAGGTATCACTCCGGTCGACTCAGTCCTTTTGCGCTGAAGCATCTTAGGAAATGCAAATAGTAATAAATATGAAATTAGTAACAACTTCACTAAAATCAGTCTTGTAACCTTTGTATCTGTTTAGTAAGGACTAAGTTTCAGCCAGGATTTCCAATACACTGTAAAGTTTCAGTTCGAACTTGAGAAGGTTCTGTAGAACCGTGTAAACACTATGTACATATTTACAGCTATAGGTATTATATGCTTATGTATTTATCAGTTATCTTATATAATACATTTGCCAAAGACTGCTTTAAGTTAAGACTTATGAGTACTCGATCAACGATAATACTTATAACATAACATAACATAACGCCTTTTATCCCCGAAGAGGTAGGCAGAGGTGCACACAGAAGTAACACCCACTTTTCACTATTATGTTATGAGTCCCATGTAATAGTGGGTGAGCCTATTGCCATATACCGGGCACATTTCCAGACTCCGTGCTACTACTGAGAATTTTTTAAACCCAGTAATACTTTGCCCGACCCGGGAATCGAACCCGAGACCCCTTGCCCGGCAGTCGCACCTGCGACCACTCGGCCAACGAGGCAGTCAGGCAGGCTGGCAGATAATACTTATACTATTGAAATTTTAAAATTTCCAATACTTATAGATATCATGCAGTTTAATTGTGATTGTATACAGTAAATAGCAATTAATAAATATGAAATGTCAACAAGCGACAAGCCCACCACAACCTACAAAAATCATTGCAATTTCTGTAAGCCAGGATCTACAGTAAATACAACCAAAATATCACTGGAACACAAGTCAGGCGCGTCCCAGGGACATGAATAACTGTCTTGGATTCCAAAATGAAAGGAATCAGAAGATATTATTAGAGAAGAAAAAAACAATATGGCCATTATCTTACCCGATGGTAAGCGATGATGTTGTCAACGATAGAGCATATAGATAACCTATTCACTCTGGTCATGATGACACCCAGATTGTACCGTTGAGAAAGCACACGCTGACCTCTTATGACCCCTTATACTAGCGAAAAATGGTATAGTTACGATAAATACAAGCGCCTTTGCTCTTTGAAGATAAAAGAAACGATGTCACGTTAATCAAGATTTTGATGAGAAGAAAATATACCTCGAATAATAAAACATCAAATAAAAATATGTTTTTCTATCCTCAAGAGGATTATTCCTTTTTTGATATTCAAATGCTGCAACGTGTCTTCATTGTGTGTGATAACGTGACTGTCAACATTCTCTTAAAGGTAGATCTCTTATGATTAAATCAAATATGCAAAGGCAATAGTAATACTTAACAATGCTGAAAAATTGCGTAAATAGCTTTTCGTAGGTAATTATAATTTGATAGGACAAACAAAATTGTCATAAGGTGACACTTTTCACTGAGTTGTGATCATGCTTTAATTATTAGTAGTTTGTACTTTGCTTCTCCTGATTATTAGCCCCTGTCGATGCTTAACTCGTCGAGTACCGGTTTTGTAGACACAATTATAGAACAATAGGTTGTGGTCACCGGTGACCGTTTGGTGTTTGACAGTTTAAATCAATCAAGCGACGTTCTCGAATAATAAAGTAGTTCCTAAATATTTGAATGTCCTTCTGGTAGGTTAATTTAAAACATTACACATGTATCTTTTCTTTCCTCACAAAATTAAATACTTTCGACGATATATTAATTTGAAATATCGTAACGAACTCCCACTCCTAAACTTAACTCCATTTTATTTAAATATTGTAACTTTATACGAGAAAATAAAAAAATACGTGTCTAATATTTTTTCACTATCTAACTGACGGACTAATTAGAATTTCATTTTCATACCCTGGCAACCGCTCCATTACGTAACCCTTATTGTCTTGTAACACAGTAATGTGTCGCACAGTCTGGTCTACGACAACACCGCTTTACAACTAAACAATAAACTCATGAAAAATATAATTCATAACATTTGTTTTAAGTTTTGACAAACAAATTAATTGATGATCGGCTCAAGCTTTCGTCAGCAAGTAATTAATTTGTAAGTATTTTGTATACTACCTACTAAATCCTTTTTGGAAACAAACAACGGATATTTGTGAGCTGTGGAATCCAAAATGTAATCCAGCATTTAATAAATTAATTAACAATGTTGACCCGACAACCGGTAAGGGAATTAGGGTGGAATCAGTTGCGTATATAAAGTGAAATATTAAACTATAATTAAGTTATATATAGTATATAACTGTTTGGCAATACAGAATATACATAACTAGCTTTTGCCCGCAATGTTGCACGTGCTAGATTTGGAGTAAAACAATCAACTACAAACCGAAAATCCTGTCCTCGACGATGTGGTGTCCCTAGGACATTCTGAATCTCGAAACTTTATCAGACTTTCGACTTTTAGAAAGGTCTTTGTTTCCATCTGTTAGGACAATTATAATGCCATCTGTCCAAAGTTTACTTATTTGCACTAGTTAGTTATCTAATCGTAACAAGATAGTCTAAATCTTTATTTAGTCGCTCAAGCGAGCGTTATGTTTGATACTAAAATCTGAATTGGAGCACCGGGATATAAAGATAAACGTAGGTTTAACTGAAATCGTGTGTAAGAGTATTTTGTAAATATGTCACAAAATAAAATAATACTTTTTTATACTACGACAGTAGCAAAATCAGCACACGGCCCTCCTGATGGTAAGCGGTTACCGTGGTCTATGAACGCTTGCAACACTTGGGGCATTACATGCGTCTTGCCGACCCTTGCAAAAACCTATTCACTTCTTTCTTGAAGAACTTTTACATGAACGTTGGTATTTTTAAGCCAAATGAGACTAAACTCTGAGGTTGCAGTTGCTTTTAAAGTTCAGCAAGGCTTCTAAGCTTTTAAAATATATCAGAAGCTTAATAAGTTGTCGATAGTTTTAGAACGAAGAAGAAGTAGAAGTAGAAGTAGAAGTAGTTCTCAGAAGTAGGAACAAGATAATTTGTTCTCTTCAATAATAAGATGCATTGACCATATACAAAATTATCTACTTATTTATTGGTATCTTTATTGTATACCACATAAATTAAAAAATTACAAACTTCTGTAAATAAGGTGCAGTACAATCAACGGTCTTATCGCACAAGGCGACAATCTTTAGATGGAACCGTAATAGGGATTCTGAATGGATTATCCAGTGTACAAAGTAGTTTCGGTTTCGGTACATTTTAAATTCAAACTTATATATGAGATATGCTTCAAAAATCGTAAATTAAATGCGCGTCGATACAGTCATCCCGGCGCCATGAAAAGCAGGATTATTTATTCATGCAAATTGCAGACACCGTGTTTGTTTAACGAGATCAAGGTTGCTGGCTAAATTGTTGTTTTTTCTGCAGCTACCATAAGTTGGAAATTATTATAATGGCTCTAAAATGAAAGTTATATTACACTATTTATTATGTTAATGTTTAACCTACAAATCATAATTATTTTAGTTTCCTTCAATAATTTCAGTCCACATCAAATCGCAGCGTTATTTAAAAAAAGAACAAAGGGCTTAATTTGTTACATCATGTTACAAAAAAATTGTTACAGGAATTTTATTTTCCCATACATTTTAAAAAGTCGTAGAGGTATAATATGTACGTCGTTTGCTGAGATAACTAATAATTAAACTACCTACTAGAACTCTTGAAGTCACCCACACCAAAAACTAAATATAACTTACTTAAAACTAACTGACATTTGTGGCATGTTTGCTTATCCTGTTAACCCTAAACAAAATTTAAAATAATTTAGACCCTAAGGGTATAAAACTTACAAATTGATCGAAAATGTTAAAGCCACTAGGAGATTATGAAGGGTACAGGGTGTCTGACAGTTAGGCTAATCGACTATTCGGATCAAATTATTCTATTTGCGACGGAATTATTGTAAAGTAGAAGGGTTGGGTAGGATATCCGTAGTATGAATCAAACGAGAGTTAAATTTTAGAATATCATATCATATCAACGGACTTCGGCAGTTCACGTTTTTAGTCAAATTTCCATGGTGCTTGGCGACTGGGCTTCACCTAGTTGTACAGTCTCTTCTTTGTGCCTTTAGGCTTAATTCATTCTGTCTCCTGCAGTAATTCACCGAGGGAAGTGGAAACTATAGTTTTTTTTTCTTCTCCTCTTATAATATCTTCTGATTCACTTCGTCGCGGGAACCAAGACAGTTACTTATGTCCCTGGGACGCGCCGGACTTCAATGTTCCGGTGTTTTCATGGTTGTATCTACTGTAGATCCTGGCTTACAGGAGTTGCAGCGGTTATGGGAAGTTGTGGCGGGCTAGTCCCATTAGAAAAAGAAAAAAAAGTTCACTACTGTACCTATAGACCTCCTCTACCGTAAAATGGGGTGAATAGGGATCGAGAGGTGAATAGGGAGAGAAGATGGGTGAATCGATACTATGAAGAATTTTCTTATATCTATTCTCACCTCTTCTGTTCCTTTTCACCACTCAAACCCTATTCACTCTATTTTACCGTATCGACCTTAGCAGATGGGCTGGAAGTCCTAGCTTAAAGGGTGTCGGTTTGTCAGAGAGCGCTAATATTTAACCTTTACAATCTGTAGTCCCTTACCCATTTCTTAGGACACCTGACAACAAAAGTGAAGAGCTTGGAAAACAGAAAACAAGTTAACAATAATAAATTTTAATGAAACTTTGCTTCGTTATGAACTTATAACCCGCGGATTAAAATAACAAGTTTTGATGATCTAATCGTTTGATTATGAAACCAATTAACAATATTGAGTATTCAACGATATTTTGTTTCTAACTCCGCAACCATTTCGTGGAAATTACAATAAAGCCTAAAGGATTTCTCATAGGGTTCTTATCAAAGAGAGAATAGGATCCCTCTAGAGTTTTAGATAAACTAATCTTATTGTACCACTTACTAGTTGTTTATCTACTTCTGTTGAATAATTTAGAAATCCTTAGAGTGAGGACGGACCAAAGATGGCTGCCGTTACGGTTGATTACATGTCTCAGAAGTATTGTCCCATTTGTCAGTAATTTCTTAAGTTGCCCACAATCGTAGATGTTATATTGAAGTATGGTTAGGTTTGTGAAATTTTGAGGTTATCTAAAAATTAATTGATGTTTTATTTCACTATTTAATGTAAGTAACACAAAGCTGTGTCTGTAAATCGTTACTTGATTATCGTTATTGAACAAGCATAATAATATTACTGTCATCCGATTTAATCTTTTAATGAATTTACCGAGATACACAGCGAAAATACAATATAGAGTAATAGTGACGAATTTTTTTGCTCGGCAGGCGCATTTGTAATTCGACCAACAAAGGGGAGTATTTGACAAGCAACCAACTTATTTTTTAACCACTGTTATAAATTTAGGTAAAAACTATTCGTAACTTATATAAAACTATCACATCAATCTACGTAATAAATTGCAGTATTAATTAATTCTTTCTTATTTTTATTACCTCCACTCAAGTAACTTTTTCAACAGTTAAAAGCTTTCTCTCAAACTATTTTCGTTAAATTACGTATAATTAATTAACAGAAAAGGAGTGGGGTGGATGTTAAAAGGGTACTCAGTCTAGTCTGTAGACTTGATCAGAGTTTGATTACCTGTAGAAATTGTACACTCAGTCTAAGACAATAACTACTGTTATAATAAATGTGTTTGATTTTTAACAAAAGCCAAATAGTGACGATTTGTCTTTACTCCATCATTTTTTTTTTCCTTTAAACAACGTTGCCCATCACTTGGATTTTCTCCCGTATCGTGGGTGCATTTACAAACACAAGTTCACATACACATGACACCTAGACCCGGAAAAACAATTTGTGGATCACACAAAGAGTTGCTCCGGGCGGGAATAGAACCCAACCCACGGCACTAACCATGTTGTCAATCTTTATTTTCTTAATTAGTATGTTTTCAGCTAATTCATGTAACTGCTCGACGAGGAACTCGACAAGTTTCAAGCCATACTGCAGGCTCGTTTTCATGTGCAACATTCCGCGACATTTTCTTTATTTTCTTACCCAGTTAAATAGCTTGGCTAAAAGTACCTAAGTATAATGAGATAAGAATAAAGTTAGTGTTCTTATTTACAAATTGTAAATTATACTAATTTTACAGGAGAATTGTAACACCTTGAAATTAATGTATTAAGACATTGACGGCCAATAAAAAAACTGTTTAAAGTAAATCCTCCGCTAACGCCGGTCACCGGTGACCACCATGGCGTTTAATGTGTTAAAAATACATTAATTAACAAAAACTTTCACACTAAATTAAAACTTGAGTAATTAAAACGTTTTATAATAATTAAAACATACAAAATTAATTAGTTATGTTAATGAGTTTACAATTATGTTCTGTGTTCACATATATTTTGAGTACATAGGTTGCTGCACTGCTACCATATGTGTTTTCAATTAAATCCTACTGATTGGAAACCTGTCAAATACAAGCTTTATCTGCGCAATTACTCGATAATCTGATTAAACGTGACTCTATTATATTTCAAAATAAATGTTAATCATTCATATTTATTATGTGTGAACTTGAACAGGCAAATATTATATATTACATTCATTTTTAATCCCCAATGCAAAAAGTGGGCTGCTATAATTTTTATCTGTGTACCTGTTCGTGTGTCGGTTTGTGTAACCGTAGCTCCAGAATTAATGAATTGCTTGTTGGGTGTATTGAAGTCATTTATAGTAAAAACAATTTTAACTTAGAAGCCTATTGCTATCTACATACACAAACATAGGCTTTACAGGGTGCGTACTCTTGAAACCAAACTCAACATCAATGCAATTTCTAATAAAATTTCAATAATTATTAATTGTCAAAACTGTACAACCTCAATCGAAGCAGTTAAAATAGCATTCAGAGTACGGAATATAAAACTAAAATCAATATCATTTAGCCCATTCAATATCCACGCAATACGGATGCAATAGGCGCTAGATTTGCGACTCAAGAGTATGAAATTTCAGGATGTCAATATCGATCGATCGGAATTGGAATCAACAGTAAGCCCAGGTCCCTATTTTTAGAGTATACTTAAATGAACGACCGCGATGGTCGAAAAAATATCAGGTACTAAGTCAATTCAATATCGACCAAATGGTACTTAAATACGATTGGAAGAAGCCGATTTATGTGACATTCAAATGTAACTAATTTCGGTCTAAAGAGGATAATTAAGCGGTACCACAAAGGTGATACGGGTTCCAAAAATATATTAGGACTTGAAGAAATAGTCTCGAGTATGTGATAGATGTCTAACCCTTTTTCAAATCGTATTATAGAACTAAGTGATATATACTTAAAGTCCCTTTTTGCTTCTGCTGGCCTTTGCGTAGTGGAATGATTAGAAGATATATTTAGTCTAATGTTTTTCTACAAACACATTGAATAAATATCTGTTTTATAAAAACGTAGAGTAGAATACAAGTTTTATCAATGCTGTATCAGGTTTCTATGGAACGGTAAGACAGTAATTGTATGTCAAAATGTAAATCCTCTTAATTTCGACAAGATGTATGCATAATAATTAATTATCTATATAAAATTAACTTAAATCTCTTTGGTTACGTCGTAGACCTTCGTAGCAACGTAGCAGCGTAGTCTACGGCGTAGGCCGCTACGAAAATGTGATTAACTGTTTTTTTATTTATTAATAAAATTTTATAAGAACAGCTTTTTCCTAAGGGAAATACGTGATTAACTGGAATACTTGTACTGTGTAGTAAGTATGTTAGTAATATTAACGAACCTTAAAATTACTAACCCGAAATTTACTAACCGCCATCAAAAGTAATGAGCAAGATATTATGTCCACCTAAAGCTAATGTTTCTGTGATCATTTGAACTATTTAAGTCATTAATGCGGTAATTTTAGGGTCTATATCCCTAATTCGTCCTTTATACAATGTCTTAGTGCCTGCTTAACGGTCTTAAATGTAGTAAGCGAAGTCTGGAAGTTGTAAAATGTTTTAGAATACAATTTTAGAGAGCGATTAAAGTGAAAAGTAATGAGAACTGAAAATAGGTCACTTGGGATCGGAAAAATCTAAATATAAGAATACAAAAAACAATAATTTGTTAAGTATTTAATCCAGTGTTCATAGTTTAATTGATAGTTTTGCTACAAGTGCTATGGTTATCATAGACGTGCCTATAGCTAATATAAACATATTTTTGACATTTCTATTACGTTATATATATATATTTTTACGTTATACTAGCTTTGCGCCTGCGGTTTTCGCGTTGTAGGCAAAATAAAGGAAGTAACCTCTTATAAAAGTAATTGTTCAGCATTTGAATTTAATTTAAATCATAATGACATAACATCCCACCTTTTCTCCTCGAAGGGGTAGGCAGATACACATTACGGCACTTAATGCCACTGTAGACTGTAACACCCATTTTTTACTATTTATGTTATGAGCAATAGGGGTGACCCCATTGCCATATACCGGGCACAATTCGAAAGTCCGGACACAATTCGAGATACATAATTTTTAAAAACCCGGGAAATACTTTGCCCGACCCGAAAATTTAACCCGAGACCCCTTGCCCGGCAGTCGCACTTGCGACCACTCGGCCAACGAGGCGTTTAAATTAACGCTAATCGTATTTGAAAATGCGCCATTCTTTATAACGTAAAAGAAAGCCAATATTGAATAAGGATTTAATGAACAGAACTCGTACACAATCTTTAAGATACATAACATAACATAACATCACGCCTTTTATCCCCGAAGGGGTAGGCAGAGGTGCACACAGAAGTAACACCCACTTTTCACTATTTATGTTATGAGTCCCATGTAATTTTTTTTTTTTTTTAAGGGGCGAAAATCATCGAATGACTGCTCCCGCCTGGGTGAGGCGGGAGGGAGTGTCAGACTCTTACTGACTAAAAACCACCCCGTTCCTTCTCCTGCACGTCGAGCCGGAGCCCCGGTTACCCGTTAGGTTCTCCGCGACTCCGAATCGGCATCGGCCCTATTGGGCCCCATCTGTGGTGGTCTGATGGCTCTTTGAGGCGCGCGTGGAACGCGACGCGCCGTACGCTCGGGTCTGTTTCTGGTCGGACGGGGAGCCACCCATGCTCGCCGTCCGCAGGCCTGTGCTTACGGTGGCCGGAGATCGTCCCGCGATCCCCGACGCCCGGTGTGTCCTTCGCGATGGCTGGGTTGCGAGGAGGCTGCCTCACGCGTCCCGCCTCCTCCTTAGCTAGGATGACTGCTTCGCAAAAGGAGGAGACGGCATCCCAGTCCCCCTCGCTCCGCATCATGGCCTGCACTAGGCCCGGACGCGAGAGGTCGCCATCGCCGATCACTTCCCTGAGGACACGGCGGTGCTCAGCCCACGCAGGGCATTCCGCGACAGTGTGTTCCACCGTGTCCTCAGGGCGGTCCTCGCAGTGATGACACCCGGACGTTTCCTCCCGCCCCATCAGACACAGGTACCTCCCGAAACTCCTATGTCCGGTGAGGATCTGCGTCAGGCGGTAGGTGAGGACGCCGTAGCGTCTCTCAAGCCACTCCTCAAAGAGGGGACTTACCGCTGCGATGGCAGCGAGCCCAGCCCTCGGTTGCGACAGTCGTTGCTGCCATTCCGCCATGAGATCGCGCCGGAGCTCATCCCGCCACGCGCCTATCTGGCGCGGCAGCGGAGTTTCGCCCCGGCGACGTGCCTCCGCGCGCATGCTGTACACGCGCGCGAGCACCTTCGCCTCCAGATCCCACGGCGGTAATCCGGCAAGGAGGTTCGCCGACTCCCCAGAGATCGTGCGGTATCCGCGGATCATTCGGATCGCCATGACCCTCTGTGCCATGAGCAGCGTCAGAGCGGGACGCCGCAACAGGTTAGGCGCCCAAACAGGGGCGCCGTAGAGGGCCATGGACCCCACGACCCCGGCGTATAACCTCCGGCAGGAGGCGTTTGGCCCCCCGAGGTTGGGGAGGATGCGTTTAAACGCAGCCCCCGTCCTCTCCAACTTTGGAGCCAAACGTCGGAAGTGCTCTATGAAGTTCCACTGACTGTCGAGGACGAGTCCTAGGTACTTCATCGTCGTCTCGACGCCGATGGTAACTCCTCCCGCCGTTATTTGGGACCCACCCCCCCGCCGTTATTTGGGAGGTGGCACGTTCCCGCGGCCATGAAAACACATGGCCTCGGACTTGTGGAGCGCCACCTCGAGTCCCAACTGCCGGATTTTCTCAACGACTGTCGCAACCGCTGTCGCCATTAGATCGGCCGCCGCCTGGTGCGACCTCCCGTGCGCTAGCACCAGCGTGTCGTCGGCGTAGCATATTGTGCTAAAGCCGTTCGGGAGGTCGGTGCGCAGCACCCAGTCATAGCCGATGTTCCACAGGAGCGGCCCCAGAACCGAACCCTGTGGAACACCGCGTGACATCTCTCGCCGGTTCCACTCGCCCCGGTGACCGGGGTAGCTGACGGACCTGTCCGTCAGGTATGCCTCGATTACACGACGGAGGTAGGTAGGCACCCGATGATATCGGAGTGCCTCCAGGATGCAGCTCCAGGGCAGGGAGTTGAAGGCGATGTTCAGAGACACCGCCACTACGACCTTACCCCTGGACACTGCAGTCCCCGTCGTCCGGTCCCTAACGCGCATGATGGCGTCCACCGTGGAGCGCCCTCTGCGGAAGCCGAACTGGCCGTCCGACAGGTCCGGCCCAATGTCTGTCAGGTGCGCGACGAGGCGGTTCGAAATGATTCTTTCGAAGACTTTCCCCACCTCGTCGAGCAGCACTATGGGCCGGTATGCGGACGGAGAGTCCACAGGGCGCCCCGTCTTCCGCACGAGGACCAGTTTGCCCGCTTTCCAGAGAAGCGGGAACTGGCCTCTCTCCAAGCATGCGCTGTAGAGACCGATTAATCGAGGCCCGAGAGCCTCTGAGGCCAGGACCCATGCTTTGCCATGCAAGCCGTCGGGTCCTGGGGCGGTGTTCTTGGCGCCCATCCGGCGCACCGCCGCTCTCAGTTCTGCCTCGGTCACCTCTGGGACGATGTCGTCGTCGTCGTCGCTGTAGCCCGCGTCGGGCACCGCAGGGGGTGGAGTCATATACGGAGGGGTGAACCCCCTCCACAGTCGGGGGAACAGGGCGCTTATCACCTCCTCCAAGACCTCTGGCCGGAGACTCTGAGTGAGCGGGGGAGCCCAGGCGCGGAGTTTATCGCGCACCATCCGGTACGGGCGTCCCCACGGATCTCTGTCCAGAGTCCCCAGCATCTCTCGGCGGGCCTCCTCCTTGGCCCGCAATATCTCCGCCTTGAGGAGGGCCTTCGCCGCCCTGTATCCCTCGTATAACTCCGCCTCTCTCGCCTCCGCATTAGGAGGACGGATACGGCGCCTGCGGTGCCCAGGCCTGCACGATGGCGGCTTCCAGGAACAGCTCCCGGTCCAGCTGTTTCAGCGCCCAATGCAGACTACATGGGGCCTGTCTGACCGGCGGGTCTGCGGACTCGGCGGAGACGTCGAACCGGATATACCGGTGGTCGGAGTACGTCTCCACCTCCTCCATGACACGCCAGTCAACGATACGCGGTGACAGAGCAGGGCTGGCGAACGAAATGTCCACCACCGACTCGCCCTGCATCCGCACGCACGTGGGGACAGAACCCCGGTTCAGGGCCCAGTCTTCCACCATCCTACCCCAGACGTCGGTGAACCGGGAACCCCAAGCCAAGTTCTTGGCATTGAAGTCCCCGAGGACGAGCACGGGGAGGGAACGGAACCCGACGACGACGGTGACCAACTCCATCAAGGAGTTGTGGAACTCGGCGAGAGTTCGGTTCGGAGAGAAGTACACGCCCACCACAGCGAGCTCTCCGAACCGTGCTGCGACACAACCCCGACCTCTTTGAGCAGCCTCAAGAGTCGGGGTACCGGCGGCGGCCGATGATATGATGGTCACCGAGCCGTCCAGGTCCGTCACCCAGTGATCCCTGTGCGGGACGAAGTACGGCTCGGAGACCACGGCGACATTGATCAACCACTGCGCCATGCTCTGGAGCAGGAGATCCTGAGCAGCGGCGCAGTGGTTGACATTCGCCTGGAGGAGGCGGAATGGGGCCATTATTGGCAGTCCATCCCGACCTCCTCAGTGGCGGCAGCGGCGACTGCGGCGGCAGTGGCGGCGGCGGCGGAAACGACGGGGGCGGCGGAGTGCCTACTTTTGGCCTTGGCTTTGGCAGGAGGGGAGCAGCCCTTACTCCCGACCCGGTGATTGGCCGGCTTGCCAGCCGCCGCACATGCATTGCAGTGCAGCGGGGCGGTACACGAGCCAGCCTTGTGACCGGGCCGACCGCACCGGAAGCAACAGTCGCTGCGGTCCACCTCCGAGGTGCATTTAACGCTCACGTGTTCGCCCACGTGGCAGCGATAGCACCTCAGAGGCCGGGTCTCGAGCAGCTTGACCTGCGCCGAGACCCATCCCACCAAGAGCCTTTTGCCCTCCTTCAGCTTCTTGGCCGCTGTGACGGGGCAGCTCACCACCACCGTGCGCAGCCCCGAGTTGTCCGGACGGATGGTGCCCGCCTTGACCTGGTCAGCAGGGCACCCTCCCGTCCTGGCCACAGCGGCCACCACCTCACTCTCCGTGACGGAGTCGTCCAGGCCCAGAGTCCTGACATCCAGGCATTTGGTGGGCCTGGACACGCGGGCCTCGTCCGCACCGAGGCACGCCCTAAGCCTTTCAGCCAGGGCGTCAGCCGATGGGCCGCTGGTCGCGCCGGGGACCTCGAGAAGACGGGCTCCGGTAGCGGTCACCTTGACCGCGAACCCGTCCGGGGCCCCGAACTCCGCAGGAGTCACCGCCCCCTTTAATTTGGCGAGGACGTCGCCATATGTAACGACCCTGTTGAACGCCTCGGGCTGCAGTGTAATTACTACAGCCGCGGTCTTTGGGGCGAGGAGCAAGGCAGCAGCGCGTTTCTCCCTGCGCTGCTGCTGCCGTCGTTGCCGCTGCGCCTTTTTTCGGCGCTTCCGGCCCTCCTTGGCGACTCTCCTCGCCTTGCCGGCGATTTGCCACCCGCCGCCGTCCTCTGCTTGCGGGGCGGGTTCCGCCGCCGCCGCCGCAACCCCAGCCTGCCGGGCCGGAGTGCCCCTCCTCTTTTTGCGCCCAGCGGGCGCAGGCGCAGGCGCCGGCAGCGCAGCCTGGGTCCGCGCCGGCGGGGGCGCCAACGTCCTCGCCGGGGCAGCCGTTCGCACCTTTGCCGGCGGTTGGGAGCTGCGGCTAGCCTGACCCGAGGTCGAAGGCTTGGCCGCAGCGGCCGCATACGACCGCGGAACCGCGGGGGCGACCTGGCTCGCTGCGAGCGGGGGACGCAAGAGCCTGCCCTCCAGCACGTCAAAACGACGCTGGAAAGCGGCCATTTCCGCTCGCAGTAGCCCGACTACATCCGCTGAGGGCTGGGGGCGATTCTCACGAGCGGCGGCGAGCTCAGCCCTGGCCGTCCGCAGCTCGGCCACCAGAGCCGCATTGGAGGCCGCCAAGCGCGCCATCTCCCGCCGCATCTCCACCAGCTCCTGGTGCACTCCCTCAGCGGTGGGCACACCATACCGTTGCAAGGCCACCTTCATAATGGTGGCCTCTGCTGTTTTGAGGAGGGCGGTCCTGGCAGGCTGGTTTTTGGTCACAGCCAGCCTGCGGAGCTCCTCCATGACGACTTGGAGGAAGCCCCCGGGATCGCCCTCGCTCCCGGAACCGCGTTCGCCCTCCGACATGTCGACACCGGACATTTCCGCCGCGGAGGACTCTGAGCGGGCAGCGCTCGAAAGAGCTCTGCCCTCCGCAGCCAGCTGCTCGGCTGACTCCGCGCAGGCAGCTGGTGCCGGTTTCCGGCGACCGCTGTCCTTGCCACCTCTACCCCGCGCCGCCGTGGGGATCTTAAGGGGAGGCGCCTCCTGCGCGCCAGAGGACGGGGACAGAACGTCCTCCTCCAGTCTGGGACGCTTACACGTCCCCGTCACGCGACGGCGTGAGCTCTTCGAGCTCACGCTCAATCGCTCCGCCAGCGATGTGTCGGACTCAGAGTCCGACCCCCTCCGACTTGACTCCCGTGTGTGGGGCCACATTATAATGTTGAAAAAACATCTAGAAAATTGTATAATGTGGATTATACAATTTTCTAGATGTTTTTTTAATGTTATTTCAATATTCTATCTTATCATTTTACTACTAAAAGTACATCTTGAATGTTTACTCAGTAACAGTAAAGGTTTTAATCTATTCTGTAAACCCTTTTACCTGGAATTAATTGCTTAAATTAGCATAGGTGGGCGACGAATCCATTGACACATTGCTTAGGTATCTCTTCGGAGAAAACACGTCTGACATCATCCGTCGCTTTTCAATTTCTTCCGACTTACACGAATTGGGTAACTTCTAATTTCTAAAACAATAGGTCTAAAACTGACTGCCTCGTTGGCCGAGCGGTCGCAAGTGCGACTACCGGGCAAGGGGTCTCGGGTTCGATTCCCGGGTCAGGCAAAGTATTACTGGGTTTTTAAAAATCTCAGTAGTAGCACGGAGTCTGGAAATGTGCCCGTTATATGGCAATAGGCTCACCCCCTATTACATGGGACTCATAACATAAATAGTGAAAAGTGGGTGATACTTCTGTGTGCACCTCTGCCTACCCCTTATATAGGGGATAAAAGGCGTGATGTTATGTTATGTGTAATAGGTCTAAAATTAGAAACTATATTATAATGTGTAATCCTCAACTACACTGTCTGTACGTACTTATCTAAGTTATAGACATAACTGAGTCTTATCTAGTGTAGATTTTTATATTAGAAAGGATAAAAACGCTGATAGCCAATATACAGTTCATCCTAATTTTGTTTCTAAGATTTTACCCAATTCAGACTTATAACGACAGTTTTATGGGATAAGCCGATAAACGAGCAGGCAGATTACCTAATATTAAGTAATCGGCGCCGTCCAACGACACCCAAAACACCAGAGGCCTTACAAGTGCGTTACCGGCCTTTTGGGAATTCGTAATTTTAAGATTGTTAGGGATTCAAGGATTAGGGACATTGTGGCCTTCGATAACGTCACTTATGACGACAACAACAAAAATGTTGTTTCATGTCAGTTTTCTGTGAGGTATCACTCCGGTCGAGCCGGCCCGTTCGTGCCGAAAAATTAGATGAATACCTACGTACAGGCATTTTGTTAAACAGATATAAAAAAGTTTATTTCCCCTTTTGTTATTCTGTAAAATACTGGCAGCATTATATCACTTTTTATGGTCGCTGAAGAAAATTAAATGGTATTACAAAAAATTCGCTCCATTGAGTGTGTAGTGTCATTTTATTGTTCAAATGTATGGTGAAAATAAATTTCTTTCACGCACCTAATAGTGCAATGGCTTTAGATAATTTTTAACAAGCCTAGTTCTAAGTAATTTTTTTTTCGTTGTAAAAAATAAATAATTTAAGGTAATTGAAAAAGCCTTTGAAAGTATCCCAATTCTTTTCTTAACATTTATTGTGAAAAATGCCTTTGAAAACGTACGTACAGAAGTCATTCACAAAATATAATATACAGGGTGACTTGTAACTCGATGTATTCCTTTCGGGCGGTGATAATACAACCAATTTCCTACAAAATTAGCCCCAAGGTCTCTGGTCCAAAAGTGGCTAGTTTCTTAATTATTCAATATTTTCGGTTTAGTTGAAAAAAATCCGATCGAACTACAAAAACATCAATAACTAAAAGCTTAAATTTCTCTCATTATGTAGGTAAAACAAATGGAAAAATCAGACTCAACAAGAAAATAATTATAAGCATGAAATGTAGGAAGGGGATATAATTAGGTGGGGATAGCTAAATATTGCAGTTCAAACATAATGATTATGGTTCCCAAAATGTACTGGGAGATAAAGTAAAACACACAAGACAGCATAAATAGAACTAAAATTATGAACATTCATACCAGACATACCTGTGTTAATACCCACTCTAAAAGACACACAGAAAGCAGGTCAAGTGCAGACTACTCGTACCTCGTAGTAACTGACATGGAAATATGACTATATGTATGATAACAGATATACAAAGTAGCTGGTCATGATCATAGACGAGCTGTGTAGGTTTTAACTGTTGTAGGATGAACTCTTAAGCCTTTATTTTTTGTTTTTATGTATGAACCATCTACACTAATATTATAATTGAATTGAAAGTTTCTTTGTTTGGATGTTTGAATGTTTGTCTGGCAATCACGCTGAAACTATTGAACGGATTTTGATGAAATTTGGTATACAGGTAGGGTATAGGCTGACTTGTGACATGCGACATGCCGTGGTGGCCCGGAGGTTAAGACGCCCGCTTCTCATGCATGAGGGTGCGGGTTCGAAACCTACCAACGGCAACTACCAATGTGACTTTTTCCAAGTTATATGTACTTTCTAATATTATTTAGACACCACTGACAAACGGTGAAGGAAAACATCGTGACGAAACCTGGACTTATAATTTCTAATTATAAGTTTGAAATCACCAACCCGCAATGAGCAAGCGTGGTGATTAATGCTCAAAACTTCTTCGTATGAAAAGAGGCTTTGCTCAGCAGTGGGCGTTTAATGGCTGTTGACGATGATGATGATAGGCTGACTTAGGCGATAATTTGTATCCCGATTGAATACTCCTATGTGATATAACAGAAATCATTTTACGCGAACAATATCGCGGACGACAGCTAGTACGTTATATTATTATACTCACCACCGTACTCAGTTCAGTGGGTACTAAGTCCAAAAATAGTTTTCAGAACAAATTCTTTGCTAAATAATGGTTAAAGTTATCATTAAAAGCTGTACAGATACGGCAGTTACTTTTTAATTAACAAATAGAAAAGAGTCTATTTATATTCATAATATTTAAAATTCCATGCGACATTAATCATAATAAACATTCAGTTTGATTTAAGACTATAATCATAATGATACCGACTACTACGAATCACACTATCACTAATTATAACCAATTTTGCCCCTCGTAGGTACGTAGCATTTGAGAAAACTTAAAGAGCACTAAGATGAGAACTAAAAGGTTTAATTTTAAGTTGCGCAACCTCGCGGAGAACGTGCTTAAGTACTTTAAACGCATTAAGAAAATATAATATGTGAAACATAACACTATTTTCTGTTCCCTAACATAATATTCCCTACATCTCGACTCGTTGCTATGCTATCAGAATAATATTTCAACAGTACGTCGTTCAAACAATACATGCAGAATAGTCAACAAAATATTCCCGCATACATCTTTAAATTTGTAGTCGCAAATAGAATTTTGATATTACACATGTTATTTCGTAGTAGACCGGAGGTCTAAGACGCCCGCTTCCTACCAATGGCAATTACTAATGGGACTTTTACCGAATTTTATGTACTTTCTAAGATTATTTAAATGACACTCACAAACGGTGAAGTAAATCATTCTGAGGAACCCTGGGCTTATAATTTCTATTTATAAGTTTGAAATTGCAAGCCGCATTGAGCAAGCGTAGTGTATTAATACTCAAAACCTTCTGTGTGTGAGGCTCAGCAGTGGGCATTTATAAGCTGTTGATGTATGTACGTACCTCTATTATGTAGGTGTAATAACAGTCTTTGACGTTATTTCACACATCTATCACATACATGTTTAACACATTAATATTTCATAGCTGGTTTTATACATTCATGAAGTTCAGCTCTTGAAATTACATTTAACTTACTGTACATTGTGACATAGAAAATAAACATTTTAAGGAATACATCTTTCAAATACTTGTCTTTGATTGCCGGTAGATACCAAAGTGTTGAAGGCAAATGCCGTGCCGTGGCATAAGCAATATCCAGTGTATTAGACACTTGAAGGGTTCATAGACTAAAACATTATATTATATAAAGCTATGCAACTAATATGTGCATATGAAGCATGTTTTATTACTTTAGAAGGAAAATGTAAATGCAAGATAGCAAGAAAATAATAGCAGCCATTTCAAGTATGATAATTATATTTATGTAGAAATGTATGTATAATTTAAACAGCAATAACTTACAACTTAATTCAATTGTATTCACATTTAAAGCAAATACAAATAATTTGTTTGTATTTTAGTTGCATGTCTTTTGCGAATTGTATTTGAAATGACATTATACGTTTGCATTATTCTGGATACAGTGAAGGTAACAAATGCTCACATTTCGTCTACGATCATCTATTTTTACGGCTTCATCTCGTAATATATCTCCGCATTCATTGTGGAAAGCAAACACCATTTTTCAGGTCCTGATAATCTGGTTTTTGGCAATAAATAGAAAGGTTTTATTTGTTCTAATTCTACTAGTATGTTGGTAAGTACATAGATTTTGCTCCTAGAAAAGCCTTAGTTTTTAGGTAACCTTTTCCATGTGTCCAGGGAGGATTAACTATGCTATTTATTGCTTAGCTATCGTCATTATTACAACTGAAGGGCGTACTCTGTTGAAGTGGTTCATTTAAAGAGTACACACATAGGGCGGTCCATTTAGTACTCGTTTGTCAATGAAAGGACGTAGGACAGATAAAAAGTATCTAGAATTTATGAACACTGAAAAATATTGCAAATTTTTGATTTAGTATCAAAATGCCAGTAAGTCTTAAAGATATGAGTGTTGTGACTTCCTATAAATTCATGGCATTAGGGCTCGTACACAAAACTGCGATGCGAATTCGCAACGCAGAAAATGACGATACGAATTGCTGCGATGCGATTTCGTGCGACAAGGCGTCTCCCGGGTGATCATTCCTTCGACGACCGTCAACCGTACTAAAGGTATTTTAAATTGAAAATTAGGCCGTGACATGGTTCGTAAAAATAAGTGTGCACTTCTGTTATTGCTTAAAAGATACAGGAAAAAGAAATACAGAAGATTTTGGGAAGATAAGATTTTGATGCGCGATGCGAATCAATTCGCAAGTTCTTGCGATGCGTATAGGGAGCTCGCTCATTTTTGCGATACGATGTCATCGCAGATATGAGTCCTTAAATATAAATCGTCGCTCCCAACCGGCTTATCAGGAAGTCATTGAGGAAAGCCTATATTCAGCAGTGGACGTCCTATGGCTGATATGATGACGATGATGAATCATAAATCGAGAATACCTATGCAAAATACTGTATACCATACTCAAAATTATTGTCAGAAAAAACTCCTGAAATAAACGAAATTAGTGAACAACACATCTGTTTTTTAATGTAAAACAATACATTGTTTATTGGTAAACAAAAAGAATTTCCTAAACCATATTAGAGGTAAATTGTATTTACAAAGATCAAACAGTTTGTGTTGAATCGTTGAATCGGATTGTATAATCACTCGATTAAGCTATTCGATCAGCGTTTCGATGGTCATACGATTAAATAAGCATTCTGTTCTTTGATCTTGTATTGTTTCGTGATAGAATTATTTTATTATTTCGGATATTTGTTTTAAATATAACGTTAGAGACTGACTTAATATTTGTTTTAAAATAAATTATAACAAAAGTTATTGTAGTAACTTGACGTATTGTAGAGTATGTTACACACTATTATTAATGTTATCGTATTACTCAGTGAAGCTAGGCGGTCGTTCCAAAATGTAGATTCGAGTGGAGAAGAACGAGTAAGAAACTTCATTCGTTACTCTTATAAAAAAAGTCTATTTTACAATAGTAATGATAGTCTTCTTTAAATCAGCTGGACCTCAACTTGCATATACATTTAACAATATTACGAAGATTTTAAACAAATTTTCTTCTCTTTTCTTGCTTACAACAAAAACTCATTTACCACTAAATGAATAAGACAGTATCCAACAATGTAATGAAAAAAACTATCACATAAACGCAAAATAGATTCCAATTAGTTTCTTATCCGTTATCGTTCTTTTATAGTGGCTGTGCAATTCGCATTGATCCTTATTCCAGCATTAATACGTTTACGTAATAGGGTGCGATAAAAAGAGCTCTCACATGGACCACTTAGTCTCTGTCGGGCATATCAGTGATAACATTAACCCAGGCAATAGGATTCTGGAAAACTTTAGCTACGTTTGAGAAAACCCTTATCAAGTGATAATGATCTCTGTTTAAGCAAAATCTGGGGTTATTACCCTGTTGTCTGCTTTGTTGTTTAGTATACTCATCAATGTAAATACTAATTCAGTAGAATGTTGACTGAGCGCCAATTTTACAAAGCTCAGATAAATTTTAACTGAGGAATAACTTTTAATATGACAATTCTTCCATAGATACTAAAAACTGTCTACTGTCAATTTTATTCTACAGTTTAGAATTAACTGACGATTGCGAAATCGGCGGCTAAAATAAGTAATTATTCGTTCTCGTATGAGAAGAAACAAGTTTATGTATATAAAGAGTCTAGACTCTCTAGGAGTTTTACTCATAACTAGTTTCTGCAAGCCGCTTTGCCCGCGGTCTAGTAGAATAAAAAATGGCCTATATGTTATTCCAGACCTTACTCTACTCTTGTTTCAAATTTCAGTTCATCTCGATCCCTTCAGCTGTTTTGACGCGAAGGAGTGACAAACAAACATACTAGCGTTGGTCAAGCGTAACTATATCTACCTCTATACATATAATAAAATCGTAGAAAAGTCAAAATTATACATTGAATATTTTTTAAAAAGAATACTCGGGGTGTGATCTAGAGGTACAACTGATACCGAAGCCAAAAGTATGGTTTTTAGAATTTTTGTCTGTTTATCTGTTTGTCTGTATGTATGTCCGGAATGATCTCAAAAATTACTGCATGAATTTCGATGGTCCCTAAGTAAAGTATCGAATCAACAAAATAGCAATTTTTTATTATTACTGTTTTGAGCTCTTTTTAAAGGATATTTTTTAATACAACTTCAAAAAATAGGAAAATTCTTAAGTTTCGCGATATTTAGAGACGTATGTTATCGGAATGTAATACTCTAGCCGTCGTATAACAACGAAAGTTAACTCTCGCGAGCTTACGTTGTATCGGCGAGAGTGCGAAAAGGACGGAACTACCACTGTCGCGAGTGTACGCGCCGTCCTCGCTGCGCCCCGCAGTGCATGCGCGTCCGGCGTTGCGTTTGCGTAATACTGAGTAATTAATTATTTTTTTTTAATACTATACCTAAAATACCGAGTAATTAGTCAATTACCCTTAAAAATGCACTCAAGATCGAGGAGAATTATTGGTTTAGTGGAAATAAACAGTAAGAATGAACAACAACAAAACCTTGAATCAGAGTCAGTAATTTTAAATCCAGGTAAGTTTTACTATGTAATGTTTTAAATATTTTAATTTACTTATATTATTACTTATATAATATTTGATTTTAGTATATAGGTTATTTAAATTATCTATAAACTTTATCTATAAGTGCAGTTTTACTACAATTGAAAGGGTTTACCGCGTAAATGATCGAAACGGGCAGATTCAATTGTTTACGGCGCGTTATCGTTTCCAAATAGTATCGAAAATACCAGTTTCGATGATGTACGTTGTTTTTTCATAAATTATTTGTATCCAAAAAGACTATTTCGATACTATACGTGGTATTATAAATTAAAATCTTTATTGATAGTGCCACTTTCGATTTTTTTGCATGGAAATAATATACTTTTTGGAAATATTCGATAGTTATTATTTGAAAATGAAGTACAATTTTGCTATTTTTAGTATCTATTTCGTATAATTAATAAACCTGGATTATTTAATGAAATATTAATTTAAGTTTTAATGAAATTTTATTTATGTGCAACTATATCATGTTTGTTTATATTTAAATTTTAATGACATTTTATTTATTACGTATTCTGTGTATTCATATCTAAGTATTTTTTTAGAGTCGCCGCTACCCGCAAGTTGTACCTTTAATGAATCCGATTGGAATAACTTAAAGGAGCTGGTGGATGAGGAACTCTCCTCGGATAGAAATTTAGTGCAAGAGGAACTCCATAGTTTTAACATCCCCTCTGTAAGACAATGCAATTCATTAATAATCGAAGAAAGTCCAGAGCAAAGTTCATCTGTTAACATGGACAGCAGGGAAACAACTCCGGTACCTTCCCCAAAGTTAAACTTTGGGTCTCCCATACCTTCCACATCTCCTCCGCGTAATGAAGAACAAGAACCCGTGCCTTCAGAACAGTTAGTTGAGAATTATGTTGAGCCTACACCAAGTGTAGATTCATATATAACTGTATCGGAATGTAATTCTCCATGTAGCAGCATAGGAAACAAAAGGAAGCGTACTTTTAAAACTAACCCCGGAAAAAAAAATCTAGTTGCCCCGAAAAGTGGATTGATAACAAAAGAAAGCACTTATTAAACTCTGGCCAACAATACGTAAGTCGAAATGGAAATATTAAAAATAAAAAAGAATTGCGTCCTGTTTGTTCATCTTCATGCAAAATGAAATGTTCTGAAAAATTTGATACAGACATTCGTAAAAACATTTTTAATAAGTTTTGGGAACTTGCCGATCATACCAGACAATGGGAATTCATCAATAACTTTACAGAAAAAAATAATAAAAAACGAATCACAACAGAGGGACCATCTAGAAGACAATTCACGACTAAGTATTTTTTACCAATACCTGCAGATAATAGAGGTACATTAATTACTCGACAACAGGTTTGTCTTAAAACATTTTTAAACACTTTCTGTATAACTGATCAATTTGTGCGCACTGCCCATAGTAAATTGAGCCAAGAAGGGGATTACATTAACGGACAATAGGGGTAAACACTCCAATCATCCAAATGTTGTAGATACTGCAATGGTTAAGAGTGTCTGTGATCATGTAGCTAGCTTCCAACCTGTAGATTCACATTACACACGTAAAGATACCACTAAGTTGTACTTAGACAATAATTTAAATATGAACAGGATGTTTTCTCTATATAAAGAATGGGACCAATTTTCAACCTATAGCAATCCAGCGCAAACCCTTCGTCAGTACAAAGACATCGTTAATGCTAATATGAACGTTGGGTTTTTTATTCCTAAGAAGGATATCTGTGATAAATGTCATAGTTATTCTAACAATACGTCTCCAACAGAAGAGCAAATACAGGCTCATAATAAACACCTAGAGAATAAGATAATAGCTAGAGAGATAAAGAATAATGACAAAGAGCAAGCAATAAAATCACCTGACACTGTATGTGCAACATTCGATTTTCAAAAAATTTTAAATTGTCCCCATGGAGACGTAGGTTTATTTTATTATAAACGTAAATTGTCTGTATTTAACTTCACCGTTTTTGATTTGGGTTTAAAAGAAGGCACATGTTACATGTGGACGGAATGCACGGGTAAAAGGGGAGCTAACGAAGTAAGTAGCTGTTTGATGCATTTTGTGAACATAAAGGTTGCGGGAGGTGCTAAAAAGTTCTTATTTTGGTCCGATAACTGTGCGGGTCAAAATAGAAATAGAGTCGTATATTCATTCTATATGTACATTTCAAAACGCTATGGCATTGATATTACTCATCGTTTTATGGAGCAAGGTCATACACAAAATGAGGGCGATAGTGTCCACGCCCTTATTGAGAGAGAATCTAAAAGAAAACTAATTTATACGCCTGACCAGTGGTATGCATTAGTACGATGGGCAAAGGCTGAAGGGAGACCCTACAACGTTGTAGAAGTAACCAAAAGTGATCTTTATGATTTTAAATTTTTATTAGATGACAAAAATTGGAAAAAAGATAATAGAAATGAAATTGTAAAATGGAACAGCATTAAAGAAATTAATGTAAGAAAGGAGGAACCAAATAGTCTGTATTTTAAATATGATTTGAAGGGTGAATATTTTTATATAAATACCACCGTAGAAACTAGAAGCCGAAAAAAAAGAAAGGATCAACCAACAGATTTAAAAAATATTTATTTAGAGTCACTCGCTATACCAGAAGCAAAATACAAAGATTTAATTTCCTTATGTCGCTCCGGAGCAATACCCAGAGAATACCATAGATTTTATGAAAGTTTAAAATATAGTACAGTCGCCGAAAGTAGTATAAATGATAATGAATGTGATGAGTAATGTTTCTTATTGTTTACTAAATTGTTTTTGTTAAAATGGAAGTTTATGTCATTTTATTATGTTACAATGAGAGGCTATTTTTTGTTATGAAGGTTATGATGGTGATTGATAAGTTGATTTTTTAATTAGATAAATTCCAAAGAAGTCAATCTTTTTAGTTTTTTTATTGGATTGTCATAAGTATGTTTTATTTTTAAATACAATTTATTTGCATTTGTTTTTGTCTTAAGTTAGGCTAAGCACACACTACGATTAAACGCACGCGTTAACTTATTTTATTATTTTCTGAGATATATTTTTTGTACAACTTTTATTTCAAAACTATTATTCTCATGGAAGTTATACTATGTACATACTATTTTTATAGTAGCTGTGTTTTAATTGTGATCTCATTCTTTTAAGTTCCTATTATTTTAGTTTATACAGAAAGTACTTACGATTTGTATTTGTTTAAATTTAACCTAGGTAAAAATAATACGTGATCTCAGATTTTAAAAATTACGAAAAGGTTTACAGAGACTGATTAAATTTAGAGTTTTCAATTTATTTTTCAATTTATAATAACATATATAACTACTTTAATAAAGATATTTTATGTAATTTCTGTTGTTGTTATTCAAAAATAATGGTAAGTACAAGCAATCTATGCAGTAAATAAACGAAAGTGACAGTTGCAATAAATTACTCCTAACATAATCCAAAGTAGAATATCGAAATAGGCAGATGTGATAAATTTTTGTAAATGTAATTCCCTGTAAATAATCGAAAGTGCCAGTTTCGACGCAAAAACTCAGTTCATTTACAAAGTATACTATGGTAACTCAATTTTCTCGATAACTATTCAAAATTTACAATCTTAGCTTATACGTAATAATTTGTAGGGCCAACACAACTGTTTATCCTAATTTTTATAAAGATTTAATCACCCGTGACAATTTTATGCAAAAAATTAACTTTAAATCGCTCTCCTGCAAAGTAGCGATTTTCACTTTCGATACTTTACCTAGGGACCATCGATTTACTTTAAATTTTGCATGAATATTACTAAAATGTCGGGTCAACATATAGGCTACATATTATCACGCAATCATATACGGGGGAGGACCCCTATACTAGGTACTGAATCAATCCTGACGACATTCGTAACCTTAGAATATCCCTTGATAAAGACGAAATTCAGACGCCTATATTCTGCCAGAATAATTCTACGCGGAAGAAGTCGCGGGCAACAGCTAGTACTTTATGGAACACAAGGTTCTAGGTCGTATCTAGTCGAATAAAACGTTTTACAACCGACAGACATTTTAGTTACCTAGTATAATTTAATGTCAACAGAATAAAATGAAGTGGCTTCATTTACAATCGCTTATTTCAAAGTAAAGTTTAAATGAATGCAAAGTAAGATGAAGAGAGTTTTAATTTTTATATTTAGAATAAACATAACAACATCACGCCTTTTATCCCCAAAGGGGTATGCAGAGGTGCACATTTCGGCACTTAATGCCACTTTACAATGTAACACCCACTTTTCACTATTTATGTTATGAGTCCTATGTAAAAGGGGTGAGCCTATTGCCATATACCGAGCACAATTCCAGATTCCGTGCTACTACTGAGATTTTTTTTGAAAACCCTATAGTACTTTGCCGGACCTGGGAATCAAGCCCGAAACCCCTTGGCCAGCAGTTGCACTTGCGACTAATCGACCAACGAGGCAGTAATGTTTAGCGTGAAGTACGTAAATTGTCGTGAATTTGTTTATTCTTCAGTTTTTAAACTGGTCTTTTCTCTAAAGGTAATATATATCACTTTTTAGGTTTCTATCTCTAGACATATAAATTATACCGAATGTAAAAATTCTCTATTACGACGTGAAAGAAACATAAACATACATTTTCGTATTAAATATTTTGAATTTTACAATTAAATAATATGTAATTAAGTATTTACATATTTCGCAGTTCTAACAAATGAGAATGAAAAAAGGTTTAATAAAAAGGATTAGAATCCCAGTAGGATTGCAATAAAACTAAATGAAACCAGTTTGTTTATCTATGGGACTTTTCAGACTATATCTGCACGTAATTTTTGTTTTATTCTATCAGAACTGAAACAACAAAATGTAATCAACATTCCTTAACAGATTCTTGATGATTTAAATACTTTGTTAAACTGATTTCAATTAAAAGATTAACCAAGCTTCGAGATGGAAATATTTTTGTAATTATTTTTTTTTGTTTTGGTTATTTCATTATTAATTATAATTATGCTTACCTATGTGGTTTTATAAAAGTTTCAATTAACCTATGCTTTAAAATTAATATTTATGATATTTTTAAATAGTTTAGAATCAATTATTAAAAGTCCTTCAGGCTTTTAGTTACGGGGGAAGCCATGTTGACGCGACTAGCCGCTGTCATACAATTCGTTCAGTTGTTTTTCCCACTCATCGCACACACAAGACGCGCCGCTCTAGCGTGGGTCTTAAGAACTTAACGCCTTAAGGTCATTATACACCTAACAAGCACGGCTCCGGCACAGCTCTAACCCAGCATTTAACTTGTCATTTTAAATATCAACTTAACCCTCTGCAACTGACGTGGTTAAATTGTTACAATTCAACTGAGGTATATAATACCAGACACCATTTCAACAGCAAATATTTTTGTAGAATTAAAGTATAGCGAGCACTATACAGTAAGGTACTCGCAGCAGTGATGCTCGTATTTGAAAAATGACGGTATAACACGTGATTTTGTATTTCGCGGTGTCTGTGGGACTACACGTCAGCTGCAGACGGTTAAAATCGTATATCGTAAAACATAAGAGATATTTGACAACCTTGAGTTGATATTATTATGATACCCACGATTAGAGAAGCGGTGGAGCGCAACTTCTGGAATTCAACTCTGATATCATCACAAAATTAAACGAAATATTAAATAAATATGGTTTTTATAAAAGAAACAACGTTGCAATTTATTGAAAGCAATTGCTTTTGACTTTGCTGTCGGCAAGAACAAAGTTTAAATGCAATTAAATAGTCTCCAGAGCTTTATTGTTTTCAAAAGAGATGTTATTTACAGTTGTAGTATTTTGCTAGACATTACTGTTTGTAAACATTATTGTAAGGATTTATTTATTTATAGTAATTTATTCTTAAAAATAAATCAGGCTACTAAGGCTTAAGTGTGGGAGAGCCATGCTTTGGCACGGATGGGCCGGCTCGACCGGAGTGAAACCACGGCCTCACAGAAAACAGACGTGAAACAATGCTTGCGTTGTGTTTCCAGGCCTAATTACCCCCCTTCCACTCCCCTCCCCAATCTCCCCTCTTCCTGAATCTCCAATAGCCCGGTAACACACTTTGAAGGCCTCTGGTGTCCCAGGTGTCCATGGGCGATGCCGATTGATTACTATCAGGTGGCCTATGTTTGTTTACCGGCTTATATAATAAAAAAATACTAAAAGTTATTGCTTATTATGTTTATTTTGTAGCTAAAATCTAAAAATTTTGTTCATTACAAGTTAGTTCTTTTTCCTCACGCTGTTGTCTAGTATTACATGTTTTATATTAGAGGTGAATGACTTATTAATGTTAACACTAAACAAAGGTCGCTTTTTTAAATTATAATATAACATTACGCCTTTTTATCCCCGAAGGGGTAGGGCACAGGTGCACAATTCGGCACTTAATGCCACTGTACAATGTAACACCCACTTTTCACTATTTATGTTATGAGTCCACTGTAATAGGGGGTGAGCCTATTGCCATATACCGGGCACATTTCCAGACTCCATGCTACTACTGAGATTTTTAAAAACCCAACTCGAGACCCCTTGCTCGACAGTCGCACTTGCGACCACTCGGCCAACGAGGCAGTTTTAAATTATCTTAGTATAAATCAATGACTTACGGTTAATGATCAAGTCTCATCATCATCATCAACAGCCTATAAATGTCCACTGCTGAGCAAAGCCTCTTCTCACACGGACAAAGTTAGAGCATTAATCGCCACGCTTGCTCAATGCGGGTTGGCGATTTCAATCTTATAATTAGAAATTATAAGTTCAGGTTTCCTCACGATGTTTTTCCTTCACCGTTTGTCACTGGTGTCTAAATAATCTTAGTAAGTACATATAACTCGGAAAAAGTCACATTGGTACAAGTACCAATGTGACTTTCGGGCAAGCCGTTGGTAGGTTTAGAACCCGCACCCTCATGCATGAGAAGTGGGTGTCTAAAACCTCCGGGCCACCGCGACATTTCTCAATTATCAGTGCCGAAAAAAACGATTCACCCTTGTTCAAACGATCAAGTCTCAGTGCTGTAAAAAACGATTCACCCTTGTTTGATCGAACAACGTTTCACATAATATTACTAAATCGAACAACGTTTAACAAAATCATCACTTAGTATAATATTGTTTGAACGAATTTTCTATTTCTATATTTATTTGCTATAACAACATTTGCGCTAATTATTAAAAGGTAGGTATATCATTCATTTAATGTAATGTTAGGATAGTATATTTTGAAATAGTAAACAGTTAAACAAATTTTAAAATAACTTGCAATTGCTTTTAGTAAATCTAAATTTTCTAGCAGCAGCAGGTTAGGAGAGAACTGTGACCCTCACAACTATATCACTAACCATTTTTCAAATCTTTTCATACTATTTAGCTGTTTATATTAACACCTTGAACGCCATGGGGGACAGGGTATTGGCCACGATAGCGGAGGATTTACCCTCAACAATTTTCCGTCGGCAGTCATTACGGCACTTAATGCCACTATACCTCTATAATGTAACACCAACTTTTCACTATTTATGTTATGAATTCCATGTAATAGGGGGCGAGCTTATTGCCACGGACCGGGCACAATTAAGACTCCGTGCTACCACGGAGAGGTTTTTTAAAAGCCCAGTAATACTTTACCCGACTCGGGAATCGAACCCGAGACCCCTTGCCCGACAGTCGCATTTGAAACCACTAGGTCCGTCAGGCGATCTAGTAACATTAAATCTAGACAACAAAATTATGTATTTAGATAGAATTATTTAGGAGTTCCCTATTTTAATAATTCTACTCCAATTTCAGTTGTCATATTAATTATACCTCTAGAGCCATTTCTAAAGCCTCGTGATGAATTCTTAATAGGGAACGCGAGAATTCCTTATTTCTTTACAGGTCAATCACCTTATATTTTGTCTCTTAAATTATTCAAGTTTATTTTTTACTTTCATGTTTGAGTGAAATGAATAGTGAAAAGTGGGTGTTATATTGTTTTTGCACAGAAGCTTCGTAGTGGTCATATTTTGAGTTATTTTAAGATAAGGATTTTAAAATTACGACAATAAACTATTCGACTTAAACCTCGCCCTTTTTTGAAGTCGGAATATATAGCAAAATCCGGTACTAAGTATAACAAACACTTTTGAAAACTGCTTCAAAATCTGTTCAGCCAATCGGGAGATACTGGCAGATAAACAATCAAAGTTAGAGGTACATGCAGGTCATGGTGAGAACCTCCTTCTTTTTGAAGTCGGTTAAAAGTTTGTTAATGACACTGATTTAATAATATTATTATTTAGTTTTCCGCACAACTTGACTATTAGAATAGGCTGCGCGACATCGCCGCAACCGCGCACGCTGCTCATGAGGAAGATCCCCTTGGTTGTTCGAAACTAGTAGAGCTTTACTCAGTATTTTCACGTGAGTAACCCGCGATTTCTAGTTAATGCATGTAATATGGTCTCACGATAGTTATAATAAAAATATGACTATTATTAAAGCTACTTAACATATCGATAATAACAAACTAACTATATATTTTTTTTATATTTTTTACAGAAAAGTAATTACTTTTTACTATTTCACATTTAGGTACACTCTTAAAATTTCATCTTCATTTGCTACGAATGCTACGACTGCTACGGCGTAGCAATTTACTCGTAGCTACAAAACCTTTTAAAATGCCTATTGTGCAAGAATACAACTTAGTACTAAGAAGTTATTTTTCATAGCAATACTAAAATTGCCTTATACCTCTAAATAATGAAAAACCTTATAGTTTTGCTCCTAGATTTAGCTTTTTATTGCGAACGCCTGACCAATTGAAATGATTAGGTTCCTTTTTATTTTAAACTAGCGGCCCGTCCCAGCTTCGCCTGGGTGCTATTTTCCGATGTTCCCGATGAGAAACAAGTAAATTTATTTCTACAAATAGGCTACAAGGCAGCACTTTTACACGTACATTTTCCAAGCGAACGATGAGGTCGATGTTTCCTAACTGTAGTCAGTTAGGAATAAATGCTGAAACAAACTCAAGAGATCCGGCTCTTTTAAAGTCCAGACAATTGATGAATGTATCGAGTCTTTAAACTTTATCCTAACGATAATAAACACGTCAAAAAATAATTATACAATTCTTTCTTCTTAATTTTTTTTCTTTAAGAAAAAACCGTTGCCCCACACTATTATTTTCTCCTGTGTCGTGGGTGCGTTTACAAACATACAAGTTCACATACACATGACACCCAGACCCGGAACAACAATTTGTGGATCACACAAAGAGTTGTTCCGTGCTGCAATCGAACCCGCGACACGTTACACGGCAGGCGGTTGCCCAGCCACCGCACCACCGTGCAGTCAAATTCGATGCAGTCATTCGACAGTTATGGGTGTACATACATTTTGATCATCCATTTTTATTAAAATAGCTTACTTTTGATTCAAGAATCGATGGAATCGAATCGATGCTATTTTACCACCATCAAAACATCATCATCGATGGTCATTACAGAAAACACGGATAGTCCCTTTGCCTTAATGCTGCTGATAAAATCTGAGACGACATTCCATTAAGCAGTTTTTCTTGTAATTTATTATGAACGAAATCTTTTCCTTATTGGCTTTGTTTATCATGTTTCAGCATAAAGTATCCGGAATGACGAGGACAGAAAATAATATGCGGAATTTAACCAAATTAAATTAAATTATGTTAGCTTGTGTCAGACAATTTGTCTTCGCCTTTATCCGATGCGGCTAACATTTTTTCACAAGATATTTTTTAATGTTGGTATCATGCAGACTAAAGAGTGCCTTCACCGTAGGCGGACATTGTTAAATTTTACTTTCCTTGGTAAAGTTCAAAGTAAAAATGCACGAAGCATTATCAACAATTTAAAATACTCAACTTATTTTTCTTATCTCAAGCTCAAATCTTTCACCAACTTCATAATAGCCCTTTATTGAATTTTCAATTTGGAACCTTGATTATCATTTACTAACCAAAACTCACAGCATTATCAGAGCTACCACATATCTAATAAGGTATATTTTTGTCCACAGCTGCTGTTGTGATAGCATTTTTCGTATGCTGGGTTCCGTTCCACGTACAACGTTTGTTTTTCATCTACGGGTACGATCTGCCGCAGTTCCACGTGATAAATGAGCATCTCTTCAACGTGGCTGGTGCTCTGTACTACGTGTCGGCTACCGTCAACCCGATACTGTATAATGTTATGAGTGGCAGGTGAGATAATTATATTCTGTTATATAATACTTATATACACGGCTACAATTTAGCTATACAAAACCAGTTTAACATTGTCTCGGTTTGTGTGGTTTTTCCGCGCATTCGACGGTGATTTTATACTGGTTTGGTCTAGTCGTGTGTACTGTATCAACCGGAGTGATACCACGGCGTCAAAGAAAACCGACGTGAAATAACACTTGCGTTGTGTTTCGTCGTATGGGTAAGGTTACCGAGACAGCCCAATTACCTCCCTCCCCAATTTTCGCAGTCCTAATCCTCAAAATCCTAATCCCCATGATTTTTCGTGGTCACATCAGGTGACCTGCCTATTCATTTACCGGCTTATTCTATGAAGATTATAAAAAAAAACGTTCCTCAAAAGGTGATTTCCTAACGCCATTACACCGACAAAACCAACCGAATTCGTATTAGAACAGGTATGCCCGCATCTCGGGACCTTATAGACATTAAACTAATAGTTGTTGGTCACTAGACGGATGGCGGTAAAACCCATTACAGACCAACCAAAATATATTGACCTCTTATTGTAATTAAAATGAGCAAAATATATAGTTCTACTTAAATAGACATAACATAACATCACGCCTTTAAACCCCGAAGGGGTAGGCAAAGGTAAACATTACGGTACTAAATGTCACTGTACAATGTAACACTTACTTTTCACTATTTATGTTGTCCCATGTAGAAAACTTGTCTACTTTCTAGGTACTTCAACATTTTGTTTTGTGTCTAGGTATTTCGTGAGATGCACTTCAATTTTGTTTCTTGTTAAGACTTTTGGTTTTAATTTATTAAAAACAAAAAATATAACATCACGGCTTTTCAGTTCAAAAAAGTACATACATACATAATATCACGCCGTTTATCCCCGAAGGGATAGAGCATACATACATACAGGCAGAGATATACATTGTAACAATGTGACACCCACCTTTCACTATTTATGAGTCCCATGTAATAGGGAGTGAGTCTATTGCCAACTACCTGGAACAATTCTAGACTCCGTCCTACTACTAAGAACTATTTAGAAAAACCTAATACTTTGCCCGAACCCTAGATCCCTTGCCCGCAGTCTCATTTGCGATCACTCGGCCAACGAAGCAGTTAAAATAGACTTGAGGTATTTATGTTATATGGGGTTTTAGTTTCCATTTCTCCTAGCGTTAGGATATGTTATTCCCTTCTCTTCCTCAGATCATGAGGAACCCCTTCTTGTCCTCATTCATTTGATACTCGCTCTGTTAAACAGATGGCCGGTATTTTAAAACAATGTGACGTAAAGCTACTTTTCGAGAAATTTAATAGCATGAATAAGGCTACACACATTTT
This sequence comes from Spodoptera picta, assembly GCA_038387885.1. Classification (NCBI taxonomy): domain Eukaryota; kingdom Metazoa; phylum Arthropoda; class Insecta; order Lepidoptera; family Noctuidae; genus Spodoptera; species Spodoptera picta. Next base: position 1,013,326 of record JAZHFQ010000308.1, read on the forward strand.
CGTGTCATAAAATGTCATTATATCTAAGTACTAGAGGTATTTACATTACTTTCATAAAAGTTTTAGGTTCTCAAGTTACGAACTGATATAACTTAGAGCTCATGTGTATCGTACACAATCCTTGCACTAAATACATGCGTTAAGTAATTTACTGATAAGTAATTGACTGAATCGTTGGCCGAGTGTTATTTAGTTATTTTTAAATTCTCAGTAGTAGCACGGACTCAGAAATCGTGCCCGGTATATGGCAATAAATTCACCCCCTATAAAATAGGACTGAAAACGTAAATAGTGAAAAGTGGGTGTTACATTGTATTGTACATTGGCAGTAAGTACAACAAAACTTACATACAAGTTCACATACACAATGACACCCAGACCCGAAACAACAATTTGTGGATCACACAAAGTATTGTTCCGTGCGGGGATCGAACCCGCGACACGTTGCACGGCAGCCGGTTGCCCAGCCACCGCACCAACCGTGCAGTCATATTAACTGAACTACTAGAATAAATCCGTACATATGTATCTGTAATACAAAACAGAAATACATCATAATACATCTGCCGTACCCGTAATTACTTACCACAAAGACGTCTTCAAATTGTTATCACAAATAAATTATTTTTATTATTGTCTACTGAAAGCTGTCTGCAAACGTCAATTATTTCTAAGATATGACGAGAGAAAGAACAAAGAAAGACAATACATACAACATAATATACGTCTAGAGCAATATATGTCAACGTTGTTTTCATTATAACTCAGTACACCTTTCTTTGATAATAAAATAAAACCGTGCTTTTTGTTGATAAGCGTAATGAGACCAGACAGACATACATTTACTCTTTTTACCCCGAAGAGTATATATATACTTATATAGATACTAATGATTCGTCGAATCTCAATAAATAAACCTACAGTCATACAGAGTATTACTTTTTTCTGACTTCTTTAGTTAAAGGCATGATTTCTAAGAGAGTACGATTTCCAAGTCTTTGTTACTCCCTACCTAGTAACAAAATATTTGAACTAAGTGATCTAGGTATATTGTAATTGTACACCTTTTTCGGGGGCAAAATCATTTATACTCCCACCCGGGTGAGGCAAGAGGGATTGTCAGACTCTTACTGACTAAAAACCACCCCGTTCCTGCTCCTGCACTTCGAGCCGGAGCTCCGGTAACCGGTTAAGTCCTCCGCGGCTCCATATCGGCATCAGCCCTATTAAGCTCCATCTGTGGTTGTCTGATGGCTCTTTGAGGCGTGTGCGGAACGCGTACCCACACTACGTGACGATGTGTTTTATGTTTATGTCAACATTAGAACCAAATAATTGTTTTAGGCATGAAAGAGAGTAATCAGTAAACAAATAAACTGTTGCGTTTAATGTAAATAATACTTAAATACAATTATTAACACTTACATTTACTAGCGACACTAAAAGCTAAAATTTAATCACAACTATGATTACCTACTAATGAAATTAATGACTAATTACACTTTCGACACAGTTTAAACAGTTAGTTTAAACAACATACCCTAAGAACTTAATGAAATTATTTAATAATAATATTATGAAAGCCGAGCGCGCCACGTTTAACGAGTTTCATAACAATTCCAATAGCCATTATTGATATTAACATAGTTTTGGGAGTTAGTTACTGTTAATAACTGGAATGATGCCGAAACTTTTAACGCAATTTATTATAGGTAAGCGGTTTAGACATTGTTCGGAATAGGGCCCCTACTAACCGGTTAACTCGTCGAGTACCGTCATTATAGACACAATTATAGAACAATAGGTTGCGGTCACCGGTGACCGCTTGGTGTTTGACAGTTTGAATATACATCCATCCACAAGTCCTGACTATTGGACTATAGGCCTCCGTTATAATATGATAAAACCCTTTTACGAATAGAGATGAAGGAGAAGGAAGGAGATTAAGTGTGGGGGAGCCATGTTTTGGCACGAATGGACCGGCTCGACTGGAGTGATAACTCGGCCTCACAGAGAACCGATGTGAAACAACGCTTTTGTTGTGCTTCGTCGTGTGAGTGAGGTTTCCGGAGGCCTAATTACTTCCCCCACCTACCCAATCCCTGAACCCCAGATAATCCTCAAATTTATAGTCCCCAATAGGCCGGTAACCTGTTCCAGATTTCCATAGGCGATACCTATTGCTTACCATCAGGTGGTCCATTTGCTCGTTTACCTGTTTATCCTATAAAAAAAATGTCATAATCTCTACCTTTGGCAGGCGGGCTTCATCATCATCATCATGTCAACCACAAAACTTCCATTGCTTAAAATAGACCTCCGTCAGTGACTTCCAGATTGGCTGCCAGGTTGCATATCGCAGTTTAAACGAATCAAGTTTATCCGATAGCGCTTCTCTCCGGTCTTTGTCGAATATGTAGTGATTTATCCAACTCTTATGACGCAGGAAGAGTAGAGGTGATGACAAACGAATTCTAGTATGCCGTTATAAAGGTTCGATTCGGGAGAGAAATAGAACACGTCCAGTTAGCAACGAATATGATTTATTACTTCACTATAATCGATACTTACATTATTTAATATACTCTTAGAATCTAGGAATAGCATGACATCATTTCATAGAATCCACTATACGCCCAGCAAAAACAGAAAAAAAAAAATTTACGTTAAGTATGTTTTTTTTTTTATACATAATTATGTAGTATACAATATTTAATATTTATTTATTTATTTATTTATTTCAACTCTTACAGCTTTTATGTATATATATACCTATATATATACATATATATATATAATATAAATCTATTATCATTTAATATATAGTTTTGTCCTGTTTTTATGTATAATTTCGGCTTTATTATTTCGTAAAACTTTAACATTTGGATCAAGATCTTCTAAAACTTTGAAAGGGCCATGGTATACATTATCAAATTTATTTCCTGTTTCATTCTTAATTAATAATAAGTCACCTTTGTTATACATCACTGGTTTTAAATACTCATCAAATTTACATTTTCTTTTTAATTTACTTTTGATTAAATTTTGTCGTGCTTCACATTGCGCTTTTTGTAATTTAAACTTTAATTCTAAAGGGTAACTATCTATGTTATATAAAGGATCAACAGTACAATTTTGAAAATTACTAGGTATATTACATGACTTTCCGAATACTAGCTCGTAGGGAGTATACTTTGTTTCCGAGTGTACAGAGGTATTGTACGAGAAGCACCAATAAGGAAGCCATTCACTCCAATATCTACTGTTGTTGTCTGTCTGAATTCTCAAATAAGCGTTAAGTGACTTATGCGAGTTCTCAAGTGAACCTATCGATTCATGATGATAAGCACTAGCAAATGTTTGTTTAATATTTAGCAACTTACATACCTCAGTCATAGTACTAGAGATGAACTCGGTTCCCCTGTCAGTCGCGATCTCACGAGGGATGCCATACCTGAGTATAAAGTTGTCTACAAATGCTCGTGCTACACTTACGCTATCCTTTCTTACTAATGGATATGCTTCTACATACTTACTTAACTCACATTGCAATGTGAGGATATATGAGTAACTATGATAATCCTTATCTAAGGGCCCAACTATATCTAAATATATTTTATCAAATGCTGACTGCGCAGTCGTGGTTATTACCATTGGTTGTTTTGTATGCAACGAATGCTTTTGTTTTTGACATTTGTCACATTTTTTCACAAATCCTATAATGTCTTCTACCATGTTTGGCCAAAAGTAATAACGCTTTATATTATTTGTCATACGTTTAATACCTGCATGCCCGCTAGTGGGAAGCAAGTGAAAATCATTTAATATTACCCGTTTATCGTCGTCATTTGTTATTCTTATTAAATTCTTCAATATTAAAATTCGTGGACCGGTCCAATCATAATTTCTAATATATTTGGTTAACCATTTTATATATTTCTCATTCATCTCATTTTTAATGATATAAACTTCATCAATTGATATTCTTTTACAGATAGATTCCAAATCTCTCACGAAAGCGTCTCGCGCTGAGCATGATCGAGAAATTGGGTCTAAATAAATTGTCAATTTAGATGGTACATAAATAAAGTCATTTACTTTAATATATTTACTGTTATGTTTTAGTATACACCGAGAATATATTAATTCAGTGCAATTATTCGGCTTTTTAAGAATTTCAACGATTTTCGGTTGATCAGACCGATCATCTGTTTTGTTCTTATCGACCGAAGAATTGTCATCTAATGTCTGTTTTGCCATACTTCGTGTCATGACATTTAAGACATTCTGATTCATATTTTTTAATTCATCGGATGTAATCACGATGCGAGATAACGCATCTGCAGCTACGTTATTCACACCCTTAACATATTCAACTTCGTAGTCGTACTCATCCAAGGTTAATCGAAACTTTATTAGTCTACTGGACGGGTTATTGAAACCAAATAAATAAAGTAAAGGTTTATGGTCTGTTTTGATCTTAAACTTTTTACCAAATAAATACGGCCTAAAATATTTAACGGACCAAACAATAGCAAGGAGTTCCTTTTCTATTGTTGGATAGTTTAACTCGGATTTATTGAGCGGCCGGCTTGCATAAGCAATCGGCATATCATTTTTATTACATAACACGGACCCTACAGCTACACCAGAAGCATCCGTGTGCAATATGAACTCATTATCGTCCTCAAAATTTGGATATTGTAAAATGGGTGGATTGGCTAAACATTGCTTTAACAGATTAAATGAACGCTCACATTCTGTATTCCAAATAAAATGAGTACCTTTCCTGCATAGTCTATTCAAAGGTATTGTTATATCAGCAAAGTGTGGAATAAATTTGCGATAGTAATTCGCGAAAGCAACGAAACGTCTCACTTCGTCACTATTTTTTGGCGTGGGGTAATTTTGTATTACTCGTGTTTTTGCAGGGTCAGGCGAAACTCCTTTAGCAGATACAATGTGGCCTAGATACAGTAATTCTTTCTTCAAAAACTGACATTTTTCAGGGTTAATTTTTAGATTTACCTTTCTAAGCCGTTCAAAAATATCAATTAAATTCTTATTATGCGAATGTAAGTTGCGTCCTATACAAATAAGATCATCCAAATAGACCAGACATTTTTCATGATTTAAACCAGACATTGCTACCGTCATTAACCGACTAAAAGCACTTGGGCTAATTTTCAAGCCCATTGGGAGTCGCTTCATTTGATATTGTTTGCTTGTAGTAAATGCAGTGTATTTCCTACTTTCTGGACATAATTCTAATTGATAATAACTTTGGCTAAGGTCTAAGTGGCTGAAATAAATTGCTCCTGATAAAGAATCCAGTATATCCGAAATATTTGGTAAAGGGAACTTATCGTCTTTAAGATTATTATTTAATTTCCGATAATCAATAACAATTCGCCATTTTTTATTACCGCTATTGTCACATTTTTTTGGCACTAAAAGAACAGGGCTAGACCATTCACTCGTACTTTCCTCGATAATGTCATTACGTAACATATCTTGGATTTGTTTATCAATCTCAGTTTTTTGACTTTTAGGGAGCCTATAGGACTTGGTGTACACTGGGTTAGTATTTTCTTTCAAATGAATTGACTGTTTATATAAATTGGTAAAGCCTAATTTGTCGCCTGGTAAAAAAAATACATCTGAGTACTTTGCACAAATGTTTTCGATCGAAATTTGTTCTTCTTTATTTAAATGCTTTAAATTCAATACCGAAAATAATTGTTTCACACGATTCGCATTTAAGTTATTACTTTCAAAAGAACATACAAAATATTCATTTAAAGGTACAATGTCGGGCGTGAAATAACTTAAGCATATGTCTGTCTCTCGGGTGTTTAAAAATGTTAATGGTATTTTACCGTCTATAGGTTTTACTAAAACAGACGCTAAAAATACGCCTTCACTTAACTGTTTAGACATAACAACACATTCATCTTTTAAACTTGTCTCTACTAAGTAAGTAACTTCACATCTGGCCGGTATAGTCATGTAAGTATTGTTGCCGAGTTGCCCCATTTGTAATGGGATAACAATGGGTACGTCATGATTAATTGTCAATATATTTCGCTCAAAATCTAATATGCAATTAAATCTACTCAAGAAATCTTGTCCTAATATACCATCTGTTCTACAAGTAAAGTTCTTAAATACATAAAACCTATGCTCAAACTCATAATTATTATAATTCAATTTAAGATAAACAAAACCATCACAATACACATGACCACCTATACCGTTTATTTTAATGCGCTCTATATGGAAAGGAATGTGCAGGCTCTCTAACGCCTCCTGCCTAATTATGGACACTGACGCGCCGGTATCAAGTAACCAACTACGCGACACGTGGAATACATCTAAATGAATAGAGTTAATATTGTGGCAATAAAAATGTTCATGCACGAAAAAACAAGTTATTATTTTGATTTTCAGTCTGCACTTCAGGATTTTCTTGTAAACGCTCACTACCACTCGACTCAGCTAGCCTAATTTGGTGTTGACGAGTCGGGCGACGAAACGTTGTGTGGCCACGAAAACCACCGCGACCGTGATAATTGGATGAATTATTAAAGTTACGTACACGATTGGAACCATTGTAATAACCACGACTGGGATTATTATAATTTTGAGAGTTAGAAAACACTCTAGACGCACCCCTGTTAAAACTATTATTATAATTACGATGACCGCGGTTTGACCTACCTCTATTATGATGAAAACTCATCACTCGCTCTTCACCTCCACTCGATAGCTTCTCGTCCAATGCACCCTGGATCGCGTCCTTCAATGTGCTATAATTTCTAGCTGCAATTATTGTGCTAAGACGACTATTCCTCAGACCATCAGAAAATCGTTTTATAGCTATCCGCTCGTTTATTGGCTTCAAAGTTTGGTAAAGATCAGTGTTTCCGTTGGCCTGAGTAATTGTCAGATCGACGAATAACTGTTCTAATTCCTTACCGTAATTCTCGATACTCTTGTCGTTCTGTTTCATATGCTGCATCTTGCTATGGATTGCAGTATCGGATTTTTTGGCAGTAAGATACTACGCATGTCTAGAATCAAATCTGCAACAGACGAATAAGTATTACGCATGCGCAGCTTAGCGCTTTCAGATAGCCGTGACTTTATAACAAATTGAATGAGTTGCTTTTTACCCGTATCATCTATCATAGACTTATACATCTCGATGTTTGAAATTAATTGTTTGGTGATATTCTCATCACCCGTCATTACTGGTAACAAAGCAATCGCAGTTTTCAATTCGAACTTTTCCATGGTGCTTTTCGTATCCTCTGGACTATCAGAACAAAGTTGAATTATTTTCGAATACAATTTATTTATATTATCACATAAGTTTGTAATTATCTGAATTTCACTATCACAAATCTCTTTATTTTTTATTCGAATTTCAATAGCTATTTGTAAGGAACAAAATTGTTTATATAAAATATTTACTTCAGTTTTTTTTGCTTGTCTTACATTAATTAACCTTCTACTTGGACCTAACTTTGTAAGGTATTCTTTAATATACTTCAATTTATCAAATATTTCTTTAACTTCACTAGTCATAACATCATTACATAAAGTTACGTATGATTACTATTATTATTATATTAATCATCATAATTACCTACACACAAAAATATGACAAAATCATTTAAAATAACACACTAATATTACCTTATACCTCTATAATAAACTTTAAAATGCGAGTAAATATTTAACATATAAATGTTGTACCTTATACTTGTATCATTACCGTATCCATTTCCATGCCGTTTGACACTAACCGCACTTTATCTTGGGGTGACCGCACTTTTTATTATTTAATCACAACACTCACACCGGTGAAGTTCCTGTAGAAGTTGCAAAATTGGCCTCCCGTTGCTGATGACGAAACAAGCTCATCGACCTTCGCAGATTGAAGTCACGAACACCTCTTTCAATCCATTTTCCATGGCATTTCCTGTAGTAGCGCAATAGCCATATAGCGCCTCCAGTAATCAGTATAACTGCAATAGTGACCAACATATAAGCTATCACACTTGTATGCTGCAACATCTGTTCGTTCCCAGCCGAATTTTCTGCGCCGTTCTGTGCTATTATAACTTCCTGGGTCTTAGATTGTTGTTTGCCCATTTTGAAACTTGATTTTTAATTGAGGAACACGGGAAAAGTCACAAATTAAGTTCACAGTACACGAACCGTCACTTCGTAAGGTAATCAATAAAATTAGAGCCATCGTAATAAGTCTTTAAAACTGTCCAGAGCACTCAATGTTTATAATAACGTCTCCTTTTATGGGACATTCCACTGCGCTGGCAGGGTCGCCATATAAAGGTTCGATTCGGGAGAGAAATAGAACACGTCCAGTTAGCAACGAATATGATTTATTACTTCACTATAATCGATACTTACATTATTTAATATACTCTTAGAATCTAGGAATAGCATGACATCATTTCATAGAATCCACTATACCGTCATCACTAAACGAACTCTTAACTATGAGGTAAACAATCAGTAATGTTATGAATATGAATTCATCAACACGGCAACGTGGCTTAGCGCTCGATTATTATGGCATTGTGATGAGTTCATGACACAATTAACATATTATCATGATAATGAGAAACAAACAGTAAAATCCTGCACATAATTTGTTTATTATGCTGAACTAGAGAGGGAGTTACCAATTTCACATCATTATTAGGTTGTGACAAACTAAAGATGGACAAATATTTTTAATAAATCTATGTCATCATCATGATCCCGGATCCGAAACAAATACAAGTAAACTATAATACGGTAGTTGAATTGAAATATCAAAAACGATACTTTACTATGAATTTTATATTAGATCGCAACTTATGACGTCATCATATTTCTGCGTCAAACAGCATACATAATTCCTTAAAATTAACGAGAAAAATCCAAAAGTAGGAAAATTGTCAAATCAATGGATGGGAGTACGATTTTTTTTTTATGGCACAAGCCGGTAAACGATCAGACGGATCACCTGATGGTAAGCAATCGGCGTCGCCCATGGACACCTGGAACACCAGAGGCGTTACAAGTGCGTTACCGGCTTTTTGGGGATTAGGAGTTTGAGGATCGTTGGGGATTCAGGGATTGGGGAGATTGGGGAAGGGGAGGGTAATTGGGCCTCCGCGTTGCTTCACGTCGGTTTTCTGTGAGGCCGTGGTATCACTCCGGTCGAGCCGGCCCATTAGTGCCGAAGCATGGCTCTCCCACACTTATTTTTTTACGTAAGTACGATTATTTTTTAATTATTTATTGCATCGAAAAGTTGAAACAATTTATTTTAATCCCAGGAAACTAGCCAATTATGCATGTTTGAAAATCGTAACAACGTGTTAAATAGAACATTGTTTACCAAAATAATGCGATAACCATAGCGTCAAATCTTCAGTGACGCGTCTTGCCATGTCAAGACAAAACCACAACTGAAATTACAAACAGAGCCGGAAAACAGAATCCCTGATTTCAATTAACAAACAAATATATTATGTTGACAAAGTTTTCCGACATATTGTATCTGTTTACATGAGTTATATAAACATAATACGTATATTGTGTACTCTCTGCTTTAAGAATGTTAATCTTATACTATTATATAAAGCGGAAGAGTTTGTTTTTTTGTTTGTTTGTTTGAACGCGCTGATCTCCGTAACTACAAGTCTGATTTGTTTGTGTCGAATAGCGCATTTATGGTACGAGCATGGCTATAAGCTATAAAACATCACGCTACGACCAATAGGAGCTGAGCAGAGCTTGTGAAACCGCGCGGAAATAGCTAATTTTTAATAATATAACATAATAACATAACATAACATCACGCCTTTTATCCTCGAAGGGGTAGGCAGAGGTGTACATTACGACTTAATGCCACTGTACAATGTAACACCCACTTTTCACTATTATGAGCCCCATGTAATAGGGGGTGAGCCGATTGCCATATATCGGACACATTTCTAGACTCCGTGCTACTAATGAGGTTTTTACAACCCAGTAATACTTTGCTCGATCCGGTAATCGAACTCGAAACCCCTTGCCATGTAACAATATTTAAATAAATTATATAATCTAGTCAGTCTGGCCATGCATACCTGTATGCCGAACAACAACAACAACCTTCTCCGTTTGAGAAGAGGCGTTACTCAGCAGTGGGCATTTATATAGGCTGTTGATGATGATGATGATGATGCCGAACATAAGATCTCAGAGTCAGTTGTGGGGTTGAGTAAAGTTATTATTGGTCGCTAATAGGAATATAGGAATCTAGATTCGTGACCGATGTCTCGCAATACGTTCCGTATGCCTATTACAATAGGATTCGAGATACAACTTATGAAAAACGGGTGTTACATTTAATAATATATATTAATAATTTCGTCAAGGGCTACGGTAGACTCGATCGAAACATTACCTGAATAACAAAACATAAAAAATATCGATTTTGAGTCGACAACTTAAATTCGCAAAATTCGGATTACGGAGATTATTTCGTTTTACTAATTCATTTTAATGATACTGAGAGACAAACCGCAGTCGCCATCTTGAGTAGACAATGAACGTTCCGTTTCATACTAGCTCTCAAATACGCCACGCCAATCAACACGTAGTCGCGTCAAAAAAGTATTAATTAATAAGAAATATGAAGAATTTCACGCGAACGAAGTCGCGGGTAACAGCTAGTAATAATTAATTATTTAATGTATGTACACCTCTGTCTAGTATCCTTTGGAAATTTAAATGTATGACTTTGTCTTATGTCAATATAAACTCTCAACAAACCGGTGTATTCAAAGCCTATAATTACAGTTATTGAATTTACACTACACCTTATTGACACAAACTATAACACAAATTGTTTGTGGTTTCGTGGTAAAAGAGCTTAAACTTCGTGACAGATTGACAACTAATTGATATTAGCATAAGCTAGTTTGTAATCCCTTATAGATGTGTTTAATAACTTTGTAATAAGGTAACACGCGATATAATTATGTTTATAGAGGTTTATCTACTTATCTGTGTGGTTTCAGCCCTGGTTGATAGTAACAAGTTAATAACTATAAACTTAAATGAATTATTATGTTTTCGGCTTACTCACGTAATTATTTGATGAGGAACTCGACTAGTTTCAAGATATACTAGAGGCTTATATTTAGTCAGTAAGAGTCTGACACTCCCTCCCGCCTCACCCAGGCGGGAGCAGTCATTCGATGATTTTCCCCCCTTCAAAAAAATCCCAATGGGAGACAGACGTGACGTATGTATGTATTTTATTCTCAAAATAAAAGAAATTAAACAATTCAATTACATGTTTGTACCAGATTTACTGTCAGCGCGAAGCTTATCATAATAACGTACACAATTACTCTTATGTTATATGTGCGCTTGATTACACAATTCTGAACCTTACGGCTGAGATAACAAGAAACACGCAACGATATTAAATGTTGACAGTGATGCGTAAAGGTATTCCTTTTTGAGTCTGCATTGCACATCGCTATTTGTGCGACGTACAAAGTAAATTCTATTTTTAAATCTAAGTAGGCAGGCTTAAGTAGGCAGAGGGGCACACAGAAGTAACACCCACTTTTCACTATTTATGTTATGAGTTCCATGTAATAGGGGGTAAACCTATTGCCATATACCGGGCACATTTCCAAACTCCGTGCTACTACTGAGAATTTTTTAAAAACCCAATAATACTTTGCCCGACCCGGGAATCGAACCCGAGACCCCTTGCCCGGCAATCGCACTTGCGACCACTCGGCCAACGAGGCAGTCAATAAAATACTCTTAACACAAAATATTTACCAATAAATGAAAAATAAAAAAGCTCTTTAACTCCTTTTCTTTGCACCAATGTGTAGTTATTATTAGGTTTTCAATATTTTAACAGAAGAATTCAATTCAGAACAACATCGTAATATTAATATTTATTGTACTTATACTTAAAGTTAACTGTAAAAGTATTTCAAGAACTTTGTAACTCAATTTATAATGGCTGCGACGGACGACAGACCTTAGCAAATTGTTTACTAACCTAATCACTTCAATGTCTAAGTAAATTACTTAAAATAGTTTTTTATATTTATCTATAGTATCAACCAGAATCCATATTCTGGTTGACAAAGGTAAATATAAAAAACAGGATCTACAGTAGATGACACAAGAACACTGAAGTCCGGCGCGTCCCAGGGACATAATTAACTGTCTTGGATCCCGCTACGAAATCAGATTATAATTTATCAGAAGATAATTATTATAAGAGGAGAAGAAAAAAACAATAGTTTGCACTTCCCCTGGTTATTTTTAGTTAGTGATTATGAAATAAATGTTTGAAATTAGTGACTTTATTTCTAATTAATATATAGGTATTAGGAGAGGGTTTCCCAAAGGGCTCGTACACAAAACTGCGGCAAAAATGTGCGAGCTCCCTCTACGCATCGCAAGAACTTGCGAATTGATTCGCTTCGCGCATCAAAATCTTATTTTCCCAAAATCCTCTTTGTTTCTTTTTCCTGTATATCCTAAGCAATAACAGAAGTGTTGTGTGAGAACAATTTTCAATTTAAAATACGTTTAGTACGGTTGACGTGATTTTATTGATACGATTCGCATCGTAATACTTTGCGTTGCGAATTCGCATCGCATCGCAATTTTGTGTACGAGCCCATTATTTGGGGATTGTAGTTAAAAAATGATAATTTTAAGGATAATGCTACAAATCTCTTCGTGTCTAGCCGCAGTTTTAAATAGGTAATTAATAACGCAACTATACAATTTTAAACAGTCTTAAGAAAATTACCTTAAACGTTGAAAGGTCAAAATTGCGTGAACTAATTATAAGTTGTTAAACTGTTCTAAACGTAGTGTAGGACGCTCTCCAGCTAGGTGGAGCCGACCCCTCCACCCACACTACCGTAAGCGCGGGCCTGCGGATGGTAAACATGGGTGCCTCGCCACCCGACCAGAACCAGACCCGTCCGAACGTCAGTAAGAGTCTGACACTCTCCCGCCTTAAAAAAAAGCTGAGTGGAGTGACGACAGCCGCAAGGTGGCTGGCAGTGGTTAGATGAGAAGAGCTGAAGATCGAGCTCAGTGGCGTGCCATTGGAGAGGCCTACGTCCAGCATTAGACGATTACAGACTGATGGTGGTGGTAATGATGAACCTGTTTTAGACGCGGTTCGTTCAAATTAAAACACGTTAGTTTAATTTATCACGTTTCTTCATTTTATAAAGGTATATGTAGAGGTAGATAGCTTGTTATAAACCTGTTATTTTCCAACAGTAATTAATGCTTATATTTTTCAGCCTTTGACATTAATAATGTTTGAAGTACGCGAGCTTGTAAAATATTATTATGTACCTTTCCCTGATATTTCGTAAACATTTCAAAATTACTAGATACATGTATGCAATATTTTCTCACAATGTGTACAGTGTTCTCGTAAAATTACACGCCTAAAGGGTAGTTTATTAATAAGCATTTCGCAACGTTTATTAATTCTTATTCTAAACTTTATATCGTTTTTATTTCTAACAATAAGGTGGCAGATTCGATTCCCGATTCAGGTAGAGTATTCCTAGGGTTCTAAAAAAAATCTCATTAGTGGCACCGAGTCTGGGATTGTGCCCGATATATGGCAATAACCTTACCTTCTATTACATGGGACTCATGACATAAATAGTGAAAAGTGGTCGTTAAATTGTACAGTGGCATTAAATGCCGTAATGTGCACCTATCCCATATTAGGCGTGATGTTATATTATGTAATATCCAGCCTTTAGCTGCTCAGATAAGTTTTATATTGTATTGAACAGTTTTATATATTACCACGGGTATTTGATTCCCGGACGGTATAATTTGTATTATAATTATGTTGATTACACATAACATAACATCACGCCTTTTATCCCCGAAAGGGTAGGCAGAGGTGCACATTACGGCACTTAATGCCACTGTAATGTAGCACCCACTTTTCACTATTTATGTTATGAGTCCCATGTAATAGGGGGTGAGCCTATTGCCATATACCGGGCACAGTTCCAGACTCCGTGCTACCACTGAGAAAAACCCAGTAATACTTTGCCCGACCCGGGAATCGAACCCGAGACCCCTTGCCCGGCAGTCGCACTTGCGACCACTCGTATATGTTGATAAAAGCACTTAAAACGCAGGAGGATAAAAGAAAATTCTAGTAACTTTGTAAAACAATGAAAACAAGATCTTGTTACATGGTCATGCTAGGAACAACCATTACAGACAGAATCATTTATCAAACCACTACAACATTTCGGTAGTTCTTTGGTACCAAAAACTAGCGTCGATTTATCAACTCGGCTTATCACAGTCTACTTGACATTGCTCTCCTGTAACTTGCGTAATCGGCTCGAACCAGTATTAGTCTAGGATCAGTTCGATTAAACGAAAATACGTGGTTTCAATCTCAAATGTAGGGTAAAAGTGACGATGGTGAACGGTCTTTTTCATGGGTTAAGCAGGTAAACGAGCTGACGGATCACCTGATGGTAAGCAACCGGCGTCGCCCATGAAGACTCGGAACACCAGACGCGTTATCGGCCTTTTGGGGATGAGGAATTTGAGGATTATAGGTAATTGGGCCTCCGGTAACCTCACTCATACGTCGAAACACAACGCAAGCGTTGTTTCAGGTCGATTTTCTGTGATCTGATACATCTGTGGAATTAGAACAAACGCTGTTTTGTGCAAATGTATGTATTTGATACTATCTGTATAGTAGAGGTAGATATAAGTTGTTAAAATTTTACAAGGTCCACTAAGACAAGGCCAAAACGAGGGCAAACATCTTAAACACTAGTAAATAGACAATTTTATTACCTACTGATAGAAGGTTGCATTTTAGTTTCAAAACCAATTCGAATTGCATTGATCCCTTTTTATTAATTGCTTGATTAAACAGGGAAGCGAAACAGCTAAATATCTGTATGCAAAGAGACTAATCTGTAGCTTTGTCAGACCACTTGAAAGTGTATTATTTTTGTACACACGTATTATTTTTGTTTCATTCATTCAAACGAATAGATTTCAAAACCTACTCATAATGTAATCATGCCACTACAGTTTACTAGACATTACATTACAACGACTTTATGACCTTACTGAAGCCTTAGACTTCGAAATCTTCCGTCCAATCATGTTTAGAACGGTCATACATTCATAACTATGTACATATTTATTGTCCCTCATAAAAACATATTTTTAAACTTGAGTGCTTATGTTATGACTTAGCGTCATGAATGACTTGTTTTTTTCGAAGTTTGGCGGTACGTTTTAATTTTTACCAGTCATGTCATAAGTTTAATATTATTCAGGATAACGGAATCTAAACATGGTTACAACTCAGCGATATTGCGAACTGTCAATTTGACTATTTCTTCTGTTTGGAATTCCTTAAATTTCGAGAACGCGTTATATTGCTGTCCTTGTCATTTTGGGCGTGACGTCACTGACGTGTCATTTGTTTTGATTTCGTTTCTGTTATTGCAAGGTTGCAATCTGGTCTTGGTTTCTTACGGCTTGTATGTATGAAAATTAACGTTGTACAGATTTTTCTGTATTTTCAATATTTGAAAATGTTATATCTCAATTATTTTATGCTATGCTATGCTTTTTTTTTATGCTTTTTGGAACAACTACTCATTTAAACGACCAGCTTTTGTTACGATGTTATCACATCTATAGAGGTAGAATATCTTCTATCTTATTTTATTTTAAGAAGTGTGAATAAATTTACTTACCATAAATTATTAATTTGAAACTTAATATACTAATCCCAATACTATAAGATGGCCAATCCAAGCAAGATTACTAACGTACATCTTATTAACTATTAATACAATTTTCACAGCTCAGTTTAGTAATGGCATACACAATGAATTCAGTGCTAAGAAAGCGTTGCGGTTTAATCTTGCCTATAATGAACGATGTCCTTTTGACAGGGCTTAATTAGCTCGAAGATGCTTTTAGCTACAGGGGAATAAATAATTAGCAATTAGTAGAACAACATATGTATGGAAATGTTCGTAATTGGTGTATTAGTGATAATATTGTAACTTGTGAATGGTACTATGTCGTGGTGGCCCGGAGGTTTAAGACGCCCGCTTCTCATCTATGAGGATGCGGTTTCGAAGCCTACCAACCACAAGTACCAACATGACTTTTTCCGAGTTATATGTACTTTCTAAGATTATTTAGACACCAGTGACAAACGGTGAAGGAAAACATCGTGAGGAAACCTGGGCTTAAAGTTTCTATTTAGAAGTTTGAAACCGCCAACCCGCATTGAGCAAGCGTGGTGATTGATGCTTAAACCTTCTCCGTGTGAGAAGAGGCCTTGCTCAGCAGTGGGCATTTAAAGGCTGTTGCTGAAAATGATGAATGGTATGTCATGAGTTTGATATAATAGTTAGAGGGAAATGTGTGTGTGATATTGTTGTTGTGTTATAAAGTCACATTCTGTTTTAGAGTAAAGATAATCATTTAATCATGTCATTCAGTGCCCAGTCCAAGCGGTCACTTACTCCATTATAGACCTTATTTACCATGTTTAGAGACTACTTTTGTATTAACAAATGTTAAGAATTTTTCATAATCGGGGATTAACAAGTTAAGTTGTAGTGTTGTGTTTTTTATGATTTTTAAGTTGAATTACATATTATGTAGTACTTACCTAATTTACTTAGTGTACCTATCTTCAATACTTTAGGAATCCATGTAGGTAATCGATTCCTATTCACTAAACCTACCTACTCATTACCGACTCGAGATACTATTGTAAACGAACAACAAGAAACCTAATTTATGCCTTTAATTAACATTGATTCTTTAGTTACAGATTCCTTTAACATTTTGTTATGTATATGCCAAGTAAGTTAACACACGATCGAACTATACAAAACCAGTTTATCATAGTCTTGGTTTGCATGCTCTTTCACCACCTTTGTCGGTCAGGTTATACCAGTTTTCCATAGCTTGATGAGTCGCTGTGTCTTAAATAGCCTAAAGGATAATTAATGAGGACAAGTTCGTATAAAAAATATTCAAGTAAAATCGAAATTTTGATTTTGATCCGTTTTCGGACGTGACCTAATTTCAATTGGATTTTTTTTTAAGATTCGATTTCTTTGATCTTTCTCACCTTTGAACAGAATTGTGGTCATTTAATTGGAAATATTTATTTTGAATGTTAAATAAAAAATGTTTGTAAGGTCTTTCGTTTATTATTATTATTACGACATAATAATGCAGAATTTGGTAATGGTATGACTTTGACTATGATCCTGGATTGATATAAGGATATATTTATTTACATGTTTTATAAAAATTAGGAAAAAAAATAAAAATATGTACAACTTAAAATAACTACTGAATAGAGAAAATAAAATAATATAAAAATAGCATAGTTGTTGAGTGATAGGCTATTGTCTATTCCCACGTGAGTAAAACCGAGAGCACAAAACTTGGTATTTTATCCGTACTAAACGCTACTAACATACTAATGGTACAATTTATTTTGATTACATGTAGTAGGTGTACAGCGTAGGTATCCATTTTCGTACCAAAATCATCTGTCAAGTAATAAGTTTTAAAAATATCTTTTCGGATTAATATTAAAGCCTACCTACGTTCGTTAAGGTATTCAAACAGAATTTATTTCTATAAAAGTGACGCCACAAAATTCGCTGGCTTATTTTCTATTCGTTGGCTTAAGGAAAAGCCTGATTACTTGTGATATAATAAAGAAATGTTATAAGACGTGAAGAAACCAATGATCTTTAAAATAAAAGTTGAACATAGCGTTTGTAATTATTCATTAACTACCCGGAACTGTCCACTATTGGCTATATATGTGAATATTCATGTTAGGCGTTTTTTTTACAAACTTTTATTACATTA
This sequence comes from Spodoptera picta, assembly GCA_038387885.1. NCBI lineage: Eukaryota > Metazoa > Arthropoda > Insecta > Lepidoptera > Noctuidae > Spodoptera > Spodoptera picta. The sequence goes on from JAZHFQ010000308.1 coordinate 1,031,323, forward strand.
TTGAATCTTAATAAACGCGTTTGTACATTATGTATGTTATATTCACGATATATATAAGGTAGGCAAAGCCTTTTTGCCTATATGGACTGCACGCCACTGCTGTTGGCCTCTGAGCGTTCTCTACACAAGAGAATTTATCATCACGTGTCGCAAACAGGCTAAAGATCGCATTTAAAAAAGGTTCATGTCTAGAGACCGCTTCTGACCAGTCTCTGTCAATTGGGATGATGACAGGGTATGAAAATTAAAAATCCAATTAGTCCGTCGGTTAGGTAATGAAAAAATATTAGACACTTATTTTTTTATTTTGTCGTTTAATAGAACTATACTTAGATAAAACGAATCAAAGTTTAGGAGTGGGGGCTAAAACGTCATTTCTACGTATAAAAATGTACATAGAAGTGACGTCACGCGACATTTCAAATCAATATATCGGCGAAAGTATTCGTTTCTGTAAGAAAGTAAAAAATACGTGTCTAATGATTTAAAATAATCTACCAGACGGACATTAGAATAAAAATTAGGCATCTACCCTATTGTATAAACTCTACAGGTCATTGCACACCTAATAAGCATGTCTCTGGCGCGCAGGCAGCGCTTATAGCTTTTTTATATTGACGTTATGAAATAGGTCATAAGACATACGATTTAAAGTTCATATTTAAATGACAATGATATGGCTGTGTTGTCGAGCCGGACCCGTGCTTGTTAGGTTTGCGATGACCTTAAATCGGGTCTTAGGACACTAGCGGCGAGAATGGCGGTGGTGACTAACGTATTCTATTCATTTCATCACACGGCTAAGCGATGTGTTTAATATAATTATACTTTATTTTTATAATAACTATTGTGAGACATACTAAATTAACTAAAAATCGCGGGGTACTCACATGAATCGCCGTGCCCGCTCGCTGCTCATAAGGAAGAACCCTCTGTGGTTCGAAACTAGTAGAGCTTTTCTCAGTATATTCACGTGAGTAACCCGTGATTTTTAGTTAATAATTATACTGTTTGTAATACCGTTTTCCCTCTACATGCGAAAAATTGTGTTATACAAAAGATAGCTAGTAAGAAAATGTCAAAACACTATTTGAACGGGAGTCGCAAGTAATTAATAATAATTTTAAAAATATCAATAAGATGTTATGTTAAAAAGAAAAATTCATTGATGGATCAAACGCATCTATTTTTCACACACAAGAGAATATAAAAAGAACAAAAAAGACAGAAGATGAAAAGAAATACATAAAAAAGTAATTATAATAATACTGTAACAGTAATCAACGTTATCAATGAGGTTATAGCAAAAGAATTTGTGTCAACACTTAGATTGTAATATTCCATCAATATTTATTAAGCGATCATCAAGTATGCCCATAAATTAACTAGAACACGTCCTTCAAAACTTTCAACCACAAACGACAATATCCGACGACATCACACAAGCATAAATCCAGATCTTCTAGTGCTTAACTTGTTTATTAGGTTTTAGCTTTAAAGACTTTAGTTAGAAAATTAAAACGCAATTTGAAGGTACTTAGCTAAGAACGCAATCTTTGACTCCTAAATCATATAAATTCAACAACAACCAGTCGAAGAATCATTATAAATCCAAAAAATTCAATAGAAGCAATATATACGATAGGATAGATGACTATTTTTTATTTTAATGTCCGTCTGGTAGATTATTTAAAAACATTAGACACGTATTTTTTATTTTCTTACGGAAACAAATAGTTTCGAAGATATATTGGTTTGAAATATCGCGTGACGTCACTTTTGAGTACGATTTATACTCTAAAATGTCGTAGCTACCTCTCACTCCTAAACTTTGATTCGTTTTGTCTAAGTATTGTTTTCATATACGACAAAAAAAATGCTTCAGTTAAAATTTTTTCAGTACCTAACTGACGGACTAATTAGATTTTTAATGTTCATTTGTCATCATCCCTATTAAACGCAATAAACAATACACTGAAAGTTCAAAAGGCTTCGATTTTAGTCTAGACTGTTATTTTTGTACTCAAAATTAATAAAATAAGCCACGAAATTAAGAGCAAAGAGCGAAAAACAACAATAAGCTATGAATTTATAGTTGGTTGAAAATGACAACTTAATACTAAGAACTAAGGAGATTACAAAATAAATTTCTTACTCGAATATTCTAGTTATTAACAGCCTTAGACTAGGAAAGGAGTTATAGTTTTAAACTTATCTAGAACTTAGGATTTGAATCAAGTACTGTTAGGTCTTGGGCGCTTTATCCAGTACCGTCTTTGCCATAGGGGCAATCGGGGCCCGTGGCTAGGGCCTCCATCCTCAGGGGGACCCGAAGGACCGTGCGTGACAACCGGCTTTAGCGCAACATATTAATTATAAATAAATAAATATAACGGGTTCGATTCCCGCACAGAGTAAATCTTTGTATGATCCACAAATTATTGTTTTGGGTCTGAGCGTCACGTGTATGTGAATTTGTATGTTTAAACTGTGCTATTTAGTATAAAACATGTAGGTAGACACAAAGTTCAGTTATGGCTATTCACAATTTTCACAATTTTCTAACAATGTTATACTCTTCCCTTGTTGTTAATTGTATTTTTTTTGTAATTACTTTCTTTGATCACTTCTCAGTACCGTCACTCAATGGAAGTACCTATCTTGTAACAAGATTTTCATTTGATTTCTTAAGTATTTTCTACCTACGTCGGATTAGGATCTCAATTATTTAAGGTTATATAGTACTTAGTATTCAATTAGGTCTTGTTGAAATATAGTACGTACAGTTAATCAAGTAAGTATTAATTATTTTTTGAGAGTAAAGAGAGGTTTTTCTCCTGTGTCGTGGATGCGTTTACAAACATACAAGTTCATATATACATGTCACCCAGACCCGGAACAACAATTTGTGGATCACAAAAACAGTTGCTCCCGTGCGGGAATCGAACGCGCTACACGTCGCACGGCATTCGATTGCCTAGTCACTGCGCCAACTGTGAGGTCAATCTCGTCTATGAAAAGCTGGCTGATGTTATTCCCCGTAAATAATGGCATGTAAAGTCGATCCGATATTTTTCATATACTATATTGACAGTACTTTCATTTGAAGAAAAAACGTACACTAAAAATACAATAATAATGACAAAAGTGTTAGCAACATCATCTCTGTACCAAAATAATTTCGCAAATTCGTCAAATTAGACAAGAAAACAATACACTTTTAGGTACTCGCCACATTTTTATAAATAACTTATTCCCAAGTATTCCCAACGAAACCGCAATGGCTATCAACTATTCTCTTATTACAGGCGATTCTGTGCACGAAGACCCTTGACGAGCCTTAATAAATCTTACCACAAGATCATATCTGTACCTCTTTATTTTATCATGTGTGTATCCTTTGGCAAATACATTCGTGTTTGAACCACATAACCAAGTTATTTGTGTAAACAACTCGTCTCAAATGTACTAATTATAGTGTAATTCTCTCCACGAGAACCACAATTTACTTCGATTGCTTTTTTAATGTCCTGTTCATGGGAGCTGATTAGGAAAAGATCAGGTTTTAGTGTCCTATTGAAAGTTGTAATTGCTTTTTCAGAAAGGGATACTATTAACTTACGTAATCTCTTTCAAAATGTTTGTGACTTTAGGTACAGACGCGCAATAAGCTATCCCAAACCGTCAAACAACTTTATTATTTAAATTCATAACAATAAAGTAAAAAACGTAATAAAGTTTGACAGTTTGACGTAACTATTATGAATAGGTATTCAGATAAAACTTAATATATTTTTGCGACCTTCTGGAATATTGAAAAGATATAGAATTTGTCTATTACTAAAAGAAATCTATTTCTAGACAACTTAACATTAACAGTTGCCATAAAATAACGAGTTTCTACAAGTACCATTAATATTTTGAACATCGAGAAGCGATCTTATTTCAACGAAGTCTGAGATAAATCGTTCTAATAAATATGGGCAACTTCTTCGTCTAAATGAAGATAAAGTCATTATTTTTTATGATAACTTCTTATTGAGTTCGTTTAGTTTACGAAGTTATTATAAGGACATCCCAAATAACATTATATATAACCATGACCTTGCTAAATGAGAGGCTTTATCGTAATCTAGACGCTTGACTAGCAGATTGGAGATAGTAGTTCAAAAGGGTCAGGTGTATCAACGAACATTGTTGCCTAGTCTCTGTCCTTGCGTAGTCCCCTGATCACCAGGTGAGAAATATATTCTACGATATCCATAATAATCCACATTGAGCCAGCGTGGTTATTAGTGCTCAAACCTTTTCCTTGCGAGGAAACCTCTTTGCATAGCATTGGACACTTATAGGCTGATGCTGGTGATGATGATCTTCAAAATATCCATTATCACATTGCAAATATCAATTCCTATAATAATTATAATCCTTACTTGAATTACAATCTACTTTTCATTGTAAAATGGTGACATAATGAAGCTTCAGACTAAGATTGTTTGCTATCAAGAGAGGTTTGCCGTACCAAACGATTAATGTTGGTTTGGTCAACAGACAGATAATGGTTTTTCTACGTTTATTTTGCATGGTTTATTTTGATGAAGAAATAATATTATATAATATTAACATTTTTATTTAATAGACAAATTAAAGACCTTTTATATCATTTTTTGTCTGAACGCCCGAAAAGCTGTAGGCCTTGACATACATAATAATTTATCAAATGTCAGTGATTATACTAATCCAATACGTCGTCGTGTGATTGCGGTTACCAAAGGCCCAATTACCCCTCCCCTTCCCCAATCTCTTCAATCCCTGAATCCCCAAAAATCCTCAAATTCCTAATTCCCAAAGGGCCGGTAACGTACTTGCAACGCCTCTGGTGTTCCAGGTGTCCATGGGCAACGCCGATTGCTTACCATCAGATGATCCGTATGCTTGCTTACCGACTTATCTCATAAAAAAAATATTGATACTTACATTTATTCGTTCAATGAAATAGCGAATCTTATTTGTCTAAAGGGATTAATAATCATAACCACTGTTGATTTCTCTTCATCATGTGTACAGGTACTAGTTAAACAAATAGATTAATTATTCTACCAAACCGTGCGTAACTTTTCATTCAAACGTTTGTAGATTAGTGGAATTAGAATTGGTACATTGGGATTATGCCCCGATTCCTATTCCCTATAGGTAACTTACTCGTAGTTAACACTGTTTGATATTCGCACAACAACCCCCAGAGATACTGAAGTTCTGTATTGGTTTATTACACTTTATTGATCTTAGTTCTTAGTAAGACTTCAACTACACAAACTATTTTTATTAAATACGATCCGTGATATGTCGTGGCAAAATCTCACGACGACCTTATCTATTTATTCATTGGTTATTTTTTTAAACTATTCCTTTTTATATCTTTTGACTTTCTTAAAAGTGCTGATTGCCCATCTTATATCTTTTATTTATGTACTCATAACCTAGGTGCCTTCAGGCCCGAGTGAATAGGTTGCTTATGGGACGACGTGCTCCATACTGCCGTAGACCGCATTATCACTAACCACCAGGCGAAATAGTGGTCAAACGTCAGCCTATCAAATATAGAGGTATATAAAAAAACATACGGAAAACTAAGTTCCAATGCAATAACAAACTTCCAAAAGAACTTACTCGGCGATATTATTAGCTTTACCGAGAAACTATTTTGTACGGGTCGGTTGGCAACTTAACAGAGTCGTATCGTGGCTTCAGAGACCAAACTTGTAGGCATATATACATATACATGGGTAATAGAATACATGATTACCTTGGACAGAGATCCAAAGTTCTTGTTAGAAAAACTTGATTCAATTGTGAGGGTCCTACACAAAGTTTGTAACTACTGACAGCAAATTGCATTACGCTTGTTGGAAGCACGAGGGTCCAAGATTTATTAGTAAACCTATCAGGCTTAGAAGTGAGGATCTGACGAATGTACATATGTGTATTTAAGAGAGTTTTTATATGTACTTAATAGATTCTTGTTTTTCTTTATTTATGTTGTTTCTGAGGTTGTGTAATGAAGAAAAAGGCTTTATTTGGGAGTAAGTTGAAGGTTAGGAGTTTAGCTAATGCTGGAAGATATGAAAAGTGTGGAAGTGCCATGCTTCGCTACGAATGGGCCTGCTCGACCGGAGCGATACCACGGCCTAGCAGAAAACCGACGTGAAACAACGCTTGCGTTGTGTTTCACCCGACGAAACCCAATTACCCCCCTCACCAATCTTCCCCAATCCCCGAATCCCCCACAATCCTCAAAATACCCAATTTTCAAAAGGCCGGTAACGCACTTGTAACGGTTCTGGTGCTTCAGGTGTCCATGGGCGGTGCCGATAGCTTACCACCAAAAATTACTGTAATATTAAATAGTAGCAGGTATCATCATCAGAAATCACTGAAAATGCTATCAACTACATTCATCAAATCCATTCTTTTTCTCTCTGCTTGATAAATGCCACTTAAACCTTAGTCGAAACCGACAATAGAAAAGTCGATGTACGGGGTTAATACAGACATAATCATTTTTTTTAAAAAACTTTATCTCTTACAAGGATTCTTCTACACAAACATTTGCATCACACCAAGAGTTGTTCCGTGCAGGAATTGAACCCACGACACGATGCACAGCAACTAGTTGCACAGCCACCGCACCAACCGTGTTTATTATCTTTCTAACACCACGCCTTTTATGTCCCGAATAAGCAGGCAGACATAAACCTAATTATTCAATGTTAACATCCACTGTTCAACAATATTTTCTGAGTCTTACTGCTTACATAATAGGAGCGAACCCATACGAACATAGACACGTTTAATTACCTCTATAGTTTCTATGGGGCAAATCTGACATGTGAAGCAGTAGAATTGTGAAGAAACTTGTACACCCCATGAGATAAGGATTACTTTAGGATTCACATGTAGTTAATTGCCACGTGCTCCTTAAAACGTGTTCGCAATAACCGTTGCAACTCTGATAATAAAAAGATGGCCGCCCGCCCAATATAAGCAATTGCCTGTGTTGTTGCTAACTTCATAACCATTCGATCTCGTCGCAATCAACGACAGAAACTATTTTATCAATATTCTTCAGTTCTATCTAGGCTCCTCTAATCAAGATATTTTCTTTTAGATTATAAATATTTTTTTAGAATATATTTTCAAGAACATTCGCTAGTTACAATTTGATTTTTTAAATTATCATAATGATACTTCATTTTTGAGACAAATTGTTGACAAATTAAGTTAAATAGAAGATATAAATGTATTTTAAATAAATATTATAACATTTTAGGCCCCGAAGGGATATGCTTTCATTACAACGTGGATATTAAATACAACATCCACGTTTCACTAGTAAGGAGTGACAGGTGAGTCACAATGGACACAAATCCTGATTCCGTGCTGTCACTGTTAATGTATGTAAACTTTAAACCTGGGAATCAAACCAAAACCTCTTGTTCGGCAACCACACTTACATCAACACGACTACCGAGGTGGCTGACTAACAAAATATGAGTACCTACGTATATTTACACAGGTAAATATATAATACTGGCTGTTGCCCGCGACTTTGACCGCGTAGAATATTATTATTTTAGAACATAACTTTTATTTTGTTTTAATATCTCAAAATAAAAGTAGCTTATGTTATTCCTTAGTACATCAGTTACCTTCCAATAAAAGTCTTGCAAAATCAGTCCAGCCATTCTGAGATTAGGCAGTACAAACAGACAGACAGACAAATTTTGTGAAAATATTTTATTTTGGTATGTGTATCGTAGTGTAGTAAATAGTAGTAAATAGCGGTTATTTTAATTTTAGAAACAGACACTCCAATTTCATTTACATGTAAATATATCGTAGTAAAATTGTCGTAGCAAAATTTCGTAGCGAACTACGCGGAACGTATCAGGTTACATTGAATGTTGACATGTCAGTCAAGTTAGAAAGTAGCCGTAACTTAGTTAATAGGGTATTGAATTGAATTCCAACGGGTAGAGATGGACAAAACGTTAACTTAGGCAGACAGGTAAAAACAGAATAATTTTTCCATGAAGTTAGACAGGTTTTAATTAGTTTAAATTATCATCTTTCATACTATTCCTTGCCACCTGTACGGTCATATATCTATAGATATTAAACTTTTGTTATTGCAGTGAATTTAAAATATAACTAGTCTAATACCCTTCAAAAAAGGCTATTCATTTCACCAAGCGTGCATTTTTTATGTCTAATTTCTTATTTCTTTTGTTATCTACTCTAACCTTATACAAAAACTAATAAGGTCCAGAGAGGTTACCAAGGATACGATAGAAGACGAATGTTGCACGACATATATCGGCGACAAGTCAATCAAACGAAGCCAGCCGACTTCGACTGACATATACGGCGACTTATGTGCGCTGTGACGTTGATGTTGGCACCAGACATGTCGACCAAAGTCCGGCAACGTCGCAATTCGTCGTATTTCACGCAACGTCGCTGGCGATGGCGGTTTCGCAGGATATTTGTCCCCTTCTTTTCATATATGATGGGCCGACGTTTGACCACTATCTCGCCTGGTGGTAAGCGATGTGCAGTCTACGACGAAGCACGTCGTCTCATAAGCAACATATTCACTCGGGCCTTGAAGACTCCCACCAGATTATACCTTTCAGGAAATACAGACTCTGGAAAAGAATTCCACTCTTTAGCAGTACGCACAAGGAAGCTTGATGCGAAGTGCTTCGTGCGTGTGGGTGGGACATCTACCGTGAACCGGTGACGCTTCGCTGATTGTCTTGTGGTACGATGATGGAAAGGACTAGGGGAATCAGGTTGTGCAATTTCCCCGCATACTCACCGAAATATATCCGGTAGAAAACCGAAAGGCTTTCAACCTTACGCCTCCCCTTACGCCCCTAGTGTAGTATCCTTGACTTTAGAACTGAAACTTCTGTTATTTTCTATTAAACAAACTGTCTCTAACATTAAATTAAGACCAATCGTCGTACTAAACGATACACTGACACCGTGTGACTTCTCGTTAACTCATTTATGCACAACTAGCTTTTGCCCACGACTTTGCTCGCGTGAATTCCCTATGACAATTGAATACCCTTGTCCTTTTTAGTACACTGAACTATGTGTGTATGTAGATTTTAAAAATATTGGTTTTTAGAAAGGGAAACGAAATGAACAAACTTACTTTGGCATTTGTAGTAATTGTTTAGATTTGTGTGTTTTGTTGACTTATATGGCAATAGCCTCACCCCCTATTACGCGGGTCACATAACATAAATAGTGGGTGTTACATTGTATAGTCGCATTAAGTGAGGAAATTCGGGGATAAAAGGCGTGATGTTATATTTGGTGTTTTTCTATTATGGTTTATAACCTATAGATAAAATATATTACATTGTTTATAACTACATAAATATTTATAACTTAAAATTAACTACAACTAAACTATTAAATAAAACAAAAGTAAAAAAAGGAAACAACAAAAAATGATACCCTCAATTTAGGCGTCAAAGTATCCGCATCACTATCACTAAACCTATATAACCATCAAGCGATGTTAGAAACGGCTTTTGTTTAAACAGACGATAAAAATACTTAGTAGGTACGCAATATTGTAGAAAGTATCTTTATAACATCAGAGGTGATTAGGTCCTAAATAAAGTATGGCCTAATCCTAAATTGAGTTACGAAACAACTACGCTTTTTAATTCCCAACAGGATTTCTGCTATCGAGTTTCTTGTATATATTATATTTGTATTAAGCCCTTATTAGTTCCATTTACAAAGCTGTAGTATTAAATCTTCTCTATATATTTGAGTACTTCTACCTGGAATATGCGGAATTGTTTCTTTATTATTATTTTTTTTAAACTTTGCCCCACACTAGGATTTTCTCCTGTGGCGTGGGTGCGTTTACAAACATACAAGTTCACACGCAAATGATACCCAGGCCCGGAACAACAATCTGGGGATCACACAAAGAGTTGTTCCGTGTAGGAATCGAACCAGCTATAAAGCGTATCCCGTACTTACTCAACCATTTGCCAAACGAAGTTAAGGAAGAGAAAACCATTTGCCAAACGAAGTTAAGGGAGAGAATTTTTTCTTAAAATAAATTTAAGAAAAAATTAAAAAAATATCTGTTTAACACACTACCATAACTATATGTATTTAAAATTAATTTTAACCATCATCATAATAAATAGTAATTTAAAACAAATATAGAAGATCCAACAGTCAAACTATTTATATATAGTTTTTTTGGAGATGGCGTTAGATTGTAAGGCATATCATGTACCTTTATTGTTAAATAAATAAATAATAAACACGTTGCCCAGTGGGAACCAGTTGCCTAGCCGCCGCACCAAGCGTGCAGCCATTTTTTTTTAACGTATTCACAAAAATTATACATAAATTAGCTTATACATCAAAAATCGCCAAACTGTATAACAGTTTGTTGGCGATAGTGGCGCTCTTATATTATACAATACAGTTACTTATAACTACTATTAATCTATATAAATACTATATTTTGTGTGGCTTGTCATTCTTTCAAGTCACAACATGTATGTTTTTACTGTAAGGCTACTTTTGTTTCGTTTACCAGGTCTAGCCACGGCTATTACTCGTTTAAAATAAAGTGTTAATGGTTAAAAATTTGAGATATGAATTACTACCTACTTCCGCACGCTTCACCCGCTCTGCTCGGATCCTATTAATCGTAGCGTGACGTTTTATAGGCTATAACCTACCTTAATAATTGGACTATCTAACCCGAAGCAACAAAATTTTTCATGTCGGACCAGTTCTTAAGATTAGCGGGTATAAACAAATAAACCATTTACCTTCATATAATAGTACTAGCGGACCCGACAGACGTTGTTCTGCATATCCACTTGAATGTATAAACAAAAATACATTCAAATTAGTTCAGCCATTTAGGATAAATAACCTAGACACCGACTGCAGCGCCATCTGCCGGGCTGATTTGTGTATCGAAACCATCCAAGGCAACACACAAACGCGTCCAGGAAAATTTATTTAAAATGGTCAAGCCGTTTAGGAGGAGTTCAATGACATACACACGTACAGCAGAATTATATACCTCTATATGAAGATAAGATTAATAATTTAACTCCCGAAGGTCGACAATGTCACATTCCGCGCTGTTACTAAGAAATTCAAGATTAAAACCCCAGTATCCTTATAGTTTAATACTTTTTATTAATTTTCATACCTACTTAATATTAAATTTCACCAGTTGTTACATCAAATGAAGCTTGAATTACTGTTGATAGTAAAATAGGTTTAATGTGACGAATAAAACTGCGGTAAGCGTACTTATTAGTTTATTCGAAAATATATAAATTTACAATATACCACAAGTAATTGTAGGAGAGCCATGCTTTGGTACCGACGTGAAACAACGCTAGCGTTGTGTTTCGTCGTATGAGTGAGGTTAGCGGAGGCCCAGTTACCCCCACCAAAATCTTCCCAATCCCCGAATCCCCAACATTCCTCAAATTTCTATTTCCCAAAAGGCCGAAAACGCACTTGTAACATCTCCGGTGTTTCAGGTGTCCATGGGCGGCGGTGATTGCTTACCATCAGATGATCCCTCTGCTCGTTTACCGGTTTATTACATAAAAAAATTAAACAAAATATTCAACAAAAAATTGGACATATAGCTTGTATTTGGTAAACATAAATTTCCACTTTCCTGTCCGACATAAAGCCTTGAAGTACAATATGTTGAAGGTTTTATTTTCGATCCTCGGTAAAAGGATGTATTAAACATTTGTTGCCGTTACTGGTTGGCTTTCAATGCAAATCTTATTTCGAACTGTGTGTCCTTGTACATACATATTATACAGTGTACATCACAGTTAGTAAGCAACCATACATACATAACGACACGCATTTTTCACGAAGGGGTACGCAGAGGTGCACATTATGCCACTGTACAATGTAACACCCACTTTTCACTAGTTAGAGGTATATTATGAGCCTATTGCCATATACCGAACACAATCCCAGACTCCGTGCTACTACTGAGATTTTTTTTAAAAATTCAGTAATACTTTGCCCAACCCGGGAATCAAACCCGAGACCCCTTGCCCGGCAGTCGCACTTGCGACCACTCGGCCAACGAGGCAGTCAGCAGTAGTAAGCAACCTATTTTTATTATTTCTATACAGAATCATTTTATTATTTATTTACCTCTATTACATCCATAATAAATAATTTGACTGACTACATATTTTATCTGCGTCTTTCGCACAATATTGTCGTGAACCATTAAATTTGTACCTTTACAGCGGTACACTATAAAGTTGAAAGTGGCTTACGGGTCATAAAACGAAAAGGTCGGTTCTTACTGACCAGAATCAATGTCGCAATAACTTAAATTTTTATGTTAGTAAGAGCTGAAGATGGAGCTAGCTACATGTAGGTAAATTGAAAATCTAGAAACTGATGTTAAGTTAAACTGTCAAACACCGCCAGGACACACGAAACACGGTGACCGCAACCTACTGTTCTTTAATTGTGTCTATAATGACGGTACTCAAAGAGTTAAGTGGATAACTATGAGTCTTCTCATGAACCGTTATATCTAGACAGTTGAACGGAAAGAAGGCATTTCTTTTTCCGCTATAACAACAAAATTGATTTTAATGTCGTTTATTATTCGAATAAACAAATTAAGGAGTTCATGCGCAAGAGTACGATTTGCACTTGGCCGTTTTTTTAAATACATATTGCAAGCTTTACTACCTTCGGTATAAATAATAACCGTAATGTTATTAAATCAAATGTTAATTCAAAATAGTATATTTTGAATTCAAAAGTTACAACGACAGACACACATGGTACCTCTATAAAAGAAATGTTATCAATGAATTTAAATAACTAAAACAACTCAATACTTAAAAACTTCACTTTATATATTTACACCGTGAATTTCAAATGGTTTGTTGGCCATAAACTGTCACAATGGTGGTTTAAATTGCCATCGTTCACGATTAATGACTGTAGCGTTATTATCATAACAATATGGTCGACTTTATGAGCAACTGCCCCAAATTAACATAACCTTGATTTAATAATATTACAGTTATTATTTTACCGAAGGAGTTAGCTACACCTAGTTAGCTTGCAATATGTATTAAAGAAAAACGGCCAAGTGCAAATCATGCTTGCGGCAATAATAAATACTGCTCATGAATATGAGCCTCTAGCATGGCTTGAAACTAGTTGAGTTTCTCGTCAAATTATTACGTGAGTAAGCCGAAAACACGAAAGTTACAAAACAAATAAGCTTCGAACGGCATTAAAATCAACTTTGTTGTTATAGCGACAAAAGAAAAGCCTTATCTTTCCTTTTAGTCCGTCTAGATATAACGGTTCATGAGAGACAGCGTGGTAACATCAGACGGACGAACAGCGAAGGCTTAGTAATAGCATTCCCGTATTTATTCTGTGGGTACAGAACATAAAAGTATTATTTCTTCGGAATTCAGCATGGGATAGCGAAATGCCAGATGTGTATACAGGGCGACTTGTAACTCGACGTATTCTTCTTCAGGAGGTGATAATATAGGATTTCGTTTAACCCCGTATTTAGTTTTGTACACGGAATTTTATCACTTAACTAAATAAGCACAAATCTGCTTACACGATCGTTGCTTCCACAAAAAAGAGAGATACTACTGATTCTAACTCGACTAACAAGGCAATGTGAAATAATAGTACTGATATTATGTAATTAGAATAATAGAAATGAATGGAATGGAAGAGATTTGACGAATAATTAATTAAGTACAGAACCAGATACCTTACTCGCAAAATCGAGATTAACAATGCTAATCTCATTAGCCTTCGAGATTTATGGAGCTAAATCGGATTGTAGAAGTTCTAGTAATACCAATGCCTATTAAATTGGAATCAGTATTGTTTAGGAACAGCTTTATTTAACGCTTCATCTGTCGATAAATGTCAAGAGGAATTATAAAATCAGAAACATAATAATTAAAGGTTATCGACATATTATCGACGTGATTTACTCTTATGTGAAGTTAAGGTACACATATGTACTCTGGGTCCCAAATAACGGCGGGAGGAGTTACCATCGGCGTCGAGACGACGATGAAGTACCTAGGACTCGTCCTCGACAGTCGGTGGAACTTCATTGAGCATTTCCGACGTTTGGCTCCAAAGTTGGAGAGGACGGGGGCTGCGTTCAAACGCATCCTCCCCAACCTCGGGGGCCAAACGTCTCCTGCCGGAGGTTATACGCCGGGGTCGTGCGGTCCATGGCCCTCTACGGCGCCCCTGTTTGGGCGTGAAACCTGTTGCGGCGTCCCGCTCGGACGCTGCTCATGGCACAAAGGGTCATGGCGATCCGAATAATCCGCGGATACCGCACGATCTCTGGGGAGTCGGCGAACCTCCTTGCCGGACTACCGCCGTGGGATCTGGAGGCGAAGGTGCTCGCGCGCGTGTATAGCATGCGCGCGGAGGCACGTCGCCGGGGCGAAACTCCGCTGCCGCGCCAGATAAGTGCGTGGCGGGATGAGCTCCGGCGCGATCTCATGGCGGAATGGCAGCAACGACTGTCGCAACCGAGGGCTCGCTGCCATCGCAGCGGTAAGTCCCCTCTTTGAGGAGTGGCTTGAGAGACGCTACGGCGTCCTCACCTACCGCCTGACGCAGGTCCTCACCGGACATGGAAGTTTCGGGATGTACCTGTGTCTGATGGGGCGGGAGGAAACGCCCGGGTGTCATCACTGCGAGGACCGCCCTGAGGACACGGTGGAACACACGGTGGGAGAATGCCCTGCGTGGGCTGAGCACCGCCGTGCCCTCAGGGAAGTGATCGGCGATGGCGACCTCTCGCGTCCGGGCCTAGTGCAGGCCATGATGCGGAGCGAGGGGGACTGGGATGCCATCTCCTCCTTTTGCGAAGCAGTCATGCTAGCTAAGGAGGAGGCGGGACGCGTGAGGCAGCGAAGCGCTGCCTACTCGCAACCCAGCCATCGCGAAGGACACACCGGGCGTCGGGGATCGCGGGACGATCTCCGGCCACCGTAAGCGCGGGACTGCGGACGGCGAGCATGGGTGGCTCCCCGTCCGACCAGAAACAGACCCGAGCGTACGGCGCGTCGCGTTCCGCGCGCGCCTCAAAGAGCCATCAGACCACCACAGATGGGGCCCAATAGGGCCGATGCCGATTCGGAGTCGCGGAGAACCTAACGGGTAACCGGGGCTCCGGCTCGACGTGCAGGAGAAGGAACAGGGTGGTTTTTAGTCAGTAAGAGTCTGACACTCCCTCCCGCCTCACCCAGGCGGGAGCAGTCATTCGATGATTTTCCCCCCTTAAAAAAAAACACATATGTACTCTAAAATAGCACGTTAAAAAGCGTTCTATTGAGCATGCTCAAAAACGTTCAATAATCGAACGTTATCGATTTGCTAACATGTCTGAAATAAGCATACTAATTTTTTGCACCATACCGACACACATGCTATTCAATTTGCTGAAGCACCCATGATACAGGAGTGAATCGTAATGTAGGTTAACGTTGAGGCTGATAAAATAATAAAAAAATGTCACCCTTCCCTCCTCCTAAAAGTATTCTTACCTACACTAAGTGGTATTCATGAAACGAAAACCAATTAAACTTCGTCAATTAATTTAACACAAACGAAATGAATTCGAAAAGTTTAATTCAATGTAAAATGTTTTAATTGAAAGGAATTGTTTAAAAAGATTTGTCTAATGCGTTCAACTAATTTAGTCGCATACATAGTTCATATTAACGACTGTCCGATTACAAAGCAATGCCCTATTGTGAAAAGAATGCTTAACGTTCTATTTCAAGATTTATTACCATTGTCATAGGGATTAAAATGGCCTTTAATACTATTAGCGAGAGGAACATTTCAGTTTTTCATATGAAATACATTTTATATTACAAATTAAGTAAAAACGCGGGTTACTCACGAGAATATACTGAGAAAAGCTCTACTAGTTTCGAACCACAGAGGGGTTCTTCCTCATGAGCAGCGTGCGCGGTCGCGGCGACGTCGCGCAGCTCACTGATTATTATAGATATATTACACTTACTTACAATTTTGAAATTACTGAATAAAAACTAATATATTATTTAAGCGGGTGACAGATTCGTATTCAAGAATCTTACAGCCGAAATTAATACTCTCTTATCCAAAGCCTCTTATCCTGGATTGGTCTAGGTTATTGATAGAAACTAATTAAATCTCAAAACTTGAATAGTTACAATCTAAAGATTTTGATAGGAGATCGTCTATAAATTTCAGCTGACAATAGGTTGTAGTTGTGTCCTTTTTTTTTAAATTTTGCCCCCCACTAAAATTAGTGGGTACGTTTACAAACGTACAAGTTCACATACACATGACACCCAGACCCGAAGCAAGAATCTGTGGATCACAGAAAGAGTTGTGCCGTGCGGGAATCGGACCCACGAGTCCACGACACGTTGCGCGGCAGCCAGTTGCCGACCCATCGCGCCAACCGTGCAGCCGGAGCTTACCTATCAAGTATAAATGTCGATCAAACTTGGTACGAGTCTAAGGTGTTGTCTAGATTTTAGACAGAATGCATAAATCAACACCTGATAACCACTTTTATTTTGCCGAATCAGTATAACATTTGAAAGACACTTTGTACAAAAATAATAAATAAATAACGAACATTACTTTCGAAACACCAATTCCAAAATGTTGAATAACTTTATTTACAATAACATTATGCAGAGGCGACATCAGCGGACTGAAATAGGCTTACCCTAATTGAATTAATGGGTAAAGGGCTCCAAATGTAAAGCTCTTAATCAGGGAGATGTCGGTACAATATTTAACAGAGATTTAACGAAGCTAAAAATTCAAGATTTATCTTTTACAACGATTGTTTTGTAAGGCCGGCTTTAAGCACACTATTCAATTTTGAAATAATATATTTTGGCACGGTATTCTATTGTAAAATTTGTTAGTAAAGTGTCTTGCTATCTCTTTCATATATCCAGAAGCGCAGTAAATTATTACATAGGATTTATGAAATTATTATAGATTATGTATTAAATTATATTGGATGTCTCCATCATACTTATACTAGACCTCTTTGTATAAAACAAAAGAGAACGAATTTTCCAAAGCCAGATAAATGTTAACTAAGGAAAAACTTTAAATATTTGACAATTCTCCCATAATAAAAACTGTCAAATGTCAATTGTATTTTATTAAACAGTTAAGAATTAACTGATGCTTGAAAAGTCGGCTCTTAGGTACACTAGATGTATGTATGTGATAAGATTTCGAAAGCAATAACATTGTCCTTCAATTTTCCTTAAACCAGTAAAGTGTCAATTAGAACTAAC
Organism: Spodoptera picta; assembly: GCA_038387885.1. NCBI lineage: Eukaryota > Metazoa > Arthropoda > Insecta > Lepidoptera > Noctuidae > Spodoptera > Spodoptera picta. The sequence continues at coordinate 1,048,779 of JAZHFQ010000308.1, forward strand.
AAGAGTAAAAAAACTAACATAAAAAAACACAGCTGGTCTGGAACTGTTACATCACGTATTTTACTGGCTAGCCCTTTGAATTCCCCCAGCAATCCTCGGATGCCTGCGACAAGGTCGGCAGACATTCGCATTACACCCTACTTTGTGCTCATTGCGAAGCAGAACTTCTGTGCCGCATTAATTATAAAGTGCTTCAAAATATAGTTTTAGACAACTTGTTTACTATCTAGGTAGGTACTTCAACTTTTTGTTTTATGTCTAGGTATTTCGTGAGATGCACTTCAATTTTTTTCTTGTTAAGACTTAAATATAACATCACGGCTTTTCATTTCAAAATTTCATTTTAATGTAGACGATCTAGTTTCCTTACGGCATCGAGCATTTCTTTATTTATTGAAACAAAGAGTTTCCTTTTTTTGTATAGAAGCACTATTTTTATGGATTGTCAGTATGCATATGTGAGCACCATGTTAGACTATAAGATGTTTTTATTTTTTTAATTTAGTAAGTTTTGTAATTAGTAGGTACCTATAATGTGTCAAGCGTGTCTTTGCATAATTCTCACATATACGTACAGTATTGGAATATGTATCGGAGATATTGTAGAACATCCCTTTTTTAATAGAGTAACGAAGGGAGTTTCTCGCTCGTTCTTCTCCATTCGAATCTACATTTTGGAATGAGCACCTAGCTTTACCTAGCTTCACTGACGGACTGACTGACAGACTATTATTTATTTTCTATTTGTTGACGTTTCAAAAGTACCAAAGTATGGTTTATTTGAAATAAATGCTTTGACTTTGACTTTTGACTTTGAAAAAAGTATAGTCAAAAAAGTCTCAATATGAATTTAACCAGATACTAAGGTCATCTTAGTAGATGAGCTTATTGTTATAATGGTATGGCATGATCTCATTAATACTTCAGCTGGGTAAGATTTTAAAAAACCGCAGATACCGTTGCACTTAATTTATCACCTTTGCGACCACACGACCAACAAATTCTCATTCTTTAGATATGACGATATCAAGAAATGAAAAAGAAAAACGGCAGTGGTTCTTTTTCTTTGCTCCCAAGTGAATTATTAGTCTGTACGGTTGGCGCGGTAACAGGGCAACAGGCTGCCGCGCAACGTGTCACCGGTTCGATTCTCTCATGGAACAACTCTTTGTGTGATCCACAGATTTTTGTTCCGGGTCTGGGTGTCATGTGTATGTGAACTTGTATGTTTGTAAACGCACCCACGACATAGGAGAAAATCCTAGTGTGGGGCAACGTTTTATAAAAACAAAACAAAACATGATTACTAAAAACGGTTCCAAATTACTTCAAAACCTTCTAACTCTAAACTTCAGAAATAAACAAATCAATAACATAATTCGATTATTGTAATAATTGGGATGATGACAGAGTATGAAAATAAAAAATCTAATTAGTTCGTCAGTTAGGTAATGAAAAAATATTAGACACGTATTTTTTTAATTTGTCGTAGGTATAATAAATCAATACTTAGATAAAACGAATCAAAGTTTGTGAGTGGGGGCTAAAACGTCATTTCTACGTATAAAATGACGTAATGAATGATAATAGAAGTGACGTCACGAGGCATTTCAAATCAATATATCATTGAAAGTATTCGTTTCTGTAAGAAAATAAAAAATATGTGTCTAATGAATTGAAATAATCTACCAGACGGACCTTAAAATAAAAATTAGGCATTTACCCTATTGTATCGTTATGCACTGTTTTATTTCATGTCGCCTGCTTCAACTAGCTAATTTAATTTTATTAATTCTTCGCAAAGATAATCGAGTCAGGTTCATTTAATTAAGGTCTAGGCAACCTGTTGAACAAAATAACCAGTTTTTTATGTAAAAATGTTAGCTTAATCTGCTTACTTTTTTATTATAACGTCAAGTTACAGTTTGCCTAGGTCAACCTAGATTTATCTCAAAGAAATTCGAGTAGCTTTTAGGCGCCATTTTAATAAAGATTTCCTTAAGATTTTTTACCGAAATATTTTTTAAGAAACTGCTTTATTGAAGGATTTGGTTTAAAAATAACTTGTCTACATTATGTCTGTAGGTATTGATTTCTCAGCGAAATTTTCAGTAACACAACATCATGCCTTTTGCCCCTTTTGCACGCACTTAATGCCACTGTACAATGTAACACGCACTTTTCACTATTTATGTTATAAGTCCCATGGAATAGAACTCCGTGCTACTACTGAGAATTTTGTTTAAAAAAACGTAGTAATACTATGCCCGACCCGGGAATTGAACCCAAAGCCCGGGAGTAACACTTGCGACCACTCGGCCAACGAGGCAGTAAATTTTCAGTAATTGCGCAGTTTGCAGTTTGATACATTTTCGTCGCTAAAATATTTAAAAGCGAACAATTTTTTTATGTTTTACTCACCTTGGTCGAGAGAGTATTCCTTCAAGAACTAGAACAACGTTACAAAGGTTTTTTTTTTTTTTTTTTCTACTGACTAAAAACCACCCCGTTCCTTCTCCTGCACGTCGAGCCGGAGCCCCGGTTACCCGTTAGGTTCTCCGCGACTCCGAATCGGCATCGGCCCTATTGGGCCCCATCTGTGGTGGTCTGATGGCTCTTTGAGGCGCGCGCGGAACGCGACGCGCTGTACGCTCGGGTCTGTTTCTGGTCGGACGGGGAGCCACCCATGCTCGCCGTCCGCAGGCCCGCGCTTACGGTGGCCGGAGATCGTCCCGCGATCCCCGACGCCCGGTGTGTCCTTCGCGATGGCTGGGTTGCGAGGAGGCAGCGCTTCGCTGCCTCCAACGTTACAGCGGTCTAGAACTCTAGAGTCTAGACAAGTATAAACCCAAGGATACACTAAGGGACAAATGTCCTGCGACACGTGTCGCCAGCGACGTTGGGTTAAATAGCGCGACGTTGCCGAACTTTGGTCGACATGTCTGGCAACATCAACATCGCTGTGGACATATGACGCGCGTTGTTGCCTGTCGTACAATGTGTCAGGTGAAATCGTCAGGCTCCACTTGACATGTCGCCGATACACATTTGCCCCTAGTGTATCCTTGGCTTTATAATCTTTCTCAATCTATTAGAAAGCCAAAGGGATTTCACATTATAAATAATAAAAAAATAAGGCCTAGGTTAGACCGTCGTAAGCCTTTTCGTTTAAAGAATAATGTTTTTACGACGATAATTTATCTTAGTACTGTGTTAAGAGGTAATCCCTTTTTAAAGAAAATCGTTTATTAAGAACCAGTGTATTTAGATTTTTTTTATGGCATAAGTCGGTAAACGAGCAGACGTATCCCCTGATGGTAATGGTAAGCAATCGACGTCGCCCATTGACACCTGGAACACCAGAGGCATTACAAGTGTGTTATCGGCCTTTTGGGGATTAGGAGTTTGAGGATCGTTGGGGATTCAGGAATTGGGGAGATTGGGGAAGGGGAGGGTAATTGGGCCTCCGGTAACCTCACTCACACGACGAAACACAAGGCAAGCGTTGCTTCACGTAGGTTTTCTGTGAGGCCGTGGTATCACTCCGGTCGAGCCGGCCCATTCGTGCTGAAGCATGGCTCTCCCACAATTATGTATTGAGACAAACTAAATTAATATTTATGTTTTGCGGCCTACTCACGTAACTGTTTGACGAGGAACTCAGTAGCAGCGCGACAGTCGCCACGTCATGGGTCGCGGGATGCTCATGAATATGAACGTCAAGCATGGCTTGAAACTAGTCGAGTTCCTCGTCAAACAGTCACATGAGTGAGTAAGCCGACAACATAGCAATATGACTGCCCCCGCCTGGGTGAGGCGGGAGGGAGTGTCAGACTCTTACTGACTAAAAACCACCCCGTTCCTTCTCCTGCACGTCGAGCCGGAGCCCCGGGTACCCGTTAGGTTCTCCGCGACTCCGAATCGGCATCGGCCCTATTGGGCCCCATCTGTGGTGGTCTGATGGCTCTTTGAGGCGCGCGCGGAACGCGACGCGCCGTACGCTTGGGTCTGTTTCTGGTCGGACTGGGAGCCACCCATGCTCGCCGTCCGCAGGCCCGCGCTTACGGTGGCCGGAGATCGTCCCGCGATCCCCGACGCCCGGTATGTCCTTCGCGATGGCTGGGTTGCGAGGAGGCAGCGCTTCGCTGCCTCACGCGTCCCGCCTCCTCCTTAGCTAGCATGACTGCTTCGCAAAAGGAGGAGACGGCATCCCAATCCCCCTCGCTCCGCATCATGGCCTGCACTAGGCCCGGACGCGAGAGGTCGCCATCGCCGATCACTTCCCTGAGGACACGGCGGTGCTCAGCCCACGAAGGGCATTCTCCCACCGTGTGTTCCACCGTGTCCTCAGGGCGGTCCTCGCAATGATGACACCCGGGCGTTTCCTCCCGCCCCATCAGACACAGGTACCTCCCGAAACTTCCATGTCCGGTGAGGACCTGCGTCAGGCGGTAGGTGAGGACGCCGTAGCGTCTCTCAAGCCACTCCTCAAAGAGGGGACTTACCGCTGCGATGGCAGCGAGCCCAACAGAAAAGTGCTACCTATTGGCTGCGACCATCCCGAGTGTAGGTTGAATCATAGAACATAGACAGACAAACGAGTAATAAACAAAAATATTTTGTTTGTATGTTATTCGGTATTAATTATCTCTATTCTACTAATCCAGCCATTACGTTTGACATCCATAATGGAGGTAGTTGTGGAAAAATTATTATACACTCCCTCCCGCCTCACCCAGGCGGGAGCAGTCATTCGATGATTTTCCCTCCTTACATTACATATTATAGAAATAGATAGAAGTCTTCTTGTTTCAGGAAATAACAAACAACAGACAGGCAAATTGGATCAGAAAAACCTGATACTATGAAACACTGAACGTCTTTTGCCAAAAAATGTGGATGTCAAAACAAGCTTTCATTTTTTTAGTAAAACATGATACAGGCCGCTCAGTTAACTTCCGTGATGAAATATTTTTTGTTTAATTAAGTGTTTTCTTTTTGTGTTTAGATATTTTTTTGTTAGGTTGATACTCGTAAACAATAATTATAAAAGTTTAATCTTAATTTAGCTTGATGATTATAGTCTGTGGATTGTTGAGAGAGTTCTATATACATAGGTGTCAGTTACAACACCTGTATAATATTTATAATTATATTTATAATTATTTATAATTATTATTATAAGTACATTTAAGTTTAATGTCTAGAGACTCGTTGACCCCACAGTCAAACCATTGCAACGGTTTTGTGGGGCTTAGATTATAAGATTTACCTTTTTTGATATAAAGATAAATAAATAAAAAAAAATCACTGACCCATAGATTATACTATTCCTTCCTAATGCTAGTCCTTCTTGCGGCGATACGTTCTAATTTTTTTTTGTGACATAAGCCGGTAAACGCGCACATGGATCACCTGAGGGCTAAGCACGAATAACTATCGCGTTCGTATCGTAACAGTATCGAGCGAGTTAAGCGTTCTGATTGGTTGGTTCACTTCTGATGGTAAGCAATCGGCGGCGCCCATGGGCACATGGATTTTTTATCGACCTATAAATCTCGTAGCAAACATCGAATATAAAATTAAATCTAGACCTATATAACAATATTTCTGAAAGTAAAAAACTTTATAATAGTCAGACACACAGTCTTTTATACATATTATAATAAAATCGTAGAAAATTCAAACCTGTACATTGAATGATTTTTAAAAAGAATACGTGTATCATGAGTAACTCTGTGAGCGATAAGGCCGCCCACTGTACAACATGCCAAAACTAATTTTTACCTACCTACTATTTTCTTGTTCGTGTCTTTTATAAGTGGTGTACAATAAAGTGTTTATTATTATTATGTATGTCTTTACCATTCACGGGAGCACAGGGTCCCGGTCATTTGTCGCGGAGAACCTAACGGGTAACCGGGGCTCCGGCTCGACGTGCAGGAGAAGGAACGGGGTGGTTTTTAGTCAGTAAGAGTCTGACACTCCCTCCCGCCTCACCCAGGCGGGAGCAGTCATTCGATGATTTTCCCCCCTTAAAAAAAAAGGGTCCCGGTCATTTGGGAGGCGTACGAGGGGCCGAAGCCAACTGCGCAGAGGCCCTTTAGACAACTTTAATCTAAATGTAATGGATTATTATTAATTTGATCTACAATCTATACCGAAGCCAAAAATATGTTTGTTAGAGTTTTTGTCTGTTTGTCTGTATGTATGTCCAGATATACAAAAGTACTGCATGGATTTACTTCAAATTTTGCATGAATATTTCTAACAGGTCGGGTCAACATATAGGCTACATATTATCATGCTATCATCTACGGGGGAAGAGCTGTGAATCACAATTCCACGTGAACGAAGTCGCAGGCAACAGCTAGTAATTGCTAAACGAATACCAAAGTTTATTAGTTGTAAGGGTAATTGAATCTTGTAAATATAGGGACACATTAGTGCTCCTAGAAAGATGCCGAAATGAACATAAGATAGTATTTCTATTTACCTACTACGTAGAACTATTTTATCACATTATCACATTATATTGTAAGAGAACCTTTCTCCCACATAATTTTTATATAATAATATTATCTGGACTTTCAAAGATACTGTGTGTGATATATTTGTTTCGGTGTTTCTCCTTAGAACGGTCAAAGTCAAAGCAAATATTTAAACTACCATAAATAGTATGCAGGTACATTTGAAACGTCAACAAATAAATAATAGTCTGTCAGTCTGTCCCTCAGTAAGCTAGGTTTTGAATTGAGAAAATGAGAAAGAAAATCAATGGTTACTCTTTTAAAAAAGATCATATAGGTGATCGGCCTCATCTGATTATTTTTATTATATTCACATATAAAATTGCTGTTTTAGTCTATTTACAGAATAACTTGAACACTATTTTACACTAATTGTGTTAAATCATATACAGTGTTGTTACTTTGTATTAAACTCATCTCTCTGTCAGTCTAACGTGAAATTGTTCTCAAATGATTTATTTGTATACAATGAAATAGCGCACCTAAAATTAGGTCATTATTTAAACTACCCTCTTAGAAACCTAGACAGATAAATTACTATTTGCTTAAGAGTATTGTTTATAAATATAAATGACTATTGTTTCAGATACCGCATCGCGTTCCAAGAGACTCTTCTGTGCAGGAAAGTCCGAGGACGTCGAGACTCCCGCATTATTAATCTGGATCACACCATTTGTAGAGAGGTGACAACACTACCCAGCGTCAACTCGACTAACATGAAACGAGAATCGAGAATTTCATTTATAAGTAAAGTCGATTACGTAAAAGACCCAACACCCTACTGTATTAGCGAAGATAGGGATTGTGAATAACCAGTCTTCAAAAGTTATTCAAAAACTTGAGCATGTAATTGTAGATTTTTCGGTGCCAGGGTTTTCAATCAATCTGTATAGAATTAATAATATTGTAAATAGAAAAAATAATATTAAATAATTAAACATAATTTCTGAAGATCGTTTTGTAATCTCTTATTATATTTGTGTGAACTATAGTTGTGTAGTGTAATTTTATATGTATTTTTTTTTTTTTTTTTTAAGGGGGGAAAATCATCGAATGACTGCTCGCGCCTGGGTGAGGCGGGAGGGAGTGTCAGACTCTTACTGACTAAAAACCACCCCGTTCCTTCTCCTGCACGTCGAGCCGGAGCCCCGGTTACCCGTTAGGTTCTCCGCGACTCCGAATCGGCATCGGCCCTATTGGGCCCCATCTGTGGTGGTCTGATGGCTCTTTGAGGCGCGCGCGGAACGCGACGCGCCGTACGCTCGGGTCTGTTTCTGGTCGGACGGGGAGCCACCCATGCTCGCCGTCCGCAGGCCCGCGCTTACGGTGGCCGGAGATCGTCCCGCGATCCCCGACGCCCGGTGTGCCCTTCGTGATGGCTGGGTTGCGAGGAGGCAGCGCTTCGCTGCCTCACGCGTCCCGCCTCCTCCTTAGCTAGCATGACTGCTTCGCAAAAGGAGGAGACGGCTTCCCAGTCCCCCTCGCTCCGCATCATGGCCTGCACTAGGCCCGGACGCGAGAGGTCGCCATCGCCGATCACTTCCCTGAGGACACGGCGGTGCTCAGCCCACGCAGGGCATTCCGCGACAGTGTGTTCCACCGTGTCCTCAGGGCGGTCCTCGCAGTGATGACACCCGGACGTTTCCTCCCGCCCCATCAGACACAGGTACCTCCCGAAACTTCCATGTCCGGTGAGGACCTGCGTCAGGCGGTAGGTGAGGACGCCGTAGCGTCTCTCAAGCCACTCCTCAAAGAGGGGACTTACCGCTGCGATGGCAGCGAGCCCAGCCCTCGGTTGCGACAGTCGCTGCTGCCATTCCGCCATGAGATCGCCACGCACCTATCTGGCGCGGCAGCGGGGTTTCGCCCCGGCGACGTGCCTCCGCGCGCATGCTGTACACGCGCGCGAGCACCTTCGCCTCCAGATCCCACGGCGGTAATCCGGCAAGGAGGTTCGCCGACTCCCCAGAGATCGTGCGGTATCCGCGGATCATACGGATCGCCATGACCCTCTGTGACATGAGCAGCGTCCGAGCGGGACGCCGCAGCATGTTCGGCGCCCAAACAGGGGCGCCGTAGAGGGCCATGGACCGCACGACCCCGGCGTATAACCTCCGGCAGGAGGCGTTTGGCCCCCCGAGGTTGGGGAGGATGCGCTTAAACGCCGCCCCCGCCCTCTCCAACTTAGGAGCCAAACGTCGGAAATGTTCAATGAAGTTCCACCGACTGTCGAGGACGAGTCCTAGGTACCTCATCGTCGTCTCGACGCCGATGGTAACTCCTCCCGCCGTTATTTGGGACCCACCCGGAGGTGGCGCGTTTCCGCGGCCATGAAAACACATGGCCTCGGACTTGTGGAGCGCCACCTCGAGTCCCAACTGCCGGATTCTCTCAACGACTGTCGCAACCGCTGTCGCCATTGAGTCGGCCGCCGCCTGGTGCGACCTCCCGTGCGCTAGCACCAGCGTGTCGTCGGCGTAGCATATTGTGCTAACGCCGTTCGGGAGGTCGGTGCGCAGCACCCAGTCATAACCGATGTTCCACAGGAGCGGCCCCAGAACCGAACCCTGTGGAACACCGCGTGACATATCTCGCCGGTTCCACTCGCCCCTGTGACCGGGGTAGCTGACGGACCTGTCCGTCAGGTAGGCCTCGATTACACGACGGAGGTAGGTAGGCACCCGATGATATCGGAGTGCTTCCAAGATGCAGCTCCAGGGCAGGGAGTTGAAGGCGTTGGCGATGTCCAAAGACACCGCCACTACGACCTTACCCCTGGATACTGCGGTCCCCGTCGTGAGGTCCCTAACGCGCATGATGGCGTCCACCGTGGAGCGCCCTCTGCGGAAGCCGAACTGGCCGTCCGAAAGGTCCGGCCCAATGTCCGTCAGGTGCGCGACGAGGCGGTTCGAAATTATTCTTTCGAACACTTTCCCCACCTCGTCGAGCAGCACTATGGGCCGGTATGCGGACGGAGAGTCCGCAGGGCGCCCCGTCTTCCGCACGAGGACCAGTTTACCCGCTTTCCAGAGAAGCGGGAACTGGCCTCTCTCCAAGCATGCGCTGTAGAGACCAATCAATCGAGGTCCGAGAGCCTCTGAGGCCAGGACCCATGCCTTGCCATGCAAGCCGTCGGGTCCTGGGGCGGTGTTCTTGGCGCCCATCCGGCGCACCGCCGCTCTCAATTCTGCCTCGGTCACTTCTGGGACGATGTCATCGTCGTCGTCGCTGTAGCCCGCGTCGGGCACCGCAGGGGGCGGAGTCATATACGGAGGGGTGAAGCCCCTCCACAGTCGGGGGAACAGGGTGCCAATCACCTCCTCTAAGACTTCTGGCCGGAGACTCTGAGTGAGCGGGGGAGCCCAAGCGCGAAGCTTGTCGCGTACCATCCGGTACGGGCGTCCCCACGGATCTCTGTTCAGAGTCCCCAGCATCTCTCGGCGGGCCTCCTCCTTGGCCCGCAATATCTCCGCCTTGAGGGTGGCCTTGGCCGCCCTGTATCCCTCGTACAACTCCGCCTCTCTCGCCTCCGCATTCGGAGGACGGATGCGGCGCCTGCGGTGCCTAGTGTACCGGCGTCGCGCAGCAGTGCACGCCTTGCGTAACCCCGCAAGCTCTTGCGACCACCAGTACACCTGGCGCTTTTGCTGCCTCGACCGGATCCGGGGCATCGCCACGTCACAAATCCTGGACATGGCGTCCTGGAGCCACTTAGCCTCATCGTCGATGTCGGCAGGCCTGACCGGTGGTATCACCCAGGCCTGCACGATGGCGGCTTCCAGGAGCAGCTCCCGGTCCAACTGCTTTAGCGCCCAACGCGGGCCACATGGGGCCTGTCTGACCGGCGGGTCTGCGGACTCGGCGGAGACGCTGAACCGGATATACCGGTGGTCGGAGTACGTCTCCACCTCCTCCATGACACGCCAGTCAACAATACGCGGTGACAGAGCAGGGCTGGCGAACGAGATGTCCACCACCGACTCGCCCTGCATCCGCACGCACGTAGGGACAGAACCCCGGTTCAAGACGACTAGGCCTGCCTCAAGGGCCCAGTCTTCCACCATCCTACCCCGGACGTCGGTGAACCGGGAACCCCAAGCCAAGTTCTTGGCATTGAAGTCCCCGAGGACGAGCACGGGGAGGGAACGGAACCCGACGACGACGGTGACCAACTCCCTCAAGGAGTTGTGGAACTCGGCGAGAGTTCGGTTCGGAGAGAAGTACACGCCCACCACAGCGAGCTCTCCGAACCGTGCTGCGACACAACCCCGGCCTCTTTGAGCAGCCTCAAGAGTCGGGGTACCGGCGGCGGCCGACGAGATGATGGTCACCGAGCCGTCCAGGTCCGCCACCCAGTGATCCCTGGGCGGGACAAAATACGGCTCGGAGACCACGGCGACGTTGATCGACCACTGCGCCATGCTCTGGAGCAGGAGATCCTGAGCAGCGGCGCAGTGGTTGATGTTCGCCTGGAGGAGGCGGAATGGAGCCATTATTGGCAGTCCATTCCGATCTCCTCAGAGGCGGCAGCGGCGACTGCGGTGGCAGTGGCGGCGGTGGCGGCGGAAACGGCAGGGGCGGCGGAGGGCCTACCTTTGCCCTTGGGTTTTGCGGGAGGGGAGCAGCCTTTGCTCCCAACCCGGTGTTTGGCCGGCTTGCCAGCCGCCGCACATGCATTGCAGTGCAGCGGGGCAGAGCACGAGCCGGCCTTGTGACCGGGCCGACCGCAGCGGAAGCAACAGTCGCTGCGGTCCACCTCCGAGGTGCATTTGACACTCACGTGCTCCCCCACGTGACAGCGGTAGCACCTCAGAGGCCGGGCCTCGAGCAGCTTGACCTGCGCCGAGACCCATCCCACCAAGAGCCTTTTGCCCTCCTTTAATGTTTTGGCCGCTGTGACGGGACAGCTCACCACCACCGTGCGCAGCCCCGAGTTGTCCGGGCGGATGGTGCCCACCCTGACCTGGTCAGCAGGGCACCCACCCGTCCTGGCCACAGCGGCCACCACCTCACTCTCCGTGACGGAGTCGTCCAGGCCCAAAATCCTAACATCCAGGCATTTGGTGGGCCTGGACACGCGGGCCTCGTCCGCACCGAGGCACGCCCTAAGCCTTTCAGCCAGGGCGTCAGCCGATGGGCCGCTGGTCGCGCCGGGGACCTCGAGAAGACGGGCTCCGGTAGCGGTCACCTTGACCGCGAACCCGTCCGGGGCCCCGAACTCCGCAGGAGTCACCGAACCCTTTAATTTGGCGAGGACGTCGCCGTAGGTAACGCCCCTATTGACCGCTTCCGGCTGTAGGGTGATGACCACAGCCGCGGTCTTAGGGGCGAGGAGCAAGGCAGCAGCGCGTTTCTCCCTGCGCTGCTGCTGCCGTCGCTGCCGCTGCGCCTTTTTGCGGCGCTTTCGGCCCTCCCTGGCGACTCTCCTCGCCTCGCCGGCGATTTGCCAACCGCCACCGTCCTCTACCCGCGGGGCGAGTTCCGCCGCCGCTATTGCAACTCCAGCTTGCCGGGCTGGAGTGCCCCTCCTCTTTTTGCGCCTCGTGGGCGCTGGCGCCGTCGGCGCAGCTGGGGTCTGCGCCGGCGGGGGCACTGAGGGCCTCGCGGGAGGAGGCGCTCGTGCCTTTGCCGGCGGTTGGGGGCCGCGGCCAGTCTGACCAGAGGAGGTCGGAGGCTTGGCCGCAGCAGCCGCGTATGAGCCCGAGGTCGTGGGCGGGGAGGCCCGGCTCGATGCGAGCGGGGGCGCAAAAGCCTACCCTCCAGCACGTCAAAACGTCGCTGGAAGGCAGCCATCTCCGCCCGCAGCAGTCCGACTACGTCGGTTTCCGCCGGGGGCTGGGGGCGGCTGCTGCGAGCAGCGGCGAGCTCGGCCCTGGCCGTCCGCAGCTCGGCCTCCAGAGCCGCATTAGAGGCCGCCAAGCGCGCTAGCTCCCGCCGCATCTCGGCCAGCTCGGAGCGCACCTTTTCTGCAGTGGGCACCGCACACTGCTCCAAGGCCGCCTCCGTTATGGTGGCCACCGCCGCCCTGAGGAGGGAGAGTCTAGCTGACTGGGATTTCCCCATTGCCACCTTTTGGAGCTCCTCAGTGATGGCCTGTTGGAGGCCCCCGGAGCCACTCTCGCTCTCAGAGCCACGCTCGCCCTCCGACGCCTCCACGCCGGACATCTCTGATGCAGAGGGCTCCGAGCAGGCAGCGCTCGAAAGGGCCCTACCCTCCGCAGCTAATTGCCCAGCTGGCTCCGCGCAGGCAGCGGTTCCCGCTTTCCGGCGGCCTCTGCCCTTGCCGCCCCTACCCCGCGCCGCCGTGGGGACTTTAGGGGGAGGCGCCTCCTGCGCGCCGGAGGACGGGGACAAAGTGTCCTCCTCCAGCCTGGGGCGTTTAAACGTCCCCGTCGCGCGGCGGCGTGAGCCCTTCGAGATCACGCTCAGCCGTTCCGCCAGAGATGTGTCGGACTCAGAGTCCGACCTCATCCGAATTGGATCCCGTGTGTACGACTCGCTGGACAACTCCAGCTCCTCAACACGGGTCCCGGAGCCACTTGGACTCCCCTCTACCGCCTCTGCAGGCGAGCCGAGCTCACCCGCACTCTTCTCCTTCGTCAATTGTGGTTTGTGTTTATTTAATTTCTCCATACAAATCCCACGAGTATGGGGGAAATAACGGTCCACCCAGGCAGTGCCCCCTGTACCTGGGTAAGTGAAAATTTGTCTCCCAACTAGAGGGTCCACTGGTCCCCTAGCTGGGGGTGCGCTCACGACTGACACTACTCCTCAGCCATGCATACTCTCGCCGCGCACCAGAACTTAGTATTGGAGGAATTTTTTATAGAGGTTATCTTCCTCGCGGTCCGGGCGACCAAGCCAAGACCCTCGTCCCGTTCAGAGTCACAAAACGTGACCGTGACCTCCTTACGGATTACGATATCGACGGCTGCAATCGGGGACAGCTTGTGTCCCGATGCTGCTCGCTGGCAGGGTGAGTGCACAACGAGCACCGCCCTTGCCTCTCCGCCACGCTCTCTGCTAAGCTCAGAGAGACAGGCGGAGAAACGCCCCACGGAAGCGCGGGCCATGAGCATACAGCCCGCCGCCTCCAGAACCCTATCGGGTTCGCCCGCCCAGTCCAGAAGTCTGCTGCGGGCGACAGTCACTCCAACCCTATCACCCCCGCTAGGGAGACTGTCGCCCGCACCCAGGGTGCACCACGGGGAGGTCTTCTGGCACCGCACCCCAATTTTATATGTATACCTTTATACTAGTAAAGTAACTAAGCTTTGTTTAAACTCATATGTAATGTATACATATATTATGTATTTTTGCGTGTTTAGACACTACAAAAACTATAAACAACGCATTTCTCTTCATATTTAGCTCTCATTTCCTCAAACCACATTCATTATCCAATCTTTTAGTTACCAAAAACAACAAATCATTAAAATATTTAGTTTCTGTGTTGACAATGAACGTAATATTTTGGCATTAATATTCCTCCTTTCTAAAGGCTGTTTGCGTAATTCCATCAAGTAAGCTTAGCTTGGCCGTTTAGACAAATACAAATGTCCCAAGTTCATTACCGCTAGGGTATTGCCCTATCAAAAATGATAAAACGGCCTCTTATTTCGTGTTAAGGGTTATCGTTATCTTATCTTTCGCCTCTGTTACAAAGTTATGTAGGCAATCTATTTATTGTACAGGTAAAATAATAAAATAAAAGATGGACTCAGTACGGAAACAATATAAATCATGCCTGTATAGTAAATTATATGTTTTAAGGTAACGCTAATCTCTTGCTCGGTTGAGTAACCCAGCTGGAACTGTACCTACGGGATCAATCTTTATCTTGCCTACACACCAAATAGTTCGGTTTCCTGCACCAGTATAAACGTATAAAAGTATCTAACCCATAAAAGTAACTATTAATCCCATAAAAAATAACCGTTATTGGAGAAGTTGTTGAGAGAATCGAATCAGATACCACTAAATGAGATGCAAGTCTAGTTTCAAAAATAGTAATATGTAACTACATATACTTGAAGTATTATGTTTTGGATAAGCCGATAACAGAGCATACGGATCACCTGACGGTAAGCAATCGGCGTCGCCCATAGACACCTGAAACAGCGTTACCGGCCTTTTGGGAATTCGAGGATTGTGGGGGGTTTGAGGATTGGGGAGACTGGGTTTGGTAATTGGGCCTCCGATAACCTCACTCACACGACGAAACACAACGCAAGCGTTATTTCACGTCGGTTTTCTGTGAGGGCGTGCTATCACTCCGGTCGAGCCGGCCCATGCGTGCAGAAGCATGGCTCTCCCACACTGGTATTCATATGTATGTATACTGTAACAAAGGGGTTTTTAAAATAAAATCCCAAGTAGATAACGATAAAAAAACTCTCCGTTTAAATAAGAAATAAGTTATTAAGAAAGTTACAAGTGTACTTTAATTAAATTATTTCTTCGAAACTTGTGTTATTCATAAAGTTTTCCCGGGAGTATTTTTGTTTATCGGGTTATTTAGAGCTTCTTCAAAATTAATTAAGTTGAAATTTTCATTATCTGTAAATTTATTACGGCTAATAAATTTAAAAAAATGTATTTTGTAAAAAAACCTTATTTAATGTACAAATTTAAAACTTTGTCTGTACCCATATAATATTTACACTGTTTGTAAAAAATATGTAAAATATATTATAATTATTTATATATAATTACGTGTTTACATTAACATTTTTAAAGGGCATTAATATTTTTAAAACAATATAATAAACAAACACAACAAAAAAATATATAGCTACTAAATGAAAAGCGAATTGAATCCGACGACATTAATAAAATAAAAAAGTAATTAATAATAGAAACATAACGATTAGAAGTAAGTTTAATAGTTCATAAACTTATTTAATTAAGTTTAGTAAATAAAATGTACGTGTATATTAAAATAAAGTCTAATTTAATTTTGTAAGAATATAATGTATTTCATGAGTTTAATCTTAAGCCTTTATGACGAATGGTTACATCGTTAAGTCTAATAATTAAGAATTTTACAAAAATATTGTATATTTTTTATATGCAGGACATCACTAACATAATTCTATTACAATGAACGTTTTCCAGTTTTTTTTTATGGCATAAGTCAGTACATGGACATCTGAAACACCAAGGCGTTACAAGTGCGTTACCGGCCTTATGGAAATTTGAGGATTGTGGAGGATTCGGGGATTGGGGGACTGGGGAGGGGAGGTAATTGAACCCCTTTTTTTTTTTTTTTTTTAAGGGGGGAAAATCATCGAATGACTTCTCCCGCCTGGGTGAGGCGGGAGGGAGTGTCAGACTCTTACTGACTAAAAACCACCCCGTTCCTTCTCCTGCACGTCGAGCCGGAGCCCCGGTTACCCGTTAGGTTCTCCGCGACTCCGAATCGGCATCGGCCGTATTGGGCCCCATCTGTGGTGGTCTGATGGCTCTTTGAGGCGCGCGCGGAACGCGACGCGCCGTACGCTCGGGTCTGTTTCTGGTCGGACGGGGAGCCACCCATGCTCGCCGTCCGCAGGCCCGCGCTTACGGTGGCCGGAGATCGTCTCGCGATCCCCGACGCCCGGTGTGTCCTTCGCGACGGCTGGGTTGCGAGGAGGCAGCGCTTCGCTGCCTCACGCGTCCCGCCTCCTCCTTAGCTAGCATCACTGCTTCGCAAAAGGAGGAGACGGCATCCCAGTCCCCCTCGCTCCGCATCATGGCCTGCACTAGGCCCGGAAGCGAGAGGTCGCCGTCGTCGATCACTTCCCTGAGGACACGGCGGTGCTCAGCCCACGAAGGGCATTCTCCCACCGTGTGTTCCACCGTGTCCTCAGGGCGGTCCCCGCAGTGATGACACCCGGGCGTTTCCTCCCGCCCCATCAGACACAGGTACCTCCCGAAACTTCCATGTCCGGTGAGGACCTGCGTCAGGCGGTAGGTGAGGACGCCGTAGCGTCTCTCAAGCCACTCCTCAAAGAGGGGACTTACCGCTGCGATGGCAGCGAGCCCAGCCCTCGGTTGCGACAGTCGTTGCTGCCATTCCGCCATGAGATCGCGCCGGAGCTCATCCCGCCACGCACCTATTTGGCGCGGCAGCGGGGTTTCGCCCCGGCGACGTGCCTCCGCGCGCATGCCGTACACGCGCGCGAGCACCTTCGCCTCCAGATCCCACGGCGGTAATCCGGCAAGGAGGTTCGCCGACTCCCCAGAGATCGTGCGGTATCCGCGGATCATTCGGATCGCCATGACCCTCTGTGCCATGAGCAGCGTCCGAGCGGGACGCCGCAACAGGTTTGGCGCCCAAACAGGGGCGCCGTAGAGGGCCATGGACCGCACGACCCCGGCGTATAACCTCCGGCAGGAGGCGTTTGGCCCCCGAGGTTGGGGAGGATGCGTTTAAACGCAGCCCCCGTCCTCTCCAACTTTGGGGCCAAACGTCGGAAGTGTTCTATGAAGTTCCACCGACTGTCGAGGACGAGTCCTAGGTACTTCATCGTCGTCTCGACGTCGATGGTAACTCCTCCCGCCGTTATTTGGGACCCACCCGGAGGTGGCGCGTTCCCGCGGCCATGAAAACACATGGCCTCGGACTTGTGGAGCGCCACCTCGAGTCCCAACTGCCGGATTCTCTCAACGACTGTCGCAACCGCTGTCGCCATTAAGTCGGCCGCCGCCTGGTGTGACGTCCCGTGCGCTAGCACCAGCGTATCGTCGGCGTAGCATATTGTGCTAACGCCGTTCGGGAGGTCGGTGCGCAGCACCCAGTCATAGCCGATGTTCCACAGGAGCGGCCCCAGAACCGAACCCTGTGGAACACCGCGTGACATCTCTCGCCGGTTCCACTCGCCCCGGTGACCGGGGTAGCTGACGGACCTGTCCGTCAGGTAAGCCTCGATTACACGACGGAGGTACGTAGGCACCCGATGATATCGGAGTGCCTCCAAGGTGCAGCTCCAGGGCAGGGAGTTGAAGGCGTTGGCGATGTCCAGAGACACCGCCACTACGACCTTACCCCTGGACACTGCAGTCCCCGTCGTGAGGTCTCTAACGCGCATGATGGCGTCCACCGTGGAGCGCCCTCTGCGGAAGCCGAACTGGCCGTCCGACAAGTCCGGCCCAATGTCCGTCAGGTGCGCGACGAGGCGGTTCGAAATGATTCTTTCGAAGACTTTCCCCACCTCGTCGAGCAACACTATGGGCCGGTACGCGGACGGAGAGTCCGCAGGGCGCCCCGTCTTCCGCACGAGGACCAGTTTCCCGCTTTCCAGAGAAGCGGGAACTGGCCTCTCTCCAGACATGCGCTGTAGAGACCAATCAATCGAGGCCCGAGAGCCTCTGAGGCCAGGACCCATGCCTTGCCATGCAGGCCGTCGGGTCCTAGGGCGGTGTTCTTGGCGCCCATCCGGCGCACCGCCGCTCTCAATTCTGCCTCGGTCACCTCTGGGACGATGTCGTCGTCGTCGTCGCTGTAGCCCGCGTCGGGCACCGCAGGGGGCGGAGTCATATACGGAGGGGTGAACCCCCTCCACAGTCGAGGGAACAGGGTGCCAATCACCTCCTCCAAGACTTCTTGCCGGAGACTCTGGGTGAGCGGGGGAGCCCAGGCGCGGAGCTTGTCGCGTACCATCCGGTACGGGCGTCCCCACGGATCTCTGTCCAGAGTCCCCAGCATCTCTCGGCGGGCCTTAATTGAACCCCTGGTAACCTCACTTACACGTCGAAACACAACGCAAGCGTTGTTTCACGTCGGTTTTCTGTGAGGCCATGGTATCACTCCAACCAGTGGCCAGTTAATATCAAATTTCAATTCACGTAAAATAAAAATCTAAATAAATAAATAGTGCCTAATTATTATATAACCTATACTTTTGGTAATAATTATAGATGTAGTTAATTGTAGTGTGTAAGTAGGTTCCCTCTTTACTTTATAAAAATTGACTAGATGTATTATAATTAAAAAACTGTATGACAAGGGCACGGACCTAGAGTCCGTGGAGAAATAATCTATAATATTAAAAAAAAATAATAATAATAAAAATCTATTTAATCCTCCAAATCATGAACAAATACATATAAAACACATATTTTTTATTTCACCGTAACAAGAACAATCTGTTTGGATAAAACAAATTTAGGTGTAGAAATGGGAGTTTGCATCATCACCGGCCATAATCATAACTTACTATAAAAATGAGATCTTAAGTATGTACTAAATTACTGAAAATATTTTCATTAGATAATGTACATACCAGACCGACAATAATTCTATTCCATCTTTTATACTGTTGGTACTTGACTAGCTAACTCTCGTGTTTAGTAATTGTTTATATTGTTCCAATCAAATAAAAGAGAATGTCCTTATAGGCTTCCAGAAAAAAGTATCAAAATATATTTTGGAACCAAATTAATAATTATCTTTCCGTCTGTTCGTAAACTTTGCTATTGACAGATAAGACGTTATTGTTTCCCAACTTATTGTTATGAGAATAAAAAATTCCGAGAGATATATAATATTCAGAATCTTTTTTATTTTATTTGAGTGTTTATGTATGTGTTTAAGTATGTATATACATACATATGTAACTTAGGGGTAGGCAGAGACTAAGGAACACCAATTGCTACGATTCTTAGATACCTCTTTCGTTTCACTCTTCCTCAACAGTCATCAGTCTTTTCATGCATGCTCGTCAGTAAGCTTTTATCCCCGAATGGGTAGACATAAGTACACATTACGGCACTTAATGCCACTGTATAATGTAACAAAAACTTTTACCTATCTACATATTTATGTTGTGAGTCCCATGTAGTAGGCGTGAGCCTATTGTATACTTTCATTCAACCTTTCGACATGTCCAAACCAGCGTAACATTCCCTTTTCAATCCTTGTCACTACATCATCTTTCAATGCACACCTTTCTCTTTTTCTTTGAGTGTCTTGTTGATCAAGTGCTTGCTATCGTTCAAAGGGTAGACAGTTTTCTTTTATCAGTTCTTCGAAAAAAGTCTAAAGATTGGACCAAGTCAAGGATTGTGCCTGATGTAGGGTAATAAACTCACTCACCTATTAGAAGAGAATTATAATATTACCTACTGATCAAAAGTGGGTGTTACATTGTTGGTACACATAACATGTGCACCTCTCTTTATAATATGTAAACAAGTCTCTTTCTTCAGAAAACTCTTCATATAAATTACAGTTTTTCGTGAAGAACGACCTAGTTCGAAACTTTTTAATATAAAGTTGTTCAATCTTAGTTTTCGACAGTTTATAATCATGTTTTTTGTTTATCTGGGCGATATGACATATATTATAAATAAATAATCTTCTTTTGTTCTCGAAACCTACTTGATGACCTACATATATGTGAACTTTACGTTATTTGTTCACGTAAGTATTCACACTGTGCCACAGATATTTGATGCTATCATGTCTGGCAGCATAAATTAATATACCGAGTAAAATGTAATAAATAAAAGCGTTTTCTTTTCAGGCAGTTTTTATCTTGAGATATCATTTATTTCTATTTATTTTCTAGCCATGATCGTCCCACTTCAGTGCAAAGGCTTCCATACCCCGTCCACTCATCTATGTTAGATACATTTTTTTTTTCTAATGGGGGAAAATCATAGAATGACTGCTCCCGCCTGGGTGAGGCGGGAGGGAGTGTCAGACTCTTACTGACTAAAAACCACCCCGTTCCTTCTCCTGCACGTCGAGCCGGAGCCCCGGCTACCCGTTAGGTTCTCCGCGACAATGTTAGATACAATAGATTGACTTTATTGATTGGCTTTATTCAACATTAGTTACAAAAACCTCGAAGAAATTGTGCTCCACACAGCAGACTTACTTAGGTACTCAATTCAAGTACTTAGTACTTGAGTTCTATGTTAGTGAATCACTAACATAAGATGAGAATACTAAGAAATAATTATACCTAACTATCAATAAACGAATTTGAGATGAAAGTAAAGCTCTTACTTTACAACGTGAAAC
The DNA here is from genome assembly GCA_038387885.1 of Spodoptera picta. NCBI lineage: Eukaryota > Metazoa > Arthropoda > Insecta > Lepidoptera > Noctuidae > Spodoptera > Spodoptera picta. The sequence continues at coordinate 1,069,320 of JAZHFQ010000308.1, forward strand.
CTTCAGTAATTGTAGATTACAAATCTCAACTCGTAAAAAGATTTTTAAAACCTTTGACCATAGTCTACGTTGGTGTTTTCAAGTTTAAATAAGTTAGTCACAAAAGAGATCTATTGTGGTAGAAATCTAGAGGATTTTTTATTTACCTTGAAAATTACATTAAAGTAGTTATTTATACTCAAAAACCGTAGCTACTCTTTTCAACTGAAATGTGAGAATTCAATGCTAATTGTTTAATGCCAAACTTAATACTAGATCACTTCTATATATATATTTTACTTTATGTATGCAGTATGAGACTATAACTGAGATGTACCTATAACAGTATAAACAAAATAACAGAAGGACGCCCTAAAAAAACATTTATAATTTTGTATTTTTGATAACTAATTCAATCAACTAGAATATATATATCATATATGTTGTAATATCAATAAGGAACCTACTTCAAGCTCAATCAATTTTAAGTGTCTATTTAAAAATGTTAAGGGAAGTAGAACATAGAATATTTCTAGATATAGTCACATAAATATGAGTTTACCTCTATATTGAAACTTTTGTGAGACATACTAAATGAACTATTATGTTTTCAGCTTACTTACGTAAAAATTTGACTAGGAACTCGACAGTTGCAGCGCGACAGTCGTCGCGTCGTGGGTCGCGGAATGCTGCTCATGAATATGAACCTATAACATGGCTTGAACTAGTCGAGTACCTCGTCAAATAATTACGTGAGTAAGCCGAAAAATGTAATGATTAATAATAATGAGTAATTTTAATGTCTATGCTATGTAACATAACTAGTAAGTCTATAATGAATATTAAAATAATAATTTTTATATGTAATTGTAAATTGTGTATAAAATACAAAGTAAAACTCCAATGGTGTTTTATTTCTCGACTGTTTATTTTATTTTTATTTTAAAAGACTTCATGCACATACTAATGTACAAGGTGGGCCAAATGCCATGGGCATTCTCCTCCAGCCAGACCTTTGGGTGATGCAGAGACAAAAACAATGGTCGATCCAAGAAGCAAGCATATTTAAGAATCAACAGAAATATATAAAAAAAGGATAGTATAGACTTACATAAAATAAATACCTATATAAACTTACATGTACCTCTATATGACATAACAATAAACTTACGTAAATATACTACATATACTACTTAGACGTAACATAATTGTACATTGTATATTGATAGTTACGAACGACGAAACGACTGTTGTGCCTTATTTATTTGTATATATTTCTTTACAGAAATTCTTGTAATACTAACTAGAAGATAAGAACAACTGAACCAAGTTTTGGCATAGAGAACAATCAAGTAGGAGATAGATGGATATCTGGAAGTCATTGAGGGAGGCCTATGTTCAGCAGTAGACGTCCTATGACTGATATGGATACATCTTTTACCTTAATATTAAAATGCGAAAGTTTGTGAAGATATATGTCCGGATAAAACTATTTCATGCGGTTACTCTTTCACGCCAAATCTACTGGACTGTTTTGGATGAAATTTGGTGCAGAGATAGAATCTAGAATAAAACGTGGAGTATTCATTATCCCGGGAACGCGGGTGAAACTGGTGGCAGCAGCCTGTGTATATACCTAAGTCCCATAAAAAAGAAGCCTTCTGTGGTTTCGGCACTATTCCAAAGCTATAACTTTAGTAAAATGAAGATAGATACATAATAAATACCACGAAATTACAATTCAAATAAGAATAATTTAGCAAAATGTATTCTACTTTCATATCTTCGTTTTTGATCAACCAAACGAGAAGGCATTTCCCTTTCCCTAAACCAATAAATATAATTGAATTGTCTTTCATAAATCGCGTACAATTTTCTATATTTCTATTGTTTATGCTTCCTGGTTTTTCTCTAATCTCTGATATTATTTTGAGTTTGTTAGGTATTCTTTTTTAATGTATCTACTTAAGTGCCTACTTAATGGCCATTAGACCACCACCGATGAGGCCCATTAGGGCTGATGCCGATACGGAGCCGCGGAGGACATAACGGGTTTCCGGAGTTCCGGCTCGAGGTGTAAAAATCTGACACTCCCTCTCGCAAGAGTCACATGATATACGACCTCAAAAAAAAAATGTCTACTTCATACGGGTAAGTACATATTTTTATTGTTATCTATATAAATAAAAATGAATTTCCGTTTGTTAGTCTCGCTAAAACTCGAGAACGGCTGAACAGATTTGGCTAATTTTGGTCTTGAAGAAATGTTAGTGGAAATCCAGGGAAGATTTAAAAAATATTCTAGGCGGTACAAAGTTTGTCGGATCGGCTAGTCAACTTATAAGTATGTCGCGGAGAACCTAACGGGTGACCAGCGCTCCAACTCGAAGAGCAGGAGTAGGAACGGGGTGGTTTTTAGTCAGCAAAAGTCTGACACTCCCTCCCGCCTCACTCAGGCGGGAGAAGTCATTCGATGATATTCCCCCCTTAAAAAAACAAAAGCTTATACGTATCTATATTTGTGTCGACTAACTCGCATTCCTTCCTAATATTAGAAATGTAATAATGTTTTCGTTTGTCTTCCACATTTGACTACAACTTTAACTGTATTTTGATAAAGTTTTATTTAGTTTTGACTCTTTAAGTTCTATAAGGGTAAGCACACAGGATAAAGCACGAAGTTTTACTACGGGCTATCCAGTCCCCTCTGTGTTCTCTCCCAATCATGGTGATACATTTTCTACGTGAGGTGCATGTAGAAACGTGCCCCTCCCGTTTATGACTAAAAAACTCGGCTTCATCAAAATAAAATCGAGATCAGGTGTAGCGTGGTACTTCGTTCCATTTGTAATAAATTATAACTTTCCGGCACATCCATAACTTCACGTTTTTATTTTCATGTAATATTTATGCGTGGTTCCTGTGAATCTCAAAATATCCACCGTTTATGTACGGTTCGTGTGATTTTGAAATAATGAATTTCCCGTGAACTGTATGTAGAAGATATGATTTTTATATATGTAGTGTTTACTTAGAGTTGTATAAACTTTACTTTACTTTAAAAACAAATTACGTATCAAATGTAATTTCAGACCGCATCAATAATTATGTTCGGGAGCTGCGGAAGACTTAACGGGTTGCCGGGGCTCCGGCTCGAAGTGCAGGAGTAGGAACGGGGTAGTTTTTAGTCAATAAGAGTCTGATACTCCCTCTCGCCTCACACGGGCGAGACAAGCCATTGGATGATTTTCCTCCATCAAAACAGAAAATAATTATGTTCGTTAATTACGTCTCTTTGGGAATAGACCAAAAGAAAAGAAATTGAATAAAAAATCTGAGATACAGAATTAGGTACTCACTAAAACACTTGCTACAAAACAAACTTGTCTTTTCCACACTGTAGATATAATTTGAAGTTAGAAATATTTCACATGGCGTAGCAATAATTATGTTAATGAGAAACATATATATTATTCAGTAGTCGGCGTTCTCTTCTCGAGATTAGTGGACTGAGTTTATTATTCATTTTTGACTACTTAATGTCTTCCCTGAGGTATCACAAAGTACTCCAATGACCTAGTTCGTGTGTAATATTTATTCCAGAGCGATACTTTCTTATGCTTTGGCAGTTTTTAATAAAGGGGGACAATCATCGAATGACTTCTCCCGCCTTTGGTTAGGCGAAAGGATGTATCAGACTCTTACTGACTGAAAACCACCCCGATCCTACTCCTGCTCTTTGAGCGGGAGCCCCGAAAACCCATTAGACCTTCCGCAGCGCCGTATCGGGCATCAGCCCTATTGGGCATCATCTGTGGTCGTTTGATGGGTCTTTGAGGCGCGCGCGGAGCGCGTAGGGCCATACGCAGATATTAAATCAAGTAACTCACATAAACAGACCCCTATAACACATAATTATTTACACATAGTTTAGAACATATTGTTTACCGTTCATCGTCACTCTATTTACAAACTAAATACAAGCCTACATCAATCACACAAGTAGGGTAAACATAACCAAAGCAAGAACAGAAGGTAAACAAAGGTTATAAACAATAATACATCATTATCAATCACATTAAATAGGTTTTGTTTCGTCTTAAACTTCCAACAACTCGTTGATTGTGTTCAGCACTGATTTGCGGTGCTCCAGTTATTACCTAATACTTTATTTACTAGGTCAATCTAGTTTAGCTAACACGTGTCCCCTTGTATAGAGGTTTGCGACCTTACGGATCAAGGCTTCAAGGGATAGGGAAGTTTTAGCCTTTTTTTATAGTATTAGCCGGTAAACGAGCAGACAGATCACCTGATGGTAAACAATCGACGCCGCCCATGGACCCTCGAAACACCAAGGCGTTACAAGTGCGTTACCGGCCTTTTGGGAATTGGGAATTTGAGGATTGTGGAGGATTCGGGGATTCGGGAGACGGGGACTAGGGAGGGGGGGGGTAATTGGGCCTCCGGTAACCTCACTCACACGTCGGTTTTCTGTGAGGCCGTGGTATCACTCCGGTCGAGCCGGTCCATTCGTACCGAAGCATGGCTCTCCCATACTTGAAGCTTTGTGACTTTATGCCATCAAATGTTTAGGCTGTGGGCAATTCATACTTTTTGTTAGTTACAAATAAATGGCGGACGTATCGCCATACATTGAGAATTTGGACCCGATTTTAGATTGTGATATTATTGCAAAAGTCTCGAGAGGAATCAGTCTCGAGACCACTAATTGCTCTTGATTTGAGCTAAAGACCACTCAACCAACGATTCCGTCAGTTACCGCTATTGAAAATTTAAGTCAAGTAGCTCAGCTTACCAATTCCAAATCACAGCTGCCATATTAAACAAAAGTTCAAGGTTAGACAATAAAGTTTATACTCTAAGATCACATAAATCCTATTTAATGCCGTACCTACCTATTGTAATCCTACTTGTAATGTATTTGATGTGTCCGGACAGTAACGATTGGACCTTAGACCGAAAGTGAACGGTTCGGAGAAAAATCGCTCGCCACACGTACGTGACATTTATTACTTACAGGAAAAATGATTCGTATTTTTAACTGGAGTTTTAAACTCGGTGTTTTACATTGAACTAGTACCTATGTTTGTACTTTGCCCATTCCAAGTATGGAGATTACTGCAAACGTTTTTAAAGAAGTCCCATAATCTAGTCGTGTATTTTTTGGCCAGAATATGTGATTCCCGAAGGGTGCCTTTAAGGCCCGGAGAATAGGTTGCTTATAGACAGGCTCCGTCGTAGGTAAGCATCATTACGACTCCGATACTTTTGGTAAAATAAGCAGTATAAAATTAAATATTATGTAGATGTATGTATAGTTTTTGTAATCCGAAATATTTGTATTGTATTATTGTATGTTTTACTATTGGCCAAGATGCCATGCTTGGTGGTAAGTATTTTTTTATTTGGGAGTCATTTGGCCACCCAAATGGCTGCCCACTGCAAGTAACTATACAAAAACTAACTTAAATGAAATAGCGGGTTACTCACATGAATGTACTGAGAAAAGCTCTACTAGTTTCAAACCACAGAGGGGTTCTTCCTCATAAGCAGCGTGTGCGGTCGCGGCGATCACGTGAGTAACCCACGATTTTAGTTAATTTAGTATGTCTCACGATAGTTATTATAAAAACGAACTATTTAATAAATGTCAAGTAAAATTATTTCATCTTTATTACATTCTACGAAACACTTTTATTTGTACAACAAACTACAAAGTAAGATTGTCATTAAGGTAGGTGCGACGTTGACATTCTGTACATTTTTGAGGCAGACATTAAAGATGGCAGAAAAAAAATATATTAAAGGAAATCTCGAGGACGTCGCTGTACAGTGGACTATCAAAGATATTGTATTCTAAAAGTCACATTTGACAAGCCCTTCTCATAGCTAAACCTTTTATTCCTTGGGTTATTAATGGATTTTTAGGTAATAATAATGTGTTTATTTATTTATTTATTAAGAGTCACCAACATTTGATTACACAACTACAGTAAGCATAATACAAGCAAGCAAAGAGGAATGAGCCTATGTGTAACAAACAATTACAGGTAACCACAACATTTACTGGTGCAAATATGTGTATATAAAAAAAAGTTCTTAATTACTATCCTTAAATCTAGTTCTAACACAAAATACTAAACCATATACATAATCCACTATCTGTGTAGATTGGATAATATGCATTTATGCACGCTGGAACGGAACCGACCAAGCGAGTCCAAGTGAACATCTGTGGAATCAGAGTATTTATTCAGGGCGTGACTCAGACGTGGTATGGGTGAGTTTGCACTAAGCACTGTTCTACGACGCGGTGGGTATAAAGGGGTTATCTGTTTACGAGGGTAACAAAAAGGAACTCTATAATTTACCTTGCTCAAGAGCTGTGGACAGTCTACACCATTGTTTAAAATCTTATACATAAAGATACAATCGGAGAGTTCTCTGCGATCAGATAAAGAGACCATCCTGAAATGTGACAGTTTGTTCAAGTAAGAAGATTTTTTGTCTATCTTGTTCTCCCTGCGTAACAAATGCCATAAGAACCTCTTCTGAATGCGTTCTAATCGAAGGGAATGTACCGCATAATGTGGTCTCCACACTACACTACAATAATCTAAAATACTTCGCACAAGACTATTATACAGCATGATTTTCAGTCCAACATTGCGAAAGACTTTACAGTTTCTTATCACGAAACTCAACATCCGGGAAGATCTCCCTACAATGTTTTCCAGGTGAGGGAGGAAAGTCAACCTTTTATCAAACCAAACTCCGAGGTCCCTAATTTGGTCTACCGCCTGAATTCTGTCACCTCCTATGAAATAATCAAAGCCTATTATTTTGCTTTTTCTAGAAAACTTAACATGAAAACATTTTTTTCCGTTCAAATCCATACCATTACAATAGCACCATTTAGTCAATCTACAGAGATCGCTCTGAAGGAGCATGGCATCCTTTTCTGATTCTATTATCCTCCCCAACTTTAAGTCGTCAGCATACATAAAGCTCTCAGAGAATTGGAAACATGTCGGCAAATCATTTATAAACACGTTAAAAAATATTGGACCCAGATGGGAACCCTGCGGCACCCCAGATGTAACTTTCCAATTGCTAGATCGGAAGCCATTGACAACGACAAAAGAAGGACGCTCTGCAAGATATGATTGCACCCATTCCAGCGAGGCACCCGCTAACCCGTATGTGCAAAGCTTCTGCACTAGCAACCGATGTGGGACGCGGTCGAAAGCCTTACTAAAGTCCGTATAAACCACATCGTATTGTTTGTTAGAGTCCATAGCTTCAGTCGCCATCTCAGTGAACGCGACTAGATTGGTACAGGTTGATCTTTTTTTAACAAATCCATGTTGGCTACTACTAATATACCTACTAAAGTGACTTTGAATATAAGGGCACACCAGAGCTTCAAATGTTTTTGCAAAGGTCGAGAGAATCGAGATTGGCCTGTAATTACTTACAACTGTCTTACTATTACATTTATGAATAGGTACAACCATAGCAACTTTCCATTCAGCTGGGAAGACTCCAGTCCTAAGGGACTCATTAAAAATTAACAGAAGTGGGCTTACCAAATATTTAGCACAGGTCGATATGAACACCGGGGGTATACCATCAGGTCCTGCACCCTTATTACAGTCCAAGTTCTTTAACCTAGTGAGAAGTGAATCATACTCTATAGCAGGGAATGTCATATTTAAACCGTAACTATGCATATTATTTAAAAAGAGATTATTATTGTTGTCATGCGACACCACACCCTAGCACTTTTGGTATGTGTATATACCGACGCAAAACAACGCGCAAACAATTCGCATATATTCGACCCGTTCGAAGTCGTTATCGTCCCATCAGTCATTGCTACAGGATACGAGCACGAACTACCCCGCCTAGCTTTGACATAAGACCAAAAGAACTTAGGATTATTTTTAATCTTTCTCTCCAAATCAACTATATAATTTCGATAGCATATATCTGCCACCTTCCCACAACGCCTACTTACCAGTTTTAGCTCTATCTCATCCATAGGATTTTTGTATCGATTTCTAAGTTTATATTTTTCTTTCAGCATTCCTATTAGATTCCTATCAAACCATACAGGGTAGCGAGTGCATCTCTTTCTGCACTTTGGTACGAACTTCTCAATTGCTGTACGAATATATTGATAAAAGACATCAAGCAACACATCGACACTATTCAAACCCTTGAATATTTCACTCCAATTCAGTTCAGCCAAAAACCTGTGAATCCGAACATAATCTGCTTTATAGTAGTTATATTTTGTGTTACCAGTGCTAAAAGAGAGCCCCTCCTCAAATTCAACAGGAATGTCTATTTCCAGAGGTGGATGCAATTTATCGATTGTACTCAAACCATTTGAACATTCCGTCACACAACAAGAAGGCAAATCACTAATCACCAAGTCAAGTATTCGCCCGGACTTGTTACAGATGCTATTATGCTGAGTCAGCTCATTCAAATTCATGAAATCAATTAAAGTTCGACTAACGGTAGGAACGATGTAAACACTAGAAGAATTACGTAGTCGGTCCCAGTCCACAAGCCCTTGATTAAAATCACCCACAATAACGGTACACATATCATCTATTTTATCAAATATTTTATTACATTGATCCACAAAATGTTCCAATACAGATCGTTGCACTGGAGGTGGCAAATAAACAGCGCAGAGAGCCATTCGATGCCAGGCACCCCCCTTAACAATATCTATAGTTATCCATAAATCCTCACAATTACCATCCCATTTATACATACGTTCACATTTTATTTTTTAAGACACTGCTATCAGTACGCCACCCCCATCCTTTGTATTATTAAAGTCACATTTCTCCCCATCCCTTCTATATACATTGTACCTGTCATCGAAAAGCTCACCACTCAGTACCTTATCATTAAGCCACGTCTCCGTAAGAATAACAATGTCATAACCCACACAACATAAGTTACGATAGAACTCGTGGGTTTTTGTTCGTAATCCGCGTGTGTTTTGGTAGTATAAACTTAAATGAGAGAATTTTAATTTTAATTATAATTTCAAATAACCAATACAATTGCTGTGCGGCGGGTATTAAACTAACTTATCTAGAGCTGCCATATTTTTCACAATAATATATTGCGCCCCGTCCTGCCTTCTCATAAAAATCTTTCCATTCCTCACCCAAACATATCTATATTGTTTTTCTTTAGCTTTCAACCTGGCTGCCGCATGAAGAGCCTTGTTGCTCGGAGACAAGTGCTCGGTTACAAAAATCGGGGTTTTATCACCAGAAAAACCAAGAATTGAGCTATTTAATTTATTTTCAGGATTGTTTTTATTATATTTTATTGTTGACGCAAGCAACCTATCTCGAACTCTCGTTGAAACTAACTGTACAACTATGGAACGTGGTCGTGCACTGGAGCCATCCTGTTTGGCTGTACGAGTACAATGCACAATGTCATCTTCCTGGATGTTACAACTCACCACACTGCTAAGCTTGTTAACAATATCATACAAATTTTCATTCTTCCTCTCTGGCACACATTGCAGTTCCACGTTGCTGCATCGAGCTTGCTGCTGCATTCGATTCATGCACAGCTTGACATCATCGAGACAGGTTTTCAAGAGCGAGTTCTCCTTCTTAAGGTCCTTTATAGACTCCTTGGACTCTTTATTATCCATAACAAGTTTATCGTATTGATTACTCAAGAAGTGATGTGTTACTAGAAAATAAAATGGTGACTAAATAAAGGTAACTGAATGTTGGAGCTGAATAAAAATAGGTATTTTTTAACAAAACATAACATCACGCCTTTTATCCCCGAAGGGGTAGGCAGTGGTGCACATTACAGCACTTAATGCCAATGTGTGTACAATATAATACCCACTTTTCACTATTTATGTTATGAGTGTAATAGGGGTTGAGCCTATTGTTGCACAAACTTTACTTAACTTTTCTTTAAAAAAAGTTTCGTATCAAATGTAAGTTAGATCCCATTATAAATATGTACGGAGCCGCGGAAGACTTAACGGCTCGACCTGCATGAGTAGGAACGGGGTGGTTTTTAGTCAGTACGAGTCTGACACACCCTCTCGGCAAGGCCTAAGTTCGGCAATGAATATACGTGGCTTAGAATATCGAGGAGATAGCATATCATAAAATGAGTACCTTCATACCTTTTCGCGTCTGTAGTTTTTTTCAACATTGCCAGACGGATTTTAGTATGGTTTTTTTACAAAGATGCGAACGTATGGTTTTGACAACACATGTGAAATCAGGTGAAACCGCGAATCGAATGCTAATTTAACATAATTCAAGTCCTACATTACAGGTCGAAGCTTTTTTAAAATTAGGTTGAAACATATATGTCGCAGAATCAACAAAGATGCACAGCTATCGAGTATCGTTATTTTAGAACAACGCCATCTGTTATCATTTGTCGGAAACGTCAAGCAGTGTGCTTGAGTGATGATCGGTACGGGGCGTGGCATGTTGGCATTTGAAAGGCGTCACTTTTGAGTTGGACACGAGGGTGAGCGGTTGTTCTGCCAGCTCGTACCGAACTTACCGCGTTTTCCGAAGTACCCCCAATGGGTTCATATTCTCCGACATATACATAATAATATACTTCTCTTTTTGTTCTGAACTAATTTATGAAGTGCCACGAACATGTGAATAGGCCGAAGGGTAATATTCTTTGTGACCAAATGAAATTGTTTTATTTTTTCATGTATTCTTTGCAAATTTGGTTTTTTTCTTAATTCAAGTTTATAATAATAAGATACAGAATGAAAACGATCATAATGGATGGTGGCCCGGAGGTTAAGACGCCCGCTTCTCATGCATGAGGGTGCGGGTTCAAAATCTACCATCGGCAAGAATCAATGTTACTTTTTCCGAGTTATATGTACCTACTTTCTGAGATTATTTAGACACCATTGACAAACGATGAAGGAAAACATCGTGAAGAAACCTGGATTTATAATTTCTAATTATAAGTTTGAAATCGCCAACCCGCATTGAGCAAGCGTGGTGGTTAATGCTCGAACCTTCTCCAGAAAGAGGATTTGCTCAACAGTCTGGTGTTCTAGGTGTCCATGGGCGACGCCGATTGCTTACACAGTGGGCACTTATACGCTGTTGATGATGAAAATGAAAACGTTGTGTTAACTTGGTTTCTAAATCACATTATAAAATAATACAAGAACACGTATATAATAATTAGTACGTATGCCTTTATTTATGCCATCGCGAAGGACACACCGGGCGTCGGGGATCGCGGGACGATCTCCGGCCACCGTAAGCGCGGGCCTGCGGACGGCGAGCATGGGTGGCTCCCCGTCCGACCAGAAACAGACTCGAGCGTACGGCGCGTCGCCTCAAAGAGCCATCAGACCACCACAGATGGGGGCCAATAGGGCCGATGCCGATTCGGAGTCGCGGAGAACCTAACGGGTAACCGGGGCTCCGGCTCGACGTGAAGGAGAAGGAACGGGGTGGTTTTTAGTCAGTAAGAGTCTGACACTCCCTCCCGCCTCACCCAGGCGGGGGCAGTCATTTGATGATTTTCCCCCTTAAAAAAAAAAAAAAAATGCCTTTATTTATGTAGTCCGAGAAAATAAGAGCATCATTATTTACCTATAAACGATAACGAAATTGAAATAAACTACGTTCAGGACTATTTTTCTTATAATAATATAAAGTTAAAACAACTAAGAATAAGTACGTCAGATTCTATACAAACAAAATTACAGACACAGTTCGTTGAAATGATTAGAATCGACAAAGTTTTACATAGGTACATTAACATTAAAGATACAATTACAACAAAAATACGCTAACGATATGAAAATATTTCATCAAGTATTTTCACAACCTATATATATATGTTTTATAACCAAGCCGAAAATATTTTGCCGAAAGTGATTTGCAAATTCGCAAAAGTGGAAGCAAACTTGTTCAATTTATTATCCACCGTCTGGCGTGAGTTACACATAGCTTAGCACACGATTATATTAAACCCAGCCACATTATTTACAAGCATTCGTCGTTATCGTATTAAATTCTATGTAATACTTTTTTTTAAGGCGGGAAAATCATCGAATGACTTCTCCCGCCTGGGTGAGGCGGAAGGGAGTATCAGACTCTTACTGTCTAAAAACCACCCCGTTCCTTCTCCCGCACTTCGAGCCGGAGCCCCGGTAACCCGTTAGGTTCTCCGCGGCTCCGAATCAGCATCAGCCCTATTGGGCCCCATCCGTGGACGACATCTTTTATTGTCTATTCAAAATTCTGTTATTATCGTATTATTATTTTGTTATATTGTGATGTTTTCTGTTCTGATCTCTATTCTTGTAAGTTTATTATTAGTATTTTGTTTACATATATGTATTTTTATTTTTTTATATTCTTTGTTTTCTGTGCGTGTAATTGCCAAATAAATGTTTTTTCTTTCTTTCTTTCTTTCTTTCTTTCTTTACATCCAGCCTATTTATTTTGAAATCCCTAAATAAAGCTTATCTATCAATTCGATTCCGTAAGCATTCCATCAAGCAATGTTGGTAAGTTATAAGTAAAATGGTGTTAAAACTTATTCTATGCCATTATTTAACCGATCAGCATTTCATCAGTCAAATCAGTATTTATGTTAAATCTGATGATTTAGACTAGTCTGTAATCGATATCTAAAAATTCGGTTAAATTTTTAACGTTGCCCGCGTTTATTTTTGCCAAAAAAAAACCTGTCAAAGTCAAAGTATTTATTTCAATTAAACCATGATTTAGTACTTTTGGAACGTCAGTAAATACAAAAGACATAATAGTCTGCTGTCAGTCTATCCGTCAGAGAAGCTATAGTCAGAATTTTAATTAGATTCTAGATTTGACAATAGCTACTGTCATTTTGTGAAATAATGATACCACATATAAAAGTGTAGTGATGAACACAAAAATCGATAAACAATCAGTGTATGTGTTTTATAATAAATGTTACAGAAAGTGACAGGATAGCGATAGCGATGACGGCGACAAATTATAAAATAACTTATTACCATAATACATCTATGTGTTTTATTTGCCATGTTCCTTCATGATTACATTTTTTTATTTATTTCACACAATTATAAAAGAAGTCAAAACTAAATGATCGGTTCAGAAATATTTAATTTCCCGATATACTTAGTTTACGGAAGTAAAATTATAAACGAGAAGAATCGATCCAGAAATATTGCATTTCCTTATCGAATAATTTCGCAACGTCACTATTTAGTACTTGTCATAACGTTGCAACACTGAAATTGTCAAATCTGGAATCGAATTAAAATTCCGAGTATTTTTTTTTTTTTAAGGGGGGAAAATCATCGAATGACTGCTCCCGCCTGGGTGAGGCGGAAGGGAGTGTCAGACTCTTACTGACTAAAAACCACCCCGTTCCTTCTCCTGCACGTCGAGCCGGAGCCCCGGTTACCCGTTAGGTTCTCCGCGACAAAATTCCGAGTATAGGTGTTCATTCCAAAATGTAGATTCGAGTCGAGAAGAACGAGCAACAAACTCTATTCGTTACTCTTTTAAAAAAAGTCTGTTTTACAATGTCTCTGATACATATTCCAACAACGTGTCGTCTCCACGATCTTTCTAATATCCAATATTGAAAAACATCTGTACACAAACACTAAATACTGTTAACAAATTATTGTTTTCGCCGCAATCCAATAGCATGTCGATCAAAGTAATTGACTGGAAGAATTCCTATTAATTTGACCACTAAAATCCGACATAAACACTTACAAGTGACGAAATAATTTTACCAAACGTATCATTATTAATTAGGGGACTGTAATTAATTAGATTTTAGGGACATTTCCGTAATTATAATTAATGGGGTAGGATTAATGAAAGGCCTTGTAGCTGCGGTACTCATTCTTGTGTAATTCCCCTTATATTAAGTACCTCTAGGTACTTTCTTCCCTTTTTCATGCGCTTTCAGAGATAAACGGGCCCTAATAAGAATTAATCATTTGACTGAATTTATTTGCCATGCCAACTGTTATATTGGTGGATTATTGAATTATAGTCGGATTTATTTTACTTGGATTTATTACAATAATGTGCAGGGCGCACGACGTGTACACACACTAGACTATGACGGGTAAACAGCCACATTAATAACGAGTGTCCTACCTTATATAACACATTCTAGTGAGGGGGCCACTACTTACCCTAATTAGTGATGTTGATACAGACTAAACATACATGTAACTCCAACAACTATAACTACTAGTACGACAACGTGTAAAAGAAAAAGAGGTCATCATCATCATCATCATCAGCCTGTTTTCGTCCACTGCTGGACATAAGCCTCTCCAATGGCACGCCACTGAGCTCGGTCTTCAGCTCTACGCATCCAACCACTACCAGCCACTTTACGTATATCGTCACTCCACCTAGCTGGAGGGCGCCCTACACTACGTTTGCCTAGACGCGGTCTCCACTCCAGAACACGTCTACCCCAGCGGTCATCGGTTCTTCGACAAATGTCACCGGCCCACTGCCATTTCAGCTTGCTAATCCTTTGGGCTACATCGGTAACTTTAGTTCTCTGTCGGATCACCTCGTTACGGATCCTATCCTTCAGAGATACTCCGAGCATAGCCCTCTCCATAGCTCGCTGCGCTACCTTAAATTGGTGGACCAGTCGCACTGTTAGTGTCCACGTCTTTATGTCATGACTGGTAGGACGCACTCGTTGAAGACTTTCGTCTTCAGGCTTTGTGGTAGAGTTGACGAAAAGACCCGATAGAGTTTCCTATATGCCGCCCAGCCAAGCTGTATCCTTCTACGAGCCTCCCTCTCGAAGTTGTTTCTATCAAACTGTAGGGTTTGTCCTAGGTAGACATACTCCTGAACAACCTCGAGAGTAGACCCATTCAGGGTGATCGGCTCCGGAAGAACATGTTCATTGAACAGTACCTTCGTTTTGTCTAGGTTCATCCGGAGTCCAATGCGAGCAGAAGAATCAGCCAGGCTGTTCAGCATATATTGTAGGTCTTGCACGGTTTTAGCCACGATGACGATGTCATCTGCAAATCTCAAGTGTGAGAGATACTTGCCGTTTATATTTATGCCCCGTCCATTCCAGTGCAGCGTCTTGAATATATCCTTCAAAGCATTGGTAAATAATTTGGGAGAAATAACATCGCCTTGTCTCACCCCCCGATGCAGGTGGACAGGTTCAGACTGCTGGTTCTGTACTTGGACGACCATAGTTGTAGCATCGTATAGATCTCTCAGCACTTGGACATATCGCCAATCGACTTGGCACCGTTGCAAGGACTCCAGAACAGACCAGGTTTCAATAGAGTCAAAGGCTTTCTCGTAATCCACAAAGGCTAGGCATAGGGGCAGATTATACTCTTCAGTCTTCTGTATAAACTGCCTCATTGTATGTATGTGGTCTATGGTGCCATATCCTCCTCGGAACCCAGCCTGCTCAGGGGGCTGAAACTCATCGAGTCTTCGGACGAGACGGTTAGTGATGACTCTGGAAAACAGCTTGTAGACATGGCTCAGAAGGGAAATAGGTCGATAGTTCTTCAAGAGGGTTTTGTCTCCTTTCTTAAAGAACATAACGACAACGCTCCTGCTCCATGCCCTTGGAGTTCTCCCCGAGAAGAGAACGGAATCAAACATACGTCGGAGTCGCTCGAGCACTGGTTTTCCACTTGCCTTAAGGAGCTCCGTCGTGATTCCATCTTCTCCGGGGGCTTTTCCATTTTTAAGTTGTCCCAAAGCCACCGCGATCTCACCTAGGCTGATTTCTGGCAAGTCTTCGGTGAAGTGGCGGACAAGTGTGGCTCTGGGATCCCCCGAATCTGAATGAGGACGAGGTGCTTTTGACGCGTATAACTCACCGTAGAAGTGCCGAACCTCCGCGAGAATCTCCGGCCCAGAAGATACGACTTTCCCACTTGATGTGGTCAGCTTCGTCAGATGACTTCGACCCAATTGCTGGATGAAGACTTTAGACCCCCGATTTTGCTCGATTGCTTCTTTTATTGCGCGTGTATTGGCGCATCGGAGGTCGCGTTTCACCAGTTTTGAAATCTTTTTGTTAAGATCTGACGAAGCGACTGTTTGGTTTTCCCGTCGTCTCTCCATTAGCTGCAGAGACTCTCCCGAAAGCTTGGCCCTCCGTCCGGTATTCTGCGTCCGGCACAATTTTGTACCTTCATCCCGGAGGATCCCGACCATTTCCTCAAGTGTAAAAGAAAAAGAGGAAACAATCATATTAGATCCTGCCGTTCTCATAATTTTTCTGGTAAATTCGCTAACGTTTTCTTCTTGAGCATCTTCTTCCGATGATTTATAGTTTATTGACATTCATTTTTTGGAGCTTCTATAAAAACTTATCGATTCAAAGACAAAGATAGGGGATTTCATTTCGTTATTCGTCGTCGTTAATAAATTAAGCAAAGCTTTTGCAATTGCAAGACTGCACGGTTGGGGCAGTGGCTAGGGAACCGGCTGCAGCGCAATATGCAGCGGGTTCAATTCCCGCACTAAGCAACTCTTTGCGTGATCCACAAATTGTTGTTCCGGGTCTAGGTGTCGTGTGTGTGAAGTTG
Source organism: Spodoptera picta (assembly GCA_038387885.1). Lineage (NCBI taxonomy): Eukaryota > Metazoa > Arthropoda > Insecta > Lepidoptera > Noctuidae > Spodoptera > Spodoptera picta. Next base: position 1,085,962 of record JAZHFQ010000308.1, read on the forward strand.
TATGTTTGTAAACGCACCCACGAATCGGAAGAAAATCGTAGTGTGGGTTAACGTTTTATTAAAAAAGAAAAACAAAATATTAGCATAAAAAACAGCAATACGTAAATATAAAGAAAAATGCTTTCTTTGGATTTCGTTTTGTCTTGTTTTAAATAAGTAAATTAAATTTAGTTTTAGGCCTAAACTATCGCAATGGAGAAAACTGTAGTGATAGTTTAGTTCGTTGCAAGAAAAAATAACAGGATAAAACATTCAAAAATCATAACTTAACGGAGCACTACAGCGCCGTAAACTTTTCATTCAGAAACGTTGAGAATAAACTTCGTAGTTAAAAGCTATAACAGGCTAACATCAACTTGTCCAGCTCTGCAGTGGTTCCCAACCGGTTATTCGTGGACCACTAGTTGTCCAAATAAGTTAAAATATGGACCTCATAGTGAAAAAAATCCTTTTTTAACTGATTCCACGGCTTGAATTTATATTCAGGAGACAATTGATAGGAGCGACTTATCTTGAACTATCTTAGATCACAGGAAAAAAATAATAGTAATAGTGACTCTTAACCCAGCAAGAATGATAAACAAGTAATATACCTACAAACAATATTTTTTAGTTTAATGAATTTAATCATCTCTATGCTATCAACCAAGACTATTTGTTTGATTCATAATGGAGGTATTCCTTTTTAAAGGCCGGCAACGCATCTGTGGCTCCTTTAAGCTGAGCCCTGGTCTTTTTGCGCCGTATTCATTGTTAAATTTTTTTGTGTGTACTTTGTGATGGTGTGCAAATAAACCATTTCTCTTTCTTTCTTTCTTTCTTTCTTTAGTGTTGCTGGTGTCCATGGGCGGCGCTGATCGCTTACCATCAGGTGATCCGTCTGCTCGTTTGCCTCCTATTCCATAGAAAAAGTACCAAGTTGTGGAGGAGATGTGCAAGATGTGTATCAAAAATCGAATCGATCTGTCGACAGGAAGGAGGTGGAATTCCAATTCTTGAACCTCAAACAAGCAAACGGGGCAAGTCAAATAAAACTGTTTAAAAAGTCCTTGACCAGGTAAAGGTTGGGAACCGCTGAGCTATGGCCTCGGTAACTAAACTACTAGATAACAATAACTTTACTCATATCGCGCAGTTTGCTAGTGAGAGAGTTGTCGGTGTCGCCACTTCAAATAAATACTCCAATTGTTATTATTTACATAGTTCAGATTCATGAAACTTTCATGAACTGTTCGGACATGTTAGTTATTATTTTTATAAGTTAAAAATGTATTTGTCGGATGTTAATTTTTTTTATTTATTTATTTCAGGCAACTGTGGCCCATATAAAATATAATACACAAATAAAAATACAATACAAAACTAAAAAATAACAAATACCAAAAAAATTAAAACATCAATAAACTAATAGATATACCTCTACAATAACAAAACTCATAATTTTTAATTATTGCACTCGAAGAGACGGCGTCGTGTTTCGCTGACTGGTATCACGTAGCTGTCCACGGAAACGCCGATACACGATACCCTTCGGCCAAAACTGTTCCTTGAGAAAGGTTTCAAGGTAATGTGTTGGAACCCGCACCACAAACGACTTGAAGTTAGTATTGTGGCGCGACTCCAACTTCTCGACTCTCAAGGTCCAGTTCGTCTTCACTCGCAAATACTCCACGACATCCTCTGCCTTCGTGAAGTGATGCAGTCGGGACACGTACAGCAGCGTCGTGGGTGTCGCTGGACGCAGCAGCATATTGGGTCCTGCCAGCGCGGTACCGCACTGGTTGCGGCAAAGAGGCTTCTTCTTCCTTTCTACGTTAATGAAGCCCTCATTGTCACGCTTGTCATTTTTCAGACTAGGCTGGTTAGCTTGACCCCGTTTTATATTGGCCGCTTGCTTTTTCTGCGAAGATTCAGTTTGGATAGCGGCAACGATATCTGCATAGGCACGTTTAGGGGTCAACGTACCTACACAAGCCTGTACTGGCACCGGTGTCGAAGCGCAGGCGGCGGTGGCGCGTGATGCTACGCTTGCAGTTTTAATGGGTGACGCACTCGCCACCGTCGAACTGCTGATCGCAGCGTTTTCCTTTCCATGTCGTGTGTTCATATTGGAGGCGTCAGGTGACCCAGTTACCGAAACAGCGCTGCGTAACAGCACTACCTCGGCACGTAAGTCACATATGGTGTTATTTGATACCTCCAATTTTGACTGCAGCTCGGCCAGGTTAACTTTGAGGGATGTAATGTCCTTAAGAAGCCTGGTTACGTCGACGTGGTCAAACGTGATGGGCGGCAGTTTATGCAGGTCCTTCACCACGAAATCAGGCACGTCATCCGGTTCAGTATCCTTCATCAGGGTGATTATATCCTGGATACTCTTCTCGGTACCATCTCTCCGGCGAGACGGCATCTGGTCGATTTTGCCGAGCGTCTGGAATAGCAGCAACTTAGCATTGCATATCTCTGTTTCCTTGAAGGCAGACTTGCAGATCTGCAAGATGCTGACCTCGTCCATATAATCAATGGCATGTTTCAAGAATGCCAATAACTCGTTTGCTATGAGAGGTTTAGAACTCATTGCTATGTACACGGGCAGTGGCTATAGCCGCGCAATTCGCGAATATAATATTCGTTGCGAGCAGCGTACATACGTCCGTACTCGACCGTGCATCGCGCTGTTAAACATCGCCCTCTACCGGATTCCTGATTGATTGAAGACAAGAGCGGGGATAGTTATCTATCTCGTTCTGGCGGAACGTCTTGTGTGGAGCGTCGGCCATCTTGATCGTCTGTCTGTCTTAAGACAGACAGTGTCTTAGTTCAAACAAGGAGGCGAGTTGACGGGTCACACTGACGGATCGCCTGTCTTTAAATCCAAATTATTCTGTTTAATAAATTACGTTGATTATTATAGTTCTGTAATTGTAACTTGTTAATTATAAATAGTTTTACAAGGATTAGCGTTTATTTCTTTGAAATTCCCACGCTGTCATGAATTCCAACGATAAAGATGGCCTCGTGCCTTTATATTTATATTAATACGCAAGTGCGACTGCCGGCCAAGGGGTCTCGAGTTCGATTCCCGGATCGGGCAAAGTATAACTGGGTTTTAAAAACAAATCTCAGTAGTAGAACGAAGTCTGGAAATGTGCCCGGTATATGGCAATAGGCTCACCCTATTACATGAGACTCATAACATAAATAGTGAAAAGTGGATGTTACTTCTGTGTTCACATCTGCCTACCCCTTTGGGGATAAAAGACGTGATGTTATGTTATGTCATGTTATGTTATGTTATATAAATATACTAGACATTTTCTTTGCCCATTAAGTTATTTTAATATATTTAATTGTGTTGAACTACGCAGACGCAGACTCCTACCGACCTCACTCACGCCTTTTATCCTCGAAGGGGTAGGCAGAGGTGCACATTATGCCACTGTACAATGTAACACCCACTTTTCACTATTTACGTTATGAGTCCCATGTAATAGGGGGTGAGCTTATTGCCATATACCGGACACAATTCCAGACTCCGTGCTACTACTGAGAATTTTAAAAACCCCAGTAACAATTTGCACGACCCGGGAATCGAACCCGAGACCCCTTGCCCGGCAGTCGCACTTGCGACCACTCGGACAACGAGGCAGTCTTGATATTACATTAATTGTTATTACGAATTGAACGAATAGTGTGAAAAGAGACTTATGTTGAATTGAATTCTTAATAATCTTTTTTGATAGAACCACTGAAGGCACTTACGTCTAATGCAGAACAAGATATTTACTAATATCAACTGTTTGTTTCAGTTAACAATTGTTAAATTGCAAAACAAACTCAGCTTTAGAGAATTAGAGCGATATTGTATTTATTTTTAAAACAAATCCTTTCACTGTAATAAACGTTTATAGTTTTATACCATTTTTAAACCCCGACGCAAAAACGAATTAACTACGTTGAGTACCGTAACGTACGTTGAGTACCGTCATTATAGACACAATTAAAGAACAATAGGTTGCGGTCTCCGGTGACCGCTCGGTGTTTGACAGTTTAATAAATTCAAGCCACTAACATAACACCTCGCCTTTTATCCCCGAAAGGGTAGGCAGAGGTGCACATTACGGCACTTAATGCCACTATACAATGTAACACCCACTTTTCACTATTTGTGTTATAAGTTATTAAGACTGCCTCGTTGGCCTAGTGGTCGCAAGTGCGACTGCTGGCCAAGGGGTCAAGCCAAGGGTTCGATTCCCGGGTCGGGCAAAGTATTACTGGGTTTTTAAAAGTTCTCAGTAGTAGCACGGAGTCCAGAATTGTGTCCGGTATATGGCAATTGACTCACCCTCTATTACATGGGACTCATAACATAAATAGTGAAAAGTGGGCGTTACATTGTACAGTGGCATAATGTGTACCTCGGCCTACCCCTTCGGGGATAAAATGCGGGATGTTATGTTATAAGTCCCATATAATATGCGACATCGCATCGCAGTTTTGTGTACGAGCCCTGAATTATTATTACCATACATTCTTAATAACTTGGCAAGTCGCGAAGAACCTAACGGGTTACCGGGGCTCCGGCTCGAAGTGCAGGAGAAGGAACGGGGTGGTTTTTAGTCAGTAAGAGTCCGCCTCGCCCAGACGACAAGAGAAGTCAATCGATGGTTATCCCCTATTAAAAAAAATTACTTGGCAAACTGTACCTACAAATAAAAATAGAATTTTTATTCTACGTATATTATATAGGTACCTTTTCTAAAATGAAATTCACGTATCGCATTCACAGTTCGTTTACGACAAACTTAAACTGATACCTTTTAATCCTATTAAGAGTTTTCTATTGGGATTTATAATTTGATTAAAACTGATTTATTATTGAAATATATCAATGAACTTTTTTTTTTTTTTTTTTAAGGGGGGAAAATCATCGAATGACTGCTCCCGCCTGGGTGAGGCGGGAGGGAGTGTCAGACTCTTACTGACTAAAAACCACCCCGTTCCTTCTCCTGCACGTCGAGCCGGAGCCCCGGTTACCCGTTAGGTTCTCCGCGACTCCGAATCGGCATCGGCCCTATTGGGCCCCATCTGTGGTGGTCTGATGGCTCTTTGAGGCGCGCGCGGAACGCGACGCGCCGTACGCTCGGGTCTGTTTCTGGTCGGACGGGGAGCCACCCATGCTCGCCGTCCGCAGGCCCGCGCTTACGGTGGCCGGAGATCGTCCCGCGATCCCCGTCCCGCGTCCCGCGATCGCATTCACAGTTCGTTTACGACAAACTTAAACTGATACCTTTTAATCCTATTAAGAGTTTTCTATGGGGATTTATAATTTGATTAAAACTGATTTATTATTGAAATATATCAATGAACTTAGATTAATTAAATCATGTTTACTTTAACGACTGTATAAACAGAATTTATTTCGTTTTGTTTTAGTTAAGAAAATATTTTATTTTTAATGTTGAAATACTCTAGGATTTTCTCCTGTATCGTGGGTGCGTTTACAATCATACAAGTTCACATACACATGACATCCAGACCCGAAACAACAATCTGTGGATCACACAAAGAGCTGTTCCATGCGGGAATCGAACCCGCGACACGTTGCGCGGTAGCCAGTTGCCCAACCACCGCACCAACAGTGCAGTTATTTGTTTTATTTATTTATTGAACTTCGTAACGAAATAAAAATTCTCTCATCTTAGTTTCAATTCCTAACCAGTTCCTATAACTACTAGGATTCCTAAATAATTGCTCAGTAATTTAGACGGAGACAACAAATGTGACGGGTGTATGTAAAGCAATATGCATAATTTTATTTTATTTTATTTCGGACAACTTAAATCCATTTGGTTAGTAAACAAACAACTTATAAAACTAGTGTTAGTACTTAAAATTACCAGTTACAATTAAAACATGACTTACGCCACAATAGCATGCAGGCGTATCCAATGCCCCAGTATAGGGCTGTCCCATTTGTCTGCTATAGTCTTCAGGATGCTATTGGGGCTGACACGCACCCTATGCATAATTGAGGCACAACGTTTTCGTATGATGGCATGAAAACCATCCACACCTGCCTCTGCGAACATGCCAGAGGCACTGCAGTACCGCGGCAACCCCACCAGCACCCTGAATGCGTTATTGTATTGAACTCGGAGAGCGTTGTATGCCCTCCGCGTGTAGTCGACCCACAGACCGCACGTATAGAACGACTGACAGTACGCTTTAAACAACGTTATGCGGGCCAACATATTGCAGCGGACAGCCAACGCCCTGCGTTCATGCTCTATGTCTAAGCCGTCTCTTAGATCTTCGGAAACCCAGTGGCTCAGATACTTGAACGATGTGACTTGCTTTAGAGGACTTCCGCAAAGTTTCAGCTGTGTTGCAATCGGGTATGTTTTAGTGCCTGCCTTAAATACCAATACTTCACTTTTCCTTACATTGTATCTGAGCCCATGTGCCTCCGCATAATTTTCACAAATATTTAGCAGGCTCATCATTGAGCTGATCGATGGGCTCAGCAACACCATATCGTCTGCATAACTAATATTGTTGACACATGTTCCGTCTACATAACAACCTTGATAGGTGCCGCTGAGCTCGGCGATCAACCGGTTTATGTACAGACTGAAGAGGCGAGGCGAGGTCAATCCGCCCTGTCTCATTCCACACTCCAGCCCATACTCGTCCGATAACGAGCCGGCCCACCTAACACAATTGAATTGATTCCTATACCAATATCTTAGCATTGATATAACTCCCCTATCCACAGTTGTATCATTTAACAATTTTTGCCACAGTAAGTCATACGACACCAGATCAAAAGCTTTAGAAAGGTCCAGGAAACACGCATTAACAGGCGTTTTCCTAGACGTATATATAATACTGAACAGTATGCTTGAGAGACAGTATGGCACTTTCTGTGGAAAGTCCTGGTCGGAAACCAAACTGCGCGTCATGCAAATCTACCTCTATACGGGTTGACATATGACTCCAGCCTTATTCTTTAAAATAGGTACAATTAAAGTTTTCATTAGATCGCTTGGCAGATGAGCGTGGCTTAGACACAGCGAGAAGAACATCGCCAGCACCCTGGGTAGATGAACTCCCGCATACCGCAGGTGCTCGATGCTGAGGTTGTCATGCCCCGGCGATTTCCCCCTAACCATGTTTTTTATAACGGAAGCAACATCTTTCTTTGTAAACCTGACATTTAAGTCCGTAAAAGAATCCTCAGCATCGACTGCCTGCGATGATAGACCAAGCGGGGACTCGACTTTAAAATGTTTCACAAACAAATTAGCTATAGCTGTAGGTTCATGTTGCCCCGCCACACTCACGGGTACACCCGGCCTGGAATTCAACCTGTTGGTGTTTTTCCAGAACCTTGAAAAGTCTTTGGATTTGTGATTTTCGGCTAGAATATCCATTTTTATTTGGTTTTGGTTATTCTGACACCATCTTAACTTCGATTTAAACATTTTTCTCGTATCGTACATTTATTATTGTACACTAGACGACTCCCTTTTTCCAACTCCTGATTACTGGCTCCATCCAAAGGCTGTCTGTAAGAAATCTCATTCTGCGATAAGACCGCCCATTGTACACATTCTTTTATGTTTATTTTCTATGTATGTTTCTATGGTGTATGTACAATAAAGTATGTTAATAAATAAATAAAGTGTGTTAATCCTTACTATTATAAATGGGAAAGTAAGTTTGTTTGTTTGTTTGTTCCGCTTTCACGCCGTAACTTCTAAACCGATTGCTTTGAATTTTTGCAGACGTAAAGTTAGAAATCCGGATTAAATAATAGGGTACTTTTTATCCCGGAGAATTTTGATATTCCCGAGGGAAAACAAAAGAATTGGTATAGATGGCGCTATGTGTATTGGTATATGTCACATAGGCTACTTTTATCCTTTTGTGACGCGAGCGAAGCCGCGGGTAAAAGCTAGTAAATAAATAAATTTTTAAAAAATGTTTTCTCTACCGCTGAAGCATTTTAAACAAACCAATTCTATTAATCAACGACGGATTACTTAGAATATTATCCCATGGCAAACCCCAATCACCTGGCTCTATTGTTTAATATTTGATAAGGACCAATCCCTATCCAATTGGGCGAACTAATACAAATTCAGTCGAGTAGACATTTCAGTACAAGTTAATTAAGAAGGGTCCAATCCAAGAATACCAGGATGTTCATAATCTAATCAATGGAGGAACATATTCAAGAGGGCAAAATAAACTCAATAAGGAAATGTCGATTCTTTGTTAATATTTGTCCTTTTATCATATTTTTACCGACTTCAAAAAACAGGAGGAGGTACTATATTCGGCTAATTGTTGTTTTATTTGTTTTGTTTTTTTTTTGTTTGTTCGAACATTACTCCGCTCTTTGTGAACCGATTTCCAAAATTCTTGGTTTGTTATCTATGTTTAGATGACAGTGTGTAAAGATATTCAAGTCGGAGGAATGTCTATCATTGATTTTTAGTTGCTTGTTCTTATAATAACCATCGTGAGACATCAATTAACTGAATTAACTAAAGTTCTACTTGTTTCGAGTTTTTTCGATGTCGCGTAGTCAGAACTACCTCTACTGTAGATATATGTATATTTTTTAAGGGGGAAAAATCATCGATTGGCTTCTCCCAAGTGAGTCGCGAGGAAGTGTCAGACTCTTACTGACTATAAACCACCCCGTTAACCGGAGCTGGAGCCCCGGTAACCGGTTAAGTCCTTCACGGCGTTACTCGAGACTAGAAGAGCTAAGTATATAATATACATGTGTAACCTGTCATTTTTAGATTTCTAATCTTGTTTTGCGACAATAGTTGAAAGCTTATTGAGACCAAGATATTTGACGGAATAGGCCTCAGACATAACATCACGCCTTTTTATCTCCCAAAAGGGTGTGCAGAGGTGCATATTACGGCACTTAATGCCACTGTACAATGTAACACCCACTTTTCACTATTTATGTTATGAGTCCCATGTAATAGAGGGTGAGCCTATTGCCATATCCCAGGCACATTTCCAGACTCCGTGCTACTACTGGATTTTAAAAAACCCAGTAATACCTACTTTGCCCGACCCGAGAATCGAACCCGAGACCCCTTGCCCGGCAGTCGCACTTGCGACCACTCGGCCAACGAGGTAGTCCTTATTGTGTATAATGTATATACGGATTACTTTTACTAGGAATACATTGGTATGCATTTATTTACGGTAGTATCTAATTAGCTGACAATACCTTAGCAAACAATTTTCAATGCGTTGGAACAAAAACGGAACTTTCTTCACGCATCAAGAGGCACTCCACGCAACCTCTCGACCAATGAGCATTAAGCCTCCCCATTCTTAGATATCTTTGTTAAACATTGACACTAACAGCTCATGATCCGTAATGTCACCTCTAGATAAAAGGGTTACAGACAGGATAGAAAAATGCAGTTTACAATTTTCGAGCCTGGCTTAGATGTAGCAGCGTCAGTCAGTTAGGACAAAGCTAACCAATTCGAAATGACCTGCTACCCAAATTCCTTTCCGTCCCTTAAGAATTTCGGGAACCTTTTATGTGTTCCCATTTCTGAGATAACCTTTTCCAGCGCCTTTTCACGCGTTTGAGTAATACGCTTTTATCTACCATTCGCTTTAGTATTTCGATTGTGTGCCTTTTAGTGATCCTGTAGAAACCTAATTACCAATGTTCAGAGATAAATAAGATGATGGTTTGTACCAGTATCCGAAGGTAAACTGAATGTCCTATATCCTCGATAAATGGGGTACCAACACAAAAAGAATTTTGCAAATCGAATAGTTTCTGGGATTTACGCATTCAAATAAACAAATTCTTCAGCAGTATATAAGATTTTTTTCTACAGTTGATGGGCCGACGTTTGACCATTATCTCGTCTGGTGGTAAGCGATGATGCGGTCTACGATGGAGTACGGCAACCTATAAGCAACTTATTCACTCGAGCTTTGAAGCTAATAATTCCACTCCTTAGCAGTTCTGTTTACCTTTAAGAACAACACTTCCTATATGGTACACACTGCCACACATCAATCTATACAAAACCAGTTTATCCTGGTGTCGCGTCGCATCATCTTTCCGCACATTTAACGTTCATTTTATACTGGTTATATAAAGGTCGATGTGTAGCCGTGTGTACATACCAATGTGTGTAAATAAGATTCAATGTTGGTGACGAGGGTACCACTTATTGAAAATATTAAGATTGTATTACCCAAATCATTCCGAATAATTCAGCCGGATGTGAACGAATGTGCGTGAACTACTTTTACAATATTTTGTTGGTATGTACTATATACAAGTACTTGCCCGTCCACTACTGGACATAGGCTTCTCCTACATCCCGCCACTGAGCTGAGTATTCAGCTCTTCTCATTCAACTACTGCCTGCCACCTAACTGGCCTACACTACCTTACGTACTAGGTATGCAAATAAATTATCATTCAACACCCTATAAATGGCGATTGCTCCAAAGGCCTCTTCTCGGACTCAATGCGAAATTAAACATTTTCAGGGTTCCTCACGATCGATGATTTCAAAATGTAAATCAATCAGTTTAAGGCTATAGAATCAATTCAAAAATTACATTGTAAATATCCTGTTAAAAGTTGCAATAAGTAAGAACGAAATACATTATCGCAGTTGTATTAAAGTAATAAATTAATATTAGTTCTATTTCTATACATCAATACAGTACAAACATGGCGAAAATCTTTCCTCAACAAGTCTGTTTCAGATTCTTAATATCCACTCAAAACCTATTTAGGTATATTTAGGTACGGTATTAGGCTAAGAACTCACGGTGCGATATTCGCCCGCGCCCAGAAAGAATACAGGTATACAAAATACAGATATGTTTGTAAAAAACAAACTACTTTTGACGGTGCGTTTTTCGCCCGCGGCGATTGTTTGCGATTCCCGCTGCAACGGCGGGCGTGACTGCGATCCGAACCGCCGCGGCGGATAGCATCAGGGTGTTCTGCGTTCGGTTGGCGGGCGATCGAAATCGGCAGGACTAGATCTCAACTCATTGTTTAACCGCCCGCCCGTCTTACGATAATCAACCGCCAAGTTTGCGGGCGATAATCGCAACCGCAGCGGGTGATCGCAGAAAACTGCGGTCTCGTGAATTTTGAAAATTCCGCCTCCATTGTGAGCGCGGGAGAAGATCGTGCCGTGAGTCCTCAGCCTTAGTTTCAGTACTTTCAATATCAGCTATAAAAGATTGAAAGATCAATGTTTTGACAACAAAGTTGTTTGTAATAAATATCCAACTTCGAACGCTGAGCTCACAAACATAAACACATTATTGATGTTAGGTATTTTCCGAGTTCTATGTATTATTCTTGTTAAAAACTAATACCTAGGAAATTACTATAGTACCTATTATTATGTTGCTAAAACTCTTTATAAAGTAATTGAAATAATATATGTATAAGTACACCATTTTTCAGCCACTGTCGCCCGAATACTGAAAGGCTACTCAATTTTAGTTAGTAGTTAGTTGAATTTAAACATCGTGCCATCTCTGTCATTTTACAAAGAATCTGTAGTGACAGAATTAAACATAAGCGCGAGTTAAAATTTAGTGACGTTTGTCCAAATGGACATACGTGACTCACAGACAAAGAATAGAGTCTATTGCCATACAATATATGCTATACCCTTTCGCATTTAGAATTTTAGTAGAAATACAGAAAATATTTCGAACATTCTAAACTTAGTTCATTGGGAATCAAACCCAATACGCGTTACTCGGCAGCGGCACTTACGACTTAGACCAAAGAGACTCACTCGACTCGATATCAAACTCCAACAAGTAATCCTACTAATATTACTTATTAGGTACTATTATTTCTAGTGTCGTGGTGGCTCGAAGCTTTTATTTTGACTTTGAAATATTATAAATGCGAAAGTTTGTATGTCTACGGCTGAAGGGATTTAGAATAATTTAGGTATGACACAACACTTAGGTTACCTTGTTTATGCTACAGGACCGCGGGCAAAGCCTAAAAAGCTAAAAAACTAACTACTTACATAGATAACTTGGTTACCGTCCAACTACACGAGGTCAACCAACTTGTCTGAATAAACTGAAATCAACCACCTGAAATTCGAAACGTCTACCAAGTATTTGAAACTAAATAATTTCATTACTGCATCGTCGAAAACTTAATTCGAGTTCTGTTCATTTAGAAATACTGTGGTGTTGAAGAGCTTGTCTCAAAATTGTATAGTGATGTATCATTCTTAGATATAGGATCCTATTAACACTTTTCAAAGATAGTCCGTCTGTCTGTCTGTCTGTGAAGCTAGGTGTTCATTACAAAGTATTCGTTTCGTAAAGGGAGCCCTTACAACTAACTAATTAATTTTTATAAAATATTGCGAGACTACCTGCATAAACTGGACCGCCTCGTTGCCCGAATGGTCGTAAGTGCGACCTCCGTTCTAGGGGTCTCGGGTTTGATTTCCGGGTCGGGAAAAGTATTACTGGGTTTTTATGAAATTCCCAATAGTAGTAGGAGTCTGGAAATGTGCTCGGTATGTGGCAATAGGCTCATCCCCCATTACATGGGACTTATAACATAAATAGTGAAAAGTGTTACCTACATTGTACACTGGCATTAAGTGCCGTAATGTACACCTTTGCCTACCCCTTCGGGGATGAAAAGCGTGGTATTATGTTACCTGGATAAATTGTGAGTTGTGAGCTCTAGACAAAAAAATAAGTATCTTACACAATATTAATAAAATAAACTCAACCATTTCCAATATAATAAAAGAAAACTTTCACAAATTATGATTTACAAGAAGTCGATATTTATTTGCGTTCACTCGACAGACGACTTCGAAGTTCTGATATAAAAATATTACGAAATTGTTCGTGGAAACGGATGAATAGAAAATATTGAACCGCTATTTATTTACTTTATGTGATTTTTCTTAGTCTGAGTACCTACTACCTAGCTAGCTGTTTCAATTTTGTTCCTAAGTGGTTTTGAAGTAAAGACCAATTTGCATTGCACTGGTAATTGACGCCAATCTTCTAGTGCTGACTTCACAAAAAAAGGTCACGTTCTTAATGACAACAAAGTCAAAGTCAAAGTTAAAGTCAAAATCATTTATTTCAATTAGGCCAGAACGGCACTTTTGAACGTCTACCAAAAAAAATTGAAAGTGAAGCTATTTGCTCATTCCAGGGCGTAGATTCCTATGGAGAAGAACGAGCAAGAAACTCCATAGGTTACTCTTTTTCAATCAGGTTCACAATACAATTTACTAGTTACATAGTTTTGCTGTTTGGATTGTGCGAGAACAATGTATCACTAAAATCCAGTCAAAGTGATAAAAAAAGAAAATAACCTTAAGGACAATAATATAGTCTGGAACTGACCAGTCCCAGTTGACGGCGCCCGTTCACGAACATGACACGTACACCAGCACCGCCCAAGTCAACCATATTGTAGGGAATCGAGCGATCCACTGCACGTGCCACCGCCAATGAGACCTTTGAGTGAGCATGACAACTCCAAGCTGACACAAATGAAATCTATTAATCTAATTTAATATTAAGTTAATTACAGGGCTCTCACATTTACAATGGTTATCTAAGTTAAACAAGTAGTTATCCTGTGGAGCCGGACTAGCCTGCATCCAAGCATTTTTATCCTCTATATATTCATTAAGTTTGTAATATGCTTGTCTACATAAAGTTTTCTTTATACATAATTTAAATTTGGTATCATTTAATTGTTGCACATCGCCTGGTATCTTATTATAACATTTAACACAGAATCCCATGAACGACTTACTTACTTTCGCTAATTTCGAAATTGGAAATCAATTTTCGTGATAATTTTAATATTAGACATACAACGGTTGCAGGCTTCCAAGTAGACAAGGTACCACGTTAAGCAAATTGTAATTATTAGGCTGGATGGTTGGTGCGGTGGCTGGGCAAACGGCTGCCGCGCATCGTGCAGCGGTTTCAATTCCCTCACGAAGCGACTCTTTGTGTGATCCACAAATTGTTGTTTCGGATCTGGGTGTCATGTGTATGTGAACTTGTATGTTTGTAAACGCACCCATGATTAACTAAAAATCGCGGGTTCCTTACGTGAATATAATGATACAAAGCCCTGGGTGTTCCTTCAAAAAACTTTAACTTTTATTTAACAAATCATTATCTTCCTGCGTTGTTAAGCATCGCAGTAACTTATTAGCATCTGTATTTTATTACATTGGGTGACAGCAGTGACACTGCTCAAGTTTTTGAAACTAAACTTTGTATTTTAATCAGCAGAATTGTTAACTGTGGCTTATGGATAATGACGCCGTTAATTTTTTGGTTTTTTATTTTTTGGAGAATTACAATCATAATCTAGTTTCGAGCCACAGAGGGGTTCTTCCTCATGTGTTACTTTGGTAGACTGTTAATTTAGTATGTATCACGATAGTTATTATAAAAAAAATGTTTATCATTTATTCTGCGACAAAATATTATGACATCGCAACCTCATCTCAGCAATCGAATTCATTATAAATAACAACCACGACACCAATCAACTAACAAGACAATCACTTATAATAAAGTTAATCAATAAAATTGGCCCTCAATTCATCAAACCATTAAAATATTTCGTTCCATGGTGTTGACAAAGGTGCTTTTATCAAAGGGTTCGTTATCAGTCAATTAATTAGACATTTACAAAGGAGAAGTGGTGACGTAAATTGAGTAGATCTCTTTTTGTTGGAAATATAAAGGGTTGAAGTTTATGAAATGTTTAATAATAAATGTTGATACTCAGATAATTTTAAGGTGTTTGGCTATATTGATCTGTCCTTATTTTTTCGACCAAAGTAAACAGCCGCGGAAGGCGACTCGAAGAGCAGGAGTAGGAAAGGGGTGGTTTTAGTCAGTAAGATTGACACTCCCTCCCGCCAATCCAAGGCGGGAGAAGTCATTGAATGATTATCCCCTTTCAAAAAAAGGTAACTACTACCTACCTAGGTTCTCAAAAGATCCTGACTATAGATCTACTTCACGCTTAACTTTGTTTAGCATAACTTAACTTAAATAATGCATCACATCAACAACCAAAAGGTGGCCACTGCTAACCAAAGGCGTCTTCTCACACGGAGAAGGTTTGAGCAATAATCACCACTGTTGCTCAACGTGGGTTGGCGATTTCAAATTTATAATTAGAAATTAGAAACCTTCCTCACGATGTTTTCCTTCACCGTTTGTCAGTGGTGTCTAAATAATCTTAGATAGTACATACAATTCGGAAAAGTCACGTTGGTACTTGCCATTGGTAGGTTTCAAACCTGCACCCTCATGCAGTCATGCATAGGAAGCGGGCGTCTTAAACCCCGGACCACCATGGCAGTACTTACATACTAATGCTAAATAAAATAAGTTCAAGAACTTACGAATATACAAAGTTGTCCCCATTTAAGATAGATTTACATGCAAACTTCTAGTCGTTATAACTAAAATAGTAATAAACTTATTTTTGCAGCATATAAAGCTACTCCTAATAATCTAATTTATGCAATCAATTTTCGACCCCACCGTCTCACGTTTATAAGGTTAAAAATCAGTTACCGAAATGTATTATAAGTATTGAAACTTTCGTGAGACATACTAAATTGTTTTTTAACATTTTTCGGCTTATACACCTAACTGTTTGACGACGAACTCGACTAGTTTCAAGCCATGCTAGAGGCTCATATTCATGAGCAGCATTTCAAGACACGCGACGCGGCGACTGTAGCGCTTTTTTTTTTGAGGGGGGGAAAATTATCCAATGACTTCTCCCGCCCGGGTGAGGCGAGAGGGAGTGTCAGACTCTTGCTGACTAAAAACCATACCGTGCCTACTCTTGCACTTCGAGCCGGAGCCGAGTGAGCCCCATCTGTGGTGGTCTCGTGGCTCCTTAAGCCACGCGCGGAACGTAACGCACCGTACGCTCAGGTCTGGTTCTGGACAGACGGCGAGTCACCAATGCTCGCCGTCCGCTGGCCCGCGCTTACGGTGGCCGGAGATCCTGGCGACTGTAGCGCTGGTACAATGTTTCCAACGAGTTTTATAGTAATATTAATTAATCGTCTTATTATTAATTAATCGTGTATTAATCCACGCACACACTGAAACCAATTTTTTTCATGGAACACACTGAAAGACATTCAATTTCATATCCTACGTCCTTATTTACTTTTCGTGTCAAGTTGCTCCTAAGAAAACTTCGGAGTAAGAAAACACCGGAAACTCATCGTGAATAATAAACATGGCAAATATCCCCTTGTAAATTTGATCCAATATTATCTACCTACTCCAGAATTCACAAAAACATTTTTCAATTTTAGCCATGATGATCAAACAACCCAATGCTCCTACCGTTCTGAGGATATTTCGAACATTATTAAGACACAATTACACATCTAAAGGTGTAAACTGTAAAGTGTAATTCATCAACATTAACCTGAATACGTCTTCTGCTAAACAAAAGCTTCCTTCTTTAGATAGGGATTTGTCATAATCCCCATGTTGGGCATGTAATTTCTATTAAACCTATATCGTAAATTCGGTTATTGAAATTTTAGAGGGTACCGGTAGCACCATGCCAGTTCAGTACCAGTACTAGTTCCATTGTAGTAGTTGCAGTTTTAGGATTTATGGAGTGATAACATGGCATCATAGATAATACCTCTACATAACATAACTTCAAGCCTTTAATCCCCGAAGGGTTAGGCAGAGGTGCACATTACGGCACTTAATGCCAATGTACAATGTAACACCCACTTTTCACCATTTATTTTATGAATCCCATATAATAGGGTAGTGAGTCTATTGCCATATACCGGGCACAATTTAAGACTGTTAAACTTTGCCGTACCCGGGAATCAAACCCGAGACTCCTTGCCGGGCAGTCGCACTTTCGACCATTCGGTCAACAAGGCAGTTTTAGATTAGGTAAACTACATCCACTCTTTTTGTGTCTAATCAAACTATGAAGGTGCTCCCTCACAGGGAGCTTTCGCATGTAATTTTTTTTTAATCTTTATTATTATTTTTAAATAAGAGGGTTTTTTCAATAGAGAAAATGTCACCCCCATGATTGGATACAGATAGAATTAACAATAAATTATACTAACATAAATCTAGCCTACCCTCAACCTTAAGGCCTATAATAAGAATATTGAGAAGCTTCTTAGCCCCTTTTGATAATGGACAAGACAGAATACTGTTATAAAAACCAACATCAATAATGTTGTCCCCAAATGTTAACCGTCTTTGTGGCCACGTCCGACTACATTCATATAATATGTGATAGACATCTTCTATCACTCCACATAGACTACAATTAGGTGAATCAACTTTACGCATAAGAAATCCAAAATTATTCAAGGGAATATGGCCAGATCGAAGCATCAAAGCCGTCACAAGTAGGTACTTGTCTTTGCATCCCGCTCACACTGAACCATAGCGAACGTGGCAGTGAAGGTTGGATTGTTCTATACCAAATTCCTTTTGCTAGCGACCTCTTATCAAAATATTCCGACCAAAATTCAAAACAGTAATTTCTGACTATAGGGAGTAATTCGGTATGCCAAGGTAAGCAGCTATAAGACTGTCCATCAGATCTAGCTTCATTAGCTAAGCCATCAACTGCCTCGTTATATTTCAGTCCAATGTGAGAGGGAATCCACTGTAATATAATCGTTTTGTGGTTGTTGACAATTTCACCGAATAGTTTTAAAATAGAACAGGCCAATGGGAGTCCTCTGAATGGCGTTGAACATTTAATCAAATAAAGTAATGAACTTTTCGAATCACAGAAGATCACAAAGCGATTCCCGTTTAACGATTTAATATACCCCAACGCCTCCGCTATAGCAATTAATTCCACATGCATTATAGACAAGTTTGAGGTTATTTTAAACTTCATTGAAGTGCCTGTTTGTGGATCCAAAAATGCTGCGCCAGAGTAATTCGCACCATGTATTGTTCATTAAGTGATTTACAACATTGGGTTCTTAAATTATACGAGTTGTAGGCATGTTTAGGTTTATCAATACTTACTAAGTTAAGTCTAATATAGGAAGTGTCCATATTGCTGACCCAAGTTTCCATGGAGAACATATCTAATTGTCTATTGCAATAAATAGGTTCATGCTTTAAAATATTATTAAACGTAACTAAGAGAGGCTTTTTCTTACGCCTCCAATATAAATTGTCACACAGCTCACTTAATGTAGTAATTGTTCTCATAATAGGAAAATCGTTGGATTTTGATTTCAAATAGTATTTGCCAGCCAGATATTTACGGCGCACACATAACGGGGGCAACAGTAACTCGGACTCCATAACATGGATCGGAGTAGTTTTAATGAACCCACCAATCAATCGTAGACACAAGTTTTGTAATCTATCAAGCTTAGTTAAATGTGTATCGGCGCAATTATCAAATAAGAAGCTTGCAAAATCCATTCGACTACGAACAAGGGCAATATATATCCGCCGTAGGTGAATGGAATGGATACCCCAACCAGGTCCCGCTAAGACTTTGAAGGTATTAATCAATTTAACTATCTTATTACAAATTTCGTTGATGTGTTTCTTCCAACGAAGACCCCTGTCTAACCATATTCCTAAATAACGAACGTTATCAACCACCTCCAAAGACGACCCATTTAAACATCTGTTAATGTCTGATCTACGAAAACCTTTATTAAAAAGACAAATCTTACTTTTACATGGAGAAATATCTAAGCCTACGTTAGTTAATAGCGATTCCATCAAATTTAAGGCTGATTGTAATTTAAATTGTCCTTCTTGAATGGACGAACACTGAACATATAATACAAAATCGTCTGCATAGGTATTGGCTTATGTGAACATTGTTTTGCAGGTTATTACAAATTTTTAGCGTAGCTATATTAAATAATAAAGGTGACAATGGGTCGCCCCATAACAATATTTCCCGACTTCATATTGAGCCTTCTTTCATGTAGAAAGTTCCATAAATATTTACAAATATTAGACCCAACTTGAAGCTTATCTAACATATTAATTAAGGCAGAGTTATTAACATTATTGGACGCATTATTTATATCCAAAAAACAACCTAAGGTAGATATACCTTTGGAGAAACCTATATGTATTTCGTTAATTAGAGAACTTAGGCTATCTAAACATGATTTACCCCTACGAAATCCCACAGTGCTTTCTGAAAAAGAGCAGTTTTTCTCAAGAAACCATCTAGCCGTCGATATAAAATGTAATGAAAAATTTTACAAATGCACGATAATAAAGAAATAGGGCGGAGTGATAAAATGTCAGTGGGGTCACGCCCAGGTTTTGGAATAGGGATAATATATATTTCACGCCACTGATAGGGGACGAAACTGTTGACCAAAAAACTATTGTATAAAGTTAATAGCACGCGTTTGCCTACAGGGGGTAAGTTTTTAATCATAGAATATGAAATATCGTCACATCCAGGAGATGTATCCTTCTTTTTAATACATTTTTCAAGCTCCTGCATGGAGATGTCACACTCTAAGATAGGATTATTATTGCCCACGTGTGGGCATAAGGGATGCACATAATCAGGGGATAAAGTCTCTAAAAGACTTTTGGCGCTTTGAGAGTCCACAAACCGACTGGGAGTACGATATCCTTTTAACCATTTCATCTTACGCCACATGACACTGGAGGTGGTCGACTCATCCACTGAAGAACAAAAGTTATGCCAGTCTGCAGATTTAGCTTGTCGCAACAATTTTTGTGCCGAATGAATTCTATCTTTTAGAATGTCATAATTTTGAGGAGTTGGGTTACGCCTAAATATAGATAAAGCTAATCTACGACGCGCCACGAGGTGTGACAGTTCAGGTGTCCAATACGGTTTAGGGGAAAAATTAGAAGATGGGTTTTGTTTAAATTTAAATACTGGAATATACTTGTCTGCAGATTCAATAATAATATTTAAAAACATATCATAAGCTTTTTGAAGGTCACTAGGTAGACTTATATTGCAAAATTGTTCTTCTAAATGTTTTGTATAAGGCACCCAGTTTGCTTTCTTAAAGTTTCTTTTAATAACTGAGGGAGCGTCTGACTCACAGGTACTAGATATTTTAATAATTAAATGATCGCTGCCTAAGTTCTCGTTCAATACCTGCCAATTAAATTGTAAAGCAATATCTAAAGAAACTAATGAAATGTCGGGTGACGACTGTTGTAGATTGTTATCTACATAACGAACACGACCGTGTGTGTGACTTATCATTCAGAAAAATATAATTACTGTCAACAAGTGCGTCGTAAATGAGCCGACCTCTGAGGTCAGTTTTATAAGACCAGCTGTTGTGATGGCCGTTAAAATCCCTTAAAATTAACGTTTTGGAATTCCGTAATGATAAAATATTATCCCAATCTTGTTGGCGATCCTAGGTGGACAATATATAGAGATAATATTCTCAATCGGGTCACAATTAAATAATCTAATACAAACTAACTCAATGTAACTATTATTAATGTGAACACGACTAAGCTGGGCTTTAATCGACTTATGAGTAAGTATGGCGACTCCGCCGTATGAGTCATCTCGATCGGAACGGTAAACATTATAACAACTTACTTTGAAATGACTGTCAGGTTCAAGCCATGTTTCACTAAGGGCAGCAATATAGACTTTTTCCTGGCGTAAAATTTCTAATAGGTCTGGTAACTTTGGTTTAACACTTTGGGCATTCCATTGAATGATATTTAATTTAATCACAGTGATTGCGAAATAAAAACACTCAACAAAGATTTCATCCATGGCCATTCCGAAACATAATTCACCATCACTAGCATAAACCATTCTAGGCACAACTGAAGTACAGAATGAATCTTGGATGAAACACTGGCTTGACTTATAAAGATAACTTCTTTGATTCGGAACAATTTTTTTTTTTTTTTATGGGGGGAAAATCATCGAATGACTGCTCCCGCCTGGGTGAGGCGGGAGGGAGTGTCAGACTCTTACTGACTAAAAACCACCCCGTTCCTTCTCCTGCACGTCGAGTCGGAGCCCCGGTTACCCGTTAGGTTCTCCGCGACTCTGATTCGGGACAATAGCTCGCTGAAATGGGGTACATCTTTCTGCTCCATACCATCATCAGACATACCGTCTTTGTCTTCTGAGCCTGCGTGTGAACTCCAGAATAGCAGGTCTTCTTCAGGAGACTGTTTCTTGGTTTTAGGCCTTATCTTACCAGGGCGATAGGAAGATTTCCCTCCTAACTCCGTTTTGTGAACAGTCGCTTTAGTTTGGACAGTTTCGGCATAGGTTGGACGTACAGGAAGCTGCGGCGTGGAGTCTATCTTGATCAACGGTGTATCTTTTCGAAGGGGAGGAAATGAGTTGGGATCTGTGCATTCGATTATACCAGAACATTCGCATGTAATTTAACGTTACAGATCTGAGCATTACATCAGTGTAGGGGGAGAACTGAGCATTACAATGCGCACCTTGTAATGATACAATGTGTAATATCTTGATACAACTTCGCCCGCCCGCTTCGTCTGACATCTTACTAAGAAATGCTTAAAGTCGAATCAATATGTTACATTACATGTGAATGCTCCTGGTGAGGGAGCACTTTAAAGTATTGATATTTGTGTAATTCATTATTTGGCTAAGTATTCATTTAGTTAGAAACCTATATACCAATATGTTTTTTAATTTCCTCTGTCAAAATGACAATCTCTGTAAAAATAAATTGGTTTGTGTCCCAGCGCACTACGGATTGTGTGCACATAGTTGGATGTCAAATTTGAAATACTTTACGCTTTGTTCACACAGTAGGTATGATGGGGCGAAATTTAATTAAATTCCACAGCGTAAGCCTGTTAGCGACCTAAAAATACTTAAAAAGTAATTATACCGAGTGTTTAGGCTTAGTAACCCTATCTTACATTGGTACTTACAAAGGTATCGGTACAACAGAATCTGCTGTTTTTCGGTTAATTAAAATATAACTGCCTAGAATTCAAAGTAGTCAAATACCGACACACGGATATGAATATGAGGTACCGTCAGGTACCTATTGAATATCCGTCAATTTGAAAACCTGCATTATTGTCAAAGGTAGACCTAGACATTTAAGAGGATAAAAAGAATCGATGAAACTACACTATTTCATCGATAGCGAGGATAGATAGCCTCCGCTTCAATTTGATATTTTTTAACTATATAGGTAATAATATATCTAACATCACACCTTTTATACTCAGAGGGGTAAGCAGAGGTGCACTATTATATATACGGTATTTAATGCCATATTATTCACTATTTATGTTATGAGTCCTATGTACACTTCCAGGTTCCATGCTGCTACTGAGAATTTGAAAAGAACCACTAAAACTTTGCCCGACCCGCGAATCGAACCAAAGACCCCTTGCCTAGCAGCCGCACTTACGACCACTCTGCCAACGATGCAGATTAATAATATATTAGAGTACAAAAACATTGGGCCAATAGATATTTATTGCAATTGGATTTCGACACTTATGAACACGTGTACCCTTAAGATGGCTGCTGGTGCGTTATTAAACTATGTAAAAAACCAGCTTCTACCACCAGTTTCGCTCGCGTTCCTTTCAGATAAAAAATAGCCTATGTTTTATTTCAGACTGTAATCTACCACTGTTCTATATTTCATTCAGTTCCCTTCAGACGTTAGGACATGTTTCAGCAACAAATATAGGTACACACATCACACACTAACAAAATATTTTTTTTTTTTATAATTTTACAGATTAATTCTCCACGGACTCTTGGTCCGTGCCCTTGTCATGCAATTTTTTGTTATTACAATACGTCTAATCTATTTTTATAAAGTAAAGAAGGTACCTAATTACATACTACAATTAATCACATCTATAATTATTACTAAAAGTATAAATTACATAATAATTAGGCATTATCTATTTATATTTATTTCGATGGCTCTACGAAATCAGCCCACCAACAAGATGGGAGAGCCGACCTGACCCAGCAGAAGGCACCCGTTCACGAGTATGACGTGTGTGTCAGCAATTGGTCCGGTCAATCTTTTTATTGGGAACGGAACAACCCAACACACAGCGCCACCAACTGTAGGACATTTATGTGTGCATGACGCCTCAACCCTTGCTACGTTGGCCGACTTCAATAAAGCCTACAATAGTCCGTAGAAAATTTCGTATTTATGATTAATAATATGGGTACCAAATGAAGCCCTGTAACAATTTTTCCAGTAAATTCATATTATGATGATTTTTCTAACATACCTGACATAAAGTTGGACTTCTTTATCTATCTTATCATAGGTACGTAATATTTAAATATTTTCTAGTTATCAATAAAATATGTTTTATTTTTCTGACATACATAGCTGTTTCCTTCTAATATAGCGACACTTTTGTATTTTAACTCGTCGAGTACCGGTTTTGTAGACACAATTATAAACCAATAGGTTGCGGTCACCGGTGACCGCAACCTATTGTTCTATAATTGTGTCTATAATGACATTAATGACGGTACTCGACGAGTTAATACTGCTTTTTCACGTGTTCTTCATAATTGGCGTAAAGAATCAAATATCTGTTTTAGTTGTAATCATTTAATTTTATAAGCTGTGAAGAACCTGTCAATAAATAAATAAGTAAATTATTAATTAAAAGGATGAATAAAACGAACATATAAATTAAAAGTAATTTAATCAAAAAAAGTCAAACATACAATTTTGTCTCACAAAACAGTAAAACACTCATTGATATTCGATGGCACAAAAATAAAAAACCATTTCTAAAGAAATACGTTTTAACTTATAACAATGTAAGATTTGGTGTCAATAACATAATTAATTTTAGGTTAGGTATGTACCTTAAAAGGCAGAAGAAAAGGGACCCTAGTTTCTATACTTAATAATTTCTAAGGAGAGCTTCTGGTATAAAAGGTCTTCTAAAAGTAAAAAGGTAGTACCTATAAAATACAGTAACAAAAAACAAGTACAAGGTGTTTCCAACATCCAAAATTTTGAATTTTTAACATACAAAAATAAGTATCAATAAATTGATATATATCAAATTAACTTTCTTGAATTACATTCATAACTCTACTCACTAGTCTTACTCCTAAAAAAATGTCCTTAACCTAAAAAAAACAAAAAAAAATTAAAGTAGGTAATTCTTAAAAAACTAAAACTACAATATTAGGAGGACATTCGGAAACGCTCAAAGAGGTAAAAATATACAATATATTATCATGGCTCATGGCTGTTTGAATTAGAAAAAAAAACACAGAATTCAAGATGGTCTTTTCAATTATTTTTTGTCCTTAGCAATGTCTTGTTGGTTGGTTGTTGATATTATAAAAAAAATATATTTGTCACTGTCGAGACTTTTTAAATTTAACCAGAAAGCAACAGAAACAATATTACTAAAATCTATCAAAAAAATATAACCTCAAAGTACCTACGCAAGCTGTCAAAAAAACTATTCAATACATTTTTTAGATTAACTAAAACTTTTTTGTATGCAGTGTGGAGCTGAATTCATTCAAATAAATATACAAAAATGAGACTTAGCATACTCACAAATACCTACTTATATTTATTGGAGATTTTTTCCTACTTTTCTACTGTGTACAACTTTTTTTTTCGATACTAGGTACTTACAATTTCATTAGAAATATTATGGTCTCTCAAGCCATAGCAAAAAACACGCAAAATAATAATAAAGCATAACTAACTAAAAAATATATGCTAATCTTTGTAAAAAGTGCAAAAAACTTTTTTGTTATTTTTCTCACATTTCAACAACATTTATCTATAGCTCAGTAATTTGGATTTTTATCAAAATTTTGTTAATCGTTTAAACTGTCAAACACCGCGCAATTTTTCTAATTGTGTCTATAATGACGGTACTCAACGAGTTAATTAACACTTATTTCAGAAGACCGTGTTTATTTATTTTTAATATTGAATGACTTAAAAGGGATTTAAGGGGGATAATTTTATTAATAATTATGTAGAAACTTTATACAATACAAGTAAATTATTTAACCTTTTGAATGCACCGATATGAGACAATAGAAAAAACATTAGGTATGTCTCGCGTGGATCTGCGTCTTAGACACACGAAAGGTTAATTATTTTACAGTTACCAAATCGTCTTGAAGTAGCTTTTAATTGTCTTTAAGTAGAAAAATTTCAGTAACCACAAGTAACTCTTTTCTCTTTCTATTAAAAAAATTACTATAAATTAGGAGTTTCTCCTGTTTCGTCGGTATTCGGTATAAAATCTTTATTGATGATAAAATGAGCAAAATACAAAATACATATTATCTTAATAAGCGATGTAGACCTTATACAGTTAGATGCCTGTACTAGGAAAGCCCTGTATCACAGGCGATATGCCAACTTACAATTTCACTTAAACGCTTCACATTTAGACCAAAGTTAAAATTTGAGGATCGTAACACACATAAATGTTTAGTATGCAAATAGAACCCTCGACACGTTACACAGCAGCTAGTTGACCGACCACTAGAACTAAATGACATTTTATACGTTATTTGATGAATTATTGAATAGTAAATAAGTAAAAAACAATAATATTCTAAAAAAACATACTATGTTTTTATAATAACTATCGTGAGACGTTTTATAATAACTAAATGAACTCAAAATCGCGGGTTACTCACGTGAATATACTGAGAAAAGCCCTACTAGTTTCGAACCACAGGATGATTCTTATTCATATCGCGCAGCCTACTGTAGTCTGGTTCGATTTTTGGTTAATGAACAAAAATAATGTTTTTTTCAATTTTGCACATTTTACAAAGATAATACTCATACTGTCATTTGTTATAATTAGGTACTAAATTACGTGTTTAATTTCTTAAATGTACCACTTATATACCTATGTATAATAATTATACTACCTGTATAATATTCTTAATCTAACCTTATATTTATTTCTTTTTTTATATTACAACTAACCGAATTTAACAGTGATAGACTTGCAATTTTTAATGTACAGTTTATATTATTTTGTTATGTAAATCTTAAGAAACTATAATATACTAGTGAATTCAATACATTTTTAAGATAATAGAAATAAGGAACAGACCTGTGTATTTTTAAGATAATAGAAATAAGGAACAGACCTGTGTATTTTTAAGATAATAGAAATAAGGAACAGACCTGTGTATTTTTAAGATAATAGATATAAGGAACAGACCTGTGTATTTTTGCTGGTTTTGCGCATTTCTATTATACGTGTGGATGTGTTTTAATGACGAAAATAAACGTTTTATCGATGTGCTGCTGGCAAGAATTGTACAATAATAAGCCTAGCCATTTCTGAAATCTAACTTTATTAAACCCCTTTGTTGAAGTGGCCCGGTCGGTTGAACTTTTCGGCGAAATCATGCAGTTTTTATTCTGAATGTATTCATTTCACTGGATATTTAATGATTACGATAAACAAGTAGTAACATTAAATATAGTCGACTTTTCCTATTGAAACAGAGTATACATACTGAAACCGAAAAATGTAGACAAATCTATTGAATTCACTAGTAAATTATATTACTTATGTTAAGCGTTAATATAAACCTAACAACTAATATAAATTAAACTGTCAAACACCAAGCGGTCACCGGTGACCGCAACCTATTGTTCTATAATTGTGTCTACAAAACCGGTACTCGACGAGTCTTAGATTATTTAAATGTCAACCATTAACTAGGGTGAATATTTTACAAAACCAAGTTGCTGATATGAAATTAGTATTGAATAGAACTATTGACTGAAATGGCAAAATTTTTTGCAATGAGCAATACTGAACATTATAAAACATTTTTTTAACAGTATATTTTCTAAAAACCAAGGTTTCATTATTTTTTAGAAACGTTTACAAAGTCGATTTTCAGTTCATAATATAACAAGTTTTTCTCAAGACATCCTAATTGTTATGCAAAAATTCAGTTCTTTGTTTGTATTTGTTTCATGTGACAACATACTGTATTTTATGCTATGATTTTTAGATTCAAATAATCTAAGTTAACTAACTTATGACTAAATAATACTAATTAATTACTCCCCATTTAGCAAAATCTATAGATGATATCTGTACCGAACACTTCAGTTAAGCCCATAATTTTAAATGCAAACTTATATATATATACATATATATTAGCCTAATTTTTCGAGTAGAATAGATCTTACAACTAATTTTATACTAATTTAGAAATTTCAACTTACTTAAAGTAGATATTTTTATATCTAATTATTTTATTATATCCTTATTTCCGTCAAGCATGTGATAAAAAACAGTATTCATCGAGAAATAAACTTCATTTACATCTATTAACACATTCGAATTTTCCCCGGTTATCGTATTTCGTATCACGCGTGAACGACTGGACCTATTTCGAATTTTTTATCAATTTTTTTTATTGTCAGGAGACGATTCTCATTAGAGAAAAGTTTATAAAAATGCTCGGAAAAATAACTGCTCTGTGGCGAGTTGCTAACAAAACAAATGACTGAGAGGACATCAGAGAAGTTTGAAAAAGTTTAAACCTACTTTGAAATCGAAAAAAGTTAAAATCAACATAGGCTATATAAAACTTTTTAGAATAATATCAGTATTAATAATTCATCTAGAAAATTGAAAATGAGTTATTAGTTTCAGAACAATTATAGGAACTTTGTTTTCCAATCAAAGTCTGTTACACAACTTTTTTATTCTATTTCTGTTGTTTTTGAAAACTTGATCTTAACTATTTGAATTTTAGGGTCAAAATTGTATAAGTTTATGGTTCAAGTGTTCGCAGTTTTCTTTATAGAGTTCATAGACTTTTTTCTTAGAAATCTAGATGGAAATGAATAACTAGTGTATAATATACAATAAGATGTAGCTAACATGGTTGTCATAATTTTGTTGAAACTGTGTTACCTATTATGAATTATAGATTATGCATAATTTATTTCTCATATCAAAAACTGTGTATGTAATTGCGTACTACAATTTGTGATTCTTTAATTTCGTATTACCTATATTGTTTTAAAGGTAAATTGTATAAGTATTAAGTAATTAAATAATGTAATATGTCTGACGGAAATATTGATAAGTATCTTATTTACTTAATACAAAGGTTGACGTCAAAAACTCGATAGAACGAGGCGGCTCTTCTAAGACTGCCATCTCAAAATCGGTTAGGTATTTAAAATATTTTCCTCTTGTATGAAACGACAATAGTAAGGCATATTTATTCATACAGAATGTTTGTATTTAAAACAAATTACTTAAGACTATTTAAAGTTCTTACAATCATGACACGCTATAACTCGACCTAATTGCTACCGTCATAAAACCTATTTTGCTTAAACATTTTCATCACATTTGAATACGCAGATGGTGTTTTGTTTTTTCTATTAAATAAGAACCGAGTTTCCAATACCATGTTGTTGACTAAACTGCTAGTATCGAATGGTCAGGCTAGGCGCCATGGAAGGCATGAGGCAAATCCTTCAAACGGAGCATTTGCTTTCTAAGGCCAGTCAAGGACTTGATGAACCGTCGAATTTTAATTTTGTGGTAGATTAGTTGTTAGTAGCAACAGAAAACGTTAGTGATTTCAATATCACTATGAATAAGATCACTAAAATTGACAACAATCGTAGTACCGATGAAAGCACGCGTGCATACTTCACCATAAAAATAATGAATGAAATTTCATTGCTGAGAATAATCAGAGGGCCTCGTATTAGTTTCAAATTCAAATTCATTTATCAAGCTTCTCTGATTGGTTCTTTTATTGGAGCTGGCCAATCAAATCGCCGAACGCGGTAACGTTTCAATATGTCCTTCAAACCCAGTCAATGAATAGTAGGCGGTTTTATGAAAATATGGGACGCCAACTATAACAAATGCTGTCCACACCAGAAATAAATTTGACATATGTCCGGGGTCCGGGCACAACGTTCAAAGAAAATCTATCAACAGTGTAATTTTCTGACTGACAAAGGCAAAATGGCATGTTGACAAACTGATTTTCATTTTGGACATGACTTTCTCCATAAGGAAAATTATTGATGACCTTTTTCGGCAAAAAATTGCGCAGGCTATTGTTTTGTGTTCAGAAAAAAACATCAAAGCTTTTACACAATAACAACACTAAAAATTAAAATAAAACTGTCTGTTAGTCAGAACATTATTTAAAAATTTTTTTTCTAAAGCATAGACAAAAACCCTTCACCATATCAAAGAAAATCAAAGATAGGATAACATGTAACAGTTGCGGTGAATTAAAATAGATCTCATTGCTTAAAAAATAAAGTTCTTTGTCCAAGCACAACTGTTGAACAAGCAGTCCTACCAATGATACATAATATTTTGGTTTGAAGGCAAAATCGATGAAAGGGTTTTTTCTTACAATAGAAGTTGTTTCAAAATTTTATTTGTGATAAGATAAATTTGAAATAAGAACGTAATTTATATGAACTATCTGTTACATACGTTTATCAAGTACTTATATGGAGGTGGTGAAACCGGCGCTAATTGTGGTAAAGTAAAATGAATTTAAAATCAATTAATATATTATAGTTCGCCATTTTGTCAGTCAGAATTGAACCCTATCATCGTCTTCAGCATTATCGCTTTCCGCTGTCTGTATGCTAAGATCTTTAATTACTTAACCGAAGTTATATAAATAATTAAATAATAAACAAAGAGTTTCCATTTTCTTGTATAGAAGCACTATTATAAAATTATATAAATAGTCAGTATGCATATGTAACACCAAATTAGACTATAGGTTTTTTTCTTTATCCTCTTGTCTGTTGAAAGTTGCGTTGTTTGTTTTGTTTTTTTATTTTAGTAAGTTTTGTAATTTGTGTAATGCGTCTTTGCATTGTTCTCACATATACGTACAGTATTGGAATATGTATTAGAGAAATGTCTCTAAAAAGTATGTTCTACAATGGTGGAACATTCTTTTTTTTCAAAAAAGAGTAACGAATCGAGTTTCTTGCTCGTTCATCTCCATTCGAATCTACATTTTGGAATGAGCACCTAGTTTCACCTAGCTTCACTGATGGACTTACTGATAGACAATTATTTATTTTGTATTTGTTGAGTTTTCAAAAGTACCAAATTGTGAAACATTTCTCAAAAAACCGTTACATTTTTTCTAAAGAAAATTACAAAATATGGTACCAGGATTCTACCCAGGAAGCGAGAAAACTTAAGATAATAAGACTAAATAATCGATTAAATAAGCCCTAGTAAGCGATTATTATTAAATCGCTAAAATCTGAGAATATTTGGCTGATCTTTTTTTTGTTGTGTTTGTTATTGTCAAGAGCGCTTGCTCGCTTGATTGCGCGTACGAAGTTGCGAGTAGAAGCTAATATGTATATGAATATCAATTCATTAAGGTTTCGTGAAATCGATTTAATCGATTATAGTGTATTTTTTTTCTGACAACCCTTGTTGACGGCTTGCGTTTTATTGACAATGACTGACAGATGTACTTGTTTGTTTACTTTCATTCTGAGTGCGCACGTATTTTCCTTGTTTTATTGTTTAAACCCTCGACCTCCGCTTTGCATATTATAACGGACTATTCGACAAATCTTGCTACTCTGAATTACCTGACTCTCTATTTTGGACAACTGTTACACCTATCGATTGGATATCGACGACATGGATCGCTGTATAAATTGTACGATTGTGATTGGTCGCAGTAATCCTATTGGGAGAAAAGTCTTGGAGAATGAGGCGATTTTAACAGTTATTCGTCAGTGGCGAAGTGAGTGATTCAAAAGTATTTCAGAAATTACACAAAAATATCACAATGTTATACTATAACCTAACTTTTACTATAATTCAGATAACTTGGTTTCTAGCAAGCCAAATTTTACCAAATTCTCAGTTAAGCCTTGATATTATATCCTCTTCCATATAAGGCTAATTTCATTTAGTTAACACCTGGGCCCAGGCATCTATGGAGCCATTCCCTTCTCCTTTAATTGAAATAAATGCTTTGACTTTGACTATTAAACCGCCTCATTAAATTGTGGTTTTTGACGCATACCTAATCTATACTTAGGTCAATATCAATGTGAAATGGTAGTAAACCAATCACATAGGATTACATCTAACTGAACGAAATAGCACTTTTCTGTGTTTCTATCATTTTAACTGTCACTAAATATTTAATTGTCAATAGGTAAAAAGAGTGACCAAGAGTGCGGGAGTGTACTCGTGTGCGGCAGAATTGAAGTTTTGCAGTCAAAAATTATTTACTACGATTTAAATACAAAAATAACAATGTTTTCATTTGTCAGTTTTTCATGCTAAGTGCAGTGCAGTCTCATTTTTCTGTAAATTTTTAAGAAATATTATTTAATTGCGATCTCATACAATACATGGAAAAGGTACGTTTGTGACTTTACGGTTATTTTTTGCCCTATATAGATTATATATAATTTTTTTTTAAACATTTCACATTGATTTTGGCCTAAGTATAGACGACATTTTAGCACTGGAAGTTAGACTTATAATAAGTACTAAAACTATATATTATTCAACTAATTAAGAACTACTTTATTAGCTTTTCCCTTAACTATCACTGGGGTAAGGTTATTTTTCTCCATACAATTTACAAATTTTTAAAATAAGTACGACATACTAACTTAAACTAGTTAAATCTACATTTTTTTGGATTTTTTTTTATTTAAAAAAATATGTTTATATATATATATACATACTATATTAGCTAATGTGAGAATGGACTTTTTCAGTTTTATATATACATTGCATTTTGGATCTAACCTTTATACAAGGTGTTGTTTTAAAGCCGCGTCATTTTCTAGGAGGTAACTCGGCTATCGATTCTGAATCCAAATCAATAAAAAAAATGGTAGGTAATTTTTTTCATTTTTCTCTAAATTACGCAAATCCACACACGCCGCCGTCTTGAATCTAGCTTTATAACGCGGTATAACACACACAAACTCAAAAACATAATTAATATTATTCCTAATTCCATAAAACTTCAATAAGAAGCATTGCTGTCGCTTTTTCTGAAATACTGTCCAATTTAAATGATTTATTATAGCCGTATTTTTAACTATTGGCCCGAATTTTTTCTTTATGACTTCTGTGACATGCCCCCGAGAAATGACACGGCTTCAAAACTACACCTTGTATAGTAAATCTTAAATTTAAGTTTACGTTAATTATTATTATTAAGGCTGGTTTTAGTATTCCAAACAAAATGTATAAGAAAATATGTATGTATGCGATAATGAAATAAAAAAGTGAAATTTAACATAATGTGATTTGAATGTGTGAATTTGAAGTGTTTTTATGATTTTTTAATAAAATAATGTATTAGTATAAAATAAATAGTAATATCATGGACAAGATAATATGTATGAAACATTGTTTAGACAAAACTATTCAATATTATGTTTTCCTAAATGTCTTACAAATGTAAACCGAAGTTTCTTTTATTGGAAAAAATAAAGATTTCAGAATTTTATACGGAAATGTAAATGATATCGCAAAGTTGATTGACTGACTGACTGAATGAATGAACGAACTAATATGAATGAACCTGATAATTATATTCTAGTGTCAACTTAGTACCTAACTTAAGTATACCTTAATAATACGTGTTTCGCACACGAGCGTCACCAGATTAGTTATATATACATAATCGGTTTTTCTTATTTCACTTATCTATTGTAGGTCTCTTTCCCAAATTATTTACCTTCTTTTTTATGCCTTAACACTAATCTTAATTTATTTCAACTTAAAATAACATCACAATCAATCAATAATCACATTAAAAAAAACAACTGTCAAAATTAGATCATGAATTATCCGTCGAAAAAAAAAATGTAAAAAAAGAATAGATAAAAAAAACTGGTTAGTAAGACAATTCATACTTTTTCATATTTGCAAATGGAATAGAAAAAGAAACATAATATAATTATGAATTTGGGAGCTATTAGCAAAGCAAGCCATTGAAGACTAATATTCACAATATTTAGGTACTCTTTATAGAAGTAAGATATTTATGTATTATTAAATAAATACTAAATACTATAAATAATTGAGCAAGCGGCGATTAATGCTCAAACCTTCTCCGTGTGAGAAGAGGCTTTGCTCAGCAGTGGGCATTCAATGGCTGTTGATGATGATAAATAATTCTAAGACAATATATTGATGACTTATAAGGAAACAGAGAGTAAAGTTCCCTAAGATCGGAAAAGGAGGTTCCTCCGACCAGACGACGTGATCGTGTCTAGCGGGCTACTGTCTAACAGATATACGTTGGGATTTTTCTATGCATGTTCATTTGGGTATAAACTTCACTTGCGCGATGTAGGATTCGTCATCTATTTCTCTGTATCGTCGATCATTTATATGCATCGCCACAATTTATAATATTTAGTATGTATTTTATACCACAAAATATAATCAAAACCTATTTGGTTGGTTTATTAAATGGCATTGTATGACAAGGGCTTGCTTCACCGTAAGCTTGGAACAAAACAAATACCAAATAAATGCATAATATATTATCTATACGTAAAACCTAACTACAACTAGACATATTCTACTTATTTCTATAAACTCATCATATGGGTGCATATATATATATATATTCATATTATTTAATCTGATTTCAAATTTACACGTTAAGGTTTAATTTCTAGATATTATTTTAAACCTATTTCTGCTACCTTCATACTGATCATATTACTCTTTGCCCAAGCATTAGCTTGTATAAAATTATATACAAACCTATATCTTTTAATTGAAACGAAATGAATGATTTTTTTATAATAAGTGTTTACTTAATTGAACTACAGTGAACGACAACGATCTGATTGGTTATTATATTATTATATTACATTAGGTATATATTATGTTCATAAAATGAAAATTTATTTCAAAAAATCTTTGTGAACCGAACAAAAATACAAAACCATTCTATTATATCTATCATGAGTTATACTATAATTATATTGACGGAGACATACTGTTATATGTTATACATACATAACTGCTTGGATAAGTACTCGGCCAGTTTCAAACCACACGGGGCTCATATTTATGACTTGTATGCGCGACAGACGACGTAATGCTCTGGATTTTCTTCTAACTATATATAGTTAAAATATTGTCCAAAAAGTGTTTTTATATCTAGGGAAGTTATACCAAATGTGTTATTTGCTTTCTATTAAAATTTTTTATGAATTGTTAAATTACATTTTAATTGTTTTTTAAGTGTATTCAAAAAAAGGAGGCCCTGTGTTTCACCTGTATGTATGTAAGTATGTATATTCATGAGCGACTATCCTGTGATTGGCTTAACCGATTTCGTTTTATGTTTGTTACACAAAAAGTTTGAATACATCACTGAACCGACTTCGAAAAAATGGGGCATTTTAGTCGGTTTTTTAACGTATATTATAAAATAATTGTTTAATAATAAATATCAGTCGTTCGTTCTGTAGCCACAATTAAATAAATAACTATTATTGATAATAACCTATTTTATATTACGAATATCCTAATAGCTTTGACGTTTAAGTATTTAACTTACTTACTTTAAGTATTATACAACTGTAAATATAATTATACATCTACTCAATTTCACTGTAATACGATCTTTATCTATAGTTATACTTGAAATCAAAGTTGCCTGCCATATTTGTTTACTGTCTGAACATGATTATCTCTTAAAAAGTACCAAAGGGACTTTCATAAAGAGATAATATAGAAAGAAAAAGTACGAAAAAAGTGCCGAATTTAGAGACAAAAATCTAAATAATGTATAAAATTGTCGATTTTATATACATCACTGATTTTGTAACACTCATTTTTCACTATTTATGTTATGAGTCCCATGTACCTAATAGGTGTCCTGTCTCAGTCCCAGGTGAACCCATTGAATGTATTTTCTAAAAAGGCGTATAATTGTGTATACAAATCTAATTCAAAATGTAACTTTGTGTTATATAACTCAAAATAATTATTTTAACCATTATTTTGCATATATATTGTAGCCAGGGCGGTATCCTTAATTAACTTATTGTTATTATATTAGTGTCCTGATTATTATTTCTTTTATACCACTTTTGTGTTCTCACTACGAACAATATATAACAAAGTTTAGCGTAATACTAAATGACGAAAACTAATTCATTTTTCATACACAAACAAACTTGTTTAAATGTGTATGAAAAATGTATGAATTTTTTATATGAATGAAATTGTTTTTTGATGAGATCTACTTTTCACCGGCTATGATACGAAGTACTCAAGTACTGGATTCGTTAAAAAACTAAACCTTAATTAAAAAAACTTATAAAAAAACAAATTCCCATACACAAAATGCTATAAAATGTCTTCTTTAAACTGTGGGAACTTAAAAAACGCAAGATACATGTTTCTACTTCTAAATAATATTAAATATGATATCGATATTTTTAATAGGTACTTATGTAAAACTGATATCAATGAAATTTTATACTAAACCTATTATTACTTTATTGACATTAATAACAAAGATAAAATAACTTCATAACACCGTATTTCCTGTCAGAAATGTATGGAATACATAAATAAAACACAAAAAGTCAAACCATGTAATAATAACATTATTTAATAAAAAATAAAGTAGGAATAAAAATTATATGAAATTTATACATTCAATGTAATGGTTATTTGATGTTAATATTATGAAAATGTTATTAGTGAATGTATGATGGATATGTTAGTGTTTCATACATAGATTTGATATTTCTGAACTGAAAATATTACATAATATGTATAGTTATTTATTTCCTTTTTGATCTTTATAATGTAGTTAAAACCAGTGGCAATAGGTTTGAAATTATGGCCATATATTGTGGTAAAAAGTAAGAAAAAGTGCATTGATAAATATCATATTTATGAATGACTGATTCCTCCCAATAACTTAACTATGTTTAACTTGCGTTGTGATTGCAATGTTTTTATTTAAGTTCGTATTTTTATGAAATATCATTTAAATTGAGACAATTGTCCGCTCCTCATCCTATATCTGCATTTATTCTTTTATTATGGTGTTTTTTTAATATACTGCATTTCGAAAAGTTTTTTTTTTAATGTCTGTTATGAAGTTTGTTTATGACTTTGATGGACTTAATTTAGCATTTTGTGTACGGGGAAAACTTATAACCTAGTTGAGGTGGATTTCCTTTTGGTTGTATGAAGTATTTCCATTTTTAG
Source organism: Spodoptera picta (assembly GCA_038387885.1). Taxonomy (NCBI): domain Eukaryota; kingdom Metazoa; phylum Arthropoda; class Insecta; order Lepidoptera; family Noctuidae; genus Spodoptera; species Spodoptera picta. Next base: position 1,122,358 of record JAZHFQ010000308.1, read on the forward strand.
CAAATCACACATTATTGTGAGTCCAGTTCAACGAAAATAAACGTTGTAAACGAAGATCTTTAAAAATTTAAGACAATAAATTATCGATAAGTTAAAACGAAAAAATAAATTCTTCCCATCACTAAATTAATAACTTATACGTAAAAATAAACGAAATATAAACTGTTGCGCTTTTCAATAGTTGTTTTTAAATTATTATTATTCGAATATCAACGAAAAGAAACCTTAAATAAACTTATTTATAAAAGTAATCATATCGCAGATCGGAAGAAAAAGAAATTAAATGAAAACTAGTATAAATAACCTAAGGCGGATTGCCGACATATTATGTAATGTATTTAATCAACTAAATTATTATTTAATCAGGAATAAATTCAGACTTCCGTCTCTCAGAAATAATATAACCACAAATAAATATTTATAACAATAACTTTATATTTGAAAAGAAGAATATATTTATATTATATAACTCATATTCATAAATGAAAATGAAAAATTTGAAAATTGAATTTATAAATCAAGTCTGATTCACTCCCGATTAAGTAAAGATTAAAAAAGTAAAAGCGTACTAGAATAAGACTATTCAGCCACGTTCAAATATAAAAATTATTCATTATAATAAACTAAAAACAAATTAAAACTAATAATTGAAACCGTAAAGAGCTCGATTTTCGTTTTAAAATAAACAAACCTATAAAATAATTTGGCATTATATACCGTAGTTATTATAAAATAAAAATAAACCTAAACAAAAATTGTCAAACTCTATTTTTTAATGTTCCTATTATAGTTTTTGATCGGATTTATTGCCACCTTACAACTGAGGGTTGATATTTAATGAAAGTACTTACTTATTATTTCTATTTATATTTTTAAATTAACAAGTAATATCTATAAGAAAGAAAAGGGATCAAAATGCAAACTCATTCTAAAAACTATGTAGAAACTATGTACATTATATCAGAACACGTAACGATACGGCGCCATATCCAAGATGGCGACTAAAAGAAAAGACTCTATGATTTTATCACTCAGTTGACGAGTAGCCGTTTACGACTTTAATGATAATGCTAAAATAAAAAATAATTATTAAAGAAATTATCAACTATGAAAAATATTTGTAAAATTATACGAAGCTACGATTTAATTTTAATTTTCTACGTTAATGCACGTGCCCTTACAGAAAATGTATTTTAGATAATTTAATATATTTTATTTATCACCATACTTAATAATTCATAAAAAAAATATATGAAGTAACAAAGACGACGAAGATCATATTTATGTTAAATGTAAAAAATATTTAAATGAAAAATGAATGAATCAATGAATGAAAATACAATATCAGAAATGTTATTAGAAAAAAAGACAAAAATTCATAAAAACAAATGATGAAATAGATAAAACATAAACAAAATAGTTGTTCAGTAAAAGCGCGCGCACTGAAATGTCACATGTTATTATATTAAGCAAATGTATAATAGTGATAACCCATACAATACACATACAGTCCAAATCTCATCAAAATTACACACACACACTCTTATTTTTATATGCCAAACTTTATGTAACACTACATTTTGAAAAACAGGTGTGAAAACATTTTCCTATATATAATTTTATATTAAGTTGCTTAGTACAAATTGCATTGCATAGTTCTCCCAATATATATACAACTTATGTTATATAGGATTGTTTTTTATTTAAATAATTGAGTCATGTTCTTGTATGTATATTGAAAATACAATAATTTATATGAATAATTCATAACATAACTATTATTTTTAAGAGTTGTAGAAATAAAAAATATTATTTATTATGTTCTTGTAATGGTTCAACAAATTTTAAATATAGCAGTATGAAGTTTTGATAGCTCGCGCATTATCACGTCACATTAAACTTAAAAATATAATTAAAATTTAACTCAAGACACATACGTATCACTCAAGAGCTTTAAAAATAAAACTAATAATATTTAAACTTATATAAAACGAAATAAATTGTACTCTCTAAAAAAGATCACACGACGAAAAATATAACTTAATACGAAAAATACCGTAAAAACGAGTTTCACCAATTCCGACATTGCAAAGGATATATGTACAATCCTTAAAAGGACCATCCCTTAAAGTTAATATTTTTAGGATATAGCCATATAAAAATAGTTAGGTATTATATAATAGGTCTAAAAATTACATTTAAATCACGCACACACCACCCTTATCCCTTAAAAATTGAAACGACGAAAAATAAAAACTAAATCAGACATTTTATGTCGTCAATAATAAATTCGAATTCGAACTATTGTCACGCAGAATATGCGGTTATTTACAAAAACGAAAACATAAAACTTATTATAATAAAACATTTTGGCGAAAGATTTAAATTTTTGAAATTTTGATTAAAAAAAATAATATTAATGAATATCTTATTTAAAATTTTGGCCGAAATAACAAATCAACAAATGACTAACTCAAAATTAATATAATATAAAGATATTTAACTATAGCTAGCCCATATTCTTTGACTCACATTATTGTTTTGTTCACATTTCAATACAAAACTATATTGTAATTGTCACATATTATTTGATATAAAAAATACGGAATGAGATGAGGCCAGTTAAAAATTTTTTTGAGTCAAGTTGAATTTTATAGGTCTTTAGTAGAACAGTCAAAAGAAGAGATGAAAACTTGCAAAAGAAGGTTTGAAAAAACACTGAGATCATATCTGTACTTTTTAAAAGAATCTGATTCCAAATTTTTTTTTATCCGTAGAAATAATTCGCCGCATTTCGATCCATATTTTTTTCAAATTTGCTACAAATTGTCATTGAAATTCAAATACTTGTACTTGTATTTCCCTCTTTATGAGACTTATCATAAGGGAATATTGAAAAATAAATAGGCAACACTGATAAACTTGTAGTACAGTATTGTGAATCATCAAAATCACAAAATGGATGCCATTATGCTAAATGGATGTCGTTATTGCACGAAATCTAACCAAAACCGAGTGTTATATTGTAATTCGCTTTAAGAAGCAATAAAATAATACACAGGTGTTCCTGTATATTATTATATTGTCATATACAGGTGTTACTGTATATTATTATATTGCCATAGTGCTAGATAATTGAGCCAAGTTAAGTAAACATGTTTAATATGACCTTAAATCGAATGGTACATAGAAGGGATGAAACAGTGGCATACAGATGACAAATTATGACAATATATTATATTAAGTATTTTAAGATACGAACTTCAATTCAACACTCTTTGTACCACTTCGAATAGTTTTCAAGATGGAAGACAATGTTTTAAAGTCAACTTGTCTCAACTATCTCCCTACATTTGATTTGAAACACTCGTAAATTGGTTATACCCGGATCAATCCAGTATATTTCAGTAAAATCGTTTGCCTTAAACTGTCAAACACCGAGCGGTCACCGATGACCGCAACCTATTGTTCTATAATTGTGTCTATAATGACGGTACTCAACGAGTTAAAGAATGAACTGGAAAAAGGACAAATAAGGCAGTGTAGCAGGTTGTAAAACAAATCCCAGGGACCATCGATAAGCAAATTTGAACTTTATAGGCACAAAATTAGACCTATAGTCGAATAGTACAAAAAAAGTTTCAAACAGTTGAAGTACGGGTGCAATTTGTACTTTTTGATAGAAACATGATTTCAATTTCTTCTGTACTATTACAAACAGTTAATAGAAGATGGAATATCTGCCTTTATGATCATATTCGCTTAAATACACTTCATCCCTTAAAAAATGCTATTAGTCCTTGATCTGTTACATCTTCTTAAAAATAAACCTTAATCATGTGAAAATAGGTTTAAAATTGATTGTCTTAATGACTGCAGTGTTTTTCGCAGGTGCATATCAAATGATAATAGTTCTTCCATTTACTAAATCTTGATGCTTGATGGCAAAATAGTCCTTAATCATGTTAGAAAATGATTCCAAATTCATTGTCTCAATGACCGGAGTGTTTTGTTACTCGCACGTAACGGATGATACCTTATCCTGATGTCCTTATCCTTAAAATTGTTTGTCTTTACGATTGCGGTCTTGTTGCTAACACATATAAGATGATAATATTCCATTTACAAGTCCTGATGATTGCTGATGGCAAAATAGACCTTATTCATGTTAGAAAATGATTCCAAATTGGTTGTCTTATCTTGTTGCTCGCACATGGCGATAATTATCTAATTCTGATGTTAAAATAGACTTCAATTACGTCGGAATACAGTTCAAAACTGTTTGTCTTAGCAGCGTCTTGTTGATGTCTATTATTCCATATTCAAATTCGTGATGTCAAAAAACCGTCAACTTGGCGTGAACACCAAAATAATGTGAGTCTTCATTCCTTCATCATTCCTTACATAATACTTATATATAGGGTATTAAAAGGGGTAAAATTATGAAAGGTTATGTCAAAAAGGATTTACTCTCCTCCTGTTTCACGATACCCATCTCCTGGAGCACTGCCTCCAGACCCTCCGGCATCCTGCCCTGGTCTAGCTCCAAGTTCCACTTGTAATACTGGAAAAACAGAAATATAATGTATTAATACCTGCTATAAAGTTAGATTCATCTATGATACATCTGTTATCTTTTTTCTTCTCCATAGACAGACAGCGAGAGTGGAGAAAAGGGGGGAGCAAAAAATGTGAAAGAGAAATAGAGTAGGGAAGAATGGGAGAGCGAGATATAGTTTGTTATTGTCGGTGAAGAGGAGTTCAGGAGAGGAGGAAAAAAGGCGGGGGCGAGACTTTAGAAGAGGAAAGCGAGGGGGTGAAAGGGGGAACGAGAGAGCGAAAATGGAGAACAAAGGATGGTATAGGGGAGAAAAAGAGATGGAAGGCAGGCAAGTGTACATAGGCCACGGTAACCGCTTACCATCAGGTGAGCCGTGTGCGTTTTTGCCACTGTCGTAGTATAAAATATATATAGTCAAAGTCAAAGTCAAAGTCAAAGTCAAAATCATTTATTTCAATTAGGCCAGAATGGCACTTTTGAACGTCAAAATAAAATTAATATTAAAAGTGAAGCTATATGCTCATTCCAAGGTGTAGATTCCTATGGAGAAGAACGAGCAAGAAACTCCATAGGTTACTCTTTTTCAATCAGGTTCACAATACAATTTATTACTAGTTACATAGTTTTGCTGTTTGGATTGTGCGAGAACAATGTAACACCAAAATCCAGTCAAAGTGATCAAGAAAGAAAATAACCTTAAGAACAATAATACAGTCTGGAGCTGACCAGTCCCAGTTGACGGCGCCCGTTCACGAACATGACACGTACACCAGCACCGCCCTACTCAACCATATTGTAGGGAATCGAGCGATCCACTGCACGCGCCACCGCCAATGAGACCTTTGAGTGAGCATGACAACTCCAAGCTGACACAAATGAATTCTACTAATCTAATTTAATATTAAGTTATTACAGGGCTCTCACATTTACATTGGTTATATAAGTTAAAAAAAATATACAATTTAGCAATATGGCTGTATTATTTACGATTTCATTAAAACAACAGTGTTTTTAGTTATCCTGTGGAGCCGGACTAGCCTGCATCCAAGCATTTTTATCCTCTATATATTCATTAAGTTTGTAATATGCTTGTCTACATAAAGTTTTCTTTATACATAATTTAAATTTGGATTCATTAAGTTGTTGTACATCGCCTGGTATCTTATTATAACATTTAACACAGAATCCCATGAACGATTTACTTACTTTCGCTAATCTCGAAATTGGCTGACTTAATCTATTCCCATGTCTAGTTTGATAGTGGTGTCTGTCAGACACTTTACCAAATAACTGTAGGTTTTTCCTAACATACATGATGTTTTCATAGATAAATTGACATGGAACGGTCATAATGTTGATCTCCTTAAACCTTTCTCTGAGAGATTCGCGACGACCTAGATTGTAGATAGCTCTGACGGCGCGCTTTTGTAAGATAAAAATAGATTTAATGTCAGCAGCGTGTCCCCACAGCAAAATGCCATACGACATAATGCTATGAAAGTAACTGAAATACACCAGTCTTGCCGTGTCAATGTCAGTTAACAGTGTTGGGCAAATCAACTAATTTATTCAATCAATTGATCAATCATGATTGATCTAATCATGATTAATTTAGTCATGACTAATTTAATCATAACTAACGAGAACAATCATTAGTCATGACTAAATTCGTTAATCGCAAATCACCAATCATTAGTTCTAATCATGAATGTATGACTAAGCTCGATGCACAGGTGTTGGTACACTACACATACAGGGTATAAGGATCAGCTGACCGAAGTCTCAGACCATTATCTTGAGTAAAGTACTGAAGGAATTAGGTACGGAAATGAAAAAAAATTTTGACTCTGCATACAAAATATTAAAGTCGGCTGCTAATAGAATATAATGTATAGAAAGGCCAAAATTTTTTCTTTTCCGAGAAAAAATTCTTTCGGTCCGTTACTTAGGATGATGATCTGAGTCCATGGTTTTACTTTGGTAAGCCATCCTTTACACCCTATATTATATAGCTTTCTTAAATATATTATTTGTGTTTATAAAGTTCAATACAGTTACACTGAGATGATTAATAAATAAATAAAATAATACAAGTGTAATTTAGTTAGTCTCATAATCGTTAAAGCAATACGATGACATCATTTACTTTTCGAAAAACAAGTAATAAATTACATGATTACAGTCAGATGAGGTACGGGACCCTAAAAACTACTAAAGTTATAGAAGGTGTTACAAAAAATCCCGTTATACTGAAAACCATTTCTCCGTATCATAAGATTTTACCAGGGCATCTATTTATCTGACCACCAAAAAATACTGAATTTTAAACTAAAACACTAAAGTCTAACCTAACCTACAGTAACGTTTTGTGTCCAATTCAGTATTTTTTTAAGAAGCAAAAAAAATATTTTACCTTACCTCGTATTAAAAAATATCAATCATAAATAAATAATCATGATTATTTGATTAAGATTAAAACTAATCAATCGTTAGTCATCACCTCGTGATTAAACTAAATAATCATTAGTCATCAATCATAACTAACACATTCAATCATTAGTCGTCAATCATTAGTTAACTAAATTTTGCCCAACACTGTCAGTTAACTGTCGCATCTTCCAGACAGCATAAGCTGCAGAGCTCAATCGTCCCGCTAATGATGTAATGTGAGGACCCCATTGCAATTTGTCGTCTACAGTAATTCCCAGGAAAGTTGTCTCTTTTACAAACTCTAATTTCTCACCATTCAATAATATGTCACATTCGTTGCTTTTAACATTTGGCAAAACAAATCTAATACATTTTGTCTTTTTATTGTTTTTATTGTGTGTGTGTGTTATATATATGTGGAGGCTGAAAAGGGAAAGTAAGTTCTATCATAAACTTTTCTTACGTCTCGCTCTTGATAGAACAGACTTCACAACAACATTAATAGTTCATATATATCCCTCTCACTATTTAATATCTCAGTTTGATAGCTTACAAAGTTTATATCAATTATAAAAACCGTCTATTTTTTACTAGAAGACTGATTGATTATATATCCTTATCTATTTATAGCCGTAACTTATTAAAAATGTTCTACTTAGGTTTAATGAGAAAAAACTGTGTTAGATTTGTAACCTCGCCTTGATTTGATTACCAACTTTATAAGTCTAATAAATGAACATTGTGAACATAACATCGGGACTGAAAATAATAAATACTAACTATTAGTTACGACTTTAAAATACAGTACTCTCTGATTTATTTACCTCTAATTTTAAATTAAAACAAAATATACACTGGGCGATAAATGTCCTGTGACACGTGTCGCCAGCGACGTCGGGTGAAGTAGCGCGACGTTGCCGGACTTTGGTCGAAATGTCTGGCAACATCAACGTCTCTGTGGACATAAGTTGAGCGTTGTCGCCTTATATGTCAGTCGACATCGGCCGGCTTCGCTCGACATGTCGCCGATACATGGCTTAAAGTATTCTCCAAATATAAACACAGACTCTGTGGTCCGATTCTCGCAAGTCGATAAAATATCTTCAACAGTTAACCTGACATTGTGCTAAGTCAATGAGATTTATAACATAAACAACAAAACGATATTTGTACTTGCGAAGTTTAATACACCATCTATTAATAAAAATGCGCATCAATGAAATAATAAAAAATATCACATACAAACCTTATCCAGCTCCTTCCTGAGCGCCAGAACTGACCGCTCCCGGTCCGCCACCAGCTCCTCGAGGTACTGGTAGCGGAGCTTCTTGCGCGCGCGACACTCCCGCGCAGACTGCCTGCTGCGTTCTGCTTAAACATGCGCAGGAGTAACCAAGTCAGGCTTGCGGTCTCAGTAGATATACATAGGATTTTTTTGGGAATTTCAGAGCAATGGTTGAGGGAAAATGAAGATATTCTGAACCTGAAGAGTAACTTAAGGTAAAAACTATTAAGAACCTACTCAAATCTTTTAAATTGACATGAAACAAAAGCAGTGTATGCGATTAATCGATATTACTATCTGCAAAGATAGTCACACCTCGGTTCTTAGAAGTGTATCAAATTAGAAGATAACTACGTGAGCAGATTTTGTAACATTAATTGTTTTGTTAGTCTGTACGGCTATTATCTGTCTGAGTATTCTTATATCTATATCATATAGTAATTATATCTATTGACAATCTCGTCTATCATTGCGTATGAGATTCCTTTAAATGGGTCTCCATCTTTATGAGTATTTAGAATACCCATGAAGTGAGAACCAAAATCTTTAAATAAATTATGTGTTATTTTCGTACTTAAATAATTAAGAAGAGAACTTACTCTAACACATATTATAATTACTTTTTCTGTATTTTAAGTTACAAAATCACTAAAAGGATAAAAATATCATAACATCATACATAACATCACGCATCACGCAGAGGTGCACATTGTGCCACTGTACAATGTAATACCCACTTTTCACTATTAATGTTATGATGATGATGTTCCCGTGTAATAGGGGGTGAGCCTATTGCTACATACCAGGCACAATATCAGACTCCGTGCTACTACTGAGATTTTTTTTAAAACCTAGTAATACTTTGCCCTACCTGGGAATCGAACCCGAGACCCCTTGCCCGGCGTCGCACTTGCGATCACTCGGCCAACGACGCAGCGATAAAAATATCAAAACCCTAATAACATTTTGTACACCTCTGAATGCGTCCGCAGCATGATAGACGCATCTTTATTTGAGGACCATTAGACATGCTCATTACTAAACCGACAATTAAATTGTCAAAGAACAAACGAATAAACGTACAGACATCTCATTTAAATAATGCAATCTATATTTGAACACATGTTGTCTCCAGTGAACCGAACATGGTGTCCCAATTTAAACAAATGATGCTACTTTGACCTTAATTTCTCTATTTCGAAACCTCTTCACGGTGTAAACGCTATTCATACTCGATTGGAGAATGCATGAACAATGGCTTGTGAGTATACTTCGCTATAATATACTGTACGCTTTCTTTAAGTATTTTGTTTTAGTTTACGTCACAATGTTGGAAATTATTAGATTTTTTAAATGTTGTATACGATATTTACTATTTGGAACGCTTACTAGCTTGGCTGTGGATCTAAATCTTCCACATACATCAACAACCTGTTTCCGTTCTCTACTGGACTTAACCCTTTCCAATAACGCACTATTTTTTTTTGAGGGTGGAAATCATCTAATGGTATCTCCCGCTCGCGTGATGTGAGAGAGAGTGTCAGACTCTTACTGACTAAAAACCAACCCGTTCCTATTCCAGCACTTCGAACCGGAGCCTCGGGAACCCGTTAAGTTATCCGCGGCTCCGTATAATAACGCACCACTGCACAAGCTAATTCAACGTTAAAATCTACCATTTTAGTTTCCAATTTATAGAAATCCTTACCTAGCTTGGCCTTCATGTCCTGTTTGTCGAGCTGCGCCTTGCGGCCAGGCCTGCGCCCGCGCTTACCCCCCTCGCGCCTTTCCCCGCCCTCCGCGCCCGACGCCCCCACCGACCCGTACACTCCACCGCCCAGCGACTCCTGGAAATAAAGAAATGGTACATAAATGTCTGAAAAATTTACTGTTCTGTTTGTTGTCTAGAGGCTTTTGGTCTGACAGCAAGGTGTCTCAGTATAAACCGAGGTTCTCAGTTTTCGAAAGTTTTCAGTTGTAGTAAGATATAGAACACTTTACACTTATTCTGAAGTACAGAAGGTATGTTTAAATCGCGGCTACTGTTCCTATGAAATCACGAAAAGCATGATAATAGAAAATGTATCATTTTCTAAGACCTACTTTACCTAAATAGACGACTTAAACAGATATAATAATAAAGGTCATAATAAAATAAACCAGTCAATTGACGTTTCAATCAATCAATGTATCAATCAATGATTCTAATTGAATTTCAAAATGGTAGCAGATATATAACATAGTGTCTCGACACACTTACTACTTGGCAATGGCATAGACAATGAGCTCACGACATACACGAAACGCAGTACGAGATCTAAATATGTCTCATTCATGTGCTATAAATAGGATTTTCTTAAAATTTTCCTAAGAAACGTGTAAGTTGGTATCTATGGAAGGAATGACAAAAATGGCGTCGGGTGATGGCAGATTACGATTGTCACCAGCTTTTCACTGCGACTGTCGTTACTCGTAAGAAACGTGGGTTCATGAATCACAATTACCTATCTGTTTAAAAATCATTAACAGGTTTTTTTTCTATACTTAATAGGTCGACGTTTGGCTAACATGTAGCCATGTGTAAACGCACCCATGACACAGGAGAAAATCCTAGTGTGGGGCATTTATTAAAGAAATAAAGTCAAAGCATTTAATTCATAAAAAATGACTTTTGATACGTCGAACTAAAATTAGCCGAAAAACAAATGATGACAAAAAAATACACCCATAATTTTAATATCATATTATATAAACAGTTATTTTATTAATATTATTATTATTTTCAATATTATTATTGGAGCTATTGGAGGATTAAATCAAACATCATTACGAAAATTAATTGTTCAATCCAAAATATAGATTCGTAAGAAGAAAGTCGAGCAAGCAACTATCCTACTATCACAACCTTTTCACAGACAGATGTTATATTCGCTACTTTAATTGCACCACATAGCAAGTCACTTCGTTATCAAACAAATGCTGAGCATTATATCTCTGATCAAATAAGTACATTCAGCCTACTTTCTTATCCAACCTCAAATTTCTTTGTCACGTCCAAAACAGAGATCAAATACTCGAATAACAACCGAATTACCACAACAATACAGTTCAAATTCGGTTTGTTTGTCCTATAAAATGCTTAACCAGCTGAACGGATGTTTGAATAATATTTTCATGGGTAAATTAAGCATAATTTGCTTGGCAGGCCATTCGGGGTAATGACGACATTATAATCAAACCTTGCTATGTTTGTAAACGTTGGCTTTGCCGCTGCACCGATGGAGTTGTAATACGTATAATATCGGTGTTAGAACTCAATGACTTGTAAAGTGCTTATGTTACTGTATGCTACTTGAGATAAACATATATAACTTCGTTCAAGTTATTCCCCAGAGGAATAAAATGTCTAGACAACATAAATTTTTCAGCACTATTATAATTTACTAGCAGCCCGTCCCGGCTTCGCACGGGGTAGACAATTATTTATTTTTGGAAATTTGGATTGCTGTAGTAACATAACTACAATAGTTGGACATATGCTACCGCGGAGTTTTTTGTAGACATTATGATGTTCTTCAATATTGTTGTACATTATTTTGTTCTATCGCTAATAGTTTCGGCAGCGCATTCGACGAAAGACATTTTAAGACTCATTTTTCTACACCATTTTACCAAGAATCCCTAATTTTTTTTCAAAATGAAATGTAGCCTATGTCAAATTGGAAGAATGTAGCATTCTATCGGTGAAAGAATTTTTTAAATTGGCCCAGTACTTTTTGAGCCTATTCATTACAAACATACAAAAATAGGTACAAATCTTTCCTCTTTATAATATTAGTATAGATTGCGAATTATGAAGGAAGTAGTTTAATAAACAATTTGTTTCTTCAAGAGAAACAAGCTACTTACGAGGCTAAAAATGACGAAGATGACACATTAAGAGAAGAAAGGGAAAGTAATAGTCATTTCTCTTTCCCACTGAGACAATAATAAGTCTACTAATATTTACTACATCATAAAACGCGAGACAGTGATGACTAACCGACGCGACGTACTATATAGTACTTTACGATGACGACACATGCTAACAAGGACCTTGATATAACATAGCCCTTTAATCCTTATCGCATTTTTTTTATTGGCGAATGCGCACACACTTTCAAATACAGTCAGAATGTAAACAAACTTGATGTAACTGCGCAGTATCGAACAATTCGCATCAGTTTTGTACACAACAAGAAAAAAACCAAGGCGAACGTCTATCCACAATGTCGGTTCGTTGACACTAAAACCTCATTGGAAACACATACTTCAATTGATGTGTCATGGTACTTATTGTAAAGGTTGTAAGGTTGGGAATCGAATGTGTGGTTATACAATAACCTTACTGTTTAGTACCGTGACAGTACTGAATGGGGGTAATTGTTTTAAGAAGCACGTTTCCACTACGTGCAGGGAGATGCGGTGCCATAAACACAATTGAGTTTGGAAAACAGTCGCGTTGTTATTTTCGATTGATGTGTGTTCCGCGAAAATGGTTATGGACTATGGTAGGTGGAAAGTTCTAGATGTAAAAGTCAGGTACATCAAACATTTATAAAGTTTCTTCGCCATATTTTAAAACTCTGTTGGAATTGGGTAGTTTCCACTGTATCGACATTAAAAATCTAATTAGTCGGTCAGTTAGATAATGAAAAAATATTAGACACGTATTTTTTTATTTTCTCGTATTAAGTTGCAATATTTAGATAAAATGGCGCTAAGTTTAGGAGTGGGAGGTTGTTACGTCATAACGTGCTACAATATGTGGCACAATGTGACGTCACACGATATTTCAAATTAATATATCGACGAAAGCATTTGGTTTTGTGAGAAAATAAAAAAATACGTGTTTAAAGTTTTAAGTTAATGTACTAGACGGACATTAAAATTAAATTCAGGAAACTAACCTATTGGTAAACGGACGCCAAATATGAAAAACAAAGTCACAGACGTCACAATAAATGTTCATAAATAAATCGTTTATTAACATTAACTTTGCTCTATGAAACTTTTAAGTTAAAAGAGTACAGAAAATCAAAATTCAATTATGAATTAATCGTTTATAATATGAGCATTAAATTTGTATTACGAAACTCTAAAGAACTCCAGTACTTAATTATTCATTGCAACCGGTTTTAAAGCCACTTAAGATTTTTGCATACGATTGTTTTTAATTAATGCATGCGAATGCATTTTTGATGTTGCTCGAAGACGTTTACAAGAGCTCTGAATGATATAGAGGTATAAGTCAGAAAATTTAATTAGTAGTAGGTCCAGAAAACATTAATTATCACAGTTTATGCAGGAATTTACTCTGCATACAAGTAATCGCATTAAATCTGCTAAAACCAATATCGAAGTGACTCAAAGATCAAACCATACAACATAATATATTAGAGGTATAGTACGTTAGCGCAAAAACTGCATCATTAATGAATGATAACAATACAGAAACAACATACTATATCAATGATACACAATTTTAAACAAACATCAATTGACATCCGACCCCTAATTTCAACCAATCACTTCAATATTTGCAACAAAAGAACTAAAGTCGTTGCACTCCAATTGGATCTGGGTCCTATTGAACAACCAGAACAGCCAATCAGTGACATAAAGCAAGACCTAAGTACCAATAGCGTCCCGGGGCACAGATCCCTTAATCAGGAAACGAGTGCAATTTATGCATTTGACACCAGTCATTGTGAAGGGGGGCCATCAATGATGCGTTGGATCAAAGATGTATAAAGTACATATTATGCCTGTTATTGCTCAGAAAATTCGTACTTACTGGTACGATTGGGCCAGCTACTATTATTGTTAGGTAATATTTCTTATTATATAACTTTCGTGTATTATACTAAATTAACTATTAAGTTTTATTACCGTACTTGTATGACGAGGATCTCGACTAGTTTCAAACCACGATGGGGGTACGCTCATATTTTTTTCGAAATTTGATGAATCTAATTTTCAGGTCCGAAAAAATAAAACGTATGTTTGACCGGATATGATTAGATAACCGAACATGTTTTTTTCGGCAATAAGAACAGCACATACCTAATTTTTATATACCTAATAATAATCGACATGGTCGTATCCCGCTTTTATTAACACGATAAACGCCGCGTGGGTCACTAATGACAAACGTTGCCTTAAAAATTATATTATGAATTAAATCGCGCACTAAACTTAGCATAGATCGAACAAGCCAATATTAAAACTGGATTCGCTATACTTCAGCAATGCGTTATAAGTTTATAACAAATATTACTTAGCACTTGGCAAAACAAATGGGCACTGAAGAATTTACGATGGTACCTAAGTGCTTTCATGTTATTGACCGTAAAACATGTGCATAAATGAGTACTACATTGTAAATTGCATCGAAATCTATATAAAATCTTGATCTACAATCGACACTTGTGAAAAATAAGACTGGCAATCAATTGCATGCCACACTGCATGCCAGGCCAGGTGTGAGAATTGTGAAAAGAAAAAACAGTATTTTATTTTATAGAGTATTAAAAATAGGTGTATACTAATTTTGTGAAAATAGAGTAAAAGGTATAATGGGATTGACATATCCATTTTGATAAAAACCCTTTACTCAATAAAGTATAAAAAAGTAAAGGACGCCAGATGAATGAGGGATGCACAAAACCGAGAGGCCTGTAGGTACAGCAGTGGGTGAACCTGGATTGAAATTATGACGATGACACGCCAGCGCATTTGCAATAAAATAAAAAATATATCAAGAATTTAGACATTTTGAAGTACCTCAATTTGTCATCCAAAAATCTTAATATAACAAGATAAACTCAAAATCTATAACCACAAAGATAAAACAATGACACGAGTATGTATAGAATTACTAAAATATTCAAAGGCACATACCTGTAATTTCATAAACGAACTAACTAAACCAGGCACACATCTTGCCAGCACCACTCCTTGAATCAGACTAATATTTTAACGGGACTCTTTGTCAAGGCGGGTGCGGCTCTCTGGAAAATTGAACCCCCCACCGCAGCCGCCTGGCCCGCTCGACCAGGCCGCGGTCCCGATCAATACTGCATCCTGAAATGCTATTTCGGTCCGAGAGGGGATGGTAGGCTAGACGTCTGGCGCAAACCGGTTACCTATACAGGTTTATACAATGTAGGCACAACGGCGGCGGTGTGGTTATCAGACGGGATATTTATTATTAAATATTTTTGATGTCTAGACAGGGGTGCCTCTTCAAAAGGGAGGTATTGTTACTGACTGCTATTCAGTAATTTAAGTATTGGAATAAGGTTTAAATTCGCGTGTATCTTTTGTTTGGATGCTATTGAAAGAAGCTATAAAAGTACCTACAGACTTTAATTTTGATTTGAAGCTTTTTATATTGCAAAGATGGATTTTTGATTATTATGCTGATTTAACGTATTCAACATAATTTTCAATGGAACGTACCTAATAACCGATAGAAAACTGAAGTGAAATCCTTCGCTAAAACGTCTATCATCAGATACCCCAAGGTATTTAACGTATTAATTGTATAATGAGAGTGAGATGGAAACGTCCATACTTTGTTAAAAACGTCCTAAACCCAGTTAAAGTGTGTGCGCAAATATTACAAACACGCGTGCAATTGATTATCTGTATCTATATCACTTATCGGGCAAAGTATGTACCTTTGTTATATGCCCCCTGTACATGCGCATTGAATTACGATATCTAGTGCCGGTTGTATTACTAACACACGATAATAAAACTGTTTATAACAACGAGCTAAAAATAATAATTCAGAAAACTTTATTGTTTAAGCCTTTGACTGCCAATAGAAAAATTAAGAAGGCAAATCCTCGACTAACGTCGGTCACCGGTGACCAGCACGGCGTTTAATGTGTTAAATACAATTCGTATGTCAATTGGAATAAAGACCGAGCGCTGAACTAAAGTTTATTAGTTTCTTTTAGACGAAATAATGCATTTTTTGCCTAAATTCGTAGTGCCTATGATGACAAAATTTTCATGTTCATCATGTAGGTAGATTCCAACTATCTACGTCTTATTCAACCAACCGATATAGAAGTCATTGGGAGAGACCTTTTGTCAGCAATGGACTTTGCGTGGCTGACACGATAATTACTAATGATTTTACTAATGATTAATGAGGACCCAAAAAACAAAACAAGAACTTCTCATTTACATCTCACAACATCGCAATAGTCAGACAAACAATTGTCGCCAATTTGCAATTCAACTGTTAGTAACAATATTCGCAAGTTCGCAATACAATTTTACATTTAAATAAGTAAATTCAGTACACTGTAAGTTGGTGTTTACAAAAATTGGTACCTATAACTAGACTAGACATTTTGCGTCGTTATGAAAAATCGATGGCGTCATCGCAGGTTTAAAATATTGGAACTGCGTAGTCAGTCTGGTTGCACAATATGATCAAAATTCTACCTCCTACGAAATACTCACGCCATTGTCACGTGGGAAAAGTGTAATTACAGGATAATTTAATCAAGGAGTCGAAGTGTGCAAGGATAACTATGCTTCTTTAGCTTCCATCACTTTTCTTGGGCATACAAGTTTACCTCGCTAGTCCCAAAAAAAATAGCATTGGAAATGTGGCATACTGTCTGAGGCAAATGATGCAACACAAAATCTCTAGATCGTTAGCAGTCTCACAATTTATTTATTTATTTATAGGTATGTATTATGCAAATTAAGCTTCAGTATATTAGCACGAAGTCTTTTAATGCGTATATCGGTAGTAACAAAGCTTTTTGATTAGTAGTAGTAGCAGTCACCTTTACCTAATTAACACCAGAGACAAAGAAAAAGAAATGGTACAGGTAATAAGAACTAGTAACATTTGGAGTCTATTTTTATATTTAATCCTTATTAAGTAGTTTGAAGAAAACCTAGTGTGATATATTATATCTCTTTTCGTCTTTTAGATCACAAATTGACCTATAATTGTTAATGGCGGCGTGAGGGGGAAAATCAATAGAACCGCGGCAATCTTTGCATCTTTTATGCACTCAGTGGCTTGCAAGCCGACCGGCGCCAGACCAAGGTGATTTAGCGGACTTTCATTGTATGAGCTGATAGAATATTCTATGTGGACATTAGCACATCAAGCCACCTTATCTGTGAAACTCCGATTTTCAATTTTATTGTTTTGTCATAAGGCTTATTTTTATTTAAAGAGGTACACATGATATGTCTGTATAAATAATATCGTATTTAGTGTGAATTTTAGATATTCTATAGCCTTTTGGAATTAGCTGTGTTCCTAAAAATAATATTGCGTAAGTCAATTCTTATTTTCGACTGCCTCGTTGGCCGAGTGGTCACAAGTGCGTCTGCCGGACAAGCAGTCTCGGGCTTGATTCCCGAAAAATACCCAGTAATACTTTGCCCGACTCGGGAATCGAACCCGAGACCCCTTGCCGGTCGCACTTGCGACCACTCGGCCAACGAGACATTACATACACAGTATAATAACTAGATGTTGCGATATGACAATGTAGTCTCAAGCTTGGTTTAGCAATAAGTAAATTCAACTTACATTCCTAATTATTACAAAAATAATTCACATTCATATGCACAATAAACAATGGATGGAATTAGAGTAAAAGGCCATCGTTTTTTTTTTTCTTTTAAAAAACGTGGTCCCACTCCCACCCTAGGATTTTCTCCTGTGTCGTGGGTGCGTTTACAAACATATAACATGTTCACATACACAATCATGACACCCAAACCCAAATAACAATTTGTGGATCACACAAAGTGTTGTTCCGTACGGGAATCGAACCCGCGACAAGTTGCACTGCAGCCGGTTGCCCAGCCACCGCACCAACCGTGCAGTTGATACTTATAATATGTAGGTAAACTGGTACACGTATAAATAACGCCATTTGTTCCCTGTTAATATGTTAGTCGATATTATGCCTTATTAATTAACTATACAAATAATTGTATTTATTATACAACGAAGGCTCGTTATGTCGGCCAACACTAAATCGTACCACCTAATTATTTTTTGTTATTACATCGAAAACGTTTAGAAAACAATTTATATGTATATGGATTTGAACTTCCAGGAGAGAACACAATATTATATCAAGAATACCATTGTATTGAAATCAGTTTTGGACCCTTTAAATTCTTGACCCTGAGACCATGGACTTCAGGGCCAGATAACCTTATAGATTTTACCTGAGACGGAGCCGCGGAAGGCCTAACGGGTTGCCAAGGCGGCCTAAGGGTGGTTTTAATCAGTAAGAGACTCTCGTGTAACCCAAGGCGGGAGGAGCCATTGGATGATTTTCCTCCCTCAAAAAAAGCCCAGTAGAGACATAATAAATACAATTACGTCTGGCCGGTGCTAAAAATCACTGCCGTGGACTCGAGCCTTCCGTGTCCGAGCCACAGCATTATAAGCCGAGCTCCGGCATTTTGTCCTGCGACGCACCATGGATTTCATTTTGTGTGTACCTGTGTTCTTGTCTACGTAATAAACGGTGTTTAACCGACTTCCCAAAAAGGTATCGGTTTTTTTTTCTTTCTTTACACAATTGGACATTTGAATTTGCCATATTAACTAAACCATAGATACCATTAAAGAAGAAACCCAATCAAAACGTAAATGAAAAGAAATTAAGTACCTACTGAAAAGAGCTCACATTAATTTATTGAAGGACTTCAACCTTTTCAAAATAAACCCATACAAAAATCAACCGCCACCATTTGAAAAACGTGACCAAGGAACAAGGACAGACGATAAAATACAAAAATTGTATAGCGACTGTGTGGGGGATTCTTTGCAATTAAATTCCCCTTTGGTATCAAATGACTGGGCTCAAGGGTGATACAGAATACATTATATATCCCAAGGTCATTTTTGTTTAAAACTTCGCTAGGGAACGGTTTAACGGTCATTTCGCAACGTTTTGAATTTGGAAGCTAAAAAGATAAAGTTGATATTTGAATAACTATATTTGTAGGTGTGATGGCATTTATAATACTATGTACCTAGAGGTAATAAGGGTAATTAGTTAGTTGTATTCTGGTTGGTGTAGTTTTTATATTTTGTTTTTATGAAAACCTACCTAACTTAACTGTAATATTGAAATGCCTTATAAATATAACATAACGCCTTTTAATCCCTGAAAGGGTAAGCAGAGGTGCACATTACGGCACTCAATGCCACTCTACAATGTAAAACCCACTTTTCACTAATTGTGTCATGAGTCCCATGTAATAGAGGGTGAACCTATTGCCATATGAAATGCCTCAGATAGTATAAAATCAGGCTTGTCATACATTTTCTTTATTTATATCATGAACATATTCAATAATCAACATATTTTTCCAATGTAGTTGTACCTAAATATCAAAATCGGCCATTTTGCAATTCGCCCAAAAATACGAGGAAAATAAATTTTCTTTTCATTTATCCTTTCCACGTGTACGTACCGTACTTTTATTCGAATTCCTCGTAACTTCTTCTGTTTCTATCGACTTCTATTTTCGTTATAATACAAAATCAATACTTCTTACTTACGACCAAAAATTTTCCATTTAAAAACAATTTCACTCAACACATATAGCGAAAAGGCTGACCAAGCTTCGATGTAAGACCATAGTTAATTATAAATTTATAATTGCAGTTATCGTCAACAATATTTATATCAATCCCTGCATGCATTGTTTAAAGGGCAAAAGTTTACAAGCATATCAGCACACTGACATGCCAACACATTGTTGCTAAGGACTCCAATAATAACAAAACGAGTAATAAGTACTCGTAAGAGTAAGAGTACATCATGCTGAACAAACCACTTTATTATGAACTCGTTTGGTATGATCTGTGCTCGCATTCAACAGCCAGTTTATACTGGTTTGCTTTGCTTGATATGTGGTGTGTATTTTTTGCTAGCATTTCTGCGAATATGTTCTAGTTATTTGAGTTATATTTCGCTGATATTTATATCAATCGAAGGTTGTTTGGATGGCTCTCTCGTTGACTGAGTTACTGTTACAAGGAACTCATTAATTAGCGAAAAATAATAGATCCATTTGCTTTGTCTTCCAACGTTTATTGTATTAAGTTTTCGGTGAAAAAGGCGCGCGATGTTTATGGAATATTATGTTCATCTATCTAGGGAATTACATATATTGCTGACTAGCGGCCCGTCCCGGCTTCGCACTTAAGATTTTTTACATAGTTTTACGTTTTATTTATATTTATTCTCAGTTTTTTTTTATTTAGGAAGTATTTACCTTTTGAAAATATTTTTCCGGACTTCATTTACTTATTTCATTTATTTAATTAATTATTTTCTTCTTAAATAGTAACCTACCTATTTTGTTGTTGTTTGTTTTGGTTGAGGTAAAAGTTTGTTTTTAAATTGTTTTTTTACATTTGAACCAATCATTAAATCGATTGTTATGGGTAAACTATAAAAGGTAGACATATGCTCTCGCGGACTTTTTTAAAAATAATGTTATGATGAACAATTCATCTATAGAGCATTTTTGTATAACTTTAACTATATGCTCAGCGCACGCCACGGAAGGCCTCAGAAACGATACTTTTCCCCCGTTTTTAAAACATTTTTGGTTAATGCTCCACAACTATAGGACCTAGCGTGATATTATATAGCCTATGTTACTTCTGAATAATGCAGCTTTCTAATGGTGAAAAAATTATTGCAATCGGTCCAGTAGTTTTTGAGTTTATTCATTACAAACATACAAAAATACAAATCTTTCCTCTTTATAATATTATAGTATAGATAAACATTGAATATAAGCCTTGACTAAATAAAAATAACAGTCCTGTGGCAAGAATTAGGCCTAAATTGTTCCACAATATATCTATAGGTAGCAACAGGAAAATTTACTAAAATTTTCCAATGACCTTTCACCGTGAGCGAAACCTCTGTTGATACCATCGACGACAGATGACAATGTATCCAAAATAACAAAGGATTTCCTTTCAAAGATATAGGTAGGTATATTATCTTTTGTTGTATTCCAGCTTTATGTTTACATTCTTACGAAACACGAGTAATTTTGTTTTTCAGACACAAGACAAGTATATTGGGCATCTACTGTGATGTAAGCTCAAAAAAGGTATTATTTTATTTTGTATCTTTGAAATTGTATTTATTGTTTAATAATTGTTTAGCACCTCTTGGTTTTTAAGGCATTTATATAATTTATGTTAATGTTTTATCTACTTACTTTGATTTGAATAATTTTTGTGTCTTTTCCCTCTCTCTCTTAAAATATGTAATGTATAAACCATTGGTTCCTGAAAGTATTGTATTATTTTGATCATAATAAATCACACTAATATTATAAATGTGAAAGTTTCTTTGTTCGTATGTTTATCCGTCAACCACGCTGAAACTACAGAACGGATTTTGATGAAATTTGGTTTACAGGCAAGGACTTAGGAGACAGGATAGGATTTTTATCCCGATTAAATGCTCCCAGGGGATAAAACAGGAATCATATTTTACGCGGATGAAGTTACGAGCAACAGCTAGTAAGATATAATCCAAAGAGCAGGCAGCAGGAGCCTTGTTTATCACTCTCACTACCTTTTAGTTATGTTATTAGCCCCACGTAATAGGTAAGATTCGATAGACCGGCATGACTTAAAGTGTAAACAAAATTGACAATTCCAAGGTTCCAAGACTTTTTATAAACAAAGTTTGTAGTTTACAATCTTAAGACAACCTCGTTGGCAGTGGTCGCAAGTGCGACTGCCGGCCAAGGGATCTCGGGTTCAATTTACGGGTCGAGCAAAGAATTACTGGTGTCTATTTTAATTTCTCAGTAGTAGCACGAAATCTGGAATTGGGCTGGTATATAGCAATAGGCTCACCCCTATTACATGGGACTAATAATATAAAATAGTGAAAAGTGGGTGTTACATTGTACAGTGGCATGAAGTGCTGTAATTTGTACCTCTGCCGACTCCTTCAGGGTTAAAAGGCGTGATGTTATGTTATGTAAAAGACACAGGCATTTAATCCTAGTATTCATACGTGCTACACACACAGTACTAAGTAATCGGTGCTGGTAATCTTAACTGCTTGCTATTAATAGTAACGTTGAACGTATTGCGTTTTAAAAATCAATGTGATTAAACAATTGCCAACACATGTTATGTTTACTATACGGAATTGGAGCATTGAATACATACCGGCTATGGTTTCATTTATGGTCTTGAGACACAGAAAAAAGTTTCACAAATATATATATTATACAAATTCCAAAAATATATTTCGAGCACTTTTCTATTACATAAGTGATATATTAATTAATCTTTCAGTCATATTTGAGATTGTACCTCTATAGTGATATACGTAACAAAGAGAGCATTTTTTTTATGAAAATGAAAATGTATATATTTTCGTACAGCTGAAAAAATACACCAAGACTTAATTCAAGACATTTTCACGCATGTTTTAGTCTGCCTATAGATTAAAAGTTGGTCAACATTGTCACTTATTTTGTTATCACATTTATACAATGTTGATAAACAAATATAAATGATTGCATAAATATTTTGTACACTTCTTGTATCTAACTAGAAAAATACACTCGTAATATTTGACGAGCTTTTAATATAGAGGTATTATGTGTAAACTTTCCATTACTTTGTTAAATACATTAGAGGTAGTTTCCAAGACCATGACCTTACCTATTAGGACACTGATTAAGAGTAAAGAATTAAATTAATATAAAATGAGCCATTAGTTACTCCGACGTGTAACAATAAATATCATAATAAGTAAATACGCAGTTAGTTTTGTTTCTCGGTTAGCAACAAAAGGCCGGCCGATACCAAGCAAACTGCGTCGTTCGTTCGCGTCAAACGATGTTCATTTTGTGCGGCGTAGTAACTGTCAATTCCTAACCTAAAATATACCGACTTGAAACACTTATAACACTGAATACACACAAATAAAATATACCGGTGTCCATAAAATAATAATGTAAATAACTTTTCTCACAACAATGTCCACATAAATGTTTAGTTACTTACGATTTATGTTGATATCGGAGTGTCGTGTCCGCCCCAGCGACTGCCTCAACGCACACTGGCTGCGCCGCGTCGCGTTGCGCAGTGGGAACGACCGCGCGCGTTCACTCTTCTTATTTTTAAAAACAACTTTTTAAATCGGCAATGGATCGGTACAGACAGACAGACTACAGCGAGTCACACAACCAGCGGACGAGACGTGTCGCAACGGCTCGTATTGTAGCCCTCCCCACCTTGTGCATAGTGACCTTATCGTTTGGCTGCACTCAGTAACAGTGAGTGCAATATAAAGACGTACTTACCTACAGCGCCATGTCGCGATACTTTATACATTAATACTTCTCAGAACTATACTGCAAAACCGCTGACGATGCAATCTTGATGAACTACTTGGCCCATATACATAGCTGAGACTGAGTCTAACTACACAATGACAATGAACTAATTTTAAAACTTACCGCTTTTTTCTTTTGGCGCTTCCTTTTGTCACCTTTCATTAAAAACCGATATGAGTTGAACGATAGCTTAAAAACTGAATAATCAATACCTATGGTAATTCGGAAAACATTTTGACATGTAGTTAGTCCGGTGACCGGCGGGGAACTGGCCGCGCTAGGTGCATCGAGGCAGGGATCACTAACGCAGCGCACTAATTGGAGACCCATTTCCATCAGACATGCGCCTGAATATCGAACTGCTGTATTCAGGACATCTGAGTGAATACGAAATATTTTATCTCCCATACCTGTCGTTACTTATAACTATGTATTACAGCAATGCATCACAAGCTATTGAAAGACCACGCCTTTTAGGATCGATCCAAATATCTCAAGCGTGCTTACCCCGTTCTAAATATAAAAAAGTTGTAACTACTATATCAAACTTGACCTACATCTACTACTTTCAAGTTATGCGGAAACCGAATCAACTCTACAACTACTCGCTAATATTTAAAAATAAACAAAAATCCAGACATTTCAAGGAATGTGTTAAATTCGTACTTGATCGCCACACCGCAGGAGCTAATAGTGGCTCGGTCGAATTTGTTGCTGCGTAGTAAGTACTGCGTTTCTTGAGGCGTATTACGCAGAAACTAACCTAGGTCAACCGTGAAGGACAACGTGCAAAAATGCAGTTAAGACTATTTACGTCTGTTTAATCCAATAATGAATTAGGCTAATTTAAGTAAACAGTCTTATTCTGGCTTTAATAACAATAAGAAATGCTAATTGGAAATAGGCACGTAGATAAGTTTTGTGAACGATACTAGTAACTCCATGTGCGAATACTAGCACTAGTCGCATTAGGTGACCTAATCTATCTCAAAGCACTTTGTTTTCAGATTTGAACTCAGTGATGAAACAGTAGGTACTTACTACACAACATGTAACTTAAATAATGCACATCCTGAAAATAGTTTGTTCAGAATCGTTAACTGAATCGATTTATATAATTTATAGTATAGGTAATTTTTTATCCTAAAAATAATTAAAACTACGGAAATTATTGTCATATTAACCCTGTACTGTTAAAACAAATCGAAATGGACCGTAAGTCAAAGCAATAAGACTTTTAAAATCGCAGTTTTATTTGTATTCATACAAATTCTATCATTCAATACAAAATAAAGAAAAATAAACCTTATGACAAAACTAGTAAGGATGCATATAGAGGTACATGTTAAATTAAAAAATTAGTGTCTGTTTTATGATTATAACATAATATTCTAATTGGGGTGTTTGAGGGTGTGCGTTAATTACGTTACATGTTGTATATTGATTTATCTGATCTCAATGAGTTTTTAATGCAGTCTAGAATAATAGTATGAAAGTTTGCAATTGGTATATGTCCGATAATGTGATAATTTTGGTGTAAAACGAGAAACTGTTACACATCTGCTTATCCATTTGCGACGTTAATCTTAACAGGTGGAGAGTATCTTAACAAGGAATGAGGAAGTTAATGTTCATATATAATCAGTTTTAAAATGAGGTCACACAAATCTAGATTAAAAAATGACATTAATTACCTGAGGACTAAACGCAGTTAGCATGTTAATATTTTTAGCGCATTTACGCTGCGTAGGTCCAAGTCTAATATGTCGTATAGACATTTTAGATTTCAGATTTAGATTTAGTCATAAAAATTTGTAGAAATCACCGAGACATGTGTTATGATTATGACTTATGACATCATCCATTTTATAAATGAGTCTGACAAAGTAATAGGTACCTAGTCTCCATTATAAGTAATTATTAGGATATTCTACCTACTCATATAATGAAAAGTTTATCCTTACTAATATTATAAATCGGAAAGTGAGTTTGTTTGTTTGTTCCGCTTTCACGCCGTAAATACAAAACCGATTGCTTTGAATTTTTGCAGACGTAAACTTAGAAGTCCGGATTAAATAATAGGGTACTTTTTATCCCGGAAAAATGTGATAATCCCGAGGGAAAACAAAAGTAT
This sequence comes from Spodoptera picta, assembly GCA_038387885.1. Lineage (NCBI taxonomy): Eukaryota > Metazoa > Arthropoda > Insecta > Lepidoptera > Noctuidae > Spodoptera > Spodoptera picta. The sequence continues at coordinate 1,148,218 of JAZHFQ010000308.1, forward strand.
TGGTATAGATGGCGCTGTGTGTATTGGTATGTCACATAGGCTACTTTTTATCCTTTTGTGACGCGAGCGAAACCGCGGGTAAAAGCTAGTTGTGAATAATTGGTTCGTCAAAAAAATTATATTATTTTCCAAACTAAAGCAGTTGGCCCAGAATCTATGATTCCATAATACTGTAGCACTATTCCGGATAACGTAAACCAAAATACAGATGAAAAAATAAAGGATTGTAGAGGTAGCAACAAGAGTCAAAAGACTGGCACAGGTTGTACTTTTCGGGTGTACGATCTCCGGCCACCGTAAGTATGGGCCTGCGGACGACGAGCACGATCCAGCACGGGTGACCCGCCGCTCGACCAGAATCAGACCCGAGCGTACGGCGCTTCGCGGTCCGCGTGCGCCTTAACTCGTCGAGTACCGGTTTTGCAGACACAATTATAGAACAATAGGTTGCGGTCACCGGTGACCGCTTGGTATTTGACAGTTTAAGGAGCCAAAAGACCACCACGGATGGGGCCCAACAGGTCTGATGCCGATATGGAGCCGCGGAAGACTTAACGGGTTGCCGGGGTTCCGGCTCAAAGTGCAGGAGTAGGAACGCGGTGGTTTTTAGTCAGTAAGAGTTGTATGATTTTCCCCCTCAAAAAAATAGGTGTACTTTTTCGTGTAAGTCACTGTAATTTAAAAACTATATAGACTTGGATTTTTTTCTAAATTTTTCTGTTAACTAGAATAAGAAGAATAAGAATAAGAATAATAATAATTTATTTGTATGTACTCCACTTAATATTTTTTTTTTAATTACTATATTAAAGTAAAATTATGCTAGACTATTAATTAGATAATAATAATACATTAATTTGCTTAAAACTATGGACAGAAAAATAATAGGACTAATACTAATATTTGTCGCGATTTGCTTGAACTAGGTTTATGCAACCTGTGTTTCAAGTCATCACTTTATTACTATTCATGTTAAATCTATACAGGTTTGTATTATCACCTACTTAAATAAAATTTAGAAATTATAAAACAAATTAATCTATGTATGTGACCTACTTAAAGTAATTGACTTTAAAGACCATAAAGACTAATTAACTACGTCAGTACATCTAAAAGTTTTTCTGTGTCATTATAATTTAATTTAAGCAAGTACTCCGTTATTATGTTACAACATTTCTTATGACTAAGGCTGTATACATTACAAGATTTATTTATCTTATTGTACAAAAACGGTCCGAGAAACATATAAAATCTAGTGCAATAGGCATGTTTAGTTTGTCTAGTTTGGCAGACCAGATTATTCCTTTTCTTTACCAAAATTTCACGGTCATATCAATGTGAGATCCGAATGTTGAAAAAGAACGATGTTTAATATACTTAATTGCCGTACTGTAAGAACCTTACATGCCTTGTAAAGTTCGTGAGTAGAAAATCTAAAAGGGCGAAATGTCGCAACCTAGAGGATGGCCCTCTGAGCACGTTCTAGTGGAAGCATTATTGTTTTAGCGGCACCTCCCCATGATGTTATGCAATATGTTAGTATTGATTGGCACAAAGCTAAATAGACTTGTTTAATGAATACATAGTCAGCTATATTGCGTAAATTTTTAAATACGTACATTAATTTACGTACTCTTGTGCATAATAAATCCATATGTTTGCGAAAATTTAAATTTGCGTCAAGCGTAACACCGAGGTATTTAATAAAATCGGTTTTGATAAGCGCGGGACAGGTACATGCTGAGTCACCAAGAGTAGTACATTTGTGTGCATAAATATTTACATTAGTCATATGTGGGTTATGGTTTCTCATTGTGAACATGATATATTTCGTTTTATCTGCATTTAGTGTTAATAAATTTTTAGAAAGCCAAATAGTTACAGCAGTGAATCCTTTTTGAGCGTGTATGTAGAGCTCTTCCCGTGTATTAGCGGAGAATACAAGAGCTGTATCATCCGCATAGGACATTACAATGCCGTTTTTAATTGATAATTCACATAAGTCATTTATATAAATTAGGAATAGTGTAGGTCCCAATATACTTCCTTGTGGTATTCCGTAAGAACTATTTTTAACTTCTTTACTTATGTATTGGCCAATCTTTACAGACTGGTAACGGTCGGACAGATACTCAGAGAAAAGAAGTAACTGCTTTCCTCTGATCCCAAGTGACTCAAGTTTCCGCAATAGTATGGAGAAAGAAATTGTGTCGAATGCCTTGGCGAGGTCCAAGAAGATACCCATAGTGTACATGCCATTGTCCAGATTAGTGGTAATATAGTTAGTAAGTCCATGCACCGCTTGGTTAGTTGATCTCTTTGGTCTAAAAGTCTAAAGCCAAACTGGTTGAACTGTTGGAACCTTGTCGACCACCTGGTGCCATTTGATCGTCGACTTCAGGGACACACTGTAGAATAGGCTCCCTGATATTCTTATAGAATCGGACATAGAAAATATACAAATTACATGAGCGAAGCTGCAAGAGGAAACTGGGTATTATTCATACGTGTTGCATGCAACAGGCGTTGCATTGTGGGGGTTCCGGAGCAGGTCTCTTTCAGAAGACCCGGTGCCCCTTACAGGTGCTGAGGGTGGCCACCGGGGTGGTTTTAGTGAGCCACACTCTAATTCTGCCACACTATTTATATTACGAGTCCCATGTAATAGGGGGTGAGCCTATTGCCATATACCGGTCACAATTCCAGACTCCGTGCTACTACTGAGATTTTTTTAAAACCTAGTAATACTTTACCCTACTTGGGAATCGAATCCGAGACCCCTTGCCCGGCAGTCGCACTTGCGACCACTCGGCCAACGAGGTAGTCCTTATTGTGTATAATGTATATACGGATTACTTTTACTAGGAATACATTGGTATGCATTTATTTACGGTAGTATCTAATTAGCTGACAATACCTTAGCAAACAATTTTCAATGCGTTGGAACAAAAACGGAACTTTCTTCACGCATCAAGAGGCACTCCACTCAATTACTGCGCAGTTTAATTGACACGCCAAGGTTATGTCCAAGTTGCAAGGGGAAAAACTGCGCACTAGCTCTTGCCCGTAGTTTTGCACACTTTAACTATAGAGGTACAGGTTAACATTTCTCTTAAATAAGTCTTTTAGAAAGAAGTCGTAGAGAAGCGTATCCACGAAAGAAATTTTTGTGTGGAACGTTTTTAAGGCATAACATTACATCGCGCCTATTTACCCCTTTTTAAAAAAACCCCTTTGCCCGACCCTAGAATCGCACCCGAGACCCCTTGGCCGGCAGGCATACTTGTGACAACTCGACCAACGACACAGTCATTTTTAAGATTACTCCATATAAACCGTATGTACTTAATGTACCTACCTACCAAAACAGCGGAGGTCGTAAAGATAAAGATAGTTTGTTAGTAAACATGAGTGTTCTGAACAAATTATACTTTGCAATGTAATGTTAATTACTTTATTTTACTACTATACTTACATGATTCGCAAAATTATGTATGTTTAATAAAGAATTATACTTAAACTGCATTGTAAATTAAAATGAGAAGTTTATAAATAAGAAATTATGAATGAAACTACTTGCATAACTGAAATAATAGAGTAGATGCCTAATTTTTATTTTAATGTTTGTCTAATAGATTATTTTAATTGATTTTTTATTTTCTTACAGGATCGAATACTTTTGACGGTATATTGATTTGAAATGTCGCGTGACGTCACTTCTATGTGCATTTAAAGGTGCTCCCTCACCGGGAGCATTCGCGTGTAACATAACGTTACAGATCTGAGCACATCAGTGAAGGAGAAGAACCAAGCATTACAATGCGCACCTTGTAATGACACAATGTGTAATATCTTGATACAACTTGTAACATCAATGCCTCCACTTCCCCATTCCCCCGCCCGCCCGCTTCGTCTGACATCGTGCTAAGAAATGGTCAAAGTCGACGCAAATGCTCTTTGTTACATTAGACGCAAATGCTCGTTAGTCAGGGAGGTATTATTGTAATGTAATGCTCAAAGTCGAATCTGTATGTTACCTTACACGCAAATGCTCGTTAGTCAGGGAGGTCTTATTGTAATGTAATGGTCAAAGTCAAATCTATAATGTTATATTAAACGTGAATGCTCCCGGTGTGGGAGCACCTTTATACGTAAAAATGACGTTTTAGCTTTTCCTAAACGTTGATTCCTTTTATCTCAATTATTTATTAAACAACAAAATTAAAAAATACGTGTCTAATATTTTTTATTACTTAACCAACGGACTGAAAAGATTTTTCATCATCCCTATTTGTCCTAAAACCAGGTTTGTAAACTTGGGAATCATCATCATGATTGCGATCACAAGGCCGAAAAGGCTAAGAGCAATCAGAGACCAATTTTCTTTGATATGTGAACGTGATCTTGGTCACCTACGTAGGTAACTAACATACATATATAATGTTTATATATGAATCAACAACCTAATTAATAGAAATTCTGATCACATTTTAAGAGAGCCGTGTGGTCGGCACTACTATATAATTACTCCTGCGCGGTTTCATCCGCTGCTCGACTCGTGTTGATCGTAGACTGATATTTTATAGTCAACTTATAGACCTCCACGATGAATGGATTATGGATTATCCAACACAAAAAGGATTATTAAAGGACTATCTGTTGACCGCGAGTTTGTCCTACGACCGCGTAGAATATCAATCACAACATAGTATAAAACAAAGTCGCTATCCGCCGTCTGTCTGTCCCTATGTATGCTTAGATCTTTAAAACTACGCAACGGATTTTGATCCGGTTTTTTTTTAATAGATGTGAGTGATTCTTAAGGAATGTTTATAAGTGTAATACATGCATATTGCACCCGTGCGAAGCCAGGGCGGGTCGCTAGTTTTAGATATACATAACTTTCTTTTCATATCAATTTTCCAAAATGAAAGTAGCCTATGTGCTTATATACTTCTTAGTGCATCAGCTACCTGCCATTAAAAGTCTTGCAAAATCAGTTGAGCCATTCCGGATTAGCCAGTACAAACAGGCAGACAGACAAAAATGTTTTTTTGGTAGGTATAGGTATCATATTAATATTCATATGCATGTAATAAAAAACGGTTATTCTAATACACATACTAGCAAGGAACCCTATATTTATAATGTTGAATCAAATGCAAATAGTATTTTTTTAAGTCCCACGAATCCAAATGAAGTTTTTAATACAATTAATTCTTTGAAAAATTCTAAGTCCGCAGGATATGACGACATTAATTCAATCTTGTTGAAAACTGTAGCTAGGTCTATAGCTGAACCGTTGGCACATATAATTAATCTTTCACTAGAACAAGGATGTTTTCCAGAGAAATTAAAATTGGCAATAATAAAACCTCTACACAAAAAAGGATCAAAACTCGATAGAAACAATTACAGACCTATTGCACTTACCCCTGTTATATCCAAGGTATTTGAACGGATTATGTACAAAAGAGTCTTGAATTTCTTGGATAAATATGACATCTTAGCAAAGGAACAGTTTGGTTTCAGAAGATACAGATCTACACAGTTGGCCACCTACACATTAGTAAACAGCATTATTAACAATATTAACAATGGAGTTCCCACATCCGCCTTACTACTAGACTTGAGTAAAGCATTTGACTTTGTAGATCATTCCTTACTCCTTTCAAAATTAGCAAATTGTGGAATTAGAGGCTCATCACTGTCGTGGTTTCGATCATATTTGCAAAATAGAAAACAGCTTACTAGAATAACTAAATTTGACAAAAAAAGTAATAGCGTAATAAAATTCGATTCTCAAGCAAGAGTCAACTATTTTGGTGTACCTCAAGGTAGTATTTTGGGGCCTTTGTTATTCCTTATCTTTGTCAATGATCTCCCACGTGCGCTTATACACGAATGTGTCTTATTTGCGGACGACACAACAATTATTTTGGATTGCAAAAATAGGGCTACATATGAAGCTGAAATAAATAAAACCTTAAATGATGTTATTAGGTGGCTTAGTATTAACAAATTAAAAATAAATATAGAAAAAACTAAAATTATTAATTTTAAAACATTTAAAAGTAAAACTATCGAACTAAATTTAAGTTATAATAATACACTTATTCAGCAGATTCATAATGCCAAATTTTTGGGTGTAACTCTTGACTCTCATTTCACGTGGAAGGAACATATTAACAACTTATGCAAGAAAATTAACAAGTTTGTCTTTGCACTTCGGAAAATAAAAGACGTAACATCAATTCAAAGTTCCATTATGGTGTATCATGCATATATTTGTTCCATAATACGTTATGGTATCGTCATATGGGGAAACTCCTCTGAAATCATAAGGGTCTTTGTGGCCCAAAAAAAGTGCATTCGTGCAATGTTTGGCATGGGATGGTCGGATTCTTGCAAACCCGTATTTAAATCTAAAGGATTGTTGACTGTTCCTAGCATTTATATTTACGAAGTGGCTAAGTTTGTGAAATATCATAGTTATTTGTTCGTTGCTAACGATAATGCTAACAGACGCTTGATCACTCAGCTGCCCCTGAAAATGCCCATCCCTAAACTAGAGCTTTATAGGAAAAGTTGTGCATATATGGCGCCGCTCATATTTAACTGTCTACCCCGAGGAATTAGCGAGCTGCCATATAAACCGTTTTGTCGTGCCTTACAAAAGTGGTTGGTTCAGGAGAGTTTTTATTCTACCCGAGACTTCCTAAGTAACAGCAGCTGTAGGTATGCAGCTTTTTAAATCATTGTATCATCGTGCTAATCAGTGCCTCCATGTTTTTTGACCAAAATTAATTATAAATTTTTCACCTGACTTCCTGTTTTGCTATGACAATTAATTTATTGACTTTTTAGTATATTAAAATTTGACTACAATATCTGATACATAATTTCTTCATGACATCTTAATTTTATTGACATTCCTAATTTATTTTCTGACTTTACCTGTTTTAATTTATTTGAATTGTTATCAATAATAATAATACTAATTTTAATATAATTGTTCTTTAATTAGACATAAATTAATACTGTTATTACAATTTTATATTTCTACACCGGTAACGGTAGTATGTGTGGAACTTTGTTAATTTTAAGATCTGTGTGCACCATGTACTGAGAAATAAATGACATTCATTCATTCATTCATTCATTCATTCATTCATTCATTCATTAATATTACAAATAGACATTCCAATTTCATTTATCTGTGTAGATTTATTGGGTAAAAATTCGCGGTTAATACTTTTTCTTGTTGTTGTCTAGTTTTTCTTGTGATCATTTTCGAATAATAATATTCAAATTCGGACTTGAAGTTCCGTAGATATGGTAGGTTAGGCGAATATGCAACTAGAATGGGCCGGCTCAACCGGAGAAGCGAAGTGGCACTCTCTCTCTCAGAATACCAACGAGTAATGGTGACGTAATGTTACTGCGTTTCATCTGGTACGTGAGAATTTCGTATGCCTAAATCATTGTTTGATGGCGCCATCATTTTTGGAGAGCCCTTTTCTCCTGAAATGATGGCGAAGCATGGTTTATATCTGGTGTTACAAGTGTACTAAGCAAATGCGGTGGTCGCGCAAAAATAATCTGTTACCTATTTTCTTCAAAGTCTTATCTATCTCTGTAAGAAACTGCATCAGATGAACCGTTTAGACATGAAAACGCTTGTGGTGCTCCGCGACTCGAGCGCACTTGGGTCACGGCATTTAAGCTGAGACCTTAGTACGAGTTTCTTTTTCGTTTAAAGAAATCGAATCGAAACTGCGTTCTGTGCTCTGATTGGTTAGTTCATTAGAGCCGGCCAATCACAGCGAACGCGTACTTGTTATGATTACTATAAGCGTAAAACATACTCATACCTCTGGCCTTTTTGCGTCGTCTTCACTGTTTAATTTTTTTTGTGGGTTATTGTACTTTGTGACGGTGCAAATAAACCATTTTTCTTTCTTCCTTTCTTATCAATCACTGTACGAAATTGTATCACAATTCGGATCAGCCACACACGTGACAAGTGACAACACACATAATTATAGTTAACAATAGTAAATAAATACTTTGTTATGTAGAATATAATTCTTTATTCGAGTAGAGACAAAATATCGCGGTATCACGCGTGAATGGCTGGACCGATTTCACTAATTTTTTTTTGTTGTATTTATTATTATTAGGAGAAGGTTCTTAAGACAGAAAAAATCCTGAAAATCCTCCGGGAACGGGAGAAAACTGGATTGCTCGTACGAAGTCGGGGGCAGAGAAGCTAATGGAAAATAATAAAATAAAACATTGCATTGCAAAACAACTGGGTACGCACAGCAGTTGGAGCTAAGTGATTACATATCTTATCAGAACGTTGTTAAGCGGGGAACACTAGAATACAACGGCGACTTGTCTACGGACATGTTTTCTATAGATAAACGTGTTCAGTGTTTGGTTAGGTGTGAAGGCTCAGCTGGGGACATGGTGTATGAAGTTAAACCTTGCTATTTACATTAGTTGCTTTCAACCAGCCGATCTATCTGTCTGTCTGTCTGAGAGGCTTGTCTGGCTGTCTAGTGGCTGATCTGCTGATACGATGATTTATACCAGTACGCGGTAGGACAGAATACTTTATTATTGATAATAGGGATGATGACAGGGTATGAAAATTAAAAATCAAATTAGTCCGTCAGTTAGGTAATGAAAAAATATCAGTCACGTAATTTTTTATTTTGCTGTATAAGAAAACAATACTTACATAAAAGGATAAAACGAATTAAACTGTCAAATACCAAGCGGTCACCGGTGACCGCAACCTATTGTTCTATAATTGTGTCTGCAAAACCGGTACTCGACGAGTTAAAGTTTAGGAGTGAGAGGTAGCTACGACATTTTAGAGTATAAATCGTACTCAAAAGTGACGTCATGCGATATTTCAAACCAATATATCTTCGAAACTAATTGTTTCCGTAAGAAAATAAAAAAGTACGTGTCTAATGTTTTTAAATAATCTACCAGACGGACATTAAAATAAAAATTAGATATCTATCCTATACTATGCTGGATAAAATATATTTGGTCCTACAAGTAAGGTTGAGTTGTCATAACGAGCCATTGTAGTTGCAAGCGTTGAAGCTGGGTACGAATCTCAGATTGAGAAAACTTAGATTTTTTTATTAAGAATTTCGTTTCAGTCCTTCCAGTACCTTCATATTTTACGAGATGGTATAGTATTATGTTGTAGATTACTGTAACAGTTTATGGGTCTAAGTAGCACTTCTGTTGATAGGAAAGGGTTTTCCTATCAACATTTTGAGACAGACCTTCCCATGACAACAAACAACGAAGACAGGTCAAATAACAAAAGTTCTTATTTATAACAATTAGAATGTCATCATAATGGTCATCATAATACGATCATTATCGCAAAAATTTCAAATTCAGAATGAACTTATAACGCCATCTATGTTTTTCAATTCAAACTTACAAGGGGCCTTCAGAATGCTGCGTTCAAGGTAAGTATAATGTTTATATGTTGTAGTAGATGGCGCTAGCTGCCACTTTATTGATTAAATACAATGTTTTCACATTATCTTTATTTTTTACCTAATCAGATAAAAATGTTTAAAAATAGATGCAAGTCAGGAAATTATGACTTTCAAAACACGTTTTATCAATGTGACTATGTGAATTGTTTACATTTTAGCCATGTAGATTATAGAATTAATCCTTTTTCAAAACAGATTACAGAAATAATGTAACATTTACTATCTTAAGACACCAATGTGCGAATGAATCAAATTATCACCAAAATTAATTCGGTGTAAAATAAAACTGCCATTACAATAGTATTACTAATTATTAGATTAGAATGAAACACAATTAATAGTAATTATTGTTTAGAGTTGCAAACTAATGTAATCTATATGTGTCAGACATAAGAGGTCAAATGCCATTTTCGTGGAATGTTAATTAACATGATAACTATTTTTAAACACAAAGAAACGAAGCTCTTTGATAGGGAACACACTTGTATAAAATTACACTGTTAGGTAACTTTTAATCAATATTCAATCTTGATATTAATGTCACAGAGTTTACTATCCCATATTCTAAGTATCAGATATTTATTTACTGAGTGAATAAAATCCTGTACCTAATCAGAATTAAAAGGTCTGACCTTGGTATTTAAAAAGGCAGTAATGCCAAATATGTGGTAGACATGTTGAATGTCATAATAAACCACTCCACATGTTCATAGTAAACACAGCTGATAACATCTTATTAATGTTTTCATCCCACATATTTGTTTGTTTTACAGCATTACTATTAACAGTTAAATGTTATTACACAGCATAACACAACGCACTCATGACGAAACTGTACATCTTGTTGTGCAATAGAATCTTAGAAAATAGATATAATGAACCCCTGTCAACCAAATAGGCTGATATTACATCAACATACACGAAACTCATTGTAATTCCAATACCCACTGGATCTGTTTGGATCGCCACCTAAACAACATTGTTGTGAGAATAAACACGAGCAGTGATCATAAATAGAATATACTAACATAGTAAACAAGCGTAACAAAGGAAATTATTCGCTACTCACATTCTGTGATTCCTCTTCCAAAACAGCCATGGCTTCAAAATCAATATTCATTTTTATGATTTAACACACATAAAACACTATAAACGTGAATATCTCAATAACATGCGACGATATATGAAATAAACAACAAGGAAATTAGATAATTTGTATCAAAAGTTGCTCTTCAAGGTATTGTTTACAAACTGGCAAGGTCATTTGACATATTTTGGTAAATAATAATGGGTGCGTTCAAATGATTTCGCAAACTCCACACTCCAACAATTAGTAATAAAGTAAAATAATCGACTTATCGACTATTTCACAAACGTCATCGTGTCAAACGAAACCTACCAATGTTGCCACACGACAAATACAAATGTCAAAGTTTTTCGACCTCGCTAGTTTTTCTTTCTGTGATAAAAAATCGTAGCTTTTATGTTTTTTCATTGAACTTGTGATGTGGCCTTAAAAACTATAAACCATTTGTCTGCATATTATTTTAGAATGTGTATTGAGTGCGGTGTTACTGAGGTGATTTTGTATTTTTGTGTGCTGTTAATGCAATAGTGTCATTGTGAGATCACGATGCGTATCGGTTTCGTGTTATATTGGTGCGTATATGCTTTTCATCTGTGTAAAGCGGAAGATGTGGAGAAGACAGAAAATAGAGACAGTGGCAGAAGACAGCAGTGGGGTCCCGTGGTGCGGACTGGGTCGTTTATGAGCGACTCTGCGGTCGCAGCCTCTAACGAACAGAGTAAGTTCTCATGACCCCGAATTCGATCATTTTCTCTGACTTCTCATGACACCTGTTGACGTCCTTCACACGAGTCATGTCTGAAACAATTCGTAATTACAAGAATAAGTACATGCCAATTATTCATTTCTATACATTTGTAGGTACAAAACATAACTATTCATAATTTTTTACCACTTCGCGGCATAAATTTGTCTCGTACTGATAATGAATTTTAGAAGTTTCTGGCACATAATTATTTTTTTATTTAATAATGTAGTCTATTCTACAATCATAAATAAAAAAGACATTAGTCTGGAATTACACTACCTATATGAGTAGTAGCTAATTCTTTTATGAATAGTCATAAAAGTTAAATTACTTAAATAATTGACATGCAATCATTCTTACATTACACCACACCTATAATGATGCCAATTTTGTGTGAAATTTCTGCATATTATAAACTTTTACTACACAATTTTGTGTACCAATAAGACTAAACAGAATAGCTATTTAATTAGAATGATTGGACTAAAAATCATAAAACTTATGTTTCTTCATTGTGTAGTATTTATTTTTTTGTAAATTAATATTTTTTAATTATTCTACACAGTAAATTGTCATTTTTTATCTGTGAATACAAAATTAATAATCTACAATTCAAATCTTTTAAAATTGAAACACAATCCTGCATCACAATAATTCAGCACCCTGTAACCATAAATTAATCAATTTTAAATTCTTGTCCCTTAGTTTACATTACCAAATACATGATCATCTATGAATATAGACCCTACTTCTCAAGTATAAAGTCTAATTTGGTTTGTGAGTACCATGAAACCGCCAGATGTTTATCGTAAGCTACTAGTATGGAGTTTTATTAGTGCACACTTCATCTTACACAGTCAGTTTAAAGTTATTGAGAGTAATCAGCTCCATATGTTATCTGTTATGAGTTTTAGATGAAATTAAATATGTTGGTGTTTTAGCTATGGGCTGTATACTTATTTTCACTGAATAGTTGAAATGAAATGATGTTTATTTGTGCAAATAGGTTACGAAATCACACTTTTACATGTTAATCTTTAAATTACTAGATGCTAGGCTAGGATTTAACTGTTTAGTTAAAATGAATGTCATGTAGCATACAGGATACATATATTTTTTCTTATTTTTCTAATTAACACAGGCACCAATAAGACAAGTAAGGTTTGAATTTCAAGATTTATTAATTTTTTAAATGAATTTGGGTTAATAAACTGAAAAAGAAGGTTTTTGACTTTACATAATACAGCTTTGTAAAATTTTTTTAAACAATACTTTGGTATATACTCAAGTGGTTAAAACATATTGGTTTTGATACGAGACACAATAGAAAATACATTTTGTCTCATGTAGAATTGCATTTAGACACACGAAAAGCAACCAAAACAATATTATACTAAGTCTTAATTAAACACAGATTTTGATATCTAATAAGCTTGATTGTTTGTTCGTAATGTTCATAAAATACCAGTGGCTGAGTTTATTCTTCTAGATCACCTACTTTATTAGGAAATCTTCTGGCAATAATTAAGTTATCTTTGAAAATCAATTGACTGTTTCTGAGAAGTAATTCATCTTTTTATTGTTGTATAAAATTTTTCAATTAAACAATCTGAGAAGTTTTGCTTAGTAAATTCTAAAGCCTTTCTCTATAATTATTATTAAAATCTTTAATTGTTAAGTTAAGAATATTAAACTGTCAAACACAAAAAAAAACAAAACCAAGGGGTCACCGGTGACCGCAACCTATTGTTCTATAATTGTGTCTACAAAACCGGTACTCGACGAGTTAAAGATTTATTAGTACTGTTGAAGAAATGAAATAAAAATCTTTTCATTAACTTAGGCCTTCAATTAATAGTAAAGAGTACTTATTTGAATAATTAATAGGTAATTTATCATAAAACAAATTGAATACCAATAAGCGTTGTTTGAAATAATGTTGCAAAAATAATAGCTCAGTATATTGTGAAAATACAATTTGGCACATATTCAAACATAGACATGTTACACATAGTAACAGAGATGTGAACATTTGTTTGTATTACTTTGTTCCTGATCATTGAAATCGCTGCCGTTCTGGGTGTTGTGGGTTGGAATTCTAGGGAAAATATAATTAAGATCCTTTCAGTTCTTTTGACTCACTCTGACTGCACAGTTCGTGCTTCCCAGTAACTATTTACTGGGAAGTGCGAACTTCTTTGGTGTGTTGTTTGGGAACTAGTTGTGATGTTGTAATGTACATATCTGGGCTACATGTGTATATAACATAGAACAACTGAACCTGTTGAAAATTGTTGAAAATCATCCCCTAAATTAGTTCATACAAAAGTAGTCTTTAAACATTGGAAATGGATAGTTTGAGTAGATAGTAGATAGTTAGTAGATAGTATCCTGCCGAATCGGAGGACTCATCAAATCTAGGGTTCGAACAATGGCGTCCATCCTAGTAAACGGCTTGGGGGAGCGAGAGAGCTGCCATCGACTAATGGTAGATGAGGCTCTCATGAACCACTTTGGAGCCGTTGTGATGGCCGCCCGAATAACTCGAGCCAAGGAAGTCCTTCTAATTGGTGACATAAATCAGCTTCCGTTTATAGATCGTGATAACCTCTTCCCTCTACTCTACAGCCGCCCTACATATATCACGCCCATAAGCCAGGAATTGATGTGTACCCACAGAAATCCAATGGATGTGGCGTATGCCCTCAGCACAGTTTACAGTGGCATATACTCGTCCAGGTCGTTCGTGAGATCCCTCGAGATAAAAAGGTTCTCGGGGGCGATGATTCCAAAGTCACTCCCCGACACTTTATACCTGGTACACACTCAGGTAGAGAAGGAATCCCTTAAGAACCAGGGATACGGGTCGACCGTGGGATCACGCGTGCTCACGATACACGAGGCACAGGGACTTTCGTGTGCGAATGTGATTGTTGTCAACACAGCAACAAAGAAACATCAAATACATGACAGCGTACCACACGCGGTAGTAGCAATATCGCGTCACACGCATGGTTGCATCTATTACACAGACAACAGTGAAGACGCGATAAGCAAACTAATCAGGAAGGCGGCTGATGAGGGTGAGCAAGGTATTAAGGACTTTTTTTTTTTTTTTTTTTTAAGGGGGGAAAATCATCGAATGACTTTTCCCGCCTGGGTGAGGCGGGAGGGAGTGTCAGACTCTTACTGACTAAAAACCACCCCGTTCCTTCTCCTGCACGTCGAGCCGGAGCCCCGGTTACCCGTTAGGTTCTCCGCGACTCCGAATCGGCATCGGCCGTATTGGGCCCCATCTGTGGTGGTCTGATGGCTCTAAGAGGCGCGCGCGGAACGCGACGCGCCGTACGCTCGGGTCTGTTTCTGGTCGGACGGGGAGCCACCCATGCTCGCCGTCCGCAGGCCCGCGCTTACGGTGGCCGGAGATCGTCCCGCGATCCCCGACGCCCGGTGTGTCCTTCGCGATGGCTGGGTTGCGAGGAGGCAGCGCTTCGCTGCCTCACGCGTCCCGCCTCCTCCTTAGCTAGCATGACTGCTTCGCAAAAGGAGGAGACGGCATCCCAATCCCCCTCGCTCCGCATCATGGCCTGCACTAGGCCCGGACGCGAGAGGTCGCCATCGCCGATCACTTCCCTGAGGACACGGCGGTGCTCAGCCCACGAAGGGCATTCTCCCACCGTGTGTTCCACCGTGTCCTCAGGGCGGTCCTCGCAGTGATGACACCCGGGCGTTTCCTCCCGCCCCATCAGACACAGGTACCTCCCGAAACTTCCATGTCCGGTGAGGACCTGCGTCAGGCGGTAGGTGAGGACGCCGTAGCGTCTCTCAAGCCACTCCTCAAAGAGGGGACTTACCGCTGCGATGGCAGCGAGCCCAGCCCTCGGTTGCGACAGTCGTTGCTGCCACTCCGCCATGAGATCGCGCCGGAGCTCATCCCGCCACGCACTTATCTGGCGCGGCAGCGGAGTTTCGCCCCGGCGACGTGCCTCCGCGCGCATGCTGTACACGCGCGCGAGCACCTTCGCCTCCAGATCCCACGGCGGTAATCCGGCAAGGAGGTTCGCCGACTCCCCAGAGATCGTGCGGTATCCGCGGATCATTCGGATCGCCATGACCCTCTGTGCCATGAGCAGCGTCCGAGCGGGACGCCGCAACAGGTTTGGCGCCCAAACAGGGGCGCCGTAGAGGGCCATGGACCGCACGACCCCGGCGTATAACCTCCGGCAGGAGGCGTTTGGCCCCAAGGTATTAAGGACTACAACCTGAAAATGGCTATCAAACACGGGGACGCGGCAGTCATGGGTGCTCTCTTGGGCGGGGAGTGTTGCTTGTGATGAAACGAATGCAACATGAGGAAATGTGTGTGCAGAAACATGTAGAAATAGAATATAACCAATTGACTTTGGACTATTGTACGCTTTATTGGAATCGGCCCATGTGGCAAGGGTTGAGGCGTCATGCACACATAAATGTCCTACAGTCGGTGGCGCTGTGTGTTGGGTTGTTCCGTTCCCAATAAAAAGGTTGACCGGACCAATTGCTGACACACACGTCATACTCGTGAACGGGTGCCTTCTGCTGGGTCAGGTCGGCTCTCCCATCTTGTTGGTGGGCTGGTTTCATAAAGCCTTTGAAATAGAAATAAATAAATAGTGCCTAATTATTATGTAACCTATACTTTTGGTAATAATTATAGATGTAGTTAACTGTAGTGTGTAACTAGGTTCCCTCTTTACTTTATAAAAATTGACTAGATGTATTATAATTAAAAAACTGTATGACAAGGGCACGGACCTAGAGTCCGTGGAGAAATAACCTATAATATTAAAAAAAAAAAAAAAAACATTGGAAATGAGGTCTATAATGTAGTTAGTGGACAGCGGTCACTGGTGACCGCTTGGGGATATATGGGTTAAATCACTATAGATCATACAACTACAATCTGACTTTAACTTTAAAAACGTAACTGATGAAAAGTTAGCTACATTTGACCTTGTGGTATTAAAGCTGTGATGTCATATTTATGTCAAACAAATTATATTAATGGAATCATTTCTATGTGTTACACCAAACCCATAAACTGTTGACTGTGATTGAGTTCACCTGTTTCATGTTTGTGCGATGTGATCCATAGATGGTATGTGTAAACAATAATGAGGAATGTTCACTAAAACTTTAAATAGAATATCAATTATCCTTACCTGTCCAGTTTGATGTTAAAATTAGCACTCATGTGAGAATTTTATGTTATACACACTATCAAAGGGAAAATTTTAACATTGTCTGTGGCATTAGGTAGAAAATAGGAACCAAGTGTTATGATAAATGATTTATTATTAGGTAATATAAATTATTATTTAGATTCGAACATTTTACATCCATGAAAATAAAATGTTATATTAACTAATTTACTTAATACACAGGCATTATTATGATTTTTCCTAATAAATATTCAAAACAAAATAACAATTTTCTACTTGTTTTTACCAAACTGTGCTAATTAGGCAGTTACATCACAAGTTGACCTTATACTTCAAATCCAGTTGAGAGTTGATATTTGGCCTGTTTTGAATAAATCATGTTTTGTAAATCCTAATCATTGTCTGACCTATAACTATGCATCAAGCATATACCTAATTATCTTTAAAAATTCGCGAAATAATAAGATAACAATTATTAAAATAATCTTTCGAATGACAGATAAAAATAATTCTGTCTGTCTGACTAACGCAGTGAAATGTTAGTTTTGATTCAGTTCACTATTTTCATTGTTTCGTCAGCCTTCTTTGTGAAGTCGTTCAACTGTCAAATGTGGCAGGGCGAGACCACACACTGTGAAATAGAAAGCAGTTTTAAAGCTTTGGCCACACTAGACTAAATAGCAAACAAGTTAGTGTGAAGTGTGTATTGTTTCACCTTTTTTGTATGATACGTTTATATCGTAATACCTTGGAAGATGTCCACTACGAAAAATGGCGTCTCGTTTGAGGCGAGGGTCTTGCCGTAGGCTCCACGCTTGGCCGACGGCTTCAGGACCGCGTATAGGGCATCGAAGACGCTGATCTTCACCTTCGTCATGTCTTGCTTTTAAACGTCAGACTCAAAAAGACTGGTGTTACTAGTTTAATGCGAATATTTGTCGGTGCCACCTAAATTCGCGAACGGATGGCCTGATTTCGATGCAGTTTTTTCACATGAAATCAAACCTTATTTTTGTTTTTATTTTTCATTCCATGGCTAACATAACTCGACTTTTTAGTTAGTAGTTCGCGATGAAGTACCTACCTACCTAACTATGAAAATAGGTGAAATGATGCTCGCCCGCTGATTAGTCGATCAGCAATGTAGCTTACGCTTTATGATCAATGCAATTTCACTATCTAGTTTTTGACTGAGTAGACACTAGACACTATTAGGTGCACTATTTTTATTCCGAGAAAGTGTAGGCAGAACACCAGTAATAGTACACCTACTTATCCCGAGTTTAATATTGGGTAGTCATTGCAAGAAATAGTTATTGTTTTAATTTACTTTGTCTAGATAAATTTGATATTCTTAAGTAGTGCAAATACAGTGTGACAGGTGGACAAACATTAAAGAAAAGTTAATTCAATATTGTGCTCGTTTATCTATCAAGATTTTTCAAGTTTTTTTTATAAGTTGGTTAAACTAATAGTCCCATATATTATGTAGCACAGTTGAAATCTGATTATATGCAAGTATCATTTGTTTGTTGAACCATATGAACTGTGAGATAAGAAGGGAAAACAGTGGAGGTCTAAAGTTTCCTTGTTTATTATGGTCAATTATCTTTTATTACATTTGCTACTAAAGTAGGTAAATCGGATGTTTTGATCTTTTAGAAGTATCTGTATTGTTCAAACATTATTATCATTTGTATGCCTTTACCATTCACGGGACCACAGGGTCTCGGTCATTCGGGAGGCATTCGAGGGGCCGAAGCCAACTGCGCAGAGGCCCTTTAGACAATTTAATTCTAAATGTAGGTAATGTGTATGTATCCCTTTATGCACTATGGAAATGCACCCAAGGACAGGCCCCGGTTAGTGTAGAACTATTGTGGATAATTGAAAAAAGGGAACTATGGATGACTATGACACGTGTCGAAACAATGCAAGTATTCCATGTAAAAATGGCATGCGGAGACTCGCCAACTCACCGACAGGCCCCAGGAATTGTTGCTAGATAGCAACAGACGGACAATGGAATGATCATCATTACTATCTCTTTTTCCATCTACTGCTGGACATAAAGTTATCCAAATTCCAATAGACATTAAAAACAAAAACAGATAATACTCCCGGCTAAAAATCACACACGTCATACTCGTGAACACTACGCAAAAACAAATCTCGCTTCACTGTTCACATAGACGCAATTCGACTCCCGAAAGACTTCAAATAAAATAAATCAAGTGCACACACACTGTAAAACACATAAAAACTATGTATTTCATTTAACTATTATTTCCAATAAATTTATGTTATGCCGTCAAATAAATGTTGGACAGTTATCTGATATTACGGCGAGACGGTGTTGCTTGCAGACGGTGCGTGAGTCATCAGAATTTTCTTAGTCTCACAGTCTCAGTATCTGTCTCAGATCAATGGCAGACGGATGATCGTTCGATGCGTGTTTTCATCTTATTTTAGAACTCAGCATCGTGACGACGTGCCATCGATTGTATCTGATTCTGAATTACGAAACGGTTTACGATACCCGGCCGTACTCAGGTGAAAGAATTTTTGGCTCGGATTAGATTAATTTGTGAGTGTTATAGTGTCTCCACTTTTATTATAATACCTCCTTACTTTCAAGGGTATACCATAGCTATAAAGTCGTGATTAAAAAAAAAAGAAATCTTCAAATGAAGTTTTATTCATCAGTCGCGAGAAATATTAAAACACACTGAATACTTAACAAATTTAAAATAGGACAAATACGGCTTACTGAAGACATACAGTCTGGCCAAACAAGGCAATACGATACGAGGCATTTTCAGCACGCGTGAAAAAAAGCCTTGCTATGGTGCTGACTTTTCCAAAAACTTTTGTACAATTGCATAATCAGAAAGTATTTTTCCATAAAACAAAGATTAATCAATCAAAATACACTAGACAGATAATACAATGTTAATGGCCCGATAATGTGTTGTCCTATTATCGATAATCGACTAAAATATCTGATTAAATGTTTCCGCTATCCTCTTTATGCAGAAAGCAGGTCACCTTACTCCAGATTTTCAATAAAAGTTAAACGTTATTCCAAGACGATAAAGATCAAAATCTATTAACGGAATTAGCAAGATTGTTGTAGGTTGACTTGCCGTCTATATATATATTTTAATAGTTAGTTAGATATCTAATCGAATATTCAATTAATGTCATAGAAAAACAAATCGGTCAGTAGGCGCAGGCAATAATAGGTTCCGCCTAAAATGTACTTGATAGATGTTTACTAAGGCCGGAAGTCTGTGGTTTACCGTAGCCAACCTTTGTGGTCATTGAGGTCTGTATTTATGTCCTTATTCGATTGTTGCGTCATCGAACTACTTATTTATAACTAACTAGGTTTCCCGTGAACCTCTATTTCTGCAATAACTTAATTCATTATTTCTTTACTTATTAGAATTGAAGGGGGTTGTTTATCCCAGATTCCCCAATCCTCAAATTGTCCAGACCTACAATACTACTACCCCATCAAGAATCGACTTCAAATTAAAAATATTAGGTAGGTAGGTGTAATACTAGGTAGGTGACTAGTGTCAATTTTGGTTTGCTCCTGCAAACAGCAAATAAAAAGACAGATTCTGATAGATATTCAAGTAAAATTTAAAGCTTATATTCCGAAAAACTTACTACGTATTCAAAATCTATATTTTTTTTAAATATTTATGAGACTCATATTCATAACTGGTTCCAGGCCAGACGTAACTTATTAAATATTTATGATTTTTAAACACTACATCGCATTATCTATATCTGCATACTTTTTTTGGATTAAATGTATAATTTATTCACCTGTTTTAGCAAAAATGTTCATTATCTATCTATGTACAAAATTCCGAGGGCGGTGACTTTCAATAGTTATGTGATTTTTGATGGACCCTGATCAATGAACCGTATATAATTGCACGACAGGAAACCACCAAGCAAGAAAGGACCGCACAATATTGGACCAAACATTCTTTCAACCACTTAAAAATCTACACAAAATTAACTAGAAAAATGAACTTATAATAAAGTCGTCTAATTGGTGCTATGCAGTTATTTTATGCGCCCGCGGTGTTTCGAAGTCGTTTGAACTGATTTGTAGTCTTACGAAGTCATGTGTCCCGTTGACATTTAGAGAGTTTGAAGACCTAAATATAAAAGGTGACTTGTATGTTTATCTGCCCAACTCATTAGGAAGTAGTAGCGAAAATGAATAATGCTTTAAGGGCCGTCTACTCTTTATGAGATGAACGTAAACATCTGTTGGCACAGGTCGGCCGATTGCTTGATTAATTCCATGGCTAAATTAGTACCGTAGCGTCTAGCCATTACTACTTACGACTGTGATACTAATAGTACTTTTTCTGACGTGTTCTCACTGCACGAGGATTTTCTTTATTAAGATTTTGGCTGATGGAAAACTTCCGTTCTAGTTTTATTGAAGTTTCTTTTCGATTTTCTATTAGAGCATTTATAACATAACCGACTTCAAAAAAAGGAGAAGGTTCTCAATTCGACCGTATATATGCTTTTTTTTATTGATAAGTATCCAGTAAGTAGATAATGTGATTTTTGATCATCGAATGCATGGATCTAGTTTGACCGTTTTTCGTATGTAAAAATTGTCCCCGAATTACCCTAAACTTGATGTCCTAAAACTGTGTTGTATTCTCCTATTGATATTAATAAAGTTTATGAGTCGTAAATATTATACTATGTTTACATCCGTTTCCGCATTTTTAGTAGACATAAATTGCTGATCTTATGTGAGTAATAGATCGTATAAATTACCATTAATTTGTTGATTTTCTCTCGGAGAGTAAAATATGTCTCATTTTTTATGGAAACTAAATTCAATCTCGACTTGGTAACAAGACAAAGGTAACCAATTCTCGTCGACACTAAGTGTAGAACAGAATATTTATTCTGTATTGTATTCAGGTACTTCCTCTATATTTTTACATATAAACAAGAAAAATGTTTAGAAGAAACGAGCACAAAGCCCGACCGTCTCTCTGAAAGTCAAGACAATCTTTAAAACATCCTTTGTACAAATGATGACGGATCCCGATATGACATGAAATGGTGCGAGATAATCTCATTGTCCTTTATATAGTCAGTCAGCACACTAAACAGCTGTGTGTGTGTGTGTGTGTGTGTGTGTGTGTGTGTATTTCAATTCCGTACCGATTTATGAAAAATCTAGGTAATTTTAGAGACTAGCAACTCCTATACCTAACATTAACAATAGTTGCTAATTAATTAAAGATTCAAGGCCACTCGTTTTAATTTCAATTCGTCGACATGAAACCAGACGGTAAACGGGACATTTTGTTTATTTTACACTTGATTCTAATCTCGTGTTTGACTGAGAGGTGTCTGATGAATTGGCAATCAAAAATAGACCTACTTGACGATCGAATAAAACATTCTGTTACATAGAATTGTTTTCGTGCTACTAGGTAGTTTCTAGTTTTCCTCTTTGCATTATCTTGTATGACCATCGCTTATTATAGTTAGTTTACTGTATATTTTACATCTATTGTTCTAGCTTATAGAGTCTTAAGAAATATAGTATTAATTTTACAAGGTACAGCTACAACTTGATTGTTTTTGTTGACTTCTACTGCAGAAACTGGAGAGTTTAATGTAACTCATTTCTAAGAATGTGGGACAAGTATGGTTTTAGGTGTCGGCACGATTGGGCCGGCTCGACCGGAGTGATACCACGGCCTCATAGAAAAACCGACGTGAAACAACGCTTGCGTTGTCTTTCGACGTGTGAGTTTACCGGAGGTCTAATTACCTCATTTCATCTCTCCAATCCTTAGGGATTCAATCGCCAACAATGCTCCGGTAACGCCTCTTGTATTCCGGGTGTATGGGCGACGCCGATTGCTTACCATCAGGTGATCTCTCTAGTCGTTTACCGGCTTATCCCATAAAAAACAATTTATGCATAAGATCTCTAAGTTTTCTGGGTTACCTCATTTAACTAAAGGTTATTTTTGCTGAACGAGGCGAAGGTCAATTCGTAGGGAAACACGTAACTGCTTTATGAGTTGAACACTTAAAAATATGGTCCAAAAGTCAAAAACATCTTGACTGGACCTTGACCAGACGAGTTTTTAAGATGGAGCTCGTTTGAATTCTTGAGTATAATATCACGTTCGTAATAATAACTCTATAACTACACATTTCAATGAAATTCAATGATTGATAATCATTCGATCATTAGAAACACCTTAATTAGAGGCTGTTAAATGTAATAATCTTACGATTTATTAACGGTTATTAGCGCAGCGCCTTTCAGATAGAATAGTTTTTACCTAAAGATTTTCTGTTCTCAAAGACAATGTTCTGTCTCTTTGTGTTGAAGTTAGATAGATATTAAACCTTCCTTAAATTAGCTTGATTCTTTAAAATCAAATAATCCCTGATTTATTTAGTTAAAGTTATAACAATCATTCGATAACCCTTCAAAGGTAAAACAAAAGGAAGGATTCCTTCAGTCGGGTAAAAATACACCGTCACTAATATACAATGTATAAACATGGGCAAATTGAAACAACATTCATGTCCAAATCTGTACAGGTTTACCATAATTAACTCGTGTTTTGTTAAAATTAACATACAGTGTATTCACAATTACGTGTAATTGTTTTAACAATCACATTGCTAACTGTCTGTACTTGTTTGTTAAAATTGTTGTTCCATTAACTAACATCTGAAAATCAAAGCTCTCTTGTTAATTTAGGCTAGTCGGTAAGTAGAATAGTTGTTTTTGGAAAATCCAATAATAAGTCTAGTAGATGTTTAGCGAATCTCATTTGTTGTTTTATTCATTTTTTCTACAGTGAACAAAGTCTTTGAATTTGTTAGTCTTTTGTCAAGAAACAGTATTTGTTTCATTTTATTTGATTAATGTTGGTATGGTATTGTTCTCCAATGGTTTTAAAATGAAAAGGTATATTCGTACATATAAAAATAATAGTCACGAGTTACTTGCTCATTCTTCTTTTAAATGAAGCTAAAGAGGCCCAATGGAATCCTACTTTTGATTACAAGGATAATATCAAGCTCGTTGACTGTGTTAGCATACCAAAAGTAGTCTGCTGCATCTAACATGACTTTCTCTTTAATCTCACGAAGATTCTTTGCTTATTAACTACTCAGTAGAAACATCTAGAAACTAACTAACTACTATCAATTGTTAAAATCTAGTCGTGTGAGTCATGTCACACTTCGAATATAGTTACTACTATCATTAAAACATCTCTAGGGATGTGCCGTGACAGGCGTTGCAATGGAAGTTCTAAAGCTGGTGTATTTAGAGGACCCCGGACCTCCTTATACCTTTAGTTAGTTAGGTGCAAATGTTAACCGAGTTTTTCTTAGTGAGGTGGATATTCGCTCCTTAGAACTATTCCACAAGAGCTAGGTGCACTTTAAAGGATTCCCCCATCATAAAATAAAGTGTTATTACTGCAGTCTCTATTAATCTCAATACTTTATGAGTACCTACAGCTATAAATTACTTGTAAAACCGTGCGAAATATATCGCGGAAAGCCGTTGATCATTCGTGAAAATCTACCTATAAATAGAACATGATATTCCAGTGAACTCATGTATTGGAAGTTTGTTGAACTTCGTTTCAGACAAGTTGTTTATTTTATTAGCATCGCATCCAGAATGCGAGCCAAGTGATATGGATTAATTGTGCAAATCTGATGATGTATCCTGTTCTACTTATCTCTTAAATACATGGAAATCTTGTTGTTTGTAGGTAAATAAACTAGTTTCTAGTTACTTTTAAAACTGTTTGTGTTAGGTCTTTTAATCTCGGCGTTTTCTTACCGATTTCTTTGTTTATAGGTTCGGTATTTGCTGTTCAATAGATACGTATAACATACTTTTCCTGTCCTGTACTTATGCGATGACAACAGTGAATGTCTATTTTCTTTTGTTATGTATTCATTATGTCTTTGAACTCCGTCTTTTCTTTCACCTTATCTAAGAATATATTCTACGTAGTCATGCTTAGAATTAAGTATTGTAAAATACATTTAGCTGTCCATTGTATTTATGTTATCACTGAATTGTTTCACATTATCTATGTTCAAGCGGATATAACTGAACATTCTCTTGATATAAATCCAAAACCAGCAAATCCTACTCCCACGAAAATTGTGGCCTGATTATGGCGTGGTTTGCCGGTATAATGAAATGGCCTGCCAACAAGACATTCACCTATTGTACGATGGCCAAGAAATATCAGATTTGATAGCATTTCTAGTCTTTCGAAATCCTGTACTTAAATGAAGTAAATAAGATAGACTTCATATTAAATTAGGTTCATTGTACCTAATTTATAACTAATCATTGCTACACAGTTAGTATATTTGGTATTCCAGGCTTAGACTGATTTTCATATCGAGCCGTTCAGCCGTTTTTGCGTGAAGGAGGTACAAACAAACTACCTATTTATTAGGAGAAACCATTAGGGCTTTTATCAGAAACCGATATAGTTGATATCTCAGGCAAGTTCTATTGAAAACCTACTTGCTATTATGAGTATGACCAATTGACCACCTACTAGTCATTGGCAGATGTTTTATTAAAAGAATAGAAAATAAGAACAATAGACGAATGTAACCACCGGACACATTATAAGCTACTACATATTGGTACTTACGCCGTTATTATCAATGTTAATATGCGATTGTTATGAATGTGTACTATTTATTTAGGTGTACAATTAATTATTATTGCGATTATCATGAACTTGCTAACACCACAGCAGCTGGCGTAACAAATCGAATCATACACTGTATTAATTTAGTTCAGCTTGTGGGTTAGAGAAGGAATGCCTAGTTATATTTAAAAAGTAATGACAGTCAGTAACACTCTTTGATAAATATAAAATCTTTAAACTAACTACGACGTCCAACCCTACTGACAAACTTGAAAATTATAGCGTACCGTCCATGTGAAAAAGGTGTTGAACTGTGGATAGTACAAGTGCTTTTTTAATTTTAATTTTTTGTGGTATCTCTGTGCCAAGTAAATGCTTTTTTTATTTACTTTCTCTCAGTGAAACTGACTGTTTATAATGATGAGTTTGAGACAGCTCTTTTCATACATACATAACCTCACGCCTCCCACCCCATGGAGGTAGACAGAGACTCGGCACCCCTTTTCCTTGTTAAGAAATTGCTTTAGACGGTAATATCAACAGGTTAATGACAGTTGAAACATACCACGTAACTGCCAATGACCTACAAAACAACGCGAGGTCACCTATACATAGACTAAGAGACCACACAGCATGAAATTATGAATTTTAATTAAATACATCACTAAGTTACAGATAAACTTGAAAGTCAGTTAGAGTACTTTGAGTCAATACTGTAATGGTCATAAATCATTGATAGTCCAACTATAATAAACATTCCGATGAAAATAGATCCATTAATCTGTTTATCAAATTATGATGGAGATGGGATGAATGATAGATGATTTTCAGCACTTAGTTCTACCTCTTTGTTTATCTTCATAACTAATGCTGGGAACATCTATAATGGCGGTGCGTACTCGGTCTAAGTTAGCACGTCTTTCACCGCCCAATAGAACACGTCATGTTTTGTGACCTGAATGAACAAATCTGTTTTATCTTGTTCTCTGACAGAAAGTGCATAAACAAATGCCACGTGCTGGTTTAAAATTATGACTAGAATAACTATATCCTTCTTCTTGTCCTAAGAAAAGCATCTGCAACATGCGATGATTGATTTAATTCTTTTTTTTTCCATAAAATTGTTATACAATTTTTAAATATTTAACCGATATCCAACCTTACCGGTTTTTTTTAAATACTTCAACGTTTTTTTAAAGAATATCCTGTTAGTTGTTAGGTGGGTTTTCTAATAAAAAAAACATTTGTATAGTGTATTGTTACTTCTCTAATCTTTAGTCAGGCTCTGAACTTATTTGTTAGTAGATTTTGTAGTTATGGATCTCACTTTCTTAAAATTGGATACCATAATAGTAACCAAAGACTACCAATGGATAGGTTTTGGAGACTAGCCATGCCTTATGCCGTCCACGGCGAGTAAGTAACGGCGTAAAAATTTAGCGTTTAAAATGTTTGATCAAACATTTTAAACGCTAAAAAATAACACGTACAAAGTAACCACTCATTCGCATATTTTGTGTAAACACGCCACGTCATATCTCGTAATAACCAATTCTATTAACATTCATTACATTTTTTGAGTTGTTTATATCTTCATCTAGACATCATACCTAATCATGCCTTTGTCTAAAGACACTATTTATAGTAGTTGCTAACTCAATCACAGATCTTAATGTTCTAAGTATAGTAAAGGCAAAAAAACGAAATTTCCCGAATACTTTGTTAAGTTACGACATCGGAATTTCCCTTGCCGTGACCACATTTGAATCCTTTAACATTATTGCTTACAATTGAGTGTTTGAATAAGATGCGCTTGCGTCACAACATCAATTGATCTTAATAAAAGGGGAGTTAAATGGCTGTATGTATGTATATGTTTGTATATGTAGTATTGTTGGACACGGCTGCTAGAATTGATTGCTTCATTCACGACTTTATTGTTATGACATTTTAACTCGTCGAGTACCGGTTTTGTAGACACAATTATAGAACAATAGGTTGCGGTCACCGGTGACCGCTTGGTGTTTGACAGTTTAAGACTAATGTCTTCTGCTAGGAGATGGAGAGATAAAGGGCTCATGACTAAATGTGGGCGTGTAACAGTGTTATTTTGTAACCTAGGTATTCACAAAAATAAAGACCTTTTCATTTCCTTACAGACTTGGGGTCCAAGCAACTAAGTTTACTAAAATATTGAAAGACCTACCGATTTTATTAAATGTGTTCTTGACATTTTTGGTCTGATTGAGAATAGGTCTCGACTTATCTTCGCTCTTAGGTATTTTCTCTTTTATAACTTTGTAGGCTGAATGTGCAAGCATCTATCCAAAGCTATGCATCCTAAAAGTGATTTCTGACTTCAGTTTGCACTCTCAAACATAATCAATTTGAAACACATTTTCCCTTTCTTCTCAAACAATGAATCAGCGCTGATAACATGATTTCGTAAAATAAAGTAACTAGCCTCGAATTGTGAAATATTAGCAAAATCGTTTCCGTATTTTGACAACGATTGTGGTTTACCATTTTCCTTCTATTCATTGTTCTACCGTGAGAAGAATTTTCAATCTAAATTGGCCTTTGTTTGCAAGGATTTTGTTTAGGCGTTTAAATAGGAAATTAAATTCAAGGATGTGTGAAAAGGAAGATAACTTTGTTGTGATCTTGAAATATTCTCGTAGCTAACTACATTCTCCTTTGACTCCTCGTTTTATCAGACAAGTTATTGGGTAAGATTGATTCAATATAACTAGAGACATCAACCATTGATCACCTCTGTTACTACCTAGTCATTGCAACTATGACTTCGTTAAAGTATGTACCTACAAGATTAACACACAGTTACTGATTACTGAATCACTCTTTGTATTTATGGCTTTCACGAAAAAATTTGGCTGACACCTGCATAATTTTTATTTTAATTGAGATCCCATCTCCCTTTCCTTACTATAAACCCTTGGACCGTTGTTTTGTAAGGGGATAAAATCATTTAATGACTTCTCCCGCCTTGGGATAGGCGGCGAAAGGAAGTGTCAAACTTATACTGACTAAAAACCACTCTGTTTTTACTTCTGCTCTTCGAGCCGGACCTTCGCCAACCCGTTAAATCCTACGCGGCGACATCAGCCGTACTGGGCCCCGTCAGTGGTGATCTGATGGCTCGGATAAGGCGCGCGCGGAACGTCAGGTCAGGTTCTGGTCGAATGGCCGCCATGTGCAAGCCCATGCTTACGGTGACCGCAGATCGTCTCGCGACCGTTGAATCATAATACCTACACACGTAAATAGGTACCTAGTTACAACAACCATCTAGTACCTTAACCATAAGTAACTGACTAGTTAACTAACTACTAATAGCCTCTAAATCATCTCTAACTGATCTCAAAGATACTGCTGGTTTGTTTAGCTACTTCCATCTCATACTTAAACTCATCGTTAACGGTTAACAACATTGTAAAATTGCTACCGGAGTTTCTATAGTACTAATGTTATGTTCTACGGCTATACATACTGTTGTCCCGTGTTCGTTAAATGTGTGACGTAATGTAATAAAAATAATTAGGTACTAATATTGTTTGGGCTTGGTGCCGTTTATGTTATGGTAGGTAGTTTTTTTTTTATTTATCATAAAGTTTGCCTTTCGTCACAAGGCCTAGCTATTAAAAAAATCTAGTAGGTAAGAAGTGGAAATTAATTCCTCTTCCTTTGGCTATCTAATTTTTCCATGAGTTTCGCCACAGGACCCTAGACAGTAGTTAGTTTACCGCCTGACGCAGGTCCTCACCGGACATGGGAGTTTCGGGAGGTACCTGTGACTGATGGGGCGGGAGGAAACGTCCGGGTGTCATCACTGCGAGGACCGCCCTGAGGACACGGTGGAACACACTGTCGCGGAATGCCCTGCGTGGGCTGAGCACCGCCGTGTCCTCAGGGAAGTGATCGGCGATGGCGACCTCTCGCGTCCGGGCCTAGTGCAGGCCATGATGCGGAGCGAGGGGGACTGGGATGCCGTCTCCTCCTTTTGCGAAGCAGTCATGCTAGCTAAGGAGGAGGCGGGACGCGTGAGGCAGCGAAGCGCTGCCTCCTCGCAACCCAGCCATCGCGAGGGACACACCGGGCGTCGGGGATCGCGGGACGATCTCCGGCCACCGTAAGCGCGGGCCTGCGGACGGCGAGCATGGGTGGCTCCCCGTCCGACCAGAAACAGACCCGAGCGTACGGCGCGTCGCGTTCCGCGCGCGCCTCAAAGAGCCATCAGACCACCACAGATGGGGCCCAATAGGGCCGATGCCGATTCGGAGTCGCGGAGAACCTAACGGGTAACCGGGGCTCCGGCTCGACGTGCAGGAGAAGGAACGGGGTGGTTTTTAGTCAATAAGAGTACTAGTAAGACACTCCCTCCCGCCTCACCCAGGCGGGAGCAGTCATTCGATGATTTTCCCCCCTTAAAAAAAAAATAAAAGACAGTAGTTAGTTCAACTCCCCAGGAATCGCCGGATTTCATTACTTGAGTGTTGTATGTTGACCTTAAAGATGTGCTGGTTAGATTATGCTGCAGTTTTGTGTGATTTAATACCTTATATTGATAAGGTTCCTGTAGTTACATTGGGAATAAAACATATTGAAAACAATTTCCAGTAACGAATAGTTAGACAGGTAATGATTTTAGAGTCTTGTTTGGCTTCGTGTGCCAATAAATAGGTAGGCGATGACAACATAGAACCAGGCTATGTGCTTATGTGGCGTATCAAATCAATAACATTTACGAGTCAAGCTGTGTCCAATTTCAATAAAAACCGAATTTCCTCTACCTAAACAAACCGGAAATAAAATTGATTTTAGATGCCTGACTATGCTTTCCTGGTTTAACAAACCTTCATTTGTTAGTAGTTATTCGCATCTTCACTTATCATTGTTCGTTTATAATTAAGTAGTTATTTTAATTTATTAAATAATAATAGAAAAGGTGTTTATCCCAGATCAATATTCCCATTCCTTTTCACACTATCTTTGACGTCTTTTAATTATCTTTCTTACTAATTATATTAGTTGTGTCTTCGATTGGCTTGACTTTATCCTAATAGTTTGCCATTTATTGTTATTATCATTCCAGCCGAAAATATAATTTTCGTGCCAAATTACACCCAGATTCGTTTAGTAATTTTTACGTGAAAGATTAGTATACATTCATACATCTTCACCTTCTTTCGAATTTATAGGATAGTAGGATAAAACAAATAGCTATAAAATTATGTCATTATGAAGCCCCATTCACCCATTTCGTTGGTGTCCCGGCCTACTGGCTTAGTCCAATTTATTTACGTTACGATATCATAAGTTGTTACGTTATAGCACTCGTGATCACAAGCCGGCTGAACTATTCTTAGCCTTGGCCCACGTGGGCTGTCTCGTTATTGATGTCGATAATGACGATTATGACTCCAATCCAACTAAATTATGTAAAATCACTCCTATGGCAGATGATATTTTATGTGTTGTAAAGATACCGTTTTGGTGATTATTTGGCCGTAGTTTCTTTGCGTGCACTTTAATTGGGTTGATAAAACGAGACTGTTTGATGGAAAAACAAATGTGATGCTGATTAGTGGACAGAATTTAATGTCAATTTTATGGTAGCTCATGGCCTCACATATCTCGGGAAAACCAACAATACCACTAGAGCTCGATTTGTGTTCGTAGATTATTTTATATAGCCCTCTGTCAATTTTTCCTTATTATATTTTTATTTCTACCTATTCAGATAGGTATTTATATATACATATTAAACAAAACTGATTAACTATACAATTTTAATAAAGACTCTTCTACCGGCATTGTTTTCTAAATTAACATTGATCACGGTACGTGTTTTATCACCTTCCTACGGTGACGATGAAGCCATTTCGTTGCTGACCCTGGCAGGCTTCTAGATAATTAAATAAACGTAAGCAACCTCTATTTGTCTATATTGACTGATAAAAACGGAAATATTTAAACACACTGGCTTCTTGTAATTACCGCAAAATAAAGAATGGATTATGTACCCACACGGGATTTTGGAAGTTTGCGATTTGCTTTTGTGTGCGATAGGTGGCTGCGTTTACTTAAGCAAATCTCGGATTAGTAGTACTTAGAATTTTATTATAAGAAGCACTGTCTGTGGTTCATACAAATGTTTGTTCGGTAATTTCCCGTGGTTTCTCAAAATTTTAATTAACTACAAGCATGTAAAAGGTTAAACTTGAGTGGTTTCATTAAGATATTTTTTTAAGGGCAGAAAATCCAATCTCTTCTCCCGCCCGAGTTTGTCTAAAAACCTCCGTTCCTACTTTTGCACTTCATCATCATTCGGCATCAACTTTAGTGGGGCCCCATCTGTGGTGGTCTGATAGCTCTTTGAGGCGCGCGTGGAACGCGACGCGCCGTACACTTGGGTCTGGTTCTGGTTGGACGGCGAGACACCCGTACTCGCCGTCCGCAGGTCTGTACTGTGGCTGGAGGAGATCGTCTCGCGATTAAGGCATGCTTTGACGAGCCTTTAATACTCACCAAGTATACTAGCTACATAATTTGAATAATTATTAGATCAATTAAATTAATGATTCAATGACAATTCGCTTGATTTTAGTTAGTAGTTTTGTTAGGCAAAGATTTAAAGTTCTGCTTTTAAAACTTTGGTTATTGAAGAGGATTGGCCAATAAAATGGAGGCTTAATATCCGGCATAAAACGTTGACACAAACGACGGTTGACGATTAGAGTGATCAACGAAAAAATATTGCCTAATGCGTTTATAATGACTTGTATTTTGATTGTGTCGATGTCGATTGTCGCCGGCGCAAACCAACCGAACAAATACGTACCTACATACATAGTTATCCTGATCTGAAATTATTCACAGAGCTGGTTTAATGTAGTTATTGGTGTTATCGTTGCACACTATAGTTGTGTATAAAATTAACTATGTAGTTTGTAATTAAACCATCTAATACTGTTTATTTGCATAGGATTACCAAACGAATTATTCTTTATAAGTTTACCTATTCAGTTTCTTTATCAAAAACTATTATCCCCGACGGGGTAAGCAGAAGTGCACATTGCGGCACTTAATTCCACTGTATAATCAAAAAGTAATGTACAAATTATTTTTTAATCACATCATCCTTCTGCGAATTCTGATTAACTGAAATCTCTGGTTAGGTAGCCTCTTTATTATGTGATGATGGTAATGGACTATTGTTACTTTAATATTAATATTAACAGTAGTGATTATCAAACACATCAACGGCTCCCTTTATCTCATGTTTTCCTAAAAACTTAATCAAATTCATATTTAATTAATCACATTTTCAATTAACCCGAATATTTATCGTGGTTAACTATTTGATTTGTTTACATACAAAACATTACATGTATTTATGGCTGATAAATGTCGGCGATATTTTAGACTGCGATAAAACAAATGGAAGTTTCCGAAAATAGATTGAAAAAAATATCGAAATCTGGAAACGTCTGGAAAAATGTTTGTTATTGAGTTAGGACCGATTTTTCCAACGCCAGATAAATTTTAACTGGGGAATAACTTTAAATATTTGACAATTCTTCCATACTAAAAACTGTCAAACGTCAATTTTATTCTACAATTAAACTGTCAAATACCAAGCGGTCACCGGTGACCGCAACCTATTGTTCTATAATTGTGTCTGCAAAACCGGTACTCGACGAGTTAAGAATTAGTTCACTCGACACTGGCAGTATAGTCGACAACACCGTTTTGGAGACTCGGTTGCCAAAGAAGAAAAAAAAAAAGAATTAGTACTGGAGCCTCGAATGCCAACGATGCCATGCGAAAGAATTAACTGATGAATTGTAAAATCGGCCCTTAATGTAATGACTAAGAATCTCAGCAGGGAATAATAAAATCGATAATTATAATATGTAACAAGGATAGCACTTAGGACTTTCCATTATTTTCCTTGTTCTCATTAAGGAATAGGTAATGTAAATCACCTAAAATATTGCGTTTTGTTTTAAGTAGTTAATACTGATGTAGCATTATCAATAATGATTCAACTTCATAGGACCTAATGACTTTATTACATTTAATTATTTATGTTTCCTTACCTAATTATTCATAAACTTCTGATCGCCATTTTAAGGTTAAAAACCCAAAATATGCGCGAAACCGGAGACAAAAACAAACGTATTTTGCACAAGTGTCAATATGGAATTTCCAGCATTTTGAAGGCAATGTTTTCTTTTCCATTACAGAAGGCAGTAATGAATCCCAATATTTTTGTTATAACACGAGTATGATAAAAATAACATGTACCTATGTTACCTAACGATATTAATGCAGATATTGTAGATTTATTAATTTATCCCTATCTCGATTAACGTTCCAATCTATGCGTGGGAGTTGTATGAGTATCGCGGTCAGTAGCTAGATCTAGTACTGAGTAAACAGGAAATATTTCGTTTAGATATTAGGCAGTTAGTAATTATTGAACTTTAACTTTGTTCAGCAAAACATTCAGTTTCTTCTGTGACTGTTGTTTGTTATGTAGAGGTAGAATAATGTAATATGGCTTTGTGGGCGACGACAACATTTTTAGACTTTATGTCCATGCACAGTTCATTATAATAGATACTAAAGTGATACTCAAATAAAATGATTAAGTAGGTAGGTACTTCTCCTTTCTCAAAGTCCAATTTCGCTAAAAATAAATGATTGTATCATCATTCAAAATTCTTACTACTCACTTAAGTTTCAATGTCAATAGATAGTAAATCTAAGTCTGTACTAACATGAGTACTTGTTTTTGTTTTCAGTATTGTTCGAGGCGTGCCACAATGAGCCCGCGTGTCTCCAGGACAAGGCTGGCCTCGAAGCCATCACGCAGCTACACAGGCAGCTTGATGACGATGCCAACGGGAACGTTGACCTCAGCGAGAGTGACGATGTGAGTTCTAATGTCTATTATATTTTCAAAACTCAAATCATCTGTTGCCCTTCAAGTTAGGAAAGGTCGTAAAGGGCTAAAAATGTTATATATTCTGTCTACAAAGACCAAATTTCCAAAGACTCGCTGTTGTTCTGGCAGCAGACCATTAGAATATAAAAAAAAATCTGCTATAAGAAGAAGCTATGTAATGTAATGGATAGCGATAAGACTGAGTCATGATTACAAGATCCAATATTCGGGCAGATCCATTATTTTTTTAAAGATCTGCACATTTATGAAGTAAGAGGTGTCACGGGAGTTAAAAGAAGCCATATTATTATAGTGCTGAAATGTATGATTCTCCATTACACTTATTTGGTTTCCTTCACGTCTTTAGCTACTTATAACACTGCACGTGTCGGCAAAGAATGCCTATTGTCCACTTGTCTGTTATTGTGGTTTGTGATCCCTTCAATCAAGTCAATATTCTGTCTTTGTTTGGCGATCACTAGAAAAAAATGACACAGTATGTAAAATTTACTACTAAGGAATATGTCCAATATGGTATTGATTATTAAGATCCATGCTGTCCGTAATTGCCATTCTAAGAATGATTGTCACTCATCTTTAATACCTCTAAACATATTTTAGGTACAAAAATTTAGGGCCAGCTCTTTTGACGTGTACGCTGAATGCTCATCGTTACATCTAGGTGTAAACTAACCCTTAAATTGATTTGGACATTCGAATAAACAGAACCTCCAGGAAAAATGCAGAGGAAACATTACTTATCACAGAAAAATAAAACAACTTGTCTATGAACATCGTTTATTTGTAGGTATCTAATTTGGATTAACGGAAACCGTCTGAGTATTTGTTTACCTCTAAAACCGAAATCTGCTTATCGTTAGAAACACGAAATACGAAAAATTTTCCAGTTTTACCTGGTTTCATGTCAACAGGCGAAGGATACGCCCTTGTTTAATATTCTCTGTATGAACATTCGCTGTCTAACTTAATTAGGCTGACCTGATATAAAACCTTCTTTCAAGACCCATTTGGCATCCTCCAAATAACCTTCCGTCTTTTGCCATTTATCCATAGAGTATTTCGTAGAATTACCTAAAACAAAAGTTTTGAGTTCGAGGTCGGTCAGGCATTAATGGCTAATGGATTTGCCAATAAAAATATCATTAGTAATTTAGCTCAGATTCAGGACATTTCAACGGTCTTTTAATCTTAAGTCTCAAAGTTTGTGACGCCGTTAATACTGACCTTGACTTCTTTCTGTAAGTGTAGAGTTGACCTTGACCCGTACCTATAGTAGTTACAGAAGCCAACTCATCATGTCACCCCAAATTGTTACCCTTTAGGCGTTACTGCCAAATGTAATGACTCACTTCTATGACAGAAAATTAATATCTGGACAAAAGAGGATGTTACATTTTTAGTACTTAATAACTTTATGTTCAAAATCCATGGATTTTATTCCAGATCCATTATGGTAGCTAGACTCATGAGTTTGGCTACCATAATGGAAATCATAGGACATAAGTCCACGTTCATGGCTTTCATGATATGAATAAGAAATAAAGCGATGTCTAGGTCTTCTCACAACACTGTTATTTATTACTCAATAGAATTTTTCTTTACACACGAGCGAGCTAAATTGGTGACTTATACGTACGTGCAGTTATTTTTGTGTATTTAATTATAGGTACCTGGTTTGATCATGAACCGTTTCGGTTATTTATATATTGCACCTGGAGTATCGAATTTAAATAGAGCGTTTTATTGATTGATTTATCTTGGAGATGATAGGAGGATGGCCGAACAGCCAATAATAAATCGATTTTAACTAAGAATTCGGAACTATATAAAACCCCGAATTGCTCTAAGCAATGGCAATAGATGACAGTCGCCTCATATAGAAATACCTATAATACCAGTATTTAATAGGATTTGGTATAAACTCAATACCAGTTATTTGGAAATAGATCAGGAGAAAGAAGATTAGGTCATTGTAGGAGTGCTTTGCTGTGCCATAGTATAGTCAGATAATTTACCTGGAGCCAAATATTTATGGAAATCACTACATAGTATAAAACAAAGTCGCTATCCGTCGCCTGTCTGTCCCTATGTATGCTAAGATCTTCAAAACTACGCAACGGATTGTGATGCGATTTTTTTTAATAGATACTGATTTTTAAGGAAGATTTTGTATGCATAATACATGCATATTGCACCCGTGTGAAGCCGGGGCGGGTCGCTAGTTATCTTATAAATCTATATCGATACCAGTTCATATGGAAGACATTACTAAAAACCTGCTCAATTTATTTTTTCACCTAAGTCTAGAATTTCGGTCATATTGATTAAAATAATTTTATTTATACCCTGAATGTTGTAATTACAGTTTCTTCGCGAGGAGTTGCAGTACGACAGCGGGTATGAGAAGCGGCAGAGGGCGTTTCACCATAATGATGATATGCACATCTCCGTCAAGGAGCTATGGGAGGCGTGGCTACGATCTGAGGTCAGTAGATTATTCTAGAACGTTCTAGAAATAAATATGATCATAGTTTTGTTCCTGGGCCTCTAAAATTTATTAGTCAGTGTTAGGAATAGGACTGAATATTTATTATGACCTTGAACTCTAAATTGACTAGACGGTTGGCGTGGTTGCTGGGCTTGCGACCGTGAAACGTGTCGCGGGTTCGATTCTCGCACGGTTGTTCTGTGCTAACTCTTTGCGTGATCTACTGAATTGTCGTTTCTGGTTTGGGTGTCAGGTGTATGTGTAATTGTGTACACCCACGACTCAGGAGAAAATCACAATCATCAATCAGAAAAAGGGACATTATTTTTTTTTTTCATCGAATCGTTTACTGTTCTGAGTTCGGTTATAACAAGAAAGGCTTTATTGGTGTTATAATCTCGATAACAACAGTTAACAAACAATATAACTTCACGCCCATTATTTTCAAAAGGAAGGAAAGAGAAACGCACAAATTAGAATAGAATAACGTTTATTTCACAAAATATTATCAAGATAGTTATTTCAGTCCTTATCCCTGTTACTCAAGGTCGACATTGTCTACTTCTCTTCGTTCCCCGTTGAAATTCATCCCCTAAATTGGTTCATACAAAAGTAGTCTCTAAACATTGGAAATAAGGTCTATAATGTAGTTAGTGGAGAGCGGTCACGGGTGACCGCTTGGGGATGTATGGGTTAATATAATCGGAAACTCTTTACTAAACTTATCTTATTATCTTCAATATTCCAGGTACACAACTGGACAGTAGAGCAGACGGTGGAATGGCTGTCTCAGTCCGTGGATCTGCCCCAGTACAAGACTTTGTTCCTGCAACACAAAGTCACCGGCGCTACCCTGCCGAGGTATTTATAAACTGTTGTTTATATATTAAGTAGTGCTAAATGCTTGTTTCCTATCTAGGCTTAGATGAAAGGCGTTTAGATGGAATAAGCCGATAAACGCCCATGGACATCCGAAACACCAGAGGTGATACAAGTGCTTTATCGGCCTTTTGGGGCTTAGGAATTTGAGAATTATTGGGGATTCGGAGATTGGAGAGGGGGTGAGGATAGTCCGAAACACCGGAGGTAATACAAGTGCGTTTTTGACCTTTTGGGGATTAAGAATATTAAGATTATTGGGGATTCGGGGATTGGGGAGACTGGGGAGGTAACTGGGCCTTCCGTAACCTCACTCACACGACGAAACACAACGTAAGTATTGTTTCACATCGGTGTTCTGTGAGGCTGTGGTAGCACTCCGGTCGAGCCGGCCCATTCGTGCCGAGGCATGACTCTCCTACACTTGAATTAGTTTCGATTTCTATGTATCCTTATTTATTCCAACCTTCAGAGCGCTTGTTAATTACCAGTACAACAGAAATTAGCAACAAAAATGTAGGAATATTCCACGGGTATCGGGTACTATAATTATATTTATTTCCTGAATCCTATGTAGCACAAACTGACAAACAAAATGTAATATTTTCCAATGAATTAGAATTTTGCTTACTCGCTATATTCTTGTTAAACGCCATCTATTGGCTTAATTGTCAAAATTCTTGAAAAAATATTCTTCAAAATTCGAGTATAATCGAAAAAAAAATCGAAAATAAGTGCTGCTACAAGCCTACAATAGTTTTTTTTTTCCAATTTTAAAAAAGTACTCTGTTAGTTTGTCTGGTGTTAGAGATCGAATTGTATCCAACTGCTTATTTGCGTTGATGCAAATGTATGAAGCTCTGTAAATAAGGCGGTGATGCATTTTCGGCATCATCATCATCGGATATATACAAGTTGTGTGATATTCGTCGTGAGTTGATCTGAAAGGCAAGTTTTTAAGAAAACTCAAATAGACACCCAAAACTTCCTTATTAGACCATCTTTGAATAAAGATCATGAATTTTGTCAACAGATTGGCCGTAAACAACATGCAGTACCTGAGCAACGTGCTGGGCATCAAAGATCCGATTCACAAACAGAAGCTTGCACTCAAAGCGATGGACGTTGTCTTATTTGGACCCCCTAAAGGTAACGTACAATTCTTTGATAAACAAGCACTCGCATTATATCCAAAATACTTCATTACTGTCGTGTAATGAAGTGTGATACCACGACGTGAATTTGGCATGAATGAGTTGACTCGACCGGAGTCCACGCACCGGAGTCCGAACAACGCTTGGAACAGCGTGCAACAACACTTGTGTTGTTTTGCCATTTTAGTGCGGTTACTGGAAACCTTACCCAATATTTCAAGGTGGCAATGATTCGGCACGAATGGACCGGCTCCACAGGAGTGATTCCACGGCCTCACAGAAAACCGACGTGAAACAACGCTTGCGTTGTGTTTCTTCGTGTGTATGAGGTTACCGGAGTCCCATAACCTTCCCTCCCCCCTCCCCAATATCTATAATCTCTGAACCCCCAACAATCCTCAAATTCCTTATCACCAGAAATCCGGTAACGCACTTGTAACGCCAGTAGTGTTCTGAGCGTCTATGGGTGACGCCGATAGCTAACCATCAGGTGATCCATCTGCTCGTTCAACTGCATTTTGTTAATATTATTCTGCATTTAGAGATTAACACTATTAATACAGCATATGCCACTTTGTTATCAAACAAGTTTACGTTATAAAATTGTAGGTATCCGTATGTAGTATAAAATTTTATCCCCACTCATCCATAGCAAAGAAACTTCACTACAAGTTCTAACAGTAGGAATTCAGCACAAATTAACAAATTAGTCCTTGGAACTAGATTCCAACATTGCAATTAAAATATACAACTGTTTATATTAAAACGTGTTGGAATCATCTTAATGTTTATATTGTAACCGGTTTTTCATTATCTAACACTACGACGGACATCTTATAACCGGTTCATACATATAATCGTCAGTAAGATGATTTAATTGTGTTATGTTTATGGTAACATGCGAAATTGTCGGTTCGTAAAAAGTCGGTTGAAGACTTCAAAAAAGTAGGAGGTTCTCAATTTGAGTGTATTTTTTCTATGTTTGTCTTGACTCGATTACTCGAAGACGCCTGGACCGATTTCGAAAATTCTTTTTTTGTTTGAAAGGGTAGGCTTGTCATTTGGTGCCAATGTATGAAGTCAGCATCTGATGATGGAATCTTAGGGGAACCGAGGGGAACTTTTAAAAATTATAGGGGCGATTAGTGCATTTGTTAATTTATTCGTTAAGTATTTTAAACCACTACAATCTTTTTGTTTTGAATTTTAAATCGGCCCAGTACTTTTTGCGCCTATTCATTACAAACATACAAAAATAGGTACAAATCTTTCCTCTTTATAATATTAGTATAGATGTATATAGATACTGGCTTTGAAAAGCCAAGATCTCAAAGCTTAAGAACTCAGTAGTCCAAATTGCGATCAGTTAACCACAAATTGAAGACGAGCAATGACTATATTAATAACATAACATAACATAACATCACGCCTTTTATCCCCGAAGGGGTAGGCAGAGGTGCACACAGAAGTGACACCCACTTTTCACTATTTATGTTATGAGTCCCATGTAATAGGGGTGAGCCTATTGCTATATACCGGGTACATTTCCAGACTCCGTGCTACTACTGAGAATTTTTTTTTTAAAAACCCAGTAATACTTTGCCCGACCCGGGAATCGAACCCGAGACCCCTTGCCCGGCAGCCGCACTTGCGACCACTCGGCCAACGAGTTAAAAATTAATCTTCAATTATATTTTTGGATGTAGGTATAACTTATTCAATTACGTCATAATTTTTATACACAACTCACAATTCCAGTAACGTCGACCTCATAAAAAGTAAATTGATGTTTAGCTAGACGATGTTTGTTCAGCAAAATACTTCAACGGCCATATTTTTTTTACTGCCAGTGACTTGGCGTCAGTTTAATAGCGAAATAAGTGATGAGTGCACGACTACTTTGAATTTTTTAAATTTTTGATGGAAAGCTATTTTATTGTTTACCACGCGGGGGTAGGTAGTAAAACAATAAAGTTTGAACTTTCAACCGTTTTGCTCGACTCTTATTGATCGTGTCGCGGAGAACCTAACGGGTAACCGGGGCTCCGGCTCGACGTGCAGGAGAAGGAACGGGGTGGTTTTTAGTCAGTAAGAGTCTGACACTCCCTCCCGCCTCACCCAGGCGGGAGCAGTCATACGATGATTTTCCCCCCTTAAAAAAAGTCTGATGTTTTATTGTCTCGATAAATGGACTATCCAACACTAAAAGAATTACTCAATTCGGACCCGTAGTTTCGGAGACTAGCGCGTTCAAACAAACAAACTCTTGAGTTGTATATAATAGTATAAGACATTTTATTGTAGAGGGCACTGCGATTGTTATTTCTACCACATCTTTTTTGTCTATTATACGTGTTTTAATGACATGAAGTGGTTCCCCAATACCCCATCAATTTTGGCTAGTTACAAATGTTATGTTATGAACCAAGTCTCTTGCTAGAACCAAATCAATGAAGATCTTAGCTCGACCAAATTGCAATGATTACAATGTCCCAGGCTACGTGACTAGCAGTAGGTAGTATCTTGCACGCAACGCAACCACCAGACCAGTCTAACTACCAATTAATTATTCTGTAATTACGATAAGTTATTTAACCCCATAATCTATAGAAATTTATTATTACATGGGACTCGTAACATAAATAGTGAAAAGTGGGTGTTACATTGTACAGTGGCATTAAGTGCCGTAATGTGCACCTCTGCCTACCCCTTCGGGAATAAAAAGGCGTGATGTTATGTTAATGTTCTATAGAAATACATATTTCAAGGTCACGATCATTCATTCAACCATGCATTATAAATTATCTTGTTAATTTTATAGTAGACTGTCAATTAGTTGTCTTCTTGTCTTCGTTATTGGTTAGGTTAGTCCAAATTTAAGTCCAATGTGGAGCAAAAATTACGTCCCATTATTAAAATGATCCTTAAAATAACCACCAATAGAATCAAATTGACAATAGAAGAAAATACTGAAAGAGACTGCACTTTTTTGTGCCTTTAGGCTTAAGTAATTTTGACCGCTGAGTGAAAGTGAAAGCTATCGTTTTTTTCTTCTCCTCGAATAATATCATCTGATTTATTTCGTTGCGGAATCCAAGGCAGTTATTCATGTCCCTGAGACTTCAGTGTTCCGGTGTTTTCGTGGTTGTATCTACGGTAGATCCTGGCTTACAGAAGTTGCAGCGGTTTCGGGAGGTTGTGGCGGGCTTGTCCTTAAAGAAATAGACGAAAACAGTCCTTATGTATTATATGTATTATGTACTTACGCTACTTAAAATTAGCTCGCGCTTGAGTATAGTTCTGTCACTACAAATTCTTTGTATAATGACAGAGATGGCACGATATTTAAGTACAAGTTACATAACATTACGTCTTTTATCCCCGAAGGGGTAGACAGAGGTGTACAATATGGTACAGTTACAGTAAAAGTTATAATTGAGTAAACTTTCGGTATTAGTAACGTATTTATTTCTAACATGACAACTGACAAAATGATCAACGTTAAACTACGAACTAACAAATGAACTGAAGTAACATAAAAATAAATTGGATGTCAGCAACATCATGGTCCGTTGAAGGCCGACATAGTGCAAAAAACGTTTCATTATGTGGCTGATAATAGATCTACAACCATTGTTACAATGTCGATAACGTTTTGTTCATACGACGACGTGACGATTTACCGACAACTGCGCTAACATTGTTGTACATCATTCTTGTAGTACTAGATAGTACTACGTGTTATTTTCCCTAATACCTACAATAATTGTCAATATATTTATTAAAGCTTCATTTACTTTTATGAAGTCTGTAATAGGCGTGTCGACAGGGTAAAAAAAACAAAAAGTAATTAGTCCGTCATTAAGATCGCACAAAAATATCAGACACGTATTTTTTGTTTTATTAAATTAACAGAAGAATACGTAGTTATTCCGCATTAAAGTTAGGGAGTGGGGGGTGTTGACGTCACACTTACGGAGAAATCGTACCTAATTGTGACGTCACGCGTCATTTTAACTCAAAATATCTACATGTTTTTTTGGATACGAGAAAAAAGAAAAAATACGTATCGAAGATTTTTAAAATATCTAAAAGACGGACAAAATATTAAAAAATAGTCGCCATGCCTATTCAAATCCATGATTCTTATTTGACTTATAATTATGGCCATTGCATAATATATCTAACTAACAACTGTGCTTAATAAATTTTACCTTTATTTGTTTCTATAACTACGGTACTACGCTAGCAAATGAAATCCCTTAAGTCTGACAATAGAAAAAATACACATTACGACACTTAATTCCATTGTACAATGTAACACCCACTTTTCACTATTTATGTTATGAGTCCCATGTAATAGGGGGTGAGGCTATTGCCATACACTAGGCACAATTCAAGACTCCGTGCTACAACTGAGAAATTTTAAAAAATCCAGTAGGTAGTACTTTGCCCGATCCGACCCCGACTCTGACAATAACTTGTAAAAAAACCATGTTGCTGACTCTACACCCTGAAAACTAAACATATCAGTGGTGAAAGTATTTACTCAAAATATCCAAGTTTCAGATCATAATTAGTTATTGCAATCAAACAAGTTGTTTATATGTGGGAGAGCCATAATTTGGCACGAATGGGACCGGAGCGATACCACGGCCTCACAGAAAACCGACGTGAAACAACGCTTGCGTTGTGTTTCGTCGTGTGAGTGAGGTTACCGGCGGAGGCCCAATTACCCCCCTCCCTAGTCTCCCGAATCCTCAAATTCTCTATTCCCAACGCACTTGTAACGCCTTGGTGATTTGGATGTGTGGATTGCTTACCGTCAGGTGCAATCCGTCTGCTCGTTTACTGGCTTATACTATAAAAAAAAAACAAACAATCAATCGTAACACAACTTTTTTCATCTCTTTTAGTTTTTTAACTAATTGAAGTGCAAAATCTTTAAGTACCTAAGTAATTAGTTATACATAAACCTATGTATGTAAAACGTGGAAATGGTACTTTCTCGGTGACCCATGGCAGTAACAATATGATAATAATGAATCATGTACTAGTTTGTTTATAGTTTTCTAACAATAACTGCATTGTCATAGGTAATTATAATCTCAGTAGGTCTAATAAAGCTAGATTTTAAAGGTAGCTTGTCTCTAGATAATGAAGTTTACTAGTCAGATTGTACACGTCTCTATCTTTAGTTTTTTACTTTATCCTTATTGTGTTTTTTGTACTGTCTACTAAATGTCATCATGTTATGAAGAATGTACATTTGACTAATACATTTGTTAAGAGAATATTAAATCTGAAAAGTCAAGAGTAAACAATATGTATCAAAATCTTTTCTAAAGCTTTATTTTTTAATTGCCGGTGCCCGCTGTTTCGTCCGCGTTGAATATGCATTTTATGACATAACTTTATTGGTTTCTATTTTCTAAAATAATAGTAGCCTATGTAATATATTACTCCTTAGTACATCAGCTACCTGCCAGTAAAAGGCCGTCGAAATCGGGCCTGCCATTTCAGAGATAAGCCAGCACGAACTTCATATACATGTTGTTAAAAGGCGGCAATATCATAAACAGACGCTCCAATTTTATTTATCTGTAAAGATAGAATACAATTTCTAATAACTTTTGCAGCATATTTTGTTAAATTAACTAAATATCGCGGGTTACTCACGTGAATGTACTGAGAAAAGCTCTACTAGTTTCGAACCACAGAGGGGTTCTTCCTAATGAGTAGCGAGCGCGGTCGCGGCGATGTCGCGCAACCTACTAATAAAAAAGTCCATTTTACTTATCTTATCAACCTCAGTTTGTAATCAAAGCTTTAAATTCAGGCCAATATTAAATACAAATCTTTGAAATCATGTGACAACTCACATTATTTAAGACTTATAAACACAAACAAACACGCGGTCAATTTCACGTGCTATTTTGTTTCTTTAGTTTCGCGACACAAAATAATGTAATGTGGAAGAAGTCACGCTTGTGGTGACACCTTTCGCTATAAACATACAGATTCTTAACGTACATAAAAAAACCTATTTATGTGTGTGAGTGAGTAAGTGACAGACAAGATACTGCTAAGACGACTGATCGTAGAAAACGGATAGACAGGTTTGTAGATTCGTTAAGGAGTGTGGGGAAGCAAAAGTAT
This sequence comes from Spodoptera picta, assembly GCA_038387885.1. Taxonomy (NCBI): domain Eukaryota; kingdom Metazoa; phylum Arthropoda; class Insecta; order Lepidoptera; family Noctuidae; genus Spodoptera; species Spodoptera picta. The sequence continues at coordinate 1,193,197 of JAZHFQ010000308.1, forward strand.
TTTCCTAAAATTCCTACAGGAATGGGGAAAGAGTTTTTAGAAGGACTAATGACACGTTTATGATGCTCTGATTGGCTAGCTCCAAATTACCAACCAATTAGAGGGCGAAATCGATCGTTTGTATCGCGTTAACGTAGAAAAAACCATTGGCTATTGGCTGGTAAAGAATGCCATTCGGCATTAAGTCCGCCATTGTATAAATTTGTAAGTTTTTCAACTCGCGGAGAAAAGTTAGTGGAATTATAAGAAGTCAATGCTTGAGACATTACTTGTATTCGTTGGTCATTGTTCTCGCCTCAAGCATTGTTAAATGTTTAGTCTTACTGCAGTTTTCTTTTCCATTCACAAAGTGTTACATTCGAGCGTTGATAGATTTTGCATCAAAACTTTTAGTGGCCAGTGATTATTGTGTGCAGTGTTTATTTTTTTTATCTGTGATTTTAGCATAAACTGTGGTGTAAAATGGCGCCTAAATGTGTTCGATGGAACAGTGATTTTATTGGAAACAGCGCTTGAATTTTAGTGTAAGGACTTTTTTTCTGATTTGTTGTTATTTTTATACTACCATATCCGTGTCGAAATTGTTTACATTTTTACATAAACTGCAATAGACATTCATACATCAGCATATTGTATTGAGGAATATTCGTTTTTAAAAATTTCATTCAATACTAGTTACTTACCTAATTATTAAGATATAACTTTTAAAATTTACCTATACCCAGTGTCTCAATTAAAGCTGAGGTTTATAATTTAAATAGATCGTAAATTAGATTCAGATTACTATTGTCCTACAAAGCAGGTACCTAATAATTAAATGAAACAATTATAGAATTAAGTCAATTATGTTTGAGCTTTAATTGGGTGTTTAGTCTGGTCTTCATGGAATTGCAAATTTTAAACAAAAGCTATAAACATTAATATTTATTACAAATTGTAAAAGTAGCACAGAGTCTTAAACTGCGGTTTGTAAATGGAAACAAGCTCAAGTCTCTATTACATTATTACACGTAATAAAGAATTTTTGCAATTATTTTTAGTCCATCTGACCAAATTTATTCATGGGCAATTTTTTACGATGTTATAATTTCCATACACTATGCATTTAAGGGTCAGAACCCAAGGCGAAAAAACTCAAACGATGTTTTTCCCCCTTCAAAAAAATTAAAAGTTATAAATATAACAGGTGTATAAGAACGGACATATAAAATAGTAGCCCACCTTTTAAATACTGAAGGGCATTATGTCATGAACACAATCGTTTATACGTCTTGGAGAGTTCTACCTACTACCCTAGTTGCCGTTGGCTAATTAGGTACTCTCTTGTAATAAGGCTACTGTACTGTACTGTACCTTACCACTAACTAAAGAAACGTACAATATACCAGTGCTTACCAAGAAATCGACAAAGGTACGGGTATTGTTGACTTTTTACCAGATTACTCCAGAGAAAGAATGTTCTGTTTTGAAATCTACCATTATAAATATGGATCAGCAGTAAAAAGGGTACTAGGAAACGGTGTTCGCTATTTAATGCTTCAGAAATAACAGTCGTGATGTGCACATGAAAATAACTAGAACTATAAAAGTTACACTTTTGTTAGAGAGCACAACAATAAAACTAGATTAAACGATATCCTATGGTTTGCGCCGCTAGAATGCATGTAATGTAATGTCAGACGGCAAGTTATTACTACTTAAAACGTGTTATTAGTAGGAGCCCCACTCATCCGAACACAAACGAGACTGTCCTGAAACCAGCGACTCAAATTATGTTGAACTTTAACCTCCTCACATCCTTGATTGCTACCCACTCGCTTGTAATGAGTTGTGGTAAATGTTTACCAAGATATTTTGCGCATTGAATCTAATTTTTTACTTGGAATTAACTATTCAATGTAATTTGCAAAAAAAACTTGCCAATATTCGTACTTAGAAGACAAGCAATGAGATTTCTTAAAAACCCAAGTTCGGACACTTACTAGAAATCTTCTTGTGGTAGAGGTAACCGAATAACATACGATTAATATTCTAAGAAACAAATCGCTGTCCATTGTGTATATCTGTCACACTGCCTGTAATGTCAAACTAAAAAAAAAAGTGAAAACATTTTTTTTATTCCTTTAATCCATGGTATGCCGGGAGCGTAGATATACGCGATACCCAATGTGTTTTCTATTGTGTCCCATACGCAGATAAGAGGTTATAACTCAATATTTCGTCACTTTAATTTTAGTGTCATTCGATTCCCATTTATTTATTTATTATGTTATTGTAGAGGTACAATAATTTATTATCCTTAAGCAAAATAACTCCTGAACACACACAGCGCTTTGCAATTTCATTATATTCAGAATTTTATACTTAGATGCGTAACTTACAAATGTTGTTTTAAAATCTTCATTACGTGGGAGGTGTGGAAATTAAATACTTCATGCTATGACTTTATTGTATTTAGCAGCAAGAGTTTCCATGATATCATCACATTTTACGACTACCGTACGTACCGTAAAAATATTCGCAGAAATGAAATTAGCATTGAGGAAAAACCGAAATAATTAAGGAGATATTATAGGTACGACTTATTCGGTTTTTGCAAGTACATAATGTCCCAAGTTTTAGTATCTAGAATCATGGGGTCAGTAGCGTTACATCATGGTTTGTGAGAACGGTTTAACTTCATTCAAACTTGACTTTTGTAGTCGGTAGATGTGACATTGAGGATCGATTTTATAAACATTATTTATGCACAAAAATTATAGTTATCTATAATGAAATTAGTGTCGTGAAAATAAGTGATTGTAGTGTTTTATTTTAGTGTTTTTAATAGTTTTCTGGTATAACATTGATGTGCAATGAGTCATTGGTGACGTGCAGTGCATTGATTGTTATTATGTGATAATAATAAATGTTTGAGACCTGGATTGCAGTGTGTGCTTCGTATGTAGTGTACTTGACGTTCTCTGGACGATATGTGGATTTAACTGATGATGGTAACTATTTATGAACTTGTTTAAGGGCCGGTTTTTCAATCAATAGATAATTCTTATCTGAATATTTAATAAAATTGACACTGGACGATTTTTGGTACAGATATTTTAATGTAGAATTGTCAAATATTTTAATACGTTATTCGTCTAATAAAATTTATTTGGCAGTGGTAAAATCAACTCTAAGAATACAATTGAATAGGTGTGATTTAATTTATATACACGAATATATAATAACTTAAATAACAAGAAAAAAACGTACCTATGCGCTTGTTTTAGTTTGATAATGGGCTACACTAGACTTCGGAGTTTTTGGGTATATTTAATACATTTTAATGAGAAAATTAAATAAATTTTCCACTTAGTGCCATAGCAATAACTATTATGTAGGTACTTATGTTTTTTAATAACACATTTTTTGGGAATTTATGTGTTTTTAATAATAATTTCAAACATAAATGAGAAAATATAAATGGTATACATACAAAAAATTGTTATTGAAGTTGAAAATATGTAATTTTGGACATAATTAACACAATGAAGATGTAATCAAATTCTAATTATCTTTGTGTTAGTACTCATTCTTCTCATTATGCATTTAAGCTATGTAATTGAAAATGATTGCACAGTGGCCACCAGGTCCCCCTATTATTTTCTGTCAAATTTCTTTAGATTTTTAACTCGATGGCCGAGTGGTGGCAATTGCGACTACCGGGCAAGGGGTCTCGGGTTCGATTCCCGGCTCGGGCAAAGTATTACTAGGTTTTTTAAAAAATATCTCAGTAGTAGCACGGAGTCTGGAAATATGCCCGGTATATGGCAATAGACTCACCCCCTATTACATGGGACTCGCAACATAAATAGTGAAAAGTGGGTGTTATTTCTGTGTGCATCTCTGCCTACCCCTTCGGGGATAAAAGGCGTGATGTTATGTTATGTTATTTTTAACTTTAAACCGTTTAGTTATAAAGTCTTAAATCGAAATTAACATATTGGTGTAGGTTGATGTGCCACCGCTGTACATAGATATAATAGGTAAATGACTAAATAATGCAATGTCATTGAGAACGACAGGTCATTGAACTACATGTTTTAATAAATATTCAAGTAAAATATTCAATTTCTGGTTTCGTTTGCAAAAAAAACTCCATCGATGACCTTGGGTGTTTCACAGGTCAATTTTTATAACTTCAGGTAACTAAAGTTTGAATAAATTGTCTTATTTTTATTTAGGTTCAGATTAAGGGACTGTCGTCCAAAAATAATTAAGGCCCTTTTTAATCGACTTCAATAAACGAGGAGGTTTTAAGTGGTTATTACTTAATCACCTACTTCCACGCGGTTTCACGCTCTCTGCTCGGCTCCTATTGGTCGTAGCGTGATGTTTTGTAATCTATTTCGATAAATGCACTATCCAACACAAAAAGAGTTATTGAAATCTGACCATTAGTTCCGGAGATTGGCGCGTTCAAACAAACAAACAAACGAACATACAAACATACTCTTCATATTTATCTTATTCTTAGATGAGATATAGTATAAGACTAGTTTATATGTAATTATTTGTACCTCGTGTGTTCATAAGTTTTGAGACAAATTAAAAGCTGCATATCTTTTTAAATAATAAAGTTATATTTATAAAAACAATAACAAACATTAAGTAGATAGTAAGTAAAAATTAACTATAATTATTATTCAAAATGACCACCCCTGTTTTTAATACATGCCCTTAGACGATTTGGTCAGTCATCAATGGCGGCACGAATCTTTTTCAGAGGAATTCGCTTCGCTTCTCGGACAAGAGCTCGCTTAAGTGACTCCAAGTTTGGGTGGGACTTTCGGCAGGCTCTGAGCTCTAATTCGGTCCATAGAGAATAATCCAGCGGGTTGAGGTCGGGGCTGGAGGAGGGCCATTCGTTCGCCGCAATGAAGGCCGGCACATTTTCCTTCAGCCAAGCTTGGGTGGTTTTAGCCTTATGGGATGGCGCCGAGTCTTGCTGGAAAACCCAATACTTGTTATGGAATAGGGTATTAGACAGGGGTTTCACAACAGTCTCTAGAATGTCACTTTGATAATTTTTGGCTTTCACCTTGACGCCTTGTTGGCAGAAATGAAGCTGAGTGACACTTTCGTACGAAACTCCCCACCATACCATGACACTAGCCGGATGATGAGTATGCGAGACATTCCGTGCTGAAGGTGGGACATCCTTGCTACTTTTGGCATACACTTTATTGTTTTGTCGATTGAACTTTTCTTCGACGGTAAAGATTTTCTCGTCGGTGAAGAGTATCTTCCTCGCATCGTGTCTCCTAAGCAGTATTGGACAACGTTCGCGTCGCAATTGACGAAGGCGATCGTTTAAAAAGTGTACTTTTCTACGGCTATACGCCTTAGGCCTTAACCTTGAGATCATATTTCAGTATTCTGTTGACTGAAACGCGCGAATTATTGGTCTGCAGAGCGAGTTTCTTCTGAGTGCGACATGGATTTCGGCGAAGTCGCTCTCGGATGATTTTAATGTTCGCAGGCGTCCTCACAGAGCGTGGACGACCACTTCTTTGCCGATCATGTAAAGAACTTGTCTCCTGGTATCGTTTAATAGTGTAATACACGAAGTTACGGCTCACACCAAAACTTTTCAGTTCTCGGAAAATGTCCATAGGTTTTCTTCCCACCTTAAATAATAAAATGACGGTCGCACGTAATTGTTTTGTTCCCTCCATTACGAGAAAATTTAAATAAAATAATCCGAAATCATAGATATTAAAAGTTAACATTCCAAATTCAAAATTACAAAAAGAAATATACAGCAGCCAGTAATTTTTATTTTATATTTATAAGCAAAAAGTTTGTCTCAAAACTTATGAACACACGAGGTACTATGTTTAATTTTAAACAGTACCTAGTTCCAACTCTTCCTAAAATTGTGAGTGATTGTAAAGGTATAGTGGTATTACCTTATTTTTAGAATATTTCAAACTCATACAATTTAATATTATGTGGTTTGTCGTACATGTACCTAATAAGGAAGGTTAATAACTTGTATCATTCAAATTAGCAATGTTAACTGCTCTCATTACGTAACAAATTTTCTATATATTATTGTTGCTGTAGTAACAAGTTGTTGACGGAAAGAATCCAAAGGTATTCGAACATTTTAAATGTGTCTTCTGTTTGCTTGATCTTTTTATCATAATAAGGAAAATATACATAGCTAATTCAACAAATCTGATTATGATGGAAAAAGAATAGCACTGAATAAAAACATCGTATCTGACTACGAAGACGTCCATGGCTAAACATTTACCTGTATCAATGACTTCCAAATTACTTATATAATTGTAATACAAATCCATCCAATATTTCCATAGTTCTACTTACTCAATTAACAAAAATCGCGGGTTACTCGTGTGGTGAAATATACTGAGAAAAGCTGACAGCATACTGTACGCTGCGCGACTTCGCCGCGACCGCGCCTGCTCATGAGGAAGGAACCCCTATGTAGTTCGCAACTAGTAGAGCTTTTCGCAGTATATTCACGTGAGTAACCCGCGATTTCTGAAACAAATGTTGTATTATGAATGGTAACGTATTTTATTTATTTCTTTACACAAAGAGCATTGCAGTGAAGTGCGGACTTAATGTCATAAGGCATTCTCTGACAGTCAACCATAGGGAAGTGCAGAGAAATAATAATAATAAATAAATCTTTATTCATTATAAGAAATTGGTTATAGTACTGATAATCATCTTAATTTACAATCAGAGATCTTACTAGGTTTGAAATAATTAATCGGTTGATGCGAACCCAGAACACAATTTTAAAACATTAAGAATGTAGTTAATTGTATGTATGTGTACGTATGTCGTATAAAAGATAATTTAGTTACCTTTAAAATGCTCTCATTTTGTTGTAAAATGAATGTTTTTTTAAAAGTTATAGGGGGTTTGATAGAATGTACTTAAAAAATAAAACGTTACTGCCTCCGTTTCTTTGCTTCAAATGTATAAGTAAATACATAATTTGCGTGTGACATAGTACATAACCTTCACACGGGTATTCCTCGTGAATCCACAAAGCGTGAAGTATTTATAGTGCCATTATTGCTTTTTTAACACCTGTTATTTGTACTTTTTGCAAAATCTTCCACAATTTACTTTATTTTAATGTATTTTTGCTTGCTTGCTTTAGGCTTCTTAGATAATATTCATAAAGATGCGATTATGACTAAGATCATCTTTAGATTAACATGACCTTCGGCTTTTAATAACAGTCGGCATTGATAGCACCTACGGCTAATGAGCTGAAAGTATTAAATTATCAACAACTACGTACTTCCTCGCGGTTACACCCGCTCTGCTCGGCGCCTATTGATCTTAGCGTGATGTTTTATAGCCTATAGTCTTCCTCGATAAATGGACTATCCAACACAAAAAGAACTATTCAAATCAGTCCAGTAGTTCCTGAGATTAGCGTAAAGAAACAAACTCTTCAGCTTTATATAATAGTATAAGAAGTATAAGATTAAGATTAATATTATGCTAATTAGAGGTGACCTTATAAAGACAATAAAGATAATAAATTCCGTATTTACATGTCGATAAGGTACAATTTTCATCAATACTTTTACTTTGACATCGATAACTTACTATGATACTACTGCAAAATGAGCCAAACTCAAACAAAAATAAGAATTAGTATGTCAAAAGCTTTGCCTTGTTGGTTGAGGTATTTTCAAAGTACGAATATAAACTAAAGGGCACTAGTTTCGATATGCATAAAACCAATGTAAATTTTCCCAAACTTGTGTTTCATGGTCTACCATGCTGCCTGTAGGCAGTATTACGGATTTTTCTACAGTTTAACAAATATACAGTGTGGAAACCTAAGCTTATAATTTCTAATCATAAGTTTGAAATTGCCAACCCGCATTGAGCAAGCGTGGCGATTATTGCTTATACCTTCTCTGTGTGAGAAGAGTCCTTTGGTCAATAGTGGCCACTTATATGTTGTGTTGATTAGTTAATTTATCACGTGTTATTGCAAACATTAAACTGTTATTACCCCTCTATAGTTCGGAGCCGCGGACTACTTAACGGGTTGTCGGGGCTCCGGCTCGAAAGGCAGGAGTAGGAACGGGGTGGTTTTTAGTCAGTAAGAGTCTGACACTCCCTCTCGCTTCACCCAGGCGGGAGCAGTCATTCGATGATTTTCCCCCCTTAAAAAACCCCTCTATCCATAATAATCCCCTTAAAATTTCCCCCCTTTTTTTCCTCCTTATTCCCCCTTAAAAAAAATCCGTAATAACCCATCTAGAATGTATAACATCAGTTCATTTAATTAATCAAGTATTACACTGAACAACGTCTAACAAGTGTTAAAGTTGTCGCATGTCATCGCCAATTGAGCTGATTAATTTGTAGACTTTGTCTCATGGACATTACTAACAGAATTTCTCTTTAAAACAGACACTGGGATTTAATTTTTAAACAAGAAATATGTACTTAGTTATAGCTAGCTTCTCCTAGCACCTTCGCCTGCGTTACAGGAAAGTAAACTATTCTATGTGACAATGTATTATTCTAGACTTATGATAGTATGTCTTTATGCCAATTAATTCAGTAGTTTTTACTTTACGTAGAGAGTAAGAAAATCATACTTTATGGTGAATTGCGAAACACCAGAGTGTTAATGTTACAAGTGCGTTGTCGGCCTTTTGAGGATTTTGGGGATTGGAGAGACTAGAAAGGGGGTAATTGGGCTTCCAGTAACCTCACTCACGCGACGAAACACAACGCTCTGGTTGTTTCACACCGGTTTTCTGTGAGGCCGGTGGTATTGGTATCACTCCGGTCGAGCTGTCCCATTCGTGCCGAAACATGGTTCTCCCGCATTTGGAACATCAGTATGCCATTTATCATCGCGAAGCGTACGGCGCGTCGCGTTCCGCGCGCGCCTCAAAGAGCCATGAGCCACCACAGATGGGGCCCAATAGGGCCGATGCCGATTCGGAGTCGCGGAGAACCTAACGGGTAACCGGGGCTCCGGCTCGACGTGCAGGAGAAGGAACGGGGTGGTTTTTAGTCAGTAAGAGTCTGACACTCCCTCCCGCCTCACCCAGGCGGGAGCAGTCATTCAATGATTTTCCCCCCATAAAAAAAAATGCCATTTATCAGTGATGGTGATTAGACTAGATGTATAAATGTAATGGTCGTTAATATCTTGAATGTAAGGGTCGTTATGGCTCGTGCTTCGTTATATCTGTCCATCCATGTGGAATATATCTTTCCATACATGACATGTGTAGGTTTTTAGACAAAGACTTGTCGTTGTGTATTTTATTGTAGTCGTAATACTCGCGATAAATTATACTACAGCAGATTAAGCTAAGCTATTAACGTATTAAAACCTAGATTGCACTAGATAAGGCTTAACAGCTTAATTCAATTAGTCATCTTGTTAATTCATATTATGTTTCTTAATATCAGTTACATTCGTCTGGTCTAGAGTCTAGATTCACATACATATATCTATGTATTTTTGACCTTTTTATTATCCTTAAAAGTTATTATGTGACCAGTAAAAGGAAATATAGTTTAATTAAATGTTTACCTGCCTCCTATTGGAGTAGTGCAGAAAACATAGAAAGACAAATAGCACGATTCTATTCATCCTCGTCTACTATGCTAGTATTTTAGTCAAGTAGCGAATAATTGATTAGCTAAAATGCTCGGTTTTGTTCCGATATCGTTTGCACTTGGGTAGAGTATAGCTTACAAGTAGTAATGAGAATAACATTATCTACAACATTTTTGGCGTTCATACATTTTTCGCTACCAGAAAACTAGCTTCTTGACTAAAATATTAGCCTTGTGTGAACCGGGCATTACGAGTTATTTCTTTGAAAGAAGCCTTTACATAGGTTGGGCAACGTATATATATTTTTATTTTTTTTGTATTTCCGATTTCTCAGTAAAAGCAACGGTAAATGTCAATAAACTCTATCATGTTAAAAATCTATTGACACGCTAGCATCTATACTTATGTTCTTATTTGTGTCTCCGTCTAAATCTCATGTCGTATTTCCAGAAGGCAGTAGATGGAAAGACTGGCTCCTCGCGTCTTTGCTGCTCGGTGCGGTGGTCGGTGGCTGGGCGGCATTGCGTGCTGGTCGCGCGAGCCGTCACCAAGTTCAGCGCATGCTCCGAGACATGGAACAGCTCCGCAAGGCCGAGATGGCCCTGAATGATATGCAGAAGGAATTGGAGAAAGCTCGTCTGGAACAGGTTAGTTTTAAAGTTTAGTTTTAAATATATATAGTAAAATTACAATGGCAGCAGAGTAAAATACATTTTTCTTCCATAACCTTATGCGTATATCAGGGAAGTCGTTAGCGCCGTATCTGCCGTATTAATTATACCAGGCCCCCACACGTCGAAGGACCCAAAGTGCGTAAACAAAAAATAATAAAAGCTGCCCAATTTGTATTTTATTTTAGTAATCACAAGAGTCAAAAAATATTATTTTACCGCGGAAAGCATGCGTTCTGATACTAAATAATGATCTAATGAATGAAATTTATCTAATGATCTGTATTATTCTATCTTACCAACTAAGTAAAACATTGTGGAACGCAATGAAGAATTTGAATTTAAAGTAATCATAGTTCGATATGATGGCAGAGGGATTTCATGGAAAGTTTTCCAATTTACACGCAAATTATTAGTATTTCATCAAATTTTTTTCCCTTGTGAAAATATTTACCCTTCAAGGGCCCCCACACATATTTTTATACGGGGCCCAGCCAAGACCGGCTAGGCCACTGGCGTATAATAACAAACAAACCAAAAAATAAGTCAAACTGATGCAGGAGTTATGCTCGCACGAACATTTCCGGTCCCTCAGGTACCTGAAATGGAAAGTAAATTCTATAAATAAATAATGAATCAACTAGCTATTGCCCGTGACTTCGTCCGCGTAGAATATTATTCCTGTTTCATCCCATCCTATCACCTATATCAACCCATACGTACTGCCCATACTGCCTGTACACCAAATTTTATCAAAATCCGTTAAGTAGTTTCAGCGTGATTGATGAACAAACAATCGAACAAAGAAACTTTGACATCTATAATATTATTATAATATTAGATAGTTTAAAAAAATAAAATAGAAAGACGAACTTCCTCATGTCGAGGGTCCATAGTCCAGTAGCAGTGTACGCACGTCAATGCGTGATAATAAAAAGTAATTCAGTCGCTTGCTTAGTAAGTAGTCGTATCAGTTTGAGTAGTATTAAAGGAAATAGAAGTCCGAATTGTTTAGTCACGTATTCACAATCTGAATCATCTTGAGGAAAATGTTGTGATATTAACTAGATTTGACTAAGTAAATATTTAAGCACAATCAAATGAATTAAAACAGCAAAAAAAATAGATAATGTACTAATAGGTAATTATATTTTGAAAAAGTACTTCATTTCTTAAAAATGTGTTGGTTGTCGGAATATGGGTCACGCGAACTACACCTCTGTACCACTATTTGTCATCTTAATTGATGAAAAGTTGCTTCTGTAGATACCTACTTAAACTTATGTACTTCTACTTCTGTAGATCCCATCAATTTTGAGATGTGAGCTCATTTGGTACAATTCAATAAATAAATCCTGAGGGTATAAAACAACAGATTTGAAGTAAATAGTAAAAAAGTAAGCTAATAATAATTTGTAGTTAAAAACGATAAGAAATGTTTTATTACTATTATACTCTTGTCCATTTTGGACATGCATTAAGTAGTACAAAAACACTTCAATTGCAAAATTTCCATATAAATAACGTGTGAAAACTATGTTATAGGTCAGAAAAATAGCTAAAGGATACTCTACATGACACAGATCCCCTCCAAATTTTTTTTCCAATTACTCCAGAACAAATCCAAGACAGGCCATTAGTAAATAATGAATAAACTTACGTCTAAAATAAGATACCTAATTGTTTATTTTTGTAACAACAAATCTTATACTATTATATAAAGTGGAAGAGTTTGCTTTTTTGTTTGAACGCGCTAATCTCCATAACTACAAGTCTGATTTGAGTAATTCTTTTTGTGTTGGATAGCGCATTTATCGAGGATGGGTATAGGCTATAAAACATTATGCTACGACCAATAGGAGCTGAGCAGAGCGTGTTCAAATCAGACAGAGACAGTCAGGGCGCCATGTTGCGTTAAGTGTAACAAAATGGCGGCGTTTCTCATATCATACAGCTATTTTAAACAGAGGCTGCATTCTATATCGTCACGTATGCCTTGTATGCGTGAATAAAATAATGTATTCGCACGGTGAACGAGTTTTTAAAGTTGACCTACAGCTTCGAACTTTGGTAAAGTACAGACAAAAGAAACATTTGAAAGTTTGATATGAATTTGAAGCTACTTTTGTCATTTCCAATTTATGACAATATCAAAAATATGTGTTACGGGTCCATAAATAGACGTATCTAGTTCGAATTTTCTGGGTTCTGTTCTTTATTGCCACAAAAGAAAATAGTAATTGTCCGAAGCCAAGATGGACTTAAATTGATACATTTTTCGTTTATTTTGTTAGCTAAAACAATGCTTTCTTATTGCAGGAAAATGTGACGACGGAAAAAAAGAATTTGGAGAAAAAGCTTAGAGAAGCGGGCGATACACCACTTCTGAACTCGGCGTCATCTGACCTTGAAGTAACTCAATTGAAGGCTGAGATCGAGGTAAAGAATTTATAACTTAATAAGATTTTAGTTCACAAAAGGTTCTCAGCTATTTAACTTGGAGCAGCCAATCGGCGCGCAGAACCTCATAAAAGCGCCTATCGCGTTAACGTACAACAAATTCGCACTAGACACGGAAGGTAAGGAAGATGTTCAATGCTGAACAATGATTTGGAGCCCGTTTGGGGACTGAGGTCGCAGTATTTAGTAATGTAGACATAACCCAAATACTGATGCGATGAACTATTTTTTAAAACCGGGGATATACATTCTAGACTTTGGGATACGTAATACCCGAAAATTCTTTGGCCATTTGAGTGGGCGTCAAACACGTGGGCGAATTCACGACCAATCCATTCAGTAGATTTATTCATTGTCATCATCAGCCCGTATTCGTCCACTGCTGGACGTAGGCCTCTCCAATGGCACGCCACTGAGCTCGGTCTTCAGCTCTTCTCATCCAACCACTGCCAGCCATCTTGCGGATATCGTCACTCCACCTAGCTGGAGGGCGCCCTACACTACGTTCGCCTAGACGCGGTCTCCACTGTAGAACACGTTTACCCCAACGGTTATCGGTTCTTCGACAAATGTGACCGGCTCACTGCCACTTCAGATTACTGATCCTTTAGATTTGTTCAAATTAATACAACTTAAGCACTTTTAACCCTGAGAATTAAACCTAAATGTATCCATGAATCTATTTAACTGGTCGAGTACCGTCATTATAGACACAATTATAGAACATTAGGTTGAGGTCACCGGTGACCGCTTGGTGTTTGACAGTTTAAGTACTAGGAAAAAAAGCGAGGTGCTCTTTCCACACACTTAAAAAAAAATTGGAATATCTTGTACATCGAGTAATCACGAGCTCAATTGCCAAACAAATAAATTCGCAGGTGGAGAAACATATTATAAATGTCGAAAACGATTCCTTTTACTTCGTGACGTACCTAATAATAATTTAATGTCAATCTTTTCCTCATAAATTGCCTAGCAAATGAGAAAAGCTAAGTAAAATCAATAGGATTGTGTGCTATAACACTAATGATATTTTAATATAATTTGACCAGTTCATTTTTGACTGAAACGATACCTAAATTGTCAGGAATAGGTGATACGGAGCCAAGAACGATAGTGCTCGGTGAATGAATAATGCTAGCCCCCCTTAAAAACACGAATTGTAATCTTAATAAGTACCTTTGTTTATTATTATTCAAAGAAGGCGTGATCTGTATTATATGTGAAAAGAAAAAAGCAAGAATTTTACCTTAAAAGTTACATCAAAAATTTCGTGTCGACGGTTATTGAAGGTCGAATCACAAAAAAATGAATCGTGGCAAATTTGAGACAATAATTTTCCTTTTAATGTGCGCTTAAACATTTTTAAGATTCGGATTAAAAGTAAGAAGTATGAAAGAAGTACCAAATGAAATATTGCATCCTGAAGTGAATCCTAAATGGTCTAGCTAAAGTTAAAAGAAATAACGTAATTCTTAACTGACACTTTCTTTAAACTTAAAACATGGCGGGTAAGAATCTAGACGTGAAAACTGAATATATAAGTATTTTTAAACGTACCTCAGTGAGTGCACTTCTTTCCAAAAGGCCGGCAATGCAGTTGAAATTCCTCGGGTGTTGGCGAGTTGTAGGAGACCATCGAGCAATTCGTCCTACAAAAAAGAGAAAGGTTGAAGAACACACATTAATAGGCAAATCTCCCTTAAAATATTAATTGAAATTGGATTATCTCTATTGCAAGAATAATGTACAGCAAACTGCTACACATTTTTCACAAAAATCAATTAAATTAAATCACTCCAACTGTGCGCGCGCGCAGCTCGCGAATTTTGATTAAAATAAACCGGATTCCTATATAGCGAGGCTTTTTATAGGTTCTTGTACGGAGAATACACCGACTCGGTGTGTTCCCACGACCACAGTGTGCGTGACGTAAAACAAGGCAGATGTACAAATATATTTTCTGAATATTTGATCGAATTTACAGAAATCGGCAATATACACATAGTTTTACAAAATCTATATATATATAAAAGAAACAACGGCTAAATCTCGATTTGGATGGAAATTGACGGGGAGGTAGATTAGAACCAGGAGACGGACATAGGATCCAATTTTTTTTTTTTTTTTACCGAAAATCACGAACGGGAACGGAAAAAAACGAGATTGCCCGTACGAAGTTGCGGGCTGAAGCTAGTGATGAATAATTTCTGTGCAGTTGTAGCATACTGAAAGGGTTTTAACTAAAGAACTTTATAAAATAAAAGTAAGATCAAAGTAGATTGTAGTTTATTTGATAATTAATTTAGAAGTTGAAAATTTCAGACGTGTGAATGAAATATTAAACTTTGGAAGCTTGTAAGACATTTTTGAAACCATTTGTACCAAACAAAGATGTGTTTAGATTAAGTAGACTTAACAAAAATAATTTTGTACCCTAGACCTACAAACAATCAGAGTCGCGGAGAACCTAACGGGCTACCGGCTCGACGTGCAGGAGAAGGAACGGGGTGGTTTTTAGTCAGTAAGAGTCTGACACTCCCTCCCGCCTTCGATGATTTTCCCCCTTAAAAAAAAGACCTACCACAAAGATGATTTTTGAGTTAAAGGAAAGATTTTGGGATTGTTTTCATTTCTATAAAAAAACATATGTGACCATCCAAAAAATTTAGGATGAATTATTTATGGGTAGAAGGTAGCTAATAACCCCAAAATCCCTGAAAAAATTGTTTCGGTCCATACGCGAACCAATATGTATAATCTAAATGTATTAAATAAAAATGCACCCTAATAAAATCACATTAAAGATAACGAACATAACATCTTTTATCCCCGAAGGGGTAGGCAGAGGTGCACATTACGGCACTTGATGCCAGTGTATATAGTTCGACAAAATTCAAAGAACACCTTTTTAAAGTACAAAAGTATCATGTATCTCTGTCATCTTTCAAGGACTTTGTAGAGAAACAACTACTTGACAGCGTTTTATTGAATATGCGACCAATTTGAGAAGGTATAACCAATTTATGTAGTTGATATGACTCTATTGTCGGAATACTGAAACGCTACTCAATTTTAAGTCGCGCTTAAGTATAGTTCTATCTCTACAAATTCTTTGTAAAATGAACAATATTTGAGCACGACTTAAAATTGAGTAACGTTTCAGTATTCCGGCATATCATACCTACTTAAATTGGTCGCATTTTAGTGCCGATGACGCAATACTCATTGGTGCCATTGGTGGGATGGTGTCCATTGTCTTTTTGGGTCACGAACTTTACTAACTTTTATTAGATGACGAATCATTTGTTCATACAAAAGTTAGTAGCCTCTAGCTAGGTAGTCTATAAGGTCTATATTAGCGAGTGGAAAGCGGTCACCGGTCGAGCCTTCTCATTGGTGCGCTTCGCAACTTTTTTAGATACACGTGCTTTATATTATCACACACAGCTTCGGCACAAGTTATTTTTCCAAAGTTCGCGAACACGTAAACATTGCCGATTTAGAATTTAAGTTCACGGTCGAATTTTAGTATTGTATTTTATGTAAAAATTTCTTTTATAATTAAAGTGAATGAAGATCTGGTATGTATCCAATGTTTTCTTAATTATTCCATTGTTTGTCGTTAAAAGTGACAGTGTGCTTTTTAGATTTCCGATTTTGGATTTGCTAGTTTCCTGAAATTTGGTGTTGATACTTGACTTTCCAAGCTTAAGGTACTTTACAACAAATTAGTGTTACAAAGTTTTAAAGTTCCTTGTAGGTATACATTCTACCTTAATGTACATTTTAAAAGAAATAAAATAAACTTCATCATCCAAGAATTCTTGTACTGAATAATAACACTTGTGCAAAAGTAATTAAGTAACTATTTTTTTAATATTGTTAGTGGTTGTTCCTTGACATTATGTAGGTACTAACACAATAGACATGGATTAGATTGAGATTTACTTTACTCCATGGTTAAGTTCAAAATAATCAAATCAAAGGTGGGACTAACCAACGTCTAACGTCAGTATGAGACTAAAAGTTGGTCCATGGTGCCACATGGTTTAACGACGGTGTAACCATGGATAGTTCAAAATAATCAAATCAAAGGTGGGACTAACCAACGTCTAACGTCAGTATGAGACTAAAAGTTGGTCCATGGTGCCACATGGTTTAACGACGGTGTAACCATGGATTAGTTGTAGCCTCGTTCGTTATATTATATAGCAGAATAAAACAGCCGTTGAAAAAATAAAGCATACGCAGCCTGTTATTAATTTTTACAGCGGTCTGCTGTAAGCGCTACATGCCATCTATTACGTTTTGGCAGAAACTTCTACGTCACCAAATGAAAATGTTAGCAACAGCTTTGAGAAACAAAATAGTTCCGATCTCTTGATAGAGATGTCGTTGTTTTGTACTAATAGTTATTATCGATTTTAACGGTATTGACATAAGGTTGTATATTCATCGGCAACGAATAGCGCAGATCGTTAATTTCGTTGTTTCGTACTAACATTGACTATCGACTTACAGTGTATGACTATAAAATCGTATATTCATTGGCAACTAAAAAGCGCAGTTCGTCGATTTCGTGGAATTTGTTCTGCTATTTTCCGAATTCAGTTCATTCAGCTTAGTTGCTATTTGTTATAATATTATTTATTTTTAATTTGTAAATATTTAACGCACTCGCACACTTAGTTGTATTTTAACATTTTATTGCTAACAACTATCTACAATAATTTTTCGTCTTTAATGGCAACCGAGTTTCCAATAATTTTATGTTAAAAATGTATTAATAATTCTACGAACGTTTGTAAACAAGACAACGACTTGTCAAGATTTCAAGTTAACATATACTTATCCGTCATTAATGCAGTGATTTCATTTCATAGGTTTCATTGGATTTCATGCCTCCTTCTCAGTCTTATGCTCTTCAGATTTGTGAGTTACCATATACCTTCTCGGGACATTATTTAGTTTAGTTCATGTTCGTCAACAGTATTGTAAGTTTGGTTTCGGTAAAGTTAACGCGTTAAACCCAGTGTAAGGATGGTATTGTTACTACGAGGTTACTCAGTGTTTGTTACTATAGATTCTGTTTTAAAGTTAATACTTTGGTAGTCCGGATTAGCTAGTCGAAGATTATCGTGAGATAAAGTTTGGAATAAGCGATTTTTGTTATATAAGACTGTAGGTTCTAACTTCGATGATTATTTTTGTCGGGCTTAAAGTTCCAATTCAGAAGGAAATAGGGGAAATCACAAACAGTGTGATGATGATCATTATATTAGCCATAGACGTCATGTCATGACTGCTACATATAACTTTACCAATGATTTCCAGACAGAGGGTAAACAGTTCTATATTTTGTGTTTTTTAAGATGTTACGTGCTGAGCTTCGTCGGGCTGAAGGTGAATTGGAAGACAGGTGCTGGGCGCCTCCTCCTGGTCTCCAGCAGTGGCTGCAGTTGACACATGAGGTCGAGAACAGAGCCTACCTCCGCAAGAAGCAGCAAGCAGACTTACAGTTGCAGCAAGCGAGAGAAGCGGTAAGCCAACGTTTCCACAGGCGCTACTTGGCGCCTATCCGTCTAGGCAGTCGACTACGAACGTTCTAGAATGTTTGCATATTTTTATACGGAAAATGTTGATGGAATATTAATTCATTCAATTTTTAAAATAGAACCAACTCAGTGCGGTCGCTAGTCTCTAGATGTTAAGCAAGCCGAGTGTCAGTATAGATAATAATAAATACAAAATTCTAATTGGACTGACAATTTTGTGAAAGGTTGTTCAAAGAGAACTTTTTAAATACCTTATATTAAGTTTATTTTGTTGTTTCTTCATAGTGTAATCTTACTAATATTATAAATCGGAAAGTGAGTTTGTTTGTTTGTTTGTTCGTTTCGATTTTACGCCGTAACTACTAAACCGATTGCTTTGAATTTTTGCAGACGTAAAGTTAAAAGTCCGGATTAAATAATAGGGTACTTTTTAACCCGGAAAAATTTGATATTCCCGAGGGAAAACAAAAGTATTGGTGTAGATGGCGCTGTGTGTATTGGTATATGTCACATAGGCTACTTTTTATCCTTTTATGACGCGAGCGGAGCCGCGGGTAAATGCTAGTCAGTTATAAAATGACAAAGTTCTAACCTGTGAAGTGTCGGAACGCTGATCAACGCGAGACAATGAGTTTTCTATTGTGTCTCATATATCGACAGACAAGAGGTTATAAAACTATGTTGCCATAGTTGATACCACACAGTGATTCCACGGCCTCACAGATGACCGATGTGAAACAACGCTTGCGTTGTGTTTCGTCGCGTGAGTGAGGTTACCAGAGACCCAATTACCCCTCCCCCCCTTTCCTAATCCCTGAATCCCTAACATCCTCAAATTCCTAATCCCAAAAGGCCAGTAACGCACTTGTAACGCTTCTGGTGTTCCATGGGCGACGCCGATTGCTTACCATTAGGTAATCCACCATTATGGCTTATTCCATAAATAAGTAGTAACTTTACAGTTTACAAGCTATTCCTGGAAATCAAGCTAATGATAGACTATTTTTATTTACTGTCTAGATTCAGGTATAGAATTTGATACTAACTAGAATACATTTATTGTTTTAGTGTGAAAAATTGCGTAAGAAGAGATCTAGTTTGGTTGGCGCGTTTGTTTCGACGCATGGGAAATCCATTGATGATGTTGACCGGTCTATTGTAGAAGCACGGACTGCACTCAACGAGGTCACCCAAGAATTACAGGTAATTTACATATTATTTTACATAACATCACGCCTTTTATCCCCCAAGGAGTAAGCAGAGGTGCCCATTATAGCACTTATAGAGGTATGTACCGAAACGTTACTCAATTTTAAGTCGTGCTTAAATATCGTGCCATCTCTGTCATTTTACAAAGAATTTGTGGAGACAGAACTATACTTAAGTGCGAATTAAAATTGAGTAGCGTTTGAGTATTCCGACAGTTAATGGTCAACTGTTTTATTATAATTATAAGGTGAATAAAGTAAGTGATGAAAAGTAGGTCGCGGCGTAAGCAATTTGCTTGTACGTGAACCGTACCTACATGCTCCCGAGGGCAAAAAATGGGATGAGCATCCATTACAAACAATATCAAAAGACAAAGGAATATAAAGTAAAATAATAAAGTCTAATAGTTAACAAACCAAAAAAATGTTAATTGACGTTCCTTAGTCGCCTAGTACTTAATTTAAGTCTTCAAAGTGAAACGTTTTCTTCGGAGGTCCTGCTTCGCAGTAAGTGGGCCCCGCTGACGTCGAGTGTATTTCTTGCAGCTCGATCTCCCTTCCGAAGTTTGTAGCGATAATTTTTTCTCGTTTACTTTTAACACTTCCAATTTTATTTTACTTTAGTGTTTTTTTTTATAATTTCAGTAATTTGATTAATTTTTAAACAATAAATAAATAAACAAATGTGTTCCAAATATGGATGCCAACTTTTTTTAGAATATATAGAGTATTATTGATTTTATAGAAGGTAAATTCTAAAAAGAGTACGGACTTACAAAAAAGAGTAGGTACCATTTATTTTATACGACCTTGTCATTTTTAAGTCTTGATTATTGAAGCTAAACTTGTACAACCTAACCTATTAATTAACATGGGGCCCAATAGGGCTGACGCTGATACGGAGCCGTGGAGGATTTAACGGGTTATCGCCTACCGGGACTCTGGCTCGTAGTGCAGGGGTAGGAACTGGGTGCTTTTTAGTCAGTCAGAGTCTGGCACTTCCTTCCGCCTCACCTAGGCGGGAGAAGTCATTCGATGATTTGTTCCCCTCAAAAAAAAAAGCGTTCTGTTTCCCCTATTAAATTGCCAAGGGAAGTGGAAACTATTACGTTTTTACTTCTCCTTTAATATCTTCTGATTTATTTCTTTGCGGGATCTAAGTTATTATTCACGTTTCTGGGAGGCACCGGGCTTGTTGCGGTGTAGTCATGGTTGTATCTACTGTAGCTCCTGGCTACAGGTTTTCGGACGGTGTGGTGGGCTTATCCCATGAAATATATGTATAACACCACAAAACAGCTGATAGTTCATTCATCGCGGATTCATTTCGTTATCAATGTCACGGTCGACCGGCACGTAACGCGTTATGCTCAAGAACTATATAACGCGTAATATGATGATTTTTACGTAACAAACACTATTGGGTACTAGCTACTTCGCGCGGTTTCACTCGCTCTAATCGGCGCCTATTGATTGTAGCGTGTTGTTTTATAGTCTATAGCCTTCTTCGATAAATGGACTATGCAACACAGAAATTATTTTTCAAATTGTACCGGAAGTTACCGAGATGAGCGCGTTTAAACAAACTCTTCGGCTTTATATAATAGTACAAGAGAATAAGATGTCTTGGTGGTCAGTTGGGATATTAAAATTAATATTTTAATAAATAAATAAGACTTATTCGATGTATGGCTATAGATTTAGAGGTGAGTGCTATTTAAAACGCGGCACTAGCTCAGAACAGGAATAGGAACGGGTTTGTTTTTAGTCAGTAAGAGTTTGACACACTCCCTTACGCCTTATCCAGGCCGAGAGAAGTCATTTGACAATATAACAATAACAATTTTGACTGCACGGTTGGTGCGGTGGCTGGGCAACCGGCTGCCGTGCAACGTGTCGCGGGTTCGATTCCCGCACGGGACAACACTTTGTGTGATCCACAAATTGTTGTTTCAGGTCTGGGTGTCATTGTGTATGTGAACTTATATGTTTGTAAACGCACCCACGACACAGGAGAAAATCCTAGTGTGGGGCAACGTTTAAAAAAAAATGACTCCCTCAAAAATTGCTATTATAGTAGTATAATTACTTAAAAAAAATGATATCTTGCACATCATGAATTTTCGTCACAAAAGTCAGGGTCAACCGTTAAACAACTGATTATGCTTAAGAACCGGATAACGCGTAATATGACGATTTTTACGCTAAAATATTTGATGTGTCTTCTCTTCAGTTGGGCTATTAAAACTTGCTATAGAAAAACTCTTATTTCACCGATATACTATTATAATTGTGGACTGAACGTTTGTGTGATGAATAATAATAGCGATAGACTTATTTATGGGGTTAAATAAGAGGTTAGAGACATCAGGTGACATGTGGGTGTATATTGCATTACCACAACTCTGCTTACACCTTCTCGGGGTTCTGAAACTGCAGAGTAACATAACATAACATAACATCATGCCTTTTATCTTCGAAGGGGTAGGCAGGGTTACATTATGGCACTTAATGGCCACTGTACAATGTAACGTCCACTTGTCACTATGTTATGAGTCCCATGTAATAGGGGGTGAGCCTATTGCCAAAAACTACAGAGTAAAACATAGTAATAGTTCTCCTTACATAATTCTTTAGCTCTCAAGGTAGACCTAGTAGCTAAAAAGCCTTGATTGATTTAGGTTCAAATAATTACTAGGTATTTCCGCGCCTACCTTCCTCGATAAATAGGCTATCCAACACAAAAAGAATTGTTTTTATAATAACTATCGTGAGACATACTAAATTAACTAAAATCACGAGTTTCTTCCTCGTGAGCCTCTGAGAAGAACCCCTCTGTGGTTCGAAACTAGTAGAGTTTTTCTCAGTATATTTACGTGAGTAACCCGCGATTTTAATAGTAAAAAGAATTATTCAAATCGGACCAGCAGTTCGTGAGATTGACGCATTCAAACAAACAAACACTCTTCATCTTTATAGAGGTATAATAGTATAAGATGTGGCCGAGGCCTGTGTTCAACAGTAGATATCCTCTGGCTTATGCTTAAGTAAGCTGCTAAATATTTGATATTGTATTTTACAGGAGCGCATGCACAGATGGAAGCAAATCGAGCGTATGTGTGGGTTTAACATAATCAATAACAACGGACTGCAGTACTTGGAGACTGCGCTGTACAGGAGTGCCAACGGCCGGCCTACTGGACGAGGTAAATATATCATTTCTACAGTTATACTTACTAATATTATAGAGCTAGAGTTTAGTTGGGCGAATACGCTCCTTGTTCCTAGCTTGAAACGAATAACTGCACTGGTAAAGTCCTGACCTGGTGACAATGGACCTTGGATGTGTAACCTTTCAAACAAAGGAAGAATTTTAAAAATCGGTCCACAAACGACGGACGGAAGAAGCCGGTAAACGAGCAGATGGATCACCTAATGGTAAGCAATCGGCATCGCCCATGGACACCTAGAACACCATAGGCGATACAAAGCATTTTGGGGATTAGGAGTTTGAGGATCGTTGGGTATTCAGGAATTAGGGAGATTGGGGAATGGGAGGGTAATTGGGCTCCCGGTAACCTCACTCACACGACGAAACACAACGCAAGTGTTGCTTCACGTCGGTTTTCTGTGAGGCCGTGGTATCACTCCGGTCGAGCCGGCCCATTCGTGCCGAAGCATGGCTCTCTCATACATAAAAAGAAAATAATAATTCGAACATAATACCTCCTTTTTTGAAGTCGGTAAAAAGTACTGGTGAGTTTATATGTCTCCACAAAATTATACATACTTTTTTGCCAAAAATGTACGCAATAAAAAATAAAAATAGCCTTTATTCTACTACAATATCACATGCATTAAAATCAATATTATTGTTTCATTAAATTATTACGTTACATTTCGATTAATATATCATTTCAAATTAACTCAATAAAATCAAATAAATTCCCAATAAATGTACTAATTACGATTAGAAATTGAATCGTTATAACTTTAGTTTGGTTCATTGTTTGTGGAAGTCGCCTAAATGGCGTAGACATTCCTCAAATTTTCTCCATTTAACTCTGTCTCTTGCTTCTCATCTCCATGTAGTCCCACAAATGTTAACAAAAATATCAATAAATTTACGTAATAGTATTTATAAAGTAAAAAACTACTAAACCCTAGTTTCTCCGCCTTATTGTCATTTCTTAGGAAACACAAATTAATAAAACATCATATTTTTCAATATCTTATTCATAAATTCTTCTTCATCTTCTAGGTCGCATCAGCAGTTCTCAAGATGACCTGAGCATCGGTGATGATGCGTCAATATGTGGCTCAGGTAAGAACTACGATGAAATGTCCCTATTCCACGAACACATCGAGTGAACCCGACAAACACTAGTAGTTGCATTCATATTGTTTGATTAAACAACTTTTTTCCCATTTATTCAAACAATTTTGACCTCTATTGCTTAAATTTAAAAGGCAAGTTATCTCGTTGGTGTTACGGTTTGCCGTATGTATGCTTGTTTAGAGCTCAAATTTGCTTGAATAATGAATTATGGATGAAAGTAAGGATTTTTTGTCCTGGCAGAACTAAGTAGGCCCTTTATCAGAGTTTTTACTGATCAGGTGAAATTGAATTAAGAAGTTTCTGTAAGGTAATCGACTTCTATATTATTTTAGGAACTCCTTTTTTATAGTAGTATATTTTTAATTGCTCTGGGTTGCAAACGTATTAAAATATTATTAGTCTTAGTCGATTTTCAGGAGAACAACACTATGAATGCATCTGTTTTAAATTTTGTTTCTTTTGTATCGTTGGATTTTCAAAATAGCTGGTAGTTAAAACAATCATTTAGATGAACAATGGGTTATGTCATCATAAAATTGAAGTTTATTTTGTTAATTAAACGATAGGATCAACAGAAAAAAGTAGATTTTTCGTTCACAAGGGAGCGCCATTGATAAGTAAAATTTTTTTGGATGGCTTGTTATTTTGACATTAGTTAATAGTTGATGATCTTACACAACTATAGCGCCTTTAAGGTCTTTAAAACTACATTAACAAAATCTATAAAGTTTTAAAATAGACGTTTTCGTTAGTCATATTTTTTGTTATGCATTTAACAGTGAAAGCATTTGCAAAAATGTTTATATTGTAAAGATAAATGTTTCTTTAAACTGAATCTCAAATGAGCTTCGATCTTGTAATTCAATAATCTACTCTGTACATGTCATGTTAGTTTGCAAGACATTTTTCGAAAAACATTACATTTGTCGATTGATACAATCAATCGACTAAAAACTCGACTAACGAGTATTCAATTAGCATGTTCTCAAAAATGTCATGCAATCCATCTTAAATGCACAGATTATAAACGCTTTATGAAATAATTATTGTAGGCAAGTAAATTCAGGTTCTAAAACTAAACAATTTATGTGTTCTAAAAAGTAATAAAAACGTAATAGTAACGTATCTCGAAAGAAGGATATTATTATATAAAACTTTATTTTTAGCCTTGAAGGCTAAGGTCCAATCAAATGTACAAATGAACGACCAATCGCTTCCATCAGAAATTATTTGTGATCTGTTGACCAATCACAGAGTTTGTAAGGTTTTACGAAACATTTAAACGGCCAATCAAAAGTTCTGAATTCAATGTGTATCTATGAACTGTAGGACAGAATCTTCTTAATTTCTATTCTATTCGTAGTTACAAAAGACGAAACGGAAGTGCCTTGACTTGTCCTTCTCTCACATTACCTTGCTAGAAAAAGATAGCAATAGCCTCATGTTTATCCGTTTGCAGCCAATTATATAGATAGTAGTTCATATTTTAAAAGCGGCTGTTACTTCAGAGCCATGTTTAAATAGTCAAAATAATATTTATTCGTCGGCTTTAACGGCAGCCATCTTTAATTTATTTTTGCTTCTTTTTTTGTTTTTGAAGCATTTATTTTATTAAATAAATAATCTTCCATATCTTTTAAATTACGTAATTCAAATCTAATGTAGACAAGGTTTAATTTGGATTGTTAATGAATATATTATTAACCATTATTATTAGTAAAAAATTCATTATAACCTATAAATGTTACTAAATTTTGAGCTTGTGCTGTTTTTAAATGTCTATCTAAATATTTTTTAACTAATGTTCCAATTTTGAATCGATGTGATAATTAACTAGTAAAACTTGTCACAAGCCTCGCTTTGCTTGTAAAGTGATAAAAAGTTACCCTTTAAATTAAAGCAAAAATAACCTGTTTAATTTGTGCTCAAATTACTTTAGGCGGAATCTAGTTAGTGTTGTACTTAAAAACGATTAATGTATCGATATGGATATTTTTAGTCGATTTTATATGTCATAAATATAATATTTTTGTAACTTACTTAAATTAATCATTATGTTATCTAATATTATTTTATTTATAAACTTACATTGAGCATCGATTACTCCCATCGAATGGTTTACTGTAGACAGTTTGGTTAGTTTCCAAAACATTTTTCATATTAACATTTTTTTTTTATAATAATCATAGTAAATAGTAACTAGTACAATCTTCCATCGAGTTTATACGGTTAATCGATATACAATCGAATTGTTAATCGAGTTCCTGATGTAGATCTTAAATATATAACGGTGACATTAATGATAAGTTTGAAAAACATTGTTATTTATTATTATTAGCTTCTAAGTAACAATTTTATGTATGTATTTTGATTAAATAAATTGTATTTTGAGAAATTTCGTTGGTCACAATCGGTAGGAAGCTTTCAGGCTAAAGATATAATGTACAGTGGCCAGCAGATCAACCTACTGTCAAATTTGTTCATTGGATTTTCGACTTGATTAATTAAAAGTTGAGAATGTAATAGATAAATTTGATATAAAATGATAGGTAGATGACCTGTTGGCCACCGCACATAAATTATTTACGGTGTTCTCAAGTTTCCCAATTAAGCAAAGCATGTATGAAGTAATAGATGTATTTGTTGTACATAATATTATACTGTCGGTGTGGGTTTTCTTTCGCTCTTCTATCCCTGTGCATGTTGTAAACTAATATCATACGATTACATGGTTATTTAGTAAGCTTTAAGCTATTATTCTATGCACGCAAGTTTAAATGACGCTAAATAATAATAAAATATAACGCATATAATATTAAAAAAGGTTTCGATTACATTAGGCATAATTAGATATTGTTCTTAAATTAGTCATTGGCTTTATTTTAATACTGCTTGTAAATACCCCAGCTTGAAATGTTTTGTAGATTGTTTAGTCGATTTTGAACAAATGACATGATACTCTATGCACGTTTGAAAGCTTTTGACGATTGTGATTTTGTTTTATTTTGCCGCCAAACCCTTCCCGGCTTCCATCAGTGTTGCAAGGATTTTCCAGTATAGACTATATTAGTTATGCTTTATCAGTGTTTTTATGGCAACATTTAGATTGTTTGGCACTTGCAGGTAAGACATTGTTGAATTTACGCTTTGTTATGTAGAATTACTTCGTTATATTATTTCATACATGCTTTGGAGTTGATTGAGCTTTATAACATCATATATATATAAATGAATAGTTTTAACAAAGATGGCGTCTGGGGAAACATTTGCTTGGTTTATTTGTTTTGATGTTTATTGTTGTTTAATTGTATTGTTGCTTACAGTTGCTGATAACTTCGTATGGCGGGAAGATTCCTCGGGCAGCGAAGCTGATGCTCCACACTACCCGCTAGACCTGAGACTTGCCGAGGCTCGGTACGTTATTTTTAAAGATGCTTACGCCTGGAAGGTCTTTGCTTATCTTTCGAGAAGAATTGACTAAAACATACGCAAGAATCAGTTCAATGTTGCTTTTTTTATTTTTCAAACTACACTACATTTTTAATGTTTGCGATGTTGTTTTTTTTTCTACTTATATGACTGTTATATTGCAGCATAATTACTTATTTAAAAAAAATCAAGATAATTTAAATATGTAGTTGTTTTAAAGATTTGCAATGAAAACTAGTACTTAGTTCTTCTTATCGATAAATGGATTTCCCACCACTAAAATTATACTTTGTATTGCAGATTACAATTAGAAGAGCGCTTAGCGCAAGAAGCTCGCGAGCGCAGACAGGACGAGCGCATAGAACGGCGCGCGGAAGAGAAGCGAGCCGCTCTCGAGGACTTTAGAGCGAGGACCTCTTACAACGACCTGCGGAAGACTCCCACTGATGACAGGAATAAGGAGCAGGTGCAGTTCATATTGGGAGGGGATAAGTAAGTATTTATTAAATTATTGTTGCATAAATATTTAGGAAGTTTTCTTAGGTAAGCAAGTCTAGATGATAATTACGTCATAGGTAGTTTTTTTTCCAAAATTAGTTTCGTTTTCAAGCATAGACGAAACTCGAGGATTTCCGCAAATATAAACGCAATATACGTTTAGGCACTCGCACTCTTAGTTATCTCGAATATTTTATTGGATCCGGTGCTCGGATTGACTTGACAACTGAAAACTGTAGAGTAGTCGTACTAACTATAACCTTTCGTTTACCAAAATATGTACCTAAGCGAAACGAATTGTGTACTTAATGTCGGCACGGTTAGCGCAGGAGCTGGGCAACTGGCTACCGCGCAACGTGTCGTGGGTTCAAATCCCGCACGGAACAACTCTTTGTGTGATGCACAGATTGTTGTTCTGTCTAGGTGTAAACACAGGAGAAAATCCTAGTGTGGGGCAACGATTTAAAAAAATATATCTTTCGCGGCTCATATCCACTCAAGGTTAAACTACATAATCCATTTTTTCAGTGTAAACTGGTCAGGCGAGCCAGAAACACCGCGCATTGCGGAGCTCACTCGCGCAGTGGCATCGGCATCCCAGCCGCAGCTCCGTGCCTCGGTCCGCGGGGCTCCGCTGCCGCCCCCGCGCCGCGTCCTGTCCTCTGTCGCAGCCCCCATCGTACGCTCCCGTAGTACTGATGTAGTACCACTGTCTGATGACCCTAGACCTCCACCTAGGAATGCCTTCCCGAGGCCGAAGACGCTTGCTGAAGGTTAGTTATATGTCTAGTTTTTATATGGTATGGATTACCTCAATTACGCAACGGTCATGTTCTAATGATCATCCATTCGCTTCCAGACGCCCCAACGCCTTCAAGCAACACGCCACCAGAAGAAGAATCAACAGACTCTTCACTGATGGACGACGAAGGTATTCCCAAACCTCGTAAGCGTCGCATCCACCTCCCCTTCGGCAAGAAAGCCAAAACACCGGCGTGACGTCACCACCAAGTAACCCGGTGACATTTGACAAGCCATCACTGATATGGCGAAGCGTGTTTGGTAACAAAACTGCCATTTTACCTGTCCAGGTGATACTAGGATAATGCGAATGAATAATGAGGTTTCTTGCTCGTTCTACTCCTTAAGAAGGATCGAATAAGCTTCACTAAAGGACCGAAGACGTATTTTTCTTTGAGTTTCAAAAGTGCCTTTTCGAATAAGTGATTTATACCTAAGTTCCTCAAATCTTGTAAACGTTTTTGTTATTTTTCTTTAGTTCATCTGAACAGGTAATTTGGTAGGTCTTTCATATAAATTTTAATATCTGTTAATAATTTAATATCTTTTGTAAAGTACAAAATATGAAGGTTACTCAGTGGTCAAACATGAGATATATGTTTGACAGTTTATTATAAAAATTAAATGCATTAGTTAGTAAAGAAACCAATTGACTCCTTAATGTCTATGTAGAGATATCCTCATTTTACATCTTTTTTTAATTTTAACTTATCTGCCCGCCCGATGTTTACAAACTTTCCTATTTTGTACTTAAAAATATTTGGCAATAAATTATTCGTTCCCAAGAAAGTAGTTTTTAATAGAATAATAATAAATTTCGCGGCCTAATGCAGAAACTATCGTTTCTTAGTAAAGAAGTCAATTGATACACCAAGGGAATTTGGTAGAGGCCAGTGATTTATAAGATAATTATCTCATTGAGATATTGTAGAAACTATAAGACCTTTTACTTAGGTCGTTTAGTAACTTTTTAAGTCTTGATTCAAATCTTTTAAGGCCAGTTTTACAGTCTCTAAAAATATTTAGTAGTAGGTTCATTAACTGTCTTAAATAAGAAATTGAATGTAGTGCAGTAGTTTAGTTGCATTGATAGTAGCCGATTATGAAAAACCATTAATTTTTTATAGAATTATTGATACTTTCTATAAGATGGTATCTAAAATAGTTATTAATACTTTAGACACCACTGCTCAATATTCTGGCATACTGATTCATAATATGCCAGTTAAATATATCAACAACGAGTCGACGCTCACGGACTCTTCGTACGGCCTAAAATTTTTTTTCTTACTTTTTATATTGGACTTCCATTTCAACGCTAAAATTAGCCAAATCGGTTCAGCAGTTCTTGAGTTTTAGCGGGACTAACGGAAATTCATTTTTATTTATATATATTTATTACAAGGGACTGTAAAACTAGCCTCTAACTCACAGCGACCGTATAACATAATTAGCTATTGAATTAATTATTATTAATGAATAGTTCGCGCTTCGTCTCAGTTGTGCATAAATCTTGGTTGTAATTTGCCTGAGTGACATTTGATTTTCCCCCCAAAAAATAGATTTCTTGCACGTTTGTTAGTCTTAACTACACGTTTTGTAGTATTGTTTCCTACTTTGTATTATATTTATGTACTTAAAATCACTTTTTGCAATACGTTTTTTTATATTTCTCTGTAAATGGTTTTGCGAGGCTGTATATACTTTTTATCTCAAATCAAATGTGTATTGACAATACAGTTGTTTAAAATATGATTATAATTTTATACATAATAGTTTTCGATAGGTACTATACGTTTCTTGTTACAATAGTAAACAATATATCCTATATATTCTTTTATATATATTTTGCTACGCGAAATCGGTTTTTATGGCTATAAGAATACGTTATGATTTGATAATTTGCAGGTATTTCCTCAGGAATTCTACATAAACACGATATATAAAAATATAACCAATATTACTACAATACAATTAAAAAGTTAGAGTTAGAAAATGAAAATTGAAATTGCCATTCAAGTATGAACGGTTTTTATGTTCGATAGCTCACACAGGCTGTATTTATTATCACACCATTAGTACATGGTTACTTAGAACACATAACATCACGCCTTTTATCCTCGAAGCGGTAGGCAGAGGTGCCCATTATACCACTGTACAATGTAACACCCACTGTTCACTATATATGTTATGAGTCCCATGTAATAGGGGGTGAGCCTATTGCCATATACCGGGCACAGTTCCAGACTCCATGCTACTACTGAGTTTTTAACTGAAACTGGTTACTTAGAGCTAATTAAAAAAAAACTAGAAATGGGGTTTTATTGATGGTCAGATGTTTTTGTCATCATCACTATTAACCTAGACGTATTTCCTATCTCATCATCATCTTTATCAAAAGCCGAAAGACGTCCACTGCTAGACAAAGGCCTCCCCCTTAGTCTTCATTTAATTATTATGGTTGTGCAATATTTGAATTCAGAAACATACTTTTATAGATTCTAAATACAGCCCTGTGTAAAAAAAATACACTTGCATGAAAGACATTTTGTATGTTTAGATGTCTAGGCCAATAAGTTGTTTTATTATTTATTTTTAAATATTTTTTTATTGTATAAAGACATTTTAACGAATATTTTGTCCGTTTTTGGAATGTTGTCTTGTGAGAACCAGTTCTCCGAAAAATCTCCAATTTTGATTTTATATTTATATGTTAGAGAGGTCGGGCTGGGAACCCTATTTTTGTGCAAATTTAAATTAGTTAGTAATATGTTTTTAATAAATCGCCGAATAATGTATTTTCACTTTATTTTTATGTATTATCATTTTTATTTATGACTGTCTTTGCTTTTTAATCCTGATATTAGATTTCAATGTAAAATATTTAAATTATAGTGAATTATTTTAATTTCTTGAAATTTAGTTAATGCTACTTTGATTACTTGTAAACTAAACATGTTCCCATATTGTTTTGTCTTGAAATTCGCCGGAGTGTCGACTAGATATGAGCGCAGGTATGTTGTGATTATTGTAAAGTTTACGGTATTTCAGAAAACGCCCAATATTATACAATTAATACACTACTAGTATTTTATCGTAAAAATAACAAAAAAATTGTGCTGTATTCTTACAACTTTCAAGTGTGTTAAAATAAATGCAACAATTATGAGTTATTCTGCTTAATATCATTTATTAATTTACGTTTTCTGAAATACCGTGTTTGTAAATCATTTGCTAGTATAATTACATAACTAATCGCAGTATAAGTTACTATTAACACGAGTTTACCATATCGCATCATTCCCTTTTTTTCGTAGATGATAGCGATATTATCGACCTTTAGCTGTACGTGTAGAATTATTTGTAAGGCAATATGGTGCTAAATGAACATTCTCAGACTGAACACCGCGCATGGCTCAAATTTTTTGTATGAATTTTATTATTCTGCTCGTTTCTATGTGGTTTTGTACTAAATTGTGACGTAATGTTGCGTTTAGCTCCTGCCGTTAGTGAAATATATCTAATGTTATCTGGCGTTACAAATGAGTTCATAATCTAAAGTTCTAATACAAATTCATCAGTTGGCTCAAATTGTCTAACGCCAATGACAGTCAATGAAATCAGTATCATAAATAGTTCAAGTTATATAATGACGCTATACGTAATAATGTATTATAATGTCCCAGTCGTGTCTACACCGTGAAACATTAAGAAATTCGTACTTAATGAAATTAATAGTGTAATGCAGAAGTTGAGTACAAAATTGTTTGACAAGTGGTAACCAGCAAAGCCTACAAGGTACACTTGTATTATGTTTATTTTAACTTGGATTTTAGATATATTTTAATTAGTTAATTATTGCGATTTATTTTATGGCACCTTATCCTGTGAGTAAGCAATAATCGACATAACAATTAGCCAATCAACACGAACCAATGAGCCTACTATTGTAGGTCCCTATTTACCACGTTCGATGCCATAAAATAGATCAGATTTTCACGAAGTGTATATTTTGTAGACCCCAGATCTGATCGCGTTGTAAAGACAAATCGTGATAAATAAATTGTTACAATCATTGAAAGTTAATAAATTGATATTACAAAAGCTGTGTTTTAATTTATAACTAAGAATCCTCAAAGGATTAATTATTGGGAAACATCCTACAAGAATGTAAGAGTGGTAAAGAGCCAGAACGTCACTCGATTTTAAATAGTGTATAATTCTTTTGTAGAATGACAGAGTACGATATTTTTTTTTACAAGTACAACTTAAAATTTCTCTTTCAGCATTCGGGCGTTAGTCGTTTCATAGATACTTACTAAGCAGGAGTTCTTATCCCTTCATCATTGGCACCGCAACACTGCTACAACTACAAGACGCCAGAACAGGCCACATTATTTGTATAATTTCTCCAAAACAGCTATGTTGGACCTCCTCGTATTATAATTTTAGTCTCCAAAGCTCTCTAATATTATTCATACCTCGAAGGGTTCGTATTGATAATTACAAATGGGGCCAACTTTTCCCAGATTTACAGGGGTTTTTTTGGCTAGGACCTCTAGTTTTAGAGTTATTGCAATATTTTCAGACTATGATGACCGAAATGAATTTTATTATAAATATTAGTAGGCATACCTATATACGATGTTTGTGAGGTCTTACCATATCCTGTAATTAATGTCTTTCAGGGGTGCTACCCAAGTGCACCCCTACCTACTCTTGGATGATGTTATTTGATACCCTACCCAGTGCTCCTTAGACTACCGCAATAGTTGAATTTCGTTGTAGAAATTTATGTAATAAGCCTTGGTCATTTTGCAAGATTTCAGTCAATTTCAGTGTTGCCATCATAATAATTTGCAAACTACCACTTTGTCAAAGTCAAAGCATTTATTTCAATTAAACAATAATTTGGTACTTTTGAAACGTCAACAAATACAAAATAAATAATAGTCTGTCAGTCAGTCCGTCAGTGAAGCTAGGTGAAGCTAGGTGCTCATTCCAAAATGTAGATTCGATGGAGAAGAACGAGCAAGAAACTCCATTCGTTACTCTTTTTAAAAAAAGTATGTTCTACAATGTCTCTGATACATTTCAATTTGATTTGATTGCAATAGTCTAATCTCATTGTCTATATTTTTTATCAATATTTGTATATGCTCGAGCTTGTATTAGTTTATTACATAGCTTTGACTGAGTGAGGATCAAGGGTTAAGAAAAAAAATACACCAAATATTTTAATTACGAAATTTATTTAAAAATGTTACGTGTACAAATACCCTATAGCTGGTGTACGCGATGCGAGCAATACGTTATATCATTATAAAAAGAACACTGCTCCTCAATAGCCTTACAATCAAAATGAAGTTATAAGTAACAACATAACAATTACGCCTACAACATAACCTCTACCGGTCATAACATAACAATTTGCATTGAAGTTCCAAGTATTTACGATAATGACGCATTATAAAATACAAAATAACATTATTTAATATTAATTACGGTCACATAGACCGTTACATCAAACATGTTAACAGACTGTTAACTACATCACAAGTCGTATTAACCTAGTTATCGTGCCGTAAGCACCAACCCGATTTACATTTATCAAAAATAATGAACAAGGCGGTTATTTAAAATGGCTTTACACTTCGAAGCGGAGACAAGTGTTACATAAATTGAGCGCTATAAATACGCCGTTTAAAGTTGGTTTTTGCACTTTCCCAGTCTGCCAGATACATATTAAAATAATAAAAGCGCACAACGATGCTCACGTCACCGTTTCGAAGACTGCATTGTGTAGCATTCCTTACATTTTGATGTGTTTTGACACGAAATAGGAATGTGGAGGAGACGGCTTGCGAGGTTACTTAGTAAAACTCTCTCACGTTCTAATAAAAAGCATCCTATACATATCAGTCACTGCATTAAATTTAGTGCATGGCGAGGTCGGTGGTGACAATATTTCCTTACGTTCACAGCAGTATAATCTTCATAGACAAAGCAGTACAACATCAAAAATACAGGACAATTATATCAATTTCATTTATGTATCGACGAGTTAGAATCTGGTATCTAAACGTTGCGCGTACGTATACGACATTGATTATGAAGGTCTATTTAATACAATTTACCTTAGAACTGATTAAAGAACATTGCCGTCCACTACAAAGAACCGAATGAATAAAATAAGTTTGACAACGAATTCATTCTGTGTTCTTACGAGAACTAAGTAACGAGTTGAATGTAGTGAATGACAAGTAGATATTCAGCACCAAACATACGTTTCGTATGCACAGACCTCGACAGTTAGATAAGAGTGGCGCAGTAGTGCAGCCGGCTGCCCGCGCACTATTGTTGCTTGCACTCGGCGGGGTTGTCCTGCGCGCCCTTGATGGGCTTCTTGCCTCGTCTCCGTGGCGCCGGCTCCTCGTCTTCACTCTCTTCCGTGGAGCATTCCTCCTCCTCCTGACAACGCCAATACAACGTCAACACATATTACTAAACACCGACCTCGGCGCGACTCGTTACCTTACATTACAGTCAACGTGAATTCTGCAACCATCTGCACTCGACAAACTTGCACAATTCGCATGCAAATAATAATATAAGGATAAAATAAATAAAACACTCGGGTAAAAAGCATACAATTTTAATGTCATCATTACGACATCATGCCAAAAACATAAGCCATTACCGATATATAAAAACTACCTGACGAGCTGCTATACATTGACATTATATTATGCTAACTTCAATAGAAGGTTACATAAATAAAAAATATACATCTATTATCCGACCTAACTATTGTCAAATCATTATTAAAATACATATATTATTATCATATCGGATATAGATCACAGTTGGCGATGTTCAAGTGATGATGTAAAAATGCATTTTGGCACTAAAAAGAGATTCAGCGAATTCAATTCCTGGGCTAACTGCCGTAGCGGCAGTACGCACGGAGCGAAGGATCTACTAGCGTCTCAATGGAATGACGGTACTTCAATTTCAATCAATAGGAAACATTAAAATATAGCCTTAGAGAATAGTAATATCACATGAAATTTCAAAGTACTCAAACGAATATGTAAAATTCGTAAACAAAAATACACACTATAATTACTGTATAATAAATAAAAACGAGTAATGTATAAACTAAACTAGAAATGCAAAATAGTTGTCGTAACAGACATCTAACAAGTTAACATGCATTATAACATCGATAATGAAGGCACCTCACACTTCTCGCATCAAGACTACGGGAGCCCCTTGCCAGCCTTATACAAAAATCTACTCTAAAACATATTTATCTGGGCAGGGATAAACCATGCATAGAACGGACATGTGGATCTGCGAGAAGTTTATCTTTACTAAATATTCTAGCGTACAAATACTACCGATTTAAAGGACAATAACCCGACGCGTTGCAGGAGTATTTATTATCACGTTTCGCTTGGCGAATCGATTTTTGGTTCAATTTAAAAGAGATATGGGCTGATATGGTCGCGATAAAGACTAAAGCACGCAGAGCTCGTGCGTGAGCACGAGCCGCTAGATGCCCACGCCAACGCCGGGGAGTTGGGCGTGGGCACGTAGCGAGCTGCCAACTGACGCTATATATAACGCTAGGGGCGGTCGGACAACGTCTTGCATCAATCCTCCGCGTCGGACACTTCCTCCGTCCCAGAGTCTTCGTCAAAGTACGAATCCTCCTGAAACCAAATATACCGCTTTTGTTTGTGCTGCCACCAGCCAACACCCACCAGACGTAGATACTGTATACTCTGTTACCCGTGGAAGATTTATGCAGACGCATTACCGTACGGCGTACACTACACGAGCGGAGCGGGGTTACAATACATACTGTACCTTCGTCTGATTGCGGGGAGTGGGGGGAGGCAAACTCAATGTTTAGCACAACCGCTGCTAAACTAGCTAAGCAAGCATAATCAAAAATTTCTACCATGCAAGTAGGTTCAAACACCTCGTGGAAATGCTAGATGGCTGTAGAATTCACTGTTTTTGAAGTTATGCAGATAAGCGCGTTCAATTTATACGAGTGTGCTCATCATCGCAATCATCTCGTTGCGACGAATGTTCAATCAGAAATACGATTTCGTTATAAATAGTGCCTTTTTATACACTTAAAGAAGGTGGAGTTAGTTCAGCATTAATTAGTAAATTCAGATTTCTGATTGAACAGTTAACGTCTTTATAGAGAAAATAAAACAACTATATGGGCTATTATTAGCATATTTCGCGGTACATTGAATACAGAGTTCTGCCTTGGAAGCACAATGCTAGAAATCGAACAGACAAATTTGTTAGTGGCTACTCATTATGTAATTCATTTTATTGTTAGTCATCTATTGGTTACATTCATGCAAAACTCACGTAATCCCTACTTCACAAGGCATTCGATAGTGTATACGCGTTCTAGTGTCGTACTTCCGAGGCAGACTGACAGACATACGTTTAGTGCAAGTAGATGTACTGACCTCTTCCTCATAATCATCATCGTCGTCGTCGTCAAGACCCTCGCCGGTGTAGAGCAGGACGGCGCGCGACACGACACGCTCGCGAATGTAGTGACCGATCTCAAAGTCTGCTGTGAGCAGCGCCTGAAAAGTTTTGATTAACATATTGAAATCACATTTTAGTAAATTTATGGAATAATTAGTGGTCGAAATAAAACTAAAACCACAATAAGACAGTCAAAAATTTACAGATCAAGCAGCCTAAATTATTCTATATCAAATTATAGATTATTTGTTAATTAAAATTCTAATCTCCAAAACTGATTCTAGTCTCCAATCCAATGATTCTAATCTCCAAAACTTACTCATATTCATATTTACCTGAATATCAGAGGCGAGAGTGGAGTTGGGGTCATCAGGCATGGTGGGTGGCGAGAAGAAGTTGAAGAATGAGTCAGCCTGCACCGACTTAGTGACGGTACGCACTGAACCACGGGACTTGTGCTTCTGCTTCTTCTTTATCGTCTTCACTGTTACATTCTTGCCCTTCTTCCAGTTGATCTCACAACCCTGGTGATAAAATAAGGAATATTATTACACAGGACATTTGATATTAAAGGCAACAACTTTATAGGCTCAAAAGAGAGAATGAAAATGAACCATTTTTATTTGGGGAAAACTCAGTGCTAATAAAAAATCATAACTATCAAGCTTGACATAATAGACAAAAGGGGAATTTCAATAAAAAACCTATTTACTGAAAATACATACCTTGCATGAGTAGATCTCGGGACCTTCGAACTCCAGAGGGTTCTCATCATCAGGCTTGCACTTCATTGAATATTCCTTCGTCAAGATGGTGTTTGTGAAGTAATCATTGGGTGCGAAGTGGAATTCCAGCGTGAAACCGATAGGATCCTCGTGCATTTGCACTGAAATATATAAAAAATGTTAGGGTATGTGGAAATGGGCGATGATTTTGAGATTTTTTCATGGATGCCTCAGTTGGTGATGCATGTTAAACAAATCAATCATGATTTATTCTGTGATTGGTGTTGAATGTCATCATAAAATTTCATTTCTAACTTCCTAATAAGCTTGCAAACCTTATTTATACCTTGCATGATAGTCTAAAAAGTGGCATATAAGTGTTAAATATTTACCTTTAATATCCTGCAAACATTTGAGGATAGGTTCGTCATGCTCCTGCATCATCTCACACAGCATAGAAACATTCTTAAATATGGTGTACCAGAAGTCTGGGATGCCCTTAACATTAGGATCCATTGGTGGCCTGAAATATATTCCCTAAGTTAAAACCTTCATCAAGAATCATGAGTGGGAAGAATTATAAGAATAGAGCCTCAGTTGGTGATGCATGTTAAATAAATCTTATCATGATTGTTCAGTAAATGGTGTTGGTATGTCATCATATAAATTATTGATATTGAAGTCATTATTTCCACGGGACAAAGGCGTGAGTTTATGTATTAAGCTTTCCGCCTGTGGGGTCAAAACCATAACAAATAATACTAAACCATCCCTAGGAATCACTCTGGCGATAAGTGAAAACTTTACGAAAATACATTTAGTAGATTTTGACTTTAAGCTTTTTAATAATTTGTAAACGTGTATACTAACTCGGCAGGTTTCTCTTCAGGTTTCTTCTCTTCAGAACCGTCGGTGATGGCAGCGCTCTGCACTGCACGCGCGAGTTCCTCCTCCTCATTCTCATCGCGCCAGGGGTTCAGGCACTCCTCATCAGTAGGCTCGTAGCCACCGTTCACAACCGAAGCACGCTATAGAAAAATAAAAAATACATTATCAAAACGTGCCGTGAAGAATTGAAATTTTCATCAAGTCGAAATAAGTCGCACGTAATTCGTACATATTTTTTTTTCTAACAAACTATTTAGGGGATTTTATCACAGATATGTCAGCCCCATCGTACCCTTTACATTACTTTACGTACTTAACATTAACTCACTTGATTAATTGTTATTTGTGGAGGACCAAAATCAAATACATATTTATTTAAAAACGTATTGTTACGATATTCGCTCAAATTATAAGTAACATCTTACAGTATACGATTTGCTCGAGTTCGTTATACTTGTCCTACGTAAGTACGTGTAATGAAGAAAGAGGTTTATTAGTAGGTGCTAAAGAAAAATTAATATTAGTCTTGAAAATAAAATCCCGCAGTAATGATCAAATATTTTCCACTACATACCTTTTCAAACAGAGGCTTGTACAATTTCTCGTATTTGCACTCAAGCGCATGAACTTCGCTGTAGAACTTAGCCTCGATGTCGACGAACTCTTTCTGCAGAGTGCGCAGAGCACGGATGCGCCTGCGCACGTTTGGTGGCAGAGACGCCATAGCCTCGACGTGGATGCGGTTGGTGATAGCCGCCAGCATCTCGTTGCGGGTAATGCCGCTGTTGAAAAAGAAATAATAACGTTAGTTTTTTATTACCACCTGGATAATACGCACTGCTAAATAAAGACCTTTCACGTAAGGGAACGGATGATAAACTTGTTACTATCCCCCACTTGCCAGGCGACTGGGATGGTAGTTAAGTCACAGATATGCCACTTTTTGTCTGTACAACCGACATTGTTTTAATTTGCAATGTCACCTATTAAAACTACATATTTGAGAACTAAATTAGGCGGCAATGACAAATTTATTGCATTATTCCAAAGTTGTCAATTATTCCGAGAAGCTACGGCATAAACTTGATATTATAGTTACAACACATAAGCAGTACATTCCAATAAACATTGGAAATCCTTGAGTTAGTTGTTTCAGAGAATCGAATAGTACATAGACGTGGAAGAGCGTATAAATTACAAAGCTTCGTTACAGAAGGACGGAATAATAATATAAATTCTGAGAGATACAAGAAAGATAGACGTACATATTAAATTACAAGCCAGCCAGTAATTAATTAATTCTTCGGAAAAGTCTCAAAATATCGCATCGTCGTAATACCAACAAGGCATCACGTATCGGCTTACGTACGTCACAACCTGATTTACATTTTCACGACATAAAAACACCAGACTCCTTCATCCCAGCGTAACGCGTTGATTTACAGTATCGGCCCGATTACTCGGAAATAGCCATGTTGTGCAACAAAATAAACAGGCCTTGTAAACATAGGTGTATTACTTCGTAGTCGTAGCAAACAGGTGGATAAACTATTAGATTTTCAGATAATAGTTGAACTAGAACTAAATCTATATTTTTACTATTATATTTCTTTAGAAATGTCTCTGGACCAAGCAGGCGGACAATAAATAGTTTTTGATCTAAAATAGAGTGGTGTACCTATGTATGA
The DNA here is from genome assembly GCA_038387885.1 of Spodoptera picta. Classification (NCBI taxonomy): domain Eukaryota; kingdom Metazoa; phylum Arthropoda; class Insecta; order Lepidoptera; family Noctuidae; genus Spodoptera; species Spodoptera picta. The sequence continues at coordinate 1,233,625 of JAZHFQ010000308.1, forward strand.
AAAGCAAACATTTTGTTTCTGTCCTATTAGCTATTAACGTTGAGACACATTATTGCAAATATTGTGTTACCAAGAAGAACCAATTAAACTAGTAGTTTGATCATTCAGTCGTCGTGTGATCGTGTCAGGATAAAAATGCTAAGACAAGCATAGAGGCAGTTTAGCGTTTCAAGCTAATAGCTTTTCAGTGTCATTAATATCTTCAACAGAATTATATCAGAAATCAATACACGGCGAATAATGTTAAAGATTTTATTGAAGCTTTGATATGCACGCACCGACTTTCGATAGGTAACCATGTACAATACATATGCCGATGTTTTTTCTACATTAGACATGATTGCACTTTTTGTATGCATAAAAAACGACGTATTTAGCGTTACCAATAGATATTATTTCGCAGAATAAATTCGTGAGGCGGCTACTTCGTGTAAACGGAGAAATTAATTACAGATAGCAAATTAATTCTATGACTGGAGCGTGACAGTTAATTGGAATCAATCTTTGTTTTATGTACGCTTTTTATTTAATAACACCAATATTTCCGCATGATTAAAGATAATTTACTAAGTTGTGTTTTTGTATAAATTGGAAAAATAAATAATTATAGTAGTCTACCATCTCAAACTAACTTTACTCAAATGTTTGGAATACAGGTGAAATAAAAACGGTTATTCTTTCTTATAACCATTATACTGCAACGTCCAGAACCGGAGAGCAGGGAAGAACCAGTTTTTTGCATATTCATGACGCAGTAGATGACATACAATATCCAGTTGGCTTCCTGCGTACACAGTTACGGTCCGAGTTTAAGGTGGGTCGAGCTTCCGTTGTCAGCTCAAAAATCAGTTCGAAGATACATTTCGCGAATTTAAGTCTGGATATTTTTTGGACGAAAATTTTATTTACTCGTTTTAAGACATATTTAATTATTTTTTTAAAGTCTAACGAGCAACAGGTGATACAATTTTGTATTATTTTATTTTAAGGATTTTACGGCATAACTAATACCAGCAAAACGAGTTCAATTGCGCATTTCATATTTAAATGCTTAATTTAGCCAAATTTTAAGACGCCATTCGTGACGACAGACGTGCTAAAGGCGCAATTCGCGCTAGTATGCTTGTACTTAGCCGATTTGACTCTTGGCGATAAAGTACAAAGGGTATTTGACTATTAACAGAGTAATTTACTATCGACAATTAACTCAGATAATGGAAAGCGGTGAATACAGAAGGGGTGCGAAATTGGCAAGCTAATCACATTTCTAAAGCCAAGAAATTATTCCAACAATATGACTTTGAATTGACTGTAACAATAGATTTTTTATGAGTGCCGGTACGTATAGACACAATCAATTCTTATTTTATAAAAGGAAGGCTAATCGATTTTTTTTAAATGAGCGACCGCACTAACTTTTTTGTTTAAAAGTACCTAGACTCTAGTCACCTGCTGAATCATTCGTACTATTATTGGCAAGCATTTTACGTATACTTTTTTAAAATATTAACCAGTCTAAAATCCATTCGAATTTTTGTCTCCGTCAAAATGCACACAAAATACCTAGTCTTGTACATATTTTTTTAAACGTAGAGAAATTGAAACAAATTTATGCAAATAAAACCTTTTGGTTGAATTCCTTCTTTGGTTTCTTAATGCAAAGATATTTTGACAACATGTTTCAAACTTAGATGAATGAATGTCGAATGTAAACGATTATTGGTATTACGTCCGCAGTTCTACCATTGGAGCATCGGGTTTCGTACAACACGCATATAGTAATTTGCTGGATTTTTTACGTTCATAAATTGCATTTACACTTATATTCATGGTTGGCTAAACGTTGCGCACTGTCTGCTTATAAATTCCGTCAGCTAGATACGTTTATTGGTTAAGTAGAGCGTAAAATGACTCATTCGTTCATTGACCCGTAATCTCATCTTGACGACTGGCGCGTTTTTGTAGATGCTCTTATGCAGCAGACTCAAGTCTTTAGATGTATATTTAAAATATCGAAAAGAATTCGCCGCCGAGAAAATATTGCTAAAATCTCTGCAACTAAAAATTAAAATACTTACGATCGAAATTAATCACAGATTTCAGTCTAAAAATTTTGGGTCTCGAGTTTCAGTAAAAAACTTCGATCAGAATCAAAGGTTTAGGATTAAAACCAGAAATAAATTTCGTGTGTTAGTGTAGTCTTGCGGCCATCGTCATAGTGGCGACAGACCTTGCGATTTCGGTTTCGGTATTTGTTGCATTGCCCTAATAATTTGAGATTTGTTTGCAAGACTTTCAGTCAAGGTATCCAGCTTGGCATTCTGCCAATGTTGACAATTAAACTGGAGTGTTCTATAAACTAAACAAATGTACTATTTATCCCTTTTATAAAACTCCATACAATCTCTATGTCGAGGACTATGGAGTTAAAACTAAAATTATTATTGATGTTCCAAATGAGCTGAATCAACCAATGGACTGTTGAAACATTTTATAATGTTGTACCCAGGAAGTGAATCATATCAAATGAATTTAGGAGCTTTATGTGAGCAATATGATGTAATCATTTTAATAGGGAATTATCTATTATAGGGCTAGGAATGTTTATTTAATGATTGTGTTATTCTGAGGGAATGTTAATAATTATTTTTAGCAGTTTACAGGTCTGTTATTTGAAAATAAGTTTTATTGGAGAATACTTGTGACACATGGTTGGTTAAACTAACAGTAACTTAGGTCCTCAGCAGTAGTGAAACAGACTATAAATTAATAAGTTACCCGTATATCCCCCAGCGGTCACCGGTGACCACTCTCCACTAACTACATTATAGACCTTATTTCTAATATTTAGAAACTACTTTTGTATGAACAAATTTAGGGGATGATTTTCAAAGGGTTTATATGTTAATTTAGTCCCACAGCCACACCAATTAAATATTACTTAGCTTCATTTTGTCATGCATTTGTCATTGAATAATTATACGTTTTTTTATGTCATTGTGTGATCCCTACAAAACTTATATAGTTACTGCTCTACATTGTGTCCTAATTATGTCTACCACCTAAGTCAAAGATGTGGTCAGGGAGGTTCATTAGTAGCAGTTTCAAAGGACTCATGATCCCATATCAAGTCACAAAAAATACTTTCAAGTTTAAAGAAATACATCTACCTACAATTAGATGAAATAAAGCATGGGACATGCTTTAACCTGTATTGTCGAAATAAAATTCGTGCATCTTCTAAAATATTAATTATCTCCGCGAATTCAAATAAATGAAATAACTGTTTATAATGTAAATAACCAAATGAGATCAAATTGATGAACTGTAAAATAGTAACAATTTCTTTGTTGAATGAAAGGAGTACTTATGTCAACACATGTGGCTGACAATGACAAGTAGTGAGGCTAAATGCAGGACTAACCTAAGTATACACGCTTTTACTGACCTTTTCATGAGGTGCTGAGCCAGCTCGCCACCCCCTACAATTTCCTCCTCCTCTCCGGACTCCACCTCGGAAGTGTGGTCATCACCAGCGCGTTCCACTGTACCCATGTTTATATCTAAAACAAGAACACCATGTTAGCACAATGCCGTTCGCGCCACGTTGGTTACATTACCGGCTTCCGATAAATACTTTTACAATCAGTATCTCAACGCTACACTGTCCCGCCAAATAGCATATATCTACTCAAATAACGTATCTAACAAGCATACAACATTATTTTCTATGTAAAACATAATGCGTAGTTCGTTGAAAAACCATTCGGGCCGACCACATGGCCGACTTTGTTCTTGCACAATTTAGAAAACTATTACCTCTTACGCAATACTGATAGATTTTCAAAGGAAATTGTATAGCGTTATGTAGATTTTTATTATCACTATTACGTTTTATTTAGCGAAATATTTCAATTTTACAACGTACCTTACTGCCGACAAAAGTTGTGAAAAGAAAGATGGCGACGGAATACGGGGAATGAGTGACTACAGTGACTTGAAATGTCGGTGCCGGCGAATGAATTAAAGAATGAATGGCTCGGAATGAAACTGGCAAGTTTACCGTTTCCGGATTTCTTTTTTGTACGTCGAAATAAATTTTCAAAGATGCGAAAGGCAAATGAGTGGGGCATCAAATTTAACTCTTGCTAATGGTTTCAATTTTCAGTTTTCTTACTTTATTTCTGTAAAATGCCACCAATATTATAAGACAGAAGTGTAAAATTTTTGGTTAATGTTGTTATTTAATGCTAGTTAATGCTAGTTTTTTATCATGAACTTTTTGTCCTGTGTCAACTTCATAGTTTACTTCATTCATTCATTCAGTCACTGTCAAATATTAAAGACTGTCAACTGTCAGAAGTCAATTTGTCATATACATCATCAAGGGAAAATAACTGTTGCGTTGTTTTTGGTTTGTGGCTTGTGGCAGTGGTAATTTCAAGGGAAAGCGCAGTTTTGTAGTGAAAATGTGTAGTGTAGATTAATATTAATTGTAAAATAAATATCTTTATGACATGTTTTGAATAAGAAGTGAACTATTAAACAGTGAAAAATGCCACCTACCGTACAAACAAATGAGCCGGAAAGAGACAAACGTCCACAACGGACAGGCGAAAGGAGGTTAGTATATTTTCATTTCAACCTTACAAAGAGGACTTATAGTTATATTAATCGTAATAATGTTAAATTATTTATAGATCGGAGCTAGTGACACGTGTAAAATACTGCAATACCCTCCCAGACATACCTTTTGACTTAAAGTTTATCACGTATCCATTTTCATCAACAAGATTCATACAATATAATCCGACCTCCTTGGAAAAGAATTATCGATATGAAGTACTTACGGAGCATGACTTGGGTGTGCACATTGACCTGATAAACCGGGACATATATCAAGGAGACGGCAATGCTGTACTGGATCCCGCTGACGAGAAACTATTGGAAGATGACATCCTCACTCCTCAGGATTCGAAGAGGTCGCGACATCATGCTAAGAACGTATCATGGTTGCGTCGCTCCGAGTATATCTCTACTGAGCAGACTAGGTTCCAGCCTCAATCTATGGAGAAGGTATGTTTTTTATTCTTGTTCATATAACCTGTTTTTGTACAATGATGATGTATTTAGTATTTTACACTAAACGGCTCACAATACCCATCCAGCTAGCTTCTTATTGAATGTATCACTTGTAAAACTATTCAAGTTGTTTGTTAACCATCAAACTTGTACTTGCAGTTAATATCTTAACAGACAAATTGGAATTAAAAATCCAACTTCCTATAATAAACAAATATGTTTAATCACAACAGGTTGAAGCGAAAGTCGGTTATAATGTCAAGAAGATCTTCAGTGAAGAAACGCTGTACATGGACCGCGAGAGTCAAATCAAAGCTATTGAAAAGACATTTGAGGACAACAAGAAGCCTATAGAGAAACATTATAGTAAGCCAGGAGTTACTCCAGTGGAAATTATGGAAGTATTCCCTGACTTCGATATGTGGAAGTATCCTTGTGCTCAGGTCATATTTGACTCAGACCCTGCGCCTGCTGACAAAAACATTGCTGGACAGATCGAGGCCATGTCTCAGGCTATGATTCGGTGAGTGGTTTTGTTCTTGTAATATTGTAATGTGATTTTCTGATTCAGTTAGAGATTTGATTGCTAAAATGTTAATTGAGGATACTATGAGTACATACACATACATAACATCACGCCTTTTATCCCCGAAGGGGTAGGCAGAGGTGCACATTCTACCACAGTACAATGTAACACCCACTTTTCACTAGTTGTTATGAGTCCCATGTAATAGGGGGTGAGCCTATTGCCATATACCGGGCATATTTCCAGACTCCATGCTACTACTGAGAATTTTAAAAAACCCAGTAATACTTTGCCCGACCCGGGAATCGAACCCGAGACCCCTTGCCCGGCAGTCGCACTTGCGAATACTCGGCCAACGAGGCAGTCTATGAGTATTGCTACAATTTAACTGATAGATTGAAGTTTATTTCACATTTTTAAGCCATTTATGTCTTTCATCTGAAGTTGTATAATTATCTTAATTAATTATTATAATGTAAATTATCATATCTTCTTATTATACATTTTTTGTCATATTTTTTTTCTAGAGGTGTGATGGATGAAAGCGGAGAGCAATTTGTGGCCTACTGCTTACCCACTGAGGAAACAATACAGAAACGTCGCCGTGATATTGCTGAGAACATGCTCTACATGGACGGTGACACATATGAGTACAAAATGGCTAGAGAGTACAACTGGAATGTCAAGAGTAAAGCTTCTAAGGGTTACGAGGAGAACTATTTCTTGGTAAGTCTATATCTTTACATTTTGTTTTAATAAAAATATTGAGCATGACTGGGGTTTTGTCTGGTATAGTAAGGACTTTTATAAACACAATCCAGAAACTGCAATTTGTGGATTGTTGTGGATTTAAATCCACAACCCAAGATAGCCCAAGCCCAAAATAGCCCAGCAACCATATTCCTAGCCAATGCGCTAACCGTAGTCTTATATACTTAAATTTTTAACTTGTATAGTATGCATTAATAGGTGAACTCAATTCCACAAGTATTAAGAGTAAATTTTTTTGATAAATTAACAAATTTCTTTGACAGGTTATCCGCAACCATTGTGTCTACTATAACGAGTTGGAGACCCGCGTACGCCTGTCCAAGCGCCGCGCTCGCGCCGGCGTGGCTGCGCAGGCGCTGACTCGCTTGGTCGTCACACATCGACCGCTTAGCGCACCGGAACATCGCATGCTTAGGTTGCGAGAGAAACAACTTGAGCCGCCACAGGTGAGTTTTAAGATATCACTGATCTAATTGCTACAAAAATAAGTGTCGATTTTAACTGCTTTCATTACAGTTCAAATGTTGTGTCAGTATTCAATTGATTTTCGACTTTATTGTAAATCAAGAGTCTGTATTTCATCTTAAGAGTGCCGGCATTCTCCTAAAGTGGACGCCCCATTAGACAGACTGTCTGCTTTTTACTTTCTTCTAAAATTGTGATAACTGATCACATGTGATGATTTTTATTACCTTTGCGAAAGTCAATTGACAACTCCAAATATATACAAACGCATTGAGTAAAATTATTTGTTTTAATTTTAGGAGGAAGACGAAGAAGAGGAGGAAGATGATGACGATGATGAAGAGGATAAGCAGGAACAAAACGGAGAGAAGGAGAGGTATGTAGATGCCTTCACACAAAACCTATTGAATGAATCTGAATATTGGCATTATTTGATAAAGATCTTGAATTATACATTAAGCGCCTAGTTTTTATCCTGATAACATTGACAGAAGTTAAGCTAAATTATAACAAGCATAAAGTATCATATTTAACCCCAAAAGTAATAAAAAAAATGTCTTTCATTTTCAGATCACGATCCCGTTCGAAATCTGGATCAAAATCGCCTCAAGGATCAGATCGGTCTAAAGCTTCAAAATCAAGATCAAGGTCTGGATCACGAGATCGCTCCCGCTCGAGATCCAAATCCAAATCAAAATCCAGAAGTCGTTCTCGTTCTGGATCCGGTTCCAGAAAGTCCAGATCACGTTCTGGGTCCGCGCGTTCGGGGTCTGCGAGGTAAGAATCTAAACTTTCTACTATATTACATTTTAATGACCTCTAATAAGTTATTTATTAAAAGTACATACTTAGTTATTATTACCATACTGATTGAATCATTTAAAAATTCATCAAATTATAATTCGGTCATTTCCAGATCCGGTTCAGCTCAATCTCGTTCCCGCTCCCGCTCCCGCTCCCGCTCTCGTTCTCGATCTCGTTCAAAGTCTGGTTCCCGCGCATCATCGCGAGCATCTTCCCGCGCGAGCTCTAGGAGTGGAAAGGGATCTCGTGCCAGTTCTGCAAGTGGAAGGGGCTCCAGGGCCAGCTCTAAAGCCAGTGGCAATGTAAGTCTTTGAATGTATAATCCAGTCTGTTTGCCAGTGGAAAAGTCAATTATAAACTCGAAAATAAGTAATTGTAAGTTTGACTTTTCAAAAAGCATAAGCATAAACACTACTTCTATGGATGCAAAAGTTATGAGCGTTTTTGATTCACCAAAAAACTGCTTTAAACGAAATTAGTCACATTTAAAGATAGACAGAGCTGAATAACTGTCAAAATTAATAAACAATATTAATCCAAATCTCGACTTATGACAGAACCTCCATAAAACTAATATCAAAATTTTATTCTATTCCACCAAACACATCAAACAATGTATAATAAAGTTATCAATGCTATAAATCCACCCCTTACTTCCCTAGGGTTCAAGAGCAAGTTCCAGGGCAAGTTCACGTGCCTCATCTCGGGCAAGCAAACGATCCTCGCGAGCATCCTCGAGAGGATCTCGTGCCTCATCCAAGTCTAAAGCTTCAGGCTCCAAGCCATCTTCTCGGGCAAGTTCTAGAAGAAACTCTGGCTCTGGAAGTGGATCAGACAGGTCAAGAAGTAGATCTGGAAGTGGATCTAGGAAGGTAAGAATTTACTAAGGATACTTTAGATAAAAGAGTGTACTACTTCTTTTTAAAAAGACCACAATGTTTTTTTGTCTGTGCTGAGTGCTGGCATTGGAAGGTGATCCATCTACGCATTTACTCTTCATATTGCATCTACTAACTCAAACTAATAATTTGGTTTAGAATCTTCATCCTTAGCCATAGTTGTTTAGGTCTATATTAGGATGTTTAATTGCAATGTTTTGTAAAGGGAGTGAATAGGTTTTCAAGGGTCGGCAAGGCGCATGTAATGCCCCAAGTGTTGCAACAAGCGTACATAGGCCACGGTAACCGCTTACCATCAGGTGGTCCGTGTGCTTTTTTGCCACCGTCGTGGTATACAAAAAATATGCATCTCAGAAATTATCATTTGTTTCTTTAAATTGTCTTTTTCTTACGATTTCTGAAACATTATTTAATTTTATTTATTTATTTACACACATAACATACAAATATCCTTACAGGCTAGACCCAATGCGATATTGCAGCAAATATTAAAATAACAATAATAAACAAAATATACAAACAAGAAATATCCATATACTCTATAGAATATATAATAAGATAAAGAATATATAATAAGCTTTTACTACATATAGCAAATCCTATGCATGGCTGCTCATGTAAATTCTCCTAAAGAGCAACAGAATATGTCTACGTCATTAGCAACGAGGTTCAGAGTGCGAAGCGCACACGTGAGCGGTGCCTCCCGCAGCAAGTTAGTTCGCGAACGTGGTTCTGCCAGTAACCGCGGCTGGCGACAACGACTCACGTATCCATCGGGCACGACCAGTTCAACCCTTCGCAATATATTCGGATTGTGTATCTTCCCCCTAATTATTTTAAAGATATAAGTCACCAATGCGAATTGCCTCCTGACCTGTAGTTCATTATATCCAAACATACCCAAGACAAACAGAGTTGGATACATTAATGGGTAGAATGGATATACCCCGAACTCTCTCATATACTTATATCTCATGAATTTATTCTGTACTCGTTAAAGCATGAGACTGTACTTAGTTTCATGTGGAGCCCAAATCACTGCATTGCATTCAAGCTGGCTTCTTACTAAAGCATTATATAGTATCGTTATAGCTCTCATATTTGTGAAGCCTCTAACCATTCTAAGTACAAATCCTAGATTTCGATATGCTTTCTTGCATACCTCGACTATATGATTACGAAACGTGAGCCCAGAGGTAAAACGAACTCCTAAGTCTTTAATCTCCATAACCCTATTCAGCGGTACCCCATCCACCGTATAAGTATGTGTGACTGATGAGTGTGCGCGTGAGAAACTTATGCTCACACACTTAGACGTGTTAAAATGCAGGAGATTACATTGACTCCAAGCAACTACTCGGTCTATATCGCTTTGCAGCTTTTCACAGTCATTTACGTTTGTGATGAGGAGGTAAAGCTTGAGGTCGTCAGCAAACAGTAAGCACTTAGCATCCTGAACAACGTTCGGCAAGTCATTAACCATTAGTAGAAACTCTAGGGGCCCTAGATTTGTTCCTTGACTTACTCCCGACCTAGTGTAGTAAGTGTTCGATTGATGCCCTGCGTAGTCAACATACTGCTTCCTGCCACTCATATAACTCGCAATAAACTTATATAAATATTATATTTTTCCTCTGTTTCAGGGTTCCCGAAGCCGTAGTGGATCGGCATCTAGTGGGTCATCACGACACAGCGGCTCTGACTAAACTGACAATTAATTACATCAACATTTATAGTAAGAGCATCTGCGCAAATATATGGAGGTCTATTCGAGTGACGTAAATTGGTACATAGACTTCTAGCATTTTTCACTTATCGGCAGATGATTTAGCCCTTTCTATATCATTATCTGTGGTTTACTGTTGGACATAAGCGTCTTCTTTGGCTCACAACAACATACTTCTTTTTAAGGCGGTGGGAAACCTTCATAAAGCCCCTTGCTTGCTGTTTGGGGAGAAAGCCAATCCAGTGTGGGATTCGTACCTCACTAAAACCACCCCGGTGGCCACCCTCAGTACCTGTAAGGGGCACCGGATCCTCTGAAAGAGACCTGTTCTGCAGTCCCCACGGTGTAACGCCTCCAACACTACATCATTCGGGACAACATACGTCCTAATATACTGTCTCTAAAATGTACGACGCTCGAGTAAATCTCCATTTATTATCGTGGGCTACCTACTACTAAAATTGTGTTCACTATTACTGAATGTTTGGCTTCGATCCGAACCCTTGTATAGAATAAATTCAATAAATATTATAAAAAATTTGGTGTTTTTTTATAAGTTGTGTAATATTTCTGCACATTACATCTCTAGTTTGCGCAAGTGAAAATTATTTCTTACCTTACCCCGTAACTTGTCCATATCGATTAGTTACAATGGGAGCTACTGTTTTTTTTTCTTACCCCATGACGCTAATCTAGCAAGAAGAATTTTTGTCCTATCACTGTAGCTGTCAAAAATTAAACAGCCAATGGCTAATTCCGTTTTTTTAAACATCGTTGCCCCATTCTAGTATTTTCTTATGTGTCGTGGGTGTCTTTACAAACATACAAGTTCACATACACATGACACCCAAACCCCGGAACAACAATCTGTGGATCACACAAAAAGTTGTTCCGTGCCGGAATCGAACCCGCGACACGTTTCGCAGCAGCCAGTTACCCAGCCCTTGCACCAACCGTGCAGTCGAAGGACAAAAGGTCCACACTATTAGTGGTCCCTATTAAAATAAGCCAAGTAATTATTTTCAAAATTCTTATAGTAGTTCAGGTTCGAACAGACAGATTTGATGTGTAATTTGAATTTATAGTAGATTATTAGGTAAGAAAACAAAATACATTTTTTATAAATATTTTATTAGTGCAACATTCACTTGATTACATAAAAATAGAAGGAGCAAACATTGTTACGTATTGTTTATATTTGGAGTCATCTGTATAAAATTGTCACACATTTTTATTTTATATGTAAACGAAAATAATTTTGTATTTCATCAATGTGGTAAAAATTTACTTTTGATAGTAACAAAATTGGTTGTTCATAAGTTATGTGAATAAAGTTAGATTAATTCATAGATGGAAGAATATCCCAAGCAATAGCTACAACAATGTTAGTCAAATTATACTAAGCAATCTCAATAGTAGTAAAAACGCATTGTAATAAATAATACCTACAACTAATGTTGGAAATCTTACTTTCACTCTTAAAAACACAAATTTTAAAAATAATTTTAGCCTAAACTTGTATTATAAAAATGCTAAATAGAGAAGAAATGAGGAAGATTCCGATTTGACACGTAAATTCAAATGCATAAGATCAAAATTTGCTTAGGAAGTTAAAACCATTGAAAACAGTACCTATATATAAAACAAAATATGCCAATAAGTGACATTTTCAATTGTATAAAAACCTTCTAATTATTTTGTAGTCTTTTAGGAATGAAATAAAGAGATTTTGGCATTTTTATTTTGTGGTATTTCAATTTTCACCATCATTATGTTCACACCTGAACATATGTAGGTATCTCTCAATGACTTATATGTATATCGGTCATTTGGAAGCGACATGTATCGAGCGACTCCTTGCAATCTTTATTAGCTGACCTTCCTGAATTTTTCATTTAAAACACTTGTGATTAAATAAATTATTATTATGTACTTGATATTATTAACTGCGTTCTACGCTTCTAAAGAGGTTCTATAATATGAATGCTTAGCTTTATAAATGGGGGTTTTAGGTAAAGGCACCAGTGTTTACTACACGAACATTGCTGAAATGGTCGGGTAAAGGTGCTCCCTCACCGGGAGCATTCGCGTGTAATTTAACGTTACAGATTCATATCTGTACCTCTAATATGCTAAGGCATTACACCAGTGAAGGAGGAGAACCGAGCATTACAATGCGCACCTTGTAATGATACTATTTGTAATATCTTGATACAACTTGTAACATCAATGTCTGACATCTTGCTATGAAATGCTCAATGTCGAATCTACCTCTATATGTTACATTACACGCAAATGCTCGTTAGTCAGGGAGGTATTATTGTAATGTAATTAATGCTCAAAGTCGAATCTATAATGTTACATTACACGTCAATGCTCCCGGTGAGGGAACACCTTTACCTTTATAATTGTATTGAACTATTATAACTATTTTAAAATGCAAACTGACTCAAATAAGTTGGTCAGACAGGTACTCGAAGTGTCTTTTCAATAGGAGAATGCATTATGGTTAAATTTAAAATTTGGAAAAGAAAATAATATAGAACAATGGCTAGTTATTGCTTACAAGTCAATTTTAATAATATGTATTATATTGAAAAAGTTACACAATGTAAATATTATGCTTTATTAACTTTTTAATTTATTTCATTTTTTTAACAATATGAATGTGTTAAGCACCAATTGACTAGGCTAATAAGATTATTAAAATATTATTATCTTTTATGAAATGAATATATTATTTATTGTAATATGTTATTTAGGCGGATAACAATAATTATTATTTGTTTTGTATAATATTGTAATGGTTGTCTTTTTTAAAACTGAATTAATTTTGAATATAAAAAATAAGGAATGGATATCACGGAACTGGTTACAATTTTGTAAACTTGTGGTCTTTATGATTTGTATGGGTAGTTCACTTTTCAGGGGTTAATATTACTAAGAAAATACTGTTAAGAGTTAAAGAACATTATCCCGTACAAAATATTAGGAAACATGTTACGTTTAGTTAAAATGAATACAATTGGAAAACATCGATCGAATTGGTACATCCCTCACAATCAATTATATTTGTTGCCAGTCTAAAATATTTCATTCTACTAATTTTAGAAGAATTTTTGTTTTTGTAAAAAATACCTTTGTCACTGAATTTTTTAACGGAAATTGATTTAAAATTATTGTACTAACTACAATAGAAAGGTTTCGTGAAGTAATCGTTGATCTAATAGGGATGATGACGAGGTACAAATAAGAATAAACCTACCTTGTTCGTTAGTAATGTAATAAAAATATTAAGCACATATTCTTGGCTCATGTAATTCATTAAACACTATGGTTATGAAGCGCGTTTAAGTAAGTAAGGGTTAAATTATAGCTTAGTATAAAATGTACTAGGGTGTGACGTCATCTCATATCGACTCTATTTTTATTATTTTCTTGGTTGTGTACTTTTTCGTCTCGTCACAAGACATTGACAAAAAGTTGTTTTTATTATTTTTTTTTAGGGTGGAAAATCATCAAATCACTGGTCCCGCCTGGGTGAGGCGGGAGGGAGTGTCAGACTCTTACTGACTAAAAACCACCCCGTTCCTACTCCTGCCCTTCGAGCCGGAGCCCCGGCAACCCGTTAAGTCCTCCGCGGCTCCGTATCGGCATCAGCCCTATTAGGCCCCATCCGTGATGGCTCTTTGAGACGCGCGCGTAACGCGACGCGCCGTACGCTCGGGTCTGGTTCTGGTCGGGCGGCGAACCACCCATGCTCGCCGTCCGCAGGCCTGCGCTTACGGAGGCCGGATATCGTCTTGCGATCCCCGACGCCCGGAGTGTCCTTTGCTGACAAAACCGGTATAGGCTCAATAAGGTAATGATATCGTCATCATCCCTACTCGAAAATTACTATTATTAAAACATCATTATAACATTAGTCTACATACAAATACAGATAAAGCTTAGTTTCTACTGAGTTCTTCAGACACAATGTCCATGTAATGTGAAGTGAAGACGGCCTTGTTGTGCATTACATACCGGAGTAGTGTTCCTGACACTGACGTCAACTCTCTGGCTAGAGCTGAAAGCCCTACGGGGATCTGACGAGACCCTCCACCGCAGACAAGGATGGTTTTTAGAAACTCCAAGACGCGCTGACCTGTGGAGTTTATAAGAGATATTTTATGAGTTGAAGATATTTTTTAGAGAAAACTGTGTGCAGAGTCGTATATTAATAGATTTCCAAGTTTATTACAAAAAGGATAAGGTCGAAAATCGATCGAGACAGCTATAACATTGTAATTTGGTGCTGACTGAAAATGTAGTAATTGTATAAACTTCAATATGACCTTGTCTACCTTAACTCGTCGAGTACCGTCATTATAGACATAATTATAGAACAATAGGTTGCGGTCACCGGTGACCGCTTGGTGTTTGACAGTTTAAATACCTGTATCTCAAGACTAATCAGGGTTTCGACCTGTTAACCTAAAAAAAGTATTACAGAAAGTTTAAAATGAATAGGTACTTACGAACAATCTCCCGGACTCTATGCTCAGGGTCTCCGAGCGATAGGATCTGTGTCCTGATGATCTCCTTGGTCTCACCCGTCAGTGGAGACTGATTGAGGTTCTCCAGAAGCTGTTCCGTCACCTGGATAATTTCTTCAGCCAATGATGGTAGTACTTGTTTTAGTTCTCTGTAATATACACGTGGTAGTAGGTTACTATATTATCATTGTTTTTATTGCTGTAAGCTTTTGGACGTAGCCATTAAATAACTATTTTATTGTAGCGAATCTTTAAACAGAGCTATGTGCAGTATTGTGGATAAAAACTGATTTTTAACAGCATTTACAATTGCAAACAAAACCACCATTGAAAAGACAAGTATTCAGTAAAACCTTGTTGCTGGTTTTACTCAATGCCTATCTTTTCAAAATAACCTTGTTGCTGATTTTACTAAATACTTATGTTTTAATGGAGATTTTGTTTCGGTGATCGGTTCAGCCTATTGCGAGATAATAGCGGACAAACATACAGACATATAGCGGTCATTGATTATAGCTGATTATAAAAAGCTTTAATGAATACTCACATATCATTGGTAGTATTATCAATGAGGATCAGTATCTTTTCCTTCAGAGCCTGTTTATGCGCGGCGGCAGCAGTCTGGTCGCTGCCACAGGCTGGACTGGCCAGCATCAGGGACGCGACGCATATCAGTCGGTACACCTGGGTGCCGAGCTCAGCGAAACGAGGCGCGTCCAGTGCTACTGTCTGTATCAGAACATGGTGTATGAAGTAAGTTGGTTGAGTAAAATAACTCCGTGTGGTCACAGTGATGACTGTTGACAAACTAGAACATATTTGTCATCAGAAGAGATGTTATATTAGGGTTATTTTTAGGTAATCATATTATTGAATATATCAGTTAAAGGATATTATGATACCTATTACTGGATATTAGTGAACAGATTCTAGCTACTCAATCTAATATTGATACCTATTTTTATTCTCTGAATATGAAACCAATGATATTATAACTTATAATTATATACAGGCTTAACGGGTTGCCGGGGCTCCGGTTCGAAGAGCAGGAGTAGGAACGGGGTGGTTTTTAGTCAGTAAGAGTCTGACACTCCCTCTCGTCTCACCCAGGCGGGAGAAGTCATTGGATGATTTTCCCATCTTTTATTTACCTCAGGATAACTTTTAGAAGAGTCCCACTCGAGTAGTTCAAGGTAAGCCTTCGCTAACGTCTGAGCTGTGACATTCCTGATGATGACCTTGTCTGTGACTGGTAGAGTCAAACCTTCCAGATCTATGTGACGTTTCAACCATTCCTTTGTGTGTTGGAGACCATCTAAAATTGGAAATTGTACATTATTCCAAACCATCATTGCTTCACTACAACAGATAACAAATACTTTACTTTAACAAATAGTTTATGGCATGAAAATTAATCCTAGTTTTTTGATATACTTAAAGTATAGAGATAGCTGATCCAAACTGTTCTACAGATAACTAAAAACCCAGTATTGTCAGTAAAAAATCTATTTAACTACTTTACCTTCAGACACTTTGAGCATCTCGTCAAACTTGGCGCGCTCATACTGGACGCTCTCCTGTTGTACATGTGGTCTGATCATAGCTATCAATGTATTTGCTAAATCTAGTTTTAAGATTTCTAGAGTCTCTAGTATCGCTCGGAAGACATCCACCTGAAAAATAAATAAAGAAATATGAAGAAGAAATGTTTGGTATATGGTGTTAGCCAGACTATTACTTAATGACTTGATCATAAATTAAGTAAAAACGCGGGTTACTCACGCGAATATACTGAGAAAAGCTCTACTAGTTTCGAACCACAGAGGGTTCTTCCTCATGAGCAGCGTGCGCGGTCGCGGCGACGTCGCGCAGCTCACTATATTCACGTGAGTAACCCGCGTTTTTACTTAATTTAGTATGTCTCACGATAGTTACATATTATAAAGACATGATCATAGCTCGTTTTGGGTGAATTAATGAGTTTTTATTTAATTAAACATTCTCAAATACTTAAACTACTTAATTTAAAATTATTTTTTATTTGAATACAGTATGTAAGAGAATTTTGTACATCAAAAAGTATATAATTAGAATGTAAATAAACAAAAAATAACATAATAAAATTTGTATACAAATGGCAACACTAGACTGACTCTGGCAGTATTGCCATCACAAAAAAATACTCACAGTATCACTAAGTTTAGTAATGTTCTGTATCATCTCATCTCTAGCCGGGGCAGCCAATTTAGCCATCAGGTCGATCACAAAGCTAGCATACTTATGGAAGTCTAAACTATTGTTCTCAGCTTGTTGCTGAATAAATTCTGCATCTAGGACTTCTTCGATCATCTCTTTAATACGGGTGTGACGGGGAAGTAAGATTGAGAATAGACCCTGAAAGTTAAGGACTAAGGTTTAGTTTTGAGTGATGAGGGGGCAAAGCCTTTCATTTTATAAGCATGCTGCTTAATAAAAACTGTTTAAAGTATTAAAACCTAACAAGTAATCAAGAATGAGCAAAAAATGCAATCTGTGTTAATTAAATACTGTTGAGAATAAACAGAGTATGAAACAATTTAAAACACACAATTACATTACAATTACATAAGTCAACATGTTTCATAAAATTTTGTTACAGTACAATCACTGTTTCATGTTTAATTTTTTTTTATACTTTATAGGTCGACGTTTGACCACCATCTCGCCTGATGGTAAGCGATGATGTGGCCGCGATGGAGCACGCCTACCTATGAGCAACCTGTTCACTCGGGACTTGAAGACACCCAAGTCATATTTGACGGGATACACAGCCTCTGGCAAGGAATTCCATTCCTTAGCGGTTCGCATGAGGAAGCTTGACGCTTAACTGTACAGTACTGTACGTTTTAACAGTTAGGTATTGTGAATTTGTTGCAAAATTCAAATAAAAAGCAACTAACTTCTAATTTAAAAAAACTTAGTGCTACATTAGTATTTTATCCTGTGTCGTGGGCGCGTTTACAAACATACAAGTTCACATTATACATGACACTCAGACCCAGAACAACAATTTTTGGATCACAGTGTTATTCCGTGCGGGAGTCCGACCCGCGACACGTTGTGCAGCGGCCAGTTACCCAGCCCTCGTACTAAGCGTGCAGTCGTTTTGTCTTTTTGTTCCGTGCGGGAATCAAACCCGCGATATGTGCCCGCACCAACCGCGCAGTCAAATATGAAAGTGAGCCAAGTCAATCTGTTCAAATTAAAGTCATCTATTTAATTACTAACCTGTTTAACATCTTCTAATAGTACAAGAGCCTGCTTGTATTCCGGCGGGTCAGAGTTGAGCTGCTCTCTTAGTATATCAAAATAAGCTTTATGCATTGTCTCTTTGACTAATTTCTGGTAGCTGTAAAACACAAAAAAAAATGATAGAAAGAACAAAGAGTCTATAGTTATTTGGTAACTGTAGATTACAGCCACTTTGTTTGTGTGATCACATAACCCTTACGTCTGATTCTAGATTTATAATAAGTATTCTTGGGTTTGTAATTTTCTAAATTTCTCTTTAGTACCACAGCATTTCTTTTTTATGGCATGAGCCGGTAAATGAGCAGACGGATCACCTGATGGTAAGCAATCGGCGTCGCCCATGGACACCTAGAACACCAGAGGCGTTACAAGTGCGTTACCGGCCTTTTGGAGATTGTGTTTGAGATGTGTGATTGATTGGGATTCAGGGAAGGGGAGGGGGGTAACTGGGCCTCCGGCCTCCTCCATTGTCTTATCTTATCTACCATTAACTTTAAAATTATAATAAATACATATATACTTTATTTATGTGAAGACTAGCTACTTCCGCGCGGCTTCACCCGCTTTGCTCGGCTCTTATTGACCGTAGCGTGATATATTATGCCTGTAGCCTTCCTTGTTAAATGGACTATCCAGCACAAAGAGAATTTTTCAAATCATTCCAGTAGTTCCTGAGATTAGTTCAATCAACAAACAAAGAAACAAACTTTATATAATAGTATATAAGTTAAGAGTATAAGGAAGTTACTGTCTAGGCTTGTCTTCCATGATCACACATAAAGAGGAAGTACATAGTAGCTAATCTAAGTCATCTAAGGTCAAGATTAGATCATAAGTGGTAGAGTTTATTACACACTGAACTGTTTACTTCATAAAATGGAAACCAAGAACCGTTGCTCAACAGACACTCTTGCGACTCTTGTCAAAGCAACAAAGGAGCCTTATGTAATAGGATTCTTAAAGTGAGTAAAGGATATAAAATTTTACCTATTGTCTGGTGGTTCAAAAGGTTCCAGCTTAAAATCCTGGTCAACAGCAATCTCATGAGCTAGAGCCATGTTCTGCATACCATGGGCTGCCTTCATGATGTCTTCCAGGGTCACAAACTTGGGTGGAGAGGCACCAGTAATTGTAGAACCTCTTACTCTGAACTGTATCGGTTCACTGGCATAGTAACTATGGAGATAATATTATTGATTAAATACTCTTTAGAGTTTTGTTTTGTTTAAAATGCCTGGCAACTTGTCAATGGTAAGTTGTGTTGTTTATGGTTTTGTTTAAAATCTAGTTAGAATTCTAATGTTATGAGTATATGAACCAAAATGTAATACTTTTTTTATTTTTTAAATTTCATATTTAAATTCTTTTGTTTATCATTATCATTCATCATCTGTTGATTTCTTTAACATTTACATAACTATGTGATCTAGTTAACACTTTAACAGTAAGTCTTTGGTAGATTAAGGGCTTAATTTTCCAATGCCAGATAAATTTTAACTGAGGAATACTTCCATTCTAAAACATTTGAATCGTCAATTTTATTCTACAGAGTTAACTGATAATTGAAAAATCAGCGGAAATGTGATAATTTTTTTTGTAATAAATATTTCTTAATATACATGGAATACAATGGAGAATGCTCATTTAGAAAAGTCTGATTGATATTCGTTAGTTGGTCATTTTAAAACACTGTTAACTTCAGAAGGCTTTTTAAATATGTATAACTAAAACAAAGGAACAAAGAGAAGTACATTTTGTTTAGATTCTAAACTACATAGTTTATTTGTTTAGCATTCATAATAAGAATAATCCTTAAAAGACTAATAAAATAAAGTAATAAGATTTTTGGTAATTAAATTAATAACTTTGTGCAATAAAAGTTAGCAATATTATCATAGATAATAAAGAATTGCATGGCATGTAAACAATGAACCTAGAACATTAATATTAGAGACTCTATTTTTGTTAATGAGTCATACAATTGACCTAAATAATGTTATTATGTAGACTGAAATATCTATGATATGTAAACAGATATTTTTATATCTCACAATTTATTTTGATACCTCATTGTTTACATTTTAACTCGTCGAGTACCGGTTTAGCAGACACAATTATAGAACAATAGGTTGCGGTCACCGGTGACCGCTTGGTATTTGACAGTTTAATTGCGATTAGGACCAAAATGTCAGAAGAAGAAAGAATCTCGTTTAGTTATTATAAACATTACTCCCAAGTCTGTTTTAGTGGGTTTTCTTATTAGACACTCATTGTTCATAGTTCTTAGAGATAACAGGATATAAACAAAATAAGGTTAGTTAAGATATAAAAATAGAATGACTAGATTTACATACCTTGAGCCAGTGGGCATAGGTTGGGCAGAAGACCGAGTATTCCTCTCTCCTTTGTCGGATCCCTGCGAACCCGAACCGCTTGGTCCTTCACGATCACCCATCGCGAAAACTTAATACAAACTGACTGAGGTAAAGTCAGTAATCTCTACCTCCCATATAAGGCCACCTACTTAAAGGCACAGCTTGAAAATGGTCAAATCATTGAACACAATCACCTTGAGTCATAACAACACATAACCTAACTTTTATCACAAAGTAATCACAATATTTCCCTTTTTCTACGAGAATATTTTAAACGAACACTTCGATTTAACCTTTTTATTAGTAGTTGTGATTATTTTGTAGGACTTTTTGCGATGTTTTCGTTTATTTTTTACGAAATTCAACAGATGTTTTCATTTACTTGTCAATTTGGTCATTGTCAAAACTTTTTTAAAACGTTTCGTTTCTCGTGACTTGAACGCACAAACAGCCTTAAGTTTTATTCTATTCACCTTTCGTAATATAATAAAAAATATTTGATGACTTTAATATCATTTAAGTGATTTTAATTGGTCGTGATGTGGGAAAAGTAGGGACAAAATGGGTTCATAAACATTTTCCAATAAGAAATGACAGTGTTCTTAGATCACTAATTTTCTTCTTGTTTTTATCATGGCAGGAAGATTTTACCAGGTAACAGTTCTATTAAAATTAAAGCAATATGTAAGGTGGTGCAGGTGCAGCCTAGCTACGATAGTGAAACTTGACTAAGCTGGTTAATAAAAGTAGTTTCTCACATTGACATACATAACATACATAACATTACGCCTTTTTATCCCCGAAGGGGTAGGCAGAGGTGCACATTTTGGCACTTAATGCGACTGTACAATGTAACACCCACTTTTCACTATTTATTTATTTACTTATAGGATCAATAACGCATTTGTGATGTAAATGTTGGTTCTGCGTGTGTACTTAGTACACAGTCACACGGTATCATCATTATCAGCTAGCCCATATTTTTTTGCGGAATAGTTACTCAATCGTCAATCGAAGTTAAGCATATGAGGTACCAACATATTTTTTTTCCAAACAAAAATTGAGAATAGGAAATGACTAGTACAACAAAGTAAAAATGTAGGAATTCAAATTCTGCGAATGTAACGTTACGCAATGGTTCCGAGAAGGAATTTGATGGTTTACTCTAAAGTACAGTTTCGGAAAGTTCATTCAGAAAATTAGCTCCCCTTTCCCGGTAACTGTTGTGCCACTTACCTATCGCTTTATAAAGTTTTCAAATTAGTAATGGTCGCAAAAGCTTTTAGTACATAAGTCTAATTTCAGCGAATTTTGGTTTCAATTTTAGTTTGTTTCGTGATACCATTTTTGGAGGTGAGAAAGTTAGATAAATTTTAGGTTTGTAGGTACCAAGATAACCTACAGAGAGGCTCTAGGAGAAACACATAGGTCTCCATAGGGAGGTGCCGTAACAGGTTGTTGTTGTGGAGTTGGTCTACTAAGAGGACCCGGTGCCTCCTCCAAGTGCGGATGGTGGCCACCAGGGAGGTTTTAGTGAGGTAAAAATCCCACACGTCTTTTTCCCCAAAAAGCTTTGGAAACCTTTTGGAGCCTTTGGAAAGTTTGCCCCCGTCAACAAAAAAAAAGGTGCCAAGATTACCTACTTACTACGTCTATGGTACGTAGATAAACAAGTGTCAAGTGTTACAAGGTTACAAGTGCGCCTGTTGATGTAGGGGTCCCGAGTTTGATTTTCGAATTGAGTAAAATGTTATAACTGTTTATCGAAACTCGATAAAAACGCGGTGTCCAGAATTTTGCTCGCTATGTTATGGCAATAGACCTATTTAATAATGATAGTCCCATTAATATGGGACCAAGTCGTAAACTCGTAACACAAGGAACTTGCGAAAAATGGATTCATCAAAATAATAAACAGCATAAAAGACAAACTGACTGCCTCATTGGCCGAGTGGTCGCAAGTGCGACTGTCGGGCAAGGGGTCTCGGGTTCGATTCCCGGGTCGGGCAAAGTATTACTGGGTTTTAAAAAAATCCCAGTGGTAGCACGGAGTCTGGAATAGTGCCCGGTATATAGGGCAATAGGCTCACCCCATATTACATGGGACTCATAACATAAATAGTGAAAAGTGGGTGTTACATTGTATAGTGGCATTAAGTACCGTAACGTGCACCTCTGCCTGCCTCTTCGGGGAAGAAAGGCGTGATGTTATGATATGTCATAAAAGACAAACTCAATCAATCCCATTATACAGTTAAGATAAAGCAAAGGAAGCAATGAAAGTAAATTCTCTCAAGTTTAAAATGAAATAGTTGTGAAAAAGCAATCCGCTTCGCAAACGGCAAGGCACTACGTTTGCCTAGGTAAATTAGTTGCTAGTTCTGTCTGTGAACAAGTTAGATTGCCTTCTTGACTCTCCACGGCTGTTTAATTTTTCTCTGAAATATACTTAGCTGTTGGATCGTGAAGTTTTTGCGTAGACATTATAAAATTGCATCTGGCTTAACAGAATTTGTGTGATGAAATGAAATGAGTTTACACAATGTTTTCATTTCCGTCTTATGACTAGTCCAGTCCAGACTAGTTCTATTAAAAACTTTAATTAGCTACTGGTGTAGACAAATCCTTAGCTACTTTTTTATCGCATCTTAATCTTAATAACTTACAATTTGCTTTTGTATGTAATACCCACTAAAACCGGGACCGTTATAAAATGAAGTTAAAATTCTTTTCTGCAGTCTCTATACCTATTACTTAGAACTTATTTTTATCTATTACAAACCAGAGTGATAGGTCCTTAACAATGTCCCGTCTTGGTTTAGGCGAGAGGGAGTGTCAGACTCTTACTGATTAAAAACCACCCCGTTCAAACCGAAAGATATTTTGTAAGGATTTCACCAAAATACTCGAGTCGAAATAACCTCCAGTTCGACTAATAGCAACTTAATAGGACCTTTTACAGCAAACCCTCGAAGCAGGAGAAGTAACGGTCCAGAGCAGTAAAAGACTTAACGGGTTGCCGGAGCTCCGGCTCGAAAAGTAGTAGGAACGGGGTGGTATATAATTTAGTCACTAAGAGTCTGACACTCCCTCTCGCTACACCCAAGGCTAGAGTCATTTGATAATAATTTCCCCTTTCAAAAAAAGTACATCAACGAAGCCTTATAATAAACCATGTCACATTTGAATTAAAACTTCAAACACTAATTGGAGCGAGGACGAGTTATTCCAAACCACAATATTTAACTAATAGAGAGTCTATCCATAGACTTATATGATCGTCGCTCGTTCGAATCCGATTCAGTTGAATTACCGCGGTGAGTTTAACTTATAGTTCGAGTGTTGGTTTAACTACAGTTTAGTGCATTTGTTAGTAAGTTAAATAGCTTTGCTATTGCATTGTGGATGCATAAGTCCATGCAGATGATAGATTATCTTATATTAGTTCGAGGAATAATGTAATGTTTACATGCTTTGGGTTACTTATTTATTCCAATTAGTGCTGCTACATCACAAACGTGTATAACATTTAAAATACACAAAAATAAGACAGTAATAGTCTGACACATGTGATAATATCGGCGTACATAGCATTGGCAATTTTTCAGCTTAGCAAAGGCTTAAAAATGGAATACTATTTGTTAATTACAGAGAAATAATGGTTTATGATTTAGTCAATCTGATAGATAAGAAAGGTATACGTACCAGAAAAATATCGCATTGATCTTATACATATACATTTAAAGATGTTTTTGCTTCAGGAAATAGGTGACGTGATGGGGATTTACATGAGTATGGCAAACCATTAGGTAATTTTATCGTTTCCTAGATGCGCTATGCGTTTAAAAACAACTACTTAGGTAGCTAGCAGTAGAGTAGGTACTAAAAATAAAAAAACAAGGCTAGCATTTTCTTGTGAAACCCATAACTTGAAATCGAAACTTTGTTTATTCATGCTTCTGTTAACAAATGGACCGTAACGAAAGATGATGTCACCTGATACAAAACTTTGTGATGTTTCTTTGTTTCAGTGCTTCGATCTTGCCTGTGAGTCATTGAATATCAAGTTTAGTAACCTTTAAATTGGGGAGATATCAAGGACAAACCGTCGGTCTGCCTGCCAAAACTGTTATGTGCATTAAGTCAAGTTTTCAGGGAAGTCATTGTTTTTTACACTTGCACTGAAAGATTAGTGGACTTATTAATGAATTAAAAATGCAGTATGGTGGCAAAAAATATTACGCATGAACTAAGATAAAAGTGAAAATGATAACATAATTATGTAACCTAGGCATAAAATTTTTCCATTTTGATGCACATATCAGATTTATCTTAGATATGTTTTTGGTTATGTATATGTATTTTTATTTAATGTTTTTTTATTAATTTAAAAACATTTAGATATAAATGTATTTTTTTACATTTAGATATAGGTAGATTTTTTTTTTTTTGTTGAATTTCAGTCTACCAAGGTATCTATGTGATGCTGCGATACCTGACATGTGCGTTTTATGTAACATAACCGACATAAACGAATTGGCTATGTATTCGATTGGATCGCTTCGGGGATAAAAGGCGTTACTTATGTTATATATGTTATGTTCTTTGCTACCCTTGTCAAAAATTATATTATGAAAACGTTATTAAAACTTAAAAACAAACCATATAGACAAAACAGTATAAACCTCATCTTACAGCACATCTTAACTGCCTTAATGTACTCTATCGTGGAATTTATTAGCTTTGAGTGTGCAGCGATTAGAAATGTAGATTGTAAGGAACAAAAACTGTTCAGAGACCCAAGAGCCGTTTAGCATAGTAATTACGTGTTTTAGATGTGCGGGAATTAATAATGTGAGTCTTATTGGGTAGGCAGAGCTGTTCTTCCTCTATGTAGAGTTATCTAACTATATGTATAGGTGACTGTCTTTTGAGTAGCGAGTTCGAGTGTGAAGCGGAAGGTTAAATTCTTGTCATAATTTTTATTTCGACGTACGCACATTCGAGTAACGTTACTCAAATGTGTCAAATTCGTAGTGTGAACGCGAAAAATTGAATAGTGTGGACTATTATACTAATTTGGACGAGACCTTTAAAGCAGGTATTATCGACAATCATATAGTTCATCCATTAAGGTCATTAAGTGTTGCCCCTCCCTCTAAATAGTAGGTACAAGAATAGAAAGCGCTGAATATAGAGCCTTAGTTGATTTCATATAAAGTTTTCCCATACACACTATACATAATGACGAAATGAAACATGAAAGACAAACTAAAGATACCGTACCATATAACCATTACTTATTTATCAACCAGAACTAAAAAAAAACTTCCAAACCAATTTCTTAGCACGAAGGAGTTGGAAGGTTCATTAAAAATGTGGCGTTATTTTGCCAATAGCTTAGCAATGGTTGGCTCAACTGAACTGGCAACTTTCTTGACTTATAGACTTAATATAAAGTCTGTGGCCGGCTTTAGACTCTTGTTAGTTATTTACAGGTGTGTTTCTACTCTGTCGAAGTTATTTTATGGAGGAAATCGCTTTGTAAAGAGTTTTCTTCTTCAAGTTAGATGTTGTGAAGAAAAGGTTTTTTATATTCTTTGCAGTTAAATAATCAGATATTGGTATGATTTAATTAATGGACTGCCTCGTTGGCCGAGTAGTCGCAAGTGCGACTGCCGGGCAAGGGGTCTCGGGTTCGATTCCCGGGTCGGGCAAAGTATTACTGGGTTTTTTAAAATTCTCAGTAGTAGCACGGAGTCTGGAAATGTGCCCGGTATATGGCAATAGGCTCACCCCCTATTACATGGGACTCATAACAACTAGTGAAAAGTGGGTGTTACATTGTACTGTGGTAGAATGTGCACCTCTGCCTACCCCTTCGGGGATAAAAGGCGTGATGTTATGTTCTGTTAATTAATGGGTAGTCAAAAAGTTTAGAGAGAAAATTTCTTTGTTTGAGGTACGGTAACGCGGCTGTGACTCCTCTGGTGTTGCGGGTGTCCATGGGCGGCTAATCGCTTACCATCAGGTGATCCATCTGCTCGTTTGCTTCCTATTCCATAAAAAGAACAATTTTTATCAATCGTAAGAGCAGACGTCTTAGAGGAGAATGCATCCAGAATATTCTGTACTTTACAATAAAGATAAGAGAAGACGTAGAAAAATAGGTAACGAGATTTTTTTTAAATTAATCAATGAGGTAACATTCTGAACTCATTATTTGTGGACACCGTTAGAGTTAATAGATAGATACAAAGTTCCCATCTACATAAAAAATAAAACTCAAATCAACAAACTAACAAATAACAATTTAATCCATTAAAACAAACATGCAGAGGTCCGAAACACAATTTACGGACAAAATTCTGATCCTATTTAATGTGTTAAGAACAATAAATACAATATGGGTGCCCGAGCAATCTGCTTAAAAACAGGATTTAAAGTTAAATTAACATTGGACCGGGAGTGTCGACATCGGATACACAGTTTTATCATGCGTTTTAATCTCTTCAAATAATTTAAACTCTTTAATCCTGGTTTGTGTATGTGAATTTGGTTGGTCGGCTTTGGACACTGCCTCGTTATTATTGGTGATAATTTCGATGCTGTTATAAAAACACGGGTTAATTTTTTAAATGTGTCCATTTTTGTCATTAAGGCTGCCGATTTTTGCGTTAAATTTTATTGTTATTGTGATTTTGATTTACTCATTTTTGAAGTTGTTTGGACCCACATGTATTTGATTACACAGATGTACAATATCTTTTTAACTCGTCGAGTACCGTCATTATAGACACAATTATAGAACAATAGGTTGCGGTCACCGGTGACCGCTTGATGTTTGACAGTTTAATGTGTAATTTATTTGACACAAGAGTATTAAGAATTTACTGAACTGTAATGTAATCAGGATCAACCGATACAAATACATAATTTAAAACAGATACCCTTCAAAACGTGGAAGTGTTAGGCCAAATCGGTGACCTTCAATTGTAAGTAGGTACTTACGTATGCATTGTAGGGCTCAAATTCATATGTACAATTATTGTCACTCGAATATTCCAAGAAGGCACAGAATAATCAGAAAAAAATATACCAGATTGTTAATCTGCGATCCCAAATTGCCTAAGGACCTAAGATTCAAAATTGGAATTTTGCTGTCAGTCCGAAACGATGACAACGCTCAGTATAGAATGGGTTCCACCAATTTCTAAACGTTGTATAAACCGTCCCGGTCTTCAACCAGCCTTCATTGTTGAGGAACTGGCAGAGGCTGCATGCATCGAGGACATTTGACTCCTTAATGGTGTAGTGGTTTCTCCAGTTGAAGAATTCATAGTACTTTGTCTTATTTTGAATCGCTTCGTACATCAGTTTTGCTGTGAGCTCTTCTCCTAACAACTTTGCATCTATATAGGAGTATGGGGGTAGAAACCTGTGGAAGAAACGTTGTATCAGTGCTTTTTATTTTAAACCACGATGTTTATTTCTGAATACTATTTACTAAAGTGGCGTTAAAATGGGTCCAGGTCCAGGTGTGTATGTTTTTCAGCAAAAGATGTTTTAAAAGAAAGATCAACTCAGTTATAAAAACGAATGATTTTCGGCACGATTCTCAATTTTCATCACACCTCTTAATATGGCCGCGCGCACCTTGCATTATTAAAAGAGTTACCTGTTGTATTCAGCTCCTCCCAGCACAACGGGCACAGCAAGATTATTATAGCCGAACAGGACAGTTTTGGTGATATAGTCATCTGCTATAGAATCTTCTAGAGCTAGATAGAAGTAGTAGGTAGTTCTTATTCTATAGTAGCAAGACTTCAACGAGGTCCTTCCACACTTCATTGTACCACAAGGACCAAATACATCGAGAGTAAGATTATACGTTGCTAGACATATCTTCAAATTCTTTAAAAATATTTCTCTCTTGCCAGAAGTAATACATTTGTCAAGATAAATAGCAGCGGCAGCAGATTTTGAACTTAAAGAACTTTTGAACTGCTTGGAAACTGGTATCGTTTTAAAATTGTCCCAAAGTATATTGTTGCCGAGTTCTTCATTGTGGATGTTGTAGACGCTGATGAATTTATAGGGGATGGAGGAGTCACGCCTGTAAATGATAACTACCAATATATTTTAAGGCCTACAACACTTAAGCCAGAAGAGCTTCCGATTTAAGATTTAGTTAAATCAGCATTTAAAATAATTAATTAAGTCTATAGTAGAATCACTCACTTGTAAGTCCAGGTCCAGTTGAAGTAATAGTCATAAACAGGACTACATACAGGATAATTGTCAGAAGAATCGTTCGCCGCAAATATATACTTCTGAACTATACTTCTCACTTTTGGTAAATCACTAGATTGTCTGCTGACGTCTTGGACATTGAAGACAATTGCATCGAAGTACCTGAGGTCCATAAAGAAGCTTCGGTTTGACGTGAAGTAACAATTTATAAGGTGACAATTATGAGTTATGAAGTACCGTTGCCCTTCTTCTTCAACATTTGAAAGTTTTGTCCACATAAGTATATGCTTCATGTCCGGTATATATCGCTCAATCCTTTTCTCAATCTTGATGTGTTTCTGATTCTTAATAAAGTAGTTGATTAGGACCAAAATAATGACGTGGAATAAAAATTTTAAGTATTTAGTCAGTCGAGCCATGACGTGAAGTTGGATTGAAAGCAGCTGCTGCACTATTGGATGATACAGAAGCGGTCGCAGTATTGGAAAGATTCTTTGAAGAAATGCAACTTCATTGTCCCGATGTCAATACTAGCAAGCAAGTTGATATCATGACTTCTTAGTAATAAAGGGAGATCTTATTTGTTTACATTCTTACCTTTGCATTTTGCGTAAAAATAGTTTTCAGAAAACGAATGGGAGCTTGAAAAATATGTGAATAGCCAAGATGCATTGCATAACTTTCTAGGTCAACAGAATATCTTAGTTTAGTAATATACATAACTTCACGCCTGTCTCCCATGGGGGTAGGCAGAGACGATGGAACGCCAATTACTACGATTCCTACATACCTCTTTCGCTTCATCAACAGTCATCAATGTTTTCATGCATGCTCGTCGGTTAAGAGTTCTTTTAACTTGGGCCTTCTTTAATATATATTTTAGTAATATCTTATGTTTGGGTATTTGGGGTTACAGAAAATACATTTTTCGAAGAGCGAAGGAGCAAACAAACTACTCAAAGAAAACGATAATGTAATTAATAAAAAAACCTTAAAAAATTAAATAATACAAAGTTCTAATCAAATTAACAAACGGAATACAAAAAAAATATTTATTGTATTTTGATTTCCCGTTACACGATTTGGCGCGTTCTTTTTCAAAATGGCGACAATACTTCCCGCGTTTATTGTGCACATGATGTGGGTTCGGTCGGACAGGCTTCGAGTAAAATTGTCCGTGTTTTTTGAATGGCTTGTCCGATTAATGTTGTTACAAGGAAATCATTTTGATGGACGCTTTAGAAAACATTTTTTTTGTGCTACAAATGTGATGTATAAATGTGTTAGGGGCGAATAAAAATCGTGCACCGGTTTACCGTTGTCAGACATTTAGTCATGAAATTGAAATACTTGTTAGAATCGTCGTTGTTATATACGAATTCGAATGTTTAGGTTCAAGAATTCATAATGGGTGGTATTTAATATTTTAACTGTAAATTCCCTTTTTTTAATCAAAATATTCGAAATTACCAACAAAAATTGCACACTAAATTTGCTCATCAAATAAATCAATTATACTATACTGTTAGATCTTAGTCTGTTTTATTGAATTACTATAAAAAGTAAATAAGGTATAATAATTCCTAACTTAGGTTAGGTTAGGTTAGCCTAACCTGACCTATTTTGGAAATTCAGTTCTAATATTGAACAATTTGTGTGCAATTCAGTATTTTTGTTTTACGATGAGTAATATGTAATTAATTTGTTGTACAGTAATTTTTTTGATATGCAGTAGGTTATTAGTGGAGAAATTTGGTTTGCTTAAATTTCTAAATAGAGGTGCAGTAAAAAAAATCCCGATCATAATTATTTCCAAAATACATAGTTTATTATTGTATGGGTAGATATTGTTAGTTCCAAAATAGGTAACCTCAGGTTTATCTGTATTAAGCAAGATATATTGTTTGGTAAATGGCATGGGACTACTATGATATATCATTCATGACAAGAAAATCATATTCGAAATTGATCCTCATCAAATTGATTTGCCAATCAACAAACATCGGCATAGATTCATCTTTCAACCAACATTTAATCTGGAATACCAATCCACAGATCTAAAAACGATTCCAAGAAATACACATACCGATATAACAGAACTGTAAATTGTGGATATATTAAACCGTTCAATAAATAGCAGTTTGCACCATCCAATATTCATATAGCATGAATACGATCCAAGCCGATATGAACACTGAACACTGAACAGTATGTATGCCAGTTGTGTTATTTGGGATTTAATACTGAGATTCGCAGATATCACGGCAGTTGTTCAGTATTCAAAGAGAGGGGAGTGATTTTCCAATGAGCGGGCTGGTACGAATGCAAAGACGCAATGTCTTCACTGCCGCGGACTGAGAGAGTGTATTCTGGATGGTATTTTGTATTTGGTTTGCGTGAAATTGGATCGAGTGTTGTAGATGATTTTTGACAAAAGTGTGACAAATAAGTGATGAAAGGGAACTCAATTTGATTGCCTCG
This sequence comes from Spodoptera picta, assembly GCA_038387885.1. Taxonomy (NCBI): domain Eukaryota; kingdom Metazoa; phylum Arthropoda; class Insecta; order Lepidoptera; family Noctuidae; genus Spodoptera; species Spodoptera picta. The sequence goes on from JAZHFQ010000308.1 coordinate 1,264,836, forward strand.
TTGGACGAGTGGTTTTAGATGTCATTGCTAAGAAACGGGGATGGTAGATATAATACGGTAGAATACCAGTTCGGGCCAAAATCGAAATGGTCGAAATACAGAGTCCGGTGTATATCATGAGACTATTGAGTCTCACCTAAGATTAGAAATATATTTGGGTAAGAAATTCAAATAACTGAAAAACCTTGAATAATTCTTTACCCGGCCCTAAAATCGAACTTGGGGCCACTTGCTTGACAGTCGCATTTGCGAGGCTTTGACTAACGAAACAGTCAAATATTTTTTATCCATAATTTATGTCATTGAACTCCTCCTAAACGGCTTGACCGATTTAAATTATTTTTTCTGTACGCGTTTGAGTGGCGCCTGGATGGTTTAAATTCACAAACCAGTCCGGCAGATGAAGCTGCAATCGATGCCTAGGTTAGTTATCCTAAACGGCTGAACTGATGTGAATGAATTCTTGTTTATAAATTCAAGCGGATATGCAGGACAACGTCTGTCGGGTCTGCTAGTAATATATAATAATAACCTACATTGAATTGTACCCCACTCCAGAATAGTCCCGCGGCAAGGTAGCGTGGTCTCGTCTGCTAATGAGATTCTTTAGGTCGCGGTTTGCATTTCAGATCAGGCTGTCTCCACGACTCGGTCGCCTTGTTCTACTGAACTCATACTCTAGTTATGTACCGCGATCCAGATTGTGATTTTCAAAGATTTATTTATTATTAACAGTAGCTGTTGTATAGTTTGTTAATACAAGTGAAATATTTAGAATAACCTAAGATTAAATTGGAATTTTTGCACTGTATTCTGATCTAGGCTTCGTAAGAACATTATAGGGACTAACATGAAGCGAAGAGTTTATTAATTAAGCCTAACGTTCTAAATTTTAAAAGGGAAGTCTAAAACTTCGAGTTAAAAACTTTAAATTGGGAATATTTGAAAAATGACCTCATAAAGAATCACCCATAAATTTAAATAATATACAAACCACAAAAGAAATAACCAAATCAAAAGCACAAGAATTTCTTTCAAATAATACCTATTATTTCTATCTAATGGAAAACGGATAGTTATCTGCGATCTTCCAATTCAAAGGAGGGTCCGTAAGTCCGTCTGAAGAGGACAATATTCAATTCAGAACATGAATATGTCATTTAAAATATGATTCGTGTAAAAAAGGAATAAATTTAGCGTAGAAATGTAATAATATCTTCGTGAGAGGAGTCGCATACAAAAAATCCTTTTATTGAAACTAGCTGGGCCTGTTATCCATTATGTATTAGGTACTTTGTGTATTGTGTCCATTGTTATACGATACGATAATCATTAGTTATTATTTGTTTAGTTATGGTTTTAGATGAAAGATAGCATTTAATTTAGTCGCACTTGCGACCACTCGGCCAACGAGGCAAATCGGGCAAAGTATTACTGGTTTTAAAAAAAACCCAGTGGCACGTGGGATTGTGTCCGGAAATAGCCTCATCCCCTATTACATGGGACTAATAATATAAATAGTGAAAAGTGAGTGTTACATCGTAAAGTAGCATTAAGTGATGTATTGTGCGCCTCTGCCTATCCCTTCGGGGATCAAAGTCGTGATGTTATGTTAGAATAGTCCCTATTATAATCTGTCACTCAGACCATTGTTCGATGTAGGGACAATAGGGTCGAGTAAACTAGTATTTTTTTATTTATCTAAACTGTCATAACACATTATGCCAGTAAATTAGAGGTACATAAGTACGTAAACAACAAATACCTTTAATTAGGAATTTCAATTTTTTGATACGAATATTGAAAACATTTTCACATAAAATTAATCGACAAAATCGAATAAAACTTATGTACTTCCACACTCTAGTTTCAGTCCAATACGTGTTGAACCCAACAAACTTTGGGTAACATACGAAATGGCTTGCTTTATTAAGTTCTGACCGTCATAATGTACCCGAACCAATCTTCACACCGATCCAAGCAACACATGTTGTTAACACCTTTCGCCTTACCTACATGTACCTACACAATACGTACGTATTGTATGTTGCCTCGTAAAAAATAAAATATAAAACATAAATATAGATGTTTTTTTTGTTACAAAAATAAAAGGTTATTATTCGATATTTTTGTGTAATTTGTTTATTAGACTGCAGAAAATAAATTGTAATGAACCTTACGACCTCCTTAGCCCAAGTTTAAAATCCCGTAACATCTCTTACAATGTAAATAAGCAGCAATAATGCGAACATATCTGCAACATTCAGTTTTTGCCCGTCTACCTTGTCTCCCGGGGCCCACTGTCTATGACATATGCGTAGGACTGCCTCTAAAATGGGCCCCTTGAATATATTTGCTCATCCGATATGAGATGTTGCCTTTTGTCACCATATGTGAGTTGCGGATAGTTTTTCGCACGTCATATTTGGCGGCCATTTTGATATTTGTAGCGGGAAAATTTTATTGGAATTTTTTATGTTATTTTTTATCGACGCGTTCAAATTTGGAACATATTGTCGGTCTTTGTTTTGGTGAATAGATTATTTAGACGATTTAAAATTAAAGATTGATTTGTGATTATCTGTTGTGTACGTAAGTATTCTATTTGATTAGTTTTAACTCGTCGAGTACCGTCATTATAGACACAATTATAGAACAATAGGTTGCGGTCACCGGTGACCGCTTAGTGTTTGACAGTTTAATTTAGAAATGACCTGATTTAAACAATGTTATACTCATTACATGATTGCAGATTATGGAACTTCTAGCATATTCTGCCTATACTGATGTATAACCTAACTGGAAAAACGTCTACGAAGAAGAAAAGAGTAGAAAATAGTACCTACTTATTAAGGTAGATACTATCTATGCAAATATTACAATACAAAAAATAATTTAGAAAAACTGTTCGTAACATATCTACATAGCTATTCTCTTTGCAAATAAAACATATTTCATTCATATGTTAGTATGCTATCGCGGTCCAATGATTATAATTCAGTTCAGTTACACCCGAACTGTAAAATTAAATCACGCCTCAAAGGGACCGTGCTTCGAATAATTATATTTGTGACTAGATTAGGTACGTTACAAATATGTGTAAATGATAATTGAATATAGATTTGTATCATGTAATAACGTCGTTCACACCATTTTCTATGAAAATGTACTTACATATTTTATGTATTTATAAGTTTTGTAGTAGTTTGTGAACTAATGAGGTTTATTTGAAAATGAAAACTTTACTTTAAGTATAGATACCTTTTTCATTATTTTTTCGAGTGGTCAGCAGTAAGTATGTACCTATCAAACCACAAAAATTCTGTAAAAAACTATCTAAGTCTCGATGGAGCCGCTTCATTTACTAGAAAAAGTTTTTTTTTTTAACAAATTTATTCATTGAAATTTTACATAGGTATTGCCTTAAATCTAAACTCGCCAAACTTTAACGTTTGATGGCGAGAGACGCTCATTTTTCAAACTATTTCTATTATTATCATAATTATGATGATGAAGGGAGTCTTTTTTTTTCCTTAACATATAGCTAGGTACACTATAACCCAAGCAGGACATAGCCAGTATGTGTTATACTACCTGCATTGCTTATATTGAATAGAAAGATTTCTTTTCAATATAAGCAATGCAGGTGCAGGATCTTTAATGAAATCTTTACAAAATCGTGCCAAGTGTAAGGTTCCTAACTGCGATTTCTTTATTATTATCGTTAATGTTGTGTGACTTGGCAGTTGAACCTCAATGACAGCCGATATTCATGTACCAATAGTAGGAGGCACTATTATATCTCTAACTAACACAGCTGAGTCCTGCTGATGGTTCTTCATCAGATTCTTCAGACTTTCGGTTTTTGATATCAAATGCCTACCAAATGGAATATTTTTGTAAAGGCATCATGTCAATCTCTAATAGTTTCTCTAATAGTTAGTATAAGAGAAACCTAATAGAATGTTACTAGGAACCGATGAAGAGAGAGCACAAGAACATACAAATAATTTGTAGCCTAATGTTATCGATCTCCGACCACCGTAAGCGCGGGCCTGCGGACGGCGAGCATGGGTGGCTCCCCGTCCGACCAGAAACAGACCCGAGCGTAGGGCGCGTCGCGTTCCGTGCACGCCTCAAAGAGCCTTCAGACCACCACAGATGGGGCCCAATAGGGCCGATGCCGATTCGGAGTCGCGCAGAACCTAACGAGTTACCAGGGCTCCGGCTCGACGTGCAGGAGAAGGAACGGGGTAGTTTTTAGTCAATAAGAGTCTGACACTCCCTCCCGCCTCAGCCAGGCGGGAACAGGCATTCGATGAATTTCCCCCCTTAAAAAAAGTCTAATGTTATACATACATACATACATAGATAAAAGTATTAATAATTTATAGATATACGATGTGTATACTACAAATCAAAGTACCAGGGCAGCATAACAGTGAAGACATCGATCACTGGAGGAAGTACGACTAACTGCGCGCGGACAGGGTGACCACGCGTCTCGTCTCGATCTATCTTCATCTGAGCACTGAGTTGTGTGGAGCTGTGTCCATTGTTAAATGTGTGTTGAGAAAACCAAAGAATGTGAAACAAGGAAAATTGTACTTTAAGTTAGGGACGTAGGAAAGAAGTCGCCTTGTGTATTGTGCAAGTATACGTAATGTGTAACTCACGAATAATATTATTATTTTGTTTTCTCACATACATATAATCTCAATATGGTTTTTTATGCTTCCCTAAGGGACATTAAATTCGTAATTACTAGGAATTAGCTTGTAATAATCATTGAGTGGTTGTGAAATCAAAGCCCTTATATCTTCAAAGCCGTTACAGTGTCAAGTTGTGATACTTTTATAAGCAATTGCAAGAAACACATCAAAATTAGACAAGTAGTTTTGGCAATAAACAGTAATATCGGTTTGCACAAACACACAAACACCTTCTCCTTATTGTTATGGGTAAAAAATACATCACCGAAATAGATAGACATGACTGATGACTAAAAAAACTTCTTACATTAAAATTTAACCAGCACAACTTACACAACCCATTACCGAAACGTCTTCCGAGTACCAGGGCAACATATCGTGACTGGAGCTAATGTAATCGCTCTCCAGATTGACTGATAGTCTCATGTAATGGGGGCATTGAGTGATCACGCTCCAATCTGACAAGTTGGTTCTACTCTTTCGGCCTGATCGATGGACGAAACACGTCGTTCAGTCAAGATAGATACGATATTGATTGAGTTTTTTGAATAGCACAGATTGTGATTAATCGACTAATTCAATGGTTATTTTGTTTGCTTTTAGTCACGTTCATGTTGAACATTTTTCAGTTTTGTTTGAAAACGAATAAAGTTTTATTATGTTAAAAGTTACGGAATTCATCAACCTAAGATCAAGATCATACCGTAAGTCAGTTAAACTAATGGTATAAAGGCTAGGTGAAAGAGTCAATGGAAAACTCAATATATGGATTTGATATAGGATTTGTTTTTTTATGGGTCAAGCCCGCCACAACCTTACAAAACCGCCGCAACTCCTGTAAGCCAAGATCTACAGTATGTATATAGGTACATAAAACACTTCAGTATTCTACTGAAGCCGGAAAGAACAATTTGGTCTTAAAGTTACCGTGGCCAGTAACAAAGTTGGGCAACACAGTGACCAACCTCCAACCATGTCCTCTCCAGCCTCTCATCCACGGATGGAAAAAACTAATAAAGGTGGCGGCCCTTGATAGAAGATTCCCATCTACATTGCCATTCAGTTAGGAGTTCGTCTCTCATGTTAATGGCTTAAGCACTCTAGCAATTTATTTTGATCACGTGCTAGAATGTGCATCTATGTGCATATTGTGCATCTAGTGTCGTGATTGTCTGATTTTTATGTTTTTTAATTGAATATTTTTTTTATGTGATTTGTTTACTTCTTTTTCGGTATTATAACTGTTTGACTCTCTTTGATTTCTGTTTTTATGTGTGTTACTGTAATTGGTGTAAAGTCGTGTTAACATCACAATAATAAATAAATAAATAAATAAATAAATAGAAAACCTGCATAAAAATTAGGTCTCGCATTTGTATATCGCAACACGTTGCTGCACCTCGATGCAATTTTATTTGCTGATTATTACTGTCAATCCCACAAATAAATTTTCCTATTCACTCATTTAGACTAGTATCTACGCCATTTGACTTACAGTATAACCATTCCTTTCCTAAAATCCTCAGCTCCAATAAAACAAGAGATCCTAGCAACGTTTTAATCGGTAGGTTGTTGTAACAAAAGCTAATTAAACCAGGGCCTAGTAAATAGTATTATCTAACGCAGATATCAACGCACGTAGATATTAGGCAATGTAACGGGGAAATATGCAATATCGTCGGTACATGCCACAATACAGAAAGATTCCAGAAGTACTAAGTTATTTGGTAAAAGAAAATAACGAATGAAAATAAGACTGCCTTGTTGGCTGACTGGTCGCAAAGTATCACTGGGTTTTTTCAAAAAAAATCATTAGTAGCACGGAGTCTGGAATTGTGCCCGGTATATGGTAATAGGCTCACCCCCTATTACAAGGGACTCATGCCATAAAATTGTAAAAACTGGGTGTTACATTGTAGTATTAAGTAGTATTAAGTGCCGTAATTGTACACCTCTCCTAACGGGTTATCGGGGCTCCGGCTCGAAGCGTAGGAGAAGGAACGGGGTGGTTTTTCGTCACTACGAGTCTGACAATCCCTCCCGCCTCATTTAGGCGGGAGCAGTCATTTGATGATTTTCCCCCCTTAAAAAAATATACACCTCTGCCTACCCCTTCGGTGAAGTTATGTTATGTAGAAAATAAAGATTGTTTTAGTGCAGGAACTAAACAGGAATTGCTCATTGGCTGGCCAGTGGCCACTTAGCCGTCCAACGTTATAATAGGTACGTACTATTGTGTAGTGAATGAAATTTTTTTATTTGTCTTTGTTTATTTATTTATTTATTTATTTAGAGGATCACCGACATAAATACACCAATATTGCACAATGAAAATATTTTTGACTTATAAAATATCTTAAGACTATCTGTATTCACAATTATAGGTAACCACAGCATGCATATAGCTTTTTAACTTATATTATTATAAAAGATATAATAAAAATTCGGAAAAATTAAGTACAAAATAAAATTAAAATTAAAAACATTTTGTTAAAAAAAATTAAAACTCAGCAAAGGGAAATAAAAAAAATCATAAAACCAGTAGGAAATGTCAACCTCAAGCTAAGGTACGGTTTCGGTTTGCTTATTGTCTGCTCCAGTACATAACAAACATACATAACATCACGCCTTTTATCCCCGAAGGGGTAGGCACACATTATGCCACTGTACAATGTAACACCCACTTTTCACTATTTATGTTATGAGTCCCATGTAATAGGGGGTGAGCCTATTGCCATATACCGGCACAATTCCAGACTCCGTGCTACTACTGAAATTTTTTTTAAAACCCAGTAATACTTTGCCCGACCCGGGAATCGAACCCGAGACCTCTTGCCCGGCAATCGCAATTGCGACCACACGTCCAACGAGGCAGTCTGCTCCAGTAATTATTGTTAATTAGTTATATCGACTAATTTACTGTAGTTATTCAATTTTAGAAGTCTTTAAGAACTACCTCTATAGTGACTGGATAAAATATCTCTTACATTGTTGGAGATGCGACATTTTGTGTCTTCGTATTTCGTAGTCGCAGTACCCTTTATACTCAGTATAGTGGGTTAATGGTTATTAAAGTGTTTAATCTCGAAAATCACTGATTACACTCAAAATTTTCACACAAGTTTCACATAGACATGTAAGAGCTGAACCATCAAATGAAGGTGGTGACTCCAAATGAGGTCTTCTCGCAAGTGCGGTGGTTTGCGTACTTCACAAGGCTCCATTAAAACGATAACTCATTTCTTTTATAAATATTTTATTTGATCTTCACACGTTCGTGTTCGATACGAGAATGGTCCAACTCGTACAACTTGCTTGCTTTATAAACAGTTCCCACTCTCCCCACTTTACCTACCTACGTAAGGTAAGTGACGTAAGGTTGTAAACAAGTGCAAATATTATTATAATGCAAGTTGTATGTGTTGTTATTTTAATGTTACAATCTTTAATGCTATTTAAATTTAAATAGCAACGTTTTAACTAAACTAATAATAAACAAATATTAATAAAAATAATTGTGGGTAAATTTCGATACTTAAATTTTAAAAATCTAAAATTATTTAATCGTAATTAATTAACGCGCTATCATGACATTTAAAAACTTGACCTTCTCTTCGCAATTCCTGCATGCCACCCTCTGTAGCGCTCGCTCGGGGTATCCACGTTATTTCAGAGTTATATTCAGTTATTGCCCTGATATAATTTCCCCACATAGTTCCCGGCAATATTGTCAACTATTTAACATTGCTTTTCGTAATTGATTTACGTGGCGTAGGCGCAAGCGGTTAGGTGGCTAACTTTGTACGGAATAGTTTAATAGATGTTTCAGTTATAAATAGGTATCTACAACAGAAGTATGTGTGATTTAAGTGATAAACTTGTACAATCTTTAAATAGAATTAGGTAGATAGCAGGGTATGCGAATTAAAAATCTAATTAGTCCGTCAGTTAGGTAATGAAAAAATATAAGACACGTATTTTTTATTTTACCGTATAATAAAACAATACCTAGATAAAACGAATCATAGTGTAGGAGTGGGGGCTAAAACGTCATTTCTACGTATAAAATGTACATAGAAGTGACATCACGCGACATTTCAAATCAATATATCATCGAAAGTATTCGTTTCTGTAAGAAAATGAAAAAAAAATGTACCAGACGGACATTAAAATAAAAATTAGTCATCTATCCTATTATGTGTTTTTCTACAAACGGGTGATTGTTATTCTTTAATAGTTCAAATGTAGGTAAACGTTTGAATAACTTTATGAGTCATTCATTTAATTACTGTCTACAAATATGTCTAGTATGGGATAGAGTAGGTAGTAGATATAGTTTTAGTGTTAAGTGAATATGTTAAGTGCCATATACTTAGTACTGTTATTGTTAATTATAATTATTCTGTATGTTCAGTGTTTAGGTAAGGTGTGTTAATGTAAATATTTTATAAAGTGCCTCGGTAACGCATTAGGTTATATAATTTACCTGTAATATTAATTGTACGAGTTGAAATAAATAAATGCTTATCATATAGAACCTATCCAGCAGGGATGTAAAATAAAAGCCAGATAATAGAGGTATAATACGTATAAAACTTTAATATAATAATAATAAACACGACATCGGAGAACGTTGCAATAACAACATTAATCTATTTCCACAACAAGTAAAGCCATAGCACAGAATTTAATATAAATATTTTGCTATAAATTCTCCTATAAATTGAGTTGGCTGCGTGCATCATTATCTTCGTAAAATGTTTTAAATATTTTATCAAACATGGCCGCTACTCTTTGAGTCTTCGTCCTCTATAAACCCTTTGCTATGAAGAATGCGACAAGCGATAAGTGAAGAATGCTATCAAAATATTTATTGGGGAGATCATTTACAGTATGGTAAATGTTTTTTTACTGAAATTTGCAGACTTTTTTGAAAGAAGAGCTTGACGCAAGAAGCAAGTTAAGAAGAAAACAGAAAACAAATACATCATAGTCAAAGTGTGGGAGAGTCATGCTTCGGCACAAATGGGCCGGCTCGACCGGAGTGATACCAGGACCTCACAGAAGACCGACGTGAAACAACGCAAGCGTTGTGTTTCGTCGTCTCCTTTTCCAATTCCCGTATCCCCAACAATCCTAAAAGGCCGGTAACGCACTTGTAGCGCCTCTCGTGTTCGTGTCCATGGGCGATGCCGATTGCTTTCCATCAAGTGATCCGCTTGCTCATTTACCGGTTTAAACCAGTTTAAACGAAAGCATTTATTTGAATTAATCTACATAAGGATACTTTAAAACGTTCAAAGCTTAAGTTTTACTCCAAAGATCACTTGTGTCTGAAACTACTAGCATCGTACCCACGTACACAGTTCAAATACAAGAAAAAGAAATCCATATGACTGGCTGCAGCAATTTCTTTCTATTATGCAGGCCGTGAGCTTATTTGCTTCTATAAATTGAATTTTTGCGACGCAAAATCGCTATCGCTAACAGCGTAGCAGTGTCCTTAATTAGATGCATCCTGCACGCGCCGTCGCTGAATATTTCACGTGTTTCAACTATTACTGGGACTTATGTACATATAGAATCAGTAATTTGTTCATGTAGAGGGTATAGGATGGTATTTGCTTATCAAACTTAACGGGTAAAACTAAATAATGTTTATTTTGCAGTCATATGAATAATTACGCTACGTGTTGATTAGTCGTAGATGGAAAAATAATTTGAAAAAATTTTGTATGGGCAAATTTTATGTTCATTGTATTTTGAGGCTCATTATTATAATGTAGAAATGTATAAGGAGCAAGAAATTTACTACAACTTGTGAAATCAATGAATCCCATGTTGTCGTATTAAATGATTTCACTTCACATTAAATTAATCGCTTTTAAATGATTCATAATATATAATTATGCATTAAAAGTGTCTTAACTCGTCGAGTACCGTTATTATAGACACAATTATAGAACAATAGGTTGCGGTCACCGGTGACCGCTTGGTGTTTGACAGTTTAAGATACTTCCATCTACATTTCATTCTTTTTAATACGGACTAACTCACAAAGTCAATGCACAAACGATTTCGAAGACAAACTCGTCTAAAATATATCTCGCAGCTTCCTAACAAGTGTAGCATTTATCCCAAGATATTCTAGACAAATACGATTGTATTTTTCAAAAAGCTGTAGTGTAAAGGCACAGGTTATTAGGTATGCGGTCGGCAGCAGCACAGGGTCCGCCATTTTTCCTCATAAAATATAAATTCCTCTTATAACTTTGAGTGATCTTCCTGTGGTTATACGTAATTTTACGACGAAACTTTTCTTAGAACCGTGTTCTGACTTGGCTATTTTCCGGATAGAATAGCGTAGATGCCTAATTTTTATTTTAATGTCGTCTGGTAGAATATTTGAAATCATTAGACACGTATTTTTTATTTTCTTACAGAAACGAATACTTTCGACGATATATTGATTTGAAATATCGCGTGACGTCACTTCTATATATATACATTTTATACGTAGAAATGACGTTTTAGCCCCCACTCCTAAACTTTGATTCGTTTTATCTAAGTATTGTTTTATATACGACAAAATAAAAAAAATACGTGTCAAATACTTTTTCATTACCTAACTTACGGACTAAATAGATTTTTAATTTTCATACCCTGTCATCATCCCAATTGGTGTTGTTGTATTTACGCTTATTTGACTGCTGTTGGATAGTTGAACTAATCAATTCAATGGTTCAGTAGGTCAAGCAAAGTTTTTCGATTCGTTTCCATTCTCAACACCAACCACTATGTTTCAAATAAAAATAAAATAAAATAAAATCTTTTTATTTCAGATATTTTGGGTCCATACATTAACAGTTTATTATTATTTAATATATTTATATTCTTAATTAATTTAATTTATTACATTATAATACCGCATTATCAATCTTTAATTGTTTTTAAATTGTCAATTTAGTTAATGTCAATTTAGGTATTACGTTTGAAATCGTACTTAATGCATAGTTTTAAGTTTATTACTTACTACAGTTACTTTTTGACTGCATATTTGGTCTAAACAAGAATATAAACGTGGTTGCTTCTTTTACAACTTTTAAACTGTCAAACACCGGTGACCGCAACCTATTGCATCCGTGAGTACACATACATACCGTCATCCGTGAGTGACGTCACGGATGACGGTGACAGCTAACCGGTTTTTATGTACACCAGTTTCGAAAAATTATAATAAATACATAACGATTAAATATAATAATAAGTCTTCCGGATAAATATTGCTTATTCCTCAAACAATATCATTTATTGTGGATAAGTGTCAGTGAACTATAAAATAAGCAAAAATTCACATATTACGGCTGGTGTCAGTGTGTCAGTGCTAATCCTACCCTATATAATACTAATCTGTTAAAGTAAAAAAAAAACCTTAATTAAGTCTAATTATGGCAAAGTGTGGTGGATGTGGTGCCCTAACACTGGACTTATTGGTACGGATTTTTAATGGTTCCATAACAACTTCTTCATTCCCCGAAGCCTGGAAACTTGCAATAGTGCGTCCTTTACCTAAAGTGAACAGCCCTAGTAATCTCAAAGACTTAAGGCCAATCAGTATCTCACCCTTATTATCCAAGGTGCTAGAAAGAGTAGTGAATGAGCAGTTGTCTAGGTTTCTTGAGGGTGGTGGTATCCTTCCGGAGCTGCAGTCAGGTTTTAGAAGGGGTCGAAGTACAGCTACAGCCTTGTTGGACGTAACCGACAATATTCTGTCTGCACAGGATGAAGGTCTGTGTACCATGTTGGTCTTGCTGGATTTTTCTAGGGCGTTCGATGCCATACATTTGTCACTACTACTGTCGAAGATGGCGTATTATGGGTTCGATATGGCAGCGTTGAGGTGGTTTGACAGTTATCTCAAAAACCGTACTCAATTGGTTGAGATTCGCGATTCAAAGGGTTGTCCTTTGCGTTCGGGTGCAGAACCGGTAACTAGGGGCGTTCCGCAGGGATCAATATTGGGGCCAACTCTATTTATTTTGTACTGTACCGATATTGTTAAGGTCATAAAACATTGCAAATTCCATATCTATGCTGATGATCTTCAAATATATTTCTCCTTTAAGCCGGGCGATTACTTGGCTGCAGTGACGGCTATAAACGAGGATCTAAATAGCATAGTGGAACGGTCTAGTCGGAACTGTCTCATTTTGAATCCATCCAATACTAAATATAAGCTTTTTGGAACAAGCGGTCAGTTGAGCAAGGTTCCTAGTAATTTTAACGTATTAGTGGGTGGACAAGTAATCGAATGTGTATTTGAAGCTAGGAACCTGGGTCTTATAATGGATCAAGCCCTCAGGTTTGAAACCCATGTTTCAAATTGTGTAAAAAATTGTTTTTACCGCTTGAAAGTTCTGTACAGAATGCGTACATATCTCAGCGAGGATTTACGAGTGCAGCTGGCCGAAGCTTTGGTTTTGTCGAAATTAAATTACGCGGATACAGTAATTGGCTCTAGACTCTTATCACGAACAAAGAGGCTGATTCAACGGGTTCAAAACGCATGTGCCCGTTTTTGCTTTAATATACCACCGAGGGGTCACGTTACACCTTATCTTAACAATCACAACCTCCTAAAAATGAAGTCACGTCGTAAGCTCCACCTAGCTTGTCTTCTTTTTGGCGTAATCAAAAATAAGTGTCCCTCGTACTTGCACTCAAAATTATCCTGGGTTGGTGCTCACCGAAAGCGGGAGGCTAGGCAGTGTGCACAGCATCTAGCTATACCTCAACATAAAACAGCAGCATTTCGAGGCAGTTTTCAGTACGCAGCGTCCAAATGTTGGAACAATATACCTCCACCTATCAGAGACTCACCAAGTATAAATAGTTTCAAATACAATCTTAAAATGTTTATTTTAACTTCACAAAAAGACAAAGCTGCAATTAATGTTGATCTGTCTATCATTTAACTCTAGCCAGTTTAGTGTGTGAATGATACAGAACGCAGACATACTGGCTGTTCTATGTCCTTCATTCTGTCATGTGTACCTACTATTTATTAACATTTTACTTTTTTTTTTATTTTATTTTACATTACTTTTTATATTTATTACATTGATAAGTATACCATTGTTGTATCTGCATACTTATTGCATATAAATGTGTGTATGTGTGTATATGTATGTATATGTATATGTGTGTGTGTATGTATATGTATGTATATGTGTGTGTGGTGGGTGTGCAGATGCATTATTATATATGTATATATATATATTTTCTTGTTGTCTTTGTCTAACCATTCAACGTTGCTACCATCCGTGCGTCACTGCATGGGTGCCCACTGAAAATCAGTGCTGGGTAACCTGTATGCCTGGCTTACACTGAGTGGGTGACCCTTTTGGCATCGGCATGTTGTCAGCGTCTCTTTTCTAATTCTTCTGTTTCAATTTTTCAACTCTTATATTTTTATTACTTCCACTGTCACACCTTGATTGTCTTTTTTTTTTATTTTATTTATGCTGCATCGTGCCTGGTGCTAAATAAATGTTTTTTCTTTCTTTCTTTCTTTCTTTCTATTGTTCTTTAATTGTGTCTATAATGACGGTACTCAATCGGTTAAACAACTTCTACTTAATTATTGAAGACTTGTATCGCAATAGGAACACTAACTAAGCCGGTTATAGTACGCTAGTATAGCATACTTACTTGGGTACTGATGGGATACTTCATAACTCGTGATTTGGTTCCTTTAATGGGCTTAGTTCAATGTGTTCCGTGATATACGCATAACCGCGCAAATTGACGTCAAACCTTACTAAATAGACTAGATACCCGGTTGTTATAGCGTTAATACCCTGTTATTTAATTATAATAGGTGTTGACGTTTAATGGTTTCGTTGTTAAAGTGTTGCAGGCCTCGTTGGTTGCGTAGTTGCAATAGCTGCTGCTGTAAAGGGTCTTTGGTTCGAGTGTATGATCTATGAGAAATTTTGTGTCGGGGCTTAGCACTCACGACACAGGAGATGATGTTCGTAAATTGTCACTGTTTTCTTTAATACAAACATAAAAAAAGAATATTTACGGTCGAATTGAGAAGCTCCTCCTTTTATTGAAGTCGGTTAAAAAAATTCCAAATCGTCTACAAGGTTCCATTCTTCACATTCAAAGTCAAGTTATCTGCAGGCATATTATGAAATTAAATTACTATTGCATTCATTAAAATTAGTTTTGAGTAAGATTAACTCTTGTAAAAATAAACGAAACAGTCCTTACCTAGTTTGTTTTGAAACATTTTCTTCTATTTTTAAAACAGTTATTAATTTACTTGAGTGGCGTAAATTAATTACTTGAATTAGTGTTGCATGAATCGTGCGGACTCGATTCACAGTTTAAAGTTTAGCTTTACACGCTATTCGGAAAGTTTCTTAGTACCTTTGTAACTACAGTTCTGTGATATTATTTTAAAATGTATTTCACCAAAGCCATGTGTACCTATGCAGTATGCATATTTATAAAATAAAACACAATGATATTAATATCGACAAAAAAGCGTATGTATTTATTATGGAAGGTGGAGTCTCTTTCGATATAATAAATAGTGACGTTGTTTTATGTGATGTTGCAACTTAAATCCTGTTAGAGTCATTCGATTTAAATGACATAATCTACAATCGAGTACTATAAAATCCATTACATGAACGATTTCGCCGAACATACATAATAAACAAAAGTCAAAATTAATTATACATCTGAATTACTTTCGTAATTCCGACTCGGATTGATTCGGAGTCGGGAACAACAGAGGTTTGTAGTCGCATCTCAATAAGCCGATTATTCAGTAATTTGCATCGGAGCGGGTACAGCCCTATTACCATGTCAAACCCCGCGAAACTTGAAGACAGACTGTTTGGCGCCATGTTAGGCATGAGATAATGGCGGGAATATTATTATCTGTGCATTTTTTATATCTGTGCGTTTGTCGAACGCTTTGTTCATGTTTTTTTTTTATATTTTTGTTGTTTTTATTGATGTATAGTTGTTTATTGTTTAATTAAAAGACATGAATGAGCATAGAATTGGAAGCAATACATTTAATTTGTGAGTCAAGCAACGATTTAAGCGTGATATTCTACAAAAAATCTAAATTATGCCAAGTGACAAGAAATTAATATAAGCCAAGAAATGACGTAAAATACTTCATTTTATCAACATTTGTCTGAAGAAGAAAACTATGAACAGATTTACGATACAGAAGAATTTATGACTTCAACAGTAACCAAGGTACGTAAAAAATGAATGAGAGCATAAAATGAAACTACCAGACGACATGAATACAATGTAGATAACAAAGTACTTACTTAAATAGCCCATAGGTAGATAGTAGAAACGTTTAAGAGATTCATAGCGATTAGTCAAATTATAAAAAAAAACTGCTGAACTATGCCTGAGAGACCAAAATAAGTTCATAATGAAAATATCTAAGTACCCAAAAAGGTATAATTTGTCCAAACAAATAGACACAATTTGCATCACCTGAAAAATAACTTGCTGTTTATTCTTTTTGTTTTATTTTACAACTGTTGAAGTCTAGACGCATAAATAAAAGAGCATCATAAATGTATAAAACGTTGTTTTTTCATACCAAGTGTACATTTGTCATTAGTTCGTGAACATATGCCATTCTGTTTTATTGCACGAATAGATTTGATTAAGGTCTATTTATCTCTCTATATCATGTGCATGTTTTTCATTGAAAAATCAACATTATTTATCTTTTTATATGTAATTCTGCTGTACGTGTGTATGTCATTGAACTCCTCCTTGGCTTGACTGATTTAAATGAATTTTTCTGTACGCGTTTGAGTGGCGCCCTGGATGGTTTAGATTCACAAATCAGGCCGGCAGATGGCGCTGCAGTCTGTATCTAGGTTATTTATCCTAAACGGCTGAACTAAGTTAACTCGTCGAGTACCGGTTTTGTAGACACAATTATAGAACAATAGGTTGCATAACTCAAACTCAAACTCAAAGTCTTTATTTGCATGTTAAGGTATAGGTACAGGTCTGTATAGGTACAGCTTAACGGCCTTTTTCAGGCGTTGCAAATTTTAGGGGTGTCACTAGCTTATTAAAAATACATTATTATTATTATTTATTATTAGCTTATTTCCTTAACATTTATTTTTTAACATAATTTAAAAAAAAACTAGCGACGTACCAGTACTTCAGACGTACCTACTTCTACCAGTACGTATCATAAAGAGGGAATAAGTCTCATAAAAGTATCCAATTCAACATAGTTATTTTCCAGGACTTGATATTATTATCTGTGGGTGCCTCAACCTAAAGTCTAACTGAAAGCCTGCCAAATCCCTATCACATTAAGTTTCCGACGGTGTGATTTAAAAAATAAAAATGTTTAAAAATTCTCCAAGTTTCGCGTCGAGGTTCCAAGTCGATGGCGAACTTTTGCCGTGAGAGGCTTAGAGAGGCAACTTTAGGAACGTTTCTAGAACTCGACTTTATTCAATAGCATACTTTTAGACTATTAGATATTTATAGGCTTTCCTTCTTCGGTGTGTTTAGAATTGAGGATATACCTATGTATGTGTAGCTGAAAATAAAGGTAGAGTAATAATGCATTGTTTATATGTAGGTAGCAGAATAAACATCAAGAAGTGCCAAAATACTTTTAATTATTGACTAGCGACGTAGCCTTATTTATTGACTAGTAGTTATTGTGACTTCGTCCGCGTGGAATAGGGACTTTGGATAGTTCTTCACAGCTCCTGATGATGGCGATGGCGTGATGATATGTAGCCTATATGTTGACCTGGCCTGTTTGTAATATTCATGCAAAATTTTAAGTAAATCAATACAGTACTTTTTGAGTTTAGAATGGACTTACATACAGACAAACAGGACAAAAATTCTAAAAACTATGTTTTTGATTTCGGTATCGATTATACATTACGCCTCGAGTATTCTTTTAAAAAAATATTCAATTTACAGTTTAACCTTCCTACGATTTCATTATACAATATATATAGATTACATAAAAAAGAAAGGCTAGCAACTAATTTGCTAGTGCATCTTCTTTTTCCGCACTCCTACATTTTTGATATATGTGTATGTGAATAATGCGCAGATTTACCCGAACAATATTCAGTTAAAAATCAAGATCATACAGCGACTTATCGCGTCATACGCTTGAGCTTACCAAAGCCGAACGTCAATACAATTTCGTATACACACAAATAGACAAACAAACATTTTTTCTACCATTTTGTTTATTTTTCACCATTTTTCGTCGGACTTTTCTGTCTGACAGTCGCTATCGGTGCCTGTTCCACTATATTGGCGCGACAGTGTTGCCAACTTGTCATTTTTTAATGGTGGCAACCCAACAGACAGAGGTTCCATCGAGTTTCGTTTATTTAGACTTTAGAGCAATTTATTGACTTGTTTGCGATGTCTTGGTTGGTTTTTGGTACGAAATAAAATGGTTAACAATTTATTTTTAGGTGTAAAATAAAGTTGTAATGGTTGTTCCCATAGGGAATGTATTTGATTGATAGTCAAGGTTGTTTTTTTTAAGGCTTAAGTCGGTACGCGAGCAGATTATACGCAATAGGCGTCACCCATGGACACTGCGTTACCAGCCTTTTGGGAATTGGGAATTTGAGGATTTGTGAGCATTGTGGATACTGGAGAGAGCGGAGCGGAGCGGAAACACAACGCAAGCTTTGTTTCACGTCGGTTTTGTGTCAGGCCGTGGTATCACTCCGGTCGAGCCGGCCCATTCGTGCCGAGGCATGGCTCTCCCACACTTAAAAAATTTTGAGTCTCAAAATTGTGTCCTGTTTGCACAATTCGTTTGTTGTATTGCTCTATGACAGTTTTAATAATATAACCACCGACAAACATGCTCAACTTACGTAAGTAAACTTTTTTTGTATTGTAACTTTTGTGAGGCTACTCGAGGCTGCGGGCCCAGCGCGCCCTCTGCCGTGATTCACGCGCACTTTCCTCTATCTATAGTGGTATCGGCGACGGCGGCGCGTGTGACACTGCCACGCTAGACTTGCCTGCCGGTAGCTGCGTTGGTGTTGGGTTCGAATCCCGGGTCGACGCAAAAACAGTGTTACATAGTAGAGTAGCCAGCAGCAGCGCGACAGTCGCCGCGTTGCGGGTCGCGAAATGCTGCTCATGAATATGAGCCTCTAGCATGGCTTGAAACTAGTCGAGTTCCTCGTCAAATTATTACGTGAGTAAGCCGAAAACAATAATTTATTAAGTAAACTTTACCAACCTACTCCTTCACGGACATCCAAATATTATACTACTAAATATAAAGTTTAAGCAAAACAATTTGCTAAATTAAAACCCCATTAGACGTAATCGATCTACTATCCATGAGCTATTCAACTAACGGTGTTTGTCGGATAGCAATTACAATAATTCAAACGACAGAACCTGACCTATCTCTGTGAGTATTAGCTAATACTAGTTATGTTAATGGTGCTGTCCTATTGACGAATGTGATGCTGTTTTGGAGCCATTGTCCGCTGTGTAAAGGATGGTGATAATTGGAATGCTATAGGATGTGCAGTTAGTGTGTTCCTAAAAGCTAAGTTAAAGGATAAGTACCTATATCATCAATAATTTATTAATGCCTCTTCTTAGACGGAGAAGGTTTGAACATTAATCACCACGCTTGCTCAATGCGGGTTCGCGATTATAAATAAAAATATAAGCCCAGGTTTCCTCACGATGTTTTTCTTCACCGTTTGTCAGTGGTGTCTAAATAATCGTATAACTTGGAAAAAATCACATTTGTACTTGCTGTTGGTAGGTTCCTAACTCAACCCTCATATATAAGAAGCTGGCGTTTTAAACTTCCAGGGTACCAATACATTTATTTTTTATTTTGTTAAGTACATATATCCTATATATCCTATATATATTACGCTTACTTTTAAGCTCTTTCTACTTCGTGGAGTCGTCGTAAATACGGAACAAGCATTGAATTTTTCGGTTATCTTAATACCTCAATCGCCGCGTGAAAATTGTTGCAAAAGCAAATACTCTGCTGGCGTAGGTCGCTTCAGGTTTAAGTGAATTTCAGTAATAGCACGAAGTCTGAGTCTTCTATATTAATAAACACCTTACAAAGTTTGTGTGACTGTTTGTTATTCAATTACGTCAAAACGGCTTAAGGGATCGGTATAAAATTTGGCACAGGAATAGATTATGGTGTGGAATAACATAGAGACTTTTTATCCCACAGGAACGCGGGCGAAGCCGAGAGCAGAAGCTAGTATAACATAAGTGACGAAGTGTGAGTTTATAGTTTATTTTTTATATTTGATAGGCCAACGTTTGACCAGTAACTCGCCTGGTGGTAAGCGATGATGCGGTATACGATGGAGCATGTCGACCCATAAGCAACTTATTCACTCGGGCCTTGAAAACTCCCAGGTTATACCTTACCCTTCAGGAAATACAGACTCTGGCAATGAATTCCACGTATTACAACATTAATATGGTTTATTTTACTTAACTTTGGGGGAACAATAGAAGTGTTGTTATGTCCATAAACTATATATTTCTTCACCTGTACCTGAATGTAGATTTACTAGATTTCAGTGAATGCAAATATTGATTTAAATTGTAAACCAGTGGTCGATGCATATTCATTTGATCGTTTGAGTACAGGGTGTCAACACAATGTAGCTTCTAATTACCAACTCTCAATGATTAACAAATTACATCTCATTCATACATGATGATTGTGTTCGTTGGAATGATGTACCTAGCGTTAACTGCTAATTTTGTGCTGAAATTATAGATACAAACTTCTTCAGAGAGCTCTTTCCAGTTTCAAGGCGATTGCCTTGGTAAAGTGTATAAAAAATGATATGATTTAAAAGAATGTGGGAGTGCCATGCTTCGACACGAATGGGCCGGCACGACCGGAGTGATACTATAGAAAACCGACGTGAAACAAGGCTTGCGTTGTGTTTCGTCGTGTGAGAGACGTTACCGGAGGCCCAATTACCCCGGTGGCCACTACCCGCATCTGAAGGAGGCACCGGGTCCTCTTAGTAGACTAACCCTCCACAAAGCCTCCACAGTAGGATGTCGCTCTAACATACCAAGATATTTATTTGCAGTATCATAATTGTACGTGGCTGCTGAACGATGGGCCTTCTCTACATGCCTTCTTAGTACTCCTTAGTGCAACAACACTTTTCTGAATCGGTTCAGCCAATTGCGATATACATACATACGAAACTGACAACTTCCTTCTTTTTGAAGTCGGTTAAAAATGGCTGTCCTATCATTCAGTAACAGAAAAAACAGTTCCTAAAACCTCATATTGCCGACATGGCGATAATATATAGTGGCATGATTCAACAAATCTGTGTTACGAGGGAAATCACTTAGCCCATGACAAATAGTGGCGGAGTGACACGATTTTAATACATACATATGTTACAGTCAAAACACTTTAATAAGTAGAAATGACAGAATTTATTTGTTGAACTTGAATATTCTTTTTGAACGTGGATTATCGAATACTGAGGGTCTAGTACGACTTTGTTTTAAGTATAACCGACACCGCGCTAAGCCGAAGTGATCTGAGAGAGAATCAAAGTTACCGACATAGCCCAAAGTAGATTAGTCAGCTGTAGTGGCAGTGGGCCGGTCACATTTATCAAAGAACCGATAACTGTAAACCGATTACCCCAAGTAAACGTGTTCTACCTCTAGAATGGAGATCGCGTCTAGGCAAACGTAATGTAGGGCGGGTCCAGCTAGGTGGACTGACAACACGCGCAAGGTGGCTGGCATGTGGATGAGATGAACTGAAGACCGAGCTCAGTGGACAAATACGGGCTGATGATGATGATGATGATGAGACCGCGTTCGGCGCTCTGGTCAGCCGGCTCCAATGATTCAACCAGTCAGAGCGTCGAACGTGTTCTCGTACTAAGGTCTCCGTTGTAGGTTTGGTTTTGATTAGGTGACTTTAATAACTAGTTATGTATTCAAAACATTTAACTATCCTACTACTAACTGTACTACATATTACTGTAAAATATTGCTCTGTAGGAATTTCTATGACCTAAATTATTATTGCCTGAACAGTAAATAAGAATATTTTTAAAATCTTTGTTATCGTTTCAGTGCCTTTAGGGAAATTTGTATAAAAAAAAACCAGAAAAATTAACATTCTTGTATATGGTAAGAGTACAGATAAATTTTCAGGCAAAAGTACTATTTACTGCATTTGTGCTAAGAGTATGTCTATACCTACATAGGCAGATAATCTAAATTATTTTTAGAGTTAGATATCTTTCTAGCCAGAACCATATTTAACCGGTATAGTATTTTAACCGTAACATATAATCATACGGAACCAGTAGAGTGGGTATCGTATCGTTGAATAATAGTCGAGTGTTGGATAACCCAGTTTATGTTGCAATTTAGAGTTCTAGTTACTTATACACGTATGTGCACTAAAAGCAGAAGCTTTTTGACTAAGATAATAATATTCATAGACTGTTTCGAGTCTAGTAGTCGTGTGTTATTAAAAATAACGTTACACTCACTTTCATTGCAGCGGTAAGTCCCCTATTTAAGAAGTGGCTTAAGAGATGATACGGCGTTCGCACCTTCCACCTAAAACACTAAATGCTTACTGGAGACGAAAGTTTCGGTAGCTTCCTGTTTCTGTTAGGGCGGAAGAAAACGCCTGGGTGTCATCACTGCGAGGATCGTCTGGAGGACACGGTGGAGAATACGGTGGTGGTGTGCACTGCATGGGCAGAAGACCGCAGTGATTTCAGTGATGTGATCAGCGACGGCGACCTCACACGTCCTGTTCTGGTTTAGACCATGGTACGGAGCGTGGGGGACTAGATGCCTTCTCCAGTAACATTTTGTAGGACCCTATAATTGAACTTAAGACACATCAATGAGATAGTCGCTGCATGCTACTTACTGCATAATAAATATTCAATAATATTTACACCTAATTTATTAAGTAACTCACCAAATATACAGCATTTCCTATTTTTAAAATCTGCAGAACTCTTCAGCGCTCCACTTGGCTAATAAATTGAAATTCATTGCAATTTCTTTCAGTTTTCAGTCATGTTAAGGGAATAATACTGAAAGCTACAGAATGAATGAGGTTCTCTTGTCGAGTGAGCTAAGTCGATCGATCAACGCTGATCCGCAGTCAGTTCGTTTGTTTTTGGTTCGATTCCCGCCCGATATCGAGGGGGATCTTTGATGGATTCCCCACTAAGCGACTTTTGTTGAAGGTGACTTTTAATTGTTTTTTTTTATTTTGTTTTGGAAATTCGTATCTACGTGATGTGATAGTTTATCGATTTTTTACGTGTAAAGGTCGTTTGATAATAGTTTAGTATTCGAGCCAAGTAAAATTGACAAGGATAAAAATTTATTTTGGTATTTTCCTATTAAAACATATAACTATATTTAGTTATATTTTTCCATTTACCTAGTTTAATCATTAACACATACACATTTATGTATGTAGATACATAGAAAACGTGCTCGCATTTTACAAAGTTTCTCTTTAAAAACTCCACTTAAACAAATACTAACTTCGAAGCTTTGCAAGAGTAGTCAAAGGAAACGAGTATGCTATACCACTCTCCAATCTGATAGCTGTGTCAAAACACAAAAATCATATGAAATTAAAGAAGTTATGAATGGATTAAAACAAAACAATATCTAAACTTATAATAAAAACGTAGGAAAATGAGAATTGTACATCGAATATATTTTTAAATGAATGCTTTGCATATCGTTTTTAGAATTTTTGTCTGTTTGTCTGTATGTATGCCTGGGATGAACTCAAAAAGTGCTGCATGGATTTACTTCAAATTTTGCATGAACATTACTAACAGGTCAGGTCAACATATAGGCTACATATTATCACGGTATCACCTGCGGGGGAAGAGCTGTTTATCCCTATTTCACGCGAATGAAGTCGCGGGCAACAGCTAGTTATAAAAATAACAATAGCTAATCATTGAAATAGACTGTTGTACAAAACAATGCTTATAGCCTTATATCCAATGAACATTGAATGCTATCCTTATCGTGAGCGTAGCAAACGTACAGCCAATATCGTAAACTGGCTACGAATGCTACGGCGCTACGGTGCCACGTAGCAGACCCCGGTGCTACGCCGTAGTCTAATCTCGTAGTATTGCTTGTCAAAGGAATAGTTTTAGAGAAAATGTTATGAGACTATTCTACTGTTATCATAATTTAATTTTTTTTTTATGATGTGACTCTCATACCTTGTTTGGTTTGAAAAAGTACCTTGTTTGGTCGAGTTATCGCAATTGAGACTGCCAATCAAGAGATTTTGTGTTCGATTCATGGATGAGCAATTTCATTGGTGTTTCTTTAGCTTTTCGAGTAGCTACATCATACATGCTGCAACAGCCTGTGACAGTGTACTACTGTACTATGAGAGAAGGTTCATACCTTCTCTGCATAAGAGAGTTTACTTTGCTACAATCTCCTCGCGTGGCAGACGGCTTAGAGATGAAGTTAGTGAAAGAACGCGCTACTGCCCAATCTCTGTCAAGTTTGTAGTCCCGTAAGCACATCCTACGCGCCACCTTTTTTAAAAACGAATACGATCTTTTCTTCAAGGTTTGAAGGTCATATTGGTTTGGAAATACCGCAGACGACAGATCATTCTACAGTTTTGTGGTAATGATATATGATAATAATGATAATCCTATGAGAAGACCTGTGAGAAGAATAGGACTGGCGACAAAAATATTCTATTCTACTATCACGACACAGCTCAAAGTTTAACCACACTCTAAATATTAGGGAAGTGACCACTTCAGTCCGTCAGTTAAGGTCAGCAACGTATTTTTAATGCCTCTATCTGTATTCTGGTGTGAATACTCGCTGCATCAGTTAAATATGGCCGCTGTATGACACTGGCTGTTTAGCAAGACGTGTACAGTGTGCACGCTAAATTGAACTTGCATATATGTTCAAGCAAACTAGTGTTGTGTAATTTGGTCTCAAAGACATTTGTTATGGAATACGTTTATGAAATGATAATGCATAAGTAATTAAATATATTAATAGTGTGTATTGAAAGATGATGTAGTGACAAGGATTGAAAGGGAATGTTACGCTGATTTGGACATGTAGAAAGGATGGATGAAAGTAGTGTAACGAAAGAAGTATACAGAGTGGATATGAATGGGGGGGTCGGTAGAGGGCGCTCTAGAAGGATATATACTGACCAAGTTGGCGATATATTAAAGAAGGGCCAAATTAAAAGTACCTTTAACTATGCATAAAGAGATTGATGACTATTGATGAAGCGAAAGAGGTATGTAGGAATCGTAGCAATTGGCGTTCCACAGTCTCTGTCTACCACCATAGACAAGCGTGAAGTTATGTATGTATGTAATAAAATATAAGTAGAGGTATGAGTTTTATGTGTAGATAGGACACGCGCCCTTATATCACTATCCTTATCCATTTCACACATAGCGAGAAAAAGATAATCGAAAGTTTAGTATAATATCACCATAACTCACCACCTTCCTTTAGAGTGGCTAACCCCACTAAACACCAAAAACAAAACATTTTGAAACACAAAACTCTCAAAGCAAATTCCCTCACTTTAGGTCTGTGTTATACTAAAAGCGATACCAACAATGCTGTCCACAGACCGCCACGGATTAGATAAATAACAAGTTGGACAAAGTTTGTTATATTGGGTGGGCAGTGGGCAGTGTGGGCAGCGATCCCCTATTTCGGCGCTAACTAGCTAACTTTCCAATGAGGAGCCTGTTTGCTTTCTTTTGTGCGAAACTTTCCTTTGATTGTTCCGATGTGGGTTTGTATTAAGTGAAGGTTATTGGATGGATGCTCTTTTATTTGTTTTTGGAAGTACCTGTGGTTAAAAGAGTGGTTTTGTGTTATGCGTGGCCAAATATTATTTTGTTGTAGGTGTCGTTTTTGTTACATATCTTTTTAATTTACTTTAAATAAAAGTCAAGGGAAGGCAGTATACAATCCAGCCTAATTTTTTTGAATCAAAGAGTTGACGAATGTGCGAACCATTTCATTTAGATTTATAATCGTTTTTGAGAAACAAAAGGGTATCAATACCTCTTTTATTCTAAAATCTCTGTAGCTAATAGGAATTTTGTAATCAATTATAATGATTATAATGATTTTATTATTATAATGATTCCATTAAACTTTAGGCAACACAAGAATACTTTTTTGCTTACGATCACTTTCATTTCCACCTTTTCAATACAATCTCCTACTACATCCATCATCCATGAAGTTTTATTACACTTTGTATTTAGTTACCGATGGCTAGCACACGTACTTCATTAACACATTTTGTTCCCCCATCTGATGTGGTGGAGTTCCCCTAAAAAGGAACGAAGGTAAATAGAAAGTGCTGAAAGTTTTATACCCCTGAAAGTTGCAGCTGGTGGCTGGTTGGAGGACATAAATGTTTGTATTGCATGCGCGATTTATACACGTGCTCTTTTGAATGTAGCTGCTTTGAATGTAATGTAGAAGAAAATAGCTTCAGTTTGGACAACGTGCTGATAAGTGGTTTCCAGGAAGAAAGAAGGAATAAAATTCTGCAGTATGTGTAGAGTGAGACTAGAGGTATGTACTGTTACTTTTATTAGAGGTACTGTTACACATGTTGATTTCAACCACGAAAGCATGCTTCAAATGAGCACTTCTCACTTAGTAGCATGTCGGAATGTTGCTCAAAATTAGTATGCTCATTTCGGCCATGCTTGCGAATCGACAGACGTTCGGTTTTTTAAACATATTTTTGAGCTTATTCACTAGAACACTTTTTGCGTGCTATTTGAGAGCATGTGCACCAGCAAGAGAGTAAAACAGGACTTGAGATACTGCTTAAATCCTGTTTGATGTTGATAAAATTATAAGTGTATATAATTTAGTACTATATTTAAACTGTAAAAAGATTTCTTAGAGATTTGTTCAATGTTAATTTAACACATTTCTTTCTACCCGAATTCTTATCATATAACAACTTGAATCAATTTTTCATACACAACTTGAAGCTTTAACCAAACGAATACAATTATTTTACCCAAAAACAGACTAACGAGTATTAAAATGAAATGACATAAAGTACTTAAAGTTATATTTCACCATAATCCTGTCCCTTCTGTCATTATAATCATCACGGTCCCCGATATCATTAATAACCGGGTTTTACTAACTAATTTATATAGAAGGAACTCTAATCCTTATAAGTCGCGACCACATGAGATAAAATATATAATGTTCTGGTATTAATGAAATTAGACTTTGTTTTCTAAAGTATATGTAACACAATCCAAAAATACTTATGCATCTGCTACACGTAACGTATGCCTATTTTATTCAAGTTTTCAATAAGGCATTGAACCAAATTCTGAGCTGTGTTTCCGTGAAAAACCTTACAGGATATCCTGCCCTGGATACCAAAAGTGAAATTGTTAAAATTTAAGTAGCAACAACTAGAATAAACACTCAAAGTAGCACGGATCTGGAACTGTGCCCGGTATATGGCAATAGGCTCACCCCCTATTACATGGGACTCATAACATAAATAGTGAAAAGTGGGTGTTACATTGTACAGTGGTATAATGTGCACCTCTGCATACCCTTTCGAGGATAAAAGGCGTGATGTTATGTACCTCTATATGTATGTATAAGAATGTACATTTTTCTGTAAAATTTTTTTTTTTATTTGTTACCTTCACGAACTTATTCTAACATAATAAGTGGACTTGTTGCCGTAGACATAATATAATCTAAAAGTCTAATCTTTACAATCTAAATTAAATCTAAAATACTGTAACACAAGTCTCAATCTAGCTCACACTTTTAGCTTTAAAAATAAGAATTAATGTCTAAAACCCCACATGTATTTTCCTAGACTCACAAGTCCATTATACTGTTTCCTTTATATTAACAGTATTAGTGCCTGTCTTAGCAATTTCAAAGATTAGTTAGCTTTTAACTAATTAAAGTCTGCTACAAAATAAACTGCATCAAACGAAAGCTTTCTGTCTCTCCACGGACTGTGTCCGTCGCGACAGCTTTGATAAAAAATATATGCTGCAAAATAATGTTTGTGTTTTATTCTTTACACTTGATTTTGTTTCGTATTTTGGTCTGTTATACATTGTTTTATGTTAGCATGATGCATAGTAGGCCTAGGTGCACATTGACTAATTGTTTTTATTATACTTCTAACAATATACATCTTAAAAAAGGCTCAAAGTAAAGCTAGAGATTTTGACGGAGACTGTAAGGTTATTTGCCCAACTAAGGGCCGATTTTTCAATCATCAGTTAATTCTTAACTGTAGAGAAAAATTGACATGTGACAGTTCTCAGTATGGAATAATTGTCAAATATTCAAAGTTATATCTTATACTATCTTATACTATTATACAAAGTGGAAGAGTTTGTTTGTTTGAACGCGCTAATCTCCGTAACTACAAGTCTGATTTGAATAATTCTTTTTGTGTTGGATAGCGCATTTATTAAGGATGGCTATAGGCTATAAAACATCACGCTACGACCAATAGGAGCTGAGCAGAGCGTGTGAAACCGCGCGGAAGTAGCTAGTCTCTGATAAACTTTAATTGAGCATTGTAAAATCGGCCGTAAGAATTCGAATTTGGCTGAAACGCTATTGATACCGTACTTTTAGCCTCGGCATCAACGTACAATTCAATGTCAAATCACTTAAAGCAATCCTCAACGACCTATAAATACATTATAAGTACGTACATTGAATATTCTCATTTCGTGTATTACATTTCAGCTGTAACACAGCCTGAACGATATTGGAACAGCATTTGCAAGATGATTTTGCAGTATTTAAACGTTGGCAAGCTTCCAGGAGATAGCAACCGTACATTTTCAAATATTTAGACAATATCTACAGTATTAATAAGTTTCTAATGTTTAGGTTATGTGGTAGATAAGCTAGATTTAGTGGAAATTGGAATTAAGGAAGGAATTGAGTTTCTTGGTATTGCGTTGGATACTGCTAATTATGATATGGTTTTTGGGTGTTATGTATTCGAAATGATAGTCGGTTGTGGTCACAATTCTGCTTAGAAGGGGGTGGCAGTTTGAGTTTGGAGTAGATAGTATTATTCAGTTGCGAAATTGTTAGCTATGGAAGATTTTTGACAATTGATATGATTTGATATATGGGAGACATTCGGGTTCGAGTTTTTCAAATAGTTGGATTTTTTTATAGGATAAACCGCTAAACGAGCAGACGGATCACCTGATGGTAAGCAATTGGCGTCGCCCATGGACACCCGCAACACTAGGGGCGTTACAAGTGCGTTACCGGCCTTTTGAGGATTAGGAGTTTGAAGATTGTTGAGGATTTAGGGATTGGGGAGATCAATTGCGAGGGAAATAGGGCTACCGGTAACCTCACTCATACGAAGAAACACAACGCAAGCGTTGTTTCACGTCGGTTTTCTGTGAGGCCGTATTATCACTCCGGTTGAGCCGGCGCATTCGTGCCGAAGCATGGCTCTCTAACACTTACATTGTGCGTGGATTTTGCATTTATGTAACTAGACGATGCCTAACATAATAAGAGAATAGCTAATTTACTAGCAATGTACAGTTATTGTACTAGAAGACTTATTACGAGATTCCATGTACATGTAAGCACATTTCTTACTCAATCAATTTATATGCCTACACTATTCAAATGTGTTTGCATCTAATATTGACTGCAATAGTTTAATGGAAAGCCTTTAGACATATTGGCGTCTCTTTGATACACACAATAGCAGTGATAAGATTACTTCGTGTTCCTGCGTTTTGGAGTCTATATTGCATTGCTTGGGATGTAGGTTAATATTAAATGATTATCTTTATTTATTTGATGGTGTGTTTTAGAATGAAATAATTATAATTGTCTCTATCTTTCAGTTGTTAGTTTTTTGATCGTTCTTAAGTGTTCCACTACTGAAGAATATGTTTGTAAAAAGAAACACAGAAAATAATCCCTTCTATTTCTGGAACAGGTTATAAAAGCAAGTTTTTTAGGTGTACTATCTTTTTGAGAGAATATCTGAAATCCAATGAGTTCAGCAATATGATCTTCTGTTTCTCTCTTATTCTCTCGGCTCACTAAATGCTGGAGAAGTCATTGGATGATTTTCCTCCATCGAAAAAGGTAAGTTATCTTACCGACTAACAAAATGTAGAGGTACATAGTAAGAAGTCGGTAAAAAATTAACTAGAGGTATATTCTATTGTCGTAAACAACCCAATGAACATGGAGTATAATATTCAATAAACTCAAATCGACAATCGACAACGTCGTTAGCTTTTCAGATTCCATTTAAGGCATGCACTTTCACGTACATTTTCTATCGCGTTGAATGCTCGACATCATAACCTTTGCTCTACTATAGGGTTGTTGCAAGACAGGATATTAATAAAGTTATTATGAAAAAAATATGACTGAAAATGATGGTAGGGGTTTTTTGTGGTACCCTATCTATATTAAACAGAAAATATTGATTAACTCCTAGTGAGTGATAAGGTTGGTATTGGTTAGGTAGTGACGAGGTAGGCGAGTACGCATAACTGTACAATATGATAAAAGCTTTGATTTTTAGAAACAAAGGATAATTGAGGTTTTCAAATAATTTTATATAAATGAAGTAACTGTGTTTTGCCAACTGTTTCGGGGAATATCAGATGATACATTACAAAATGTAAAAAAATTAAAAAGGAAGTTATATAGAAGATACATCTATCGATAATCACAGATATCAGAGTGCCAACCCTACAGCACGATCGTGTAGCGAGATGTTCGCACTTGGTTCAAAATGGCCGCCGAGATAAGATACAGAGTGTTAAGTGAAAAATATTCGTTCAGCAACATCTACATTTTATGACATTTATTAAGGTTTATGATTTTTCTAACCGACTTTTGGGATAACCATGGCGTTATGTGGAAAAGTGTTCAGTACTTCAGTGGTAGTGCTATGTTAACTTGAATTTTTGGAGCTTATTCAAGAAGTTCACATTTTATGATTTTTTTTATTTTTATTTCAAACGTGCACTAATGTTTGGGTGGGTTTACAAACATACAAGGTCACACATGACACCTAGGCCCGAAACAATATTTAGAACAACTTGTAGGACAAGTGATGTCAGGTGCCGCTAAATAAGAGTATGGTGCACGGTTCTTGCAGATGTAGGTTGGGTTTTGTTCTATGATTCCAGGATAAGCAAGTAAGGTTTCGAAAAATTTGTTTTTATTACGATTACGAAATATGATATCGAAGTACAATCGACTGCATGGTTGGCGCGGTGGCTGGGTATCCAGCTGTCGCGCAACGTGCAGCGAATTCAATTCCCACACGGAGCAACTCTTTGTGGTATTCACAGATTGTTATTTCGGATCTGGGTGTCATGTGTATGAGATATTGTATGTTTGTAAACGCACCCACGACACAGGATAAATCCTAGTATGGGGCAACGTTTAAAAAATATGGTTGTTATTCCAGATTCAGGTTTTCGCTGCTAATTAATACTTTTAGAAGAAAAGGCTATTATTGTTTTTAATATCATGAATACGTTTCCTTGCGGCAATAATCACGTATTTGGTGTAAATTTCACAGATTATATTCTAATATTATAATTATTTTATAAGGAATCCCTAACATTGTAATACATATACATATGTGTATTGTGTAATTACAATCGTAATTCTTCGGTACTGTCATGTTAAGCTGTTCCAGGATATAATAATACTAACTGTTCCCCGCGACTTTCCCCGCGTATAATAATGGCTCTGGCAGAATTTAGACTTTTTGTTAGTCTTTTTCAAGGTCAAATCCAAAGCTGTGTAATAAATCTCATCACAATCGATTCAGTACCTACTTAAGTTATATTTATTGTGAAATTAATTTATTTCTGTGATTTCAAAAAGAAAAACAATCCCTCAGGTGTTTCACCGGTATAGTATCCGTTCCTGTGAGGTTTGAGTAATAAAAACTTTACTATGTCCTTTCCCGGGTTGCAAACCATTGTTGTACCGAATTCCAATCAAATAACTATCGTTGTTCCGAATTGCACTCAAATAGGTTCAGTCGTTTAAGCGATAGAGTCCTGGAATTTTAACGCTTAATTTCTGTCCAGTGGGATTTCTGGCATAGACTATTTATAAGTCCTATCTAGTGCCAGTGTCTTAAACTATCGTTTAACCAAATTTCAAACAAATCTGTTCAGTATTTTAAAAAATAAAGTCCCGGGGTTTACCACATACTTTCCATTATTCTGGGATTTCCAATAATTAATGTGGCCTGATTCGTATCAGTGCTACTAATATGCTATTACCTAAAAGAAACTAGAAAACTTTCATTGTAAATTTGGTCTCGACGGACTAAAATGAAATATTATGGGTTTTCAAGGTGTACTCACTGTCATTGCAGCGGTAAGTCCCCTCTTTGAGGAG
Source organism: Spodoptera picta (assembly GCA_038387885.1). NCBI lineage: Eukaryota > Metazoa > Arthropoda > Insecta > Lepidoptera > Noctuidae > Spodoptera > Spodoptera picta. The sequence continues at coordinate 1,297,145 of JAZHFQ010000308.1, forward strand.
TGGCTTGAGAGACGACACGGAAGTTTCGGTAGGTTCCTGTTTCGGATTGGGAGGGTGGAAACGCCCGGGTGTCATCACTGCGAGGACAGATAATATTTTTTGTATAGATAATATTTTTTGTAACTGTGATTATTTACATAAAGATGTTGTTAATAAATTATCATCTGATCACAGTGGGCTGACAGTCACCTTTAACACCATCACAACTGTGCAAAAAAGTGAAATTATGTTTAGACAGATCTCAAATAAAAAAATTGAGTAATTAAATCATAATTTAAAAAATGATTTATGCGGTCAAATGCGTGATAGTGAACACCCGAGTGAGATTTACGCCAACCTATTGTCAATTATTAAAACTCAATTTGATAAATTATTCCCTGTAAAACGCAAAAACATTAAATGTAAGTTGGTATTCTGTGACTGGGCTACACCAGGTATACGCATAAGTAGGGAAAGGTTATTTGAGCTTTACGGTATGAAACCATTTAATCATAGTGAGGCTTTTCACATATATGTCTCCAAATATTCGAAAACGTTTAAATTAGTTTGCAAGCAGGCTAAAGCACTTTACATTACTAATAAAATTAAGACTGCAGTAAATAAAATAAAAACTACCTGGAATATAATTAATAACGAAATAAATCCCGTAATGCTGAATTTAATCTAAATACTGCGAATGGACACATCAATTCAAATTTGAAAGTTGCCCAGGAATTTGAAAGTTTCTTTAAAAATATTCCGATAAAAACTACGGAAGCATTAAAATCATCTCCGACTCTTTCCGTCGAACTTCTTAAAAGTAATATCAAGGAGTGCCGTTCTGAGTTTTGATTTCAATACACAAACCCCCAAGCAGTAATTAAAGCGTTCAAAGAGATCAAAGTTAAGTCTACTGAAGATCTCTGGGGAATGTCTGTTAGGGTGTGTAGGTCTTTTATAGAGACTATAGCGCCTCATTTAGCTTTCATTTTTAATAAAAGTGTAGATCACGGAGTTTTCCCGGATTTAATGAAACATAGTAAAGTAGTTCCATTGTTTAAATCCGGTGATAGTGCAGAACCCAATAACTATAGGCCGGTCTCTATTTTACCAGCGCTTAGCAAAGTGTTTGAAAGGCTGATGCTTTCTCAGATGTTGCGTCACTTTAACATGAATTCTATCTTTCATGATCAACAATACGGATTCACCAAAGGTCGCTGCACTACTGACGCGGGAGTAGCTCTAATTAAGCGGGTGTTCGCCTCTTGGGAAGAAGCACGGGATGCCATCGGCATATTTTGTGATCTATCGAAGGCATTCGACTGTGTTGAACATGAGACGCTATTGCTGAAGCTGAAACACTATGGCATTCGGGGGACGTCGCTAAATCTGTTGAAATCATACCTTCAGGATAGGCAACTTAAAGTACAAGTAAATCAAGTAAATTCACAGGGTGCTAGCATATCTATGGGAGTACCGCAGGGCTCGATACTAGGTCCATTCTTATTTTTAGCGTACATAAATGACTTGCCCCATTAATTTAAAAATGAACCGCAGATGGTATTATTTGCTGATGACACTTCATTAGTTTTTAAAATTAATAGACGCACAAATAGTTATGACCGTTCCATGTCAATTTATCTATGAAAACATCATGTATGTTAGGAAAAACCTACAGTTATTTGGTAAAGTGTCTGACAGACACCACTATCAAACTAGACATGGGAATAGATTAAGTCAGCCAATTTCGAGATTAGCGAAAGTAAGTAAATCATTCATGGGATTCTGTGTTAAATGTTATAATAAGATACCAGGCGATGTACAACAACTAAATGAATCCAAATTTAAATTATGTATAAAGAAAACTTTATGTAGACAAGCATATTACAAACTTAATGAATATATAGAGGATGAAAATGCTTGGATGCAGGCTAGTCCGGCTCCACAGGATAACTAAAAACACTGTTGTTTTAATGAAATCGTAAATAATACAGCCATATTGCTAAATTGTATATTTTTTTAACTTATATAACCAATGTAAATGTGAGAGCCCTGTAATTAACTTAATATTAAATTAGATTAGTAGAATTCATTTGTGTCAGCTTGGAGTTGTCATGCTCACTCAAAGGTCTCATTGGCGGTGGCGCGTGCAGTGGATCGCTCGATTCCCTACAATATGGTTGAGTAGGGCGGTGCTGGTGTACGTGTCATGTTCGTGAACGGGCGCCGTCAACTGGGACTGGTCAGCTCCAGACTGTATTATTGTTCTTAAGGTTATTTTCTTTCTTGATCACTTTGACTGGATTTTGGTGTTACATTGTTCTCACACAATCCAAACAGCAAAACTATGTAACTAGTAATAAATTGTATTGTGAACCTGATTGAAAAAGAGTAACCTATGGAGTTTCTTGCTCGTTCTTCTCCATAGGAATCTACACCTTGGAATGAGCAAATAGCTTCACTTTTAATATTAATTTTATTTTGACGTTCAAAAGTGCCATTCTGGCCTAATTGAAATGAATGATTTTGACTTTGACTTTGACTTTGACCGCCCGGAGGACACGATGGAGCATACGGTGGCGATGTGCTCTGCGTGGACTGAGCACTGCTAGTCGGTCGGTTTTGTCGTATCTGTCGTATTTATCGTAATTGTCGTGTTTGTCGTGTCGGTCGTATTTGTCGTGTTTGTCGTATTTGTCGTATTTGTCGTATTTGTCGTATTTGTCGTATTTGTCGTGTATGTCGTGTCGGTCGTATTTGTCGTATTTGTCGTGTCGGTCGTATTTGTCGTGTCGGTCGTATTTGTCGTATCGGTCGTATTTATCGTGTTTGTCGTGTCGGTCGTATTTGTCGTGTTTGTCCTATCGGTCGTATTTGTCGTATCGGTCGTATTTGTCGTGTTTGGTGTGTCGGTCGCATTTGTCGTGTCGCTCGTATTTGTCGTGTCGGTCGTATTTATCGTATTTGTCGTATCGGTCGTATTTATCGTATTTGTCGTGTCGGTCGTATTTGTCGTGTCGGTCGTATTTGTCGTGTCGGTCGCATTTGTCGTATTTGTTGTATTTGTCGCGTCTTATTTGTCGTATTTGTCGTGTTTGTCGTATTTGTCGTGTTTGTCGTATTTGTCGTATTTGTCGTGTATGTCGTGTCGGCCGTATTTGTCGTATTTGTCGTATTTGTCGTATTTGTCGTATTTGTCGTATATGTCGTGTATGTTGTGTCGGTCGTATTTGTCGAGTCGGTCGTATTTGTCGTGTCGGTCGTATTTGTCGTGTTTGTCGTATCGGTAGTATTTGTCGTGTTTGTCGTGTCGCTCGTATTTGTCGTGTCGGTCGTATTTATCGTATTTGTCGTGTCGGTCGTATTTGTCGTATTTGTCGTATCGGTCGTATTTGTCGTGTCGGTCGTATTTGTCGTGTCGGTCGTATTTGTCGTATTTGTCGTGTCGGTCGTATTTGTCGTGTCGGTCGTATTTGTAGTGTCGGTCGTATTTGTCGTGTCGGTCGTATTTGTCGTATTTGTCGTATCGGTCGTATTTGTCGTGTCGGTCGTATTTGTCGTGTTTGTCGTATCGGTCGTATTTGTCGTATCGGTCGTATTTGTCGTGTTTGGCGTGTCGGTCGCATTTGTCGTGTCGCTCGTAATTGTCGTGTCAATCGTATTTGTCGTGTTTGTCGTTATTGTCGTATTTGTCGTATTTGTCGTGTTTGTCGTGTCGGTCGCATTTGTCGTGTCGCTCGTATTTGTCGTGTCGGTCGTATTTATCGTATTTGTCGTGTCGGTCGTATTTTTCGTGTCGCTCGTATTTGTCGTGTCGGTCGTATTTATCGTATTTGTCGTGTCGGTCGTATTTGTCGTATTTATCGTGTCGGTCGTATTTGTCGTATTTGTCGTATTTGTCGTGTCGGGCGTATTTGTCGTGTCGGTCGTATTTGTCGAGTCGGTCGTATTTGTCGTATTTGTCGTATTTGTCGTGTCGGTCGTATTTGTCGTATTTGTCGTGTTTGTCGTATCGGTCGTATTTGTCGTGTCGGTCGTATTTATCGTATTTGTCGTGTCGGTCGTATTTGTCGTGTCGGTCGTATTTGTCGTGTCGGTCGTATTTGTCGTGTTTGTCGTATCGGTAGTATTTGTCGTGTTTGTCGTATCTGTCGTATTTGTCGTATTTGTCGTATTTGTCGTGTTTGTCGTCAAAGTCAAAGTCAAAGTCAAAATCATTTATTTCAATTAGACCATAGAGGCACTTTTGAACGTCAATGAAGAAAATTAACAAGTGAAGCTATTTGCTCATTCCAAGGTGTAGATTCCTATGGAGAAGAACGAGCAAGAAACTCCATAGGTTACTCTTTTTCAATCAATTTCACAATTCTCCAGTTACAGTTTTGTTGTTTGGGTTGTGCGAGAACAATGTAACACTAAAATACAGTCAAAGAGATCGAAAAAAATAACCCTAAAGGACATTTAAAAAAAAAGAAATATACAGTCTGGAGCTGACCAATCCCAGTTGACGGCGCCCGTTCACGAACATGACACGTACACCAGCACCGCCCAACTCAACCATATTGTAGGGAATCGAGCGATCCACTGCACGTGCCACCGCCAATGAGACCTTAGAGTGAGCATGACAACTCCAAGATGACACAAACATATTCAACTATTTTAATTTAATATTCAGGTAGGTAACTGTCGTATATAGTTTAATTTTATTTTCTATTAGTTGATTAATATTTTTGTAATTTATATGGCTAATCAATTGATAAATGATCTCGATGACAATGCAGTATATTACTCAAAAGTTTCTGAAACAGAAAAATGCAGACATTATCTCGCTGATTTCAAAAGTCCTTTAACAATACTAACTCAAAATATTCGCAGCATAAAAACATTGATAGTCTAAGTATCTTTCTGCAAAGATTAAATTCACAGTGCGATATCATTGTACTAACAGAATGTTGGCTTTCAAATAAAAATGGGATTATGCCTATATTACCAGGTTACAATTACATTAGCTCTACACTAAATTTTAACCAAAATGATGGAATCGTAATATATACAAAACAATCTCTCCATTTTTCGATCGAAGAGCCAACAAACCTGGAATTTAATTGTTTTATTATTAAAATAGGCTCTGAAATAGCAATCGTGTCAATCTATAGATCTCCTTCCATCAGAAATTTAGATAAATTTAATAAGTCATTAGATAATATTCTACAAAATTTGTCATCCTTTCCAACTGTCATCATAATTGGCGACCTAAATATTAATATAAATTCTGATAACATTGACGCAGGTACTCAAGACTACCTAAACCTTTGTGCATATCATGGCATTTTACCTTCACATACATTTCCAACTCATCAAAGTGGGTCATGTTTGGATCACGTCATGCTAAAAACTAGACTTCCGTGTTTAACACTTGTTACTAACTCAACAATCACAGACCATTCCGCAATTTTGCTTACGCTTGAATTAAATCGGACTCAACATTTTTCGCGTCCGCAGCAAAAATCGAAACTCAATATGATTAATCTGGGACGTGATTTATGCAATATTGACTTTAGTCCAGTTTTTGATTCTGCTGATGCTGACGAATCAATGGATTATGTTATTAAACATGTACAACTATCTATCTTAAATAATACTAACACAATAACCTTAAGTAAGAAAAATTGCACCATAAAACCGTGGATAACGGAGGGACTTGTCAGGTGTATACGACACCGCGATAGACTACACAGAAAAGCCAAACAAAACCCTAATAACTTAATTATCCAGACAACATATAAAAGATATCGTAATTTCTGCAATAACCTCTTAAAACGTATAAAAAATGAATACGACAAATCACAAATAGCTCAATCCGGAAACAATCCCAAACAACTGTGGAAATATATTAAGTCAGTCACATTCATGACGAAGCAAAATAATTGTGACACTGGTTTATTGCAAACGGATCAAACCCCGCTATCATCAGCTAACGACGCAAATAGTTTCTTTGCTAATATTGGTGTGAGGCTAGCGGAAAACATTCAAAGACAGTGTTATAATGACCTCAATACTACGATACCAACTCCGCGGTCATGTATTGGTAGTGGAAAGTCTTTTGTTTTACTAGAACCGGACGAAAGTGAAGTAGAACGAATTATTATATCTTTAAAAAATAGTCCTGTGACAGGGTGGGATAATATCAGCACTAATATACTAAAAACCTTTAGGAACATACTAATACCGCCACTAACTTATATTTTTAAAATTTGCTTTTCTAGTGGTACATTTCCTAAATGCCTCAAGAAAGCAGTAGTAATCCCTATCCATAAATCTGGTACAAAGGACTTAGTAAATAATTATCGGCCTATTTCTTAGACTACTTAACTTTTTAGAGACTACTTGGGGGATAGACGGCAATGTGTAAAAATAGGCGACGTCATTAGTTCCGAATTACTGCTACCGCTATATGGAATTCCACAAGGGAGCGTACTCGGAGGAACCCTATTTCTGGTATACATAAATGACCTATGTAACCTCAAACTACAGTGTGGCACTATTGTATCATATGCGGATGACACTGCTCTGCTGTTTTCAGCAGGTTCTCTTACAGAAGTTCAAAGCTGTGCACAGCAAGGGTTTGATGTCGTAAATAATTGGCTTAAAATAAATCTACTAACAATAAATACTGATAAGACAAAATTTATAAAATTTAATATGCGTAAACCTCTAGCACGTAATGAATTTCACTTGTATGCGCATAAACCAGAATGCTCAATCGTGACTAACGCTTGTACCTGTCCGGAAATTGTAATAACAGATAACATTAAGTATCTAGGAGTTATTCTAGATGAAACCCTTTCCTTTAAACAACATATCGCTGCATTAACATCTAGAGTTCGGAAATTGATATTTGTTTTTAAAAAATTGCGGTTTATTGGTGATCACAAGTTAATTATTCAAATTTATAAAGCCCTGTGTCAATCGATAATCCAATACTGCATTACCTCTTGGGGCGGAAGTGGAAAAACATTGATACTTCCAATCGAACGAGCGCAAAGAGCCATCTTGAAAGTCGCCACGCACAGACCGTACCGCTACCCCACAGGCTTACTGTATGAGTCTAGTAAAGTGCTGACAGTGCGACAATTATTCATACTATTCACTGTACTAAAACAGCATGCTACACTTACATATGACGCTAACCTCACTAACACCAAGAGACGGAAAGATATTGTCTGTACTGCTAGCTATGAATCAAAGTACGTATTTAGACATAGATTTTTTGCATTTTAGGGCCATATCTGTACAATAAAATTAATAAAGAAACCTTGGTTTATGATGTAAATTACACCAGAGCAAAACAGCGCATTTCTCAGTATCTACTATTATTAAGTTATGAAAAAAGCGAGGATTTGTTGATTGTCATGAAATAAATAATATATAGATATAAATAGATAATAATTATTTTAATAAATGCAAGTATAAGGTTAGTGTTTCCTAAATTATGTATACATACCTCTACATATTTAGGTTTTGTAATATTTACTGTAAAAAATAATATTGTTAAGACTTAGTTATATTATCCTAATGTATAATGCATGCGACCACAAAGCCTGTGGTACAGATTTAATTCTATACAGGCATTGTATTGTAACCTACCTAGAATAGTTAAATAATAAGCTTAGATTAAGTACATATATGTGAACAAAATGGAAATAAATATATTTGTTTGTTGTTTGTTTGTTTGTTTGTATCTTCCAGACAGCATAAGCTGCAGAGCTCAATCGTCCCGCTAATGATGTAATGTGAGGACCCCATTGCAATTTGTCGTCTACAGTGATTCCCAGGAAAGTTGTCTCTTTTACAAACTCCAATCTCTCACCATTCAAGAATATGTCACATTCATTGCTTTTAACGTTTGGCAAAACAAATCTAATACATTTTGTCTTTTTATCGTTTAGTACTAAGTTATTTAATGTAAACCAATTATGAACCTTCATTAGGGCATTATTTACGTCGTCATAATAATTTGTTCGTCGATTTATTTTAAAAACTAATGAAGTGTCATCAGCAAATAATACCATCTTAGGTTCATTTTTAAATAAATGGGGCAAGTCATTTATGTATGCCAAAAATAAGAATGGACCTAGTATTGAGCCCTGCGGTACACCCATAGATATGCTAGCACCCTGTGAATTTACTTCATTTACCTGTACTTTAAGTTGCCTATCCTGAAGGTATGATTTCAACAGTTTTAGCGACGTCCCCCGAATGCCGTAGTATTCCAGCTTCAGCAATAGTGTCTCATGTTCAACACAGTCGAACGCCTTCGAAAGATCACAAAATATTCCGATGGCATCCCGTGCTTCTTCCCATGAGGCGAAAACCCGTTTAATGAGAGCCACTCCCGCGTCAGTAGTGCAGCGACCCTTGGTGAATCCGTATTGTTGAGCATGAAAGACGGAATTAATGTTGAAGTGACGCAACATCTGAGAAAGCATCAGCCTTTCAAACACTTTGCTGAGCGCTGGTAAAATAGAGACCGGTCTATAATTATTGGGTTCTGCGCTATCACCGGATTTAAACAATGGAACTACTTTACTATGCTTCATTAAATCCGGAAAAACTCCGTGATCTACACTTTTATTAAAAATGGAAGCTAAATGAGGCGCTATAGTTTCTATAAAAGACCGACACACCCTAACAGACATTCCCCAGAGATCTTCAGTTGACTTAACTTTGATATCTTTGAACGCTTTAATTACTGCTTGGGGGTTTGTGTGCTGAAATCGAAATTCAGAAAGACACTCCTTGACATTACTTCTAAGGAGTTCAGCAGAAAGAGTTGGAGATGATTTCAACGCTTCCGTAGTTTTAATCGGTATGTTTTTAAAGAAACTTTCAAATTCTTGGGCAACTTTCAAATTTGAATTGATGTGTCCATTCGCAGTATTTAGATTAAATTCAGCATTGCGCGATTTATTTCTACCTGTTTCGTTATTAATTATATTCCAGGTAGTTTTTATTTTATTTTCTGCGGTCTTAATTTTACTGCTAATGTGAAGTGCTTTAGCATGCTTACAAACTATTTTAAAGATTTTCGAATATTTGGAGATATAACTGTGAAAAACCTCACTATGATTAAATGGTTTCATACCGTAAAGCTCAAATAACCTTTCCCTACTTATACGTATACCTGGTGTAGCCCAGTCACAGAACACAAACTTACATTGAATGTTTTTACGTTTCAAAGGAAATATTTTATCAAATTGAGTTTTAATAATTGACAATAGGTTGGCGTAAGTCTCACTCGGGTATTCACTACCTTGTATTTGACCGCATAATTCAGTTTTTAAATTATTATTTAATGACTCAATTTTTTTATTAGAGATCTGTCTATACATAATTTCTCTTTTTATTACCGTGGTGATGGTGTTAAAGCTAACTGACAGCCCACTGTGATCAGATGATAATTTATTAACAATATCTTGATGTAAATAATCACAGTTACAAAAAACATTATCTATACATGTTGCCGTGGTGGATGTTACACGGGTGGGCACCCGTGTAACTGTACGTGTGTCAAGGAAAATATTAGACAAATCAAAAGATTTAAAGAGACTTAACAAATTAGTACAAATAGAGTTATTTTCCAAGAGATCAACATTAAAATCGCCACAAACTATGGTACATTTACTACTAGAACACGTTTTTTGCAGTACATTTTCCATTATGGAGCTAAAACTATTAAAATTCTGTAAATGAGGAGGTCTATAAACACACACTACAATATGCCTATCCAGCTCAACACAGGACAACTCTATTGTGTGCTCTACGGATAATAATGTAATATCTTGTCTTTCTTTATATTTAGCTGAATTCCATGCATCATTGTTTGACGGCTAAAATAGTTACCAACACGATAGTTTATAAAATTTATAGATTTTACTTGATAATCCTTCAGCCAATGTTCAGTTATACAAACAATATCATAATTATTTTAATAATAAAAATAGTTCAATTTCTAGAGATTTTGATGAAAAGCCCTGCATATTTTGACTAAACAAAGCTTTTCTTGGTTTTCTTCTTATGTACTACTTTCTCAGATTTAGACTTAAGTATACTGCCAGAAGATACCTTTCCAATGCATGGAACATTTGTAATATTTAATTGTTTATCCTCTGTTGTCTTACTATTTAGTTTAAAAATTTATCCAGAGTACCCACATTTGTCATCAAACCATGAGTCTCTTTCGTATTACCATAATAAGTACAGCTAATCTCTATATTATTAGATTGTCTACATAATATAGATTCGTCACTTAAACTATTTAAAACTAAATTAATATTATTTGCTAGCAAACTAGCAAGTAAAACTTTACATTTTCTAGGAATAAACATGTATTCCTTGGTCAAGTTAAAACCACTAACAAATTTGTTAGTGTCAAAAAATAATAATTTGTCTTTATGACAACATGTCAGCATAAATATTATTGGTCGTGTCGGTCGTATTTATCGTAACTGTCGTATTTGTCGTATTTGTCGTGTTTGTCGTGTCGGTCGTATTTGTCGTATCGGTCGTATTTGTCGTGTTTGTCGTGTCGGTCGTATTTATCGTAATTGTCGTATTTGTCGTGTTTGTCGTGTCGGTCGTATTTGTCGTATTTGTCGTGTTTGTCGTATCGGTCGTAGTTGTCGTATTTGTCGTATTTGTCGTATCGGTCGTATTTGTCTTATCGGTCGTATTTATCGTATCGGTCGTATTTGTCGTGTTCGTCGTATTGGTCGTATTTGTCGTATCGGTCGTATTTGTCGTATTTGGCGTGTCGGTCGTATTTGTCGTGTTTGTCGTGTCGGTCGTATTTGTCGTATTTGTCGTGTTTGTCGTATCGGTCGTAGTTGTCGTATTTGTCGTATCGGTCGTATTTGTCTTATCGGTCGTATTTATCGTATCGGTCGTATTTGTCGTGTTCGTCGTATCGGTCGTATTTGTCGTATCGGTCGTATTTGTCGTATTTGGCGTGTCGGTCGTATTTGTCGTGTTTGTCGTGTTTGTCGTGTCGGTCGTATTTATCGTAATTGTCGTATTTGTCGTGTTTGTCGTGTCGGTCGTATTTATCGTATTTGTCGTGTCGCTCGTATTTGTCGTGTTTGTCGTATCGGTCGTATTTGTCATATTTGTCGTGTTTGTCGTATTTGTCGTATTTGTCGTATTTGTCGTATCGGTCGTATTTGTCGTGTCGGTCGTATTTGTCGTGTCGGCCGTATTTGTCGTGTCGGTCGTATTTATCGTATTTGTCGTGTCGGTCGTATTTGTCGTGTTTGTCGTATCGGTCGTATTTGTCGTGTTTGTCGTGTTTGTCGTGTTTGTCGTATCGGTCGTATTTGTCGTATCGGTCGTATTTGTCGTGTCAGTCGTATTTGTCGTGTCGGTCGTATTTGTCGTATTTGTCGTATTTGTCGTGTCGGTCGTATTTGTCGTGTTTGTCGTATCGGTCGTATTTGTCGTTTTTGTCGTAACGGTCGTATTTGTCGTATTTGTTGTGTTTGTCGTATCGGTTGTATTTGTCGTATCAGTATCGTGTTAGTCATATCTGTCATGTCGATCGTGTCGGTCATGTCGGTCTTATTTATCGTGTCTATCGTATTAGTCGTGTTTGTCGTGTCGGTCGTATTTGTCGTGTCTATCGTATCAGTCGTGTTTGTCGTATCGGTCGTGTTTGTCGTTTCGATCGTATTTGTCGTGTCTATCGTATTGATTGTATTTGTCGTATCTGTCTTTCCGGTCGTGTTTGTCGTATCGGTCGTGTTAGTCATATCTGTCATGTCGATCGTTTCGGTCATGTCGGTCGTATTTGTCGTGTCTATCGTATCAGTCGTGTTTGTCGTTTCGGTCGTATTTGTCGTGTGTATCGTATCGGTCGTATTTGTCGTATCTGTCGTTCCGGTCGTGTTTGTCGTATCAGTCGTGTATGTCGTTTCGGTTGTATTTGTCGTGTCTATCGTATCGGTCGTATTTGTCGTATCTGTCGTTCCGGTCGTTTTTGTCGTATCGGTCGTGTTTGTCGTGTTAGTCATATCTGTCATGTCGATCGTGTCGGTCATGTCGGTCGTATTTGTCGTGTCTATCGTATCGGTCGTATTTGTCGTGTCTATCATATTGGTCGTGTCTGTCGTGTCGGTCGTGTCTTTTGTGTCTATCGTGTCTGTCGTGTCTGTCCTGTCTGTCGTGTTACATCTGCAAAATGATGAGAGGAGAAAAGCAACATTGGACAAAATTCTTTCACGCTAACTCAGTAATAGAGTGATTAATCAAAATAATTATAATAATAGGTCTTTATCTATAAAATTGCCGTTGAGTATGAACAAATGTAAACGATTTTTTTCATTTATGTTATATTTGTATTAAACGGAATAATCCATGCCATCCAACCCATGACATTTCTTCGGGTAAGTTTTTCGGGTAAAATTCCTTCATTTGCGTGTCCATTGAGCAGTGCAAGGCACATAATGACGCATACTTCGCGCTTGCGATCATTGAGTTCGTGGGGCACCCATTTGTCAAGCTTTTTTATTTTGCCCATTTGACGCAAATGGATCAATATTATTTTTAAAGCTAACGTTGAAAGCTGCTGCTATTTCATTCGTAGATTGTGTGTTGCTTCCACAAACGCGTTTAATTCGTCATTGTCGACCAGTCTTCGGACGACCGCGAGGTTCATTTTTCAGGTCATATTTCCAGAACGGAAGCGAGCCAACCAATAATAGGCGAGGCGTTGGTTTCTCGTGTTAGCTCCATAAACATCGTTGATGTCGCTTGTACCGCGTTGCTGCCACGACGGTACTCAATTTCCATAATTACTCGAATTTTTAACGTATCCATGACGACGAAAAATATTGTAATGCGATGAAAATGTAACACTTATTAATAATGAAATAACTATTTTGATAAAAACAAGTTCTTCAAATAAAATTAATTTGAAATTAGAATTGTTAGCTAAACAAACAAATGTTTTGATTTGAAATAGCCAGTGCTGCAGAACGGCAATTTCATGGGTAAAGACCAAATATTAGACTGGCTGTTCCCCGCCACTTCGTCCGCGTATAATAATGACTTTTGGCAGAATTTGGGTTATTCTATTCTTTTCCAGGGTTAATTCTCATGCTGTGTCACATCATAATCGATTCAGTACCTTAGTTACCTACATTTATTGTAAAACGAGTTCATTTTCGTTTTTTCAAAAAAAAAGTATCACATGGGTTTTGCCCGTTCCCGTCGTGTATCAGTGATAAAAACTGTTCTATGTCCTTTCTAGGATATTACTCTCGTACTAGTAATTAAGCCTGGATGGTACCGGAGCGTAAAAAGTAGTTCTTATGGCACAACTGTAATAGTTAGACATAAAGGCGGGTCCAGACATGTATCATTTGCCCGATCCGATCACCGTATCCGTATCATCGATGCGTATCATGATCGCATATGTGGACGGGTAATGATATACGTGTCATGATACGGGATCTCGATACGTCGTTATGATACGGCCCGTCCCATGTCGTGTCGGTTTTTGTCCGATCATCAAAGGTGATCCAGACGTGGGTCACTAGCGACGCTCAGTCGGTTGCACTTGCGCGTCATTTTCAGTCCTTGCCGTGAAGTAAAAACAATGAATTGGAACAATGAAAATATTATTAAATTTATCGAGGTCTATAAAGAAAAGCAAGTATTAGGAACTTTGATACGCGATCATGACTATCGTGAAGATACATTTAAACGAAGTTTAGGTGCTCTTGTAGTTTCTTTTTACAGGAGTCTGGATTTGTGCCCGGTATATGGTAATAGGCTCACCCCCTATTACATGGGATTCATAACATAAATAGTGAGAGTGGGTGTTACATTGTACAGTGGCATTAAGTGCCGTAATATGCACCTCTGCCTAACCTTCGGGGATAAAAGTCGTGATGTCATGTTATGTGGCTTTTTCCACACTGGATTGAATTTCCTATTGTTTAGGGAAATAAGCATGTTTCCGAAGATTTTTTAAATTATAATAATATGTAGCTGTGATGAATACAAGTTGCGATCTCACAATTCGGATTGTATCTCCAAAATATGTTGGAAATGTCTAATTTTTTGAGTTAAGCAAGATGAAAAAAAGGAATCAAACCAAGTCACCTCATACTCAGTACTCACTTCTACACGCACTGGACTCTAAAATACGGATACGGAGCAAATCGGAGGCGTCCACAACTTGATACGGAGCTTGATACAATACGCAGATACGGATACGGTGATAGGATCGGTCAAATGATCATGTTTGGACGTTAATATTAATATCCTCAACAGACTTTAGTATATCATTTTGCTCTTTTGTCTATTATTTCTACAGAGTCAGCAATATAAGGAGAGTTTTTGGTAGTTTTTTCATACATTACATCGTCGAATTTTTCACACGGTTCCCTTTTTCTCTTATAAAATTCCTACGTTTATCAGCGATAGTGGAAAATTCCAACAGTTAAAGAATGTTTCAAATAAGTCCAGTCGTTTCGGAGCCTATTCAATTCAAATGAACAAACAAAAATCAAATCTTTCAAAGTGTAGATTAAGTACTGACTGGTTATTACTTTGAGAGGAAACTGAATTTACAATTCGTACGCACTTACCTTGTTTTTTCTTGATATGATTTAATATGTGAAAACTAATTTTAACTTTTACAATCGATGCGAAATTAATTATAGCTACTCGTACACTAATCAAAAATATATACTGAGTACGTCTTATTAAAATTATAGACTCATGGTCTACTGTCAGACCCAACTGACTGGATACGTTGGTTTGAAGTTAAAAGGCGTTAGAGGTTTGTGAGTTAAAATGTATAAAAACAAATATATATTTAAAAATCCATTTTATTTTGTTATTTACACATAATTAGATCAGTTGAACTTATAGACTAACACACAAATATATTTTTTGTTAATGCAAAATAAAAAAACAAATACAGTATTTTTTGTAAAGAACCTATAGACAACATTTTAAAACTGAACCATGTAGTTATTGGTTGGTAGATCTATACAAGGTGTTGTTTTAAAGCTGCGTCATTTTCTAGGAGGTAACTCGGCTATCGATTCTGAGTTCGAGTCAATAAAAAAAATTGTAGGTAAATATAAATATACGAAAATCCGTAAGTGCGAAATACACGCCGCCATCTTGTAACTAGCTTTATAACGCGTCTTAACACACACAAACTCAAACACGTAATTGACATTATTCCTAATTCCATAAAACTCCAATAAGAAACATTGCTGTCGCTTATTCTGAAATACTGTCGAACTTAAACGATTTATTATAGCCGTATTTTTAACTATTGGCCCGAAATTTCCTCATACATTGAACATTTATGACTTCTGTGACATACCCCCGAGAAATGACACGGTTTCAAAACTACACCTTGTATAGGCGAAAGTTGGTATGGTCTGATTAATCAAAAAACAATTATTCTCATTAGTCACTTTACTGGGGGCCCTGCTAGGAATAGATATAGGTATCTATTTAATTAATTATTGTAGGTATAGACCAAAACAAAGATTAAAAAATTGGCTCAGTTACTTAATCAATATTAAGCATTAACGATATATTTAGGTGTCGCTTAAACAAAAAATATAGTTGTAGGTAGATAACTATTTGTTTATAACATTGGAGAAGGCAGACCTCATCACATTGTATGCTCCACCTGCAATATCCTTCGCTGAATCGACGCCTTTGGATACCACTCTTTCAATGTCGTCTCGAACCTCTGTGATAAAAAGTTTCATTAGGTCATTAACAGCCCGAGAGTCTTTATGAGCAACCCGCTAGTCTTTATGAGCCCCTCTACAAAAGAGAAGTTTGCCATAAACTAGAGGTACATGTTGCGGAGCCGCAGAGGACTTAATGAGTTGCCGAGGCTCCGACTCAAAGAGCAGAAGTAAGAATAGGGTGGCTTTTAGTCAGTTGGAGTCTGACACCCCCTCTCGCTTCACACAAGGCGAAGCATGATTTTCCCCTCAAAAAAGCATACTGGTTGGAGATCTAACTAACTAAATCGACTTAAAACGTACACCAAAGAACACCACTGCCTGCTATCTGTTACATATGTAGTCAATATAGTCGGCTTCTACTCTGCTGTCACCAGACGGCTAAGTTAGATCATTAAAAATATTGTCTAAAAAGTAAGCAATAGGGACGATGACAAGGTGTGAAAAATTAAAGTTACTATCTAGTCTTGAACGTACTACGTCTGCAGCTAATGACGATGAATACGATGATTTGAACTGATTACTACTTACCAACATAGCTCATTGGAGCTCTGCGATATGGGGTTTCGTTATCTGAATAGTTATAAGAAAATAAATTAAATAAAAAGTGACCATTAATATTATCACCATTGTCATTATCAACCCGTTTTTACCCACTGCTGGACATAGGTCCTTCCTAAAGCATGCTACCGCGCTCAATATTCTAGTCTTTACATCCAGCCACCCTATCCTGGATGCTGTTAATCTACATAGCTGTAGCTTGCCCTACGCTACGTTTGCCTAGAACTTGGTAAACACTCCAGAATACGATATAACTTGCGAGGTAACTTTTAATTTGAGTAAACGTGCACTTTATGGAATAAAAATGTAGTTCGTCCTTTTGTAGCTAAACCACTATCGGCAAAATGAAAAAATAGGACTTACTAATAACAGAACCAAAAAGGCTGAAGTCCAAAATACCTTTTGGAGGTGCAATAGTACTCAATTCTTCATCGTTGTTTTCCTTATTGCCAGATTTTATTTCTGTTTTGACTTTCTCAGCGTTTTTTGTACCTGGTTCATCTTCATCGGTTTTCTTTGATTCTTTATCTGTTGATAAAGCGTCAGTACTATTTGCTTTAGTAGACGACGTCTCTTCTATTTTTGTTTCATCTTCTGCTGTTTGTGGCGATGTTGCTGTGGGTGTAACTTTACTATCATTTTTTGTTTGTGTTGGTAATTCATCTTCCACAAGTGATACTAACTTTGGTGGTTCATTGGACGTCACAATTTCTTCATCATTCTGTTTTAAGTTGTCTGTCGTATTTCCTTCTTTGGTTGGGGATTTTGGTGAAGGTGGGTCCACTGTAAGTAGGTCCTGCTTAGGATCTTTCGTAGAAGAATCTGATTCAGGTGAGTCCTGTGTAGTTGCATTCAGTGCAGTTGAATTTATTGCAGTCGGTTTCTGTGTAATTGGGTCTTCTGCAGGTGGATCCTGTACAGGTGACTCTTGTGTAGATGATTTAGCTGTGGGTTGTTCAGCTGTTGTAGTAGCAATTTCTTCAGCATTTGATAATTGTAATAATCCATTTTGACAGATCTGGAAACAATTTTTACATTTTATTATGTGTAGAATTTATTAGAAAGTTAAGAAGTGGTATGAATTAATTAGAATTGTATGTTTACCACGTGAATATACCAAGTGCAGCGTGCGCGGTCGCATGCTGCTCATGAGAAAGAGCCCCTCTGTAGATCGAAACTAGTAGAGCTTTTCTCAGTATATTCACATGAGTAGCCCGCGATTTTTAGTTAATTCAGTATGTCTCATGATAGTTATTATAAGTGGTATGAACTTCATTTGTATGAAATAAGATAAACTGGGATGATTGTATATCACAGAGAGATTATGAAAGTCACATAGGAATTCTGGGTTCATTATCATTGTTACACCTTGTTCTCGTCCACGACTAGACATACTCCTCTCCAATCGCACGCCACTGAGCTTGATATTCAGCTCTACGCATCCAACCACTGCCAGCCATTTTGCGGATATCGTCACTCCACCTAGCTGGAGGGCGCCCTACACTACGTTTGCCTAGACGCGGTCTCCACTTCAGAATACGTCTACCCCAACGGTCATCGGTTCTTCGACAAATGTGACCGGTCCACTGCCATTTCAGCTCGCCAGTCTTTTCTACGTCAGTAACTTTAGTTCTCTGTCGGATCACCTCGTTACGGATCCGTTTTATTTGGGTTATTGTTTTTTAATTATCTGCTCCTAATTTACATTTTTTTTAAGTTGACCTTAACCTTTCCCTAACCTTTGTGCTGAACCTATCAGTACCTTCAAATATATATACAAGAAAAGTATTGTTACCAAGAAAACTCATTTTGATTAGGAATTTAATGTCATGGCATTTCATGGGCAAATTAAATTACGTGTTCACAAATCAAATTCCATCGCTTCATTTTGAAGAAACATGTACCTTATCTAATCTAAAAATATATAACCAACAATATTTTCCACAACACAAGTATTTTTGCTTATTCAATGAAAATATTTTACTGTCTTAATGAGATGGTTCCAGTCAAAACATACTGACAGTTCGCTTAGCCGGGAGACGAATTAATTAATATTTTACTAGCTCTTGCCAGTGTTGTCGGGGGATAAAAAGTATCCCATGTATTCATTCCAGATCATAATCTACGCATGCCTCCAATTTCATCCCGATCCCTTCAGCCGTTTTGATGTGATTGAGTAACAAATAGACACACAAACACACTAACTTTCACATTTATAATATTAGTAGATAAGGTTTTATTTTGCATAGGTCCCTTTAACTGCGCATAAAAAACTATTAAGGGTTAATCCTCCGCTAGCGTCGGACACCACTGTCTGACACGGCATCCAATGTATTAAGTTATTTTCATCACTCATCGTCTTTTTCATACCCTCATCTAAAGCTGCTTGAGGTTCATCCAATATGTCTTTTTTTCCATTCTCTTCTATCAGGCTTCATTCTAACATTGATACCTTTCATATCACCTTTCTTTCGTTATCTTCAAAACACGCTTCTATCCTTACACTTATGTTGCGGAGAACCTAACCGGTTACCGGGACTCCAGCTCGAAGTGCAGGAGAAGGAACGGGGTGGTTTTTAGTCAGTAAGCAACTGACACTCCCTTCCGCAGGCAAGAGAAATCATTTGATGATTTTCCCGCCTTAAAAAAATCCTTACACTTATAAATACGTTATTACTATTATCCACAATTGACTTACAAAAATAATAAATACACACACGACACCACACGACATCTTGTTTTAAGATATTTTGTGCACTAGTTGGTTATGCTGTGCGATTTCGTTTCAATTTGTTCTACTAAGGGTTAGTTTACATTATGCTGAATCGAGTGTTTAGTCGCGTTTAGGCGTAGGTTTCGCAGTTGACGGTATGTTTATACGATCAAGTGTAAAAATATTTCTATCGTTATATTCAACTTACACTTTTATTTTTCATAACTAGTACAAAATTTAGAGTCGCTACTCAGTATACTGTAAGACTCATAGTTGAGTTGCAACAGCTGGTTTTTTTTTTCAAATCAGTGAACAGTGAGTGAGTCTGGAATTGTGCCCGGTATAGGCGTGAGCCTATTGCCATATATAATAAGAAGAATATTTCCGAAGGGACAGGCAGAGGTGCACATAACGGCACTTAATGCCACTGTATAATATAACACCCACTTTTCACTGTATATGTTATGAGTCACATGTAATAGGGGGTGAGCCTATTGTCATATACTGGGCACAGGTCCAGACTCCGTGCTACGACTAAGAAAAACCCTGTGATACTTTGCCCGACTCGGGAATCGAACCCGAGACCCCTTGCCCGGCAGTCGCACTTGCGACCACTCGGCCAATGAGGCAGGGAGAATGAAATTGACGGTTCGATTTATTGTGAACTATGCCTTATAGTTAATGTATAAAAGGAATAAATTGGTCACAGTCGTTAGGTATTCAATAATGCGTAACGTTTACCTCGTAAATCGATATGATGTTGATATTCTTTGATTATTTTACATAACGTGACTATGTACCAGTATATAGAGGTAAAATATCTACATTTTATATAAAAGACTATGTTTCGTTCTGTTACATTTGTAAATGTTTAAGTAAATGACGCTTTGTGTGGGAAATTTTATTCTTAGTTTTAATTGGTGTTGTGAATGTTTAATGTTCTTCTTAAAAGGCACGCTGTATAGTTGAATGGTTGCAGAATATTCACCATATTAAGTATGGGATGATGGCACAACTTTTTCGGTATCAAGTGGTTTTTGTATTTGCAGGTCAAACCCACCACAGAACTGACCATACAAATTCACAACTAACGAAAACGTCCAGAAAAATATCCTAAAATATCTTTTTCAAAAGCACAAATAACTCTTGGCTACTGGTTTCCAAAATCCTTCATTCCATGTCCGAAAGAGACAAAAACAAAAGCTAAAATAGTTCGCTATCAATATAATAACACAATAGCTATACGTCAGGCCTTTGTGCCGCGGCGGCAAAAGGCGCGAATTGGGAGTCGAACCCATCGATTCCCAACTAATATTTTACACATTCATGTTGAAACAAAAACGTATAGAGCGCGCGATTCCACTGCACGTTGTACGGACGCGGTAACTGGATTAAATTGTTGTGTATTTATTTTGAAAATATTTTATTTTTTGTTTGATATCACTACATAGTATAAAAAACAGTCTTTCCACCGTCTGCCTGTCCCTATGTATGCTTAGATCTTTAAAACTACGCAACGGATTTTAATGCGGTTCTTTTAAGTAGAGTATCTTAATAGAGTGATTCTTTAGGAAGATTTATATGTATAATACATGCATTTTTTTTAAGGGGGGAAAATCATCGAATGACTGCTAACGCCTGGGTGAGGCGGGAGGGAGTGTCAGACTCTTACTGACTAAAAACCACCCCGTTCCTTCTCCTGCACCTCGAGTCGGAGCCCCGGTTACCCGTTATCGTCCGCGACTCCGAATCGGCATCGGCCGTATTGGGCCCCATCTGTGGTGGTCTGATGGCTCTTTGAGGCGCGCGCGGAACGCGACGCGCCGTACGCTCAGGTCTGTTTCTGGGCGGACGGGGAGCCACCCATGCTCGCCGTCCGCAGGCCCGCGCTTACGGTGGCCGGAGATCGTCCCGCGATCCCCGACGCCCGGTGTGTCCTTCGCGATGGCTGGGTTGCGAGGAGGCAGCGCTTCGCTGCCTCACGCGTCCCGCCTCCTCCTTAGGTAGCATGACTGCTTCACAAAAGGAGGAGACGGCATCCCAGTCCCCCTCGCTCCGCATCATGGCCTGCACTAGGCCCGGACGCGAGAGGTCGCCATCGCCGATCACTTCCCTGAGGGCACGGCGGTGCTCAGCCCACGCAGGGAATACATGCATATTAGACCCGTGTGAAGCCGGGGCAGGTCGCTGGTTAGGGTAGGTATAAAGATCTTTCACCCAATAAAATTTCATATAATATTTATCATTACTTGAAGTCATGCCATCTTTTGACCAGTAGTTTCTTTTTTTACAGACCTATGTGGGAGTATAACCAATAATGCCTGACACGATTTTAAATTCTATGACGTTACTGAGGAATTCGAAAACCAAAAAATTAAACAAAAAATTACCACGAATAAAAGACTCGGAACCTTCATATCCGGACAGTCAAGCTTCTCGAGGCAACAGTAGTTATTATTGATATTAAATAATTCACAACCAATATTTTAAATCAAAATGCTAACTACAATTTTGGACCGAACTGTGTTCTGCTCCGCAGCAACGTCTGCACCGCGCCGCTGCGGCCGCTCAAATGTAAATTAAATGATGAATAGATACGCACACGAATGCGCTTTGCAATGTACCCACAAAAAAATAACATTCAGCCATTAATTCGAGATGTGGGTGGCTGTTGTTTACTCCGGTTTTTCCAAGTACTTTACATATGTATTTGGTTCTGTTATGATTTAAAACTTTGTGGTTAATTTATTATTAATTTAGATTTTAGAGTTGGGTTTTGCGAATAAAGTGCTTTACTGCAATAGTTTTGTAAGCATTACCGGACGAATAACTAAATGTTATGACTATATGTTCTGCATTTAGAGGTATACCTAAGACGTACGCAGAACTTCTCTTAAGTACCTCTTTATTAAGTGGGAAAAATAATCCATTGGCTTCTCTTGCTCTCGCCTGACCCGGGCGGTGAGGCGAGAAGGAGTGTCAGACTATTACTGACTAAAAGCCACCCTGTGCCTACTTCTGTACTTCGAGCTGGAGCCCCGGCAACCCTTTAAGTCCTCCGCAGCTCCGTATCGTCTTAAATACCTCTTAAGTTACATTTAGACACATCACACACTAACTGATTATCTAGCCACTTGCACAAGATTGCTGTTAAATCCTGTTTTCGGACAGAATTTCGACGCTATTAAATTTCACCTTCATAGAACAAATCCACATCAAACAACGAAGCTAGACAATGAAACAAACACAAGTACCCATTTTAAATGATACATTACCTATGTACGATTTTAATATGTCTACTGACGGTACGCACCCACATCAACGCACACGTCAGACTGCTCTAATCCAACGGTTTATATGTATTTATTGTACACCTGCTTCGAAACGGTAGATTTTTTGCTGTCCCTACACCTTTTAGGTATTTGTGTGGTTTTAGAGAGGCGTAGATTTGTAGTATTTTGATATATTACTTACAGGCATTTAAAACACTGATCGCCGTTTTTGTCGACTCGTCGAAAGTGCAAATGCCGAGCAAGTTTTCTACCGGGCTTAACTCCTGAGAATTTCGATCGGGTTACGTATCATTGATTTTTTAAAAACTTTATCATTCTTAGGATCGGAACGGAGTCTGGAATTGTACTATTGTCTATTACTTTAGAAATAGGCTCATCTTATTACATGACTTTTTTAAAATATGTAGATGTTATTAAAAGATGTGGCACATGTGAAAAATTAACGTAAATTAGTTTAGAAAATATATCATAATATTAACCCATAATTGCATAGAATGTTTTTGATTATAGATTTTAAAATAAGAAAAACATAACATAACATAACATCACGCCTTTTATCCCCGAAGGGGTAGGCAGAGGTGCACACAGAAGTAACACCCACTTTTCACTATTTATGTTATGAGTCCCATGTAATAGGGGGTGAGCCTATTGCCATATACCGGGCACATTTCCAGACTCCGTGCTACTACTGAGAATTTTTTAAAAACCCAGTAATAATTTGCCCGACCCGGGAATCGAACCAGAGACCCCTTGCCCGGCAGTCGCACTTGCGACCACTCGGCCAACGAGGCAATAAGAAAAATATGCAGCAAATTCTTAATTTAACGATGGAAATCTATTCTTTTATGCATTTATGGGTTAAGTTAGATAACGATTTACATAAGGACCGTCCTTCAAATCATTGAAATAAATCGTCCCACTCAATGTGAGGACATTGAGTTTTTCCACAACCCATTCTCATCAACCGTATGGATTGGAAAAGTCCATCCCTCTGCCGGATGACATGGAAAGGGCGTTACCACGGAATCGATGAGTCAGTGGGTTCGAATCCGCACTGTCTAATAAAATGGATACGCTTACTAAGCTCTTTAAAGTAGATGGGACGAAGTATATCCTTTAGTGTTTTTTGACTGTCGTAGTGGTGATTTTTGGTTCGTAGTTTTACATTGTCTAGACTGACATTAAACCCGTTATTTTTCAAGGGAGTAAGTAGAGGGCTATGTCTTACGATATACTCTCTAGTTATCCCTTATGTAGGGTGTGCTAATTGACATATCAGGCGTGATTCTAAAGTTTACAACCTACCTACCCAAGGTAAACAAAAGCATGGGCTTACAGTAATAAAATAATAAGTTATGACAAGATGATAAGTGTGGGAGAGCCATGCTTCGGCACGAATGGGTCGGCTCGACCGGAGTGATACCACGGCCTCACAGAAAACCGACGTGAAGCAACGCTTGCGTTGTGTTTCGTCATGTGAGTGAGGTTACCGGAGGCCCAATTAGCCTCCCCTTCCCTAATCTCCCCGATCCCTGAATCTCCAACGATCCTCGAACTCTTAATCTCCAAAAGGCCGGTAAAGCACTAGTAACACACCTCTGGTGTTCCAGGCGATCCGTCTGCTCGTTTACCGGCTTATGCCATAAAAAAAGATACAAATAATATTAAAAAGGAGACATGTAACTTGATTGGACTATCTAGCCCTTGTAATAAGTCGATAAAAGAACTCTCGAAGAGAAGAGAAACTCAACGTGGAGTGTTCAATATGTCTCCTTAGCACTAGGCACAGAAAACACATTACACTGTCTTTTATATTACATATTAGCTAATGACCCCAATTCGTACGTCAATGTGTGTGTATTTTATGTGGTGCATAATTATAGTATACTAGCTTCTGCCCGCGACTTCGTACGCGCAATCTCGTTTTTTCCCGTTCCCGTTCGTGATATTAGATAAAAATTAAAAAAATATATAAAAAGTATCCTATGTTCGTCTCCTGGTTTTAAGCTACCTCCCTACCAATTTTCATCCAAATCGATTTAGCCGTTATTGAGTTATAAATAGTTTAACTAACACGACTTTCTTTTATACATAGAGGTATAGATTAAAGTGTAAGTCGGTATGTAATCATGTATATATGTATATATGTATGTATGTGTGTATGTATGTATTATTATTACTTTATTTATTTATTTTCTGCCTGCCTCGTTGGCCTAGTGGTCGCAAGTGCGACTGCCGGGCAAGGGGTCTCGGGTTAGATTCCCGGGTCGGGCAAAGTATTACTGGGTTTTTAAAAATTCTCAGTAGTAGCACGGAGTCTGGAAATGTGCCCGGTATATGGCAATAGGCTCACCCCCTATTACATGGGACTCATAACATAAATAGTGAAAAGTGGGTGTTACTTCTATGTGCACCTCTGCCTACCCCTTCGGGGATAAAAGGCGTGATGTTATGTTATGTTATTTATTTTCTTAGTACACAACCCGTCTAAATATTTCTTTTCATTATATCCACCCAAAGGTTGGTAGAAATCACTATAAGTGATAAGACCGCCTTTGTACCCATTATTATTTTTATTTATATTAGTCATTTCCTTTTCTATATGTACTGTATTATTAATGGTGTACAATAAAGATTATATCTATTTTAATATATTCTATTCAATATACTATGTAATTACTTTAAACGCAGCAGTGCAACAGAACACAACAGAATTATGACATATTATTATACTATACCCTATCATTTTAGATGCAATTTTATCTTTAAATTCGCATATTAAAATGTATTTCCTTCCAATTTATATCTGAAATCTCTACAAAGCGTAATGGATACCCAGTATTCACTTTGAAGTGTCTCCGATACTGAATTTATGTACCTATACATAACTAGGCTTGCTAAACAAATAGTGATGGGAATCAACATCGATACTCTCTTTGTCTAGACAAGAGGACATAACATGAGACAATATCCCTTATTACTCTCGTTGGTAAAGTTGCATTGAGAGTTTCACAAAAATTGTTCACTAGCAATAGCAATATTTTTATTGCACTTTCTCTGACAATGCCATGAGTAACAAAATCCAGATAATATTATAATGAGTTTTATAGATTACTGAGTTGAATTCAAGCATAGGCATAGGCTTATAGGAAATAAGAATAAGATAAGAATAATCTTTATTGTACACCTTGAAGCAATATAAACATAAATGTCGAGTTACATCCAAGAATAGTAGGGTACAAAGGTGGCCTTATCACTAAAAGCGATCTCTATCAGGCAACCTTTAATGCCTGGAAATATTGATATAATTCCAAACAAGTGTCGTTAAACTGTCAAAACGATCAATTGAGCATCGTTTATTTTAAAATACTTAACTGTCTAATAAACTTTCACATCTTTTTATCGATAATCGATATCAATTTTCTTGGTATCATGACATCACTACTCGTACAGCGCTTAGCATTAGACGAAGCTTATTTGACAAGTCTAGAAACACTTAGAATTAGCGCATAAAGCTTTGACAATGAGTTAGGATAATGGTTTGTCTAAGAATGGTGTATTACACGAAGAATATTCTAGCAAGATTGTGGACAATATATTAAATATTTTATTAAACATATTTCATACAACAAAGTAAAAGTTATTTATTTATTTATTTAAGCTTCATGGACAAAAGCGTCCATAAGGTGGACTTAATGCGGCTGCCATTTTCTTCCAGTCTGACCTTTGATTTTGACCTTTCTCCGATTAATGACCAGAAAAGAGAATTGTGGTTAAGATGTGTGACGTAACTGCTTATAGAATCCACAGAAAGTGAAAAAAAAGTTAACAATTTCTTTTCAAAATACTTGCTACTTTCTACTTAGGGCATACTGACGTGTTAACCAAAAATAAAAGTTCATTTTTTATTAAAAATGTAGTACACTCTAGGATTTTCTCCTATGTCGCGGGTGTGTTTACAAACATACAAGTTCACACACACATCACACCCAGATCCGAAACAACAATTTATGGATTACATAAAAAATTGTTCCGTGCGGGAATCGAAGCCGGTTGCCAACCGACCGTACGTCGTAGAGTTTACAAAGATTCTATTGAACTAGTACAACTTTTTTTTTATGGCATAAGCCGGTAAACTAACAGACGTATCACCTGATGGTAAGCAATCGGCGTCGCCCATGGACACCTGGAACACCTGAGGCGTTACAGGTGCGTTACCGGCCTTTTGGGGATTAGGAGTTTGAGGATCGTTGGGGATTCAGGAATTGGGGAGATTAGGGAACGGGAGGATAATTGGGCCTCCGGTAACCTCACTCACACGACGAAACACAACGCAAGCGTTGCTTCACTTCGGTTTTCTGCTCGGCCGTCGTATCACTCCGGTCGAGTCGGCCCATTCGTGCCGAGGCATGGCTCTCCCACACTTTTACACAATGTAGTCGTCACGGCATTGCATTAAGTATAATCTACCTGACTTCTACACATTATCTACCTTCAAAAACATGGAAACCTCAGCTATTTAATCGACCTAAACACCAAATTAATCATGTACCGTGTTAGAAAACTACACGTTAGTAAACAATTCGTTGAACCTCTTCATTTAGTACCAGCGATACATCAGCACATCTTATCTAGGCATCGAAACTCATCGCGGAGTCGTTGACGTTTAGTTTGTGAATGTACAGTCTCGGTGCCTTTGAGAGTTCGTGGACTATTTGAAAGGATTTATGTATGTGTTTTATGGTTTTAATATTATGATTCTAATGCTGTGTCTGCCTATTTGGTTTAAAGAATGAAAGAAAGAAATAACATTTATTCAGCACCAGCCACGATGCAGCGTAAATAGAATCTAAAAAAGACAATAAAAGTGTGACAGTGGAAGTAATAGAAACATTGAGTTGAAAAATTAAAACAGAAGAATTAAAAGCTGACAATATGCCTATGCTACGAGTAAAAGTGTCACCCACTCAGTGTAAGTCAGGCATACAAGTCACCCAGCACTGATTTTCAGTGGGCACCACTGCAGTGATCTGAGCGAAACTGGAAAACTTTTATGTTTATAGAATAAGCAAGGGCAATATGACAAGATCATGGTACTTATTTCATGTTCTGGGCGTATTATATACTGCTTACTGACGCCTTCGAAGCTCAATGTCTTGGTAATACTGTTTTTTTTAAACATTGCCCTACACTAGGATTTTCTCCTGTGTCGTGGGTGCGTTTACAAACAAACAAGTTCACATAAACATGTCACCCAGACCCGGAACGACAATCTGTGAATGAGACAAAGAGTTGATCCATATTGGAATAGGACCCACGACACGAATAGGACCCACACACACACGACACGACCCACACACACACGACACGACCCACACACCCACACACTAGAGGCGCTCCGATTCCACGGAGTGCCTCAATATCTTCGGGGCCTCCTGGCCAACTACTTGGAGGATAGGTCCGTCCTCCTTGTAGATCGAGACGGGGAGGTTCGGCGCTACGCCGTAGAGACCGGCGTTCCGCAGGGGTCGGTGTTAGGACCCCTCTTATGGAACGTCGGCTTCGACTGGCTCCTGCGGGGAACGCTCCTCCAAGGGACGAGCGTTATTTGCTATGCGGACGACACTCTCCTCACTGCCCGCGGGAGCTTCACGACGGCGGCCAGCCTGGCATCGGCGGGCGGCTCCCTGGTTGCCAATAGGATCTGCCGTTTGGGACTGACGGTCGCACTGCACAAGACCGAAGCCGTGTTCTTCCACGGCCCGAGACAGCGTCCTCCTCCTGACGCCCACATCTTTGTGGATGGCGAGAGGGTCGCAGTGGTGAGGCAGATGAAATATCTGGGCCTCATCCTGGACAGCAGGTGGCGCTTCAGCCCGCACTTCGCCGATCTGTCCAAGCGCCTTTTAAAAACGGCGAACGCCCTGTCGTGGCTCATGCTAAATCTGGGAGGGCCAAGCGCGCGATGCCGGCGACTATATGCCGGTATACTCCGAAGCATGGGCCTTTATGGGGCCCCAGTTTGGGCGGACTCCCTGCGCAGGAGGGAGAACGCCACCGCCCTTCGCGTGCCACAAAGGGCTATCGCACAGCGGGTGGCGCGGACCTACCGCACAGTGGGTTTTGCGGCGGCATGCGCACTGGCGGGCACTCCCCCTTAAGAACTCGAAGCGTGGGTACTCGCCAGAGTGTACGAGTGGACGGCGGAGCGGAGGGCGCGAGGAGAGCGTCCGGCTCATGAGGTCCGGGAAGCAGTGCGGCAGGAGGCCAAGGAGGCCATCGTCCTACATTGGGCGGACGACCTCGCCGCTTCAGTCTTTGGGCGACGGACGCTGGACGCAATCGGGCCGGTCCTCCAGACCTGGCTCGAGCGGCCATTCGGATTTCTCTCCTTCCGTCTGGTGCAGGTGATGACAGGTCACGGTTGTTTTGGGTCGTACCTGCACCGCATCGGGCGGGAGGAGAACCCGTCGTGCCATCATTGTGGTGCGACAGAGGACACGGTGCGGCACACACTCGAAGAGTGCCCATCGTGGTCCGAGCCGCGTCAGAACCTTGTCGCGGCGGTCGGACTAGACCTCTCGCTCCCCTGCGTAGTACGCGCAACGTTGGGGAGCGAGGAAACATGGGCGGCGATGGCCTCCTTCTGCGAATGCGTCATATCGCAAAAGGAGGCGGCAGAGCGTGAGAGGGAGGAAGATGCCCTCGCTCCAGCGCTCCGACGTAGAAGAGTCGGTAGGAGAAGACGGCAATTTAACCGCCTTCTCCCTCCCGGGGTTGAATAGCGGGTGCTAGGCGCGGGGGCGCCTACATCCGCATTGCACTACTCACCTTTCGCGGGACGGGAGCGGTTGGCACACGACCGTTCCCGATACCCCTCCCCGACACAGGGAGGGGCGTGATATGGCCCGCCATCTTTGGCAGGCAAAGCCGAGGGGGTCCTGGTCGTAAAGGTTCACCCGGTCTCCCAGACCCCCCTCACATGGCGACGCTGGTGTGCTCCTGGTTTTTAGTCCAAAATTTAGTTTTTTTGGCTTCTCCCGGAGAGTCCCACATATCCCTCCCGTCCCCCCATGGGAGGATGATACATAAAGTATTTTCCCAGGGTCAAAAAAAAAAAAAAAAAGGACCCACGACACGTTGCGCGGCAGCCAGTTGCCCAACCACCGTGCCAAACGTGCAGTCGTGCAGTTAATGTATGTAATAACTTCTTCGATCGCCGAATGGTTGCAAGTGCAACCTCCGGGTAAGGTTCCCGGATCTCGGGTACGGTTCCCGCTCACCCCCTATTACATGGGAATCATAACATAAATAGTGTAATGTGGGTGCTACATTGTAGAGTGGTATTAAGTGTCGCGATCACCTTCGGGGATAAAAGGTGTGATATTATGATATGTTATGTATATACGGTACGGTATTGATAATAATAATTATTATTGTACATCTGTGATAGCAACTAATGTGTTTCAAATCTTCGATACGTAATAAGACCATTGCTATTGCAAATTCCTATTAGTAAAAACACAATGTTTGATATTCTCGACCCAATATTTTTAAGATTACCCTCGGCTACTCAAAGTAATTTTATTGTGTATGTTTTAAGTATGTAATATTTTGGTTGTTCATAAATACGGATAGATTGTTTCGGGCACAGATTCGCATTCTGTACCTACTTAGGTATGTATATTTTGTATTTCTCAGTCAAGTCAATATAAATTGTTTTTGAGAAATAAAATGTCTTAAACCGTAAACCGTATATAATAAACGCCATTGGTATCACCGGTGACCGACGTTACCGGAGAATTTGACTTCAACAGTCTTTTATTGGCAGTCAAAACCTTATAACAGACCGTGACAGTCCTCTGCTATACTACCTCTATATTCTCCTCTACTAAGAGGTTTTACTATATCTAATCATCGTGTCAGACCCTAGACTAAAAACCACCCCGTTCCTTCTCCTGCACGTCGAGCCGGAGCCCCGGTTACCCGGTTAGGTTCTCCGCGACATGTATGTATAGCGATTTTAGTTACCAAACCAAGACTAATTTCATATCGTATCACAAGAACAATGCAACGCATAAACTTAAATTAAAATAGTCAATTTTGAACTTTCCTCTACGAGTTTCGCACACACTACAAAATCGAATTTAATAAAACAGCGTTTCCTTTTGTTCCTTCTTAAGAAAATTCCGAATATCCCTGGTCTATAAACCGTAAATGATACAAACAGTAGTCGTAAGCCGTACGGACAGAAAGTAGTTGATGTGAAACTAATTAACAAGTTCCTACAGACATCGCTTCGTAGAGATTTCGTTAACGGAACAGCTATTTTTGTAGAAAACTTCGCTTTTCCCCAGTTTTGGTACTTACACACTTTATTTTGTTAGTTGAGACCCCTCTGCTGCTAATGAACAGCTGTGTATTGGGGTTGTATTAGTTTTAATAGTGTATTAATGTTTATTAACGTTGCAGTTTAAATATATTAATTTATAAATGACAACATAAATAATTCAAAACAATTTTTCTTGCTTGCAACTCTGCCTCGTTGGCCGAGTGGTCGCAAGTGCGACTACTGGGCAAGGGGTCTCGGGTTCGATTCCCGGGTAGGGTAAAGTATTACTGGGTTTTTAAAAAAATCTCAGTAGTAACACGGAGTCTGAAATTGTGCCCCGTATATGGCAATAGGCTCACCTCCTATTACATGGGACTCATAACATAATTATTGAAAAGTGTGTGTTATTTCTGTGTGCATCTCTGCCTACCCCTTCGGGGATAAAAGGCCTGATGTTATGTTATGTTAATAGAACAAACGAGCGATAGGGTTTTTTTTACAGACGTTTGACGTTTTGTACAGGCGGTCCTCGTTAGTTTTGTCTCGGCGCCACCGGCGATGGCTCCGCGCGAATTGTCGTTTTACCGCCATACATGCTGCCCACAGCTTCGCCAACTCCTCCGACCACCAATACACGGCGTGGGTTGGAGGTGGGCGACGAGTCCGAGGCATGCTGAAGTTGTGCACTTTGGTTAGAGACCTTCTCATTTGGGGCGCGCGCCGCGGCATCGACGCACGTCCAGGTTCAGGACGGCAGGGGGCGAGAGCCAATCCTGCAGAAACACGGCCTGTTTTGCAGCCTCCCGATACAGGCGGGTGACAGCCCACCGGGGAACGAATGACGAACGAATATATTACGGTATATATATTATTATATTCCTAGGGATATAACTATATTATTACGGCTTTATCTATCTTATTGCGACATATAGTACCTATATAAAACAAAAAAATCATTACGAAACGTTATTCGGCTAAAGTACCGACACAAAGATTATTAAATTACATGAATTTTATGTTTAACCATTATTTTTAAATTAAGTCACCCGATAATATTCATACCACTCTTAGTGAATAACAGTAAATTAAAATAACTTTTAAGACTCCAAACTTAGACCATCTCATTACTTAAAGTAAACACAGCAAATAAATTGCACGGCAATATTTAAGATGAACTCTCTCCTCAACTTGCAGTCAACTTGCAGTTTACTTAAATAAGTTGCGTCTCAAAGTATGTTTAACTTATGATTGGGATCCATACCTCTTTTAAGGTAGTCTGGTAGAGGTAAGAATTTTCTAGACTTAGTTTTTATTATCTAACTTGAATTTTGTGGAAAATAACTACTGGTGGATTATTTCGAATTGGTTTTTTAACATATTTTTTTTTAATTATGAATTTTCAAAATATTATGCTAGATTTGCTTCTTATGTTTGACTAGCTGTTGCCCGCGACTTCGTTCGCGTTGAGTATTAATTTTAGAATATAACTTTATATTAAATTTTTCTAATATAAGTTCAATATTATCGGAGAACCTAACGGGTAACCGGGGCTTCGGCTCGACGTGTAGGAGAAGGAACGGGGTGGTTTTTAGTCACTAAGAGTCTGACACTCCCTCCCGCCTCACCCAGGCGGAAGCAGTCATTCGATGATTTTCCCCCATTAAAAAAAAATTATAATTAATTTAAAAGTCCTGTCAAAATCGGTAAAGCCATTCCAGAGATTAGCCAGTACAAACAGACGGGCAGACAAAGAAAAGTTGTAAAAAATGTTATTTTGGTATGTGTATAATATGCATGTAGTAAAATACGGTTGTTTTAACATTATAAACAGACACTTCAATTCGAAACGGCTGAAGAAATCGAGATATAATTGGGAACTGCGCTAGATTATGGACTGGAATAACAATAGGCCATTATTTATCCCACAGGCACGCCATTAGCAGAAACTAGTATGAATTTAAAAAGAAAATAAAATACGTGCATCTAGTGATTTCATACTCATCATGATTAACTGAACAGCTATTAAAATGAAAAGGCTTTAGAAAACACCTTCTGAAAATGTTCACAGCATCAACACATCATTCATTTCACTTGCATTTAACAATATGTTTAAACTTTAAATAAACTTACTAACATAGAAACACATGTTTGTCACACACTGTCATGTGACGTCATAATCAAAGACACAAGTTTAATTTTAAACCCGTCCCACGACACCAAACTTAAAATTAAGTTTAAGTTAAATTAAGTTTCATAAGCTAAGTTGTGAATACTTTCGCGTTACGCGTTAAGTATGAACAAGTTGTAAGTAAAGTTTACCAAGTTATTTTTATTAGTTTGTTTATGTTTAATTCAAGTCAAAGAGCATAGTCACATAATCGTCTGACAAGAAGGATAACTTCTGATACGAAACTGTATTAAATCAAAACATGGTCTTATGACAGTTTATCATATTTTATATTACCGACTTCAAAAAAAGGAGGAGGTTCAGCTGATTTTTTATTGTTCGCTCTTTACTCCATTTTTGGTACCTATTATTATACTAAATCATATAGTTATTAACTGAACCATTTCTTCTGTAATCACTGGTTGCTTTAGTAGCCAATCAATGGTTACTGTATTGGTACTGAATTGATATTTATTTTCTTACCAGCATTCTTACTTACAGATTGTATAGCAGAAATTTGCCTATATAATATGTGTGTCCGAATATTTAATAAATTGCCGAGTACATTAAATATATTTAACCTCAGACTATTTTAAATTAAATTAGTTATATGTATGGTTGAATGAAAATAAATTTATAAATAATATAATAGAACCTATAATTACAAGTATAAGTTAGTTAAAATCACTACATAGTATACAACAAAGTCGCTATCCGCCGTCTGTGTTCTTCTTCATCGACACACGCCAGCCATAGCATTCGGGCATTTCTTTGTATCGGTGTGAGCCGGTCTTGATTCTGATATGTAGTAATTAAACCTATTAATTGTGCAGTCTTCTGTTTTAATTTAAAATAACCCGACAGAGCTACGACAATTTGGTATGTATGCTTAAATTTTTAAAACTACGCAACGGATTTTGATTCGGCTTTTTTAATAGATCGAGTGATTCGTAAGGAAGGTTTATATGTATAATAAATGCATATTGCACCCGTGCGAAGCCGGGGCGGGTCGCTAGTAAGTTATAAATTAAAATTTGCATGCTTCATTTATTAAGCAAAACATGATGATCTATTCCAACCATAGGTGGGCATTAACTCGTTAATCCGTTAATTAACGAAGATATCATTTTAATTAACGGATTAACTTTTAAATATGTTAACAGACACGTTAACTTCCGTTAAAATGCAGAAGTCCGTTAATCCACTGCCTACTAATGGGGTAGACGACTAATTTTTATTTTAATGTCCGTCTGGTAGATTATTTAAAAACATTAGACACGTATTTTTTATTTTCTTACGGAAACGAATAGTTTCGAAGATATATTGATTTGAAATGTCGCGTGACGTCACTTCTCAGTACATTTTATACTAAGAAATGACGTTTTAGCCCCCACTCCTAAACTTTGATTCGTTTTATCTAAGTATTGTTTTATTATACAACAAAATAAAAAATACCTGTCTAATATTTTTTTATTACCTAAGTTACGGACTAATTATATTTTTAATTTTCATACCCTGTCATCATCCCCATTACAGCACGGCACCGCGGCGCTGCGCGAAAAATAGGTTTAGACAAGTATGAAATGCCGGAAATAAGTGCCGGAAGGCGCGTGGCAGCGCGTGATACAAAAACAAAAGTAGATATATTTGGCCGGCGCGTGCGAATGAGAAATTTGCGAAGAATATTTTTTTAGTTTTTTAAGTTCACAAACGATATAAAAATGTAATTTTACACATACTAACGGATTAACGATTAACGAAGTTAACTATTTGATTAACTGTGCCCAGCTATGATTCTAACTATAACACCTTTGTATACCGCGTTTTACGCAAACAAATGTCTTTATCTTATCTGTGATGACTGCACATAATTATTTAGCGGTAACTATTATTCAAAACACAACAATAAGATAATCATTAGGAGCAGTGGTTTGCATTACAATTAACGGTTTGTGTAATTAACGTCAGTTGTCCGGCATTTAGTTCAGTCGCATCCTGTATACCATGTACTAAGTACTTACTTATAGTAAAGCAGATGTCGGTTTCGTTTGTCACTGGTTGTATGTATTTCAAATGCTAGTGCGTAAATGTATGAAGTTGATATTGACATTCGATAAATTATGTTTAAAACTTATGTCAATTTGATATAATATCTTTAGTTCTTTGTCCAAGGAGTTGATCACAGAATATTATCCTCTAAATTAGGGCTGTTCAAACTATATACTCTCGCGGGCTAATTAAATGTCTTATAAAAGCTGGAGGGCTTTTTTTTAAGGGGGGAAAATCATCGAATGAATGCTCCCGCCTGGGTGAGGCGGGGGTGAGTGTCAGACTCTTACTGACTAAAAACCACCCCGTTCCTTCTCCTGCACGTCGAGCCGGAGCCCCGGTTACCCGTTAGGTTCTCCGCGACTCCGAATCGGCACAAAAGCTGGAGGGCTAGAAAAATATTTTCAGTTGTATAATGAAATGACGTTTAGCATTATATTCTTTACTCACATACTAAACTTGTATACAAATTATACACTGAATTTGATTATAGTTGTTGCACATAAGATGAGGATGTTGGGATTAAAATGTGTGTCGCGGACCACTTGGAAACAAGCCATGTAGGTACTATTTCAATATTATTAATTTAAATATTAATAATAGGGTATCGAATCCTAGTTTTCCACTTTTTTTTAAATCACCACCTATATTTATTAAAGTAAGTCGTGTTAGTTACACTATTTATAACTCACGAACGGCTGAATCGATTTCAATGAAAATTGGTGGGGAGGTAGATTAGAACCAGGAGATGGACATAGGATACTTTTTAGTCAACACTTTCTTTTTACTTTTTACCGAAAATCACGAACGGGAACGGGAAAACACGGGATTACGCGTACGAATTCGCGGGCAGAATCTAGTTTAAAATAGTAGGTATTTAATTAAATTAAAATTTCATTTCATAATTTAAAGTGTACATACACCATTTTATGTTTTGATGCAAAATGAAATTAATACAAGTTTCTTTACGCTAATAAAAAAAAACATAATGGAGCAGTGCCTGAACACAACAACCTTTAGAACAATCTTTGTAACCACTGTCTCACAATAAAGATCTTTGACTTTGACTTTGACTATTTGAATTTATTCATTTCGACGTTTTTTGGTATAACTAAGTCTATATTTTCTAGTTCAAACTAGCATACAGATCACCTTATAGTAAGAGATCAGCCCCACCCATCAGCATCAGCCACCTACAACTATAAAAGTTACAAGAGCGTTGCCGGCCTTTCAAAAGGATATCTCTTTGACATATCTCTTAAAATCTCTTTAGTTACCTTAACTGATTCACCATTGGTAAAATTTGCAGACGCATAAAGTCAAAATGAGAGAAAAAACGATAATTTTCACCAAATTTTTCAGCCGATGGCCTTCAGTCATCAAAATTTAATAGCTTTAATCTTCGCAAGGTGTCAGCAGAAATTTTAATTATGTCGCTCGAAAAAAATGCCGATGGTGACGATGACTGTGATTACACTATAGGAAACAAGCAGAAGTACTAGTTTGAACTGGTCTTTACAATAATTGGAGATTGTAAGAGTATGGGACATGATTATTTTATGGAATAGACCGGCAAACTAATAGATGGATTTCCTTATGGTGAACAACCGGCGCCACCCATGGACAATCACTACAACAAAAGAGTTACAAATGCGTTACTTGTATTTCGGGAGTTTGAGATAAGAAGATTGGGGATTGGGATTGGGATTGGGGATTGGGGATTGGGGATTGGGGATTGGGGATTGGGATTGGGGATTGGGATTGGGGACTGGGGACTGCGGACTGGGGATTGGGGATTGGGGATTGGGGATTGGGGATTGAGGATTGGGGAATGGGGATTGGGGATTGGGGACTGGGGATTGGGGATTGGGGATTGAGGATTGGGGATTGGGGAGGGGGGAATTTGGATAATATATGCATAACTGTATTTACAATATAGTGATTTGTACCGAAAAATATCTAGTAAGGAGGTATGCATATCTTAAACTTTACATGCTATGACGTAGTAATATAGTTGGTCAAATGCTAACCTAGAACATAATTAAAGTGTACTGACAAACACTGAATTCATCACAATAAAAATAAACACATAAATACTTTCCAAAACTTGTTTCTTTCGTAATAAAAGTTACATTATATTGGACTTCTGAATGACTTGTCCATTGGCAGTCTAATTGGAATTATCTCGGCGAAAATTTGAGGCTTTGAATAATGAGTCCCTATTACGAGCGAACTAAGAGGATTGCTTTCCTACCGGACTTGAATCATAATTTATACAATTGTAAACCTTTATAGTTTCCACTTTGAACTTCTAATAATGTTTTATTTATTTAAAAGCTATTTTGTTTATTTTGCTTATACATTTATAATATATTATATTATATTTGGGATTCGACTTTGCTCTTTTGGTTTTTGTGATATTAGTCTGTTTTTGGGTTGGGTTATTATTAGAAACGAAATTTGATTGTAACTACTTATGGCATGTCGTGTCTGACAATGCTCATAATTTAAATTCATTTACCCTATGATGACGGTGGAAACCTTCAAAAGACGCCTTGCTTTTTGCGGAGAAAGATTAAGGAATGTGGAATTCGTACCTTAATGAATGCTCCCGTGCACCCACATCCCTAGGAAGACGTGCGTGTCCTTTGATCATTGCTTTATACGGCAGCACGTGTCTACTGTGCTACCGTCTTCCCTGAGGCCACTGGATGAGAAACTAGAGTCCCCACTCTATTCACCCATGGCTCTAAAGCTCTGCCTGCAGTTCATAGAAGCAGGATTGCAGCGTCTTAGGCGTCAAGGCGGTTGACACCTCAACGCCTTCTACGAGCAAGATCTGCCCTCTCGCGATTCCGTTCAGTAGCCTCCTTTTGGGACATTATAGTCTTACCAAAAGAGGCTACTTCCCTCCATCCCTCCAAGAACATAAATAAAAATGAAACAAAAGCTCTTCTCTTATCTTTATTCTTAAACATAACCTAAATTGACTATTTACTGCACGATTTGTGGAATCGGTGCCTCCACGGAACAACTCTTTGTGTGAGCTGCAGATTGTTGTTCCTGGTCTGGGTGGCAGGTGCATGTGAAATTGTATGTTTATAAACGCACCCATGACACACTTGTGCGTGTCGTTATTACGTTAGGATTAGGATTTTCTGAAAATTTTCACCTGAAAGTCCTGAACATTTTCTCCTGAAGTCCTAGTGTGGAGTAACGCCACAAATCCCAACACTAAATCCCATCAAATTTTTTAATACAAGAATGAAAACAAAATATTCCGCCACCCCCAAATTTCTCACTTTTTTTCAGCTTCTGCCAGCATCATGGAGTTTGGCTTCATGGCGAGGAATTTGCCGACTCCTTTGGTGCACATTGAAGAATAATTAGGGTTCCACCATGATCTGAAGTGTTTGTACGAGGAGTGCTTATCACCATCCTCGTTAAGAATCTGACAGAGCTTGCACACATCGAGATCTGGTGGGGTCTTTATATATTCATAGTGGTTGTGCCATCTGCAATTATTAATAAATAAGAAGGTTAGAAATGGTTCAGAAGTTCGTAAAAAGTTTAATATATTTACGATCTGGATGATCTTCAACAGCAAATTGCTGGAGTTCTTGCTATAATCTCCACCCCCTTGATACATGGTATGGAGATCACAGTTTAATTAAAAGGGCTATAGGAGAGTGCCTACCATTACAACAATACATACCTGAAGTAGTCTTCATAGATTTTCGGATTGTTTATCGCTTTAAACATCAAATTAGCTATTTGAGAAGCGGGCAGCTCTCTTGCATTGATGTATGAACCAGGTGGAAGGAACCTGTAATGGAATACAAAATCAGAATTAATTGTTGTAATACAAAAAAAATCTGTCCGATATTGAATGTTTGTGTTTGCAGTCAAAAATGTAATACGACGAAAGTATAATAGCCTGATTGGCAATTATGCTTTCGAACCGTTTGGGGTTGAAACTTTAGGGCCGTGGGGCCCAAGTGCACATCTTCTTTACTAAGATATTGTAAGGAGGATGGTTGACACTTCAGGTGATCGAAGGGCTGGCTACTACCTTGGGCAAAGGTTAAGCATTGCCATTCAACGTGGCAATGCTGCCAGTCTTTTGGGCACCCTACCTCACGGTAGCGATGAAGAAAATGTTTTCTTTGATGCCTTATGATTTATTTTTATTTTATATTATTTTTTTAAGGTGTAAATATTTTAGTTTTAATTTTTTTTTATATATTTTAAGTTGTATATATTAATTTTAATCTTGTACTGTATATATTTAATTTAGTAATAGTTATTATTAATTTAAAAAAAATAAATAAATAAACGCTTGACAAAAACAATATTATTATTAACAATATTATATAATACAAGTAATTAGAAGTTTTCTATTTAAACTTTAGGTTGACTTAAAAATAAAGTAGGGGCGTTACAATTACTAATTGTAAACAAAAACAGTTGGATGTCAAAAACTACAGACTACATTACACTCGATAACTATGTAATTAAATCATAGGCCCCATCTTACTTATGCCACGTAACAATTATTATTGCAACTAATATATACCTATACAATTAGTGCCTTTTCATACGTTTTTGTGTCGTGTTGTTGGTAGCCAGTTCCAGGTACCTGGCGGCGTAGTCTATACAAATTACGCCGGTATGTGTGAAAGCTGCAGTACAGTCGGGTACCCGGCCCCGGAACGTGTGAAATGACACTAAAAGTAATCACATACCTGGAATAGTTTGCCCCGCCGAACACTATAGGTACTGCATAATTCTGCAATGGATACAAAACCTTCTCGGTGACGTAATCCTCACAGATCGAGTTCTCAAATGCTAGATAGAAATAATAATCCGATTCGAGGAAATACAAGCATTCTTCTATATTATCCTTGGGACATTTGTTCTTACCGCAAAATCCATAAATGTCTATTGTCAAATTAATGTCGTATCTCTTCAACTCTTTCTCAATCAATTTCGTCACATTTTTTCGCCCACTTACTGTCTTACAGTTAGACACAAACCAAGCAGCTGCTTTCGTCTTCTTAGCTATCTTCTTCCTCATCTCATCGGGTGTAGGCTTCATAGGATTCACCCAAGTCATATTTATATTTGGACCAACAAAATTGCCCTTTTTATCTGTAATAGTTATGTAAGTCCAGCGAATATCTGAGTTTAGTTTGTAAGTCCATGTCAGATTGTAATAATCGTCGTACAAAGCATCGCATAGAGGGAAGTTAGCAGCTGATTCGGACGCCATGAAAATGAATTTTTGATAGGGATGTCTTAACACTACCTGTCCATCCCAATAGTGCTCGACATCGTACACTATAGCGTCAAAGTCTCTTAAATCTCTTAGTAATTCCTTATTTGTTGTTAAGTAACAATTATAATACGTACAATTGTTCTCAATGAAAGGACTTTGACCGGTTTTGAACAATGGTGTTCCATCTTGAGAAAACGCTGCCGTAAACTTCAATATGAATTTTATATCAGTTTTAAATCTTTCTGGCTTCTTATACGATCTTATGTATGTACTTACATTGTAATGAGTTGTTAACATTTTGTTGTGTTTATTCATAGTGTGGGGCAAACGGTACACGTATTCTATGTTAATTTCTGTTATCACTGGTTTTAACGATAACTTTAAATACTGTATCAGAAAGTAAGCGTACCCACAAACAACGATAATCCTCGAAATCTTAAACATGATTGAGAAAGAATGTTACAGTGAAATATAAAGAAAGGATGGAACTGTTTACAGAATGGTCTAAGCATTGTAAACACCACGAAGGATTACGAGGAAGAATGTTTTTGACGTCAATTAAAAAATGCACTGATTTATAATGTTAAACAGTGAGAATTGTACTGTGAAATTAACGTGCTAAAACTTTTTAGTGGACGAGATATGTGGGCAATTATACTAAATAGAAAATTAAATATTAAAATGTCTTTGTTCGCACGAACGTTCGCGAACGTGTGGTGGTGTCGGCGTCCAGTATGCAAATGACTATAAATAGACGAGTGGCGCCCTCGCTAGCGGTGGCCGAGCTGAGATTTATTTTAACTGTGAAATGTGACAAGTATAAACTTTTGCAGGCGATAAAAGTGTAAAGGACCTTGTTGGATAGGATTTCATTGTTAAGTAAAACATTGGGCCAATTGTTTATTCAGAAAAAATTTGTAAAATTAAACTATAGAAAAATATACTAGTGTTCTTATCATATACTACCCTCACATGGATTTATATTTCAAAATTTTCATCGTCAAAGTTTAATTAAAACTTCATTTCGAGTACATTATCTCACACTTCTTTGTTTCTTGTTCTTATGGTGCCACTTCATTCCTGAAGGTTGGCCGTCAACTTTTTGAATTGGTTCTTGTCATTGGCCAGGCGGAAAAGGTGTTGTTCCTCTGTTCAGTCTATTTTAAAATTAGAATAGGTTTTCACTTTACTTAGTTGTACCTTTTACTTAAAGTGACTTCCACAGTTCAACCTGTGACTGACAACCCCCTAAAAGTAACACCATTTACAATTTATACATATATATAGCTTGTATATTAATTCCAGACAGTTCTAAGATGCTTTGGTGTCGACATCGGCGGTCGACCGTGATCCTGGAACCGGGATCCCGTGACAAGTTGTCCCGGGATTTGCATAACGCTGTCTCTCGCCCCGGAACTGCTTAACATTACAATATGCTCTTTGGCTTTTGTTTCGTTTGCATATTCATCATTAATAAATTGTTTTTCAAGGGTTTCGTGCCTTAAACTGTCAAATACCAAGCGGTCACCGGTGACCGCAACCTATTGTTCTATAATTGTGTCTGCAAAACCGGTACTCGACGAGTTAAGAATTAAATTTTGATGGATTTTTTATAATTTTTAGGTTAAGTACTTCATAATCGTTTTATGAAAGCTGTATAGATTGCATGATATATAATTTTTTGTTGAAATCATCGAATGA
This sequence comes from Spodoptera picta, assembly GCA_038387885.1. Lineage (NCBI taxonomy): Eukaryota > Metazoa > Arthropoda > Insecta > Lepidoptera > Noctuidae > Spodoptera > Spodoptera picta. The sequence continues at coordinate 1,338,997 of JAZHFQ010000308.1, forward strand.
CTTCTTCCACCTTGGCGAGGCGAGAGGGATGTCAGACTCTTACTGACTAAAAACCATCCCGTTCCTAGTGCTGATTTTCGAGCTGGAGAACGGCAACTCGTTAGGCCTTCCGCGGCACCGTATTGGCATATATGTGGTGCTATTATTGTATTGGCTATATTGGGCCCCATTTGTGGTGGTCTGATGGCTCTTTGAGTCACGGGCGGAACGCGACGCGCCGCCGTACGCTCGGGTCTGGTTCTGGTCGGGCTGCGAACTACTCATACATAAATATTTAAGTTCATTGTTAATTTTTTTTAATGTGGTGTAGTTGGCTTAATTCGGCTTTGTGCAAAATACTTTGTGCAAAAAATTTGTCTTTAGTAATCAGAAACCACGTGTCACTTTAATCAAAATTAAGATCAATTACTAAAAGTTAAATACAAATTTAAATATGGTAGTCTTATTATATTGACAGTTGTTGTGATAAAGTTATCAGTCATAATTTAATTTGGTATTTTCAATGATTTCCTTATGTTCGTCAAAGTGACGTCGTGTTGAACATCCCCCGACTATGATCCCAGATTGTGTGATATCTTACCGCGGGATTTGCGTAATTGTGTGTCCTCTGTCCCGGGACGATCTTTCCCAGCACAATTATTTATGATGATTGATTTTACATGGTTTTGTTTTATTTATATTTGCTTTTCATGTAAGTGTATTATAAGATTTTTGCTTTCTTTTTATACTTGAATCAGTTCAATAGTAACTGCCAATTCTCATACGAATTAATTGGTAGATAGCGTAGAAATAGTCTTAAAGGAACGCAATAAGAATAATAATATGAAATTGTAAAGACTAATGACTGTTGACAAAGCCTATGTAGGTAATGATGAATTGATAATATTAATGTATGTAAGAATCCCTATCCCTATGGGAGACAGGCGTGGGGTTATGTACCTATGTATGTTTGTACTTAAATTGTAGCTTTCATATTGCAGTTTTCATAAAATCATTAATTTTACAAATTATCACACCAAACAATTTAATCTAACTCCAAGTAAATCTTTAACATCAGAACAAAATACGACAACATCTATACTCGACCTCTATTCCAAAAGAAAAAATCGAAGGCCCCAAAAGTTTTGCCCTCAAAAGCCGAAAGCCGCCAGATATTAGCAAAAAGTCATTAAAAGTAAGGGCGTTGTTCATCATAGCGGCTTCAAAGTAAGTATTAAACGGTAAGTTGAGACCTTAAGTTAAAAAGTTCATTCATTTAACGGTTGTATGCGTTCGTGAGGCGCTCGCTGAATTTCAAATTTTAACACGTAGGTACATGTCTATAAAGAAATGGTTGTAGTGTCTTTGGTTTTGTAACAGATGAAGATATTTTGTAATCTTTGTGTTTGTATGTGTATATTTTAGTAACGGAGCTCTAAACTTCACGACTACTGCCAATCTGGCTGAACTGATTTATAATAATCTTCTCCGAGAGTCATCAATCGACGGAGAATCTTGACACCGCGTTTCAGAAAATGGATTTATAGTAACAACGCCATCTAATTCTAAAATTGGAACTAAATGTACTATTTTTTTAAGGGGGGAAAGCCATCGAATGACTTCTCCCGCCTGGGCGAGGCGGGAAGGAGTGTCAGATTCTTACTGACTAAAAACCACTCCGTTCCTACTCCTGCATTTCGAGCCGGAGCCCCGGTAACCCGTTAAGCTCTCCGCGGCTCCATATCGGCATCAGCCCTTTTGGGTCCCATCTGTGGTGGTCTGATGGCTCTTAGAGTTACGCGCGGAACGCGACGCGCCGTACGCTCGGGAACTAAATATACTAGAACTAATTTAGAGTACTATGGATGATTGAACAGTGTGCGTGGGTTTATTGTATTGTGTTCGTCTGATCTCATGTCGAACATTTTGAGATTTTTGGAGTAGATACCGACTTTGTATTGCTACAGAGAACTTTAAAAACTGAATGATGTTAATTGCGATAGAGGTAGTTAAAAATTGTAAGCGTTTTTACTGTTACTTTATTAAGGTCACCTTATTATTATTATATCAGCCACAGGAAATCCACTGTTGAGCATAGGCATACACCGATAACTTCCATCTCAGGAGTCAAGCAGTAATTTAAGATTATGTGCACCTTCGTACAACGTTCAAAGCGGGAAATCAGGGTGGTTGGAAGTCAGTAAATAACTGAAAGTCCCTTTTGTCTTCCATGGGCGAGCAGGACCCTTAATAAGGATTTTCCACTCATAAAAACTTAACTATAACTGCTTTCATAACTATCGTAACAGTATCGAGCGAGTTAAGCGTTCTGATTGGTTGGTTCACTTAAGTCGGCCAATCAGAGCGCCGAACGCACTCGATACTATTACGTTACCAATGCGATAGTTATTCCTGCTTGGCACTCTGAACAATTATCAGCTTATTCAATTCACTGTAAAATAAAAACTAATTGCAAAACTTGATCTTAAAAGATCAAATTTTGAAAATGAGTCAAATGAAAACCTACCTTGGCACAATGAATTTTAAATTCGAAATTGTTTAATTCATTTCACTTGAGACTTTGTTTCCGCGCCATCGGGTTATCCTATTACTGATTATTAAATCTAACTTTTGATGTGTATTCAGAGGTTTAAATTTCATTTTGGGCTAAACTTTGCTAATGTTTTGACCTCAGGCCGTATTATTTCTATGTAATTAACATTTTAACTTAGTTTTGTGGTAATACTTGGATTAGAGAAATCTTTTTGTTACATTGTTAGATCTATAAGATTTCAATTCGTGTGGTAACATTAGATAATATCAGATTGTGCACATTACATAACATAACATCACGACTTTTCTCCCCGAAGGGGTAGGCAGAGGTACACACAGAAGTAACACCCGCATTTCACTATTTGTTTTATGAGTCCCATGTAATAGGGGGTGAGCCTATTGCCATATACTGGGCACATTTCCAGACTCCGTGCAACTACTGAGATTTATTAAAAAACCCGGTAATACTTTGTCCGACCTGGGAATCGAACCCGAGACCCCTTGCCCGGCAGTCGCACTTGCGACCACTCGGCCATCGAGGCAGGCAGGTGGTTTAACACATACAAACTTTTCACTAGTTATTTTTTTTTTATTTATTTATTTATTTATTTATTTATTTATATCAGGCAACGAAGGCCCATATTAAAATACAATAATACTATAATATCTACTACAATTTCAACTTAAAATACTATAAATACATAATGTAAGTAATAAATTTAAACACTAATTATCACGACTATTGTGCTGTGTCAGCGTCGTGTGCTGCGCGGTGTCAGGTATCCGGCCGCGGAATCGCCGGAAAACAACACCTTTCGGCCAAAACTCTGGTGTCATGAATTTTGGTAAATCCACGGAAGGCACTCTCACCACAAATGAATTGAAATTCACGCTGTGGTATAATTCGTTTTGATCTGAATATACTCTACAATCTCCTCGACCTTTGTAGAGTAATGCAGCCTGGACACGTACAGCAGCGTCACTGGTACAGCTGGACGCAGCAAATGTTTCGGCCCGGTCGGTGCAGTACCGCACTTGTTTTGGGATGACTTCTTTTTCTTCCTTTGAACAGTGATAAAGCCATCTCTATCGACTTGCTGCTTTTGGCGGGCGGGCTGACAGCTCTTCTGCTTAATCCCCTTTTCAGTAGGTCGCTTAGTCTGCAATGCAATTGTTATGCCATGAGTCCCATGTAATAGCTACCGGCAGTCGCGGAGAACCTAACGGGTTACCGGGGCTCCGGCTCGAAGCGCAGGAGAAGGAATGGGGTGGTTTTTAGTCAGTAAGAGTCTGACACTCCGTCCCGCCTCACCCAGGCGAGAGCAGTATTTCGTTGATTTTCCCCCCTTCAAAAAAAAATAGCTACCGGCCACTAATTCCGACCACAAATTTTTAAACACACTCTTTAGCCAAACCAGTAATTGCAAGTAATGTCATTGTATTTCAATGAACTATAAAAATGCTAAAATTACGATGTATCGACAACTTGATCGGTAGGTTCTAAGAACTTGTCACCGAGAAGTTGCCTTTTCTTATCGCCTTAAACATTTTTTGTCACCTTTTAAACCTTCTCTGGACTTTCACGAATATTTCAACACCTAAATTAGCTAAATCGGTTCAGCTGATCTCAAGTTTTTACTAGAAAAACAACCGGAAATTCATTTTTACACATAACATAACACCACGCCATTTATCCCCGAAGGGGTAGGGGCAGAGGTGTACATTATGCCACTGTACAATGTAACACCCACCTTTCACTATTTATGTTATGAGTCCCATGTAATAGGGGGTGAGCCTATTGCCATATACAGGGCACAATTCCAGACTCCGTGCTACTACTGGGATTTTTTTGAAAAACCCTGTAATACTTTGCCCGACCCGGGAATCGAACCCGAGACCCCTTGCCCGGCAGTCGCACTTGCGACCACTCGGACAATGAGGCAGTCTTGATCGGTAGGTTCTAAGAACTTGTCACCGAGAAGTTGCCTTTTCTTATCGCCTTAAACATTTTTGGTCACCTTTTAAACCATCTCTGGACTTTCACGAATATTTCAACACCTAAATTAGCTAAATCGGTTCAGCTGATCTCAAGTTTTAACTCGAAAAACAACCAGAAATTCAATTTTACTAATATATGTATGTAGATTAACTCGTTGAGTACCATCATTATAGACACAATTATAGAACAATAAGTTGCGGTCACCGGTGACCCCTTGGTGTATGACAGTTTAATTACTTACTTTATTATCAATCACTTTATTAAGTAAAACATTACACAGCGATTGCTAAACTGTTAAAAACTAACAATGCTGTAAATAATGTATTCAAATGTAAATTGATTGTGGTGTGTGATGCCCGCATATTCTTTGTTCGGCGGCCATTGTTTCGAACACGCTTAGTTGTCACAACTCATCTCATTTTATCGACAGATTCAACACACTATGTTATTTAGTTAAAACATTCAACTTTGGACTTAATTAGTTTGTGGTATAGCATATAATAAAGTACCATATATTAAGAAATGTCTGCACTATTGTAATCGCAGAGTTTTGGTGTGCACGGCTCGAATGGGCTGGAGTGATACTACAGCCTCACACAAAACCGACGTAACAACTAGACCGTTGTGTTTCGTCGTGTGTCACTCACACGACGATATCGGATACCGGAGGCCCAATTATCTTTCCCCATCCTCAATCTCCCCAATCACTGTATCCCCAACAATCCTCCATTCCCAATCCCTAAAGGGCCGGTAACGCAATTCTAACGCCTCTGGTGTTCCGGGTGTCCATGGGCGGCGGCGATTGCTTACCATCAGGTGCAGTGCGGTAACTAGCCGTGCGGTAACTTTGATGGGCAAGCTAGCCGCGGAAGACTTAACGGGTTGCCGGGGCTTCAGCTCGAAGTGTAGGAGTAGGAACAGGGTCGTTTTTAGTCAGTAAGAGTCAACCCTCCCTATGACGGCGGGAGAAGTCCACAAAAAAAAAATTGGAAAATAGAACCTATGTGGAGGATACCCATAGTCTGGCGTGGACTATTATCACAAGCTGTTGAGACTGATAGTGTTAACTCAAAACAAATACAGTTAATCACCGACGAATCAAAAATTGTCTCGTTGGCCGAGTGGTCGCAAGTGCGTCAGCCGGGTTTTTAAAAAAATCTCTATAGTAGTGCTGAGGACACGGTGGAACACACTGTAGCGGAATGCCCTGCGTGGGCTGAGCACCGCCGTGCCCTCAGGGAAGTGATCGGCGATGGCGACCTCTCGCGTCCTGGTCTAGTGCGGGCCATGATGTGGAGCGAGGGGGACTGGGATGCCGTCTCCTCCTTTTGCGAAGCAGTCATGCTAGCTAAGGAGGAGGCGGGACGCGTGAGGCAGCGAAGCGCTGCCTCCTCGCAACCCAGCCATCGCGAAGGACACACCGGGCGTCGGGGATCGCGAGACGATCTCCGGCCACCGTAAGCGCGGGCCTGCGGACGGCGAGCATGGGTGGCTCTCCGTCCGACCAGAAACAGACCCGAGCGTATGGCGCGTCGCGTTCCGCGCGCGCCTCAAAGAGCCATCAGACCACCACAGATGGGGCCCAATAGGGCCGATGCCGATTCGGAGTCGCGGAGAACCTAACGGGTAACCGGGGCTCCGGCTCGACGTGCAGGAGAAGGAACGGGATGGTTTTTAGTCAGTAAGAGTCTGACACTCCCTCCCGCCTCAACCAGGCGGGAGCAGTCATTCGATGATTTCCCCCCTTAAAAAAAAAAAAACCCCTTCGGGGATAAAAAGACGTGATGTTATATTATGTGAATCAAAAAACAACACTGGAAAAACTTTCACCAAAAGAAACGTTGCCTAAAGAATTGCCAGATACCAAAAAAGGACTTACCTCCAAAAATTTTCATGAATCCACCCGTGAAATAATATTAGATAACTTCTTAACGTTATTACGGCGACATTGTAACCATAATTTTGACTTGAAAGTCTGTCTGTCACCGCCCCGCGGATAAATCGTGAATATAAAATTATCACCTCGCGGCCTGAGTCAGCGCGTTTGCTTCATTTTAATAAAAAAAAAGAAAAAAAAAGTCGCCATCTCCAGTTAATGCTAGGCGCCATTTTTTTTCGTCGTTACAAATCTTCGTAAATTCAATTGATTCTTGTTATTAAGTTTAAAGGTTGATTTTGAATGGGTACGATTCTTATTCAAGAGCCTGTAGCTATTATTTTTGCGAAATTGATTTTTGCTGTTATTGGAGATTATTTTTGTTACAGTTGTGGGTTGTCGAGGGTTGAATTTTATGGTTTGTTTTATATAATATTTTACTTAGACTATGATTACGAAACCATTTAAAGAAAATTACCGTGTTTAAATCAAATGACAGACTACTCTGTAATTGATTAATTAACACGATATACGTGGACTTTGATAGGTTTTCAAAATTGCTTGTGATGTTGGTCTACTACAAGTTACTCTCATTTTAGTAGGTACCTAATGCTTAAGACTTTGACTGCCAATAATAAACTGTTGAAGGTAAATCCTCCGCTAACGCCGGTTACCGGTGACCCCCATGGCGTTTAACGTGTTAAATAATGTAATGTAAATATGTACCAAATCAAAACATTTTGCAATAGATATCTGGTCAAATTGATGACACCCAATTAAATAAATAAACCCAAATACTTCCATTAATGTTCATTCTTTTGATAGCATCTTTTACTCACGAACTTTGTGAGAAAGTAGTAGACATGCATTAAACAAGTACCTACATGTTTCTCATTTACTTTAAATATTTAATTAAGACATTAACCACGCGAAAATAATTACTTCTACAACTGTTACGAGCGATTGCAAGTTAACACTAAAACTTATCTGCACTAAGAAATGGTCCGCCGTTAACATTTGGCGTTAATCCAAAAAATTAATTGAAGACAAGCGTTCGCTCAACAGCGCTTAAGCGCTTAAAAGCGCTCAGACTCAAGTGCGAGCGTGTCGAGTGTAATTAGTGCAATCAGTGTGAATCACGTTTTAGTCAAGTGTGCTGTTGTACAGAGTAGTGGCACCGTACTATTGGTGTTATAGGCCTTTGTGGACAATTGTGAGATATGAGCAGTATTTTTCACGTGGGTGAACCATGTGACGGAGTTGCCACAGGCCCAATGACCCAATGAAATCGGCACCACACTAGTTTATCGTCTGGTGTTGCACTAGTTCATGGGTAGCGTCGATATGGAGAATCAAACTTTATGACAAACAAATAGAGTTATTAAATAATGTAAAAGTGGTTCCATCATTCGTTCATCCTTCTCTGGACTTTCACATGAAAATTAGTCAAATCGGTGCAGCTGTTCTCGAGTTTTAGCGGGACTAACGAATGGAACTTCATTTTTATTTATATAGATGACTTTTGTGGGACGTACTAAATTAATGATTATTTTACGGCTTACTCACGTAATTATTTGACGAGAAACTCGACTAGTTTCAAGCCACGTTAGAGGCTAATATTGAAATAGCAACGCGACAGTGTATAAGTGAGTAAGCCGAAAAACATAAAGCCTCAAAAAATGTTTATGTTTGTTTATGCTTTAGCATTGCTTTTAAACTGCCACCTTTTCTTTTACAGGTTAGAATAGGGTAGTTTCCAGGGTAAAAAAAATAAAAATCTAATTAGTCCGTAAGTTAGATAATGAAAAAATATTAGACACGTAATTTTTTATTTTCTCGTATAAAGTTACAATACTCAGATAAAATGGAGTTAAGTTTAGGAGTGGGAGGTCGTTACGTCACAACGTGCTACATTTTGTAGCACGCTGTGACATCACACGATATTTCAAATTAATACATCGTCGAAAGCATTTAATTTTGTGAGAAAAGAAAAAATACGTGTCTAAAGTTTTAAATGAATCTACCAGACGTACATTAAAATAAAATTTATGAAACTACCCTATTCAGCCCTTATATTAAACCTTCGTTACTTTATATAATATTACTACGACAATTAATTAATTATATTGTGATAGTTGGAGCATTTGTGCGGCATACCCAAATGTTCTTTTGGTTGATATTGTTCGTCGGGATATTCAGCAACATTCGTTACTTGAGCTGATTGGAAATAGACACATGGGTGCTACTATCAGAACAGGTTCGCTCAAACTGTTGTGGATCTCTCCTGGAAAAACTACTACAGAATCAACTTGCATGGTTCTCGTATAATATATAATCTGTTTGGACTTTAAAAGAGACAATGACCTTTGAGTTTGTTTCGGCGATTCTTCCCAGAGTAGTCAGTTAGGAAATGCCAGCAGTCATCTAGTAATTTAAAGATTGACGTGTAAAAGTTTTACTTTCATTTACAAAAATAAATATCATTTCACCATTTCATTTCATATGAATGAGTAAAGGTACGGTAGTAGCAGAAACACTCGAAATTTCAGAACTCAATCCGATGTGGAGGCTGTTACTGCGCTTTTTACCAGCACTCGACTAACACCACTTAAATAATTACGACCAACATCGAAGTTATTTAGTCTCACATTAATTAACACATTTGAAACCTTATTAACTCGTCGAGTACCGTCATTATAGACACAATTATAGAACAATAGGTTGCGGTCACTGGTGACCGCTTGGTGTTTGACAGTTTAATAAGCTTTTTGGATGCAAAACCGACTGTCTAGTTGAATTAGTAACGTTCAATAGCTGAATATTGATGAATTTTTGAATTTATAGATTTTCTTTTCCAGTATTATTATTCTCAGTAGTAGTTAGTTGATAATATTAGGTATATGATCATAATCTAACAGAGCCAAGTTCGTGTAATTGAGTAAACATAAGCGGATAGCAGAAGCAGGTCCTCATTAATTTTTTTTTCTTTTTTATGGCATAAGCCGGTAAACGAGCTGACGGATCACCTGATGGTAAGCAATCGGCGTCACCCATGGACACCTGGAACACCAGAGGCGTTACAAGTGCGTTACCGGCTTTTTGGGGATTAGGATCTTAGGGGATTCAGGGATTGGGGAGATAGGGGAAGGGGAGGGTAATTGGGCCTTAAAATTTAAACACAATGATAGCATAAAATAAAACATCACAGGCAAAACCTTAGGCGTACATTTTGTTAAAGTAATTTTTCGTTCTTTTGAACATTAGGTAACTTACATGGATGTTCTCTATATCATTCATTGCATTTACAAACATAAAAATTCAGAAACACATCACCCAAACCCGGAACAACAATACGATCATACAACAACAATCTGTGCGGAAGTCGGACCCGCACCGCGTCTTGCAACAGCCGGTTACAGCACTAACCATGTAGTCATATAAATAAAAAATATACAATAAAAAACAAACAATTTTATGAACTATCGGAACGTATGTGACATTAACCGTCTAAACGTATCGAACACGGTCTTAAATGTTCTCACTCTAGCAGCTGGGAACAAGAGGTCAAGAATCCCTCTTTGATAATCCTTCTTTATCGGAATAACTCGAACACTTATCTCCTCCGGTTCTTCTGTAGTCGTTGTACTGGTGGAAGAAGTCGCAGTACTTTCAGTCTTCATAACATATGAAGCATTAAGTATATAAATTGACGGAGGTACGGTCACTGGAGTTGCTGCTTGTGTTTGCGGACGAAACTCCACATAATTCGACGGCAAATTTTTGACGTGGAAAGCATCATCGTCTTTTTCTTTATAATCTTTAGCAGGAGTCGGATCCTCACCAAGTACCACCACGTTATTACTGTAAATATCATTAAAATTGACTGTAGAAGAATAGAACCCATTATAGGCATTCCCTTGGACTTCGTCTGTTGTATCTCCATTTGTAGCCGACTGTAGAACAACAGGTTCAGTTAATATCTGCATTATAACCTGAAAATAAAAAATTGGAGTCGAGTCTATCATTCATTTTTAACACTAGTAAGATCCCTGACTCAAGCATATGTATCTACCTCTATTAACTCTGTGACAATCGGGCAGTAGCATCATTTTGTTTTTTGGTGACCTAACAACACTCAAGCTGCTTTTAAAGCGTAAAAATTATGCTATTCCAATTTCAACCCAAAGCCTTGCAAGGTGCAAGGAGGTCTTCTTCTAGGGGGTGTTGGTCCGGTTCGAATCAGGAGTAGAAACGGAGTGGTTTTTAGTCAGTAAGAGTCTGACACTCCCTCTCGCCTAAGGGGATGTTGGTGCCGTAATCACTGCAATGGCAGTAAATATCCTATGCTTAAAAATAATTTATGCTTATGATGATGATGATGAGTATAAAAGCGATATAGAATTACAGGATTTACTAACATGGTCGTTTGCTATTTCACTGCTACGGGAAGGTTCGGCAGATGTCATCATGGTGGTCCAGGCATCAGATATAGTAGTGTCAGCTCCTGCTACTGCCGCTCTTCTCGTTGTATCGCCAACCTGAAGAAAGTACTTCGGTAAGTAAATAAATGAATAAATGAAAAAGTACAAAAATCTTTAGCCTTTTCCCTGAGGGAGTAGGTAGAATGAGATTTTTTTTTCAAACAGTTTTTCCAGTTATGTTTAATGTATTATGTTATATTTATGAACTCAGTGCCCTTCACTTAGTTGGTCCTTAGCTCCTTAATTGGACGAATCGAATCGAAACGACTGCACGTTTGGTGCGGTGGCCGAGCAACCGGTTACCGTGCAACGTGTCGCGGGTTCGATTCTCGCACGGAACAACACTTTGTGTGATCCACAAATTAGTTGTTTCGGGTCTGGGTGTCATTGTGTATGTGAATTTGTATGTTTGTAAACGCAACCACGATACAGGAGAAAATCCTAGGGTGGGACAACGTTTAAAAAAAATCATAACATGTCAAGCCAAACGAGGTTGTCTATCGTGCAATTACCCGATAGTCTGTATATTATACCTCTATACTTGAAATCTAATATAATATGGATACTATATCTGAGGGCATATCATTATATCAGCCGCAGGACGGACAGATAGGCTAAACATAGGCCTCTCCCACTTACTTTTAAGGGCCTAGTACGAGTTTATTTTATGTTTAGCTAGATCAGACCGAGACTGCGTCCACCGTTCTGATTGGCCGGCTCCAATAAACTAACCAATTAGGACGCCGAACGCGGTCTCGTTTCTCTAGAGAATGAAGAACTAGTGTAAGAAACGTAACGGATCTAACAATGGAAACAAATTAGGTACTAAAACATAGCAAACGGGACGATATATTTATATTAATAATATTAATCAAAAATATTTCACGTTCGCTTTGAAATTTTGCCACAAAGTAAATATTTTGCCCACTTATCGATCAATGTTTAACTTAACTGAAGTACTAGTTCAATCAATTACTTATAATTAAATTAGCGGATTGGGCTATCGTTCATAATTATTTTGATGGTAATAAATTGAGTTTGTATGTTACAGTTCATAATTGAAATTATTTATAACAATAATATTGTAAAACTAAATTCTTTGATGTGGTTGTTTAAACGCAGTTATTTGTAAAATGTACCTAAAAAAGGATACAGTTTGAATAAAAATTAACATCAATGATATTGATGTTCTGTCTAATAATTGTTGTCTATGCTTTTATTGAATTGTCACCTAATGTAATATAATGTACATTATTCGAGACTAAGAAAAATAACTCTTAAGTCAGAGAGGAATCTGACTTGTTTGTTTGAGGAAGGTAGGAACCTTCCTCAAACAAATTAATGTCGAGTTTCTATAGTACATAGAAACTCGACATTATTTTGTTTCGTTTGTTAGGTACTAGTATAAATATTATCTAATGCACGCTACACACCTTACGATTTAATTGTACAGTTTTAAATTTACAGTCAAACTGTACATTTTTTGTTACTTGTTTATGTGAAGAACTTTTGGACTTCATTAACACTAACTTAAGTCATCCTAACATAACATCACGCCTTTTATCCCCGAAGGGATAGGCAGAAGAGCACATTACGGCACTTATGCCACTGTACAATGTAACACCCACTTGTCACTATTTATATTATGAGCCCAATGTATTAAGGGGTGAGCCTATTGGCATATTTCGGGCACAATTCCAAACCCCATGCGAACTTTGAAACTGAGATTTTTTTTTAAAACTAGTAATACTTTGCCCGAATCGGGAATCGAACCTAGACCCCTTGCCCGGCACTCACACTTGCGATCATTCGGCCAACGAGGCATTTACTATTCTTATAGAGGTATATCATGTAGAGAAATAAATTTTGGACTTCATTAACACTAACTTAAAATATCACCAAAAATAACAACTGTGACCTCAAATGAACTCGACATTTCACGTCAAAGGCAAGTTTTTCTTAACCCTGGCCAATAAATAAAGCACAAATTAATAATTATTGTACTCACGAGCACGATAACCGCGATGACTGCAGAATGACACATGTTGCGCTTATAATTTTCAAACTACAACTAAGACAATGTCATTGTCCGACTGCTCTAAGAGAAATCAATATAATTGTTCGGTCGGGACAATTATATGTTTATAAAAATACTTTTTATTAGGTGTGCCGGCATTGTTATTTTTTTTTGTAGAAGTATATAGCAGTGTTTTTTCCGGTGTATAGTAAGATAGTCGTATTACCCGGTGTGAGTTTGTGCTGTAGTAGTGGAAATTGAATAGAAATGAGGTCTATTATTTTAATAATTCAACGAAGAATTTACTCACGAGTTTTTAATATTGATTGGGATATTAACTGTTTTTACTATGTACTATACAAGGTGTAGTTTTGAAACCGTGGCATTTCTCGGGGGCATGTCACAGAAGTCATAAAGGTTCAAAGTAAAAGAAAGTTTCGGGCCAATACCTAGTTAAAAATACGGCTATAATAAATCGTTCAAGTTCGACAGTGTTTCAGAATAAGCGACAGCAATTGTTCTTATTGGAGTTTTATGGAATTAGGAATAATATCAATTACGTGTTTGAGTTTGTGTGTGTTAAGCCGCGCTATAAAGCTAGTGACAAGACGACGGCGTGTAGTTCGCACTTACGGATTTCCGTAATTTTACAGAAAAATGAAAAATATTTATGTACAATTTTACTAATTGATTCGGACTCAGAATTGATAGCCGAGTTACCTCCTAGAAAATGACGCGGCTTTAAAACAACACCTTGTATGTAGGTTGTTTCGCAGGTAAGTGGGTGTATGACGTGTGATTGTCGAATATGGAGTATGAGCATCGGGTTGAACAAGGTTGGTATTCGAAATTCTTCACAGTCGTGAATATTTTGTTATTTGCTAATGTTTGACAATAGAATCTAAACCATTGAATAAGAGGTCTTATGCTTATTTGAATAGTCAAAAGGAATAAAAAGGCTAATTTCAGTTTATGTTTGATTTATTTTTAAAAGAATAAATTGCATTTTTATTAATAAAAAAAAATATAGCCTATTTAACAACTGTGAAAACTATAGCAGCCAAGACTTTTAATAACTGAATATTAAACATCAAAATGCAATCACAACTAAGTTATAATCTGGTTTTAATGACGTCTGACGTGAACAAGTTGGTATATTCATAACATTGCATGCGGAGAGGCAAGCTGGATAAAATCGCATTTGGCCGCAAATAAAAGGAAGCCTGCACGTACGACCCCGCTGCGCGCACGCCGCAAGTGTGTGGTTCCAATGTTTGGTGCGATACGGTGAATAACATAAACATAAACATAACATCACGCCTTTTATCCCCGAAGGGGTAGGCAGAGGTGCACATTTCGGCCCTTAATGCCACTGTACAATGTAACACCCACTTTTCACTATTTATGTTATGAGTCCCATGTAATAAGGGGTGAGCCTATTGCCATATACCGGGCACATTTCCAGACTCCGTGCTACTACTGAGATTTTTTAAAAACCCAGTAATACTTTGCCCGACCCGGGAATCGAACCCGAGACCCCATGCCCGGCAGTCGCACTTGCGACCACTCGGCCAACGAGGCAGTCTGTCAACGGTGAATAAATAAAGTGTATATTCTGGTTATTTTTATGGGTTCGGTTTTTAATGCAGCTTAAGAACATAAATCGTATAAAATTGTTTTTATTAAAAAATATTTACCTACTAGAAACTAGCACGTAGGTACTTAAAAAAATGCTAAAACATTTTTTTTTTGGTTTTAGCGACCTTTTAAGGCTCACTACAAAAATTAAACTTAATAAGTATAGTTTTTTTAAAGAAATGCCACAAATGTACTTAATTTCAATCGCCTAAAGGTAAAAATTGGTTGAATATTACGCTCAATACTTACTTTTTAAACACAAATAATAGCAACGAGATTTAACTGCGACATTCATGATATATTTTATCAACAAATGACAATGACGTATCGTACAACAATGTACACTCGCTTCGCCTCGGCGCGCTCGTAAGGATGCTTATGATGCGGTGTTGCAGTTTATTTAATTTCCTCAAAGGCATTACGTGGAAAAAGCATGTTTTCAAGTGCCTCCCTGGCTTCCAGTACGCTCTGCCTTTTTGCCAAGCCCTTTCATGTTGGAAATATATTTTGACAGGAGCTTCTTTTGATGGTGAGAGTGCCTTCAAGTGTACGTGCGTCTTCTGTGTTGTAAGATGGTGTTTTTAGTTACTGATTTTGTTAGTATTTCTGGTTTCTTAATAATATTTAGTTCATAATTTGATGGCTGGCATACTCAAAAATGATAGAGGAAAACGATTTTATCTGTATGTATAAAAATGAATCCATTTTTCCCTTGGTCACGCATCACGCGTGAATGGCTGGACCGATTTCACTAATTATTTTTTTGTTGTATTTGTTATTATTAGGAGAACGTACTTAAGATAGAAAAAATTAAGAAAATCCTACGGGAACGGGAGAAAACGAGATTCTGCGTACGAAGTCGCAGGCAGAATCATTCATGATTTAACTGTTAAAATGCGTTGTGTATACAAGATTTAAGGTTAATGTAGTAAAATTAGAAGATGTCTGATATTCGAACTGTTTAGAGTAGATTCCAATTTCTACCATTATCATCTCAGTAATTGACTTTTAACATTTTTAAGGTTAACTATAATACTGCATATACTCGACTTAAAAATCAAACTTAAACTCGCCACACAACATATTACACACACCCACATCTATTCATCGCATTACAAACTAACTCAATACATCACATAGGTTCCTAGACACTGAAGCAGAGCCTCTAAGAACAGCTCTATAAACGTCACAGTGCTCGTACTTCGGCTCTTCATAGTGACACGTACTCGTCTCTACCGCGGAGCTACGAATATAAGAATAGTGATTAGGAGGTGTCATGTCTTGATGGTATCAGCAACATCGCTGGGGAGAAAAGTACTATTAGGTACAATACAATCTGAGATCAAAATTAAACTTTAAGGTCATTTTATAATTGCTTGAGAAATACAAACAAGATTAAACTACAAGAAGAAGAAAGAAAGAAGAAGAAAGAAAGAAAAGCCATTTATTTTTACGCAAAACACACATGACATATTTAAAAAATAAAAAGAAAATAAAAAAAAGCTAAAAAATTAAAATGAAGTGAGATCTTGTCCATGGTCCACAGACTTATTATTTTACTGAAATGATAGAATATTTAATATCTAATATTATCTGTGGACCATAGACAAGGAAACACCCTACTTACTTCATAAATACAAAATACAAAGGCACAATACCACTTTTTTTTAATACTTTATAATCCGATGTTTGGCCCCCTTTTCGCCAGGTGATAAGCGATGATGAGGTCTACGATGGAATACGTCTGCTCATAAGCACACTATTCACTCGGGACTTGAAGACACCCAGGTTATATACTCTTTCGGAAACACAAACTCTGTCAAAGAATTCCACTCCTTAACACTCCTTAGTACATTAGCTATCTACCAATAAAAGTCCCGTTAAAATCGGTTCAGCCATTTCAGAGATTAGCCAGTACAAACAGACCAACAGATAAAAAATTGTAAAAAGTGTAATTTTGACATATGTATCGTATGTATATTCATATATATATGGAGTAGAAAGTGGTTATCTCAATATTACAAACAGATACTCCACGTTTATTTATTTATCTATACAAATATATAAACTGATACGTATATAAACAAATATATACACTTACACATATAAAAACTTATATTATATATTTATCTATACAAATATATATGTAATATGTATAGGTATCTCTTTTGTACAGGAGAATCATCACATACTTAGGTAGTGGACTCGAATTTTCTAGAATCATTATTTTAGCCCTTTTGGAATTTAATTTGAAGTGGAATTTGAATGTAGAGGTAGATGTTGATTACAGTATCGATTCTCGGGATTAGTAATTTGGTCGGGTTAACTATTAATAAAGTTTAATTCGAAATTCTCAGTAATGATTAACCTAATTGTACGAATTCTGGTATTGAAATAATCGAATGTAAAGTACTCATTAACCTAGATAAGCCTACCGTCCCATATATAGGACAGTGCAAATAAAAAAACACACTAAAGTTGCTTATGTAAAGTTGAAAAATCGTTTCAGAATTATAGTTTCAGGCTTTCGGGTTAATAACCACTTATTATAGTAAAATACAATATGTTGTATGTATTTATATATGTATAGACTCGGGTAGCGTAACAATATACCTCTATATTTGATGGAAAGACAATGATTTTTATTTTGGCAAAAAGGTTACAAATAGAATGGGTCCACATTTTATCAGATAAGTTAAGTTGTCGTAAGTGTGGGAGAGCCATGCTTCGGCACGAACGGGCCGGCTCGACCGGAGCGATACTACGGCCTCACAAAAAACCGACGTGAAATAACGCTTGCGTTGTATTTCATCGTGTGAGTGAGTTTACCGGAGACCCAATTACCTCTAGTCTCCCGAATCCCCGAATCCTCCACAATCCTCAAATTCCCAATTCCCAAAAGGCCGGTAACGCACTTGTAACGCATTGGTGTTTCGGGTGACCATGGGCGTTTTTGTTATTTCTAAGCCCTAATTTAACATGAAACCCATCGTTTAAATATCACCACATAACATTTTGACCAACAAGCGCATCCTACGTTTCGTCAATCCTGGTCCACACCGTAGGGATTCGTTCCACGACTGTGTTACTTGAATTTATTCCTGAACCTTTTGTGAAGGATTACGTTGACAAATTGCGTAAGCGCGCGCGATTTGTCTGTCCCCAGTACCCATATGCAGAGGTGGATTAAGCCTATAGAGCGCCCTAGCTAAGTACTGCATAGGCGCTCCAAATTTTTGACGCCACTGCCACTTAATCGGCACGCGGGTCTTGGAGTCCCGGACCCATTTTTCACTATTTATTTTATGAGTCCCATGTAATATGGGGTGAGCGTATTGCCATATAGGCGCCCCATTGTAACCTGGCGCCCTGGGCACTTACTTAATACGTCTTAGTGGTAATACGGCTCTGCTCATATGGAGCACAGATTTTAATGCTAATACGATGTTGATATAGCTTTCAGTAGCTGAAAAGGAGGTGTTCTGTATTTACTGTCTTTTGGGAATGATAGTGTTCGGATTGGAATGTATGTGTCCTCTTGGAGTTGTGTGTTTTAGTGGGTGGTGGAAATGTGTCAAAAATTGTACAAAATGGCATGTAAGTAGATTAAATTTCTGAATTATCTCTCTTAGTCTTAGTGGTCACTGTCATAACCACCTTTTCTTAGACATTCATATTTTGAAGTATGCTTATAATTTCTTTGCTTTCGTTTTTAAATGAAATATTTTTGTGAACAGTTAAAAATGTGACTGAAAGATTTAAATAAAGTGTTATAGAACTATTGGAGTTTCATCTCATTGTGCCTTGTACATATAATAATAATAAAAAAAATGTTTATTTTATAAAAAGGGACATAATTACATGAATCTTAACGATTTGATTAGAGTAGTTTATTTGCCTGAACTAGGTAGAACCTGTGTCTCCGACTATTCAGTACAATCTTTTTAATTTTAAAGTTATAAATAAATTAACTAAGTATAAAGTACTAAAATAAATCTTACATAACATAAAAGTAAAAGGTAAAAACAGCGAGTTAGCAGATTATCTGTCGACCAACAGTAAGGCCATTCAGTCTGTGCATATGGAGTATTACGCAAGAACGTAATAACAGTTTTTTTACAATTAACATTGTTTAATGTATGAACGCTTAATTTTCGATTCCTCTATAATATCCTCTTTTAGCTAGTAAATAACGAATTTTGTTTTCCATTGAAATAATATTCGTTAAATGGGTATTATACCTCTACTTAATTGCCGATTAAAATGGTCTTATGGCACAGGAATCTTACTTTTGGTGACAAAGTTTTCTGTTCATTTTCGCCATTCCCTTCTGATATTCAAAGACATCATCAACAGCCTAAATCGTCATAAATGCCCATTGCTGAGCAAAGCCAAGCGCATTAATCACGACGCTTGCTCAATGCGGGTTGGCTTATATTTAGAAACTACCTCTATTTGCCCAGGTTTCCTCACGATGTTTTCCTACACCGTATGTCAGTGGTGTCTAGATAATCTTAGAAAGTACATAGAGGTATAACTCGGCAAAAGTCACATTGGTACTTGCCGTTGGTAGGTTTCGAACCCTCATACATGAGAAGCGGGTCTCTTAAACCTCCGGCCACCACGACACATTCAAAGACATGATGGTTATGTTATAGAACAATTTATTTGATACTGCGAAACTCAGCTTAAACGTTACAAGGTTCGCAGTACGAGGTTTATATTTAGCCTGACGTGACGACGTGACAACGCACTCAAGGCAAAGGTCAAGCCTGCAGTCGCTGCTACGTCGAGCATTGTCGCTAGATAACTAATTTTCATTGGAATCTTCAGTTTAACTAATGGTAATTCCACATGAAGACCACGTACCGAATCTATGTATATGTTTTAAACTATTAAAATAACTTGGAAAAAGAAATTGTTTTTAACTCGTCAAACTATTGATTACCTATTTGATCACTGCCAAATAAGGGATCTTGGGGTCGATAACCAGAAAAAAATTGTTATTTCTTTTAAAGAAATGACTATTAATTTTATAAATTGGTACTTACGGAGTTAATGCTCAATAAATAAATACTCAAACGTCACTCAAATTTAAGTCGCGCTTAAGTGGTAGTTCTGTCACTATAAATTCTTTGTAATTTTTTTTTATTAGATGAGCCGGTAATCGGGTAGATGGATCACCTGATGGTAAGCCATCGGTCGTCGCCCATGGACACCCGAAACACTAGAGGCGTTACAAGTCCTGCTTTTGGGAATTAGGAATTTGAGAAATGTGGGGAATTCGAGGTTTAGGGACACTGGGGATGCAGGGTAATTGGGCCGTCGGTAACCTCACTTAACACAACGGAAGCGTTGTTTCACGTAAATGATAGAGATAGCACGATTTTTAAGTGCAACTTCAAATTGAGTAACCTTTCAGTATTCAGGCGTAAGACGTATTTACCTGAAAATGCTAGATCAACAAGCAAATTCACAAATATTCATACCATAATTCTTTTTGAATACGAAATCTCAAACAAAAATTACTTTCACCAACAGAAATGTATATAAAGACGAACTCAAAAGCATCCCTTTTATGTTCATATTTGTGTAGGGTTGTCGCCACGCTTTAGTCTATGAATGTCACGCTCAAGTCTCTATGGTCTCTCACGAGTCTCACGTTCGTGGCAACACGTCTCTGAATCGAGAGACTACCACGGGGGACCCCTTTCTTGTTACTTGAATTTTATTTCAATCCTTTCGTGAATAGCTTTGATAAATTATAGAAGCAACGATTTGTGATTTGTTAAGAATTTTTTTGTTGGAATTTTTTGGTAAAATGTTTTATAAAAATGAAAAGGGTTGAAGGTTATTAACTATTTGTATGAAATATAATGTCTAGGAATGACAGTCTACATATTGCGTTAAGAGGACAAGCAGAGATGCACATATTCTTAGATACAACACTAAGTTTTCACCAATTGTATTTCTCGCCTTATGAACATGACAGAATAAAAAGAAAATTAATAAATCTTTCTTTTTCTTTGAATTAAGTATCATCTTTATAACAAAACATTAAGCTGTAAATTCCTGTAGCACCTTGTAAAGGTGGTAATTATTCATACGCTTATTAAGCACAAATACCAGCTTATCAAACTGTCCAATTACTTCTATGAATCTCAACTTTGCGACCTCGTAATTAAGCATAAAATGCCCTAAACATAGAACAGGGTGACGTGATGTGCTGGTACACAGACCACATATAGAACAATACAAAACCAATTTATCATGGTCTAATATCACACCTTCTTTTTGCACATTGGTAGGTCAGTTTATACTGGTTCTTCATAGCTTGATGTGTAACCAGAGAATATTCGAGCTCCTCAACACTTGAATAATGCAGTTGTCAATATACAGATTGATATGCTCTCTGCAACCACCCGCTGGGTCTTGGATCTGAACATAGAGAGGGGAGGAATGAGGAACGGTGGATTTGATTTCTCCAACATGCTATGAAATGGTTGCTTGATGTAGAGATTAGTACAAGTATCATATATCTCTAAAGATGTTAAAGGAAAATCGTGAGATATAAAAAGTTAATAATGAAATTACCTTTTGAAGACGAAAGTAGACAATAAAAATATTACGTTTCAGTCTAATTTGTGTACATACTTCTCGCTTTTATGATTGTACTAGTTTTACAATGGATGTCAGGTTAAATAGAACTTTGATAAAAAAGTACAGATTAGCGTGAGCGTATACAGTTTTTTCTTCTTTTCGTGTCTACAGCTAAAATATGACCTTGAACATGTTATTGTTATGAACTTTTTGCAATCTGATTTTTAGTATACAAATCTCATATTATATCTATAACATAGTTGGTTGGAACATGCTCTGTTAGTGTTTTTTTTTTAATTAATATAAATAATTATTAGTTAGCTCACCAAATAGTTTGTATGTCGCAAAACGGACGACTATAGACATCCGCGGTAGGTACCTACTGCATATAATCAATGGCAGTAAGACACCTTTGTTCCATGCACTGCCACGCCGATTCACCAGCTATACAATGGACGCAATGCATCAACGTGATAGCTTGTGGCCTAATCCTTGCTCTCCGATATATTACATATGCTATTGGTACATAGACATGTGGCATGTGGCCTTATAAGTCATTGGCAGAAGGGTCACGGATGATGACGTCAAGTTGAACCAAGAAGTCTTTAAAGGTTGATCCAAATCTTTGAGTTTTTCAAGGCTTTGGTAAAATGAATCTCTTTAGTGACCTCAGTGCACATAGTAGCATTACTGTCTACACACTCATCGTTAATAACCCTTGACCATCAGTAGCCAGAGGATATTCCTACTGCTCTACAGCATTCCTACGAATATCCTCTATAAATTCCACGTTTAGCGTTTGGGCTGCAGAAGGACTTAGCTAAAAAAATCAGGTATATAAGAGAGCGCTGCTGCACAGTCTGATCAGTGGGATATAGTAGGAATGCTACTAATCCTAGGATATCCCACTAATAAATTATAAACGCGAAAGGCTCTATGTTTGTTTGTTTGCTTGTTACGACTTCGTGTTAAAACAGCTGTGGGGATCAGATGAACTTCGGAACAAGAGTCAAGTTACAGTCTGATAACAGACGTGGTGCAAGGTGCTGGCAGCAGCTAGTATTGATTAAAATATATAGCCATTTAAGAAGATTTCCGTACCAAATTATGAAGACCATTTTACGTGAACATTCACTTACATTAACACCGTTACCACACACGATGAAACTTTTAAACCGATTTTTGAATGCAACGCCAGAGTGTGATGTGTTTTCGAGTGAGAGAAGGTTATTTCTGTCGGAATGCTTGAAGTTTTGCGAAAGAGGTGAATGAACTATAGTATCTAATATAGATTGAGTTTTTTTAAATGTATTGTTTCTTTCAATTGTATATGTATCGAGGAGTGTAATTGGTTTTTTGTACCATTCTTTTAACAATTCGTATAAATAAATAAATAAATAATATTCCGGTCAAATTAGACATTCGAGGTTACATTAATTCGCACCTTGCTAAAAATTGGCATGGATGTTAGAAACCCCATTACAAACAATTTGTCAATTATCCACATCAATCCGAGGTGTGGAAAAAATTTATTCAAGGTCAAATGTTGCAAATATCGGTTTTTAAGATTTCCAGCTTAACTCGTCGAGTACCGGTTTTGTAGACACAATTATAGAACAATAGGTTGCGGCCACCGGTGACCGCTTGGTGTTTGACAGTTTAATGGTAAGTTTATCATAAAAATAGGTGAGACAAAAACTATTCATCATGCAATTATCTATAAAAATTGTTCATACACTTTTTTCCTAAGAATCACCATTTCGGAGATATAGCACTTAAAATCCTTTCACATACACGCTACTTTGAGCACCATCACCTGTCTCTTCCAGGTACACACGTTATGCCTTCGTGTTGTCTTTAGTCGTCAATCAGACTTAATCTTCTGTCTCACTTGCACATGCTCGTGTTGGTTCGCTTCGACATAATCAATCAGGTCGAGAGACTGTGTCTCAAAGGATTGAAGCAAAACATGTTATGTCTAGCTTAGCCTAACCCATTGCTTGGTTTTGTTTTAATTGATATTA
The DNA here is from genome assembly GCA_038387885.1 of Spodoptera picta. Taxonomy (NCBI): domain Eukaryota; kingdom Metazoa; phylum Arthropoda; class Insecta; order Lepidoptera; family Noctuidae; genus Spodoptera; species Spodoptera picta. Next base: position 1,362,164 of record JAZHFQ010000308.1, read on the forward strand.
ATTGGTTTTTTGATTATATTGCTGTTTGCCGTTGTTTAGTGTTTAGGTTAGGTGATGACTGTTAAGTATTAGAAGTTGGGCCTTTATGATTTTTTTAAAACCCTCAAATGGTCCCATAGTTGCTTTTGTTAAAAACCGCACTTCTGCTAAAATGAACTATTATTACCTTTGTTGCATACATAACATAACATCACGCCTTTTATCTCCGAAGGGGTAGGCAGAGGTGCCCATTATGGCATTTAATGCCACTGTATAATGTAATACTAACTTTTCACTATTCATGTTATGAGTCCCTTGTAATGAGGAGTGAGCCTATTGCCATACACTGGGCACAATTCCAGACTCCGTGCTACTACTGAGATTTTTTTAAAAACCCAGTAATACTTTGCCCGACCCGGGAATCGAACCCGAGACCCCTAGCCCGGCAGTCGCACTTGCGACCACTCGACCAACGAGGAAGTCTTATCCAGCACCTTTGATACAATGCCTGGTTTAGGCAGGCGTAGTACCTACATGTACGCATCTGTTAATTCGTAACTTGACAAACGTATTTTCCTCGAATAAGTTTAAGTCAAGTACTAATTAATCTGGTTGACTACAACAATTTACTAGGAATTTAGCCCACAGTTCGACTTCAAAGGCTAATGAAATGTAGATCTTTCCACGGAAATTGACAGTAGAGTCATCGTTTACTATTCAAGTAAACTTTAGCGAGAAATAGCCATGAAAGATTAAAAAGGTAGAACTGGTATTAAAGTAAGAAGATGCAGACCTACGTGATAGGTACATACATACATATTTCATAGATCTTTAAATCATATTAATTACTGCAAAAGTAATTAACGCTTTCATAGCATTCGTTAAAAACTAGTCTCGCCGCCAACCCAACAGTTAGGGCAGTGTTATGTAACATTCACAAGTAACGTTAAAGTGATATGACAAGTTTTATCACAAGTTGTCAAATTATTATTAGACAGACTGCCTTGTTCGTTATTTGGCGATGCAGAATACGAGGTCTGTGGGCTCTCTCGAATCCAATTCCGACCGATCGACATAGATATTGTGAAATTTCCTACTCTTGAGTTTCAACACTAGCGCCCATTGCATCCGTATTGCGTGGGTATTTTATGAACTAAATGATATTGAGTTTGTTTTTATATTCCGTACTCTGAATGCTATTTTAACAGTTACAATAGGGTTGTATAGTTTAGACATTAATTAATGATTGTTGAGTTTCCATTGGATTGCAATTGCATTGATAATGAGATTGGTTTCAAGAGTAATCACCCTGATCGTTCGAAACCTTAAATTCATGGCATCAATTTACCACATAATTATTACATTTTTACACCGGAATTTTACATTGTTGTAGTTTCTAGTGTAATAGAAGTGATGAAATGTCAGTAGATTAAAACGGTTACTTAATCGCGTTTTGCGGCGTTTGGACGATTGTTACTGCTATATTAAATCAACATGACTACAATAATTGCACGGTTGTTGCGGCTGGGCAACTGGCTATCGCGCGTTCGTGTCGACGTGTCGATTCCCGCACGGAGTAACTCTTTGTGTGATCCACATATGTGTATGTGAACTTGTATGTTTGTAAACGCACCCCATATACCGCACGACATAGGAGAAAATCCTAGTGTGGGGAATATTTTTTTTAAAGAAAAAGAAGCATCAATGTGCGACATGACTGGTAACCGCTGAACTATGAGTCATCTCCCTATAGAGATTGCCTTAATCTTATAGTCTTCTACGCTTGGCCTATGTCTCTCAAATATTTGGTCTCTATATCCGCTGTTACGACACCCACGGCAGAAGGCGTGGAACGCGGAGATGAATAAAATGCACTCTACGGTCTCAGGATGGCAATAGAGCAATATTAATATAATTCGTAATAAATGGTGTGTATCGCATGAAACCATCCCGCGAGTGTTGCCGCGGCGCCATCTTGTGCTAATTGGTCCGCGACGCGAAGATGTTCCGACGATTTATAGCGCACCTACCGCGCCCTGCATTTTATACTTTACACGCAGTTTTTTATTAAAATAATGTGTTATTGTTATTTTTTGTTTTCGTTTTATTAATTAAGATTCTATTGGTCCTAGTACTGTGATATTCAAACTAATATAGAACGTTTAGAGATATGAACAAAGCTTCTATTTGATTGATATGCCATATAAGTTTAGTGACCATATGTCTGATAAATTGTTACTGCTTTTTCTTTACGAAATTGTTTAGTATTGTAACATAATCTATGAATCCATGATGAACTCATAGATTAGATTTCGTAGTAGATAGCAGTTTTGTTTTACTTCGAACACATGTGGAATTCCAGCTACTTACTTATATAATCTATCAAACTCCCAGTAGTTGCGAGACCTACAAAAAAGATAGTCAATATTATTTAAATATATGACTAACTAAGACAGATAAGCAACCAGACAAGGAAAACATTAATATCATAAAATATTAGTTGCAATTCCACGGTACATTTTCTTTTTCTTTGAAAGTTATGATTGGGACAAAATCTTACTAGTGAGATCGCCAACTTTGCCTTATTATAGCATAGCCCGATGTTGCGAGCTACCTGCACGGTGGCATAACGTGGATAAGAACCACCAAGTAGTAAATATATTGATACTTTGTCTTATATTAAGATCTTACTTACATACTAAGTCTTGTTTTCAGATGGAATCGAAAATAACGTACGATGAGGATATTTTGAATACATGAGCAAATATCCTCTAGAGGTAAAATATGTTGGAGAGATAAATTTTACTGTTCCTACTTTCTTTATATTACTATATGCATCAAGAAAGTTTATAGATCTTCTGGTGAAAACTGTCACTCCAGCCTATTTACCCCTGCAATGCCAGAGCTTCAGAGGCAACACACCACACACATCTCTCTGAATATGATGGTGCATTTAAATTGTTTTGTAACTCGCCCATTTTCGAATATTATTCAAATGTTTCATATCTCTAAAGGTGAATTCATATCCACGCTATCCCAAAGCCACAGCGCCGTAGCCTCATGTACTCCAGTCGCGTATGAAGGAAAATTAGACTTTTTAAACTTGCCTTCAGAACTTCGATTTTACCTCATTCCTCCCAAGTTTGGAGTTACTCCCCTCAGGTGGGCTGCATGCTTATTACCGCGTTTTTAAAGTCGCCACCACGTCGTCTTTGGTTTATTCAATTATGGTTATATTGGTGTGTGCATGTAGTTTATGTTATCTGAGTTTAATGTCAATAAATGTCTTGTGTGTCTTTAAGCTGTTAAATTGGAGTATATAAGTTATATTACAAGGGTACTCGATAAGAATCGAACCCTATTGGAGTTCTTAATCACAAACTGTGGGTTTCTTTTAAAAATCATATGGCGGGAGAGAGTGTCAGAGTCTTACTGACTAAAACTCTTACTGGCTCCGTATCGGCATCAGCCCTATTGGGCACTATTCGTGGTGGCGTGATGGCTCTTTGAGGCACACTGTGAGACGAAACGCGAGACAAGCTATGGATACGTCTACTTTCGAGTGGTCAACTAGTACAGAAATCTATAAATTCGTAGTTCCGCATAATAATGTTAAGAAACGTTGATTTAATAATGCTTGACCTCAACAGTATCCACATAGAATGAACCAACTCAACACACAAAAAAAGAAAACAAATTGAAAACCACCACAAAACGACCAACACCTGTACTCCGGAAAGCAACCGACAAAACCCCACAACATAAATCTCACAAAAATATATTCAAACGATAACAACGCGTTGATAAACCAATTCACAATTTATTCGAGAACAAAATAAAAAGTAAAGGGGTGACTACGAATTGCCCGATCGTCATTTATTACATCCTATCGGTTATTTCCGAAACAATGTTCCGATGACAAACGACATGTCGGATGTATACAACCGACATTTTATCGGACGCGAATGTTCGATGAAAACTTCATCCCTTAAACTTGTGGTGCTGTGTGTTGATCTATGAATGGGGTTCGAATAATGGTGGTGGGATCTAGTGTGTGTTTGAACAACCAGTTTTGTTTGAACTTGCGTCTAAGCTGTTGAACTGTGGACATGGTAATTGAATAACTTTTTTTTTACACATACTTTTTTGTTTTTTTTTAAAACGAGAGTGCTGGTTCACATCTACCAACGGCTAGTACTGATGTGATTTTTTCCGGAGTATGTGCACTTTCTAAAATTGTTTACACACCACTCACACTGAAATGACTTATTTGTACATGTCATTTGATTTTTGGCGTGAAATAAAGTATTTTCTTCTTCTTTCTTTCTTCTTATGAAATTGCAAACCCGCATAGAGCAATTGTGGTGATTAATTATCAAACCTTCTCCGTGGTGTCCGACCTTCGATCAACAATGCCCACTTATGAGCTGATGATGGGATGTGATACCCATACGATACCAGGGTTTTCTCCCGTATCGTGGGTGCGTTGGTATGCACATCACTCACCTAGCCCCGGAACAATAATTTATGAATCACACAAAGAATTGTTCCGTTTTGAATCAAACCCGTAACACATTGAGTAGCAATCATACAGATTATAACACAACATAAACACGATAAATACAATTATTTCTTATTCTTAATAGGGTCACCTTGTGTGAAAATGTAACTAAAGAATAACTAATACTGATTGACTGAATCGAATCTTTGTAAGTATTATAATCAAAACACAATTTTCCTGACTCACCGCAGTGTTATATAATATGTGGAAGAAGTCGTTATTTGTAAACAAATACAATCACCAATGTTTACGGATGGTATACAAAGTAGTGACACATAATATTATAACACTGAGTCACATTATTACTATGGCTTACGTTGTTCGGCGAGTTCTTCTATTTTTGGGAAATATTTTGTAGATATATCTTACATTCTTGAAAGAATTTTCATTCAAAATCTCAGTTTTCTATGGTCAATAGTTTCGTTTGTATATTGATTTAAAGCCGCCTATTAATCAATCAGTCAACCATTCAGTTAAAATTATAACGTAAGGTTTATGTATATATCTATGATAATGACTCTTTTTCTTCCATAGCATAAAGTCTTAAAAGCCACGACGTAAAAACTGGCGACATAAATAAAACTTAGTATTATTACTTTTTTTTTAATTGATATTTATCTTGTTTGTGTAACACACTATGTGTCTCGGTTTTATTATATCTTTTCCTGCCACAGGCCCATAGGAAGAGATTCCAGTTGGAATATGTGGGGCCTATGTACTCTGTTTTTATATATGTGTTGTCCTCTGTGTTGAATGTGTGTACATAAATAAATAAAAATGGCAGCCAATAAAATCGAACACTTAAAAAAAAGAAAGCATATTTTGAAAAAAGAATCGCTTCACTAAATGCCATTCGCCATGCAGTCTTCAAAGACGACACACGACAACTCTATTTGTCCTATTTCTTTATGCCAAACATAAAATGTTCCGTTGAGACCTCTCAAAGAGATCCGTCTGTCTGTCTGTTCGCAGCCAAAAAGCTCTCGAGAAAATTTTTCTATCAGCCGATGTCTCCCTCTATTTGCTAAGACCTGTTTCGTTAGAGGCGGTGCGTGGTTCCATTGGATCTAAGACGTTTAGTATGTACTTATCATTATTGAAATTGTTTTTAAGTGTAATTTTATTTGGAATTTTAAGGGCTAACCTGGTAAAGAATAATAAACTTAGTTATTGTACTTTTAGGAACCTACTTAAAAATTACAAACTATCTTCTATAATTGGATGTTCTGACCGTCATATTCGCGAGACCTGGTATATAGGTATAAATAAATACACACCGGTGAGACTTTATTTTTTTTAATGGTAACTCCTGTAAGTCAAGATCTACAATAGTAAGTAGATACAAGCATGAAAACACCGGAAAACTTAAGTCCGGCGCGTCCCAGGGACATGAATAACCGTCTTGGTTTCCGCAACGAAGTGAATCAGAAGATAAGAGGAGAGAGAGAGACCGGTGAGACTTAAAAACTATGTACAAAATCATATAAACCTAGACAAAATATTTACAGAGAAAACATTCACTACCTACAGTAAAAAAATCAAACATACCAATAGTTTCCTTTGACACCTACCAACCGAATTCCCGTAACGTACGAACCATTGAAAACAAACAATTCTCTTTGCATGTAGGACGTTGAGTCTTCGGCAAATATGGACACCGCGTATGAAGTCAAACAGAATTACGTATTCCATAAAAATATACCCCTTTCGAGCACGTGACAGGCAAAGACGTGTCCTATGTGAGCCATAACTACAGTTAGTATGAAATAAAATAAATATATTTTAATATTATGATGTTGCATGTTCTTTTCTGCACGTCGTTGCGACATCTGTGAAAAGACGAATGTAAGTCTGCATAACTGGCAAACTATTGATGCATTTTATGGATACATGCTGTTGTGCGACGTGTCGCGAGTTCAATTCCTGGACTCTTTATATAACCCACTACTTGTGGTTTCCGGTCTGAGATGAGTGTATGTTTTTAAACAAATTACTACTACTATCTTAGACAAAGGTTAAGCTTGGTTAAAGGTTAATTTTACTTATGTCCTACATTAAAAAAACACATAACATAACATCACGCCTTTCATCCCCGAAGGCGTAGGTTAGAGGTGCACATTATGCCACTGTACAATGTAACACCCACTTTTCACTATTTTTGTTATTAGTCCCATGTAATAGGGTATTGTCATATACCGGGCACAATTCCAGACTCCGTGCTACTACTGACATTTTTTTAAAAACCCAGTGATACTTTGTCCGACACGGGAATAGAACCCGAGACCCCTTGCCCGGCAGTCGCACTTGCGACCACTCGGCCAACGAGGCATTAAAAATAATAAAGGATAACATATTAATTTCCAATCTGAAACAGATGTAAAAAATCTTCTTTCGAGTTGTTGTGAGTAACAAGCTTTAACAACAACATAATTCTAAACACAACCTTACATAATGAACCACAGATAATACACAAGATACCTTAAGGGCAATCAGGTAGCGTTATTAAGGTAAATATAATTGAGGACGGTGAACCTCAAATATTCTGATCTAACGGTATTCCTGGAATTTGACGAGAATGCCTGCATTCCGACGGTTGACGGTTTATGCAACCTCATTGGCTACCGATCTTGTAATATCGTAGATAGTAGTTTTGATTGGTTTGAACTAGATTTAGGAATATGATGCGAAGTTTGATTGAAGTTAATCGAATGAATTGTTTATTGTTTAAAGTATACTGTTTTTAGCCACATTGGATTGAATAATTTCTATTGTACAGTAGTTAATTGTCATTGTTTTTTTTATGGCATAAAAACGAGCTAAACGAGCAGACGGATCACCTGATGGTAAGCAATCGGCGTCGCCCATGGACACCTGCAACACCAGAGGCGTTACAAGTGCGTTACCGGCCTTTTGGGGATTAGGAGTTTGAGGATCGTTGGGGATTCAGGAATTGGGGAGATTGGGGAAGGGGAGGGTAATTGGGCCTCCGGTAACCTCACTCACACGACGAATCACAACGCAAGCGTTGCTTCACGTCGGTTTTCTGTGAGGCCGTGGTGTCACTCCGGTCGAGGCGGCCCATTCGTGGCCGATGCATGGCTCTCCCACCCTTAAATTATAAGAGCCACAGAAAAAAAATACTGATAGTAGTTTTTATTTCAATCATTGAAATGAAACACTGAAATGGCTTAAACTGTCAAACACCAAGCGGTCACCGGTGACCGCAACATATTGTTCTATAATTGTGTCTATAATGACGGTACTCGACGAGTTAACATTGTCAGAATTTTTCATCGAATTTAAAGTACTCGTTGGTATTGAAAAACGTTCTCAAAATTGTGTGCTCATCTCAATTCCCGGTAATGCCTGAAGAATCTGTTCACTGAGGCAGTTGTGTACAGTGTACTGACTCGCTTTGTTTATTTGAAATCAAAAGAATTTTTTGTTTACCACCGTCATCTAATGAGACAGCGGACGCATTCTTCTTTATTTATCGAGATGAAGCCGACGTTTCTTTCCATTGTTCAACAGACGCGGCGCGAACGAACCGACAAAAATGTATTTAGTCTCCCGAACCGAAACTTTTGCAAAATTATTTTTCATAGTCAGTTTTACCGGGCTATTTATGTACGTAGCCCTCGCCTTTTATTCGTTCCACACTGCGTACACCACTGTATCTCAAATCGGAAAGTATCAAGAAAATAATAAATTACGGAACTACGGTGCTGTGATTGAGAGATTTGAAAAAGACCTCAAATATATTCTTGTTTGGTCAACGAACTCAGAACAAGCTGAAAGCCTCTTACAATACGAGGGACAAGAAACCTTCATAGAGCGAGATTGTCCTGAAATAAATTGCTACATTACAACAAACAAGACGATATTAAACGATGACTACGAGAATTTCGACGCTATTGTGTTTAACATGAGCATATTCTGGCAACCCGGGGGTTTCTCTAACCTCCCAGAGCGCAGGGCGAAACGTCAAAAATATGTATTTTATGGAATTCAACCGTCCGACAGCCATCCTATATGCAACCTTCGCATAGATAACTTCTTCAACTGGACGTGGACTTACAAATTTTATTCTGATATCTACAGTCCTTTTATTGAAGTGAAGAATCTTGTGGGAAACGTCGTGGCCCCGAACAGGAATGTGATTTGGAAGAACGACTTGCGAACTTCGACTAAAACTGACGTAGTTAGAGTAAGTACTAAGACGAAGGCTATAGCGTGGGTTTTGGATAATTGTAGAACAAAGACATACACTACGTTTGGAATACCAAAGTTACGCAAAGCTTTAAAAGAATTTAATTTGACGATTGATGTTTACGGTTGTGGTAATTTGAATTGTCCTAAAGGAGGATGTTCGGAGACTATACAGAGAGAATATTACTTCTATTTAGCTTATGACGGGAGTATTGCGGAGGATTATGTAACGACTGAAGTATTGAAGGCTTATCATAATGATGCTGTGCCCATTGTGGTGGGAGGTGCTGATTACACCAGGTAAATACAAATTCATACAGTTTAGTAAATGTTTAAGTGAGAGGTCGTACTTAAAAGATTAAAGATTTTATTTCGGCAAAGAAAACGGTAATGAATAAAATCAGCTTAGGTTAATTGCATGTTGATTGACGCACTGGATCGTTTGTTATGCTACGCATCATGAGTTCCATTCTCGTACGGGACAGCCATTTGTGTAAGCCATAAATAGGGTAGATGACTAATTTTTTTTTGATGTCTGTCTGTTAGATTATTTAAAAACATTAGACACGTATTTTTATTTTTTTACGGAAACGAAAAGTTTCGAAGAAATATTGATTTGAGATGTTGCATGACCTCACTTCAATGTACATTTTATACGTAGAAATGTCGTTTTAGCCCCCACTCCTAAACTTTGATTCGTTTTATTTAAGTATTGATTTATTATACAACAAAATAAAAAATACGTGTCTAATATTTTTTCATTACCTAACTTACGGACTCATTACATTTTTAATTTTCATACCCTGTCATCATCCCAATTATACATTTCCGTTTCAGATTCCTTCCAGAAAATTCCTACATAAATTACCAATTTTACACAGAAGATAAATTGGCAGCATACCTGCATTATACTATCACAAACCCAGCAGTTTACAATGCCTTCTTCAACTGGAAGAAGTACTACACCATACACAAAGCAGACGAATTCAAAGGCTACTGCGATCTTTGCAAATTACTAAATGATAAGAAAAAATACAACACTTTCAGTACTTATGACAACTTCAGGTCTTGGTGGTACTACGGATCTCTGAAAGACAAGTGCTTACCACGTGGGAGTACGAAACTTTCAGATAATTCAGACTACCTAAATGATACTGTTAGATTTTAGACCAACATTATTATTCTCTTTATTTATTTTCTTGACGTGATTAGTATATTTTTAAATATCTGATTATACTAAATAAAAAAAAAACATTAAAAAAGCCACCAGTAACGGGAATAATCCAAGCTACCGATTGTCAGGACACTTTGGAATCTTCGGACAATACCGTGTCCAGAAGTTCTGGTTTCTGCATCAGGCCCTTAGCCCAACCATCTAACGCTAGCCTACACGGTGTTAGACCAACACTGCTCTGCTGTGACTGCTTCGTTGGCCGAGTGGTCGCAAGTGCGACTGCCGGGCAAGGGGTCTCGGGTTCAATTCCCGGGTAGGGCGAAGTATTAGTGGGTTTTTAAAAATACTCAGTAGTAGCACGGAGTCTGGAATTGTGCCCGGCATAAGGCAATAGGCTCACCTCTATTACATGGGACTCATAACATATATATTGAAAAGTGGGTGTTACATTGTACAGTGGTATAATGTACACCTCTGCCTACCCCTTCGGGGATAAAAAGCGTGATGTTATGTTAATGTTATGTTATGTACCCAGAAGAGTCCTTATAATACCACCAGAGATTTGAAAAGGATAGCAATATTTATAGGAGGACTTAATTACTACGCTATCTGCAGAAATTGTCCTAAGATATATAAAATAAAGGTAAAGAAGAATGATAGTCACTGATCAGAATGGAACAAATGCAATATGAATAATCTGAGGACCTGTACCAGCTGTACCTATTGTAACAAGAAATATTTATCTTAGTTTAGTAGTTCTTAGTTTTTTCTTATAATTTAGTTTTTGGGTTTTCACATCCCATTACAAAGCGTTGTTGCGGTTTTTGATGCGAAGATAAGAGTATGTATGTTCCTACTTAAGTTTTAAAAAGAATATCTATCGATAGACTTATCTATAAGTTTTTGAAATATCATTGCAATTTTGTGATTTTTTAATTCATTTTTGTAATCGATGCAATTATTGTAATAGAGGAATTGTGTCAGAAATTGTAAAAATAGATAAGGCTTGATAATTCCACTGTGTTGTTATTAATAAGTGTAATTAGAGTTACTTGTAATAAAATTACAACCATATTCGGTGGCATTTCATTCATTACTATCGTCAAAACCACTGTTGGACTATTCTAGGCTCTTCTTTTAAGAGGAATTTGCTTATCTCCAAGCTTGGCTGACGGGTTGGAGATTGAAAGAAAGAAAGAAAAAAGATATCTGGAAATTAGCACACAAAACAAAGATTATAAAAAAATAAAAATACACATACGTACATAAACAAAATATAAAAAATAAACTTAAAATAATAGAGAAAAGAACAAATAACATCACAGTATAACAAAATAACAATATAATAATATCAGAATTTAAATATAGGTACAAAAAAAACTAAATAATAATATTAATTTGCGCGTGATCATGCCAGAAGGGCCTCCATCTCAGCATATAGTTGAGCGTTAAGCGTTCATATAGTTCGATTGAATACATATACATGATTTTTATTTGGATCCGTTTAAAAAATATATATATTTATGTATTGCCAGTTACACATGAAAGTATTTAATAGTTGATGGATTCGTTACACCAATTAACATATTGACATGTTTAATGTTTTAATCTAAGATCTTTGTTTTATATGGATTTCCTATTTATGCCATCAATATAGTTCCACTTACTTAGGTATCATCGCTATTATAATATCAACCAAAAGACGCCACTGCTGAACATAGATCTTCTCCAACGACTATCAATTTAATTATTATCCCTAATAAACACGGCTTCAACTCAGCAATGTCATTATCATCTAAATATTAAAATGAACTTTAAATCGTAAATCGTATGACATATATCATAACGTCAATATAAAAAAGCTGAAGCGGGCCGACGGCGCTTACAACTTTTTTGTATTGTTTCTATAAGCAAAACACGTGAATGTAGCAAACAGACTAAACTTTATTCCATCTTTAAAAATATACATAGACAATTATATTATTTTTTATATACCATAAACATTATAAATTTAAGTCTCTATGTTTCAACAGAGATGGTGTAACAGATAGCAGAACACAAACAAATACTTTTATTATTTTGATATATTTATTTATTTATTTAAATAGGTATACCAACAGCTTCTGTATACATAGTATTAACTCGTCGAGTACCGGTTTTGCAGACACAATTATAGAACAATAGGTTGCGGTCACCGGTGACCGCTTGGTATTTGACAGTTTAAGAGATTATGAAAGTAACAATATATATCATTACAACAGTTTCCAAAGCACCAAACAGCGTGCCGGAGTCGTACCGGAGCCGTACTAGAGCCGTGCTTAATAGATGTGCGATGACCTAAACATTTTTATAGTAGGTAACTATCGTGAGACATACCTACTAAATTATTTTTCTTCTTCTCCTCTTATAATATCTTCTGATTCACTTCGTTGCGGAAATCAAGACAATGACTCATGTCCCTGGGACGCGCCGGACATCAGTGTTCTGGTGTTTTCATGGTTGTATCTACTGTAGATCCTGGCTTACAGGAGTTGCAGCGGTTTTGTGAGATTATGGCGGGCTTGTCCCAATAAAAAAAAAATACCTACTAAATTAGAAAAAAGAAAAAAAAAGAAAAAATAGTTTATTTGCACACCGTCACAAGGTACAATAACACAAAAAAAAAATATAAAACAATATAGCAAAGACGGCGCAAAAAGGCCAGAGCTCAGCTTAAATGCCGTGACACGAGTGTGCTCGAGTCGCGGCGCTGATTTTCAGCACTTGCCCGTGACTTATAATATTATACATATAATAATAATAATAGAATAACAATAAAATATATATAGGTACATACAAATTAAAATAAACAATGTGATGAAAATAAAAAAATAAAATAATAATAAGTAATTATTAATAAATCTCGCTAATCTACATTTACATCACAGATGTCACATTCGCTAATAACCTCAAGCGCACGCGACGACGCAGTAGGTACCGGTAAGCGGTAATGGCGTCCCCGTTTGTACAAACCGGTATCTGAATGTGTATTACAGTAAAATAACGTTATAATGGTCAGTGTTTTTGAAAGAAAGTGCAACCAAAGCAGAGACGCCGCTGATCAACCACCACACCGCGCGGCGCTTTTGGAGAACATGCTGATAATATAGTGAGTGTGTATAATTATAGTATGAACAATCTAAACAAACAAACGAGTAATAATAAATAAGTAAGATATTAAGTAAATAAATAAATAAATGTGTGCATTAATAGTTGTGAAGTGTAGATATACTAGGAACAAATTGCATCAATGTACATAATGTAACAATGTGTAATAAGTTGTAGTAACGTACATGGTATTACCATAGTCTAGAGGTATAGTATTATGCAGTCAGTGTGAGTCACTACCTAATATCCTGTGATATGTATTTTTAGGTGGATTTCCTGAACCGGTACCACATACCAGCACCGGAGCAGGACAAGAGACACAGGACGCTGTGGACGGCCAAGCTAAGTCAAAATCACATACGCCGCGAGCACCAGGACACAGCGGAAACGTGGCAACAGGCAGCGACCCGCGCCAGCGACGTCCAGCTGGAGATCCCACCCGTGGCGGCAGGCCAGGACACATGTGGTAAACAACAACAATGTATAAAATGCCAGTAAATAAGATCAAAAACCTCCTCTCCAAAACAAACCCCACACCCGTACACACATACACACCTTGCAAATTAAACAAAATCTTGTTAAAGACAAAGTTATTGGAGAGAAAGTTGTTGATGCAGTAGCATTCTTTTAAGTTGGTACTTAAACGACTGTGTTGCTTTTAGGCCTCTTAATGGTGGTGGGAGATCATTCCAGCAGCGAGTCGCTGCAAATCTAAAACTGCCCCTGAAAGCCGCTGTCCTGTGCTGCGGTATCTTTAGCGGATCAACCTCAGAACGGAGACCGGAATCATACCGAGTCTGACGCCAAGTGAGTTTTTCATATAAGTACTCTGGCTTGCGGGTTTTTATAATTCCGAACATTAGACTTGCCAGATGAGACCAACGCCTGGCAGCCATTTTTAGCGTGCTGAGCCTATTTATGTACGGTGTCACATGATGTCTACGTGGTATCTGTACACAAAAACGAACACAGGCATTTTGGATTCGCTGGATTAACCTTTCAGTCCTTGCAAGTAGGCAGGGCCCATAGACTGTGTCGCAATAATTAAGTTTAGATAGTATCAGGCAGTCTACCAGTTGTTTTCTTAAAGGAAGCCCTATGAAATTGCGTATGCTGTATAATACTTTCAGCCTGTAAAAACAACTCCTTGCCACATTTTTTATATGAGCCTCAAATCGCAGCTCTGGATCCAGGGTTAAGCCCAAACTGCAAGCTTGCTCAACTCGTTCAATTTTTTCCCCTTTTATCATAATTACTGGATTGGCCGACAGTATGGCTGCGACCTGTTTCCTTGTACCTATCACCATGAACTTGGATTTCAAGGGGTTCAAAACCAAGGAGTTATTCTCAGACCATTCCATTACTCGTTTCAGATCCTCATTTACCCTCCGCACCGCCATAGCCGTATCATCTCCCCTGAAGGTTATGTACAGTTGGATGTCATCTGCATACATGTGGTACATACAATTAATAAAGGATCCGGCGATGTCAGCGCTGTAAAGGATGTACAGCAACGGCCCAAGTATCGATCCCTGCGGGACTCCTCTGGGCACTCGTAGTGGAACCGAGGACATGGTAGATCCATCATCCCTGTGGATCTGCACGCACTGTGTTCTATCAGCCAAGTAACTTGCAAACCATTCTACAGCACCGCGGTCAAAGCCATAGTACGCCAGCTTGGATAAAAGCAGATTGGTGTTAATAGCGTCAAAAGCTCGCGAAAAATCCAATAGGACCAGAATAGCGCCCTCCCCCCGATCGCGCGCCTCCAAAATGTTTCCCACTACATCCAAGAGAGCGGTTGCCGTGCCCCGTCCCTTACGGAACCCTGACTGAAGATCAGGGAGAATTCTGTTACACTCGAGGTATTCAATCACCTGCAGGTACACCACCCGCTCCAGAATCTTGGACAGGCAGGGCAGAATACTGATCGGTCTGAGATCCCTCACAGTGGCCGGATCGCTAACCTTTGGTATAGGGCGCACTATGGCACGTCGCCAGAGTCCGGGGAACGTGCGCGACTCGATCGATCTATTTATGATATCAGTTACTGCTTGTAGTGTGTTTGGCAATGTGAGCATTATCATATCCAGACTGATACCATCGACTCCCTGCGCGTTCGACCTCAGACTCTTAATTATCCGCAGAACTGTCTCCTGGCAAGTCGTGGATAGCGAGAATTCAGCTGGGCCATGTCTATGGGTACCAAAATAAGCCATTTGTGAGATGTTGTCACCTCCATTTCCTGGGACATCCAAGAAAGCTCTGTTGATTATATCCGGATTGTCGAAGCGACTCGGGAGTGACCCATCTTTATGGTCAGGAAGTACATCAGATTTAAGGTTCCGCCACAATAGTTTGGGGTCCTTACTTTGACCATTTATTTTCTCTGTAAAGTATGCTGTTTTTTCCCTCAACAGTGCGGCGGCGGCCTCCCGCTTAAGGTCTTGATAGTACTTTCTGTGATGCAGCTCCCCTGTCCTGCGAAATTTGGCCCTAGCCCCATCCCGCAGCCTAAACATCAAACGAATGTTATCCGTGATCCATGGTGTGGGCCGCCCCTTAAAAGTCTTTTTTCTAATGGGGGCATGGAGATCATACAGCTGGGTTATTTATGAGTTAAAAAGATGCACCATGGAGTCGACATCACTTAAATCCCCCACGGCAGACCAAGGAACAATATTCAGATCATTATAAAAATGGTTGTGCAATATATCCGAAAGGGGCCGAAACGTGACCATCCTGGACACCTCTCTGGGCCTTCCAAATACCGTTTCACATGTAATGAAGGAGTGATGGCCCAGCTCACTGATATAATCCACTTCTACTCCGCGTGTTACTGCGTCAGTACACAAAAGGTCAATGAGTGAGCCGCCATCACCCACAAAGTGTGTGGCCGTCTCGACGAGCTGAGCAATATCCAAGTATTCAAAAAAACTTGTGAGCTGTTTATATTTCGAAGAGCTTTCATCCAACAGGTTGACAAAAAAAACTAACAAACTATATACTCGCTGGTTACTCACGTGAATATATTTAGAAAAGATCTATTAGTTTCGAGCCACAGAGGGGTTCTTCCTCATGAGCAGCGTGTGCGGTCGCGGCGATGTCAGAACCCTGCGCGACAACGCGACGCGCTTAACCTTAATATTTAACGCCTGATTAGATTACTGTTTATAAAGAAATAGCCCTTTTTTATAAGGTCACCTCTTTTGTCACCTATCCAGTCTTTGTCTTTGGTGACATTTAATTTCCTTTGTCAAAATAACGTTTCTACAAAAAATATAGGTTGTTACTTAGCATGCTTCTGATGGTCCCTTGTTCCCAGTCGAAATGAACCTAAATTTAAACTAATAGCGTCTAGACTTTTGAAATAAATTTAGTAAGTTTGTAATAACAATACCAGAATAGTAATATTACCTACTTAGGCCTTTGCCCTGCAGTGGGACGATCATGGCTAAAAACAAAACAAACAATATTATCTACTACATACTGACTGCCTCGTTGGCCGAGTGGTCGCAAGTGCAACTGCCGGGCAAGGGGTTTTGGGTTATATTCCCGGGTTGGGCAAAATATTACTGAGTTTTTTAAATAATTTTCAGTAGTAGCACGTAGTCTGTAATTGCACCCGGTATATGGCAATAGGCTCACCCTCCATTATATGAGACTCCTTACATATACAGTATAAAGTGTGCGTTACATTGTACAGTGGCATTAAATGTCGCAATGTGCACATCTGCCTACCCTTTGGGGATAAAAAGGCGTCATGTTATGTTATGTTATGTTACATACTGAATACAAATTACGTATCAATGAGACTGTAACCTACATCTGTACCATCTTCATAAGAAAAACATTTTTCAAAAATTTATTCTTATTGAGAGCCAAATCAAACGCCATCAAAAACAAACGGTGACGTCACTCATTACCATACCCTAGTACGTAAGTAGGGTCAGCAACAAAGAGCTGTTGAATATTCGAGCAGGCCATCTCTGCGATATGCTAACCATGCCGAGTACTTGAGTTGCCGACGGTACTGATGAAATGTATGAATTTTTCAAAGTATTTGCATTTCTTTTGAATTCGTGTTTTCGAAAAGTTTTCGAATGAGGAATGATTTTTTTTGTTTTTTCTTTTTTTTTTATTGTGTTTCAGGTGTTTTGTGAAAATAGTTTTTTTATATTTTTATATTTGATGGGTCGACGTTTGACTACTATCTCGCCTGGTGATAAATCGTGATGCGGTGTACGATGGAGCACGTCGTGCAACCTATTCATTCGGGTCTTTAGTTGTACTGTAAGTATATTGATTTAAATTAATATTGGTTATTTGTCAATTTTAATTATTTTATTAGTAGGTAGGTACCAAGAATTTTTTACAGGGATGCAGTGATACATTCTTTCAGGTTTTCCTACTCATGGTTATCATCACTTGAAAGCCGTTCAGTGTTGAAAAAATGCCTTTGACAATTAAGAAAAAGTCGCACTTTAGTCTTAGAAAAACATCCTACTAATAATAAAGGCGGAAGTTTGTAAATATGGGTGTATGGATGTTTGTTACTCTTTCACGTAAAAACTACTGAACGGATTTGAATGAAACTTTACCACAATATAGCTTATACATCAGAATAACACATAGGCTATAGCTTATACATCAGAATAACACATAGGCTACAATTTTTGAGGTTTCTAATGTGAGGTCGTAAAAAAACACATTTTTTGCGCTTACATTGCAAACGCTGACTGAATCCTACAAGATAGATCAAAACAATGTACTACAGTATTGTACAACTTAAAAAGGTCTACAAAAACGTCCGTGATGGTATATGTTTATCTCTTAGGAATAACCCACAATAACCATTTTTTATCCTTTACTTTGTACGAGAAATAATGGCTTATTTACGAAGCGATTTTAAGCAATACAGTATTAATCCTTATTCAATTACGTATCTTAAATACATTGTGCATCTAATAAAGATCAATATGGCTTTTTACAGCATGTAAATTAAATAAATATTTTCGAAGATATCACAGATTTAAAATGCAGAGTCATAGCAATTTCGGCGATAAATACCGTTTCGGTGATAAATACCGGCAGCGGTGCCAGGCGAACGACATTTATAACAAAATATTACAACGAGTTGAGCTTGACAAAGGCGGTCTTTTCTTTCTTGATGCCCCGGGCGGTACAGGTAAAACATTTTTGCTTAATTTGCTTCTAGCAAAAATTCGTAAGGACCGTAAAGTTGCATTAGCGGTGGCTTCCTCTGGGATCGCTGCAACATTGCTGAGCGGTGGACGAACGGCACATTCGGTTTTTAAATTACCTCTTCATTTGGCGAGCGAAGAAACCCCAACGTGCAACATCAGTAAGAGCAGTGCCCGTGGCGCCCTCTTGCAACAATGTATGCTGATCGTGTAGGACGAGTGCACTATGTCACACAAACGCGCCATTGAGGCGCTTGATCGCTGTCTACAAGATATTCACAGCAATCGAAAGTTGATGGGTGGTGTGGTAGTGTTATTGGCAGGGGATTTTAGACAGACTTTACCTGTTATCGAGAGAGGCACTGCAGCAGATGAAGTTAACGCATGTCTAAAAGCCTCATATCTGTGGTCTAAAGTTGAAAAGCTTTATCTTACCACTAACATGCGAGTCCAGTTATTCAGCGATGTCGAATCAGGAGCACATGCTCAAAAACTGCTAGAAATTGGTGAAGGCCACCTAAACACCGACCAAGAAGGTATGGTTCATTTCACACAGCAATTTTGTCATGCTGTGGAGACAGAAAACGAACTTATTGAACAAGTTTTTCCGAATCTGCAACAAAATATTCTTGACGAAAATTGGTTGTGTGAAAGAACCATATTGGCACCAAAAAATGAGACTGTTGCGAAAAAAAATAAAAAAATCTTGGCCGAAATAAACAGCGAAACATCAGTGTATAATTCCATTGACACAGTTATGTCATCCGATGACACTACAAGTTATCCCGTAGAGTTCCTAAACTCTTTAGAGTTGTCCGTGGTGCCATCACACAAGTTGGAATTAAAGGTAGGTGTTCCCGTTTTGTTAATGCGTAACTTGGATGCGCCAAGATTATGCAACGGTACTCGGTTGCGAGTTACCGAATTAGGAAGGCATATAGTGAAGGCTACAATTTTAACTGGAGAAGCCAAGGAAGACAATGTTCTTATATCGCGCATCCCAATCATACCCAACAACTTGCCATTCAATTTTAAACGCCTGCAGTTCCCATTAAAAGTCACATTTTCAATGACGATCAACAAATCGCAGGGTCAAACCTTGAAGGTAGCAGGCCTACATTTGGGCACGCCATGTTTTTCTCACGGTCAGCTCTATGTGGCTTGCTCACGTGTTTCCAAAGCGAAGAATCTGCATGTTTATCCTGAAGGAAAAAGATCGTTAAATGTAGTTTATAGGAGCATACTGCAGTAGCTACCTATAGACCTATGATTAGGGCTCTGCAGTGCTTAGTTACCGTATTTCTTACTTATTACTAGACTAGACTAGACGGGACGAACCTGAAGTCCACGCGAAAGAAGTCGCGGGCAAAAGCTAGTTTATCTATATACCTCTAAATAAATATAAATTTTCGTTTATTAGTCTCGCTAAAACTCAAGAACGGCTGAACCGATTTGGGTAATTTTGGTATTGAAATGTTCGTGGGAGTCCAGGGAAGGTTTATAAGGTGAAAAAAACATTTATAGGCGGTACGAAGTTTGCCGGGCCAGCTAGTATTAAATATTTTATTATAACTACAAAACGTGACCAAATTAACATTTAATAATTTTCATAAATTCATACATAACTGTCACTTAGTAATAATATATATACATAATATAACTTAGTTGTGTAATATAAACTGATCTTAACAATATTTATCGTTACCGTGATCACCACAACCATAAACCAACATCTACTGACACACATCCCCAATGACTATCACTATTTCAATATTAACAAAATCACATTATCAAATACCTCAAAATTTAATCAAAGCACACCCTATATACTTGACATATTGATTATCCACCTTCCAAACCGTTGGACACATAACACAGATACTTATGAAGTAATCAAGCCAGCCTGATGAATATTCGAGAAGTCTCGACGACACTCCTCACAGCGAGAGGGCGCCACTGAGCTAGCGATTTGAATTATGCCTAGTCAGGTCCTTGAGTGGTTGGCGTGGTGATAATTAAAATATGGTGACAGGATAAGGTGTAAGGATAAGGGGTATAAGAAGAGATAATTATTCATACTAACTGCACGGTTGGCGCTGTGGCTGGGCAACTTGCTGCCGTACAACGTGTCGCGGGTGCGATTCCTGCACGGAACAACTCTTTGTGTGATTCACAAATTATTGTTCCGAGTCAGTGTGTCAAAGTTAAAGTCAAAGAATTTGTTAGTGTGCTTTTTGGTAATACAATAGGCCTTACATTTATTATTATATAGTAGCGCAAAAAGCTGCCCATTAGTTAGAGGCATACACTATTTAAAAGTATGAAATTATTCATCGACATTGAGTAATTAAACATATACAATAATAAAATAAACGAAAATGTTTAAATTTAGTTACAATATAATTTTTTAAAATAACTATCGTGAGATATACTAAATTAACTAAATGTCGCGCAGTCTACTGTCATCGCCACGACCGCACACGCTGCTCAAGAGGAAGAACCCCTCTGTAGTTCGAAACTAGTAGAGCTATTCTCAGTATATTCACGTAAGTAACCTGCGATTTATAGTTAATTTACAATATAAATTATTACGAGGATTAAATAAACAATCAATTCGTCAAATTTTCATTATACAATAAACACATAGTTGTCAGTTTATAACATTTTGTCAAGAAAGAAATCGTCAATGGTATTATTATACCATTCTTTAAAATGCTATTGCGTATTTCAATAAGACAATCATTGAGTTTAAATTGTGCCAAGTTCAGATTCTTGTATGTTTGTAAACGCACTCACGACACAGGAGAAAATCCAACGTGGGGCAACGTCTTAAAAAACAAAGTAAAGTAGCGGTATACTCTTACATATTTTACATTGGAGGTATTCCGAAGTGTACTTTAGGTACAGTTTGAGTTTTATGAGCGCCGGCCTGTTTGAGTAACTGTTTCAAATCAATTTGTGTTCATTGTATAATTAGTTTTGACTACAAATTCATACTCAATCTAGCAAATAAGTAAGAAACTCTCAATTATATACCTCCGTATATTTGTAATAGATAGTAATTGAGATTTGCCAGCCTCTGCTGACACTCTATGACTTAATTGGCAATATAAGTAAGTTCTACGTTGTATGTATTTCTACCTACCCTTTGGGAAATAAAACACATGACTCAATGTTATATCTAATAATGTCGCGGTGGCCCGAGATTGATGACACCCGCTTCTCATGCATGAGAGTGCGGGTCCGAAACCTAACAACAGCAAGTACCAATATGACTTTTTCCGAGTTATATGTACTTTCTAAAATTATCTAGGCACCACTTGCAAACGGTGAAGGAAAACATCGTGAGGAAACCTGGGCTTATAATTTCTAATTGTAAATTTTAAATCACTAACCCCCATTGAGCAATCGTGGTGGTTAATGCTTAAACCTTCTACGTGTGAGAAAAGGTCTTTGGTCAACAGTGACCACTTACTGGCTATTAATGATGAATGTTATATAGTAATAAGCGTTCAGGTGACATAATCAGCATCATAATCATCCTGTTTCCTTCTACCGTTGCATTTCATGACCAAATCAGTCACTCAATGACAAGGTTACCCCAGAATATGCACTAGCTACCCATTAATTAGCCTGTGTCTATTTTGAAAGCGATTAGCAATGAACAGCTAAGCACATTGTGTAATTGAATCGCAGTGGGCTAGCGATGAGACCCGGAATATCGACCAGTAGGTGTTAACTAACTAACATGCACCTGGGTCCTGTGTTATCCCCTACCAAGGAATCGAAGGATGAGGTTACGATTTTTAGTCCGGCACGACCGGACTGATATCACAGCGTGAAACCATGATTGATACTGCAGAACCAATTCAGCCTCAAAAGGCCGATAATGCACTGATCATTTCTCTGGTATTATTGGTGTCCATGGACATCGCTTATTACTTATCATCAGGTGATCAGTTGGTAGTTCGTTATGTTGTGTTAGTGGATTAATGATTTAGACTCGAATTAGTTTTACTTGACTTTATTTAAATTACATTATGTATAGAGAAGACGGTGTGTATGCACACCCAAGTATGACAGATAGACAGCGCGCTCCGTGACATCTGTTGGTTTTATATAGTACAATATAGTGAGGGGGGTATCTGACTTTCTAAAGTAGTGATGTTAATACATGTAACACATTATTAAAATATTACTGCAGACTTAAAAACTGAGCATACGGCGCGTCGCGTAAAGTGCCATCAGACCACCACGGATGGAGCCCAACAAGGCTGATGCCGATTCGGAGTTGCGGAGAACCTAACGGGTTACCGGGGCTCCGGCTTGACGTGCAGGAGAAGGAACGGGGTGGTTTTTAGTCAGTAAGAGTCTGACACTACCTCCCGCCTCACCTTGGCGGGAGCACTTAACGACTTGAAAACTGTAGGTAATTAAAAATATTATAGGAGACTAACTTCTTGCAACTCCATTCGGAACATTTTAAATACACCGATGTTCAAGCCAGTTCCCAGTAAGTGCATGACGCGCACTATAAAAGCAATGTATTTAGTACCTATTCATTTATTATAGCTAGTATTACTTAATTTTATTCAGAAATTATACATTTTCGTGCTAAATACTAGAACAATAGTAGTGTACTGAAACAGTTAGCTAGTTCTATTAGCAATGCGTTGTTCGCATACGAATAAACACCTGTGTCCACAGTTTCGAATAAACTTTTAGCATTACTGTCTATTTAACTGAGTTCCCGAAGTGATTGGGTAAACTACCTCTAGTAACATAGATGTCTTAATTTAAGTTCTGAGTTTATATACCTCTAAATAAAACATTCTTAGTTTTATTAAATGATGTTATTCTGTGACATTTTTTCTAAAAATACATAATTTTTTTACTGCTCTAATAGGTTTTTATTAGTTGAAGGGTTTTATGCCAAACTTTATTTATTTTGCTCCCAGAGAAGACAGAAAGGTAAGAAAATTAATGAAATTACAATTTTAAAGGTATAATCACAAACAATCATCTAATTCCTAATTCCTAAACGCCCGGTAACGCACTTCTAACGGTGTTTCAGGTGTCCATGGGCAGCGCCAATTACTTACCATCAGGTGATTCGTCTGCTCGTTTACCAGCTTAAACCATAAAAAGAAATCAGACACTGAAATTCGGAAATCTCTTTCCCACTCTTTTTCTACTGGGAATGACAATGTCACCAAAAACCTATAAATAAATATGATATATTTGTTTACATTACCGCTTTCTACCCTTCAAATGTCCTTAAGGGGGTGATTTCAAGGAAGTAATCTTTGACAGCAATGACAAAGGTCTCCCTTAGCGTCATGCGTCAAACATTCACAGTGAGCTGGAACTGTGGATCGCGTTAAATAACTGATTGCATCCCAAGCGACCGATTGGGCACAAAGTTGCTGCTACCGATATTACCCCGCGAGGGTAACCAGGATTTTATTTCGGAGATAAAATGTGTATTGTAAATCTTACAAAATATTATTTCGTTGTAATCTGGCTTATATTATTGTATATCCTGTGTCTTTATAACAATGTAGTGGTGGTAAATCATTAAATTAAATGACCTAATTGCGACTTATAATTTAGGGTAGCTATTTGATGCAAATGATGGGTTTAAGATCATTGTTTTTTTTATAATGTTATAAAAAAGACGATGATAATATTAATTCTCCACAGACTTTTGGTTCGTGCTCTTGTCATACAATAAAATACAATTTCTTACGATCATAGTAAGAAGCTTTTATTCAACTAGGACGCTGATGATGAAGTCATTTAACCATTTATAACAAGTTAGCAGATTTTTAGCAAATCGACAACTTCTCTGTAATGGCACAGGTTAGTTGACTAGTTAATTCTTTGCCTAAGAGTTGCACACGTATATAGAGGTACATACACTAGCTCTGCTCGACTCCTATTGGTCGTAGCGAGATTGTATATTCCTATAGCATTTCTAGACAATTGGACTATCCAACACAAAAAGAATTATTAAATTCGAATCAGTAGTTTCGGAGATTAGCATGTTCAAACAAACAAAAAAACAAACTCTTCAGCTTTATAATATTAGTATAGATTAATATTCACCTCAAAGAGCCACCAGACCATCTCAGAAGGAGCCCAGTAGGGCTGATGCCGATACGGAGCCGCAGAAGACCTAACGGATTGCCGGGGTCTTCTGCTCGTTGTTTTTTGTTCAGTAAGAGTCTGACACTCTCTCTTATCTCACCCAATGCGAGAGAAGTCATTTTATGCCCTCAAAAAAGTAATAACTATTCATCCTCAGTATAATAACTCATCAGTCCAATCTCCTTAATTACACGTGGCATGGGAACCCTACTATAATGTACTATTTATTTGTGGTTATAATGGATGACTCGCGCGCTGCAATTTATTATCAACTTCGTAATGTTAAAATTGAGATGAAATCATATTATTTACATGATATGGCTCATGGTATTATTTCTTTTATATATAAATGTGTATGATAATTCACTATGCGTCAATTTCTGAAAATAATTTCCGAGTATTTTCAGCAAAATTAATTCTAGTAACGAGAATACAATCCGAATTATGTGAAAACAATGTCATCCATAGTAGCAATAGGTCAAACCACAAAACTATATAATATTTGTTGGCCGAGTGATCGCAAGCTCGAGTGCCGCCGGGCAAGGGGTCTGGGGTTCGATTGCCAAGTCGGGCAAAGTACTACTGGGTTTTTTTACATTCTCAGTAGAAGCACGGATTCTGGAATTGTGCCCGGTATATGTCAATAAGCTCATCCCCTATTACATGGGACTCGTAATATTTCTAAATAGTGAAAAGTGGGTGCTACATTTTACAGTGCCATTAAGTGCCGTAATGTTGCACCTCTGCCTACCCCTTCGGGTATAAAAAGCGTGATATTTTGTTTTAAGTAATAATATTTCAAAAATAATTAAGTAAATTTTAAACTGAAAACACTTTATTTTAAACAAGGACTCCGAAGTCACTTTCAACTCAATCACACAAATAAACAAGAACCACAGCGAACTTAACTCGTCGAGTACCGGTTTTGTAGACACAATTATAGAACAATAGGTTGCGGTCACCGGTGACCGCTTGGTGTTTGACAGTTTAAACTAAAATCAATATTGACACTCAAAAGAAGAATCCAGCATTCTGCCGTTTACCATAACAATACAATCACAGGGAAATAAAACATACAAAACATTGAATTGTAAAGAAGATAGATGGCAGCCGTCTCATTGTATATTAGAGGCTAAAAAGTATTCAATAATAAATCTCAGTCAGAGGATGTCGATCACAGATGTGTCCCGAAGGAGTGATATCGGCACTTCTTTTAATGCAAAATTGAAAGGATTTCTGCAAAAAAAATCAGTCTTTGTTGGAGACTGAAATTGCTATGGTATTTTTTTGGTGATATTTAGATAGTTGTTTCTTCAGCTATTGGTTGACTTTTTTAAACATTTTGGTTGTGGTATTTTCTTAATTTTAACGGCAATATCATTGCATTGTCTGATGATTCCATTTTTGAGTTAGAGTAAAGATCAAGTCGCGGTTTGCTACCCAGAATAGTGAAACTGCAATTAAAAAGTATTTAGTAAGAATCATAATATTTTATTTATTGCTCTTATAACTAATTACATATACGTACACAGGTGACTTTCTTCTTTGCACATTAATCAAGCATTACTCCATTCAAGGTTGTTGAAAAAAAGGTCGACACAGTCTCTTGAAACAACGACTGTTGTACCTGGCTACTACACGCAGAACATACACATTGACACGAAGGACATCTATTATATTCTTAAGTCTGGTAACGTGGTGACCCATTATACACAAACACATAAATAACTCACTGAAATTTTGGTGCCTCAATCATTTCTAAGTTACATTATGACCGCCTATTTTATTTTTTTATACCTTCACTTTAATATCAACTTGAATACGAATGTTGTCAACCAGTGAAGTTGCTTACTTTTTCAAATTACAAAACCTAATGTTATCCAACTTCTCTTACATACAAACTTGAAATAAAGTCTCCTTTAGGTTGTACAAAATAACTTAATTTTCTATTCAACGTTAAGTTTCAGTATTGAACAATTTGAACAATCGCAATCTTTGGCATTCATCTTTATAGTCTGGGTCCCACCAGTGTCGGAAATGACGTCTGGTAACCGAAGTCCCATTAAACTCGTTTAGTTTCTGGCAAAGATCACATACATGTGACCTTGGACGAACTTTGTAATAGTAGTACTTTTTCCAATCAAAGAAATATTCATACATGTCCGGATTTCTTATTAGGTAGTCGACGAGAGCTCCAAGTTTTGGCATGCTAAACGATTGGGCATTTATGTAGGAGCCAGGAGGTAGGAAGCTGAAATAAAAATAATTTTATTACAACCAGATTGTTTTTGGCACTGTTGGAAATTGTTAGCATTTCTGTACTTCTCTAAGACCACAAAATTTTGCTTTATCTGCAATTTATTTAACAAACAGTAATGTAAGGGTTTTATGACAACTAACAGTTATAAAGTATAGTATAACAAATAGAACTCACTTCGAATAATCATTTGGTCCAAGAACAATAGGTATCGCCAGGTGTAACATCGCGCCAACCATCACCTCAGTTACATAGTCTTCTGTCAAATATTCTTCTATAACAATTTGAAAGAAGTATTCCTTCTCCACCATTTTGTAACATTTTAACGCACTACCCCCGGGACACTTCTTTGCACTACAGGGGCCGTAAATGTCCAACGTATAATTATATCCGGATAATTCATATCTAAACTCCCTTATAAAATCTTCATGTCTTGATTTTAGTTTACATTTAGTGAGAATCCATGCTACTGCTCTCTTCTTCTGTCTGATTTTATTTGCATATTTTCGTGTCTTTTTTACTGTAGTCGTCCATTGCATATTTATAGTCGGACCTATAATTGTACGATTCACAGAATTATAGATGGATAAAAATGGTTGCGGTATATCGGACGTCAACTTGTAAGTCCAGGTCCAGTTGAAGAAGTGTTCCAAATCATGCTCACACAGCGGATACTTATCTGATGTTTCTAATGACCTGAATATGTACAGCTGTTCTGGAGACCGAGTCAGGTTGAGGAAATTTACATCCATTTTAGCAACAGTGTTCAAATCAAAGACTACGGCATCAAAATCTTCATCATTCTTTAATATGTCTTTATTATAAGTAATATAGCAATTTATATATCGACATTTCTGGTCAATAAAGGTTCTCTGTCCAGACTGAAATTCTGTTAGTCTGCTGAGTGTTGGGATTGAACTTTTATGTTTTTTGTGACTCCAAAAGAGTATGTATTTTAAGTCTGTGGCGTACCTCGTGTGGCGTCGGTGGTGGACAACTTGACTGGACATTAGCACATGTGGAAGAATCATGACTATTAACCCCACTACTCCAAACACACAACATACTGTAATCTTCAGAAAATTCTTCTTACAATTGCTCACGAACATCATGTCTTTTATATGGTAGGTGTTGTACATGGCTTTATCCTTTTTGTCCCTCATTTGTGTTCAGGTCATCACTAGTCACTGTTTGCCCGTTAACTGACTAGCTGCAGTCCGATGTAATTGTATTTAGTCCTTGTTTATTTACTCTTCAATCGGCAAATCTTGAATATTTCTTCGAAAGAATGTTTTGTTTGATTTCTGTTTGCAATGCGTTTACGTAAATGGTGGACTTGTAAACCATTTGTGACGGTTTATAAGAAGTTTTTAGGAAGGGGATTGCGATTTGACGAATCACAAATAGAATGTCGTTGTGGATACGATTTGTAAATTAGTTTGGTAATGTTTAAAAAGTGTTTATTAAACAAAGTTATGAATGTACCACGTTTTTATAAACCACTAGCTTCTACCCACGATTTCGTACGCGCACTCCCGTTTTCTCCCATTCCCGTAGGATTTTCAGGATTTTTCTGTCTTAAGAACCTTCTAATAACAACAAATACAACAAAAAAGTATTAGTGAAATCGGTCCAGCCATTCACGCGTGATGCTGTGACAAAGGGAAAAAGGGATTCATTTTTATATATACAGATAATATTACTACCTAATATAACCTGCTAATCAAGTAATCGGAAGCGCAACCATCAACTCAAATTGGATAAAGGTATTTTTGATATTCAAAAATATGCTCGGTTCTGATATTATACTTTTAAAAAGGTCGTATGTCTAACTAATACCTATATATCCTTTTCAGGGAATAAAAAGTGTGTCAGTACGATATTTAATTAAACAAAAGGCAACCATGATATGAATCACTCAATGTGAACTCCGCTGATTAAGGCAAAGCACACCAAATTGGATATAAGCACACATGTACCTCAAGTTGTACCATTTCGTAATTTATGTCTTTAATTTCGCGATCTACTAGCGAAACTGGTATATGAAAAACTCGGTTAATTTATGGGTAAAAAATATTTTTCGTGTAGCTTAATATTGTCGCTTACCACACTGGGTTCGGCAGTGCTTTAGTCCCGGGAATGATTTATTTGCTTCCCGAGTTTATATTTATTTCGCATTAGGGAATGGTAGGACTTTTTTGTATTCATATCTTTTTCTGATAATTATGGATGCATGTAGTTGTGTTTTGTTTGTGTGTGTTTGTTTCGAAGTTTGTGTTTTTGTTTTTTGTTTGAATATGTTCGTTATTTTACCTTTTGCGCTTATGTTGTGCCATTCAATTATTATTGTTACTAATGCATTACTTTGGTGATCAGGTGTAAACTTATAAATAAATTATTTTAGAACGATCGGATTGACGATTGTGCGATGATGTGATTTACAACAAGACTTTTAAAATTGTTTATACGTAATACTAATAAGATGTGAAAGTGTTGGTTATAAAACATCTAAAATCAACCGTTATTCATTAAATTTTATATATGTAGCCTTTCTAATAAAAGTAATCGAATCATTTCGACATTGTAACCACGACCTCATTAAACAAATGACAAAAATAACAAACAGAGACGACAATTAAGAACAGAAACAACAAAACCGTTTCAGATTTCAGCTTGAAACAGTTTATAATCATTAGGAAAATGTTGAATTTATTTGAAATACTTAAATTAAAAGGGTATTGTGTATAATGACTCGATAAACAGAGTTCATTATATAGAATCTGTGGGTAAACCGCGGATTAAGTTGAACATGGCTCAAGTCTTGCTTATTTTCTGTTGTTACGCCTCAAATTGTCGACACTTGAGTACAGATTAGCTTCGTTACCCCGCGGCAGAGCGTACCTGCTGTAGGGATTGGAACTGTCGATGAAATAGAGTCGATATTTTTTTGTTTTTGGATAATATGCTTAGATTGTTTTGTCATGGGATATTTGTTAGAATACACGTAATTTACGGCTAGTTGCGCTATACAATGTGTTTGTGTCTTAGGTATTATTCCTAGGTTTTGTTTTTATAGGTTTGATCTCCATTAGTGGTCGATTACGTATCCATCAATTTTATTCGATTTTATTGCAACTTGTTGAACTTTAAATTTTAGTGACTGCCTTATATGACGAGAAAGATTTATTTCGACGTTTTGACACTTCTGACTTTAAAGTGTAAAACAACGTATAATTTCTCTTTGATTATCATTACAGAACGAAACAATAATAAATAAATAATAAATTTTATTTATTTTTCATCATATTACAAACAAACAAGCAAGCAAGACGTAGATGTTTTAATCCTTTGATAATTTCTGTATTAATATCTTCATCAAAGTTATTCCTAAATAAAATATAGGTCATTGGAAAATAATGAAATTGCTCATAATTTATCGACACTCCCCCATCCCTAAGTTTCCGAGTGGTCGCGTAGGAAGCGCGCGGAATAATGATTTCTTTGAGTTCCCAGTGTTTGAAGTGCACGCCATTACTGGCTCTGATACGTTTGTGTTCTGCACTTAATAGCGGATCCCAATGTCGGCTATAATTGTTTTCCTTACCTTTGTACGGTAAAAATCATGTTTACGACAATTTTTTTGTGTTCT
Source organism: Spodoptera picta (assembly GCA_038387885.1). Classification (NCBI taxonomy): domain Eukaryota; kingdom Metazoa; phylum Arthropoda; class Insecta; order Lepidoptera; family Noctuidae; genus Spodoptera; species Spodoptera picta. The sequence continues at coordinate 1,392,494 of JAZHFQ010000308.1, forward strand.
CTCGAAGATTTTATCTAAAATTATTATTCGAGATGCTGATAAAATGTGAATGAGGAATAATGAATGCTTTTGAAATAATTTTTGGCTGTTTGTTCGTTGAAATGTGGGTGGAATTTTGTGATGAAAGCACTGTCAAAGTTATAATATAGTTTTTTTACTATGTACTGCTTCGTTGACTCAATAGTGTGGGAGAGCCATGCTGCGGCACGAATGGGCTGCCTCGACCGGAGTTATTCCACGGCCTCACAGAAAACCGACGTGAAACAACGCGTTGTGTTTCGTCGTTTTACCAATTTACAATTACCCTCCCCTTCCCCAATCTCCCCAATTCCTGAATCCCCAACGATCCTCAAACTCCTAATTCCCTAAAAGGCCGGTAACGCACTTGTAACGCCTCTGGTGTTCCAGGTGCCCATGGGCGACGCCGATTGCTTACCATCAGGTGATCCGTCCGACCGTTTACCGGCTTATGCCTTAGCTTATGATAAAAAAAAATAATTTGCCATTACGACTGTCAACCTGACTGATTTTCGATTGTTTTAGTATTAGACAAAAGAAAATACAGCATGCATGCATACAACATCGAACCAGATATCGCAATTGAAATCTAATCGAATTACATATATTTATGTAGAAACTTAAGCTATTAAGTTCACCACATATACTATACCACTTCGAACACAAACTTGGATAAGCTAAATATAGTTTGTCACTTGTCAATAAGTCTAGATTCAACAAAGTTAACTAATCTTTACTATACAGTAGTTTGATGTCCTAAAGACAATGTAAGTAGAAAGTTGTATGGAACTGACTTATAGGTCGACTGCGTAAACACTATTATCGGTGACAGTAGTATAAATAAGAGAGATTTTTGAAAAAATAATTCGTTTATTTCGTGTTTATTAAAACTTTTGTACGAAGAGTTTACAAAAACGTCACAATTAATAATTCGTTTGTTTAAGGGTCAAAAGTAAATAAAATGGCTTCAAATTACACCACTGGCGTATCAGACCTCATGCTAATTTCAAATACCTTGTTCCCGAGTTGATCAATATATTGAGTAATTACTGACCACTCTCAGACTTCGCACATTACACTTCTAATAGTTCGATAAATAATAAAGAAACAAAATGATCTCCGAAACAGTACAATAGTAATATACATTACACATATCAAACCCAAAACCGCATGTGTCGCTATCTGCGCTATCGATTTTCAACGCGAACCAAGCTGGATCCGCTAGATTCGCTGCGAATGTCAGCACAAAGTGAGACGAACTCAATCAAATCGTAGATGGTGTAAAGAAAAAGTAGGGAGTGCAAACTGGATTGTCACAGTTTCAATTCCATTTGGGCGAGTCGACCGCGACCGCTGGGAGATGGGACGGTGTTGTTAAGGGTTAGGTGTTTGTGAGAGGTGACAGCGATTTTTAGTGATGTTGATATGAGAATTTATTTTAAGATTTTGACTGCCAATACAAAACTGTTGAAGACAAGTCCTCTACTAACGTAGATCACCGGTGACCGCCATGGCGTTTAATGTAATAAGATTTAATTTATGGTATTGATTGTTGATTGTCAAAAGAATTAGAAATTTGGGTATGTACATTTTTTATTATTTTAATTTTAAGTTATGTAATTATTTTTGAGACGGTTATTATGGCATTGATTTCAGGGACTCATTTCAATTTAGACGTGCTGCGAAACTGTAATATGTAAACGCGTAAAAATTCTTTGCATTATAAGTTTAAAATGACTCTATTGTTAAGTATCTACGTAATTTTTCCAGTTGTAACTATTTATAATTGTCCAACAAAAAATATGGAAAATAATATAATTGATTTAAATCAATATCGCTAAACAAAAATGTAAATTTTATTCTAACTAACATTTAAAATCGCTAATCATCATCGTTATATCACGCCTTTTATCCCCGAAGGGATAGGCAGAGGTGTACATTACGGCACTTAATGGCACTGTAAGTCCCACTTTTCACTATTTTATATTATGAGTCCAATGTAATAGGGGGTGAGCATATTGTCATATGCCAGGCATAATTCCAGACTCCGTGCTACCACTGAGAATTTTTTAAAAACCCAATAATACTTTGCCCGACCCGGTAATCGAACCCGTGACCTCTTGCTCGGCAGTTGCACATGCGCTAATCTAAAATCGCTAATCTATCAACAACGTAACCTCACCGCGACCAGCGTCTATTCACAAGTGTAAATCACAGTAAACAGTAAGGTCCACACATTTCAGTCGTTTTCAGTGATTTAACACCTAATTAGCGGTTTCAGGGTAGATGAGTGTGTTTATTTATGTACAAATGTAGTTAGAAGATAGCTTAGTGGTTACCCGTTAAATGGTGTTCTAAGACTTATGCGTGGGAAGTTATTTTATGTGATTCTGTGGTTGCTCGTCATCTTGAAACTATTAGTAGTAGAGTGATGGTTTTCAAGATGTCTCAGTTTGGATTTCTGGGTCCGAAAAAGTACTATGGAGATTTTTTGTAGTAGCATGGAGTTTGTATTAGTGCTCGATGTATGGTAATTGGTTCGGACTTCATTATATGGGACTCATAACACAATTAGTGAAAAGTGGGTGCTGTAATTGATATGCACACATATATGCATGTCGCTCAAGTCCTGGAGAATTTTTTTCCACTTTTGATCTGAAAGTCATTGGAGGGCCTAAGACAAGAAGTGGATGGTTTGTGGATGTATATCGACAGTGATGATGATGATAAGTCTACAATCAAGAAATCTAATAGACAAGTCAACTTTGCGGTTTTGTCTAAACAATACTCAATCGATTTTTGCCATTATAATTTAATATCAAGTCCTTTATTGAAAGCTGCAGCAGGAAGAACAACAACAGGCTCCTCTAGAAGCCAGCTAAGTGAGTTGTTTGAGCAATAAACGTTGTACGCAGTGCATTACGTCGTCAATGAACAGTAACTTAGTTGTGACGCGATGGGAAACCGCCATGTAGCGTTAACGGAAAAATCATAAAGTTTGTCGTCAAGAATTGAATAATGGTCATTGATAATTTTTAGTTTAGTAAACTGTTGTATTTTTTGATAAATTGAGTAAATGTCCTCAGATATGTGGATTTTTTATTATTCTCCTTTATTGCTTTAGGGGGTTATTGTCTATGGGATACGTCAACCACATCGTACCTTATCTAATTAAATATACTCTATGTAAATAAAATAAAATTATCAACAAGGTCTAGATATCAGAAAAGTTTTGTCACCCTCACCAGTTCACACAACCCTTTTGCAATCTTCGTTTTCAGATATGTAGATATTACAATTAATTTCTTAACTGGCTTAGCTCCGAAAATATTGTAAAGATTTATTGTGTTCGTAAACAAAAACATAAAATTAATCGGGTTTGGAGCAAAAAGATTTATTCATAATTATTAGTTCTAATACTGGCTGACGGCTGTATTTGTTGAAAACATTGAAAACAAAACACATGTAGAGTCCATTTCACGAAAGAAGTCCCGCAGACGCAGCGCTGTATTCGCGCGACATAATGTTGCCACAGTTAAATTTATATAGTATGGGGAAATTAGGAGAAATTGTTTATAGTTCATTAGTTTAATTTGATTAACTACGTACTCGAACAGTTCGAGGAATATTTTAAAAGTAATGTCTTTTTTAAATAGGTATTTATGTTTATACTGCTAAGGTCAGATTAGTGAAAAATTAATCTTCCTGTAATTTCTAAAATATAAAATGGAAATAAAGATGTTCAACCAACATATAATTAGAAACATAAAATAACATTTTAAAAGTTTTATTATAATTTTATTGAATAATTATGATCGGTTATACTATGATCACTGTCAGAAGAGTGAATAGAAACAGAATCAGGTTCTGTTTCACTATCACTAGCCGTAGATATAATGAATCGATCCATTTCTTCATCCATAAGACCATCATTTTTTAAATATTCTTCCTCCAAATGCTGTACATGTTTGCATTGAACTGCCCAATCTTCCGCTGTAACAGTCTCGAAAGTCTCTTCTGTTAGGCGTACAATTTCTTTTGGATCTTGGCCCACGTCTGTTTATAACACACAACTCTCCGACACACCTGCAATAAAATGAACAATTAAAAAAAATGTAACAGTGACTATTTCCGCATTTAATTACATTATTGTTGAATATAACTTTACAATTGTTTGTTGTGTTATGTTAATTCCTCATTAAAAAAACTTAAGTCTAATTGGTAAAAAATATGTTTAATATGGCAGCCCCAAAATTTACCTGTTTTGGCGGCGATTCTTTTGCGAACATTGTCTAATGGTATTATAACGCCGCGATTCTTCTGTTCCGCTTCATAGAACTCTTTCACTTTTAATATCATTTCTCGACCTGCACTTTTTACAACTTTTGCCATCGTAAATAAACCTTATAACGCACTAATTTAATAATAAACTCACAAAATATCTTCCACAACAAACGCACCTTGACAACATTGACAAACGACAACATGGCCGAACTCCCCATTTGTCAAATTTAGTTCCACAATTGTCCGCGGGACTTCTTTCGTGAAATGGACTTTATGTATCTTAAACAAAGATGCCATTTACTTCGTTGAAAAAAAAAACAAAACACGGAAAACTTAATGGCGTCTTACGAATTTTTGACATTAGAAAACAGTAACTTCTAGATGAAAGCCAAGAGTCCGGATATAAACTTTTTAATACATTTAAAGAACATAACTGATAAATGGAATTTATACATAGAACTGAACAGTAATTTACATAAACTTCTAAATATTTTTTTATAATTATTCAAACCAAATTATTCAAATTTTCTAATCAATTCACTTTTTTGCTAACCATACCACTCGCGGGCCACTCTAGCCCTTGTCGCCAAGATACAATGAAATTACGGAGACGGCTTTTTAGCGGGCCACGAGCCATAATTTATAAATGACCGCTTGTTTTGCTGACGGTACCAGTACATTGGGTTTCGAAGTCCACTATGCTTTTAACTTCATCCCTGTTGTTTTAAGGCCTTTTAATATAGTTTTAACGTCATAGTTCAAAAGTGAAGGCTTTTAGGTCCATTTTGAAATATGAAAGGAATTAGGTAGTGTTTGATTTTGGGGATATTTGGATTACCTTTATTATTTAAAAAAAAAGATAACAGTTTAAGATATTCGACATTCGTACTACTTTATTTTATTTTTTTATTATGAGTAAAGATTTATTATTATTATATTTATTGAAAGTTGACTCACTATTTTCGAGATTCGGGTTTTGTGACAAAGATAATTTTTTTTTTGTCCTGCATTAGGGATCAAACCCAAAACTGTGCACGGTAGTTATTAATAATAATTTTTAAGCCTTTGCTGCTTGAAGAGTAAGTATGTTCAACAATAAAGGTAATACAGAAATTTTCTACATTTTCATACACGTTTTCATAACCATAACATAACTGAATTTCATAAAAAGCCGTTAGTGCACTTCCGTTCTAGCAGGCTGACATCACACATTCGCGCACTGAACATCAAAGAACTTTAAAAACATGTTAAAGTGCTGTAATGCAACCAACTTACTGAAGACAAGTGGCGACGGTTCGCCGGAAGTTCACCCGCAAACAATATGGCTGCCGGCCACTTCCGCCCGCCGAGTTTCCGCCTTCAGGCCACAAGCGACATTAATAACTTTTCAAACTATGACAGTTCAAAAGTGAAGGCTTTTAGGTCCATTTTGAAATATGAAAGGAATTAGGTAGTGTTTGATTTTGGGGATATTTGGATTACCTTTATTATTTAAAAAAAAAGATAACAGTTTAAGATATTCGACATTCGTACTACTTTATTTTATTTTTTTATTATGAGTAAAGATTTATTATTATTATATTTATTGAAAGTTGACTCACTATTTTCGAGATTCGGGTTTTGTGACAAAGATAATTTTTTTTTTGTCCTGCATTAGGGATCAAACCCAAAACTGTGCACGGTAGTTATTAATAATAATTTTTAAGCCTTTGCTGCTTGAAGAGTAAGTATGTTCAACAATAAAGGTAATACAGAAATTTTCTACATTTTCATACACGTTTTCATAACCATAACATAACTGAATTTCATAAAAAGCCGTTAGTGCACTTCCGTTCTAGCAGGCTGACATCACACATTCGCGCACTGAACATCAAAGAACTTTAAAAACATGTTAAAGTGCTGTAATGCAACCAACTTACTGAAGACAAGTGGCGACGGTTCGCCGGAAGTTCACCCGCAAACAATATGGCTGCCGGCCACTTCCGCCCGCCGAGTTTCCGCCTTCAGGCCACAAGCGACATTAATAACTTTTCAAAATGCGTAACGTTGTTTAAAAATAGAAATCTGTTCGCATTGGCTTTGTTAACTTTTAACCGGCGGCTTATTGTTGACTGAAGTTAACGCTAAGTTAGTTAAGGTTAACGTGGTTATCTGGAGGGTGGATACAGTTTATTTATTTGGAAATAAATCTATTAGGAAATAATTTTAAGTGGAAGATTTGAATTAGAGAAACACTTGTTTCGCTAATTCAAATCTTATGAGGCTTATAGTTTTTCAATTGCGAATTTCAGGGTCAACCTTTTTCTGCGTGTGGCAACACTTACATTTACCTACCTTCTCCTGCATAGAATGTAAGACATGTTCTTTTTCTATCTATGAGTTTATGAATCTTACTAAAAATAAAAATATATAACCAATAAGCATTAGCACCACCCATAACTTATAATGCACTGCCATTAACAGAATATATTATAGAGGTACAATACACAGGCTACGCCGTAGCGCTACTGCTACGACGTAGCAGCGTAGCGGCGTAGCAGGGGCCCTTTCCGGAAGACACGGGGGGCTGGGAGGTCTGGGGGGTTGCAGACAGCGGACACATCCGTGGCAGGGACATATGTATCGCTGGTGCTTCCTCTCTGAATGTTTCATGGGTAATCTACCGCCAGATACGGGCGAAGACGTGTGTTTTGTGTATGGTATACGACTTCATAAATTGTTATGTGGTTTCGTTGTGGAGTTGCGTGTTTGTTGTAGGTTGATGGGAGACCTGTCTTTTGGACTGGAGGATTACATGATCTATTTATTACAAAATCATATAAAACGGGGACCTGACAGTTTATAAGTAGTTTATGATTGCCCATTTCTCTAATTACACTTACCTCAGTTTAAAATTATGTTATAAGCAACTAACTAAATACATTGTCTTTAACACTGTCTTTTTCTAGTACATAACCCCAGTTTATCTAATGATATTATTTACCGTAGTCGTCAGTGTTTTCACATATTAACAAAATCACTTCTTCAACTTCAATGTCTGATTAACTCCATTCATCCATATTATAATATTGGTAATGTGCAGTAAACTAACCTGCTACAGTCAATCACTATTTTAACGGAGTCATTTTTGTGAGAAAATTAAAAAAAAAATACAGAAGTTTTTTTATATGTCGAAGCATGCGCTCTATAGACCAACTTATATGTATGATGCAGATCTATTCAGTTTTGTTATTGGTGCAAAAATAAAACAAATCACTTATGTTAAACATTTTATTATTGAACTCATAAAGACAACAGAGGCATCTAACTACTACATTTAATTCCATAGGTACATTACAGTTACTTACAATAATCGTATAGCTATTTATATATTTTTTTACCAAAATTTAACAAAAGCACTTTTACTTTTTACCTATTTTTAGCTTCACATTTACCGGAGTTTTGATATAGACATCATTTTTAATTACGATTACATATTTTCCAATTTCTATATCTACCTTTTTTATTTATATACCAATCTAGTCATAAGCCCTTTTTAAATATAAAATGTTACATGTAAAGCAAACCAAAGTCATTTATATATTGTATTAATAAAAATTATACAAGCTATTACAGGTTTGTAATTTTATATTAACCCGCACTATTCCAAACATGTTTCTACTGTTATATATTATATAATATGATATTGTGATATATATTTTCATATATTAATATCGCATATACCTACCTTTTACCTTTTTTATTTAAGCCTTACAGTCGTATAATTGCGATAAATACACTTAAAAGTGTGGACGAATTTATGATACTTCTTTTTAATTATAAATTGGAAATAATGTCGTATATACAATATTCCTATATACAATAATAAGTTTTACGTATAATTTCTATATATTTATAGTACAAGATTTAGTAGTACGAAGCGTTTGTTAAATTTTGTATATTGCTTAATTTTAACAGTTAGTATCGCGGAAATATTGTCTACACAATTGACGGTTCATAATTATTATTTTTAGGTCTAATTACATCTTTCTTGCTTTTTATTTTTCTTTAACCATGTCTATTATAGGTATTTCTCTCTACGTTTTGAGACAAATTGAAACTATACAAACTTGAGATCTTTTTGGTTATTTTAAAAGTCCCTACTTTTTAGTTACAACAGACACAAGGCTACTTCATACATTTCTAAGTAGCAATGATACAGTTTCGCTAGGAATAGGGATACTTAATTTACTTAATCTAACATTTAAGCAACCGAGGTGCCTTGGTCGCCTTGTTACAAGTTTGCCTCATCAAGAGTAATAATTGCACAGAATTTTATATGAGCCATAAGTTTAAAATACATTTTTGAACGAACCAATTGTGCGTCCTATTTGCAGTGCATTTTTTATTTACATGAGCAAATTTAGCATCAAGAGCTTTGTGATATATTATATTATATAAAAGCAATAGTATATTTTTTGTTTGTATTTAGTGTTATATACAAACGAATATGAATTCACTAATCAATATTAACAGTACTCTGATGAAAGTAGATCAAAAATAGTGTTGAAATTAAATGCAGTATATTACTATTCAATAATTCAACTTCGTTTAAAATAAAATATTTATCTAAGTAATATATTTTTTAGTGTGATTATTTATTTATTTATTCCTCATCTAGGTAGCTACATATTATTATATGTTTTTTGAAAAATATTTAATTGTGTGCTAAAGATAAGTCGTCAACGCTTCGGTACCGCAAGCTGTGCTCCTTCGGCCATTGGGTTGCTGTGGGGAAAATAGAATTCATGTACTAATTTTTCTTATGATACTGGATACTATTGGAATAAAAGTCCATTTGAACTCATTGTGTTTCCAATTTATTTATTTAATAATTTATGTACACACAAACAGCACAGAGGATACAACATATTTATAAAATAAGAGTACAAAGGTGTTACTTATTCCTGTTGGAATTTCTTCCAGTAGACCTGGGATAGGAAATGTAATCAGAACATAATACACAGTATAATTTGTATACATCTCTAATTAAAATAAGTTAATATACATACTGTCATACATAATATTGGAATTTGTTTCTTTATTATGATGATTTTTTCAAAGTTCTGTATCTGTATTACATTGTTAAAATAATGTGATTGGCAGCATCAAATGATTGAGTTTTAAAATAAAATTTTGGGTTTGTGTAACTTGTTGAGCTTACAAGAAAATAAAACTGTAAGAGACAGTATAAAATGTATTCATACATTACCTGAGGTCGTTGCTCTTTCTAGTAACGTTAGCTACACTTGCAGATGTCATTGTACTAGTCAATGTCGTACCGCTTCCTATTGTTTCACTAGGAACAGATAATAGGGTCTCTGATCCTTCTAAGATTAAATAAAAACATAAAATAAAATAAGAATATAGCAACAAAAATAATTGCAAAATGCATGCAAAGGATTACATGTTAAAAAATATAAAACAAATCAATGTAGCACATACAATCAAAGTACGCAAACTATGTATAGAACTAATATATGTACAAGACATGACAAGGTAGAAACAGGATGTTGACTGCAGTCTATATTTACCAAAAAAACTTTTAACATAACTGGTATAATAGGGATGATGACAGGGTAAGAAAATTAAAAATGTAATTAGTCCGTCAGTTAGATAATGAAAAAATATTAGACACGTATTTTTTATTTTGTCATATCGGAAAACGGTACTAAGATAAAACGAATCATAGTTTAGGAATGAGAGGTAGCTACGTCATTTTAGAGTATAAATCGTAGGTACTCAAAAGTGACGTCATGCGATATCTTCGAAACTATTCGTTTCCGTAAGAAAGTAAAAAATACGTGTCTAATGTTTAATAATATAATAATATATCAGATAGATATTACATTAAAAATTAGCCATCTCATCATATTGTATGGCCTACTATAACCAAACCTCTTTGGAAAATTACAATGCGTCATCTTAAAGCTGTACAATAAATATTTAGCTACTACAATAAAAATATAATTTTGTAAAAAAACAATTAACAAAAGCATTACTATCTACATTACTCACACATACAAATTAAACTATACCTATTTCTGTGACATTTCTTTGGTCTATCGACTCTATCGTGCCTTTTGCATGCAACACTTTTTTTGGAACGACGTTTGTGGCGGTACCGTGCTGAAAGTTCAGTAAAATTGTGGTAGAAGTGGAGATAGAAGTGTTTGAAGCGTTAGTTGCATTCAGTGTATTGTTGTTTCGTATTAACTTGGTATGATAAATATTGTTAGAAAGTTGATAGTGAATAATATGTATGATAAACGAATTAACAATTAGTTATTTTTTAGGTTTTTTTTGTTATAATATTATTGAAGGTGTCTAAAAGAAAGTGAATATTATTATTGCAATATCATTTTTACAATTAGACGATCAATATTGTTTTTTTTAGAAAAATGTAGAAATTAGTAGGTAGTATAGTCGAATCAAATAAGTTTTGCTACTGAAATGGTTTGTAACATTATATTTATTAAATTTATAACAATTATATTTAAAGTTAAACACATATTTTTAACGCCTGAAAATCTATACTAATATTATAAAGCTGAAGAGTTTGTTTTTTTTGTTTGAACTCGCTAATCTCCGAAACTATTGGTCCGATTTGAAAAATCCTTTCTGTCGGCGCATTAGTATGGCCATCGACCATAGAGGCGGCGACGCGCGGGACGGGGTATAAAAACCCACGGCCGCGCGAGCGCCGCGCTTCTTCTTCATCGACACACGCCAGCCATAGCATTCGGGCATTTCTTTGTATCGGTGTGAGCCGGTCTTGATTCTGATATGTAGAAATTAAACCTATTAATTGTGCAGTCTTCTGTTTTAATTTGAAATAACCCGACAGAGCCACGACACTTTCTGTTTTGAATAGCCCATTTATCGAGGAAGGCCCATTTATCGAGGAATAGGTGCCGAGCATAGCGAGTGAAACCGCGCGGAAGTAGCTAGTACTTAATATGCCTAAAAGTCAATACGAAACAATAAATGTTACATAGAAACTTCGTGCTGTAAAACCTGTTTTTATTATTATTTGTACATGCTTCATTCTAGAGAACCAAGATGCTTTATTAAAAAGGAGTGCAATTAATTGTTATTAACGAAATAATATTTGTATTTACCTGTATAATGCATATTTCGGTACATATCTGGACAATTGCTCGAACCCTGTAACAAAACAAAATAAATAAATAAGTAATTAAAACACTTTTAAATATACTGTCAAACACCAAGCGGTCACCGGTGACCGAAACCTATTGTTCTATAATTGTGTCTATAATGACGGTACTCAACGAGTAAATTCCGTAGGTGTACAGTGTACACATAAAATGATACACGCACTTCTACTATTAATGTTATGAAGCCTATTGCCACATCGGCCACATCATCGCTTACCATCAGGCGAGATGGTGGTCAAACGTCGACCTACAAAGTATAAAAAATCCTTTATAAACTAGACACAGCTTCACACTCCATGATGCTGAGACATAACACCACGCCTCTTATCGCCAAAGGGGTAGGCAGAGGTGCAATTACGACACTTAATACCACTGTACAATGTAACACCCTCTTTTCACTATTTGTTTTATGAGTCCTATGTAATAGCGTAAGCCTATTGCTATATACCGGGCTCAATTCTAGACTCCGTACTACTACTGAGATTTTTTTTTAAAAACCTAGTCGTACGTTGACGGACCCCTTGTCAGTCGCCCTTGCGACCACTCGGCCAACGATGCTGAGCATATTTCAAAAAAAATCAAGAATACTTCTCCTGACCTGCTAAGGCCTGAGACCTGCTCAGTTTTCACACTAACAACTATTTTAACACAAATAAACTATAATTTTTATAGCAACGACAAAAATAAGTTAATTCATATATTTTACAACAATCGGTTCTGAAACTGCTAGTTGATTAAACGCGTCGTGTCCAAACGTAAATTGTTTTACTCCGTGCAGTAGGACAACTACTCTTAGACCGGGATTTGTTTAAGATTTATTACGGGCCATGCAATTTGGTACTGTTTTAGTCTGCATGTAGCTACTCGAAATATAAGATAAATCGTATTTTCCTCTGTAAATGTATTATGTTATTATTGCAGTCTGAATTTCAAGAGGAGTCTTGAATTCCGTCCAATGAGCACCTTAGAACTAGTTTTCATGTTGCCTGATACGAGGATTTTCTCTTGTGTCATGTGTACATTTTCAAATATACGACTTCACACATCTCACTCAGAACTTGTTGAACAGAAAAAGGTAGGTCATATTTTGGTGGTGGATTGACTTAAACGACTTCTTGTATTCTTTATATTACTATAATTGAATTGATGCAATTTGGATAGAGCACACGTCGACTCCACACACCAAAGTATGACAGTCACGCAGAATTGTTCTGTGCAGGAATTTAACCAGCGATACGTTGCATGACAGCCGGTTACCCAGAACCCAGACACAGCGACCACCATGCAACATTTCCATTCCACAAGTTGATACATATTCATAGCCAATACTATTACACCAAAATGCTACCCAACCAAAGCTAAACTGTACCAAAAATAATCACAGGCATCCAACTACGGATCCCGGTATTCGCATCACTAAACACTGGGACATAACTCACTGAGCCACGAAGTCTTATCTACCAACTACACTACCTTTGAGTAGAAATAATATCATCATAGGTTTTAAAAGACATGAGTATCTAGTTGAGTGGATATAATTGCGATTACTGAGCAAAGTAAAAAGCAGCTGTAGCCAAATGCCATTTAGCGCTTGTCTACATGTAGAACAGAAAACCAAATTATATGGAATTGACGTAAATTTTGACACTTGTCAGTGTCATCCCCATACATTTTGATTTCTACTCTCTCTGTAGACAAGCGCTAAAGTGGCATTTGGCTAAAGGCCCAGTAGCTGTAGCCAAATGCCATGCTAGAGTGGTTTTTGGCTAGAGGCACTTTTTTTTGAGGGGGGAAAATCATCCAATGTCTTCTCCCGCCCGGGTGAGGCGGGAGGGAGTGTCAGACTCTTACTGACTAAAAACCACCCCGATCCTACTCCTGCGCTTCGAGCCGGAGCCCCGGCAACCCGTTAAGTCTTCCGCGGCTCCGTATCGGCATCAGCCCTATTAGGCCCCATCTGTGGTGGTCTGATGTGGCTAGAGGCCCTGGCTACACATTTGACAGAGACCGGGCAAGAGTGTTCTCTGATAAACCTAAACAATCAAACTGCAAGGAGGCGAATAAGGCAAACGGCCTTATGTAGTCGAGTTATTATTGCCTTGTTGTGCAGTATTGGGTGAGGAAGAGATTTCTTTGTCCATTTCTATATAGTGGGTTATAAATACGATTTTTCCCAATTCTCATTACAACTTATGCAAGGTCAGAAAGAGTAATCAGTTTTAACCATTATTATATCATAATTGGCGTACAGTGTGCGTTACATTTGATGTTAGTTTATGAATTTAGAATATGTACCCACTAGGTTATATTACAAAACTACTATTACGAAATATAATACTATTACGAAAAATGAAAAATTTTGGCAACAATTTACCACATAAGGCTTTGGCTGCCAACAAATAATTGTTGAAGGCAAATCCTCCGCTAATGTCGGTCACCGGTGACTGCCATGGCGTTTAACGTGATAAGCAAAGCCCTGACCTTTGTCTCATTTATACTCCTTGGTTCAGTAATACAAATGCACAAGTTCAAACTCTGTGTATATAGATATTTGTTCACTTTGTGATAACCTGCTTTTTATTGTATAAATGTATTATACTAGCTCTAGTATTCAGTTTACAGCTTATTCTCGCACTGCATTGTAACGTATTGTTGTATTCAGAATTCCCAATTCTATTATATCAACAGAGGTACATACATACATAACTTCACGCCTGTCTCCCATGGGGGTAGGCAGAGACTAAGGAACGCCAATTACTATGATTCTTACATACCTCTTTTGCTTCATTAACAGTCATCAATCTTTTCATGCATGCTCGTCGGTTAAGGGTACTTTTCATTTGGCCCTTCTTTAATATAACGCCAATCTGGTCACTATATGTCCATCTAGGGCGCCCTCTACAGACGGCCCCATTCATAGCCGCTCTGTATACTTCTTTCGTTACTCTACTTTCATCCATCCTTTCTACATGTCCAACAACAGAGGTACCTCCTGATATAAAGGATTATATTAGATGTTCACTTTAAAAATTGTATTACCTATGTGTAGGAAAGTAAGAAACTTTTTAGAAATAAAAAAAAAACAAATCATAGTGTCAGCCACCGATGCATTCATGGAGAAATATTAATGTTGGTTATTTTTGTTTACATGACCAATGTCGATAAAATAGGATTATAAAGACGAGTTTCAATTGTTTCTGACTGGCACACGAAAGGTCATATCATTTAGTTAGATAATATTATCTCTTAATTATTATATTTGGCTTACTCCCGAGGAACTAGACTAGTTTCAAGACATGCTAGAGGCTCATAGTCATGAGCAGCAGTCCTCGACAATCGCCACATCGCGAATCGCGGAATGCTGCTCATGAATATGAGCCTCACAATAATAAATTTAGTATGTTTTTTTTAAATAACATTGCTCCACACTAGTATTTTCTCCTGTCTCGTGGGTGCGTTTACAAATATACAAGTTCATATACGCATGACCCCCAGACTCGAAACAACAATTTGTGGATCAAACAAAGTGTTGTTTTGTACGGGAATTGAATTCGCGGCATGATGCACGATAGCCGGTTGCCCAGCCACCGCATCAATCGTGCAATCGAATCGATGTCTCACGAAAGTTATTATATAAACATAATATTGTCTCTGTCGACCTCTTCGGTTGGACATAATTTAATTTTTTTAACTTTTTGGGCACTAACACACATTTCGGGTAAGTTTGTATATGCTGTGTCTCTTTCTCTCACCTGCAATCCTTGTTTGTTGAAGTTGATGTTAGTCCTGACCGTGCGATGGTGTAGTGGCTGCACAGGACGGGCGTTGTTGCCCAGCGGTGCTTTAGGAGTCAACTGCGATCCTTGCATCAGCTGACGGAGGGCATACATCTGGAAAACATAGAAAGTGGTAACACTATGTCATAATATCTTCATATTTGTGGACTGGCAGTTTACAAGGATTTTCCTGTATATTCTTAAAGTTAAGGTTTAAACAGTAATCTTACGACCTTTTATCGTATTGCTTACTGGTATGTCAGCAAATCGTAATATTTAACTACCAAATATATGTATGTGAAAACTAGTAATTGGCATTAATTTAGTCATTGTTATGTACATTATTATTCATTTTAGCTGTAAGTTTGTAAATTTAGAAATAAAATGGGATAAAACGGATTCAAATTGATTGTCCAATGAATTGAAATTTTAACTTTTTATAGTTTTTAACAATAAGAAGTCGAGTCGAGTCGAGAGAAATATCAAGTTTGAGTTCCTCTTTAGAGTATAGAAATACATACCTCTTGTTTAGAAATATAAATAGGTTTATTGAAGATTATCCAGACAGCTGTCTCCCAGCAGCCGGGGTGTGTCGTAGAGCCTTCGTAAGTCAGATACTGCTGTGTGTTAGGCAGCAGGGAACTTAGCGGAAGATGTTTTATAGGGAATGAGGCACCTGTCAGAAAAGGCATAAGTTATATGTCTTGTACATTACATTACCTAATAAATTACACTATCTACTGGAGTAAATGTAAAATATTACAAATGGAAACTAACAAAATTCGTAGTACGTCGTAGCCGTAGTTTGCTACGGCGTAGCAACATTGCTACGCGTTAACGCTCATCTGTTTTTGAAAAATAAATAGGTTTGCAATTTCTTTTATATATGCGTATTACTATTAACCCTTAGAGTGCCACGTCAATCACCAGTGTCTGATGCTAGTGGAAGTTTGTCTTTCACCGTTTTAAATTTGGCATTTAAAGTGTTAAGTACCTATTTATTTTTTGTGGTTTTATGAAAGAAAGAAAAAATGAAAAAAAAAACTATATTTCACGCCAAGAAACAAGTGAAGTGAAGTTTATAAGGTTTGTTATTGTACTCACCTCGATAAGTGACTTTGTTGAAAGCATTGGTAATCAATCTAAAATCTGTGTTGATGGGCTCGCCAACCTGAGAGAGAAAATATGTAGATAAAAAAATATTCTTTTCTTATTCTCTAGCTATCCTTCATTATGTCGGTGGTACTCACCTGTACCATTAGAGAAATGCCGACAATTCCTTGAGATTTATGCTGCGCTTCTGACATGTTGTGGTAAAGTTCTTTATTGAAGCCGTACAGTTGAATCTGTGAACAAAAAAGACATGCAATACTTAATACTCAATACTTTATTGCATTCCATAATGTATGCACTGTCATTGGTAATTTAATTTTAATGGAATAGGAGGCAAACAAGCAAACGGATCAGGATCACCTGATGGTAAGCGATCAGCGCCGCCCATGGACGGAGGCCACAACAAAGGTTCCATTTAAAAAAGAATACGCTCGTTTCTTGAAGGTTAATAATCTAATATTATTAAGATAAAGTTATGTTACAAGTTCGTCTAGAAAACCACGTGTTATGTTCTCGTATACTTCTTGAAAAAAAGAAACAAACTGGCAAAATTGTCCTATCAACCAGTTTCAGTAATCATTATATTGTAATTGCCATCACAAAATTGACTTTATACATTTCCACTTTTAGGTATTTTTAAAATTGATACATAAAATTGATAATTATATTAAATAGTCACAGGACTTATTAGCTAGGAAAGAACATTTCTCTCGATTGGGCCAGTCCTAGTCCAGTCGATAACGTACGCCACAGAACATACATAGACTTAGATTATAACATACTTACCTTTGTGATAAAAAGATAGATAAATAAATAAGAATAATACGTACCCTATATTATTCTGTCAAAAGAAGCAAATGATAAAATCTTTCAGGTTATAAAAAATAAATTAAGATAGATCCACTTAAATCTCAGTCCTCATCATTACTAAAAGAATTCATTTTGTATCGCGGATTCGGTCAATTTTCCACCATTATCATCACATTAAACGTTGCTAAACCTCAATTATCATTGATTTTAATGAGGCAATAATCTACAATGCCCAGTAACGAGTCCCATTAACAAAATACTGTACCACAAATAAAGTTAAAACAGTCATAATGGCTAAATCAAAAAGTCATTAAGATGGACCACAAAACCTCAACCGCAGAGTTTCAAATAATCAATGCTAGCTAAAATTTTCGTCACTAGCTACCATCAAACATTTCCATTGATTAAATAGTTGAAATTAATGGCTTGGTTTCGAGTATTTAATTAGTATTTCTTGTTATTGTAATTAGGACAAGAGTATTGCAATTTAATGTTATCATTTTAATTATCTGTACACTAGTATTTATAGTTGTTGTCATTTCAGCAGATGTTTTTAGGTTTTACATAAAAATATCCACAACAGGGAATTCATATACATCAACAGTCATAATTATGATTTCTAAGGGTGTATCTATTGTGAAACACTAGTAGCAAATTTTGTTATACATTTTTATAAGTTGGTGTGTAAAATACTCCATCTACACCACACTTTTCTAAGTATGATGTTTTACATAGAATCATAGATCAAAATAGCACTTCATTAATTAATAAGTTCACTCAAAATACCTTTTTACGAACAGAAAACTGCTAAAATAATAACAAAGTTAAGTTGTGTAGTCATAATCAGGTTGTACAACCCCTAAACCTATACATTACTTCAATAGTACTAAATAACGATGGCAGTTTACAAATTAACACTTTCAATGCCACTGTTATCGAGCCCTCATTATTAGCCCCTTGGGGTCTCAAAGACCGAACTTTGACCCCTTAAAGTTTGTTGTAATACCCTAATTATTGACTTCCGCGAGTTATAAAATGTAATTGTATGAGTTTGTCTTGTAGATATTCCAATCTCGAGAAATTATCAAAATGGTATAGAATAAGTAATTTTAATTCAATTTTCTGTTAAAATTGTTAAGTGAAAAGTTTTTTTTATAAAACTCTTGCGTTCATTTTTTAAGTTCTTGAAAGTATTACGATGAAATTTATTGTTTAAAATACAATGATGTCTATAATTGTCCACTTCATAAGAAAGCAAATACAAAATAAACATACTGATACTTAAATGTTCACATATCGCCTTATCGATAAGTATAAAAGTACTGTAAAAAAAGTATTGTAGTAAATGACATTATAACACGAATCGTCAAATTGAACAGTTCTCTTTTATAATAAGTTAATATTTGAATGCCTTGTATTAAACAAAACATGATGGTCTATTATATTGTAACTATGTATAACATCTTTATATACCATGTTTTACGCAAAAACATGTCTTTAACTTTATCTAAAATGTATATATAATTAAATCAAGCAGAAAAAATACCGCTGCCAAAAAGCGATAATTTAAAAACCCTAAAATGATACACATAAATTATGTCAAATATTTCGACATAATAGCTTTAAAACGATCGTATTCAAAGTTAAAGAGCGAACTTCGGTCGTTGGGACCCCTCGAGCTAATAATGAGTGTTCGATAACAGTGGCGTTTTAGTGTTGACTTGTGAATGTATATATTATCTTCTCTGTTATTTTGTGAATGAGTGAACGAAGCCATATATGTTTGTTTTTTCCAGAAATTTACAAAGAAATTAAAAAATAGCGGTATAGTTTTTTAGGCATTTCGTAGACTACCCATAGATAAATGTTGTAGCATTTTTGATAGATATCGATATTTTAGTAATGGTACTTAAAATAGATTAGAGCTCTACATTTCATAATAGGTCCATATAATGTTTTGATTTATAGTACTAAGTATTTTACGTGAGTTATAAAGAACAATTATGTTGTCCTATTTTTAAATAGGTATTCTTTACTATTATAAATGGGAAAGTGAGTTTGTTTGTTTGTTTGTTCCGCTTTCACGCCGTAACTTCTAAACCAATTGCTTTGAAATTTGGCAGACGTAAAGTTAAAAGTCCGGATTAAATAATAGGGTACTTTTTATCCCGGAAAATTTTGATATTCCCGAGGGAAAACAAAAGTATTAGTATAGATGGCGCTGTATGTATTTGTATATGTCACATAGGCTACTTTTTATCCTTTTGTGACGCGAGCGAAGCCGCGGGAAAAAGCTAGTAAGAAAATAAGATACAAAGTTACTCAAAATGTAGGAAAAAAATGTAGCCGAGAATTAAGAGATTCTTAGTGATGACCTGTGCGCGATTATCTCGCGATTGGCTGAACCGATTTTGATTTGGTTTTGAGAAAAGTGGTTGCTACAATCAGGAGATGGTTTTGGTATAATAAGTAATTAACCAAATTTAAAAAAGAGGGTACTTTAAAAACGTATTTCATAAAATAATGTTCATAAGAGTAACCTATGAAGTTTCTTGCTCGTTCTTCTCCATAGGAATCTACACCTTGGAATGAGCAAAGAGCTTCAATTTAAAATTTTTGTTGTTGATGTCCAAAAGTGCCTTCCTGGTCTAATTGAAATAAATGATTTTACCTTGACTTGACTTGAATAGGTAGATGCCTAATTTTTATATTAATGTCCGTCTGGTAGATTATTTTAAATCATTAGACACGTATTTTTTACTTTCTTACAGAAACGAATACTTTCGACGATATATTGATTTGAAATGTCTCGTGACGTTACTTCTATGTACATTTTATACGCAGAAATGACGTTTTACCACCCACTCCTAAACTTTGATTCATTTTATCTAAGTATTGTATTATTATACGAGAAAATAAAAAATACGTGTCTAATATTTTTCATTACTTAACTTACGGACTAATTATATTTTTAATTTGCATACCCTATCATCACCTCAATTGTTGGATCTCTTAGTTATACGAACACGTAACAAACATGTAAATAAATATATAGTACATTCCGGAAGTGCTGTAAACTACAAACTTCTAACATTACCCATAGAAACTATCTTTAAATAAATACATAATCCCCCTTTTCACCATTAAACCCCTGCAGCTATACCATAAATTAAATCATCACACCTTTTATCCTCGAAAGGGTAGGCAGAGGTGCACATTATCACTTTATGCCACTGTCCCATGTAATAGGGGGCACAATTCCAAACTCCGTGATACTGAGATTTCTTTTAAAAAACCTAGCAAAACTTTGTTCGAGCTGGGAATTGAAACCGAGGCCTCATACCCGGCAGTCGCACTTGCGACACATACCATACCATAAATTACTTGACCCTTAACTGCTTAATAAAAGCAGAATTAATTTGAAATCGAAGACGGCTCAGAAGTTAGCAAGCGGTTGGAATGCGAGTGCATAGTTCCCAGTTTGCGGTCAGGCGGTCGCATAGTTAGACTACCTGACTATTGATAAAGGGGAGTCTATGGAATAGTGAACTTACTTCGATCTGAATTTAGTTCCAGCTAATATTTATAGACGTGAAAGTAACTGTTTTTGTAAATAAGGTTGACGGTCGCGGCAACGTCGCGCAGCTCACATGCACACGCTGCTCATGAGGAAGAACCCCTCTGTGGTTCGAAACTAGTAGAGCTTTTCTCAGTATATTCACGTGAGTAACTCGCGATTTTAGTTAATAAAGTAATAACTTTACTTTATTAACTTAAAATCGCGAGTTCTAAATCTTTACGCGGTTTCAATTCAATTTGATCTTCTTGATTGTGAATGCAATAGATGAGAGTACAGAGAATGACGTAAGCTACTACTTTTACATTCGATGGGCTGACGTTCGACCACTATCTCGCCAGGAGGTCACCACTTTCACGCGGGTACAGCTTTTTTGTGGTAGGAAAATCATCCAATGACTTCTCTAGCTCGGATGAGGCGAGTGTCGGACTCTTACTGAATAAAGACCACCCCGTTCCTACACCTGCACTTCGAACCGGAGCCCCGGCAACCCGTTAAGTTAATTCCTCCGCGGCTCCGTATAGCATTCGTATTTAACTTCCTTAATAGCGATGATGACGCAAGGCGCGGTATGCAAACTAAAAATCTATTTAGTCCGTCAGTTAGCTGATAAAAAAATATTAGATACGTATTTTTTATTTTGTCGTGTAAAAAGACAATAGTTAGATAAAACGAATCAGTCTAGGAGTGGGAGGTAAAACGTCATTTCTACGTATAAAACGTACATAGAAGTGACGTCACGCGATATTTTAAATCCACATATCGTCGAAAGTATTCGTTTCCGTAAGAAAATAAAAAATACGTGGCTAATGATGTAAAATAATCTACCAGACGGACATTAAAATAAAAAATTCTCATCTACCTTATACCCAAATCTAATCCAAGAAAAACCGGTAACACACTTGTTACTCCTCGAGTGTTGCTTGGCTGGCTGGGTGGCTTTAGATAGCGCCGATTGCTTACCATCAGGTGACCTGCCTGCTCATTTCTCTGCCTATACCAAAAACTTAATAGGGCTGATGCTGATACGGAACCGCGGAGAACTTAACGGTTTACCGGGGCTCCGGCTCGACGCGCAGAAGTAGGAACGGGGTGGTTTTAGTCAGTAAGAGTCTCACACTCTCTCCCGCCTCACATAGGCGGGAGAAGTCATGCCATAATATTCCCCCCTTAAAGAAATTCCAAAAAATCTACACCTCACCCATTACATTAACCATTCAATATTAATTTACTAACCTACAAATAGAAATTCAATTTAAGCATTTGCAATACAAAGGAATATAAAGAGAAATGTATTAAAAACCAGCGACAAAGCTGTAATATAAAACATGGTTTAGTTTCCATCGACATAACTATACCTATACAACACCGCTCCATATCAAGTTTATATCCAGTATAAACTGACCATTGAGTGTGCGCACAGATCACATAAAGCGAGCTCATGATATACTGGTTATTATAACTCCATGACTAAAGCTACGAAAAACCAGTATACACTGACCGTTGAATGTACTTATACATCATACGAAGCGAGCTCATAATATACTGGTTATGTATAGCTTGGTCTGTAGTCGTTTACAAAGGTAATATTTTCCGGTACTTACAACTGCTTATCAAGTTATGATTAACCAGCTTATTATGGTCTAGCTTTGAATAAACTTTCTGCACATTCAAAGGTCAATTTATATTGGATTTTTTTATTTGTGTGTACCTCTACAATCCAGTATGAAAGAAACAAAGAAAGAAAAAAATGCCATTAGACATGATGCTTCAAATACATAAACAGAATTACTATAAAAATAACAGGAAAAAACGATACAAAAATTAATAATAAAAAGATCAACAAAGTGGCAACACACCCATGACAAAATGGATTGCCAACTCAGTATGAACTGGGTACAGTAAGTACCTACCCAACACTGGTTTTCAGTCGGCACCCTTGCAGTGGCGCACAGACGTAATAATCAACGAAAAATATTTGAAAAGAAAGAGAAGAAAGTTAAAATAAATATACATACATAAATAATTTTATCGTGTACCACCAAAGGAAAACACAAATTAATAAACTATATTTCGATATATACATAATGTAGGTAGGTGTGTGGTCGTGGATGTACCGAACAGCCCGACAGTATCTGGTTTAGTTATACATATTTTCAACATTGTTTTGAATTTATATCGAGAGGTATATTCTGAAATTATTCCTTCGTTAAGGTTGTATGGTTGTAAATCTAATAATATGTATATATTATACATGACTTCTGAGAATGCGTGTATAATAATGATGAGATTTGTAAAGCATATTTTCTATTTTGCTGTAATGTTAGATCATATTGGGTACATAATTGTTATCTAACAACGGCTGAAGTGTGGGGGAGCTATACTTCGGCACGCATAGGCCGGCTCGACCGAAATGATATCACGGCCTCACAGAAAACCGACGTGAAACAACGCTTGCGTTGTGTTTCGTCGTGTGAGTGAGGTTACCGGAGGCCAAATTACCTCCCCCTTAGTCTCTCCAACACCCGAATCTCCACAATCCTCAAATGACCAATTCCCAAAAGGTTGGTTAACACACTGGTGTTTGATTTTTTTTTTTTTTTAAACGTTGCCCCACACTAGGATTATCTCCTGTGTCGTGGGTGCGTTTACAAACATACAAGTTCACATATACATGACACCCAGACCCGAAACAACAATTTGTGGATCAGCCGGTTGCCCAGCCACCGCACCAACCGTGCAGTCAAAAGTTTAAGGTGTACATTGGCTTATACCATCAGGTGATCCGTCTGCTCGTTTACCGGCTTATAACATAAAAAACGTACCTACATAATGTTCACAATAAATAATAACTACCTACTTAAAAACTACGGGATTTCTTAAAATAAACTATAGATACACTCTGTTTGTCTGTCTGTTCATGTTTTTTCATAAAATTATGGTAGGTACAAGAATCCGACTTACTTCTCCAGGGAAGGTGTGGTGGTCAATCTGGTGTTCAGAACCTCGGTTGTCTTCCATTCCATAATGGAAGTAAATCTCCTCGAACTGGTAGCGGTAGGAGAGAGGTCCTCCACTGATGTTCACCTGGTGCTTCGAATCCTTCTCCACTCGGAAAACCAGGGACTGTCCTGTGTTTTGCAGAACTCCGCTGACCTGGGGATGAAGAAAAGGAGACTTTAGTATTGTCTTCAACCGCATTGCCCTGTAGTGACGACAGAGTAGAATACAGTTATCACCCGCCTGAATCTTCTCATGGGTATAGACTGGCTAACAGTGCTTTCTTACAAACCTGTATGTTGATCATTGATACTAGGTCCTGTATCCAGTAGAGGAAAGTCCCTTAGCGACGGACGGTACCAAACGCCGGACACTTGTATTATCTCGATAACTAATAACGCAAGGACAAAGAGACGATCACCTAAGTAATTCAATACCACGAAAATAACCTAATCAAGGTTAAAAAGACACAGCTGATATAGCTAATGGAGGATTCAAAAACTCCAGACTAACACCAAAATAATAATGAACACGAATTGCTATGAATCACATGGCTCCCCATGGGGTGTTTCTATCAATCAATGGGTCGCACCTTGATTAGAACCTGGCAACTTATGCGCTTTGAGTGGAGATGATATATTGCGTGTTGACACGCGAACAACGAAGATCTAAGGATTATGAAAGTGTCTGTTCGATATAATAGTTTTTGTAAAACAGATGTTATTTTGCTGTTTTATGCATGAAAAGCTAATTTGCCAATAATAATTGTAATATATTCGACATACAATTAGAGGTAATAGTAAACGTGGAATAAAACTGTTAATTGCAATTTTAAATGACTCCGGTACCCTCAGACATCAATCATAAAATTAATAATAATAAATAATATGCTTTATTGTACACCACACAATTGTAATACAGGACAATATTTCCTAAAACAAAATAGTGTACAATGGGCGGTCTTATCGCGCAAGGCGATTTCTTACAGACAACCTTTGGATGGAGCAGCAACAGGAGTCTGAAATGGGTCGTCAAGTGTACATTAATTAATATCTGTATAAAATACTATACATACATACATACAAGAATACTAAAAAATAAATAATATATATAAAAAACAATATGATACATATATTACAAAATGGTGTGTGTTGGTGTATGTGTGTGTGTAGGTGTCTGGTTAAGATAGGAAATAAAGTTATAAAGAGAGGTAATGCTCTTTAAGAAGTTTTTTAAATTGCGATATAGTTTGAGCTCGCCTCACTGTTATCGGTAAAGCATTCCACAACCGAGCTGCTTGTACTGTAAAGGATTTGTCGAAAAAGGAAGTGGAATGCAAACAAATATTTAATTTCAGACTTTCCGATGATCTCAAAAACTTCGAATGTGTGTCGCCAAGGTACGTAAAACGATGTTTTAGATAAATAGGGGTAGTGGGATTAAAGAGTATATTGTACAAAACTGAAAGAATATGAGTATTCCGGCGAAGACGAATAGGCAGCCATTTGAGCTTGTTGCGGAACTCGGATACGTGGTCATATTTGCGCAAACCAAATACAAACCTGATAGAAATATTTTGAAGTCGCTCAAGCTTGTCTAATTGTTCTTGGGTGAGATCAAGATAGCTGGCATCAGCATAGTCGAGAATTGGTAGAAGTAGGGATTGTGCTAATGCAATTTTTGTAGTAGTGGGCAAGAAATTCCGAAGACGCCTCAAGGAGCCCGCCGAGGCAAACACCCTGCGGCTGACCTCCTGCATCTGTTTAGACCAAGACAGAGTGCTATCAATGTAAATCCCCAAGTTCTTAACCTCACTGGAAAAAGGTATCTTGGTGTTAAGTAGACATACTTGGGGAAGAGTGGACCAGTCTATTTTACAGACAGTCCTTGAACTGCCGACAACCGTCACTTGCGTTTTTGATGGATTGATACGCAGCCCGAACTTCATGCTCCAGTCACTAATTCGCTCCATGTCACGGTTGACCAGTGCAACAGCATCGGGTAATTCATGCAGCGAAGCATGTGTGTAGATCTGTAGATCATCGGCATAAAGGTGGAAGGAAGAAGAGAGTTCATTAGAAATAGAGCTGATAAATAGCGTAAAGAGTAAAGGAGATAGAACACCTCCCTGTGGCACACCGGAAGCAGTACAACACCATGGAGAATAACGATCCTCACAATGAATACGCTGCCGGCGACCAAATAGGTAGCTACGAAACCAGTCAATCACTGATGGGGATATGTTAAAAGTGCTGAGCACGCCAAGCAATATTTCGAAGTCGACGGTATTAAATGCATTACTAAAATCGAGCAGGACAAGTACCGTCAACTTCCCCATCTCCATACCTGACCTAATGTCATCAGTAATATTTACGAGAGCCGTGGTGGTGCTGTGACCCGGACGAAAACCAGATTGGAAGGGGCTGAGGAGATTATGCTTGGTAAGGAAAGAACTGAGTTGATAATGGATTAGTTTTTCTAGAATTTTGGACAGAAAAGGAAGAATGGATATAGGTCGAAAATCGGAAAAAGAAGCAGGATTTGGTTTCTTAGGAAGAAGGATTACGTGAGCTTCCTTCCAAATCTGAGGGAAAGCTCTGTTGGAGACTGAGGAATTTAGTACAAAAAGGATGATTGGAGTTATTTGATCGAGGATAGGAATTATCATTTTGCGGCTTATACAGTCACCACCAACGGCATTCGAAGTCGTCGATAGAATGCTTTTCCTAACCTCACATGCAGTAAACTGACTGAAGACGAACGGAGGAAAATCAGGTATCGGAAGTAAAGAAAGAAAGTTTAAAGTGGAAGTTTTGGTGGCCATATCTAAAGCAACTGAGGAGGAGAAGTGAGTGTTAAGAGAGTTAAGATCTAGATCTTTAGGTAAAGGGTCTTGATTAGGTTTTCCGATTCCTAGTGATTTGAGGAATTTCCACACTTTAGCCGGATCACCATTTTCAACTGATCTATGGATGTGTTGGCGTTTAGCATTCCTGCACACCTTGTTGCACTGATTTCTAATCCTAATGTATTTTTCCCTGTTGCTGTCACTAGACTGGATCTTAAATTTGAATTTTGCAGCAGCTTTTTTGGCAATCAGGTTCTTTATTTCGTCAGTTAGCCAAGGTGCTGGGAGATGCTTAACCCTGACGGCCTTGACAGGAGCGTGTTTGTCGTATAGTTTTATAAGAGTGGCAGTCAGGAATTCAACCTGTTCGTCAACCGATGCCGCCTCAGCCAGAGGTTTCCAGTCAATGTCAGCAGCATCCTCCCGTAGACGCTCGACATTCATGCCCTCAAAATTGCGGAGATAGAGAGTTCTCGACTTATGCTTGGGTGGGCGAATTTTAAAGGAAGTATAGATAAGGTCGTGACAAGAGAAGGCGTCAGCTGGACACTGGCCATGTTTGGCAACGTGGTTTGGGGAAGAAACTAAGATTAAATCAAGAAGTGAAGGAACTGAATTAGGGAAGTGGTGAGTAGCCTTGAGGTTAAGGATAGAAAGATTGGTAGACTTAATTAAACGGGAAAAAGAAGTGGAACGCGAGTCGTTTTTTAAGAGATATGTATTAAAATCCCCCATAATGATACAATGATCATATGGAGGTACAAATGTTTCCAGGAGTTGCTCGAAGGAGGAGAAGAAATTTATACGCAAAGAAGGACAGTAATACACGCCAAGAAGAATTTTAGCATGATGTAACTCAACCTCCAGAAAAAGGTGTTCACCAGCGTTCTGAGGAGGGGGCTGCGTGGACATGTTCAATATGTTAAAGGAGATGTTATTACGGAGATATATGGCCACACCACCCCCACCCCCAACCGCACGATCATTCCTAATCATATTGAACCCAGGAAGAGAATAAGAGGAAGAAGGGAGACAAGGTTTCATCCAAGATTCGGACACTAGAATTGCATGTATATTTTTAGATTGAAAAATTGCCAGCATATCGGGGTAGTGAGCCGGAATACTCTGGGCGTTAATGTGAACCACATTAAATACATTTTCAAAAGAATAGGTGGCACCTATACTTTTGATGTTGCTTGTGTCTATGGCCAACGCTGTTCATTGCTACCAGATTATCCGTCTGTTAGTCCTAGCATCATTATCATCGTCCTACAGCCCAGTGAGGTCACCATTAAACTATGGATCTCCTCTACAAAAGGGTTTCGCCCTTATCCCATAAACATATTCCAACATTCCTTAGCACTTCTATATTTTGTACATTCATTGTAATTTAGTTGAGGGAGTGACTTGCCTAGTGGTCGTGGATAATGTTTATGTAAGAGATAGCTACGAACATTTTTCTTTAATAAATTACTTTAAAGACTGTTCTTGATGTAAGTTCAAGTAATTTGGGCGCCTACGAGTTTTGTAACAATACGTTTAAGTACCTACTTCAGTAATTCTAGTTAGGCACAACTTTGAATATAAAAAATCTAGCGTTTTGTTTAATAATGATGCTAGAGTAAGATATATTATATTATGTAGTTCTACTCACTCTGCTCTTTCCGTCGATGTTTTAGGAACTGACAAAGGAATTTCATATTTGACTGAGAGAGGCCCTTTTTTAAAGGGGGAAAATCATCGAATGACTTCTCCCGCCTGGGTGAGGCGGGACGGAGTGTCAGACTCTCACTGACTAAAAACCACCCCGTTCCTTCTCCTGCACTTCGAGCCGGAGCACTGGTAACCCGTTAAGTTCTCCGCGGCTGACAGAGACCCAGCAGTGCTCTTGTATAATCCTACCATTATTTTTAATTTGACACTCCCTCTTATGTACAGAAGCAGAAGATACATAGTTCAGTTATGGACTGTTATTTATTTATTTATCATTTCATGTACACCATACAGCAGATAATATTACGGAGGACAACACATTAAAAGCATGAGGAACATAGGCCATTGTCACTGATAATGAAATGACGATCTATTTTAGTTATTCTCCTGCTAAAGAACACCTATAATAACAAGATTAGATGCTTTAAAAGAGTGATGATAGAAATTACACTTTTATAAGAGAGAAATTATTTGAAGTTAAAACTAGTATTAGCTTAATAGATGCTTATTATTATCTTCTGATATTAGTTTTAAAGTTGAGAATCATTATTATTTTTCAAGGGCAAAGTATGCATTATCATATTACGACATTCGTTTTAGAAGCAAAACTAGATTCTACCTCTAGATGATAATGTTTCTTATTAATTTATTTTAAACTTATGATGTTTATTTATTTTGGCTCATGTAAGCGTAGTCAACCTCGTTGCCATTTACTGCCCACAATTTCTTCTCAAAATAGATTTTCTTGAAACCAAAATAATATTTGCCTTTACTCAAATTCCGACCCAATACCCATAGTACTTAAAAAGACTTAACCAATAGTTGTGACACAGACAATTCGATAAGACTACTAATAAGAAGATTAGTAATGACCATTATATTTTCCCTACACATAATTCTTTAATACACTATCGTGGCTTCCATAGGGAAGCTACAACCACACAAAGCCACCCCTAAACGGGCGCAGTGTATGTTGCAAAAACGTGGCCGATAGCCTATCGGGCTATCGCGAGTCGCATACATTAGCATCGCATTGAGCAAGCTTGCAACATACACTGTAATGAATAATTCTGCACGAATGTTACATTTATTGAACATATACCGGCTATGTTGTAAGTAGCCTTTGTATGATATTCTTTTGTTTTTTGGAGTTTGTCAGTTAGATTTTATTATGATCTTCTAAGGGCCCATTTTTTAATCGTTAGTTATTTCTTTACTGTAGAATAAAATTGTCATTTGACAGTTTTTAGTACCTACGTCAATTAAAATGTATGTGGCGTTGGATAAATCGGCCCACGGAGTTGATTCTTCAATACTAAGTTAAATTTCATCAAACTTAAATTTAAATATTTGACAATTCTTCCATACTGTCAACTGTTAATTATCTATTTTTACAATTAATAATTATCTATTGATTGATAAATGGGCCCTTAAACTGTTTCTGGAATGGGTCACCCATTCTGAAGGAACTACTAGATTTATTCGTTAGTCTTGTTGTCCTGAATTATTTTGCTTATCATGATGAAAGAGCGATAACTATATTGAGAATATTATTTCGTTGTTTTTTTTATGGCATAAGCCGGTAAACGAGCAGACGGATCACCTGATGGTAAGCAATCGGCGTCGCCCATGGACACCTCGAACACCAGAGGCGTTATAAGTGCGTTACCGGCTTTTGGGGATTAGGAGTTTGAGGATCGTTGGGGATTCAGGGATTGGGGAGATTGGGGAAGGGGAGGGTAATTGGGCCTCCGGTAACCTCACTCACACGACGAAACACAACGCAAGCGTTGCTTCACGTCGGTTTTCTGTGAGGCCATGGTATCACTCCGGTTGAGCCGGCCCATTCGTGCCGAAGCACGGCTCTCCCACACTTAAATGATAACTTCTTACTCCATTTTTCTACCTAATGGTTTATTGTAGATTTAATTTTATCTCTATTTTGTGTCGATAAAGATATTTTATTTGTTGCTCTGTTGCATCTATGTACAAATATTATATAGGAATGCTAAAACTACTATTTATCCGAATAAAAATCGGTGAGTATGTAGCTAGTCTTATTCCTACAAATTACGTCAAAGGATGGAAGCATTTTTTACTAGTTTTAATGGATATTACATGTTCGTAATTACGAAGGTATCAATTAGGGGTCTATGTACGTGTCCGGACATAGGATGGTGCCTATTTATTATAGGTAACGTAACACTGACAGCTAACAGCTAGTTCTTTGAATTAGTAATTGGATAAACTAATTTTTTATTTTGTGTTTTACACTTTGTTTTTAGTGGCTAAATGTGAGTAAGATTGGGGAACAGGGAATTGTTAAAAACATAATTATAATTTTGTGATCATAATCTTATATTTTGCTCATAAATATTTATTTTAAAAACATCTTATTCACTTTTTGCACTATTATTTTGAATTCCGTGTTTGATTTCTGAATAACGTATTAATTGGTGTTTCATTCCTTAAATCTTAGCAGATAGCAGCATAAACCTATTCTGAACGATTGAACCTATTTCGAAGCGTTCTTATGATCACTATCGTACCTAACAGGTGAAAAATGTTTAGCAATAGCGCTTCTGCCTCCCCCTTTCAGATATAAATATATAATAACATAGCACCACGCCTTTTATCCCCGAAGGGATAGGCAGAGGTGTACATTACGTCACTTAATACCTACTACTGTACAATGTAATGAAACACCCACTTTTCACTATTTATGTTATGAGTACCATGTAATAGGGGGTGAGCATATTGCCATATACCGGTCACAATTCCAGACTCCGTGCTACTACTGAGATTTTTTGAAAAAGCCCAATAATACTTTGCCCGAATCGAACCCGAGGCCCCTTACCCGGGTAACGACCACTCGGCCAACGAGGCAGTCTAATAAAATATAATTACCTCTATAATAATTATTGTATGTGTAAAGGTTCACTGATATTCAGTTGTTTTTATCTTGTAGGCTTATGTTAATGTTAGCTGGAAATCGTGTAAAGTTGTAGTGCAGTGTTGTCGCAGTCTTACCATGTTTTTGCATAGGATTACCGTTAAAATGGCCGTCCATATAATGTTACCGGTTAAGACCTTTCATATTGATTTGTCACACGTTTTTTGTAAAGTTAAAATATTATTTTGAAAGAGGAAAATCATGGAATTACTTTGTTTTTAAACGTTGCCTCACACTAGGATTTTCTCCTGTTTCCTGGGTGCGTTTACAAACAACAAACATACAAGTTTATATACTCATGACACCTGTCTGTGGATAACACAAAGAGTTGGTCTGGAATTTCGCCGCGATACGTTGCGCCACAGCCAGTTGCCTAGGCACCGCACTAACCGTGCCGTGGAGTTGTTGAGAGGGAATGTTAGACTATTACTGACTACAAACCACCTATGTAACTCCTTGTGCGGCTCGATAGAAGTGAGAGCAGAGTGGCTGCGGGGCGGAGAGGACGCGCAGCGAATGCACCACGGCTGCGTAGCGAATACGTCGCGGACGCGTCGCAAATACGATACATTTTCGTCACATATTTGTAGCCAATTATCGCCGTACAATAATGGCGTCCACTTTAATGTTCGTGGCGATACTGTTGCGCGTCCGCAACGCTCGCTGCGTATACGCGGCGTGTTCGTTGTGTGTCAGTAGATAATTCGTTGCGCGCCCGCTCCGCTTTGAAGACGCTCACTATCCGGTAGTAGTTATGATAGGGCCCTTAGATATTTGTCGTATTCTTAGGAATTTTGTGAAGATCTCTCTTAGTGATCTTCTGCATTCTTTAAGAAGAATTTATCTTCTACCTGCTGAGAGTATTGTTTACTTCGTTACTCCATTCACTCCATAGAAGAATAGCTAGTTTAATTCACTTTCTTCGTAAAACTAAGTAGACAACATAACACAACTTCACGTATTTAATTATCCCCGAAGGGGTAGGCAGAGGTGCACATTACGGCACTTAATGCCACTGTACAATGTTACACCCACTTCTCACTATTTTATGTTATGAGTCCCATATAATGGCAGAGCCTATTGCCATATATATACCGGGCACATTTGCAGACTCTGCAGACGGGCTACTACTAAGATTTTTTTGAAAAAAACCCAGCAATATACTGCCCGGTCCGGGAATCGAACCCGGTACCCCTTGTCCGGCAGACACACTTGCGACCACTGGGCCAACGAGACAGTCAAAATTAAGTTTACAAACGTATACTACTACAAATCAATATCTTAACATTATACCTTTACATGGTAAAGTAGTTGCTCTCTATCAAAATCCAGCTCATCATACTCGTATGTAGTGAACTCAACATGTTAATAATGGTAAATTTGTAACCGCGATGTACCTTCGTGAACATTGATTTTAAACATATACAGATACAATGTAGGTACTTGTACTTAATAGGTTAATAGTCATAATGTAATGCAAAAAGTATGTAAATAAAGTTAGTTAACTGCTGCTAGTTGGTGAAAAATCTAAATTGGTAAGCAAAGCTGATGTTTTTTCTTGTTTATTGGTATAATAGATATAAATAGATTGTCTTGTCAAGTTTCTTTTAGAGTAACTGAATCCACCGCCTCATTGGCCAAGTGGTCGCAAGTGTGACTGCCAGGCAAGGGTCTCGGGTTCGATTCGCGGGTCAGGCAAAGTATTACTGGGTTTTTAAAAAGCTCAATAGTAGCACGGAGTCTGGAAACGTGCCCAGTATATGGCAATAGGCTCACCCCCTATTACATGGGACTCATAACATAAATAGTAAAAAGTGGGTGTTATATTGTACGTATTAATTGCCGTAATGTGCACCTCTGCCTGTCCCTTCTGAGATAGGAGGCGTGATATTATGATGATGATGATGATATCTGAATCCAAAATGGTATTTAACTCGTCGAGTACCGTCATTATAGACACAATTATAGAACAATAGGTTGCGGTCACCGGTGACCGCTCGGTGTTTTACATTTTAAAGCTACAAACCTTGTGTTTATCAAACTGTATGTCCCTCAGCCAGGGGTCGAACAGCAACTTGTCTGGTTCTATATTGACTGGGGACTGTCGCCGACCTTTGTTGCACATACTCCATTGTGGGTTTATCAGACCCCAGAATCCTGGACCTGTGAAGACAAAAACGGACTATTTATTAAATACTCCAAGCAACATATGAAACACAAGTTATCATAAGATATATTTAAATAGCTAATGCCCTAAACGCCACTCAAATTTAAGTCGCGCTTAAGTATAGTTCTGGGCCTACAAATTTCTTTATAAAATAATAAAGAAGGCACGATAGAGTAGCCTTTCAATATTTGGGTGTAAGTACTTAATGCAAATTTTTTTTTAATCTACGACTAGACTTACAAAACGACGACCCGCCAGCCAAGTCTGGAGGTTATGTCAAACCCTCCCTTATGGGGGTGATAGTCAAGCAAGAACTCTCATGAGCAGTTGGTAATATTTAAGATAGTCTGATATTTCATAACACAACGCTTGTGTTATATTTCGTCATGTGAGGGAAGTTACCGGATGCCCAGTTACCCCTCTCCCCCCTTCCCCAATCTTCCCAATCCCTGAATCCCCAACAAGCCTCAAATTCCTAATCCCCAAAAGGCCGGTAACGCACTTGTAAACGACTCTGGTGTTCCAGGTGTCCATGGGCGACACCGATTGCTTACTATGATCCGTGTCTGCTCTTTTACCGACTTATCCAATAAAAAAAGCATGTTAAAATAACATAGTATTTAAAGTGAATACGGGTGTCTTATCTATGGGTATACGGCCCCTTAAAAACAGCCATACTATGAAAAAACGAGTAATTTTTTATGTGTTTTATTTATTCACAGCCAATCCTAAAGGTGCAGTCGTAAAACAAAATTTCACTATTTCATTGTTTGTTTCGCTTTTATTACTGTTAAATCGACGTTAAACTTTTCAATTGTTACTTTTACAATACATAAAATATTGCAATAACTCTATCAGATATGTATATGTACATAAAAAAACATACAGCCGAATTGATAACCTCCTCCTTTTTGGGAAGTCGGTTAAGACTTTGACTGCCAATAAAAAACTGTTGAAGGTAAATCCTCCGCTAACTCCGGTCACCGGTGACCCCCATGTCGTTTAACGTGTTAAAAATGTTATAACATTAAAATCTTTTAATATTTCCCAAAATTTAAAAGAATATGGAGTTCACCTATGTTTAAAGATTACCCCCATACTATCTCCAGTATCATGAGAGCATTTATAAATGAACCCATAACATTTAAACCAGGAACAAAGGTTTATTGATCACGCAAAGAACTGTTCCATACGAGAATCTAACTTAAAACTCGCTGTTTTTAAGGGGGGAAAATTATTGAATGGCTTCTCCTGTCCGGGTGAGTTGATAGGGAGTGTCAGCCTCTTACTGACTAAAAACCACCCCGATCCTGCTCCTGCACTTCGAGCCGGAGCCCCGGTAACCTTTTACGTTCTCCAGCCCCGCGGCTCCGTATCAACATCAGCCTTATTGAACCCAATCCATGGTAGTCTGATGGCTCTATGAGGCGCGCGCGGAACGCGATGCGTGGCACGCTAGGGGCCCTACAACACATTACGCAGCAGCCGATGTTGCGCTGACTTGCCAACCATAATTAGTCAAAAACTCTATTAGTTTGCATTCACACAAACCTTGTATTTAACTACTACTGATAACCTTGAACAACATAAACTAACATTAGATTATATCCATCTGAAAAAAAAATTAAATACCCCCGATAACCTACAGTGACACTATCAGTTCGTCAATTGTATATTTGTGAACAAAAAATACACAAAGTAAACTAATAAAAATACATCCACCATCATTTGAAATTGCTATCGTCTATTGATATGGCAGTTAAGATGCTATCGCGACCATAACATTCACTTGCCATCGCATTTATGACACTCCATACGTAATTAAGGTTATAGATTTTTTAATGACACTCTTTAATGCATAGATTAAAAATATTTTTGTTCACGGATATAATTACAAGTCTATCTTAATTGTGATGATCGACAATGTTCTTTCGACCAATTCAAATATAGTATTTAGCCTTAAGTTTTTTAACAAAGTAAATCAACTTTTTTTATTTTAGAGGTAAGGAACACACAGAAGAATATGCTTCTGTCACTTATTTAAGCGTCATACTTATAGATATTTTTAACTTGAGTCGAATGGTGAAACAATCATAGTAATCCTCTAATATATTGAGCATCATACATATTGCCTTATTTTGGTTATATTATAGGTTTTTAGTCAGTAAGAGTCTGACACTCCCTCCCGCCTCACCCAGGCGGGAGCAGTCATTCGATGATTTTCCCCCCATAAAAAAAAATAAAAAAAAATTGTTCTATAATTGTGTCTATAATGACGGTATTCGACGAGTTAAGGTTACCACTTACTTGTTGTGTGTCGTAGCAAAATAAATGGTTTTACTTTCTTTCTGTCGGTTATCAGTAAGTTGCATAAGACCCTAATTTCTTTAAGTAAAGTACCTTATCGATCTTAGATTTTTTAAAAGGGGAATTTTTTACTATTAGAAAATTTAAGCAAATCTTATTTCTCCACTAGTAACCTGTATGCACCTATGCATATCAAAAAAATGAACCGTAGAACAAAAATACTGATTTGCACACAAATTGTTGAATATTAGGTTAGCATACATAACATACATAACATCACGCCTTTTATCCCCGAAGGGGTAGGCAGAGGTGCACATTCTACCACAGTACAATGTAACACCCACTTTTCACTAGTTGTTATGAGTTCCATGTAATAGGGGGTGAGCCTATTGCCATATACCGGGCACATTTCCAGACTCCGTGCTACTACTGAGAATTTTAAAAAACCCTGTTAGGTTAGGTTTTGTTTTTTTTTTCACGACCTTAATAGGTTAGGTTAGGTTAAGATTTTATTGCACTCGAAGAATTATTAGATTTACTTCTAGTTAAAAAATAGTCATTCAGTAAAACAGTTAAGCTTTAAAGATCTAACAGTACCTATAGTATAATTGATTTATTTGATGAGCAAATTTAGTGTGTAATTCAGTATTTTTGCTGGTAATTTGGAACATTTTGATTGAAAAAGGGGAATTTACAGTATTAAATATCACCTTTTTTAAAACCACCAAATGGATATTCATGTCTAAACCATTTTCCGCTTAAAAACCCCTTAAATGTAGCATTAAAACCCTAGAAATTCACTACACAAATCAAATCAAATTCAAATTACATACATTTCAAAAGAGATTAGTAATAAATGTGATGATGAAACCAAAATTGCGTAAAGCGTTATTCAAATGGAAGTCTATTCAACCCTGTAATAAACCGCGATATCATTCAATGGGGTCACGGGGACCGCAAAATTTGGTCACCATAGTGTATTGAGTCGTAGGTAATGCGTAGTGAAGGGTTTACGCTGCTACGCTGTATTGGGGGTCATTAGCATAGACCAGATTTTGCCTATAGGAGGTAATGTCTGCAGTTTTAACTGACTTCTCAAAAAGGAGGAGGTAGGTTTAGGGGCACCAAATTCTTAACTTGGCGAATTATTGTTACAATTATTGATGATAATGACAATGAACAAAATATGTTGATTTTTTAATACGAAGTTTTTTTTAATGAGTCAAGTCTTCCACAATCTCCCGCTACCGCTGCAACTCCTATAAGTCAGGATCAGTAGATACAACCATGAAAACACCGGAACACTGAAGTCCGGCGCATCCCAGGGACATGAGTAACTGTCTTGGTTCCCGCAACGAAGTGAATCAGAAGATATATAAGATATAAGTATATAAGAGGAGAAGAAGAAAAAACGATAGTTCCCACTTCCCTCGGTGAATTACTGCAGAAGACAGAATAAATTAAGCCTAAAGGCACAAAGAAGAGACTGTACAACTGGGTGAAGCCCAGTCACCAAGCATCACGGAAATTTGACTAAAAACTAAGTGGGTCCTATGTGTAAAACGAAGTTTATTAAAAGGTTGATTGAGCTGTCAAGGTTGGTGGGAATTTATATGCATTTTGAGAAATGAGGATATCTAGCTATCGAGTGGTTGGAAGTGCTACTGTCAGTATAGGAAAGGTTTCTTATACTAGTCTTACACAAATCAAAGCAAAGAAACTTTTTGTCATTCCAATTAATATAAATAAACAAAACAAGTTATTTTACCCACAACAGAATACAGTAGTAATCCTACCAAAAACCACAGAAAACATAAAAAGAAATCTCCAAATTCCATTGTAAGTAGGTACGTTCAAATTTCGGGTCGGTCGAACATCGACTATCCGATATAATGACATGGTTGAGCGCGCATTATCATTAAGATACTATCTATGATCATTACCGACCCCATTATATGGATGTATGGTAGTATGACCCCGATATACGTGTCATTGAGACTGTGTAGCTGTGTAGCTGTGATTCTACCTGTGATGTAATAGACCTTTTCGTCCTTTTCCTATTGAGGTCATTTTGGATACTTCAAAAGATTGATTAAAAAGAAGTTATTTTTAATCAGTGTTATTGGAAATGTGTGAAATGATAGAAATCTGGTGGTGTCGGGCAAGGG
Organism: Spodoptera picta; assembly: GCA_038387885.1. Lineage (NCBI taxonomy): Eukaryota > Metazoa > Arthropoda > Insecta > Lepidoptera > Noctuidae > Spodoptera > Spodoptera picta. The sequence goes on from JAZHFQ010000308.1 coordinate 1,430,445, forward strand.
GTCTCGGTTTAGATTCCCGGGTCGGGCAAAATATTGCTGGGCTTTTAAAAAAAAGTCTCAGTAGTAGCACGGAGTCTTGAATTTTGCCCGGTATATGGCAATAACCCCCTAATACACGAGACTAATAACATAAATAGTGAAAAGTGGGTGTTACACTGTGATTAATATGTGCATTAAGTGATGTATTGTGCACCACTATGATTAGTTCCAGGATGTCAACTGATGATAATAATATACTCAATATGAATTTATTTTATGTTTATTGTAACATTCATAGCACAGTATAGTTCAAAAAGAACCTAACGGGTTACCGTTATTGGACACCAATTATAAAAATTGTCTATCGATTTATTTAAAACAATACATTTTGGAACTATCCACGTACGATCAGATATAATACTCACAGACCGCTATTATACCGATATCATTAGCTACTAATTTGACATATTTCTGTTCAATAGCCAATTATAATCAGATTGTACTTAATGTTTTGAACTTTTTTTTTGTAAGAGGGGAAAATCATCGAATGACTGCTCCCGCCTGGGTGAGGCGGGAGGGAGTGTCAGACTCTTACTGACTAAAAACCACCCCGTTCCTTCTCCTGCGCTTCGAGCCGGAGCCCCGGTAACCCGTTAGGTTCTGCGCGACAGGTATTCGGGTGTAAGACAGCTAAACATTACTTAATCTAAAGATACTTATGAGTTATGTGTTATTTTAATCACGTACCAGATATACCGTCATACGTCCACCATTCTTCCCAGCTACCGGAAATATCTGAAACAAAAGTGTTATTGTAAATTCAAATTGAACATTCTATTGTTATATCATAACACTACAGTTAACCAATTGTGATTAGAAGTAGCAACAAAAAAAATTAAGTTAAAAATAGTGCCTACATTTAGGGAAAAAGGAGGTTTTTTTAAAATAACTATCTGAGACATACTAAATTAACTAAAAATCGCTGGTTACTCTCGTGAATATACTGAGAATAGCTCTACTAGTTTCGAACTACAGAGGGGTTCTTCCTCATGAGCAGAGTGCGCGGTCGCGGCTATGTCACGCAGCCTACGCTGCTCATGACGAAGAAACTAGTAGAGCTTTTCTCAGTACATTCATTTTTAGGTAAAAGGTGTTTTGTTTTAACATCTATAATAACCCTGATACTTCCCTGATGGTAATACATACACAGGTTAATTCTAAACTATAGACAGAAGCAACTATGAATTGTTACTAGAGACCCATAGCCCTGTGGCTACCTACTAACGCCAGCGGTAGCTTCCGTTCCGTATTCGAAGCAAGTTTGTGCAAACGGAAGCAATGCTAACGTTTGTTTACGAATGGTTTAGATTACTGTAACTCGCAATGTGTACCTATTAGGAAAACAGTTGTTTCCTAAAATGTATTACGAGATGAGTAGGAACTACATACATAGTAGGAACAACAACAGAGGTTTCAAATGATCCTTTATTTGGAACCTCTGCTAAAACAGTCAAAATTCTTAATTTTATTGTAAGGGTGTGTCCACATCTGGGTGGTGTTCCGCGAATGTGCCGCGAATTTTCCGCTCGCGTACCGTTTGCGAGCTGCGCGCATGTAGTCACGGCAATGGTTTGGTGCTCAATTCATACTAGGTTCGTATAAATAATAATTTTATTTGCACGCGCGCAGCTACCGAGCTGTGCATTCGTGGAGCATTCACCAGATGTGGACGAACCTTAAGACTCATAGGGTTTTTCGGAAAGAGATCCTACAGTCAGCTATATATAACTTTTTAATCAAAATTAACGCGCATGCAGTCATAACATAAATGTAATTCCTCTGTAGGTAATAACAAATGACAGAAAATAGCAATTTATTTCTAGATTAAGTGTTCCCACACTTAATCTAGAAACAATTGATATGCTTCGGCACGAATGGGCCGGCTCGACCGGAGTGATACCACGGCCTCACAGAAAACCGACGTGAATAAACGCTTGCGTTGTGTTTCGTCGTGTGAGTGAGGTTACCGGAGGCCCAATTACCTACCCCTTCCCCAATCTCCCCAATCCCTGAATCCCCAACGATCCTCAAACTCCTAATCCCCAAAAAGCCGATGACGCACTTGTAACGCCTCTTGTGTTCCAGGTGTTCATGGGCGACGCCGATTGCTTACCATCAGGTGATCCGTCTGCTCGTTTACCGGCTTATGCTAGAAAAAAAAATTAATCTTCTATAAAACGATAAATATAAAGGGTCTGAATCATGCCAATTTATTTTCATAATTTTAACGATATAAAAATAGAATTACCTTTGACGGAGACGCATAGGAGGACGAGTATGAAGAGCGAACATTGGTGCATCGTGTTGATGCGTCGGGTCACAATGGACCGCTCATCTGGCTGATACTACTTCTGAAACAAAAGAAATACTGTATTTTAAAACGAACTTGGTTTTATACGCCTTATATAGTACCTATATTATTTTAGTTTTGAAATCAAGTTGCCAATTCTAGCATATGTTCCTTTAAGTAAAATCGCGGGTTACTCACGTGAATATACTGAGAAAAGCTCTACTAGTTTCAAACCACAGAGGGGTTCTTCCTCATGAGCAGCGTGCGCGGTCGCGGCGACCGCGCGCAGCTCACTGAGTACTTTAGTATGTCTCACGATAGTTATTATAAAAACATATTATTATGTTCCTTTGTTAGGTTCGTTTCTAAAATGCATTTACAACACATCCAGACCCAGAACAACAATAGGGTATTATCCCAAATTTTATTATGTATCCGTCTGGTAGATAATTTCTTAACATTAGACACGTATTTTTGATGACACAAAATTCAATACTTTCGACGATATATTGATTTGAAATATCGTGTGACGTCACGATTTACTACATTTTATAGGGCAGCGTGACGTAACGACCTCCCACTCCTAAACTTAACTCCGTTTTATCTAAGTATTGTTTTCTTATACGACAAAATAAATATTATGACGTGTCTAATATTTTTTCATTATCTAACTGACGAGCTAATTACCTACGTTTTTAACTTTCATACACTATCTACTACCCTTTTTGTCGTTTTAATAGTTTGAGCAAAAATAATAAAGTTTAAGTTAATAAGGTTCAAATTAAATTGCAACGCCTGAGGAAAGTATTGAGTTTTCAGTACTAGGGTCGTGGCCAGCGTTGTAGTTGAAGCGCAATCAATACGGTTCGGTTGCAGGAGTAGGAACAGAATGGTTTTTAGTTAGTAAGAGTCTGACAATCCCTCTTGAGTCACCTAGAGTGGAAAAAGTAGGAGCACATCATTAGCAAGTATACTTTTTATAGCGTAAGCCGGTAAACGAGCATACGGATCACCTGATGGTAAGCAATCAGCGCCGCCCATGGACAACCGACATACCAAGGCGTTACCGGCCAAAATAAAATATACCACTATCAAATTCTTTTGAGACCAAAAAGCCATAAGTAACATTCGTTTACTAAAAATTGTAACATTCTTTCTTCTTTAGAAATAACAAAACAATGCACTCGTATTTTTGTTGTTGTCAAAACAAATAATATCTACTCTAACGCCACATGACAAAAAGATTAATTTAGTTTGCATGTGTAAAGTTCATTAACACTGCCACTGTATATTTGTCTTGTTAATAGCAACAGTTCATTGCTAATTAGGTTTCTTGTGACGAACATTTTGTTTTCAAATAGTATTTATTTAAAAAGGTTGAGTTTAATTTAACTGTTGAATTGAAAAATGATCATCATCGTTGTTATATCAGTCATAGGACGTCTTCTGCTGAATATAGACCTCCCCAAATGACTTCCAGATGGATACAGGTAGCGTCCAACCTAAAAAGGTGTTAAAAATTCAAATCACCAACTCTATCTCGATTTTTGAAACATTTTCATCAATATTTTGAATAAAACGGATCCTGAAGTTGTGCCCAATGTTTGGCAATAAGTTTACCCCTTAATATAAAGAAATGATCTCCAGGTTAGCCAGCAAGAGGATTAAAGCTCTTAAGTAAAGGTGTCCCATGCTCCACAACTTCGTAGACTGATTTAGGTCATTGACAAATTTAATACATTCTATGGAGAACAGAGTGTATAGTTAAGTTATAGTTCCCTAAGATCGCACAAGGAGGATCCTCCGACCAGGTGAGGTGATCGTGCCTGGTGGGCTTTCTGCCCAACAGTTGTTCGTTGGAATTTTCTGACATAACACCACGCTTTTTACCCCCGAAGGGGCAGGCAGAGGTGCACATGCCACAGTACAATGTAACACTCACTTTTCACGATGTATGTTATGAGTCCCATGTAATAGGGGGTGAGCCTATTATTGCCATACACCGGGCATAGTTCCTGACTCCGTGCTACCACTGAGAGTTTTTAAAAAACACTGTAATACTTTGCCCGACCCGGGAATCAAACCCGAGGCCACTTGCTCGGCAGTCGAACTTGCGACCACTCGATCGATAAGGCAGTCATGGGATGTTCTATCCGTATTAATTCGCATGTAAACTTCGCATAGGATTTTGTGACGCCATCCGTTGACTTGTGACATGTGTCGTCACAATTCCAAAAAACAATCACAGATAGAACTAATGGTGATTGTTTCTATTATAACAAATCCTAAAATCCTCAGTTAGCCGGCGGATTCATTTGGGATGCTGTACTTATCTCGTCTCGTTTAAAAAGACAACATCTTAGGTAATTACCCTTTTTATCTTAACTTTGGTGGCTTATAGATAAGGATGTATCTCGCTTTCTCTTACTAATTAACATTGAACTCAATGCTTTGGTATTATCTTTATTTGTTTCTTCTGCTATCTTAGTATTTGTGTTTTATGTCATGCTACGTCTGGGGTATGGAAAAATTAACTTTAATTCTATCATTATTTTATTCTTAAGGACTTCGTCCATAATGGTTTGTCAATCGTTAATTAACTACAAAAATATTTGAAATAAAAACCGACCGGTAAATAAAAATATGTTAATACTTCGTAATATTCTAGAAGAGCAAAAAAGTACACTTTTTAAAAATATGATTCGGATTCTTAATGACAAAAAAACTGCTTTATAACGTGTTACTGTGACTTTACGGTCGCTTTATAATTTTGTTGAAGAAATCTTAGATAGTTTATTGTCCGCCAACTACCAACAACAAACACCCCATCAAAAATATCAGAACAAAACCACCCATCTATACTAATATTATATAGGTGAAGAGTTTGTTTTTTTGTTTGTTTGTTTGAACGCGCTAATCTCCGAAACTACTGGTCTGATTTAAAAAAATATTTCTGTGTTGGATAGTCCATTTATCGAGGAAGGCTATAGGCTTATAAAATATCACGCTACTATTAATAGGCACCGAACAGAGCGAGTGAAACCGCGCGGAAGTAGCTAGTATTTCAATAAAACCACTTTCGAAAACTTTTTATCAAAACCACAATCAATTTGTTAAACAACTCAACACGAGCCCAATATAGACTTGAAACGCAAAACCTCCATTCATCCTACTTATCAACAAACTGATGATAAACTTAACGGCAAATCTTCAAGCCTGAAGGTTGCAATCTTGAGTCGTTAGCCCCGCCCACTTCCGGTGTAACCACGATAGGATCTACTTCCGGTGTAAGAGATTCACCCTTTAACGAGCCTCGCTATCATTTGAATCCATTTGTGTAGTACACAGTAATAATATTGTTATGTTGACTGATACGTAATAATAGCATAGCTTTATAAGGCTTTATTGAAACTCCTTTTTAACTTTTATTACCATTTTCAAATTTTCCCAATAGCAACTGTGACTTGGGACCTAATGTTTTGTTCGGCAGTCGTACAGGTGACCGCTCAGCCAACGAGGCAGTCAAATATTCAAACTTATTCCTCAGTTATATAATTTATCTGGCGTTGGAAAAATCTGCCTTCAGGGCCGAATTTGCAATGATCAGTTAATTCTCAACTGAAGAATAAAATTTACATTTGACAGTTTTTAGCATGGAAGAATTAATTGTCAAATATTTAAAGTAATTCCTTAGTTAAAATTTATCTGAGCATTAAAAAATTGGCTCTTAGATCTTTTATATTTAGGCCGCTGTATAGCAATAGGTTGTCCCTTTATTTCAATGGCCTAATGAACATTTTAAAAGTGGATATTATTGGAGAGAAATATTTCATTTTATACAATATTGGGTGGGAGCCAATCTGCCATCAAAATAGCTATTCATAATTAGAGAGAATGGAATGTCCATCTCATAATTACTATGTAACACAAAATAAAGGACTGCACATAAGCATATTTAACCGACTAAATACCGACACAGGTAATGTAAGTGGGTGTTTCTTCAAAAAACATTAACTTTTATTTAACAAATCATTATCCTCCCGCGTTGTTAAGCATCGCAGTAACTTATTAGCATCTGTATTTTATTGCATTGGGTGAGAGCAGTGACATGGCTCAATTTTTTGAAACTAAACTTTGTATTTTAATCAGAAGAATTGTTAACTGTGGCTTGAGGATAATGATGCGGTTAATTTTTTGGTTTTTTTTTTTGGAGAATCACCCAAGTGCAAAATGTATTTGTTTTATAGTGGCAATATTTGGGCAAAGTTAAAACAATAATGCCAGTTTTCACCAACCCCTATTAAACTTTTGGGAAACCCTAAGCTAAGATAGGTGAAGCTTAACAACATTTTGATTTTTACCAACCTCTAAGTGGTGTAAATCTTAGTTAAGAAACGGTTTAAAATGTAAACAAACTAAAAAATGAAAAACAAAAAATTATAGACACAACAAAGATAAGTTTTAATGATAAGCTTTGAAATTCAAAAGGCTGAGTTTTAAACCAATGTATTGAAACAGCTGAACATTATTTGAGTATTTACAGTAAAATGAACAAAAGTTGAGACATGAAAAGAAATTTTATTTGCCAAGTGTTGGGATGGCAGAATGGCAGACAGAGTTATAAATGATAGCAGAATTGGCGCCAGACTGCTCGGCGACATCAACATGGCGGCGAGACGTCGATTCTGCTAGCTTTTGTTTTTAAAATAAGATGGTTTCTGATAGGATTGGTGTTGTGAAATTTTTTTTTATTTTTATTGTAGACTTTTTTGTTACTTAGGACCCATTTTTCAATACTCGGATAAAGCCTCAGTTACTTACCCATTAGTTAATTTTAACTAAAATTTTTAACAAAGGAATAACAATGACCAATTTTTCATTGGTCAGTTAACACTCAGTTATCTTACCGATTTTCGAAATAAAACCTCATTATTGCCGGATGAAATACAAATCGTGTGATCGATAATAAAAGCCAGCTTCACTTCAATACTGCGAGAACGATATAATCAGTGGCTAAAATGTCGTGGTAAATTTTTGATACGTATTACACATAACATCACACCTTTTATCAACGAAGAGGTTGGCAGAGACATTACGGTACGTAATGCCCTTGTAATAATGTAACACCCACTTTTTACTATTTATGCTATAAGTCCCATGTAAAGGGTGGTGAACCGATTTCCAAATACCGGACACAATTCCAAACTCCGTGCTACTACTGAGATTTTTTTTAACAACCCAGAAATACTTTGCCCGAACCCGGAATCGAATCCGAGACTCATTGCCCGGCAGTCGAACTTGCGAGCACTCGGCCCACGATCCAGTCTGTTTTAATAAATTGTGTTTTAATTACTTTAACTAACAAAAGCAACAAAGCCTTGTATAATATTCATACACAGTTTTAATAACAATATAATATAACAAAATAACAAATGGCTCATTAAACATAACATTTTTCTCCGTAAAGAAACGGTACGCAGAAAAAATACATTTGCAGAAATCATAAATCTACACTAACTTCCTTTTGCATTCAATTTTCAACCTTACGGTTTAACGTTAAGTTTGAGAATTGTTTTAATGTTATATTAAGTCGTTAAAACCGCTCACAGTTGTTGCTAGGGCCACAAAACTGACTGGTGACTAATTGGCGGTTAATTAAATTGCCTGCTGATTTTGAATTTCGAATCTACAATCTTGAATAGAGATTATTTGAAGCCCGTGTTGTTTTATATATCTTTTATCGAATATGTATCTCTTTTTGAAGTCAATTAAAGTTTATTATTAAGCAAAATATCTTTTGTCTGATATTGTGATTGTGTCGAGAATAATGAAAATTAAAAATATTTTACATAAATTTCACATTTATTTAAAATTTAAGAACTTAGAATGTACGTTAAATGCAAATTAGATTATCCTCGTTATTTTCAAGTACGCCTCTCACTACAACTTAGACAGCCTGACTATCATAACAATATTTAGACTTATGGATAAAAAACCATGAACTTAATATATTTTATTGTACTGTTTTACAAAAACCTCGCCTCTTTCGTGGCCCCACAGCGTACCGGAAGTGAACATCGGTTGGTAGACAAAGCTCGTTGTTTACAGGATGTGGGTGTATCTGAAACTTGCTGTTGACGTAACTAACTGTAGGCTTTTTCCATGAACACGTTCTACCTAGGTAATGACGTAGAACAAATGACTAGGCCTTATTTATAGTACTGTTTTGTGTACTGAAATTCAGGCTTTAAAATAAAGGTTTTAAAATTATTGATGGCGTATGTTTGTATAGATGACTGCTAACACGGTGGCTAGGCAATCATCGGCAAGGTAGCGGCTTTGATTTCCACAAGGAGCAACTATTTGTGTGATCTTCAATTTTTTTTTCGTATCTGATGTCACGTATACGTGAAATTGTAATGTACGCACCCAATGCACAGGGAAAAATTGTAGTGGATTGTAATATTGTTTTGTTTTAAGATCAGATCGGGCTTTTTTGCGCCATGTTACTGTTTCTTTTGATTTTTTTTATGACGGTGTAAATAAACTATTTTTCTTTGTTCCTGTCTTTTAAAAATTGCCTCAAATGTTATTCTTTTTAAAGTTTATGCCGTATAAAAGAGACAAAAGATAAAGATCAATGCCCTACCTTTTGCGGCGCGTGCGACGTGTTCTGCTGGGGTGTGCTGTCTCGTTCTTGAACGAACAAAACACCAACACCCTCAGAGGCATTACGGCACCATCTCCAAACTTCACACCCTCAATTATCTAAGTACTGGAGGAATCTCCAACGGAATTTTATCACTTGATCGAAATAATGCACAATATATCCCCCTACTAGTGTATCCCCTTCATAATACGTAAATCACAAATTCCCTGAATCATATCTCCAGGGTAAACCGCCCCTATAACATTATTGTACTGCGTAGTAAGATACTCACACACAGACACATAAATATTGAGGTACAGGCTGTGTTTTATTGTAGTGTTCGTTTAATAACTAATTTATTGTTTTGTTTATTACAATTTGTTTGTCTGTTTATGATAATTTTAAGCTGCTATTGATACCATGTGAAATAAAGTATAGTAAGTAGTTATATTTTATTTTATTTCAAAATGTCTTTATCAGTTAATTCAAATGTTTTAATAACCTTATAAAGTAGCTATTTTATGAGGAAAATATATTATATATTTGATAGAACAGATAAACCACAGACGTAAACTTTATGTTATAGAACTAAAAAAAAGAAAGAAAACTTAATTTTATGATTTTTTTATACGGGCACAGATGTAGATAAAAATTCAAGTATTTATTGCATTCATAACGAACACTTTCACACCGTTTTGCTAACAGAATGTATTTTCTACTTAATGCGCGATATTCTTGTCTTGTCTCGTCTTTATTCAGTTCCAGATTATAAACAATGTTCTTTTTTATTTTCAAGTATTTTTATGGATTTTACGCATTGGATTTTGAAGGCAAACAATTAACATCGTACATTGACACCCGTAATATCAGAGCAGTTAAAGATACCTTGCCAGTTTTTTAAAAAGTTTTCTCAAACAGCCTGTATCAAGTTGTTACAGTTTCTGTAGGGTGGCTAGGAGACGCGAAGTCGCGACGATTCGGCGCCGACGGGGCGACGGACTCAAGACAACTCTATTGATATTAATGGAAGCAAATTTAAAAAATAAAGAGATATCAAGTACCTAAAGTGTTTTTGTAGGAAACGGTTGAAATAAGGGACTTGTCAAGGGTCAAGTATGAGTCATGGCTTAAGGCTCTTGTGAGTAAGTAACTGTAGATATTATTATATTTAATGACTGTAGATGTATTCATGTATTTGGTTTTAATATATATCTACCTCTAGTAAAAATATGCATCTTGATTTCTCGTATTAACACAATTTTATAAACAATTGTAGTTTACCCAAATATAACATCATAACATCACGCCTTTTATCCCCGAAGGGGTAGGCAGAGGTGCACATTATGCCACTGTACAATATGTTTACACTTTTCACTTGTCTATGTTGTTTGTCTTGTTATGTTATGAGTCCCATGTAATAGGGGGTGAGCCTATTGCCATATACCGGGCACAATTCCAGACTCCGTGCTTCTACTGAGATTTTTTTTTAAATCCAGTAATAATTTGCCCGACGCCCGACCAGGGAATCGGACCTGAGACCCCTTGCCCGGCAGTCGCACTTGCAACCACTCGGTTGTAGTAAATTATTTTTACTTGATACACATCTTGATGTCTCGTATTAATAATTTCATAAGCAGTCGAAGTTTACCCAAATGTAATAAATCAAATAATACATTGCGGTATCAAAGCAACATACAAAATATCTTTCTATACAAAATAAAAATAATCATTCTTATTAACAAAAGACATCCAATACACTTTATCGTGAACAGCAATTTAATTCGCCATAATCCATAAATCCGTATTCCTTTCTTAAAAACTAAACAATCCGTTGAAATTCTCGTTATGGAATCAAAACGGTCTTCGCTCATGAAATAGAAAATGCCATTAAAACGATCACAAAGGATTTGCCCAACAATTTTCCGAGCAATCCAATATATTCGCCTGTTCGGGGCCGCGTATCGGATTCCCCTATACGAAATACAAATAAATGTGGATGTGCCTCACACCGGAGCGAGCCAGACTGTCCCTTGTGAGCTAAATTAAGACATTTTGTAGTTGATCTGTAGTTGATCTTTGAAAAAATCTGTACTACTTCATATTTTAAAGCTGAAAAGTTGGTTTATTTTTAAATCTCCAGAAATCCTGGTTTGAATTTGAAATATGTTTTGGTATTTTTTTGACGGGGGAAAATCATCCAATGACTTCTCTTACCCGGGTGAGGCGAAAGGGAGTGTCAGCCTCTTACTGATTAAAAACCACCCCGTTCCTACTCCTGTACTTCAAGCCGGAGCCCCGGCAACCCGTTAAGCCCTCCGCGGCTCCGTATCGGCATCAGCACTATTGGGCCCCATCTGTGGTGGTCTGATGGCTAGATAGTCCATTAATTAAGGAACGGTAGGCGCAAGAGTAGCTACTTCAGTTCATTCAAGTTATATGCAACGGACCATCGCATCGTTATTTAGGAATATAAATTACTGTTTGATATCTTAATTAGTAGTTAAAGTCATAAAAATATCAACATTTATAGATACTAAATTACCAATTAGTAATTGTACATTCGATTAATTCTACTTTAAATGGGCAAAAAATGTTAAATTCCATTTCTTGTTTTTATTGTTCTATTTCAAGTACAAATTGTGTGAATAATCAGGCTGCTTTTATGCAGTTACTGTTTTTGGTAGCATAGGCGACAGACAATTTGTTTTTGTCGAAAAACATTCAAATAATAATAAAACTAGTTTACACATTGCACTGGCTTTCACAATTTATAAAACAAATTAACGTATAACTTAAGAAACTATTGTAAAAACAAGTGCCATATTGCAAATCTTTTTGCAATACTTAACTTGTGTTATATGTTTTTTATTTTTCCCAAACCTGTACCTACTTTAAGTTTAACATATTACGCGACGGTGCAACACGCGGCCTAATGCAGCAACAAGAAGCTACCACTGAGTTAATTTAGCTGAGTGGATTCGGTCGTGCATTGTCGCTTGTTTATCGTCACACTCGGCGCCGACGACTTAATGGTATTAAACTTTAGATATAAATGTTCTTTGAACGATGGAATTTTTCGCCTCGATGTGTGCCAGTGGTAGGTGCTGGGTATGGATTGATTTTGTTAAAAGGCGTGAATTGGCGTATTTTTGGGTGGTATTCCAATAGTTGTATTATGTATGAGCATCGTGGTAGGTAAGGAAAGAATAAAGAGGTATTGTTGAAAATGTTCTGTGGTTAGAAAGATAAATATATACATACATACATACACACAATACAACGGCATGTACAAGCTTATGAAAGTCGTGCAATAACTAAGCTTAAGGGGTTGCAATTGCAAACATTAACAAATTACTCATCTTTATTTGATAGGTTACTTGGAATTAGCGAACGCTTCGTAAATAATGTATACAGAATCACTCCTTTTCATTATAAAAGAATAAAAAACATAGGATAACTGCTAGGATTGTTTCCTCTATCACTGGACTTGACATTTTGGATCACACAAAGAGGTATTCCTTGCGAAACTTGACCCCGCAACACGTAATGCGGCAACTGGTTACCCAGCCACTGCCCTAACCACGCAGTTAATTATTTTTATGAATATTACTTACATATGTACATGTTACTCCATTTAACATGTAACCAAATTATATAGGACGACTTTTTTTTAAGGGGGGAAAATCATCGAATGGCTGTTCCCGTCTGGATGAGGCGGGAGGGAGTGTCAGACTCTTACTGACTAAAAACCACCCCGTTCCTTCTCTTGCACGTCGAGGCGGAGCTCCAGTTACCCGTTAGGTCGCGATATAGGACGACTAGAATAACATTATTTTTTAAGTGGGGAAAATCATCGAATGACTGCACCCGCCTATTACGAATCTTATCCTATTACTGATTATTAAATCTAACTTTTGATTTGTATTCAGAGGTTTAAATTTCATTTTGGGCTAAACTTCGCTAATGTTTTGACCTCAGTCCGTATTATTTCTATGTAATTAACATTTTAACTTAGTTTTGTGGTGATACTCGGATTAGAGAAAGCTTTTTGTTACATTGTTAGATCTATATTTTTTTAAGGGGGGAAAATCATTGAATTGCTGCTCCCGCCTGGGTGAGGCGGGAGGGAGTGTCAGACTCTTACTGGCTAAAAACCACCCCGTTCCTTCTCCTGCACGTAGAGCCGGAGCTCCGGTTACCCGTTAGGTTCTCCGCGACTCCGAACTACAATAACAATAGAGTAATAAGGAAATTATAATTATGAATGAAGGTACCAAGATACCATGACACAACCGTATAATGTTATACACAAAACATTCTTTGTGAATATTTCTATAGGGTAAGACTTCCTGTATTTACTTAATTATGTATATCAAACGAAGTTGTGTTGGTATGTATATACAATATCCATTAAATTTAACTATCGTTGTTATTCCCTGAACGGGTGAAAATGCTTAGTATGTTATGATGCGCTAATAAAGTGGTTTGAAAAGATGATGTGCGGTGGATGTCCAGACTATTGCTTTGGACAATTTATAGGAATGACAAATCCAAATACTAGGTACAGTGGCCAGTATATCAACAATGTTTGTCATTGCATTTTTTATGGCATAAGCTGGTAAACGAGCTGACACGGATCACCGGTAAGCAATCGGCGCCGCCCATGGACACCTGAAACACTAAGGCATTACAAGTGCGTTACGGGCCTTTATGGAATTGGGAATTTGAGCATCGTGGAGGATTCGGGGGATTGGGAATACTGTAGAGGGGGGGATAACTGGTGGTATCACTCCGGTCGAGCGGGCCCATTCATGCCGAAGCTTGGCTCTCCCAAACTTGATTCACACACACATTTTCGACTATATATCTAAATGATAGAGTTCAAAATATGACAGAAAAGATCGACTACCTGCCTACTATCTTTTAGTGATGAAAAATGGCATTATTATCATCAATAGTACTTGATGAGCCTCTGCTGCACTTAGGGTTTCCTCTACATTAGGCTACTCTACTGTCGTGGAGACCGGGGCTCCAGTTCGACGTGCAGGAGAAGGAACGGGATGGTTTTTAGTCAGTAAGAGTCTGACACTCCCTCTCGCTTCACCCAGGCAGGAGCAGTCATTGGATGATTTTCCCCCTTAAAAAAGGGCCACTTTACTACATTATTATTAGGAGTTTGCCTATTCTCATGTGTAATCTCTTTGACGGCTCTTAAGATACTTGTGTGAAGAGTAGTGTTGTGGCCTTTAGCCAAACGCCACTTTAGCGCTTGTATACAGAGAGAGTAGAAATCAAAATGTATGGGGATGACACTGACAAGTGTCAAAATTTACGTCAACTCCATATAATTTGGTTTTCTATTCTAGAGGTACATGTAGACAAGCGCTAAGTGGCATTTGGCTACAGCTGCGTGTGACGTGAGTTTTTTTTCTGCTGAACTTTCATAACGTGGCAAAAATATAGTAAATGTCAACTTTATAATGTTTTTACTGTAATATAATTCTTCTAATTGAATTATAATGTTTCCGCTTACTCACGTAATTATTTGGCGAGGAATTCGACTAGTTTGAAGCCATACTAGAGGCTCGTATGTCCTCGAGTTCCTCGTCAAATGCTCACAAAAGTTATAATATATTCTTCTAATAGTTGACAAAAACACAAATCCCAAAACAATTAGTATGCATAAAACAACAAAGTCGTTAATCGCTTGACAAAGTTCAGGCCACAATTAATATAAGTGTGAATCAGTAATCAGAAGGAAGCGTTAAGACAATTTTGTGAAATTAACACCTGAAGTAGACGGGGCGACGGTTTCCACAGATTTGACTCAACTACGGAACTTGCGGACTTTCCTTACTTAAGTAGAATTGAGTAATTAATTAATGGAGAGCGAACTGTTGACGTGTTTAAATTTTGATTGGATTATTAATAAAAATTTGTGAAGGCCAAAGGTAAAAACATGCAGTGAGGTAGGTATACTGAGTTAAAGTTTTTTATAGAGAGCATCAGGTTAGTAAAAGTTCAGGTTAACATTATTACTAAATTTTGTATTATTTTTATAATAACTATCGTGAGACATACTAAATTCAATCAAGAAAAAAAAATCAGTGAGCTGCGCGACGTCGCTACGACCGCGCACGCTGCTCATGAGGAAGAACCCCTCTGTGGTTCGAGACTAGTAGAGCTTTTCTCAGTATATTTACGTAAGTAACCCGCAATTTTAGTTAATTTTGTATTTTTCAAAACAGAATAGAGAATTTCTGTTTCATTCACACATCGAGCACTCAAAATTTGACCTTCAATCTCTATTTTTCATTCATCATTAACGTTATGTCTGTATTTTTATGAGGCAAGCTGATATAAAAATAATAATATACATTTAATTTTATTTTACGGCAATATACCTCCAAAACATCGCACCTCCATTTATTCCATAATCTTTGACTTGACAAAAGTTCCGGTGCGCGGTCGACTTTGAAGGCGAACAGGTGTGAATTACTTTTAAAATATGGTAATCAGGGATGAACGGAGTTCAGACTTTCAAGATACTGGGTGACGAATTTGTTTGGACTTTTAAATTCCGGATTATGAGGCAAAGGTGTCGAATTTTACGCTCTTAAAAGCATACTTGAAAATAATTCGGATACAACGGTTTAGGGATTTGCGTTAAAAACGCGTTCTTTGGGAAAGGGACACATTATTTCTATTTCTGAATATTTCATATTTCTGAATGTCTTTATAGTTGATGATTAATCCGCAAACGGTCACCGATGACCGCTCTCCACTGACTTCATTATAGACCTTATTTCCGATGTATAGAGACAAATTTTGTATAAACAAATTTTGGAGATTTTTTGTACTATTTATGAAGTGATTAAAAATCTTGTTTTGACGTCAGTGAAATCAAATTCAACTTAGGAAAGATAACGAATAGGAATAGGTTTTTGCTTGTCGGTTTTTATAAGGGTTCGCGAAGCTAACCTTTCAATCAGCAATCATATTATGTAGTACTATTTTTATAAAAAATATCTAATAATAAAACCAACAATATACTACTGAGACAATGACCTGGAAAACTAATTATGAAACAAAACGCATAACGAATAACCTTGAATATAATTAATTCATCAATCATTGTTGCATACGATCATCTTACTTATACATTATCACGCAAATATTAATGGTTGGTTACCTCTGTGTGCCTTATGAGTATTTTTTTATTTTTTATTAAGACGAACAGTAAACGGGTACATTGTAAAGTCTGACCCCAGGTTGCAATTTCAATGTAATAAATTGTTGTTTATTTTTAAATAACATACCATTACATAACATCACGCCTTTAATCCCCGAACGGGTAGGCAAGGGCGCACATTGCGGCACTTAATGTCACTGTACAATGTAACACCCACTTCTCACTATTTATGTTATGAGTCTCATCTAATAGAGGGTGAGCCTATTGCCATAATTATATACCGGGCACATTTCCAGTGATGCATGGCAGCCATCCGGGCACAAATTCCGTGCAACTGTTGAGATTTTTTTTTAACCTAGCATTACTTTGCCCTAGAAATCGAACCCGATACCCGAGAAATCGCCAAGCAGTCGCACTTGCGACCACTCGGCCAACGAGGCCAAACTGACGTTATATAAATATGGTATGGGATCTGCAAACTGGCCACTATCGCGATGCTTGCTACCTAATACCTAAGTAATAGGTTTTATGAAATTATCTTACTGAGTACATCTTCTCTGATAACTAGCTACAATTTTAGACTTTTATCTACGTTTTATTTTGTTACAATTAATATTAACTATAACTAAATGAAAATATATACAACTTAAAATATAAATAACTATGAACTAAAATATTTAAATCTTAAAAAAAAGGTAATAATAAATAAATAAGCTATAATAAGGCATAAAAAAAAAAAAATTTCCTCATCATTAACGTGAGGTAGGGTGCCCAAAAGACTGGCAGCATTACCACGTTGAATGGCAATGCTTAACCTTTGTCCAAGGTAGAAGCCAGCCCTTCGATCACCTGAAGTGTCAACCATCCTTGTGCACGACGGCAATGCTAGGCCGCGAGCCGCCCGCGACGTGTTCCGAACATGTCCGAACCATGACAAAAAGGCAAGTTCAGACACGAATATCAAAGGCGTGCGGCGGCGATCCTTTGTTCCGCGCCGCCGCTGCTTGGTTTGAACTTGCCTTTGAGCATGTATGGACATGATTCCGTCGCAGAGCGGTCGAGTCGCGAGCCCATAGCGACAGGATTAATCCTGTCCGCGCGCGGCTCGCCTATAAAAGGACGCCTCCTTGCGAGGCATAATCAGTAGTCAATGTAATATCACGCAGTCAGTGTGTCAATGGTTGTCAATGATAAATCACACAGAGTGTGTCAATAGTTATCAATGAAATATCACGCAGTCAGTGTATTGTCAATGTATGTAGTCGTTATAAGTCGATCATAGCCAGTCGACCTATTATTGTGAATCTCCACTAGTGTTGTTAACATTATCGTAATAAAGTATATCAGTGTACAAGAGTTTCTCCAGTTTTCATTCATACAGTCCATTTGCTCTCCACAAGGACCTAGCTCGTCGAGGACTGATCCACAGCCTGATCCCTCCGAGCCCGCACAATCCTCTTTACAATATCTTTGTAAAGAAGATGTGCACTTGGGCCCCACGGCCCTAAAGTTTCAACCCCAAACGGTTCGAAAACATAATTGCCAATCAGGCTATCATACTTTCGCCGTTTGAGGTTCTCGGCAGCAGCAGCGGCAGCACCGGCTCGACACGCTGAGTTTGGAAGATGGGATGGCGCCAGAGTATCAACGCAAGTGGCGTCCCATACTAAAGGCCTACCCATCTTCCAAGGGAATAATGACATACCGTCGGGTCTCTTGCCATCGTTGCGTACCAAGCCATTAGGTTCTAAAGTAGCTGGCACGCCAACGGAGACAAGAGCTCGACGAATTATGTCATTAATACTCGCGTGTCGAGCAAAACGACCCGCACTACGGCTACACGACAAGCCGTGGTGTCCAAGGCTGTTGACATCTTCACCACAACGACAACGATGAGGTGAACAAAATGAAGCCCCAAGCCTTAAACAAATTGCAGCGCGGAATGTGGTGTCGTCCAACAAAGTACCTAAGTTGGACGAAGGCAAAGCAAGAAGCCATAACCCTGACTCCCACTCACCCACAGCCAAAAGGCGAGCTCGCTCTGCAGTTGAACAAGCGGAGTTCAATAGATTTTTGCTCACTTTCCTGCAGAGCGGCTCGTCCCATTGTCTCTGGGAGAGTGATTTGACGGGGGGGTCAATATTTGGGCAAGCGATTTTCCAAGCTTTCACAGCTTCCACTAAAAATGGTACATCAAAATTAACCAGTGATTGAGAAAGAATTTTCCTGGTTAATTCTTCAGTACCATGGGCGGAAGATATGAAAGCTGGTAGGCTTACACTGGAAATTTTACGGACGCCAAGCCCACCCATGCGGACAGGCAGAGTAGCTTGTGTCCAGGCTCGGTCGTCGAGAGCCACATTCAAAATTAAGGATAAAGTTTGTCTAATGCTTCGGTAAATTTTTTCTAAAAGAAGGGGTGCAGACCAGAGGTGGGTCGAGCGCAAAAAATACATAAATTTGGGACCAAAACAACAAAAACGAATAATAGTAAAGGCCGAATGCATTCTAATGTGATACAGTCTTTCTGAAACGACAGAAAAATTTTGAATTTTTTCATCAATAAAACTTTGAAAAGAGTCCTCGAAGACGGGCGCACCTAGGAGGCGAAGCGAACATTTATCGACAACCGAGATATTAGGCGCAAAAGTAGTAAATTTTGATATGATCTGTCTGTCGGTAGAGTCATGTAAAAATATCTCACACTTGGAATAATTTAGGTCAAGGCCAATAACATGAAGTTCGTTTTTTAAAAATTGGAAATCATTCATCAGCTACAATTTGTTATCAAATTTTTAGTAGTCGTAACGGTAATTGCATGTGTTAGGTGTATATGTTGCTGGCAAACACTGTGGCATAAGTAATTATGAAAATTAATCACATTTTAAATTCAAATGTACAAAAATTTGTCTTTACTGCCAATAGAAAACTGTTCAAGGCAAATCCTACGCTAACTTCACTGGTAACTGTGACTGAAATTAGCGAGGGCATGAGGGCTACTCCAAGAGGTTCAACGTGTCTAGCTTCCCCTTAAACTATTTAGGTTATTATAAGGTACATTATTTTACTTCCAGAACCACTTACAAATGAATAATTTGATCATAATCATATAGCAATTAAAGCTAATGTTGAATATTTAAACATTTACGCAAATTTACCACGCTATAAAGTTTTAGTTGATTAATTGACTATTGACGTGCGTTGAGGGGGTGTAGATGAGAAAGATGAGGATATTATTTCTTCTCCTACTTGTCAAAATCTGTATTTCTGCTGACGACGGTCAGACTGATAACTTTTGGAGCAAAATCATCAATGATGGTACTAGTTATGGTGAGTACATACTTTTAAACCACAAAGTAATAACATCTATACCTCTACCTACCCATATCAATAAAATTGGAATGTATGTTTGTGATATTGAAAAAATCGTTTTAATTTATAAGCATGTAGTAAATGCTTATGAAATTACACACGATACTTACGTATACCAAAACTTTCTTTTTTGGTTGTTTGTTCTGACTAATCTCCGAAATGAGTAGACCGATTTTGACGGGACTTTTATTGGAATATAGCTGAGGTAATAAGGAGTAACTTGGGCTAGTTTTCCCTTTTGGACGAAGTCGCATATACAGTTAGTAAATATTAATTGAAACAATTTGATTATCAATCCTAAATATTATTGAATACAAACAGAATATCCATATCTATACCAAATATAAAACTACATAGATCCTGTTAAAAAATTGTAATCAATATTGTTCCATTAGGGATTTTACTACAAGTAGTCATTCTCAGCAGCCACCTTTGCTACTAATAAAATATAATATTGTGTTTAAAGATGAAGAAGCAATTATGCATATCTTTCATTGTCATTATCTTATATTATTATCCATCTAAAAATAAACTATAATAATATAAGAATGTCTTCATTTTCCGTTTATTCATCTTTGTTTCTTTTAGTTTCAGATGAAGAACATATAGTGCGTCCATGTGCTCTGCACGATCTCAAATGCATCCAGCGGTATTTCGTTCAAAATTCTCAATGCGAACTGCCAAGTGGACCTACTCCAGACTCCTATAGGCTCAAAAGTGTACCCATGTACTTACCTTACGTCAATGTCACCTTCATTCTGACTGATGCGGACATCAAGGGATTCAAGGACTATAAAATTGTTGATTTCTAGTGAGTGTCTAATTATAGAAGTTATATTATCCTTAATTTATATGAACATAGGCGCGATTTGAAGAATTGCAGATATTGATTTCACCCCCGAAAGGGTAGGCAGAAGTGCACGGCACTTAATACCACTGTGCAATGTAACACCCATTAGTCATTATTTATGTTATGAGTCCCATGTAATAGGGGGTGAGCCTATTCTCATATACCGGGCACATTTCCAGACTCCGTGGTTTTTTTGAGGGGGCAAATCATCCAATGACCACTCCCGCCTAGGTGAGGCGAGAGGGAGTGTTGACTCTTACTGACTAAAAACCACCCCGTTCCCACTTCTGCACTTCGAACTGGAGCCCTGGCAACCTGTTAAGCCCTCCGCGGCAGACTCTGTGCTACCACTGAGAATTTCTTAAAAAACCCAGTAATACTTTGCCCGACCCGGGAATCGAACCCAAGACCCCTGCAGTCGCACTTGCGACAACTCGGCCAACAAGACAGTCAATACTGACTTTAGCACCTATATATTCTTGTTAGCTATTTCTTAACTCGTCGAGTACCGTTATTATAGACACAATTATAGAACAATAGGTTGCGGTCACCGGTGACCGCTTGGTGTTTGACAGTTTAATATCGTGGCAAATAACTTTTTATTGAGAGGGAAATTCATCCAAGGACCTTGGAAGAGGCGAGAGAAAGCGTAAGACTATATACCACCCCGTTACTGTACTCTTAGAGCTGCTGCGTCAAATATTCACGATTTGATTTTGAACACTTTTCAGTATTAAATAAAATCGCGGGTTACTCACGTGATTACACTGAGAAAAGCTCTACTAGTTTCGAACCTCAGAGGAGTTCTTCCTCATGAGCAGTGTGCGCGGACGCGGCGCTACTGCTAGAGCATTTCTCAGTATATTCACGTGAGTAACCCACGATTTTTGTTAATACAGTATGTCTCACGATAGTTATTATTAAAACGTAGCAAACTTTTTAGTTTCTTCTTACACAGTTATCGTACGTGTTTCAGTGTAAACAAAAAGACGGATACTGTTCTATTTGAGGTGGAACTCCACAAAATATGGGTGTATTCTCCAAGAACAATCATCACCTACCACAGGAAGGGGAAGGAGCCGTTGGATTTAGTTGATTATGCGTACATAGAATACTGTTAGTATTATAATATCACATTTACTTTTAAATTAAATTAGTGAAGGGCTTTTTAGGCTATTACTGTGATGTTATTGTTTCTTAAAATAATTTGGCTGTAAATATTTCTTTCCACTTTTATTCTGCACATCTGTGTGTGTGTGTGTGTGTATGTGTGTGTGGAATTAGCTGTCATTCTTGAGTACGTACTGATTTTCTTGACGAATTTTTCGATGTTTTTTTTTATTGTTTATAGTCATAACTGTAGTAATATATACATAGAAAGAATAACATATGCGAAAGCTGGGCAGTTCTGAAATTAATATTACGTACAAATGGATCGAATTGCTAATCTCCTTTTTTTGAAGTCGGTTAAAAATATCGGATACCTACAGCACCTAATATTGATTCGGAGTTGACCGCCTTCATACAATTTTGACGTTAATTTTAATGATAAAAATAGGATTCTTCTGCATGATCAATTGTGTAATTCTAAACAATTGTTTTTCTTTTCCTTTCAGTGAATCTATCGCTAACATTAACTGCTCCACAAATTTATAACATCGATATGTCTAAAAATCATGTCTACACGTACGTAAGTGATGCCCATCCTAGAAGTGGACTAGGACCTATTTTTACACATAATAAAGGTAATAAACAGTATTTTCTTATTGCATAAGCCAGTAAACGAGCAGTCGGATCACCTGATGGTAAGCAATCAGCGTCGCCCATGGACACCTGGGACACCAGAGGCGTTACAAGTGCGTTACCGGCCTTTTGGGATTAGGAGTTTGAGGATTGTTCCGTATCCCCATACGGGGATTGGGGAGAATGTGGAAGGGGGTGGGGGTTGATTGGGCCTCCGGTAACCTAACTCACACGACGAAACAACGCAAGTGTAGTTTCACGTCGGTTTTCTATGAGGTCATGGTATCACTCCGGTCGAGCCGGCCTATTCGTGCCGAAGCATGGCTCTCCCTCACTTATCTTACTATTATTTTAGAAACAATGTAGTCTTCTAAATCAGGATTAGTCTAATCAGTTAAAAATCGTGTGTTGAATAAGAAAACTAACCCCCGAATATTGAAAGATTACTCAAGTTTAAATTACTTAAATGTCATGACATCTCTGTCATTTTAGAAAGAATTTGTAGTGCTATTCGGGTACATACGGTATGTTACGCGAATGTATAATGTCATAGAAAACAAAATTTGACATGTGTCAAAGAAAAGAAGGTTTGAAATAAGATGGCGTTTGATGGCGGAATAGAATTTAGAACGAACAGAAATTGTACAAAGATACATTTTTATCAAACAGTCTTCCAATGACCAGAAGATGTCTTCACTCCTTGGTATATGGGCAATACAGTGTGAATTTTATTTTCGGTAATCTAGATGCACTTTTTCATTACAGATGAATACGTGAGAAGTACGACGAAACGTCTACTGCACAGAATCGCCTTAGGCCTTCAAGAAGCCTTTGTGATACAAGGCGAAATCTTCTTCTTCTTGTTCTTTCAAAGCAATATATGTACATACTATAACTAGATGATATTGATGATATTTTCTCTGTTTACCGACCTGGTACCATATTTTATCGCTTCGTTTTTCAAAATGTAAATAAAGAGACTACGCTACTATGCATGAACTGAAAAATATGAATAAAAATTCAACTCTGTGTTTTATGATTGATTGTTGTTGACCCTATTCATACTACTTTATTTATTTAAGTTTAATCTGGTGTCAGTACTATGGGTGGCTCGCCGCCCGACCAGAACCAGACCCGAGCATACGGCTCGTCGCGTTCCGCGTGCGCTTCAAAGAGCCATCAGACCACCACGGATGGGGCCCAATAAGGCTGATGCCGATACGGAGCCGCAGAGAACTTAACAGGTTACCGGGGCTCCGGCTCGAAGTGCAGGACTAGGAACGGGGTGATTTTTAGTCAGTAAGAGTCTGACACTCCCTCCCACCTCACCGAGGCGGGAGAAGTCAATCGATGATTGTCCCCCGTAAAAAAGTGTATAATTTTCTTTTTGAGCGGGTAAAATCATGCAATTGCTTCTTCCACCCGGGTGAGGCGGGAGGGAGTGTCAGACTCTTACTGACTAAAAACCACCCCGTTTCTACTCCTGGCTTGAAGTAGGTGTTGGAACGGACCGGTTTTTATTCACAAGCCCACCACATCCTTCCAAAAGCGCTGCAACTCCTGTGATCCAGAACTTTTAAGTAGACTACACCGGAGCACTAAAGTTACAAGAACATGATTAACTGTCTTGAATCCCACAACGAAACAAATCAAAATAAAATTTTTAGAGGACAAGGAAAAAACGGCAGTTTGGTTCTAGTTTTTAGCCAGTAAGAGACCTGACGCTCACAATTGCCTCGCCCAGAGCAGGACTAGTCAACTGATCGTTTTGCCCCCTCAAAATAAAAAGACTGCCTGGATTATCATCTCAAGAATATCATATTTAAAACTGTACCCAATGTTGGACAATGGGCTCTCCTCCAGTTACATGGGGCCCATACATAACTTTTAAATGTTACAATTGGGTACTTGCCAACTGGTCAAATTTAATACTTTTTTCTAACTGTCAAAAATGACAGTTTTCTATGAAATTTTGTATTGTGACGTTACGTTTTTTTAGCGTCAAACCGCATACTTATTTCATAAAATTTGCTGGAAACACACTAAAATGAAGTTGGTCATAAAATATAATAATGAAGTGTGATTTTTTTTTTTAATATTTAATGTAGGTATTGAACAGTCGCAACAATTTGTTTTTGATTAAGGCAAGTACGCAATTACCCTGTCTGTCATATTAAGTAGTCGATAATTAGTATTTCTCCATATGTAGAAGGTATTTGAGATTATAACTATGTCGGTAGTACAATATCTGCGTTGGAACTGTACAAAATATTCCTAAGGCTATATTTTGATAGTGTAGTTAGATAATAGTTGCTAAATCACTGTTGCAACTTAGCGCTAATTCCTGTCAAACAAGAAATATGTCACTTGTGTACTCGATACAGTTTTATAAAAGGGTCGAAATCTTAAATATCTTAGTAAAAATATAAAAATTAATCAAGAAATGGCGCAGTGTCTTGGCAACTGGCTGCCGTGCAACGCTTCGCTCGTTGGATTCCCACACGGAAGAACTCTTTGTGTGTTCCATAGACTGTTTTTCCGGGTCTGGGTGTCATGTGTGTGTGAACTTGTATGTTTGTAAACGCACCCACGACGCAGGAGAAAAACCTAGGGTAAGGCATTTTTTTTTTAATGAAAATGATATTAAACTAATAAATCATGAAAATAGAGTTCTGCCAATCTCCACACGGTATAACTATACAGGAGTATGTTGTATCGGTTAATTACAATGTTAGGTTCGTACACGATAATTAATTAGCCAATTATTCAAATCATCCTGTCTGATATTAATTACCATTTTGGTGTTTATGTAATTTTCTTATTGTGGTCTTTATTAAAATAATTATTTCCGTTGTCTTAACATGTTTGCATGAGTATTTAGCAAACGATACACGAAATTATTTAAATACATTATTCATTGTTTTTACAATAACAGAGTGACGTGTGATAATGAGAATCGTTTTCTGTTTCTTTGTTTTATTTCATTTTTGTCGTTGTTTTCAATATGGCGGCGGGTTCAGTGCCTGGCATGGAGATTCGTCTGGTAAGTTTAACCTTGTAAATATTTTTTCCAATGTATAACTAACTATTGTGTAAGTATAACATATAACATGGAATTGATGGCCAATGGGATAAAAATTCTAGACCTTTTTTGTTTCGCTGTTGCTCATTTTCTCCTGTATCGTGGGTGCGTTTACAAACACGTTAACATACACATGACACCCAGACTCGAAACAATAATCTGTGGATCACACAAAGAGTTGCTCCGTGCGGGAATGGAAACCGCGACATGTTGCACGGTAGCCGGTTCCCGAGCCACTGTCATGGATGGTGCCGTCACGAATCAAGAATCAAACCGGCAAACGGAAAACAGTGGACATTTTGTGACTGACAATTATGATAATGATGATGAAGCGTAATGCAAAATGGGAATATCTAAATTGTTTTATCAGAAATAAAATATTTAGTACTACATAACACGCAATCCACACGTTCACATCTACCCATCTGGATAACGTTAAGAAGGGATTTTAGAAATCTTTATAACAATTTTCAGATCGCGTTTTTGGCAAGGACTTCCACCATGAACATTCCATCGTCAGGCCCTGTCCCATCCATGATGTGAACTGCATCCGAGAGTTTTTCGCATACAATACCCAATGTTCCATCACTGATGGACCAGCTCCAGACCCCTTCATACCTGACAAGATCTCCTTAAACACACCACATGCAAATTTTACTTTTACTTTAAACAATCCAAGAATTAAGGGCCTTAATAATTGGAGAATTAAGGAGTTTTAGTGAGTATTTAAACTGTCAAACACCAAGCGATCACCGGTGACCGCAACCTATTGTTCTTTAATTGTGTCTATAATGACGGTACTCAGCGAGTTAAGTATGAATTTAAAAATTTTATGATTTTATTAACAAGCCAAGCAAGCAACGAACAACAAGGTATGCTGAAAGTGTTTGAAGGATTGGATTGAATAGTGAAATAATAAACATAGATATGATTAATATTATGAATTACAAAGATATATCTTGGCAATTCAAAAAATTACAACATCGTGACTTACGACACTTATTTTATTTTACTTTACTATAAGTACCAAAATGTGATTGCTATTTTTAAGAATGTTTGTACTGAGATACGATTGATTCTGAAAATATGTTTAAGTAATTTGAAAACCTTCAAAAAGTCTTTTAAAAGACTTCTTCTATTTCTTCCTGCCAACTTTTTTTTTGCTATTTTTCAGTATTAACAAAGCCACAGGCGTATTGGTGCTGGAAGTGGGATTTAGCAGTATAGTGGTGCATACTCCAAAATTTATAGTCACGTATTATCGCAAGGGCAAGGAGTCGTTACATACATCTCATTTCACCGACATTGAATACAGTAAGACATAGACAATATTATGTTACCTATTTCTTTTCTTATTTAATCTGAAGCAATTGAATAACCACGCTGTTTTTTTTTACATAACGATGGTTTTTAGTTTTACTAGTCCTTCTGACAACTATCATCGTACTTTTTTCTTTTTTCTGTAAAATCTCCCAACTTTTTCTAAGTAGCGCCTTTTTAAAAACATTCATTCATGCAGCTTGGCGAGTCCTTAATGATGTCAATGACAATGTATCTGTTTTGAAAAATATAGGTAGGGGAACGTCCCGTAACGTCGGACGGAACCTAACGCTGGACACTTGTATTATCTCGATAACTGATAACACGAGCGATTCAATTTCAACTAGGTGCTTTTCCCTAAAAATTGAGTCGCTCGCGTTATTAGTTATTGAGATAATACAAGTATCCGGCGTTAGGTGCCGTCCGGTGTTAAGGGACTTTCCCCTATACGTACACGTAGTCATATAAAATGTCAGTTTAATTAAAGTACCTCTGCTTTTCCTTCAACAGAAGACCTATCTATGACCTTGACAATTCCTGACCTCAAAGACCCTCAGCTGTCAGGAGCCCATGTCTTCACATATGTACCTGACGGCAAACCGGAGTATGTGCTTGGACCTGAAATCTATAAGACTGAAGGTAAGACTTTTTTTATGGAATAGGAGGCAAACGAGCAGACGGATCACCTGATGGTAAGCGATCAGCGCCGCCCATTGACACCCGCAACACCAGAGGAGTCACAAGTAAAGACTGGAGGCCCAATTATCCCTCTCCCCAATCTCCCCATTCCAAAACACGAATCCCCAACAATCGTCAAATTCCTAATCCCCAAAATACCACAATAATAATGATAAGTACCGAACTTGTAACACCTCTGGTGTTTCGAGTGTCCATAGGCGGCGTCGATTGCTTACCATCAGGTGATCCGTATGCTCGTTTACTGGCTTATTCCATAAAAATACTTTTTTAGTGGGGGGGGGGAATCATACAATGGCTTCCACCGCCTTGGGTGAGGCGAGAGGGAGTGTCAGACTCTTACTGACTAAAAACCCCGTTCCTACTTCTGCTTTAAACCAGAGGCCCGGTAACCCGTTAAATTGACAAGTCTGAACCTAAGTCTTACATTAGGTTTATCTAATAAATTGTTTGCAGCTTAAAAAATTGGCTACAGCTTACAAAGAGTTTTCATAGGATAGTTTGATGAGACTTGACTACTTCCTCGATCTGATGATTAAATGTGATTGGTAAGCAAAGGGGTGTAATGTCCCAAGCCGATCAAAATTATTAGGTTATTAAAATCTATTTAATAGAGGTATTAGAATACCTACGGTAATAAAAAACATATTGGGAGTGACCTTTTTTTTCTTTTTCTATTGTAATTATTGTAAAGCCTTTTATTTGTTACGTATTTGAGAAAATATATTATGTTTTTTTTTTCAGGTCCGGGATTTCAGAAGGCGCTCATTGATGTAGAATCTAAAGTGGACACAAGTCTTGTGGAACTCTTTGTTACACAGGGTCCTATACTGTTTTCCAAGTTTTTCCAAAGTAGTATTTGTGATTTTGCTCACTAGTGATAAAACGTCATCTACAATATAATTTATCAACTAAACTTGGAATATATATAGAACTTTCTTTTAATCAATTGTATGCTCTCTATGTATAATGTTTTTGTCTTCTTCACATGCTAATAAACCGGATGCATTCAGAAGCTAGTATTTTTCATAAAGTTATTTTTTTTGTATTCTTTTCTTCTCAAGCTTTAGGGTGCGTGTTCGAAACCTACCAACGAAAAGTACCAATGTGACTTTATCCGAGTTTCATGTACTTTCTGGGATTATTTAGACGTCACTGAAAGAAAACATCGTGAGGAAACCTGGACTTATAATTTCTAATTATAAGTTTGAAACCGCTAATCCGCATTGAGCAAGTGTGGTGATTAATGTTGAAACCTTTTCGTGGGAAAAGGGGCCTTAGGTCAGCAGTGGGCATTTATAGGCTGGTGATGTTAATTCTTACCTATACATTTTCTTTTAACCATCTCCTAAAAAGATCTGTTTCAATAAAACAGCATACAGACCGAATTTTTTTTACCTAGGTTTTTACTAAACCTAGTCTACCTACAAGGCACGTTTCAGGAAATAAAGGCACAAGATGTGAGCATTGTTAGTATCCACCACAGGGGAATGGGATGATAATATTACACGGCTACCCTAGGGCCAAACGACCAATTTATTATTTACTAGACAAGAGTAACACGGATAGCCTTCTGGATTGTTCCTTTATTTATTTAACGAATGGTTTTTAGACGCCACTTGCAAGATTACTGTTGAATTTGCTGGAGATAATGTTTGAAAGTGAGCTTGGACTTGATTTCTTTAGCTTAACTATGTAATGTAATATAAAGTCATGTGATGTTTTTGTAATAACTATCGTGCAGCATGTCGCATTAACTAAAAATTATTCATTAATCACGGAAATATGTTAAAAAGCTTCACTAGTTTCGAGTCATAGAGGGACTGTCGGCGCATTTCTATGGCCATCGACCATAGAGGCGGCGACACGCGTGACGGGAGTATAAAATACCCACGGCCGCGCGAGCGCCGCGCTTCTTCTTCTACACACTCGTTTTACCAACGCCATAGTTTTCGGGTATTTCTTTGTGTGTGCATTAATGCATAAAGCGCCATCAGTCTTGATTGCGATTCGTGGAATAAACATAAGTTTATTCTAATCAAAATAACCCGACAGAGACTCTTCCTGGCTCGGCAATGTCGCGGTCGCAACCGCGCACGTTGCTCATGAGGAAGGCTCCCTCTATTACTCGAAACTGGTAGAGCTTTTCCTAGTATATTTACGTGAGTAACAAAGCTCTAAGACATATGATGTCCAATTAAAGTGTCAAACACCAATCATACTATAGAACAATAGGTTGCGGTCGCCGGTGACCGCAACCTATTGTTCTATAATTGTGTCTATAATGACGGTACTCAACGAGTTAAATTTCTGGAGGTATAAGAAATGCAAGTGTATACATGGAAAGTAAAAGCAAATGTAATGAATGTCACAATTTCAATATTCTAAGTTGGTTATTTAATTATTTAATATAATGCAAGAAAAAATAATTAAATTAGATTTAATTTTTTGAAGGCGTAAACGTTTTCATGGTTTGGGGACCGATCCTGAACATAAAAACTGAGCTTGGCAACCGGCTGCCGCACAACGTGTAGTGGGTTCGATTTCGATTCCCGCACGGAGCGATTCTTTGTGTGATCCACAAATTGTTGTTCCGGGTCTTGGTGTCATGTGTATCAGTTTATGTGAACTTGTATGTTTGTAAACGCACCCACGACACAGAAGAAAATCCTAGTGTGGGGGAAACGTTTTTTAAAGCTAGTATTGATAAAGACCAAAGAAACGGAATAATTGCAACACACATCTACTCATTGAGCGAGACAAAACCAGTTTATCATAGTCTTGCTTTGTATAAAGATACTACACGTTCGCGGATCAGTTTAAAAAGGTTTCATCAACAGCCTATAAATGCCCACTGCTGAGCAAAGCCTCTTCTCGCACGGAGAAGGTTAGAGCGTTAATCACCACGCTTGCTCAATGCGGGTTGGCGATTTCAAACTTATAATTAGAAATTATAAGTCCAGGTTTCCTCACGATGTTTTTCCTTCACCGTTTGTCAGTGGTGTCTAAATAATCTTAGAAAGTACATATAACTCGGAAAAAGTCACATTGGTACTTGCCGTTGGTAGGTTTCGGTAGTAGGTAAAAAGGTTTAACATAGCTTGATTAACAAAAATTTAAAAACAGAGTACCCCGAAATCTTAAAACAAAGAGACTGATTGTCTTGAAATTCCACAATACATCTTACAACCTACCTCATCCTGCTAATCCCCACTTAGCTTACGTTAGACGTCCACAGGTGCATACACCCAATGTTCTGCTAATCCCGTATAATTAAGGTGTACAATATTAACGTAGTACGTTCCACCTTCAGTCTATTATTCAATGGATACCGGTCCAAGTGTGGCAAGATTACATTCTGAGATTGCGAATGTATTATGAAGATTTGATGAAGTTTTTGGCTGGAATTGTTTTGGTGTACGTCGGTGTTTCGTGTCAAATTTTAGACTTTTTAGAGGTAATATGCTGGTGTTTTACCATGGTATGTTTGTATCAGCGCTTTTCCTATAATCTCATCATCATCAGAAGCCTATAAATGCCCACTGCTGAGCAAAGCCTCTTCTCACACGGAGAAGGTTTAAGCATTAATCACCACGCTTGCTCATTGCGGGTTGGCAATTTCCAACTTATAATTAGAAATTATAAGCCCAGGATTCCTCACGATGTTTTCTTTCACTGATTTTAATGGTGTCTAGATAATCTTAGAAAGTATGTACATATAACTCGGAAAAAGTCACATTGGTACTTGTCGTTGGTAGGTTTCGAACCGCACCCTGATGCATGAGAAGCGGGCGTCTTAAGCCTTCGGGCCACCGTGACTCTTATAATCTAAGCCCCACAAAACCGTTGCAATGGTTTGACTGTGGGGTCAACGAGTCTCTAGACATTAAACTTAATGGACTTATAATTAAACATTATACAGGTGTTGTAACTTTCACTTAAATAGAATTTAAGACATTTCCAAATAATATATCTTTAATTTACGCTTACCTATTTGCATTGATTGTTAGTATGCCTGTAGTTTGAAGTGTTTATTAAGCTAGTCAAGTTATATGCAGGTAAGAAAATGAAGATTCATTTAGTGCAGAGACTAGAATAGGTACTAGAACAGGTAATAGAATATTAGTTTATACAACACTAGCTTTTACCCGCAGCTTCGCTCGCGTCAAGAAAGGACACAGCGCCATCTATACCAATACTTTTGTTTTCCCTCGGGAATATCAATTTTTCCAGGATAAAAAGTACCCTTTTATTTAATCCAGACTTCTAACTTTATTTCTGCAAAATTTCAAAGCAATCGGTTTAGTAGTTACGGCGTGAAAGCGGAACAAACAAACAAACTCACTTTCCGATTTATAATATTGGTATGGATTGTATTCTTTTCATTGGTGGGGCCAAAGATTACAGTTTTAAAGGTTCAAGTTTGTCAGGGAGCGCTGCCCTCGATCTCTGTCAAACGTGCCATAGGGTCGATTTTTCACATACATACATAACATCACGCCTTTTATCCCCGAAGGGGTAGGCAGAGGTGCACATTCTACCACAGTACAATGTAACACCCACTTTTCACTAGTTGTTATGAGTCCCATGTAATAGAGGGTGAGCCTATTGCCATATACCGGGCACATTTCCGGACTCCGTGCTACTACTGAGAATTTTTTAAAAAACCCAGTAATACTTTGCCCGACCCGGGAATCGAACCCGAGACCCCTTGCCCGGCAGTCGCACTTGCGACTACTCGGCCAACGAGGCAGTCGATTTTTCAATCATCAGTTAATTCTTAACTGAAGAATAAAATTGACATTTGACAGTTTTTAGTATGGAAGAATTGTCAAATAGGTATTGAATCGTGTTCCTCAGTTAAAATTTATCTGAGCATTGAAAAATCGGCCTCTAGTCGGCTTTTATAGCGACGATACCCGCGGTGGTCATCATAACCACATATCCCCGAAGGTGATAAGGAAGGAAGAAAGTAACGAAGGTGAGAAGGTACTTAATGCCACTGTACAATGTAACACTCACTTTTCACTATTTATGTTATGAGTCCCATGTAACAGGAGTAAGCTTATTATCATATACCGGGCACAATTTCAGACTCCGTGCTACTATTGAGAATTTTAAATCCCAGTAACACTTTGCCCGGCCCTGTAATCGTACTTGCGACCACTCGACCAGCGTGGCAATCGGGAACGTTGGTCTCCATGTAAATTTTTTTTTTTTAACGTTGCCCCACACTTGGATTTTCTCCTGAGTCGTGGGTGCGTTTACACACATACAAGTTCAAATACACATGACACCCAGACCCGAAACAACAATTTGTGGATCGCACAAAGTGTTGTTCCGTGCGGGAATCGAACCCGCGACACATTGCACTGCAGCCGGTTGCCCAGCCACCGCACCAACCGTGCAGTATAAATAAACATAATTATATTTAATTCACTTCATTAAAACCCTAGCTTTACCATATTTCCATTCACTTCCCTGCCTTTGTTGCTAAAACAAATGAAAGAGCAATTATTTTACAATTTCTTTGTTTTTAAACAAATTGAAATTAATGCTACATGAATGACAGTGCAGATTTCAAAGACCTTTTATTACTGTGCAGATATGAACATTAATAAAGCTTAATAATTAATACTAATTATGTTTTGAAGCTAATGTGTTTGCGTGACTCGCCATTTTGTGTTCGTTACTGGTATGAAAGACTGTATCAACTACACATTGAGTTATACACTACCAGCTTATCTTGGCCTATCTTTGTATGATCTTTCTGCACAATTGGAGGTCAGGTTATAATTGATGTGTAAGCTAGTAGCGATGTGTATTATGATTTTAATATTATTAACTGTTTTCATGTTTTTGTGAGTTGTAAGTGTGACAGCTTGTAGTATCGGGTTCAGTTTCTAGGTTGGGTAAATGTGGTTAAGATTGAGTGACTTTCTGTTTTTCTTTTTTCCTTTTTTGAGGGGGGAAAATCATCCAATGACTTCTCCCACCTGGGTCAGGGCGAGAGGGAGTGTCAGACTCTTACTGACTATAAACCACCCCGTTCCTACTTCGAGCTGGAGCCCCGGCCGCCCTTTAAGTCTCCGCGGCTCCGTATCGGCATTAGCCCTATTAGGCCCCATCTGCGGTGGTCTGATGGCTCCTTGAGGTACGCGAGGAACGCGACGCGCCGTACGCTCGGGAAGTGACTTTCCGTTATGAGTGTTATTAAAATTGTGTCCGATATTTGGCAATATGTCTCTTAATTCTCTCTGAAAGGCTGATGCTTTCTCAGATGTTGCGTCACTTTAACATGAATTCTATCTTTCATGATCAACAATACGGATTCACCAAAGGTCGCTGCACTACTGACGCGGGAATAGCTCTAATTAAGCGGGTGTTCGCCTCTTGGGAAGAAGCACGGGATGCCATCGGCATATTTTGTGATCTATCGAAGGCATTCGACTGTGTTGAACATGAGACGCTATTGCTGAAGCTGAAACACTATGGCATTCGGGGGACGTCGCTAAATCTGTTGAAATCATACCTTCAGGATAGGCAACTTAAAGTACAAGTAAATAAAGTAAATTCACAGGGTGCTAGCATATCTATGGGTGTACCGCAGGGCTCGATACTAGGTCCATTCTTATTTTTAGCGTACATAAATGACTTGCCCCATTTATTTAAAAATGAACCGCAGATGGTATTATTTGCTGATGACACTTCATTAGTTTTTAAAATTAATAGACGCACAAATAGTTATGACGACGTAAATAATGCCCTAATGCAAGTTCAAAATTGGTTTACATTAAATAACTTAGTACTAAACAATAAAAAGACAAAATGTATTAGATTTGTTTTGCCAAATGTTAAAAGCAACGAATGTGACATATTATTGAATTGTGAGAAATTAGAGTTTGTAAAAGAGACAACTTTCCTGGGAATTACTGTAGACGACAAATTGCAATGGGGTCCTCACATTACATCATTAGCGGGACGATTGAGCTCTGCGGCTTATGCTGTCTGGAAGATACGACAGTTAACTGACATTGACACGGCAAGACTGGTGTATTTCAGTTACTTTCATAGCATTATGTCGTATGGCATTTTGCTGTGGGGAATCTATTTTTATCTTACAAAAGCGCGCCGTCTGAGCTATCTACAATCTAGGTCGTCGCGAATCTCTCAGAGAAAGGTTTAAGGAGATCAACATTATGACCGTTCCATGTCAATTTATCTATGAAAACATCATGTATGTTAGGAAAAACCTACAGTTATTTGGTAAAGTGTCTGACAGACACCACTATCAAACTAGACATGGGAATAGATTAAGTCAGCCAATTTCGAGATTAGCGAAAGTAAGTAAATCGTTCATGGGATTCTGTGTTAAATGTTATAATAAGATACCAGGCGATGTACAACAACTAAATGAATCCAAATTTAAATTATGTATAAAGAAAACTTTATGTAGACAAGCATATTACAAACTTAATGAATATATAGAGGATAAAATTGCTTGGATGCAGGCTAGTTCGGCTCCACAGGATAACTAAAAACACTGTTGTTTTAATGAAATCGTAAATAATACAGCCATATTGCTAAATTGTATATTTTTTTAACTTATATAACCAATGTAAATGTGAGAGCCCTGTAATTAACTTAATATTAAATTAGATTAGTAGAATTCATTTGTGTCAGCTTGGAGTTGTCATGCTCACTCAAAGGTCTCATTGGCGGTGGCGCGTGCAGTGGATCGCTCGATTCCCTACAATATGGTTGAGTAGGGCGGTGCTGGTGTACGTGTCATGTTCGTGAACGGGCGCCGTCAACTGGGACTGGTCAGCTCCAGACTGTATTATTGTTCTTAAGGTTATTTTCTTTCTTGATCACTTTGACTGGATTTTGGTGTTACATTGTTCTCGCACAATCCAAACAGCAAAACTATGTAACTAGTAATAAATTGTATTGTGAACCTGATTGAAAAAGAGTAACCTATGGAGTTTCTTGCTCGTTCTTCTCCATAGGAATCTACACCTTGGAATGAGCAAATAGCTTCACTTTTAATATTAATTTTATTTTGACGTTCAAAAGTGCCATTCTGGCCTGATTGAAATAAATGATTTTGACTTTGACTTTGACTTTGACTTAATTCTTCTTAAAGAACAATAGGTTGCGGTCACCGGTGACCGCTCGGTGTTTGACAGTTTAATTGCATTATCTATTATACTATAACTCGTGAAAAGGTTTTAGGTAAGTCTGCAGTTTAGTCCTGATTATACACGGAACTCTCATGTGTGTGTTTGCAATGCTACAAAGCTAAGTATTTTTAGTAAAAACAATATAGTTTTGTTACCAAGACTAAATAAAATACAATCAATATCAGAATAATATTATATTTATTTTTTTATACAAACAACACTCACCGCTTCATATTCCATTTACAAAATTCAAAAACAGAACGAGAAGAAAACGAACTTTCAATGATGTGGAAAATGGCCAGATATAAAAAGCAAAGACTAAAAAATAATAAAGGGGTAAAAGATTTGTACCTACACGCATAGCAGGTGAACCTACTCCAATCTGACAATGATGTCAATGTGTTTTCGACTTTATTTGCCAAAACAATAAAGATGAAAATTGAACTTTAGAGAAAGGTGTAGGTTGAAGTGCTGTTGTCTATACGTGGTTTCGCCAAAAACATGTGACATTAGACTTAATTGCATTGCCTGCCAGCTAATCAGGGATATGAGGTGGCCTCACAAAGGACTTCCGTTGACACCGTTCGCACACAATATTATTGTATTGTGTTTAGGTACAATGTACGGCGGTTTTTCGGTGTGTTAATGTTTACTGCGGATTTTATTCTTTGTGTCTCATTGTTGTTTGTTGATTAAAAGAAAATGTTGAGTTCATTTCTTTGTAGTTTTTTTTTGTTAAATAAATGTTTGCACAAGAATTTGTTGTTTTTATTTTGACTGATAGCAATTAGTTGATGTGTATTTTTTACCTAAGAAAAGCTACACTTGTTGGCCGAGTGGTCGTAAGTGCGACGGTCAAGGGGTCTCGGGTTCGATTCCCGGGTTGGGCAAAGTATTACTGGATTTTTAAATATTCTCAGTAATAGCACGGAGCCTGGCATTGTGCCCGGTATATGGCAAAGGCTCACCCCCTATTACATGGGACTCATAAGATAAATAGTGAAAAGTGGGTGTTACATTGTACAGTGGTATAATGTTTACCTCTGTCTACCCCTTCGGGGATAAAAGGCGTGATGTTATGTTACGTTTTGTTAGGTGGATCGTTGCGCTGTTAAAACCGCAGTGACTCCTCCCTAGTCCGGCAGGGACCTAAATGTGTATGGTTACTTTTAAACTGATACTTCTAAAACCATTTATTGACCATTTTGCTTTAATATTTTTTTATAAACACTTTATTTAACCCCACAAAATCAGTGAATTAGCGGTCGACCATTTTCATTAATCATATTTATGCCACATTGAACCACAATGTGGTTTATAGCAGTACTAATAATTGAAAGTCACAAACGATTTAAACATACTGACGATTAATTAGTTTATGAAAGTATACCTATAATGAGGGATACTTTCACACAAAAATGAATACGAAGAAGTGTGGGAGAGCCATGCTTCACGAATGGGTCGGTGCGACCGGAGTGATACTACGGCGTCACAGAAAACCGACGTGAAACAACGCTTGCGTAACCTCACTAACACAACGAAATGTATAATAATATATTTATTTGCTTAAAACATGGTATAAAATAGGTGTTACAAAAATATGGTTGATGTACAACATGTTTTGCTAATATTTATATAGCATCCAAAATCAGGAAAAGTTCTAAAATTAACATCCTAGGCGTGAGGTTAATTTCCTCTGCATGAAAGAATAATAGTTTTGTTCATTAAGCCATTTGTGCAATTTACGCTTAAATAGATTTATATTAAGACATTTCAAATCATTCGGTATATTGTTATAGATACGGATAGACATAGCCAAGCAATTCTTATTATATTTTGCTGATCTAGGAAAGTCATTCAGTACAAGTCTAAATGGATCTCTACGATTTCGTGGATTGACATCATTTGCAGTTTTATTTCGAGTGAGGTTACCGAAGGCCCAAATACCCCCCCCCCCCTAGTCCCCGTCTCCCGAATCCCTGAATCCTCCACAATCCTCACATTCCCAATTCCCAAAAGGCCCGTAACGCCTTGGTGTTTCGAGTGTCCATGAGCGGTGCCGATTGCTTACAATCAGGTGATCCATCTGCTCGTTTACCGGTTATAGTACGTACTATAAAAAAAAAGAAGTATAATTGTCGACCATTGACCAAATCAACCTTCTTACCACTTTAACTGCCTAGTTTAAAATTGTGATAATTAAACTGGTGCTCTAAGGGTCAGAAGAGAAGGTGTCTATTCGTCTGTCATCCGATAATCCGTCAGCTTGCCTAGTTCGTAAAATATCCAACTGCACTACACAACGTCTTCAATCGAAGCTTCTCGAATTCAATTAAACCTTCTCATGATATATATATTTGTCAGGAAAATTTTCGCACAAACAGTGAAGTGTCAAAGTATAAGGAAATTTAATCCATAAGCCATAACTTTTGTTAAAAAGAACATTTTTACAAAAGCTCCTCTCTGCCGTGACTGCGTCAAAAAGTTGATCCTATCTTCCGTTGTGGATGTAATATTACAATGGATGTGGTATTCGCTTAGACAATTTAACCAACTAAAATTCTCTAAGGGTATTCGAATGCGAAGTTTGCAAATTCAATTCGTATTTGGAACTATGCATGATGGTCATCTATTTGTAGATTTTTTTTTGGTATTGAAAGCAGTTCATCGACAATTGCTCCGCAAAATTACCCTTTTAACTCTTATTGAATTTGCAAAGATGGTATTTTTGTAAGGGGGAAAATCATCGAATGACTTCTCCCGCCTGGGTGAGGCGGAACGGAGTGTCAGACTCTCACTGACTAAAAACCACCTCGTTCCTACTCCTGCACTTCAAGCCGGAGCCCCGGTAACTCGTTAAGTTCTCCTCGGCTATTTATTCCTATAGCATTAACACGAGTAGAAAATATTACATCATTACTGTTGTCAGATAACATTTATGTGTGCCTTTAATTTTTAGTTTTGCTAGCTCTTTTCGGCCCTATTGTAATGACAGACAAACATTAGTGCTAAACGAAACTGCTACTTGTAGTTAAGGTTTTGACTTCCAATAGAAAACTGTTAAAGCCTAATCCTTTATTAACGTCTGCCAACGGTGCCCCCATGGCGTTCAATGTGTTAAAATTATATAACTGTTTGACAAAGATATTGAGAAAAGTTCTACTAGTTTCAAACCACAGAGGGGTTCTTCCTCATGAGCAGCGTGCGCGGTCGCAGCGATGTCGCGCAGTACTGAGTATATTCACAAGAGTAACCCGCGATTTTTAGTTTATTTAGTATGTCTCACGATAGTTATTATAAAGACAAAGATATCATTAAAATAAGAAGTTTATGCTGGTTATTTTGTTCTGGCATCCATCTCGGCTGTACGCATCCCTCATTCATTTTACTCTAATACCACATCCAAACTCTTAGAACATCTGTGGGAGAGGCGTTTATAAGTTTTTTCATGAAATTGAGTGCGGCGTCCCGGTTTAATATAAAGCCTCATCTATTCACCTCCTGAACAATATGACAAACTTTCACACATACAGTCACACTCTTCAAGGAAATTTCAGCCTTAAATTGTGTGAGACTGTAAGTTGAAACTTCTTTGAAGACTGCAGTCGTGGTTGTGATTTGCGGTAATATTTAAAAGTTTTTTTATGTGTGTTTTATTTTATTTTTAAATTATCGTCTCTATACTTTTTGCTATATACTATTTGCTAATTTACAGTGCTAATAGGAACACGGTTTTTGAGATTACATTATTATTGTAGAAAACAAACAGAAAGTATCACTTTCATCTACGATTCCCGCACGGAACTCCCGAATTGTGTTATCCACAAATTGTTGTTTCGGGTCTAAGTGTGATGTGTAAGTGAATTTGTATGTTTGTAAACGCTCCCATGACACAGGAGAAATCCCAAGTGTGGGGCAATTAAAAAAAAATGCTACATCGATTCGACTGAAAATTGGTAAAAAAAATCTTAGAACCAGGAGACAGATACTTTAACCAAAGATTTCCCGAAAATCCTACGAGATCTGGAAAATAAGTCGCGGGCAAAAACTAGTTATATAAAACTAAATAGAATATAATATCTGGACCATTAACTTCTTACTCGTTGACCGAGTGGTCGCAAGTGCGACTACCGGGCAAGGGGTCTTGGGTTCGATTCCCGGGTCGGGCAAAGTATTACTGGGTTTTTAAAAATCTCAGTAGTAGCACGGAGTCTGGAATTATGCCCGGTATATGGCAATAGGCTCACCACCCATTACATGGGACTCATAACATAAATAGTGAAAAGTGGGTGTTACATTGTACAGTGGCATTAAGTGCCGTACTGTTCACCTCTGCCTACAACTTCGGGGATAAAAGGCGTGTAGTTCACTACTTACCACTAAACTATTAAATACCTTCCATTAATGAATCCAACAATAAATATCTAACAAAATGATAACATTTAACAGTTAACTGAGTAACTGATGCAAACCGCATTGCAGTTATCTTTTTATTAATTATTGTATATGATTTTTTCAACTGTAATTTGTGTCAGTTAATTCATGTGAGTTATAACACCAGATCAACTAATTAGTTTTGTTTTAAACGGTTTTATTTATACGTATTTATCAGTTTTAAATAAGTTATTGTTAATTATGTGAAATTATTCGTGAATTTTGGGCAGTGAGCCGAGAACTCATATTACGTTTTGTCATTAATAATTCTATTAAATGTTTGATTATGTCTTTTGTAAATAACAATTATAACACTTCTTTGATACTTAAACACTCATATACGGTATGACTGCGTGAACAAGTTGGTACTATTGAGTTAAGTTAAGAGCCAGTGTTACATTTTATTATTAATTCAATAAGGTACAATTATTAATTTGTACTGTAATTCATTTGAATTTTTTGTACATATTTGTACAATTATGCGCTGATAAAAAAACGCGTAAAGTTTTAAAAAGTTTTTATTGAAACCTCCCTATTTCCATTTTCAAAATTGCCAATAGTAACTGTGACTTTAGACCTATTGGTTTCGCGAAGGACTCACCGGGCGTCGGGGATCGCGGGACGATCTCCGACAGTAAGCGCGGGCCTGCGGACGGCGAGCATGGGTGGCTCCCCGTCCGACCAGAAACAGACCCAAGCGTACGGCGCGTCGCGTTCCGCGCGCGCCTCTTAGAGCCATCAGACCACCACAGATGGGGCCCAACAGGGCCGATGCCGATTCGGAGTCGCGGAGAACCTAACGGGTAACCGGGGCTCCGGCTCGACGGGCAGGAGAAGGAACGGGGTGGTTTTTAGTCAGTAAGAGTCTGACACTCCCTCCCGCCTCATCTAGGCGGGAGGGAGTGTCAGACTCGATGATATTGCCCCCTTAAAAAAAAAGGTCCATTGTTTTGATGTACTTCATATTACATTATAACTCTTTTTATTGGTCGGCGTTCGGCCACTATCTCGCCTGGTGGTAAACGATGATGCGATCTACGATTTAGCGCACCTGCCCATAAGCAACCTATTAACTCGGGCCTTGAAAACACATGACTTCTGGAAACACAGACTCTGACAATGAACTCCACTCCTCGGTGCTTTTTTATATTCATGGAATAAGCCGGTAAACGAGCAGACGGATCACTATGGTAAGCAATCGGCGTCACCCATGGACACCTGGAATACCAGTGGCGTTACAAGTGCGTTACCGGCATTTTGGTAATTACAAAATTGAGATTGGTGAGATTGGGGAGGGGAGGGACCATAGATATAGAACAAATAAATTCTAAATTAGCTCAAAGTGGTTAAATATAATTAAACACACACATCTTTAGTAATGTTTTGTTATTCATGAAACCAGCACTTAGTATACTGGTGTCTGAGTTATAATATGACTGTATAAACAGACCACATCAAAAGGCAAGTGTTGATAGATAATCCATTACCTGTTGACACACATGTCAGTCGTGTAATATGTACATTATGTGAAAGGACTCAATGGGCTCATTGGCGCGTATTAACTTGCATTAGCTTGTAATCTGTGACTGTGATCATCATTCCTTAGTTAAGAGGTTAGAGTAGTGTGATAATTAGAAGACTAGCTACTCCTGCGTGCTTCTATTGATTGTAGCGTTATGTTTGTAACTTATAGTCTTCCCTGATAAATTGCCTTTTTTTTTAGGGAGAAAATCATTCACCCGAGTGAGGCGAGAGGGAGTGTCAGACTCTTACTGACTAAAAACCACCCCGTTCATTCCCGCACTTAGAGCCGGAGCCCCAGCAACCCGTTAAGTATTTCGCGGCTCCGTATCGGGCATTAGCCCTATCGGGCCCCATCATTGGTAATCTGATGGCGGAGCTCATCCCGCCACGCAGTAATCTGGCTCGGCAGCGGAGTTTCGCCCCGGTGCGATGTGCCTCTGCGCGCAAACAAAACACGCGCGCGAGCACCTTCGCCTCCATTGATAAATTGTCTATCCAGTCAATCCGTGATTCATCTGCTTATTTGCTGCCTATCCAATAAAAGAACGAAAAGAATTTATATTATTATCATCACCATTAACAACCTAAGGGCCCACTGCTGAGCAAAGCCTTCTCTCACACGGACAAGGTTTGAGCATTAATCACCACGCTTGCTCAATGCGGGTTGGCGATTTCAAACTTATAATTAGAAATTATAAGCCCAGGTTTCCTCACGATGTTTTCCTTCATCGTTTATCAGTGGTGTCTAGATAATTTTAGAAAGTACATACATATAACTTCGGAAAAATTCACATTGGTATTTGCCGCTGGTAGGTTTCGAACCCGCACCGTCATGCACCACGACATTTTCGAATTTATGTATTCAATTTAATTAAAACTAATACATATTTGACTGTTTCGTTTACGGCACATACGTCTACTGATGGTCAGCTGATATTGCATTAGCTTACAAGACGTCTGTGAATGGTGAACTGATCAATGACTACCCGGTTTCGACCTTAATACACGAACAGGGTACCGATTTTAATACACGAACAGGGTACCGATTTTAATACACGAACAGGGTACCGATTTTAATACACGAACAGGGTACCGATTTTAATACACGAACAGGGTACCGATTTTAATACACGAACAGGGTACCGATTTTAATACACGCACAGGGTACCGATTTTAATACACGAACAGGGTACCGATTTTAATACACGAATAGGGTATCGATTTTAATACACGAACAGGGTACCGATTTTAATACACCAACAGGGTACCCATTTTAATACACGAACAGGATACCGATTTTAATACACGAACAGGATACCGATTTTAATACACGAACAGGATACCGATTTTAATACACGAACTGGCACGACCGACCGCAATCACGGTCTCTCTTCTACCAACCGACTACTTACAACATCTCTCAACTTTTATGTGGTCACTCCATTTTGTTGTTATTTTATTTTCAAAATAGTTATCGTAAGTGATCGACAGACATAAACATACTTAACCATTGATTATATTAAATGTGAGGATAGTTAGAAATAGTTAGAATGTAGAGGAACTGATCCAACTATAGTTGGAAACAACTTAATATTTGCTCAATGTATCGACTACATGTTCAAAGTTTTGCGAAAATGTCTAAACAGTACACGGTCTGTCCGAGTCTAGCCTTTAGCACTAGCATGTAAGTGCCTAGAACATTCTAGAACATTCTGGAGTATACTGTAAACTCTGATCCGTTTGGCAATTGAAACTGAGTATTTTCCTCGGCTATGAATTTTAAAGCTTCGTTATGTCATGACATGCGAAACAAAATAATGTAGAATATTAACTAAAAACCGCGGGTTACTCACGTGAATATACTGAGAAAAGCTCTACAAAATTCGAACCACAGAGGTTCTTCTTCATGAGGTCTTTCGTGACCCGCGACGCGACGACTGTCGCGTTGCTACTGTCGTGTAAAATGTAGAATATGTTCAATATTAATCTGCTAAATCCAAGATAGACAATTAAAGAATAACTAATCTATTAGGAAAAATGTAGATTTTCCTTTTCTTTGCGTCTTAAAACACATCGAAAATGTTTTCCAATTTTGC
The DNA here is from genome assembly GCA_038387885.1 of Spodoptera picta. Classification (NCBI taxonomy): domain Eukaryota; kingdom Metazoa; phylum Arthropoda; class Insecta; order Lepidoptera; family Noctuidae; genus Spodoptera; species Spodoptera picta. The sequence goes on from JAZHFQ010000308.1 coordinate 1,473,915, forward strand.
TGGCATGGAAATCTCAGTAAGCTTATGCAATGTGGGATTGTGTTTGCTCCCTGCTTTTTTTATGGAACAAGTCCGCCACAACCTCCCAAAACCGCTGCAACTCCTGTAAGCCAGGATCTACAGTAGATACAACCATGATAACACCGGAACACTGCGTTCCGTGTTTCACAAAAGCCTTGCCTCCTATAGAAATTGTACGCTGTTGCACATATCTTTTATAATTTTACACGCACACATAACGTCTTACCTTTCTCCCATGGGAGTAAGCAGAGACTATGGCACGCCAGTTGCTAAGATTCATACATACCGCTTTCGCTTCATTAACAGTCATCAGTCTTCTTATACATGTTCATCGGTAAAGAATACTTTTAATTTGGCCGTTCTTTAATACATCGCCAATAAGATCCGTATATTTATTTATTTATTTACAACAGTCACAACGGTAGAACACCTAATTATTGTAACTGAGTATATGTCCGTCTAGGGCGTCCTCTACCGACGGTCTCATTCATATCTGATCTTTAAACTTCTTTCGTAAACCTGCTTTCATCCATCATTGAAATGTAGAAAGTAGATGTTTATTTTATCATGGTCCAAACCAGGTTCTAGTTTTATTCTGCTAAATGATGAGTTAACATAACCATTGATTTATTAGAAGTAAGTTGAAATTACGCTTCTTATAACAACGTATCCATCGCTACAGGCCAAAGTCATAGAGTTTGTTGAATCTACTACTATCAGTCCTGATGGTAAGCGATCAGCGCCGCCCATGAACGCTCGCAACACCAGAGGAGCACAGGTGTGTTGCCAGCCTTTTAAAATGCAATACACTCTTTTCTGACAGCCTTTATATTGAAATCATCATTTAAATGACTTAATAAAGCCGACGAAAAACACTGCAATTAGTCATTTTACTTTTTTAATCAGATTCATACTTTAAAGAATTTTGGCCGCGAATAAATCTGATCCTTTCGGCCATTGTATTTTATTTTTTTCTTTTATTCGGTTGAAGCCATTTGAAACAAGAGCTCAACAGTAAAAACCAGTGGAAAAATGCTGACTGGCATGCGGAACTTGGCAAAACTCCAGACATTCTTTTTTTTTTCAAAAAAGAGAACATCTCAAATTATAAACAGTTGAATAAAACCTCTTTCTAGTCTCGTGTTTTATTCCATAGTTTTAGTTTGAGAGCAAGTTTGGAATAAATCCATTGTCAAAACATAAATAGATAATGAAAGACTTTTTAAAAGTTTTTTCTCAGTAGTAGCATGGAGTCGGGAATTGTGCCCGGTATATGGCTCACCCCCTATTACATGGGACTTATTACATAAATAGTGAAAAGTGGGTGTTACATTGTACAATGGCATAATGTGCACCTCTACCTACCCCTTCGGGGATAAAAGGCGTGCTGTTATGTACTGAAAGGCTACTCAATGTTAAGTTGTATTTAAATTTCGTGCCATCTCTGTCATTTTACAAACAACTTATAGTGACAGAACTATACTTGACCGCGACTTAAATTTAAGTAGCGTTTCAGGATTCGACCATTAGACTATTTATCGATCCATGAAAACAATAGAATTCCATTTTCACTTCTTCTTTGTTAATATTAAGCAAAATAACGTACCTACCTGGTATTAAAAAAAAACAAGGTAACTGCCGCTTCATCATCTCCACCGTCACCAACAACAATAGACGTATATGATCATACACAGCTTAATAATATTTGTCTGTGTGTATAGTGTCTCCATCCCGACTCATCACGTCGGTGTTGTTAGTGCCAATCAAGGCACTACACATTTGACAGAAATCGAGCTGTAGCTTTAAAACTTTTTTTTAAGTGGTTTTTAAACATGTAAGTGTTCATAATGGGTACCTACTTTCCATGACTGTAGAATAACGTACAGAAAACTGATAAAACTACTAGTCCGTCATGTAGGTAAATTCCTCTATTCCTTGGGAAATACAAAAGAAGTTTTTCCAAAAACCCCCATCGTAACGCGAAATACTAAAGAGGATTTTCCAAAAACCCCCATCGTAACGCGAAAATAAGCTTATGTACATTAAAAGTCGCGGAAAAGTAGGTATTATACGCACACGTATACACATTCTATCCATTTCCGAAATACGTTAGCTATCTAAACGGAAAACCGGGAAAAAACGTGTCCGAAAAAGAATTAAAAAAAGTGTCCAGTCTCGCTTTAGTAACTCTTGAGTAAAAACGAATAAATGACCGCATTCGATCTGATTACACCGAATTCATTTCCCGCGTCGAGTGCTACGATTTCATTTTGCATTTAATTTTAATATACCTCTAGACACGACGCTTGGATTCTCCTGATGGGTAGTTATATATACCTCTACAGTACTCTTTTTATTGTTTTCCGTATAATATAGGTACTTATGGATATTAATCCATATCGCGTCGTATAACGTACAACGCAGTGAGCAATTTTTCCGACGGATTTTAAAATATTTTATTCTTCCATCTATGATTCACACTTATGGGTACGAAAAAGGCTCTATTTTCAAAATACATTTTATTTAATAATACATTTATGGTCTAATTTTCTAAAGTAGAGAGTAACATTTTTTTTCTAATAATATCAGTTAGTATGTTTTTGTGTGCCATCGTCATCCCTATTCTCAATATTGTTCAAGATTCAGAAATTGCTTATTCCCGCACAGATACGAAGTAACTTGTACATTTGTAGCGTAAATGCAAGTTTGGCTCCGTTCCTAAATAGTTTTAGATAACTTTAGATATTGTGGAGAGACTACTAGTCACTTCATTAGCTAAATTTACTCTCTCTGCTTGTTAGTTTTGTTATCTATTTATACATAAGTACTTTCAATGTAACTGCTAAAATAACATAACATAACATCACGCCTTTTTATCCCCGAAGGGGTAGGCAGAGGTGCACATTTCGGCACTTAATGCCACTGTACAATGTAACACCCACTTTTCACTATTTATGTTATAAGTCCCATGTAATAGGGGGTGAGCCTATTGCCATATACCGGGCACATTTCCAGACTCCGTGCTACTACTGAGATTTTTAAAAACCCAGTAATACTTTGCCCGACCCGGGAATCGAACCCGAGACCCCTTACCCGGCAGTCGCACTTGCGACCACTCGGCCAACGAGGCAGTCTAGTCTGCTAAAATAATAATAAAGGGTAATTTAATTAAACTCAGCACTACAACACTTGCGTTGTGTTTTGTCGTGTTAGTGATGTTACCGGAGGCCCAATGATATCGATGATAGACGAATGATTGATGACATCGATGAAGAGAGATTATTTTTGTAATAACTATCGTAAGACATACTAAATTAACTCAAAATCGTTGGTTACTCACATAAATATACTGAGAAAACCTTTTTTTTTTCATTATAAAACGTTGCCCCGCGCTAGGATTTACTCCTAGGTATAATGGGTACGTTTACAAATATACAAGTTCACATATACATGACACCCAGACCCAGAACACACAATGAGTGATTCCGTGCAGGAATCGAACCCGCGACACGTTGGCGCGGCAGCCAGTTGTCCAGCCACTGCGCCAACCGAGCCGTCTAAAGCTCTACTAGTTTCGAACCACGGAGGGTTCTTGCTCATGAGCGGCATGCGCGGTCGCGGCGATGTCGCGCAACCTACCTACCTAGACAGATTCTTTTTAACCAACTTCTTAAAAGATAGGTTTCACAATTAGACGTATATTATGTCGTTGTTGTTTTTTATGTTTGTTCACGGATAACTACGTAGGTTGTTTATTTAAACTATTGTTAAAGAAGTTTTCACAGCGGAGCGTATTTATAGTACCTTATTATGTTCCGAAGATAATCAGGTAGGAGACTGGAAATCATAGGCACCTTCGTTTCTTAAAAATCAGAGACCAACAACAATAAATCCTATCCTTTTATTGCAAGTAACCCTTTAAACATAATAATATGTCTAGGTATAAAATATTTCTAAAAGAAATCAAAACAGGGTGACTATATAAAAGAAACAGAATTCATTTTGGAAAAATAAAATCTATTTGTATGTTGTACATGCTAATCATCGGAACTAGCGAAAGGACTATAATGAAACCATAATTGGCGAGTTTAACGTGTTAAATAAAGCAATAACAGACTATTCTCTGAAATTTCGTTATGATGGATAAAAAATATTGTTTTCAGTTCACGTAAAAGGTTATATAAACATAAGGTTCAATTTGTTCAAGCCTTATTCGATTTGTGTGGACGGACAATATTTTTTCATGAAATAATGTTATTTATAGCAAAGACAAAACTATTATTTTATAATAATATTCAAGGCTTTTGAATTGTGCATTGAAAATAGTATTGCAATCAATAGATTCAAAATAGTATATATAAATCTATTTTATCTTTAAATCTATTGATTGCAATACTATTTTTATTATCTTTATATCATTAGATATATTTAATTAATGAGAAAAAGTTATTCGGATATTTTGCTTTGCTTGCAGGTAGTGAAGTGCTTTCCTTGATGGTATAAACATAATATTTTACACAGATAATTTAATTTATATTAATGCCTGTTCATTACAATCGAAATTTATAATTATTTTGATTGTCAGAATTTGAATTAAAATAAAATATTTATATTTGTAGTTTTTTTACAATTAATTATAACTATTTTTATATATTTAGGCAAAATTAGTCGCATATAATCTGTGGCGATGTTTTTTAAATCGTATTTTTCATCGCAATAAAGCGCGTGCAATCATTGCAAAAATTTGCATTAGTAAATGTATGTAAAATCATCTAGTTTTATTATTTTTAAAATGTTATTGCTAAATTGGAAGTTAAAATATTTATAAAAATCTCTGATACATTAGCGTTTCATAAAAGTATCAACGAAATCTGAAGCAATAATTATTCAAAGGACCTATCATATATGGAGAGAAGTATAGTAATAAAATATACACTCTTAACATCGATATTAATAAATAAAGTAATTTAGTTTCCCAGCCATTAATTTATGTGTCTTTTTTTTGTTATAAAAAATTAAGTAAAAAATTACTTAAACTTTATCGTGTTCCATTTAATTAATTAATAAATAACACATACTACACATTAAAGTAATTATACCACCATTAATTGCCATTAAGTACTATTAAATCTAATGAAAAGTATTTCAATCGTAAATATTTTTTATTCCTGCTAATAACTACAAAGAAATCACCGCTTAAAACAATCCAGAATAAAACTAATACAAAAAATGTCTCTTAGTTCTTACCTCCAAAATAAAACCTCCACCACTCACGAACAAAACAATTACACAAGAAGAAAAATAAAAAGAAAAAATTACCACACACTATATAATAATCACACGATCGACGTAAAGTTTTCCGCGTTTTCCGAAAAGGGACAAAAACTACCACTGCGCACGTCCTTCCGCGCGAAAGCTCGCGGCCAACTGACTGTATTTTCCGACTGCCAGTCTCTACTTTCACGAAATGAACTGAAACTCTCATTACTATCACACAATGACGTATACAACCCACCCTCGCAAACCATTTTGAATTCTATCCCTTTGAGATACAACAGAAAGTGGCTTTTCGGAAAAAATGTTTTCAAAGTCCTCGGCTGTTTCTTTGGGAGGGTCGCAAGGCGGGAATGAGTGTGCTGAAAAAAAATAAGCCAACCACGTCTCAGTGAGTTAAGGCTTCAGGGGCGGGTTTCCACTGAATATCTTTAATTAAAAGCTCAACTTTGCTTTGTTCGACGTTGTAATGAATTCAAGTTTTCAAGAGAAAAAGCCCGAAACGATAGTGCGATGTGACTATGGGTGCTAATAGGAAAACAGAAACCTCTGGTGTTTCAGAGAAAATATCATTTGTAAAGTGGATAATAATTTTGTTAGAACATATTTCTGTTCAATGCATTTGTATTGTACAATAGATATTTCTAATATTCGTATAATGTTAATTATCAATTTACCTTGCATAGTGCCTAATGAGCTTTACATAGAAACGTTATCGTACATGAAATATTTTCACATTAATATTTGAATGGTGAAATATGTATAATTGTTGGAATGTAATTGAATTGTTTATGCACTGGATTATTTTATTGTAATACATAAGTATTAAGTATACATAATTATATATGAAAAATTGCTATCGGACATTGAAGACTACGTAACATGTTCTTAAAGTCTCAATTTAATTGAAATGTTGTTTATACGTAGATAGTATTACTCTTAATATAATCAGTATATTAATCACCAAGTTCATAAGTTATAGGTGAATTTATATCATTGAAGGTTAAAATATCAATTTATATTTATGTTAAAAAGTGATTAGACTTGTACAAAATAGTAATGAAATAGGTCATTTATTTTGTTTTTTTTTATATTCTTGTTTATTTTACTGCATTTTAAAATCGAAAATAGTTTGACTCTTTGATGTTAAATATTGATTATACTAGCTATTAATATGTAAGCTTTCGAGTTAATTACTTTGAGTGATAGAATTTGAATCTATTTCATTTAAATACGATTTGTCACTGATGAATGGATGATAGATTTGTAACAAATTATTTACAAATACTGAAAGAACATACTGAATTACAAACGTAGGTATTTTTTCGGTATGAAGCTATGAAAGCAAAATTTACAAACCAACTCAAAAATCAAATAGGAATCTTATAATGTTATATCAGCTTAGTCCAGGAATAACGAAAAATTCAATAGAACTTAAGCAATATTATAAATTTATAACACAAACAAGAAAAACTATAATAATACACAAAGAAAACACAAAACACAACAAACCTTTTATTTTGATTAACACCAACTTTATCTGAAATCAATCTCCTGAAATCTGATTTTCAGGCTTTTAAGGACTGAAACAAGAATAAGCACTCATCTCGCTCTTTTAGAGGCGTGGTTTAATCGCGCGCATGCCCAGACATTCCATCTTATTCTTAAGAAACTTGATTTTTTGCTTCTTCCTCGATAATACATTTGATATATACAATAGTATATACTATATGTGTATATGTACTATGTTATATATACATCTTGAAGGATGGAGTGTCCTTGCCTACAGCTCTTTGAAGGGCATTGCGTAACATTGGCTTCGTTTTGTACGATTTAAGTCTGAATAGTGAAGGCTCTTTAGTTTCTTGTCTAATAGAATCTTTTAAGCTATAATGAGGGTTGTTTTAGTGAGTTGTAGACTGTTAGGTAGGTCTACAAGGTCATGACATCTAGAATACGGTCTTTGGGAAAGAAAAAATATCTATAGAGCGCTTAGATTTCAATATTTTTTAAATTAGATTCTATTTTGTGATTCTGGTATTTGATGTCATATTTTTTGCAACATACAGGGCGAGAAACTTCTTATTAACCCTCTGCAACTGACGTGGTTAAATTGTTACAATTCAACTGAGGTGTATATTATACCAGACACCATTTCAACAGCAAATATTTTTGTAGAATTAAAGTATAGCGAGCACTATATAGTAAGGTACTCGCAGCAGTGATGCTCGTATTTGAAAAATGACGGTATAACACGTGATTTTGTATTTCGCGGTGTCTGTGGGACTACACGTCAGCCGCAGACGGTTAATACAAGTTAGTAGCAGTAGTGATGATATCACATTATCGCTATCTCTATTTAACCAGCTTCTTTATTTCAGTATTAGGAACACATCGATTATATTCTGAAGTTCTTATCAGTTAGGACTTTGATTTCATTTGATTGATTAAGAAATAATACTGATACTTCATTCTAGTTCTACCCTAAAGAGGATATCAACAGTGCAACAGGAAAACAGGGTGCCATTTAAACCGTTGCCCAATAAGGAGTATCTCATGATACCCACAGTTTCCTAAAAAGGTAATGATATGATAGAGTGCTAAACTTACAGAATATTTATCTTTATAATTAATATTATATACCTATAAGAAAACATACAAAATAAAAAGAAGGAAAGAAAACAAAGAAAATGTGACTTTTGGAGAGGAAAAAATTATCCTCATCGCCAACTACCTTGATCAAAGGTTAAGTACTGCCATACAATGTGGCAATGCTGTAGTGTACACTACAGTCTCCCTCATTGCTCCACATATTGCAATGCTTCCAGTCTTTCGACCCTTCCTCGCGACTGCCATGAGAATAATTTTTTCATCGCCAAAAGTCAGATTTATCTTGCTTTTTCTATTTATTTTTTGTTTTCTTATGTATAACATTAATTTATTTTTAAGTTGTTAATATTTCATCTTACTTTTATTTATTATTTTAGATTTTTTTTTTTTATTTTAATATTATAGATTATTTCTCCACGGACTCTAGGTCCGTGCCCTTGTCATACAGTTTTTTAATTATAATACATCTAGTCAATTTTTATAAAGTAAAGAGGGAACCTAGTTACACACTACAATTAACTACATCTATTATTATTACCAAAAGTATAGGTTACATAATAATTAGGCACTATTTATTTATTTCTATTTCAAAGGCTTTATGAAACCAGCCCACCAACAAGATGGGAGAGCCGACCTGACCCAGCAGAAGGCACCCGTTCACGAGTATGACGTGTGTGTCAGCAATTGGTCCGGTCAACCTTTTTATTGGGAACGGAACAACCCAACACACAGCGCCACCGACTGTAGGACATTTATGTGTGCATGACGCCTCAACCCTTGCCACGTGGGCCGATTCCAATAAAGCGTACAATAGTCCAAAGTCAATTGGTTATATTTTATTTCTACATGTTTCTGCACACACTTTTCCTCATGTTGCATTCGTTTCATCACAAGCAACACTCCCCGCCCAAGAGAGCACCCATGACTGCCGCGTCCCTGTGTTTGATAGCCATTTTCAGGTTGTAGTCCTTAATACCTTGTTCACCCTCATCAGCCGCCTTCCTGATTAGTTTGCTTATCGCGTCTTCACTGTTGTCTGTGTAATAGATGCAACCATGCGTGTGACGCGATATTGCTACTACCGCGTGTGGTACGCTGTCATGTATTTGATGTTTCTTCGTTGCTGTGTTGACAACAATCACATTCGCACACGAAAGTCCCTGTGCCTCGTGTATCACGCGTGATTCCACGGTCGCCCCGTATCCCTGGTTCTTAAGGGATTCCTTCTCTGCCTGAGTGTGTACCAGGTATAAAGTGTCGGGGAGTGACTTTGGAATCATCGCCCCCGAGAACCTTTTTATCTCGAGGGATCTCACGAACGACCTGGACGAGTATATGCCACTGTAAACTGTGCTGAGGGCATACGCCACATCCATTGGATTTCTGTGGGTACACATCAATTCCTGGCTTATGGGCGTGATATATGTAGGGCGGATGTAGAGTAGAGGGAAGAGGTTATCACGATCTATAAACGGAAGCTGATTTATGTCACCAATTAGAAGGACTTCCTTGGCTCGAGTTATTCGGGCGGCCACACAACGGCTCCAAAGTGGTTCATGAGAGCCTCATCTACCATTAGTCGATGGCAGCTCTCTCGCTCCCCAAGCCGTTTACTAGGATGGACGCCATTGTTGGAATCCTAGATTTGACGAGTCCTCCGATTCGGCAGGATAGTTTGATATTAGATATTATTATGGATAGTAGATATTATTTTAGATTAAGAATATTAACTTTATAATCATGTTCTGTGGCAGAAAACTCACGTAACCACTTAATCAATAAAGCAATCAGTTAATGATAAAAACGCTATAACAAGCAAGCTACTGAAACGTTTCATCAATGTACTGCGATGCACTGACAAAGATATTTGCATTCTGATTTATCATCTGTCGATATGATTACCAGTGTAATCAGTATGCTGTCATGCTTGTAATCAGGGTGTGACGGGCAGAGTAAACAGATATTTTTAATTAGTTGTACATTTCTACAACATTGTAATTACTTTATACCAAAGCAAGAAAATAATAAAGGTCATAGGGTCCCAAGAAACTACATAACATAACATAACATCACGCCTTTTATCCCCGAAGGGGTAGGCAGAGGTTTACATTATGCCACTGTACAAAGTAACACCCACTTTTCACTATTTATGTTATGAGTCCCATGTAATAGAGGGTGAGCCTATTGCCATATACCGGGCACAATTCCAGACTCCGTGCTACTACTGGGAATTTTTTGAAAAACCCAGTAATACTTTGCCCGACCCGGGAATCGAACCCGAGACCCCTTGCCCGGCAGTCGCAATTGCGACCACTCGGACAATGAGGCAGTCATAGGGTCCCAATTTACACACACACATGTTGCCACATCCCAGGCACAATTTTAGACTCCGTGCTACAACTGAGAAATTTAAAAAAATCACATTAATACTTTGCCCGACTCCGAAATCGAACCCTCGTCCAACGAGGCAGTCTAGATCTAGTATTTCAATCCTTCAATAGTTTATATGTTATTCAAAACAAGTTATATTCAAAAATTATAACAATATTTAATTACTCTGTGGCACATGAAGATTAAAAATCTTTTTTTTTAATTTTTTTCTATATCTAGCTACATTTTCGTAATCGCAAGTCGGTCCGAGACACAATCTTAGTTACGTAATTCATTATGTAATTAAGCTAAAAATACAAGCAACAAAAACACAACGTTTAATACTGTTCTATAACTCAAAAAAAAATAAGACGACGCGACTGAAACAACATATATCACTACCAAGTATTACTTCAGTACCTACTAGTTTTAATTAATTCGTTATTGATTGTTCTGTTGACTAGTCTTATCACGTAGAAGGTCATGGGTTTATCTAAATATATCAACAATTTACTTGCCAACCTAATCAAACAACACAACTCGGAGAATGTATACATATACAAGTCTATATATATATAATATTATATGAGTATGTGTATGATATTCTAGCTTCTGCTTACGGCTTTGTCCGCGTTCTCGTGGAATAAAAATTTACAACACGCCTTTTATACCAGAAGGTGTAGGCAGAGGTGCACATTTACATAATGTAGCACCCACTTTTCACTATTTATGTTATGAGTCCAATGTATTTTATGTACAATATCTCAATAAACATAAAGCCTGGAATTGTGTAGAGCAATAGGCTCACCCGTATTACATGGGACTCATAACACAACTTGTGAAAAGTGGGTATTACATTGTGGAAATGTGTACCACTGCCTACCATTATGAGATTAATAAAAGACGTAATATTATGTCATGTAATTACTACATAATTATATCTTGTCCAGGGGCGGCAGAAGAGAGCATACATACATAACATCACGCCTTTTATCCCCGAAGGGGTAGGCAGAGGTGTACATTAGTGGCACTGTACAATGTAACACCCACTTTTCACTATTTATGTTATGAGTCCCATGTAATAGGGGGTGAGCCTATTGCCATATACCGGGCACAATTCCAGACTCCGTGCTACTACTGGGAATTTTTTGAAAAACCCAGTAATACTTTGCCCGACCCGGGAATCGAACCCGAGACCCCTTGCCCGGCAGTCGCACTTGCGACCACTTGGCCAATGAGGCAGTCGGCAGAAGAGAGCTTAGTCTCTAATTTCTACTTTGAAATGAAACTTCAAGTCATACTCGATATCAATATCACTTCAGGTACAATACATACAGAGTAGTATATAAAACTATAAAACCAAAATCAAATCACACTTTTGTAAAATAATTTGAACGGAAAAAATCGTAGCCCAAAACGTACCATGAGGCGTAGCACTCGTAGCGCTTGAGTTCGTAGCACTTGATATACCTGTGTGTACCGCTACAGTTTGCTACGCCGTGGCGTAGCTTTTATGATGTGTATTGGTGAGTGACAGCAAGTATTAGAAGTATATATAAAATATATTTTTTTGGATGTTTCTGGTGAAGTGTGAGTGTTACGACTTTAGTGAATCTCTGCCTCATCTTTTAATATTCAAAGGGTGTGATGTTATGTAATGTAGAAAATGAAGCATCCGTCCAAATAATAAAACCCAACACATTTTATTGAAAAGTGAATTCAATACGAAAAGACAATGACAGAATACAAAATTCTCCGGTCTTATATTACACGAACAGAAAGTATGAATCCAAAAGAATTCTCAGTATATTTCGTTAGACGTAAACGTGACACGTCCGCTCATCGTGGAGTTCGGTCACGGACTGGCGCGTCGCTGCACAATTCCGTCGCGAGACGCTAGGTGGCGCTGTCAATTTGTGCTGCCGAGACGTTTTGGCGCCCAAGTGGGACTCGAAGTTTTATTGTGTATATTAAGCAAATGTATTTTGAATATGTTTGACGGTCACGTTTTGTGCAACTATTCAGTTTTGGATATGTATATTTTCAAATTTTCAAATTTCGAATTTCGAAATTTCGAAATTTTATGTTGCAGTACTTTCTTACGTACAGGTTTCATACTTAATACAACAAATAGGTACCTATTTCATAAACCTTACTTGCAATGCCCCCATAGTTAAATTATATGTATTATTAAAAAAAATACAATTTTATTGGACAAAACAAATAGACGTATATCCACACAGCTTCATTTCATAAAACAAGGAATATGACACCTGCCAAAACGCACACCTATCAAATGACATCAATAAAAAAAACTACACAAAAAAAGGATATAAAACCATGAAACGATACAGCGTTTAGCATCAAAGGTTCCCTAGGGTACGGCGGTTAGCCGACGATTAAAGCCGAAGCCGAAGCCGAAAGCCAAAAGTCGAAAGGCTGCATCCATTTGATGTATTCATCCCCCTGAAGCTGCGAACTGAGATAAAAGTACGGGTTAATACACCCTCGGGATCGAAGTAAGTGATTCTCTGTTCGATTTTAAAATATAATTCCGAATAGTGTTTCAATTTTGTTATTGGACGTTTTGTTTTAGTTTTTAGTGTTCAGCTAGTATTTTTACTTAAAAGTTGTTTAATAAAATTAAAAAAAATCTCAGTAGTAGCACGGAGTCTGGAAATATGCCCGGTATATGGCAATAGGCTCACCCCCTATTACATGGGACTCATAACATAAATTGTGAAAAGTGGGTGTTCTGTGTGCACCTCTGCCTACCCCTTCGGGGATAAAAGGCGTGATGTTATGTTATGTTATGTTGTTTAATAATATAGCCAATAGGCAATAAAGTCATGACTTCAGAGTCATATCCCTTCGACGACTGATGCAGACCTATGCAGACTTGCAGAGGTGCTCGAATGTAAAAACCTACTTTTTAACCGACTAAAAAAACATATGTTCTCAAATCGGTTGTTTTTGTTTCGTCTATGTTAGTATGAAGCGCGGTACGAATTGAATATGAGTATTGCATGTTATACAACTTTGTCGGGGATATTGGTATTCATTTTATTTTTCACTACATTTTTCAATTTCAATATTTGATACATTGAGAGATTAAGTTTATATTCCGAGAAAAATTTATACATTCCAGTGAAAAAGATTCGGAATCTATGTAAGTACGTAAAAAGGGTTTTACTAGATATCACACAATTTTACTATAACGGCACTATGAGATACCGAAACCTGAAATAAATTTAACATTGGACCTTTAACTCGACCGAGATCGTAACGTAGCTGTAGGCAGAATTACACATAACAGAATGGGCTCGCTGCCATCGCAGCGGTAAGTCCCCTCTTTGAGGAGTGGCTTGAGAGACGCTACGGCGTCCTCACCTACCGCCTGACGCAGGTCCTCACCGGACATGGAAGTTTCGGGAGGTACCTGTGTCTGATGGGGCGGGAGGAAACGCCCGGGTGTCATCACTGCGAGGACCGCCCTGAGGACACGGTGGAACACACGGTGGGAGAATGCCCTTCGTGGGCTGAGCACCGCCGTGTCCTCAGGGAAGTGATCGGCGATGGCGACCTCTCGCGTCCGGGCCTAGTGCAGGCCATGATGCGGAGCGAGGGGGACTGGGATGCCGTCTCCTCCTTTTGCGAAGCAGTGATGCTAGCTAAGGAGGAGGCGGGACGCGTGAGGCAGCGAAGCGCTGCCTCCTCGCAACCCAGCCATCGCGAAGGACACACCGGGCGTCGGGGATCGCGAGACGATCTCCGGCCACCGTAAGCGCGGGCCTGCGGACGGCGAGCATGGGTGGCTCCCCGTCCGACCAGAAACAGACCCGAGCGTACGGCGCGTCGCGTTCCGCGCGCGCCTCAAAGAGCCATCAGACCACCACAGATGGGGCCCAATACGGCCGATGCCGATTCGGAGTCGCGGAGAACCTAACGGGTAACCGGGGCTCCGGCTCGACGTGCAGGAGAAGGAACGGGGTGGTTTTTAGTCAGTAAGAGTCTGACACTCCCTCCCGCCTCACCCAGGCGGGAGAAGTCATTCGATGATTTTCCCCCCTTAAAAAAAAAAAAAAAAAAAAAAGCATACGGCATCACCTATGGACACCTGGAACACTAGAGGCGTTACAGGTGCGTAACCGGCCTTTTGGGGATTAGGAGTTTGAGGATCGTTGGGGATTCAGAAATACAAGGCAAGCGTTACTTCACGTCGGTTTTCTGTGAGGCCGTGGTATCACTCCGGTTGAGCCGGCCCATTCGTGCCGAAGCATGGCTCTCCCACACTTGTGTTGATTGTAGGGTAACTAACCTAGGGGTGAGTTCGAAATAGCTGAATATTTTTAGTTTGTTGTGTGTTGCTGTATTTTGTTTTTTAGAGTTCATATCTTAAGGAGTTATTATATGTAGGTAGTGTTATAAAACTGTTTTAATTTATTCGTATGTCTTCACATCATAGTCGCACTTGGTTTGAAAAATACACTCATGTATAACTTTAGCGATGATAATGCTTAAATTGTCGTGGCAATTAGAGGTAGTTCTGTCTCTGTCAAAAACGACAGTTTTCTATGAATTTTGTACGAGATTGTGTATTGTGACGTCACGTTTTTTGCGTCAAACAGCATATGTACTTATTTCTTAAATAATTGCGGAAAAAATACTAAAATTAAGTTAGTCATACAATCAATTACTGGAAGTGTGATTATTGTTTAATATTTGATTGTATTGAACAGTGGAAATAATTTATTTCTGATAAAGGCAAGTACCCAATTATAGGAAGCATAGAGATTTTGTAAAATAAACGTTAAACAAACTAAAGATTAGAACACTTTAAATAACTAAATCTATATACTATGTTTTTATATATGTATGTATTGTCCTTTGTGTTGTATGTATGTAGAGGTACATACATAAGTAATAAATAAATTTATTGAACCTATCATTATTCAATCAAATGAACACTTCTTCCATAAAAACCCTGTTCTACACAAAACACAGGAATAAGAGTAAAAACAAAAAAGAACCAGGACTGGGGTGAAAAAGCAAATTTTTAAAATCGGATAAAACTTGATCGCAAATCTCTCCGAGTCAAACACTAAGCGGAAAAATAAAATGTTAAGCAGTCCATTACTTCTGACTTCATTAGACGATTTATTTTAAAAACAACACCTCAATTTTATACCCTACCTCTTAAAACATAAAGGTCATTGTTGTGTAGAACTCGTCAGGAACTGTAAGGCTTTTTTCCTTTAATTTCGACGAGTGTGGTCAACATTAGCGTTCCAACTAAGCTGCTTGGCGGTTCTAAGTAAGTAAACAAGTATCTAGAGAAAAGAGATTTGTGTAGTATAATGTAGTTAAAAATAAATGTGACGTCGAGGTGGCCTGGCTGTTTCAGACAACCACTTCATGAGAGTGTGGATTCGAAACCTACCAACGGCAAGGACCAATGTAACTTTTCCAAATTATATGTACTTTCTAAGATTATCTAGACACCACTGAGAAACGGTAAACGACAATACCGTGAGGAAAACTGGGCTATTAATTTTTTTGGACACCCGCAACACCTGATTAATCGCAGGTGCGGTGCCAGCCTTATAAAAACGAATACGCTCTTTTCTTGAAGGATTGAAGGTCGTATCGCTTCGGAAATACCGCCGACGACATATCATTCCACAGTTTACCTGTGCGAGGCAGAATTTCTAATTATAAGTTTGTAATCGTCAACCCACATTGAGCAAGCATGGTGATTAATGCTCAAACCTTCACCATGTGAGAAGAGGCTTTTTCTCACCAGAGGGCATTTACAGTCTGTTGATGTTGAACTATTAAGAAGTCTGCATACTCTGTTTATTGTGCCGAATTTTGGGAAAAAGAATAGGTAGAGTAGTAGGACATTTTCTCAGTTACAGTTATGTTTTTATCTAAACTACGGTCGTGATAGTTTGTAGAATTTGTGACAACTGCATAATGGCACACCATTGAACCAAGTCACTCACTTCAAGTATCTGGGCCACTGGGTCACCGACGACCTTAAGGATGATATGGATGTGGAGAAGGAACGCAGGGCGTTGTCTGTTCGCTGTAACATGTTGGCTCGCAGATTCGCACGGTGTACTGAACAAGTGAAGGTCACACTGTTTAGAGCTTTCTGCCAGACCTTTTACACATGCAGCCTGTGGACCAAACATACGCAGAGAACATACAACGCGCTGCGTATGTTCGCGGAGGCGCGCGTGGACGGCTTTCACGCCATCATACGCAAGCGAAGTGCGTCTTTAATGGCGCGGGTGCGCGGCAGCCCCAGCGCCATCCTGGCCGCGTGCGCAGTCCGATGGGACTCTGTACTAATGGCGCACTGTATAGGCCTACACGCTAAAGCGAATGTCTGATACATTTAATTTGTGTTGTTTTATTTCATTTTTAATTAAGTATGCTATTACTAACATAGGCTAAGAACATTATTACTACCAAATTATGGAAGCAATTTATTCTGAAATAAATTTAATTATTATTATGTATGTCTTTACCATTCACGGGACCACGGGGTCCCGGTCATTTGGGAGGCGTACGAGGGGCCGAAGCCAACTGCACAGAGGCCCTTTAGACAACTTTAATCTAAATGTAATGGACACACAAACCGGCGACTATCCCTGTATGCACTATGGAAATGCACCCAAGGACAGTCCCCGGTTAGTGTAGAACTATTGTGGATAATGGAAAAAAAAGGGTAGGGCCTATGTATGGGTTGCTGTGGACTGGAAAATTGGGAACTATGGATGACTATGGCACCTGCCGAAACAATGTAATTATTACACGTAAAAATGGCAGGCGGAGACTCGCCAACTCACCGACCGGGCCCCGGGAATGGTTGTTAGATATAGCAACAGAGGGGCAACGAGAATGTGAGTGGCTGAAGGTTTAACCCATAAATCCCCAAGCGGTCACCGGTGACCGCTTTCCACTAATATTAAAGTACATTATAGACCTTATTTCTAATGTTTGGAGACTACTTTTGTATTACCATATTTAGGGGATTGGATATCAACGGGTTAAGAAACTACCACCGCTTTCTACTCAGATCATCTGCTCCAGCCGAAGCTTCCTGCATCCCTGGCCCACTCGCGACTTACGAATAGTTTCTTACCCTCCGAGCAGGTTCACTGCTCTCGCGACTCCACTCTGGACGGCCAATGAAGGCAAGCCAGAGGTGGGAGACCTGTTCCTTGTCATCGTTCACTCCAGCCAGCCAATTAAGGCAAGCCGGAGAAGAAGGAACGGTGACTTCTCCCTGGAGCACTCGGGATGATGATAGCCCGCGGGGTCGCTAATGCCCGTCACCTCGCCTCAAGGTGCCCTACGGGCTTATTATTATTATTATAATAAAGTGTCTTGGTGTATGAAACTTATAGGTACTAAAGTACAATTGACTTTTCATGTTCAAAATGCAATATATTTAGTGTAAACTGTAAATCTAGAATCAATATGAAATAGATTCGTGCGAAAATTTCAAGTAGTGCTTGTTCGACTCCGCCATAAATGAACAGATTTCTTCAACTGAATCCAAAAATCTTAATCGCATGTATTATAAAATACAACATTACTTACAGGCTCATAACAAATGTTTCATTCATATAAAACGATTTAATAAACACTGTTTGAACCATACTAAGGCACCCTAACAAAAATTTTACAGTAGTGCAATTCTCTTAAGCAAAAAAGCCAATATTCAGAACGATAAACTGAATAAAACAATTTTTTAATACGAAAAAAGCTAAACATCGGCTGCGGCGCCAACCGAGCGAAGGAAATTCCAAATTCAAATCAGTTCGTGAGTTGAGTGCGAAGCGAGCGGACGTGCTGCGACAACCATTTATTCCGTTACAACTCTATTTCAAATGCTAAATATATTGTCGAAAACGAGAATATTGCGGGGAACTGTTTGCATAATTTACATTTGAGACGAATTTCAGGATCTGTTTGGCTTCGCAGATTCGTTTGTAATCTTGATTAGTGTTATTCGGAGGCAAATTAGACATACGTTGTAAAGTTTTATTGTAATTACTTTAAGTCACTCAGCTCCGGGTTTTGAATCGAACTTTTAATTTTATTACATTCCATGAACACCTTGATATATTAAACAACTTATTTTTTTTAAACTTCTTCAACAAATTCTTACCCATAACCTAGAACTTGAGGATACAATTGTATAACAAATAACAACACTAAAGTGATATAATTATATTTAGGAGACAACTGTAACCAAAAACCTACCTATATCACAAACTAAAACATTAATCTAATAAACAAAACTCCACAAAAACAAATAACATTACCATCAAAAAGCCGGATCATAATAAAAATATGACAGAATACCTCTAGGTTCACAAGGCAATGTTTCTCAAACTTAATTCTTAACTTGACTGCGCGAGACGGTAGTTTTTATTAAGTTACAGTGAAACAAACTAGTCGGGAATTTTTCAAAGTTTCCCCAAGCAACATGGCGACGCGACGAGGCGACGGGGCGACGCTGCCGCGGGCGGCTTTCCGATGTCAGCCTCACCTTAACTAGAAGTTGACTTCATTCAATTAACTGAAAGTTTTAGTTGGGGCAAATTACGGTATTTTGTCTGTGATAGCTATTTTTATGTAGTTGTAAAATTTTGAATATTTCATGTTCTGTTATGAATTAGTTTAGATATTGAATTTCTTTATATTTTGTATCTTCTTTCTTTCTTTTTCTTTAATATAAAACGTTGCCCCATACTAGGATTTTCTCCTGCGTCGTGGGTGCGTTTACAAACATACAAGTTCACATACACAATGACACCCAGACCCGAAACAACAACCTCTAGATCACACAAAGTGTTGTTCCGTGCGGGAATCGAACCCGCGACACGGTGCACGGCAGCCGGTTGCTCAGCCACCGTACCAACCGTGCAGTCAAGTCAATCTGAGTTGGCAAAATGCGGGTGCTAGATTCTGTTATGTGTTTTTTTTTTTTTTTTTTTTTTTAAGGGGGGAAAATCATCGAATGACTTCTCCCGCCTGGGTGAGGCGGGAGGGAGTGTCAGACTCTTACTGACTAAAAACCACCCCGTTCCTTCTCCTGCACGTCGAGCCGGAGCCCCGGTTACCCGTTAGGTTCTCCGCGACTCCGAATCGGCATCGGCCGTATTGGGCCCCATCTGTGGTGGTCTGATGGCTCTTTGAGGCGCGCGCGGAACGCGACGCGCCGTACGCTCGGGTCTGTTTCTGGTCGGACGGGGAGCCACCCATGCTCGCCGTCCGCAGGCCCGCGCTTACGGTGGCCGGAGATCGTCTCGCGATCCCCGACGCCCGGTGTGTCCTTCGCGATGGCTGGGTTGCGAGGAGGCAGCGCTTCGCTGCCTCACGCGTCCCGCCTCCTCCTTAGCTAGCATCACTGCTTCGCAAAAGGAGGAGACGGCATCCCAGTCCCCCTCGCTCCGCATCATGGCCTGCACTAGGCCCGGACGCGAGAGGTCGCCATCGCCGATCACTTCCCTGAGGACACGGCGGTGCTCAGCCCACGAAGGGCATTCTCCCACCGTGTGTTCCACCGTGTCCTCAGGGCGGTCCTCGCAGTGATGACACCCGGGCGTTTCCTCCCGCCCCATCAGACACAGGTACCTCCCGAAACTTCCATGTCCGGTGAGGACCTGCGTCAGGCGGTAGGTGAGGACGCCGTAGCGTCTCTCAAGCCACTCCTCAAAGAGGGGACTTACCGCTGCGATGGCAGCGAGCCCAGCCCTCGGTTGCGACAGTCGTTGCTGCCATTCCGCCATGAGATCGCGCCGGAGCTCATCCCGCCACGCACCTATTTGGCGCGGCAGCGGGGTTTCGCCCCGGCGACGTGCCTCCGCGCGCATGCCGTACACGCGCGCGAGCACCTTCGCCTCCAGATCCCACGGCGGTAATCCGGCAAGGAGGTTCGCCGACTCCCCAGAGATCGTGCGGTATCCGCGGATCATTCGGATCGCCATGACCCTCTGTGCCATGAGCAGCGTCCGAGCGGGACGCCGCAACAGGTTTGGCGCCCAAACAGGGGCGCCGTAGAGGGCCATGGACCGCACGACCCCGGCGTATAACCTCCGGCAGGAGGCGTTTGGCCCCCGAGGTTGGGGAGGATGCGTTTAAACGCAGCCCCCGTCCTCTCCAACTTTGGGGCCAAACGTCGGAAGTGTTCTATGAAGTTCCACCGACTGTCGAGGACGAGTCCTAGGTACTTCATCGTCGTCTCGACGTCGATGGTAACTCCTCCCGCCGTTATTTGGGACCCACCCGGAGGTGGCGCGTTCCCGCGGCCATGAAAACACATGGCCTCGGACTTGTGGAGCGCCACCTCGAGTCCCAACTGCCGGATTCTCTCAACGACTGTCGCAACCGCTGTCGCCATTAAGTCGGCCGCCGCCTGGTGTGACCTCCCGTGCGCTAGCACCAGCGTATCGTCGGCGTAGCATATTGTGCTAACGCCGTTCGGGAGGTCGGTGCGCAGCACCCAGTCATAGCCGATGTTCCACAGGAGCGGCCCCAGAACCGAACCCTGTGAAACACCGCGTGACATCTCTCGCCGGTTCCACTCGCCCCGGTGACCGGGGTAGCTGACGGACCTGTCCGTCAGGTAAGCCTCGATTACACGACGGAGGTAGGTAGGCACCCGATGATATCGGAGTGCCTCCAAGATGCAGCTCCAGGGCAGGGAGTTGAAGGCGTTGGCGATGTCCAGAGACACCGCCACTACGACCTTACCCCTGGACACTGCAGTCCCCGTCGTGAGGTCTCTAACGCGCATGATGGCGTCCACCGTGGAGCGCCCTCTGCGGAAGCCGAACTGGCCGTCCGACAAGTCCGGCCCAATGTCCGTCAGGTGCGCGACGAGGCGGTTCGAAATGATTCTTTCGAAGACTTTCCCCACCTCGTCGAGCAACACTATGGGCCGGTACGCGGACGGAGAGTCCGCAGGGCGCCCCGTCTTCCGCACGAGGACCAGTTTTCCCGCTTTCCAGAGAAGCGGGAACTGGCCTCTCTATGCCGTATGCTTACCATCAGGTGATCCGTATGCTCGTTTACCGGCTAATGACATAAAAAAAATCAAAAGCACATCACACAAGTAAGAGCTTCGTATCTCATAATTCACATCATTTCAAAAACATCTTTTCTTAGCTCGTTAGTTCACGAACATGCAAAAATACGTAATTTGCTTTCAAGATCGTGTACAACAATTCTTGCCAGAAAAACCAGCTTCAAAAGATCTTCCCTGTCCCCCGAGTTGTGAAGAAATGAAGATCTAAGAAGGGAAGTGTGGTGGTAGGTCAAGGTTCAATGTAAAGCGGTAGCATTATAAATAATGATGGTTCTCCATGGCCCTTGCCGTTCGTCATGCGTTATAAACGTTTCTCCCATTAAGCCTACTTTGTACGCCATAAGATTAAGGTTTCTTCATATATTTTCATTTTAATGTCTTAGTATGACTTTTTAGGGATGCTAACGGCGTATAAGGATTAAGTTGAGAAAAAATTGGACATGTTTTAAACATGGCTGATGGATTATCATGACCATAAAATGAAATGGACATGCTTTAAATCTAAATTTATATAAAGCAATGTTCTTCTGTTGTAGGCAGAATTGCACATTACGGCACTTAGTGCCAGTGTACAATGTAACACCCACTCTTCACTATTTATAGTACTAATACTTTGCCCGATCCGGTAATCGAACCCAAGACCCCTTGCTCGACAGCTGCACTTGCAACTACTTGGGCAACGAGGCAGTGAAGATCTTTCAAGATAGATGATATCAAATTTTTTCATAGACATCAAAACTTTTTGGTTCCATTTTCTTTTTTAGTCTCGGTTTAACGATTGTCATAGATTTTTACAAAAAGAAGCATCCACGAGATCCACCCAAGATGGATCCAACCAGACATTCGATGATTTTCCCGCCTTAAAAAAAAGCACCCATGAAATAATATCACTAAGAACACACTCATAAAATAACATCTAAAAGTACCTACTTAGTATCTATCTATATTAGTGATTTTGATCTTAATTAAAGATGTCTTACAATTACCTTGTGGTTTTTTTTTATAAGTACCTTTGTTTTTGCACCTGCAAAGCACTTTAATTACACGTAGTTCTTTTTAACTCACAATTCGGTAGTATACAATTCAAACGTATTGGCA
This sequence comes from Spodoptera picta, assembly GCA_038387885.1. NCBI lineage: Eukaryota > Metazoa > Arthropoda > Insecta > Lepidoptera > Noctuidae > Spodoptera > Spodoptera picta. The sequence continues at coordinate 1,496,398 of JAZHFQ010000308.1, forward strand.
ACAAAATACTATATTTAACAGAAATATGTAAGTTCGTCTGTACGGTACGTAATGCATGTATCTCAAGTTTAGCAACTCATCGGGAGCAGCTCCCAACTGAGACATGTTACGTCCAACTCGATGTTAGAAAACTATTTTCTAAAAACTAGATGTGGCATGATGTTTAATAAAAACATGAATTACTTATTGGTGGCAGGCATCCTCCATCTTAGGTCATATCATCGGTTACCACCAGGCGAAATAGCGGACAAGAGATAACCTATATAAATAAATAAAAATGAATTTCCGTTCGTTAGTCTCGCTAAAACTCAAGAATGGCTGAACCCATTTGGCTAATTTTGGTCTTAAAATGTTAGTGAAAGTCCAGGAAAGATCTAAAAGGTGAGAAAACAATTTTAGGCGGTACCGGTACGAAAATTGCCAGGTCAGCTTTATCGCCGGTCAGCCTGGTTACTAGAGACAGCAAAAGGTTAACTGTGGAAGTTCTTGCTCATTCTTCTGCAAAAGTAACTGCAGTTTGGAATGAGTCTAAGTACAGAGAAGTATATTTTTGTGTCAGAAGATTAGAATAGGGACATTAATTGTCACCATCGCTCCTCTTTTGGCAAGTGATATAAGAGTCAATTATAGGACTATACTTTAGCAGGGACCAAACAGCAGCACTATCTAATAAACCTAAACCTTGTCATGATGCGATCTCCACCTCACCAATGAAGAATGAAGATTACCTACATGAAATCCTCTCAAGTAGAGGAAGTCCATTTTTCGTTGACGTCGTTGACGAAAAAACTCTTAGGTGTATTCAGGTGAGAATTTTAACACTGCTTCATTGGCTGAGTGGTCGCAAGTACAAAGTCTTTCATGGTTGTTCTACTGTAGATCCTGGCTTACAGGAGTTGCAGCGGTTTTGGGAGGTTGTGGCGGGCTTGTCCCATTAATAAAAAAGTACGAAGTCTGTAAATGTGCCCGGTATATGGCAATAAGCTCACCCTCTATTACATGAGACTCATAACATAAAATAGTGAAAAGTAGTTATTAAATTGTACAGTGGCATTAAGTGCCGTAATGTGCACCTCTACTTACTTACACCTTTGGGGGTAAAAGGAAGTTATGACTTTTAACACAGCGGTGGCCATTTCCACTAAATTTACTTCTTTGTAGAAGCCCTGCTTGAACCTAGTTCAATAGAAATCGCCTAAACTCACGAGACATGTGACAGAAGTTTCTGGACCTGGATGCCAGGCAGTTGGACCGGATGCGGATACAAATTGGATGCCCATACCCAACTTTGTGTTCTGGAACATTCGGCTGTGACGTCACAATGAGGCAGGTTTAATTGTTTGTCGACGTGTTTTGACGTATTCTAACTTGTTACCTTCTGTATTTGGGGTTGTAAGATTCACTTGGATTGATCCTTGATCGTATAGTTGGAAATCTGTTGGGCTATTGTGAGGTATATATCCATTGTCTTATCATTACAATTGCGTCATCGAAGTAAATTGAAGTCATTTTTTATTTTGCTAAAGTCTGCACGGTTGGCGTGGTGGCTGAGCAACTGGCTACCGTGTAACGTGGCGCGGGTTCGATTCCCGCACGGAACAACTCTTTGTGTGATCCACAGATTACTGTTCCATTCCACCAGGTCTAGGTGTCACGTATATGTTTATAAATGCACCGACGAAATAGGAGAAAATCCTAATGTGGGGCAAAAAAAATTACATCTCTGATATACTCATGTGCCAAAAGATAGATAAATGGTGTTAGTATTATGTATATCCTTTTTCTTGTGTGTGTTGTAATATGAAAAAAACATAGCGTGATTTAACTCGTCGAGCACCGTCATTATAGACACAATTAAAGAACAATAGGTTGCGGTCACCGGTGACCGCGCGGTGTTTGACAGTTTAAAAGCTGAACGTACTCACTCCGACATATCTACGCTCAACCGCAATAATTTAATCAACATCTCTGAAATTTATAGACGACTATACACACTAAGTAATACTGAACTATCAAACTTTGCTTGTCACCTGATGTTCAAGGAATGCAATTATATATATTTGCTATCAACAATAGAGCAAAGGTATCGCACTGCGACCGAGTTTCAACCAGATAATTAAATTAGCGAGATGAAACTCCTTTGAGAGGAGACACTGTGAGACGGTGCAATGTTCCACAAATAAATTTAATTTCAATTTCATATTGATGGAATTTCTAGTGTAATAGGTAAGGACTGATTCGAGTTAATGTTGAGGTATTGTGTTTCTATTTTGATTATTCAAATGTAATGTTGGTTTACCTTTGGGGTGACCTTACAAAACTTGTAGGGAGCTTCTGGATACATGTCACTTCTAATTCATCACCGATCTGAAAATTTCAGTTCAGTTATTGATATGTAGTGTATCAATTAAAACAAAACTCTGAAGCATGTTCAGCACGAATTGGAAGGCTCGACCTGAGTGATGAGTGAAACCACACTTTGTTATCTTCCTCCCTAATCTCCCCAATCCCCGAATCCCCAATAATCCTCAAATTCATAATCCCCAAAAGACTGGTTACGCACTTGTGTTTTGAGTATCTATGGGCGGTGCAAATTGCGTACCATCAGGTGAAACCTCTGCTCGTTTACCGGCTTATTCCATAAAATAAAATGTAGCATGCTATTTATCTTGTTTAAGTCTATCTTATACTAGCTACTTACGCGCGGTTTCACACGCTCTGCTCAGCTCCTATTGGTCGTAGCGTGACGTTTTATAGGCTATAGCCTTCCTCGATAAATGCGCTATCCAAAACAAAAAGAATTATTCAAATCAGACTTTTAGTTCCGAAGATTAGCGCGTTCAAACAAACAAACAAAAAAACAAACTCTTCATCTTTATAATATTAGTATAGATAATGATAATTTAATTTTAATGCTAACATGAACTGACTATAACTTTTCGTTTATAATAGAACGAAGGGTTTTCAGTTCCATCCAACAGGTAGTAATGACATTACAATCATTAAAAATATCACTAAACGAAGCCCATCTAAAGTCAATCCTCAAATCGCACTACTCAATGTAACATTATACACAAAGTTGCATAAAAAATCTCACATACTCAGAAAAAATAACGTGGCACGCAAAAAAATAATAATCCAAGGTGTAAGCATAAAAAATTCACCAATGACAAATGGCCAGGGCTAGCCGACAAGTGGCTAACATCTGTCTTCTCGGGAAATTTGTAAGAGAGCATAATAAAAGTCAAGGGACCATCCTCTATCACAGAGATTCCCAACCTTTTCTTGGACAAGGACCACTTTTGTAATATTTTAGTTATGTTAGGGACAACTAAAATACGGAAACACGGCGTATTTTCGTTTGAGCATCTAAATCATCTATTTCTCAATGGGACTAATAATATTCAACCATAATGTATTATAGGTCCTCAAAAAATAGGTGTTTAACGGGAATATTCCGACACGAGATTTTCTTCAGAGACGAGGGTTTCGTTCTCATAAATACTGACTTCTTAATTACTGAAATCAGACTTATGTCAAAAGGGACAATGGAGAGGATTACTCCTTTGTGACATAAATTTAATTCGACCTTTAACTGTTAGATTTTTAGTAGGTGTCGTATTGTATATTATTTTTGTGTTTACTTTGTTTTGCTTTCGACGGACCACCGGTTGAGAACCACTGTATCTACTCATACTTTTTCGTATAACAAAATTTCGGCCATTTTTTTATTTGTTCACCTTATAAATAACTCGTGTATTCTTTTGTTTGAGATTTGTGAGTAAATCTTTAGCTGTGTGGATTTATATTTTGTTTTTTTTTGTCTTGTAGTTTGGTAGGAAGGAGTTGGTATTGGTTTAATTTCCTGAATTTGGTTGAGTATTGTGTAGATTTTACTTAGTCTAATTTATATTTTTAAGAGGTAAGAGTGAGACGTTTTCAAAGTAATTTGTATTAACATTACAAGGTTACTAGTAGGATAGGATTTTTAAACGTACCTAAATAAAAACATCGCGTGATTATTTTTAACATAACAATTTATTTTTGTCTGATATTTATTTATTTTTATTTATTTACATACACTTCTTGCGGCGGACTGAATGCCTAGTGGCACTCTCTAACAGTCAACCTTAGGGGGATGCAGTAGGTGTAAAAGTTTAACACTGTTGTGAGTTTTGAACATAAATTGTTGTGGTTGTATATATAATGTGATTAAAACATTGTTGTATGCCGACGACCAGGTGCTTGTTGCCTCGTCGGCCCAAGAATTACAACAAATGATCACTGCTATGAATGATGCATTTGAAAGGAAAGGTATGAAAGTAAATGTGAACAAGACGAAAGTCTTGGTGATAGAAAGAAATGAGGTGATAACAGAATGTCAGGTAATGATAGGTGATGAAAAATTGGAACAAGTGAATGAATTTGTGTATCTGGGATCACTATTTACGAGAGATGGAAAGTGTGACGGGGATATTGAAAGGAGAGTGAAAGCGGGAAATAGTGTTAATGGTGCTTTACACTCTGTCATGTAGAGTAAAATAATATCCAGCAAAGCTCGACTTGCTGTAATGCAGTGTGTATTGACACCAACGCTTATTTTATGGTAGTGAATCATGGGTGTGGCAGAAGAAGCATGAAAGCAGGATTAATGCGGTGGAAATGAGAGCCCTAAGAAGTATGTGTGGACTAAAATTGAGTGATCGAGTGAAAAATAGTGTTATTAGAGAAAGGTGTGGATTGAAAGATGATGTAGTGACAAGGATTGAAAAGGGAATGTTACGCTGGTTTGGACATGTAAAAAGGATGGATGAAAGTAGAGTAACGAAAGAAGTATACAGAGCGGATATGAATGGGGCCGTCGGTAGAGGGCGCCCTAGACGGACATATAGTGACCAGATTGGCGATATATTAAAGAAGGGCCAAATTAAAAGTACCCTTAACCGACGAGCATGCATGAAAAGATTGATGACTGTTAATGAAACGAAAGAGGTATGTAAGAATCGTAGTAATTGGCGTTCCTTAGTCTCTGCCTACCCCCATGGGAGACAGGCGTGAAGTTATGTATGTATGTATATATAATTATACATATCACACAAAATATACTAATTAAACATTATGAAGAATTATTAAATTATATACGTAATGCAAAACGATCAGTCGACAAATAAGTATGTTATTCATGCAGTCCAATAAGAATATGTAGGTACATATTTCTTTATGTAGATGTGTTAATTCAATTAAAGTATCCAGCCCTTTGTAAAATAAAAGGCGCTATAATATTATTATCATCTCAATCAATCTACTTATAAATACAGCGCTTAATGGACTCCCAAACCATACCATATTTATTTTATTTCATTTTAATGCACTGGCAACATTTCTCGTCGTAATTTCGACATTTCCTCACTATAAACCCTGGTACACAAACATCAAAAACTTCAATTATCAAAGGGAAGCATTTAAATTTCGAATGTCAAATTTTAAGCCGTGCGATGTATACGAAGCGATGGAAAAGCCAGACCAATCGTCGGCAGCTTTACACTCGATGACAGCACCGGATAATATCTGTTAGTGTTGCTAGATACATTTGAGAAAAACGTATAATTATTGGTAATTTTGAATATTTGTAACAAATTCTTGTTGGACCATTGGATAGCGATTGCTATTTTTATTGTTATCAGTTCTACATCGGGATATAGTTGTCCTTATTAAACGATGTAAAGTTATTATATTGTTCTTATTTCTAACTCCCTGATTTTACTCGTTCACCGAAACTTAAACTTTTTGTTTCCATGAACAAATTGTAATGTCTCTCTTTACATTTCAGTCAACATTGTAAATGTAATTTAAAAAAGAATACAACAACTAGAAACAAAGTTCAAATATAAAAGAAAATGACTAAAATCTAAAATCCTGGCAACACCGTGAATCAAAATATAAGCGTATAGGATGAATGAAGTCGATACCGCATGCCTGCACTACGGTTTATAATTAAATCGAAACAAGGCATCCGTTTTATTGATACTTTTTTATTACGAATTTTACGTTTATGGTGTATTTTTTGCATATGAATGGGTGCCGAGCTGTTTTTATTGCAATTAAAGATGGCGCCTTCTTTATGTCATTTCTGAAAAAGACAGCTAAAATTAATGTTTTCGCTCGTGTTCTCCTGGGATAAAACTATTCTATGTGTTATTCTAGACAGTAATCTGCTCATGTTCCAAATTTTATCCTGATTTCTTGATTCGTTTTGACATGAAGGAGTAACAAACATACAAATATTCGGAGTTATAATATGTATTAGTAAGACAACTAATTTTCAGTTCACATCAAGAGCCTATAGGTAACAGTTCGCAGGTGGACTATGGTCCTCTATATTATATATGTACTAGCTACTTTCGCGCGATTTCACACGCTCTGCTTAGCTATTGGTCGTAGCGTGATGTTTTATAGCCTATAGCCATCCTCTATCCAACACAAAAATAATTATTCAAATGAGACCTGTAGTTACAGAGATTAGCGCGTTCAAACAAACAAACAAAAAAACAAATTTCCGCTTTATATAATAGTATAAGATAAGATAATGAAAGGTTTCATCCACTATCTCCAACCAGGTCTTTATCAAAATGAAGGAAAAGTATTGTGTAATATTGGGACACTAAAACGGTTCAACGTAAAAATTTAATTTATTAATATGTTTTCGGCTTACACACGTACTGTTTGACGAGGAACTCGACTAGTTTCAAGCCATACTAAAGGCTCATACTCATGAGCAGCATTCCGCGAAACTACTCGAGTTTTTCGTCAAAGAGTTACGTGAGAATGTCAAAAACATAATAATCCAATAGTACGTCTCACTAAAGTTTTAAAACAAATATAAAAATGGAAAACACTTACTCTTCTAATCTCTATAGACAATAATAAGTTCTATTTATTTTCTTTCTTTTTTATTAGGACAAGCCCTCCACAACCTCCCAAAACTGTTGCAACTTCTGTAAGTCAGGATCTACAGTAGATACAACCATGAAATCAACGGAACACTAAACGGACTTCAGTGTTTTGGGTCCGGCAACTAAGTGAATCAGAAGATATTATAAAAGGAGAAGAAGAAAGTTGTCTGTCTATATTCTGCAGCTATTTAAGAATGCATTGGATAACAAAGTAAGGTAATCACGTGAATACAGATGAGTTGATCGCGTGAGATTCGCAGTAACACCCTAGTTAGTGTGGCGTGACCAAGCATCGAACCCGCACCTGTGAACAGTTAACGCTGATATCTTGATCATTATCCAAGTGAAGAGATAAATAGGTTTTGTATTGTTAGAAAGTGGTATATAACATAAGATAACATCACGCCTTATATCCCCAAAGGGGTAGGCAGAGGTGCACATTACGGCAGTTGATGACACTGTACAACGTAATACCCACTTTTGACTATTTATGTTATGAGTCCCATGTAATGTAAACCTATTGCCGTATGCCGAGCACAATTCCAGACTCCGTGCTACCACTGACAATTTTTTTTAAAATTCAGTGAGCATTAAGTACCCCTTCAGGGGAAAAAAGGCGTGATGTTATTGTCCTACTTCTGCTTTGAGCTGAATCTCCGGTTACTTTTTAGGTTTTCCGTAGCTCCAGGGACTACCGTGGTCCTGGGTTTGGATTTTCAGTTCATAGGCTTTTCGTTTTTTTTATAATAGTTGGGGCGACGTTTGACTACTATCTCGCCTTGTTATAAGCGATAACGCAGTCTACGATGGAGCATGTCGTCCCATAAGCATCCTATGCACTCGGGCCTTGAAGACAGCCAGGTTATACCATTCAGGAAATACAGACTCCGGCAAAGAATTCCACTCAAGAAATTCTTTTACCCACATTGCTTATTCATATTCATGTAGGTTTGATACATGGTAACGAAAAATTTAACTTTAAAATTTCGTGGTACCGCCCTAGATTTACTATACCGAAACACACATTTTCGATATCACGTCATATCAACGCTACTCATGGAACTCGAGATATAATTGGTGATAAGTGGTTATACAATAGGACACCTCTGCCTACCCCATCGCGAAGTAATATGAGTGATAGCATTTATATCGTCTACTATACTATAAACCCGTTGCAGAACAAAGCATAAATTATGAATAAAATTACAACATAAAAAATCGTTCGACTGACAATAAAAATTCACGACCACTGTTTTACTACTAAATATTTGATTCAGTTTGTAATATCGCAATAGAGTGGTTGATTGTGTTTTTTATTCCTATATTAAAATATACTTATTTACTCTATAGTGTATGGTTAAAAGAGACAGACTTCTGAGTTTGTTTCGGCATTTCTTCTCAGAGTAGTAAGTTAGGAAATGTCGGCCTCATCGTTCGCTTGATAAAATTGATGTGTAAAAGTTGTAGCCTATTTGCAGAAATAAATTCACTTGTTTCACTTGTTTCACTTGTTTCATTTGTTTCACTTGTTTCACTTGTTTCACTTGGTGTTCATAGAGGAAAGAAGGAATTCACTTGTCCATCACCAATCCAATTATGGTACTAAACATTTGAAAGACAGCAAGGCCCTCCGATAATACTGAACCTACTTAAATGTGGGAGAGCCATGCTTCGGCCCGAAGGGGCCGGCTCAACCGGAGTCATACCACGGCTTCACAGAAAACCTACGTGCAACAACACTTGCGTTGTGTTTTGTTGTGTGAGTGAGGTTACTGAAAGCCCAATTACTCCCTTCTCCAATCTCCCCAATAATCCACAAATTTCTAATTCCTAGAATGCCGGTAACCCACTTGTTACACCTCTGGTTTTTCGGGTGTCTATGGGCGGCGCCGATTGCTTACCATCAGCTGGAAGGTTGGAGTTTGCAGCATCTTTATACTACAAACTCCAACCTTCCTGCCGAGCGTATAGATTTAGTAAAACCTCTCATAGTCCACTGAGCTACATATTTAATAGTACCCACACTGATCTGGGAAAGGTACACACGGCTACACATCGAGCTTTACATAACCAGTATAAACTGAACGTTAAATGTGCGGAAAGATGATTCGACGCGACACTAGGATAAACTGATTTTGTGTTGATGTGTAGCCGTGTGTACAAACAAATTTTTTTCCCGCCTTGGGTTAGACGAGAGAGAGTGTCAGATTCTTATTGACTAAAAACCACCCCGTTCCTACTTCTGCTTGAAGTCAGAACCTCGGTAACCTGTTAGGTTGTCCACAGTTTCGGGTACATACAAAAAAAAACGGAATAACTTAAAATTACAACTTACTCAACTAAATACATATACTGAGAAAAGCCGGACTTCAGTGTTCCGGTGTTTTCATGGTTGTATCTACTGTAGATCCTGGCTTACAGGAGTTGAAGCGGTTTTGGGAGGTTGTGGCGGGCGGGTCCCTAAAAAAAATACTGAGAAAAGCGCGGTAGGCTGCGCGACATCGCCGCGACCACGCACGCTGCTCATGAGGAAGAGTCCCTCTGTGACTCGAAACTAGTAGAGCTTCTCTCAGTACATTTACATGAGTAACTCGTAATTTTTAATGATTTAGTTAATGGGCCATTATTTTTTTCCAGGGCTCAAATTGTGTCGTTAAAATAATATCATAACAAATTATTAGTTTTTTTATAATTTTTTCGGTTTAATTTAGTTCTATCAGTATTTAAAGTAAACAGTACAGGCATTAGCAGCGATGTATTTTTACGATTTATTGTTTTATTTGATATTAATACAAGGAAAGGAGTAGAAAAACAACAACTGTGTTACTTACTTAGAATAATCGGTTTTATTGTAAGAACTTTTACGTCAATTTTAAAAACCTTCCAGACATAAAGTTTAACAAGTATTACAATAATCTTTTAATGTAAAATCACAATCATCTCAGTCTATCTTATTTTCTAGAGGACACGGTGGAACATACGGTGGGAGAATGCCCTGCGTGGGCTGAGCACCGCCGTGTTCTCAGGGAAGTGATCGGCGATGGCGACCTCTCGCGTCCGGGCCTAGTGCAGGCCATGATGCGGAGCGAGGGGGATTGGGATGCCGTCTCCTCCTTTTGCGAAGCAGTCATGCTAGCTAAGGAGGAGGCGGGACGCGTGAGGCAGCGAAGCGCTGCCTCCTCGCAACCCAGCCATCGCGAAGGACACACCGGGCGTCGGGGATCGCGGGACGATCTCCGGCCACCGTAAGCGCGGGCCTGCGGACGGCGAGCATGGGTGGCTCCCCGTCCGACCAGAAACAGACCCGAGCGTACGGCGCGTCGTGTTCTGCGCGCGCCTCAAAGAGCCATCAGACCACCACAGATGGGGCCCAATAGGGCCGATGCCGATTCGGAGTCGCGGAGAACCTAACGGGTAACCGGGGCTCCGGCTCGACGTGCAGGAGAAGGAACGGGGTGGTTTTTAGTCAGTAAGAGTCTGACACTCCCTCCCGCCTCACCCAGGCGGGAGCAGTCATTCGATGATTTTCCCCCCTTAAAAAAAAAAATCTTATTTTCTAATTAAGTTTATCACTGCGTTACGTTATTTTCATTTAAACTACTGTAATTTCTGAAAATATGCCTTAATAATAGCAATTTCAGCTCAATATTTATAGTATATCTGAACAATTTTTATTGAAAACGTTTTTTAATTCGTTTTAGTGTTTCAAAAATAAAACATTAACTGGACACTACTCTACCCATTTGTTTCCTATACGCGTTTATTTATTGTTTTTGTTTATTTCGTATAAAACTCGGATGTTGTTCTGTTGAGTGCGTCGATGTGAAAGTGACGCCTGTCTAGACCAGCCATTGATTTTTAATGCCCGAACTTTTGGACCGTGACGCTATCTAAACTATAGCTATTTCTATGTAACTTTGTTTGTAAAAATTTAATATTATTTAACACAACTTCAAAGTACTAATTTTTTTCATGCATGTGATAAATAATGTAAAATTAAATTATAAACATCTTAATATTGTATTTAGATAGAATGTTTAAAACTGTTACCGGAAGTTGTAATATTTTTGTCATTTAATTATTTTCATTAAAAACAATTATATTAATATTATTTCTTATGTAAATTAATATTTAAAACAGTGTTTGCGGATGTCTTAATATGTTTGGTTCAACTTTATAATTTAATTAGTAATTAATTGATAAACTGACTTATGTGGGTAGAAAGTATAAAAGATAAGTACAAGTGACTTTCGAGTTGTTCTCGTCTGGTTTCGAAGGAGAATACACCAATACTAAGTTAAGTACCAATATTGTTCTTGAAGTTGCTATTTTTGGTATAAAGTTTTTTACAGGAAAAGTAATAAAGCATTTTTGTTATCTTATAATAATATAATGTGTATGATGTGTAATTGTGATGTAATACATCTTTTAGTGTTAATAGTTTGTGTTTAATAATACTTATGATATGATATACAGAACCTATTTTCTTAAATATGAAATATAATTAGTAAAACGTTACTTGTAGTTCTAATTAATGAATTATACCTATTGCTTATTTTTCTCCGTTTATAACACATGCTCTTCGGCAAGTATTACAAAAGGGTACTTTTAATTTGGCGCTTCTTTACTAAATTATCGCCAATCTGCTCGAAATATGCTCAAATACTTACATACAAACATTACCTTACACCTGTCGCCCATGCCTACCCCAAGGCAGAGACTATGGAACGCCAATTGCTACAATTCTTACATACCACTTTCATTTCATCAACAGTATATTCATGCATGCTCGTCGGTAATGTAAGGAACATGATAAGTAAAGACGAAATATACTTAACTCGTCGAGTACCGGTTTTGTAGACACAATTATAGAACAACTAGCGGCCCGTCCCGGCTTCGCACGGGGGGACTTAAGATTTTTTACATAGTTTTTCGCGGACTTTTTTAAAAATGTTAAGATGAACAATTCATCTATAGAGCATTTTTGTATAACTTTAACTATATGCTCAGCGCACGCCACGGAAGGCCACAGAAACGATACTTTTCCCTTGTTTTTAAAACATTTTTGGTTAATGCTCCACAACTATAGGACCTAGCGTGATATTATATAGCCTATGTTACTTCTGAATAATGCAGCTTTCTAATGGTGAAAAAATTATTGCAATCAGTCCAGTAGTTTTGAGTTTATTCATTACAAACATACAAAAATACAAATCTTTCCTCTTTATAATATTAGTATAGATAGGTTGCGGTCATCGGTGACAGCTTGGTGTTTGACAGTTTAAGTATATTATACTTATATTTATGTTATAACTTTTGTGAGACATACTAAATTAATAAATTAATTTTAAAAATATATAAATTAATTTTTATGTTTTTCGGCTTACTCACGTAAATATTTCAAAATGTTTACGTGTGTGCAATAAAGTATAGATAAATAAATAAATATTATTTGACGAGGAACTCAACTAATTTCAAGCCATGCTAGAGGCTCTTATTAAGTTAATTTCATCTTCGTAACTCCTTAGGCCTTTAAAAATCCAAACATGTTGATTATAATTGACATTAAATGAATCAAACTCCATTCCTAAATCTATTTGTACACCCCACTATTGATCTAGTACACATGAAACTAAGACAAATGCATTCGAAGGCTTTTAACGGTGTTCCGGTGGGGAGTGCATCGTGACGTCACATCCGACCCGTCTGTCCGACTTCCTGTCGACCAGGTCGGGAAGTTTAGTAGCTGTCACATGTACTTAGGGAAGTGAAAACGTCCTGAACCTTAGTTTTACCTGGTATAGGTAAGGGGTATAGGTAAGGGGTAAAGGTGGGGGGCTTAAAAGGTGGGCTAGTGATGTCTTTTACTGGGAGGTAAAGAAGGGTAATTTCTTAGCGGAAATCGGTTTTGCTTTGTTTGTGTTTCTTGATTTTTAACCTCTAGTAATATGTTTTTCTAATATGTAGTTTTAAGTTAAACTCAATACTCAAATAATGAAAAGTTTATTCTAAAAGAGATTCGTAAAAGAAACAGCGGAATGATCATTCTTTGCGCGGGATACTTTATCTGTCAGTTTTGACAGATAACAGCGTCAACATGACAGCTAGTGCTGTCGATAACACAGATTAAACTAGTGGCGTTCATTCACTTGATTTTCGTCATCTAACAGTAGGTAGGTACTAATATTAACTTAAACAATAACTTCTATACAGATTACTTAAAACTCCCCTGCAATTAGAAGGTTTAAAGACAGAATATGAGGTCTTGGTTTATTTTCAAATTTGATTCTGTTAATCGAAAGCCGAGTGATGTGCTCTCCAATGACTGACGTCAAATAAGCATCAAGGAGTGGAGTTCTTTGCCAGAATCTGTATTTCCTGATGGGTATAACCTGGGTGTCTTCAAGGCCCGAGTGAATAGGTTGCTTATAGGGACGGCGTGCTCCATCGTAGACCGCATCATAGCTTACCACCAGGCAAGAAACAGGTCAAACGTCAGCCCATCAAATATATATATAAAAAAATCAAAAAAATCAAGCTAGTATCTATATTTAATCTCATACATAAGTCTTAGTATGATAAATAATTCGTTTAAAGGTTCTCATTAGAAGAAATCTCAGAAACAAAATACATCTCAATAAAAAAGACATAGAAATAAGTACGTACACGTACAATCAATCAACGAGGTCTTTTTTAACGTTATCTAAGTACAATGAAAAAGCGTTCAGCGATTGATTGGGTTTAAAGGAGTCGAGAGAAGCGCGCTTTCTAAGCCAGAACAAAGAGTAAAAGTTATATTGAATGCAGATGCGACTTCAAAATACATATTTACTACCTATTAGTTGACTAGCCAGGGGTAACGGGAGTAGTTAAACCATCATGAGGAAGGTTGTTTAAATAATAAGTTAATTTTCATTATGGAATTTTATAATAATATTTAAACAAATAACTGCCTCATTGGCCGAGTAGTCGCAAGTGCGACTGCCGGGCAAGGGGTCTTGGGTTCGATTCACGGGCTGGGCAAAGTATTACAGGTTTTTTTTAAATCTCAGTAGTAGCACGGAGTCTGGAATTGTGCCCGGTATATGGCAATAGGCTCACCCCCTATTACATGAGCCTCATAACATAAATAGTGAAAAGTGGGTGATACTTCTGTGTGCACCTCTGCCTACCCCTTCGGGGATAAAAGGCGTGATGTTATGTTATGTTATTTAAACAAAAAAAATCCTTTAAAAAGTAAGCACGTTTTTTTCCAAATACAGATTGTTGTTATTGTAACTTATTGCTATTTCAAACAGTGGTAAAAGATGTATTTATAATTTTTTGCTATTTATGATATAGGACTATTGTACCGAGCCTAAGAATTGATACTCCGAAATTCTGAAGTCACCACCCATACCAAATTTCAGAACGCAAACGTTTTATGATAAAACTGTTTCACAATAAAAGTGATGCAATTGCTATATCTATAGAAATAAATAAAAAAAAACAATCGTTTATTAGTATCTCATTTTATACCTATCCCGATAATGTCGCTTCTTCATTTCTTTACCCTTTGGCTATCTTCGCCCAAGGCACAGCAATTACACTCCGAAGGAACCCTAAACCGCCGCGCTTAGATGTTTTTCGCTTATTTTCAGCCCCGTTTGTTCTACGGAACCCGAGATGGCTCACTTACTAATTGGTACGGGCTTTTGAACCGATATTATGTTCAAATTGTATTTCAAAAGGATTGCTATTAGTAAATAATAATGTGGATTGTGATTTGTTAATTGTTAGGTGTTGTTAGTGTCTGTGGAGTTGTAAATTAGTGTTCAATCTCTTGCCATATAGGGGAAAGTCCCGTAACGTCGGACGGAACCTAACGCCGGACACTTGTATTATCTCGATAACTGATAACACGAGCTTAGCTTTAAAATTCAATTTCAACTAAAAATCTTAGGAGTCTGCCACAGGAAGACTTCCCCCTAAAAATTGAGTCGCTCGCGTTATTAGTTATTGAGATAATACATACAAGTGTCCGGCGTTAGGTGCCATCCGGCGTTAAGGAACATTCCCTTAGTAAGAAAATACCCAAATAAAATTTGTATAATACTTGATAATCGGACCCTACATCCCTTTTTTCATTAAGTGCTCGTACCCAGCTTCACTAACAATTCCATTTGACATTTCAAAATTGCCTAACCAAGGATTTAATAAAATAAATGCTTTGACTTTGACTTACTTGACAATCACATTTACTATCACTTAACCAACGAAGCTGATATATATTCTATTTAAATGTATAAGAGACTCGAAAAGCACCATCCGACTTTTCTAATTTTACGGAACTGACTCACACAGGTTAGCAGAAATGAACATACGAAACTGAAAGTCGATTCCTTCAGCTTCCAGCTAGGGTTGCTACGTCTAGTTAACGTTCATTATAGTGTCGACTTCCCGGGGGGAAAACGTACCCGATGCGGTTAAATTGCTGTTAATTCTACGCTGAGAAACGGTTAGGTAATTTCTATTACGACGCACCGACATTTTTTGTACTCTTATCAGGTTAAACGATGTATTAAATGGCGTATTCTGGCTATATTTAACGTACATTTCAATGAAGGAACTCGTTTTTCTGCCTAATTATATACACTTAAATGCTTCAAAGCGTAAAAGATATGAAACCAATAAAAGATGATATGATCGTGTAAAAATACCCTTTTTTTTTTTTTTTTAAACGTTGCCCCACACTAGGATTTTCTCCTGTGTCGTGGGTGCGTTTACAAACATACAAGTTCACATACACAATGACACCCAGACCCGAAACAACACTTTGTGGACCATACAAAGTGTTGTTCCGTGCGGGAATCGAACCCGCGACACGTTGCACGGCAGCCGGTTACCCAGCCACCGCACCAACCGTGCAGCCAACCTGTTGTTTCAACCCTGTTGTTTCAATTTGAAATAATACCTATACCTATATAAAAACTAGCGGACCCGACAGACGTTGTCCTGCATATCCACTTGAACGTATATACAAAAATTCATTCAAAATAGTTCATCAAAAGTATTTAGGACTTATATATTTGATGCCTCTCACGTATAGTATTAACAAATACGATCTCCGGCCACCGTAAGCGCGGGCCTGCGGACGGCGAGCATGGGTGGCTCCCCGTCCGACCAGAAACAGACCCGAGCGTACGGCGCGTCGCGTTCCGCGCGCGCCTCAAAGAGCCATCAGACCACCACAGATGGGGCCCAATACGGCCGATGCCGATTCGGAGTCGCGGAGAACCTAACGGGTAACCGGGGCTCCGGCTCGACGTGCAGGAGAAGGAACGGGGTGGTTTTTAGTCAGTAAGAGTCTGACACTCCCTCCCGCCTCACCCAGGCGAGAGAAGTCATTCGATGATTTTCCCCCCTTAAAAAAAAAAAAAAATAGTATTAACAAATATCGATAATATAAACTAATAAATAGAGTATTAAAACGTCTCAGAAATAATTAGTTTTTTATCAATTCACAAATCATTCAAGTAACATTTTTTTACAGACGGCAAAACAAAGTTCAATTTCATTCTAAAGTTTTCAGTCAAAGGTTCATACATAAAGCATTTACGTAAAATACATTTGCTAGTACATTAAAGTTAGGAATAACATATTGTTACAAAATATGAGGGCACAAGTTCGCAGGTAAAGTTTAAATTGGATTGCAGCTGCATTGTTTATGGGCTACCTAGAACCTAGGTACGCTACATAGACTGGCTTCTTAATATAAAGAAAGGAATTTGTGATCTACAGTTTATTTGTCATAGTTTTGAATGTATAAAACCTTGTTCTTTTATTGTATCGAGTATTTTAACATTGATTTTGAGATTATTTTATGTGTATCTGATGGCGTGGTGGCGTGGAGGTTACAGACGCCGCTTTTTCTGTATTTCGGGGTCAAAACCTACCAAAGGTAAATACCAATATGACTTGTTCCGAGTTATATGTACTTTCTAAGATTATTTAAACACTACAGACATACGGTGAAGGAAAACATCGTGAAGAAACTTGGGCTTATAATTTATAATTATAAATTTGAATTTGCCAGCCTACATTAAGCAAGCGAGGCGATTAATGCTGAAGTCTTCTCCGTGTGAGAAGAGGCCTTTCATCAGCAGGGCCACTTATACGCAATTGAGTGCATTGTAAGTACGTGCAGTGTTTGGTATTTTCACTGTAACTTATGCTATCTACAATCATTAATGTACTACGCGATCATCTCCATCATAATCGTCAACTACGTTTCTCATTATCCCAAAAATTTAAATGGATTCAGCAATTCAGACTTTTAGATGGAGCATACAAACAAACACATGCGATACACACTTCTGTACCAGTACCTACTACATGATAGTCGACAATTCCCAAAAGCTTCAATGCGATCATCTGAATTGATCCAGTACCTTCATTATAGTAGCCGCGATGAATTTTCCACCGCGTTGCTTACACGCATGGTGGGGACAACGAGCTCGCCTAACCAATAGTATCCAGAATACAGAATATGGTTCCTCTATTTGATTACAACAGAAATGGAATCTCTGGCAAATTTTAGACTCTTTGTCAAAACTAAAATGAGAATGTAGACAGGACTTTAGCCAATACATTGTAGGCTCGCTATGTATGATTAAATTATATATATACATATGTGTATAACGGTTGGTTCGGTCTGGGCAACCGGCTGCCGCAAAACATGTCGCTGGTTCGGTTCCCACACGGAGCCAACTCTTTGTATAATCCACAAATTGTTGCTGTGTATGTGAACTTGTACGTTTGTAAACGCACCCATGACAGAAGAGAACATGCTAGTGTGGGGCAACGTATTTAAAGAAAATAGAATAAAGAAAGGTTCTATAAACAGTAGATTTCGTCATATGTCGCGAGTGTATTTACATACCAAAAGATGTTACTTAATTTGTTATTCCGTGCTGGATTCGAACTGGCCACATGGCTGAGTGACTGACATACAATGCAATTGTATTATTAGAACAAAAAATTAAAAATTTTCAAATTTACGAGGAATTAAGGGAAACTTTATACACATAGAGGTACATATGCGTATAAAGTATCTGAGGTTGCGAGTAACAACTATTATGTTATAAAATTAAGCGCAACATAAATTACCATAACAAATAATATTTTTGTTATCTTTGCTTTGCACGTATGTTATAATTAATTGAGTTAAATTGTCGACTGTAATATCAGATACAAAACTTTTTAATTCATTAATAATTTTATATGAAACGTATATAATATGATTCGAGCTCTTTTTATAATAAAATAAAGTTTGGTGTAGTGCTGACGACTTGCATGAATGCTTTACTTTGCAATTTTTTATTAGGTATAGCTAGCTAAGTGTCGATGGAGCTGCTAGTTTATCTCTAAAAAGTAATGAAATATAACAAAGTCGTGCCAAGTCTAAGTTTTTTTTGTTTTTTACGTTGACATTAGAATTTTCTCCTGTGTCGTGGGTGCGTTTTACAAACATACAAGTTCACATACACATGACACCCAGACCCAAAACAACAATTTGTGGATCACACAAAGTGTTGTTCCGTGCGGGAATCGAACCCGCGACACGTTGCACAGCAGCCGGTTGCCCAGCTAACGCACCAACCGTGCAGTCAAAATTGCGGTTCCTTATTGCGATTTCGTTATTAATATAGAGGTAGTTAATTTTGTGTGACTTTGCCGTTGAAAGGTACACAAGGGTACAAAACCAGGTGCTCCATGACACTATTACACCAATCTGTCGCCAGAACCGCTACCCATTGACGATGGAAAATTGCCACTTGGAAAACGTGATCTAGCCCATGGAACAAGGTCAAGAATTTTGTATGACTGCTTGTTGATCGAGTGCTTACCTTTGATTATGGAAAGGGGTGAAATATCTATAGGTACAGATTAATAAAATTGGATTGTCTGTTTGTAATGTTAAAAAAACCGCTTTTTACTACATGCATATGAATATACATATGATACACATACTACAATAACAATTTTTACAATTTTTGTCTATCTGTCTGTCTGTTTGTACTGGCTAATCTCCGGAATGGCTGGACCGATTCTGCAAGACTTTCATTGGCAGGTAGCTGATGTACTAAAGAGTAACATAGGCTACTTTTATTTTAGAAATTGAAACAAAAATAAAGTTATGTTCTTAAATATCTGCCTCGTTGGCCGAGTGGTCGTAAGTACGACTGCCGGGTAAGTCTAGGGTTCGATTCCCGGATCGGGCAATCTACTACTGAGTTTTTATAAATTCTCAGTAGTAGCACGGAGTCTGAATTTGTGCCCGGTATATGGCAATAGGCTCACCCCCTATTACATGGGACTCATAACATAAATAGTGAAAAGTGGGTGTTACATTGTAGTTTGTACAGTGGCATAATGTACACCTCTGCCTACCCCTTCGGGGAAAAAAGGCGTGATGTTATGTTATGTGTTATGTTGTCTAATTCTAAGCGGCCAAAGTCGCGGGCAAAGCTGAAAATGAAAGCAAAGCAAACGAAGTAATACATATTATTATACCTAAAGGGTAATAAGAGATAGTAGTAAATAGTATTATTTTTGTATCTAACGGTACACACGGCTACACATCAATCTATACAAAACCAGTTTATCCTGGTGTCGCGTCGCATCATTTTTCCGTACATTTAACGTTCAGTTTATACTGGTTATGTAAAGCTTGATGTGTAACCGTGTGTACATATTTCGAGAATTATTCACATCAATACACACTTACATACGTACCACAATCGCAATGTGGTCACAGTAATAATTCCCATCGAATATACTACACTGATCAATTTAATACCAATTTATAATTATTTAGCGGTAATTCAATGTTAGTGATAAATGTTTATTAAACTTGTAATTTCACATTATATAACGTCACGCCTTTCAATCCTCGAAACGATGGACAGATGTAAAAAAAAATTATGTACGACTTTTCACCAGTAATAATATATAGTATAATATTATATATTGGCTTCAAATAATTGAGGGTTGGAGTACTGCCACATATACCCAAATCTAACATAACATAATGTCCCGTCATTTATTACCGAAGGGGTAGGCAGAGGCACTTTTCACTATTTATGTTATAACTCCCATGAAATAAAGGGTGAGCCTATAGCCATATATCGGGCACAATTCCAGACTCCGTACTACTACTGAGAATTCCTTAAAAAAAATTCAGTAATACTTTACTTTCAGTAATACATCCCGACCCCGGAATCGAACTCAAAACCCCTTGCCCGGCAGTCGCACTTGCGACCACTCGGCCAACGAAGCAGTCAATACTCAAATATACAATATCAAAAAGCCGTCAACGCACTTGTACCTCCCCTGGTGTTACGGCTGTCCATGGGCGATGTCGATTGCTTACCATCAAGTCATCTGTCTACTCATTTCCCTGCCCATCTTAAAAAACATACCACACTCTGGAAAATACCTTTCGAAAACTATAAAATGTGTCCCAGTATTCGCTTCACTTTACAGAAATGCAACTTAAACAGTACCTATTAAACAATAAAGTCCAATTTTACTAAAACTCTGTTTCCTTGAGATTAGTAACTTAGTGAACATAACAACATTAGCCCGCACTTACAAGACCGAAGCTAAACTAAACTGGTGTTGTAGCAAGTCAAATATCGTACCTGTTATTCATGTCACTGTTCTGTTAAAGTAACAGTTCCCAATACCTGTTATTAAATAACAACCTGTAATTTTTCTCAGCGCAACAAAATTAATAACGATAATATCGACGGCAACGTGTCGCGGGTTCTATTCCCGCACGGAGCAACTCTTTGTATGATCCACAGATTGTTCTTCCGGGTCTGGGTGTCATGTGTATGAGAACTTGTATGTTTGTAAACGCACCCAAGACACAGGAGAAAACCCTAGTGTGGGGCAAAGTCTAAAAAAAAAATAATGGATTAGATAGATTAATTTGTTATTTTGCTGTTGATTCTAATAATATTATTACATAACTGACTTAACTAAAAAAACATATAAACGGTCGAATTGAGAACCTCTTCCTTTTTTTGAAGTCGGAAAAATCGCGGGTTACTCATGTGAAAATAATACTCAGTAAGCTGCGCGACATCGCCGCGTCGAAACTAGTATAGCTTTTGAGTTTACAATAGATGTGGAGAGTGGTTCCTATTTTCAATAACAGTTACAATAACTGTTATCTGTATAATACCTGTTACTTATATGTGTGCATACGACATCCTATCCTAAGTGTCTGTTCCTATTACGACGAGTGAGATAGCCTTAATGCGTTCGACTAATGATGTATTCGCACAGTGTTAGTAGAAAACTTCCCTTAATTAACGAATACTACCTTATTAGAAAGGATTTTGGATTAATAGTAGATTAGTTTTTTATTTTCGTTTGCTACAGAAGATAGACGTCGTTGTAACCCGGAGGTTTTAGTCGTCCGCTTCTCATGCATCGTGGTGGGGGTACGAAACCTACCAACGCCAACCAATGTGACATTTTCCGAGTTACGGGTACTTTCTAAGATTATTTAAACGCCACTGATAAACGTTAGAGGGAAATCTGGGCTTATAAATTTGAAAGAGGCATTTGGTCAGCAGTGGCTACTTATAAGTAGCCTATAGGCTGTTGATATGAAAAAATAGAAAAACGATTGCTGTGTTGATCGTCTCGGAAATTGTTGAGAACATACCTACTTAGATTCTGTGTTAACTTTTGAGATTGTATGAAGGTGCTCCCACACAGAAGATACATATATATCGTTATATCACTATCACATGATAACATACTCTTGTTTTTAAACTCCTGTGTGGGAGCACCTTTAAATTAACTACTTAATTTCATTTTCGTAATTTTTAGTTATTATAATTTGACATAACATAACAACACGCCTTTTATCCCCGAAGGGGTAGGCAGAGGTGCACACTGTACAATGTAACACCCACTTTTCACTATTTATGTTATGAGTCCCATGTCATAGGGGGTGAGCCTATTGCCATATACCTACCGGGCACAATTCCAGACTCCGTGCTCCTATTGAGAATTTTTAAACAACCATTAATACTTTTCCCGATCCGGGAAACGAACCCGAGACCACTTGCCAGGCAATCACACTTGCGACCACACGTGCGACCACACCATAATTTAGTAATTATAATCGACCATTACAATAAGATTAATATACTAGGATAACTGACAAATAATAAGTGCATTTTTTTATAGCATAAGTCGGTAAACGAGCAGACGGATCATCTGATGGTAAGCAATCGGCGCCGCCCATGGACACTCGAAACACCAAGGCGTTACAAGTGCGTTACCGGCCTTTTGGGAATTGGGATTTTGAGGATTGTGGAGGATTCGGGGATTCGGGAGACGGGAACTAGGGAGAGGGGTAATTGGGCCTCCGTTAAACTCACTCACACGACGAAACACAACGCTAGAGTTGTTTCACGTCGGTTTTCTGTGAGGCCTTGGTATCACTCCGGTCGATCCGGCCCGCTTGTGCCGAAACATCCCTCTTCCACACTTAATCTACGTAAATCTATGTAAACTTAATATCACAATGGAAGTACTTTTGATATGATAAATTTAGTATTCGTTATTTAACCTGTGAAGTAGCGGACCGCAGATGTACGCGAGTCGCAATATGTTTTCTATTGTGTCTTATATACAGACAAGAGGTTGAGACTATCATTGAACTTTTTTCAGATTCACAACCCCTTACTAAGTATCTAAGACAATAAATATATTTTTATCCCCAGACTAACAACAAACAGCCCATCGTGAAAGCGTCATGTCAGTTGCACACATTTTTTCCACGTTTCTACTATAGAGGAGCATTGTGCGCGAGAAATGTTTATCTTAAACGTTTTGTACACCACGCACAGTGCACCGCACCACTGTGCTATCAATGCGATGTTCCAATAAAATATTCTTTTTCATAGTTTTCATATCAGGTATATTGTTTGGCTTTTCCTGTAGTTGCTAGTTCCATTAAATGTATAAAATAGTTTTTTTTTTATTTCGTTATATTGGCCGAGTGCTCGCAGTGCGACTGCCGGCAAGATGTCTCCGGTTCGATTCCCGGGTCGGGTAAAGTAATATTTGGTTTTTTAAAATATGTCAGTTGTGGCATGGAGTTTGGACATGTGCTCGGTATACGATTTACCCCCTATTACATCGGACTCATAACATCAATAGTGATAAGTGGGTGTTACATTGTACAGTAGAATTGAGTATCGTAATGTGCACCTTTGCCTCCCCCTTCGAGGATAAAAATCATGATGTTATGTTATGTTACTTTTTTTTATTATTGAATTACACAGAGCATTTGTTTTTTCATGTAAATTCATAAAACTTACTCTAATTCCTGATGAAACGAGACGGGTATGATCGTCAACAGCCCATCGCTTTTGACAGTTCGCTGTTGGACTTTGGTATAATCTCCACGACTGACTATGTCGATTATGATAGTGGATACCTAATGCAAAAATAAGTGTACAATTCTATTATCAAACTAAACGACTGTGTACCAAAAAACAATCTCACAAAACACACCACTCCTCACTTGATAAAACCGAAAAACGTATTTTAAAGCAGCTAGTATCCACATAAAATATTTGCAATCTCCATTCCGTTGGCGCGGCTAAGCGGCCAAATTTATAGACTACATGAAGGGCAATTTTTAACCAATCCCTTTGGCTTGTACCACCATGAAATATGCCTTGTGGAAGAGAAAATTGAGTGGCGAGTTCATAGATAGAAAAAAGGTATTAGAGCTTTTAACATACATAGGTACAGAGGAAAGTTACTTTCGGAAAATTGGTAGCTGGAATGAAAATTTGTTTTTTAATCTAGAGGTTCTGTGAGCCAGCTTAATAGAGATGGTAGAAAATATTTTTCAAAGAGCCAAATTGACTGTGGAAGTCTACTGGTGCAAAGTTTTGATGAAGGCTGTTTTTTTTAGTTTTTACTTTTAATATTACTGGGTACTTGGTTGATTAATTTGGTGTTTATTTTGGTGCTGGTTAGAAATAGGTATTTCGATGGAATAGAGCTTTTATTGCCGTGTAGTAAGGAGTGAGCTGTGTTTCTCAGTTTTATAGCTTGATAAATCTGTAAATAAAAAGATTCGAAGAAGTGCATTTATTCTGCATACAGCCATAAATGATACATATGGGAGTGTAGGAGCGCCATGCTTCGGCACAAATGGGCCGGCTCGACCGGAGTGATACCACGGCCTCACAGAAAACCGACGTGAAGCAACGCTTACGTTGTGTTTCGTCGTGTGAGTGAGGTTACCGGAGGCCCAATTACTTACCCACCCCTTCCCCAATCTCCCCAATTCCTGAATAACGATCCTCAAACTTCTAATACCCAAATGGCCGGTAACGCACTTGTAACGCCTCTGGTATTCCAGGTGTCCATGGGCGACGCCGATTGCTTACCATCAGGTGATTCGTCCGCTCGTTTACCGGCTTATGCCATAAGAAAAACATATGCATACATATTATACGTAGTAATAGAGTTCAATTTTATTTTTATTTTTTATTTACAGTTTTTTTTTTACTTTTGAATTTTTTACTTTTTCAACGTTCACTTTACTTACTGTTATTACAAAACTTAATAAACAGAATGAATAGAAAATTATTTCAAATATTTAAAAAATCTTCAATATTTTTAATCGGTTTCAAAAATGAGGAGGCATCTCAATTGGGTAAAATAAAAAATATTGGTCTGCTTCAGCATAAACTGCATATCTATCAACTAACACTGAGCTAATCCATCGGGACGTCCATGTAATCATATTAAATTCGTTCCAGTGGACATTCCGATACGGTCCTCATTTCCTGGCGACCACACAGCGGATATTATTGAAATGCATACCTCTGTAATGTAAACCTGATATTTTTATGATTATTGGGGAATTGGTATGTGAATTAGAATTCATTGAGTAGGTATTGTATATAATCCAGGCTAAAGACCGTACGATCATCGTTACCATAAACTGTACAATTAAAACTGTACAGACTATAGAGTTTATAGTTTATATACGCCTTGGTTTTATGACTGTAATGTTATACTATTTAATCAAA
Source organism: Spodoptera picta (assembly GCA_038387885.1). Taxonomy (NCBI): domain Eukaryota; kingdom Metazoa; phylum Arthropoda; class Insecta; order Lepidoptera; family Noctuidae; genus Spodoptera; species Spodoptera picta. Next base: position 1,521,476 of record JAZHFQ010000308.1, read on the forward strand.
ATTAATATTAAAATTATATTTGTATTATAACTTTCCTGAGATATACTAAATACATTATTATGTTTTCGGCTTACTCACGTAATACTCGCGGCGACTGTCGCGCTGCTACTGACTAGGCCGCGTCGCGAGTCGCGAAATGCTGCTCATGAATATGAGCCTCTAGCATGGCTTGAAACTAGTAGAATTCCTCGTCAAATAATTACGTGAGTAAGCTGAAAACCTAATAATAAAATTATAGTTTTAAGTATAAAGTTTAAGTGCAATCTTAGAATTATGCTCAGTACAGTCAGTAATTTAGTCTGATGTAGACATCAATTCTATCTCCTGTGATGACCTTTTTTTTGATGACGGGGGAAACCTTCAACATCCGCCTAGCTTGTTAGGGAGAAAGACTAGGAGTGTGGGATTCGTACCTCACTAATAAAACATCAGCACCTGTAAGGTCACCAGGTCCTCTGAAAGACACCTGCTCCGGAGTCCCCACTGTGCAACGCCTGGTACAGCACATCCCTAGGGTCTTCTAGATACCTGTATCTAATTATGTAATACTTCCGAAAATAATAAACATATTGTTTAAAGATAAAAATTGTATTAAGATATCTTGCAGTTCATATGAAAAATGATACGAACCGATTTCAAATAATAACATTCATAAAACGTTTACAACAACATCGTCTTACGTCATATCCATAAGGATCCACAGAAATCTGGTCACAGGAAAAATTTCCCTTGAAAAATCCGACGAGCCATTATTGTTATTTATATACCTTATAATAATATTTTACAAAAGGCGGCGAGTGAATCCGTTTTCATTTCCTGTGGTTGCACGATCGGCCATGACTATTGGTGGTATTGGCTAGGGCGCGCCAACGCATTATCGAAAATCGACACAGATAAATATTTTGCGCCACTCCATAAATAACACGTAATGGATTCTCATTCCAAGACAGCTTAGGACAGGGAAACTTGGAGTCGGAAAACTGGATAGTCGTCAGTTAATGTGAATTTTATTGCGTTCACACATCAAAATATTATATTTGATGTAATTGGTATTATTGACGATATTAGGTGACGTAACTTCATTACGTATAATTATGGTGCATCTTTTTTGCTAAATAAAACTAGGGTTTATTATCATTTATATTTATTTAAGGGGATTTTATCCTTACTTCGATATGACAACACCATTGTACCCATCTTTAAAACACTAAATTGACCTATAACCTTCCGTACTTAAAATTACTTAATACTAGCTTTTACCCGCGGCTTCGCTCGCGTCACAAAAGGATAAAAAGTAGCCTATGAGACATATACCAATACACACAGCGCCATCTATACCAATACTTTTCCCTTGGAAAAATTTTAACTTTACGTCAGCAAAAATTCAAAGCAATCCGTTTAGTAGTTACGGCGTGAAAGTAGAACAAACAAACTCACTTTCCGATTTATAATATTAGTAAGGAAGTAAGGATGAAACCTTTTTTTAATTCCAGGCCATTTCAAAAGTAAAAATAATGTCCGATCCGGAACGAGTTCTCAGCCAAGAAATGCAAATTCAATCATATTATTTCGAATCAATACTTCTCAGTATCCCTTGTCATTGGATTACGTCACTCCTTGTCATAGTGTCTATTCCAATTTAATATCATCCATGTCCAAGTCCGCATGAAGTCCGTGGACTTCGGAATATATCTTCGATTGTTATTTAAATGTGGTGTTTTATTGATAGAAATCTATTCTCTCCTTATTTCATATAGTTTTATAATGAAATCGGATTAAGTATAAGAAACTTGTGTAGTTGAACCTGTTAAAAACTTACCGTTTTTTAATGGCATAAGCCGGTAAACGAGCAAACGGATCACCTGATGGTAAGCAATCGGCGTCGCCCATAGACACCTGGAACACCAAAGGCGTTAAAAGTGCGTTACCGGCCTTTTGGGGATTAGGAGTTTGAGGATCGTTGGGGATTCAGGGATTGGGGAGATTGGAGAACGGAAGGGTAACCTCGACGAAACAACACAAGCGTTGCTTCACGTCGGTTTTCTGTGAGGCCGTGGTATCACGCCGGTCGAGCCGGCTCATTCGTGCCGAAGCTCAATGCTCATGGCTCTCCCACACTTCAAACCTTTTTTTGTTACTTTGATTAAACGTTAACCAATTTATACAAACGATACAAATACTTGTGATACTTTAATTATTAGTTGTACCACATAACTCATTGAAGTGGAATTGACCATATTTTCAACAATGAAGTCTATAAACTACATAATTTTTCGACGAATACTTTCATAAGACTCCTTCTGTTCAACCTAACAATAGGGTAGTTGCCTAAATTTTATTTTAATGTCCGTCTGGTACATTAATTTAAAACATTAGACACGTATTTATTCTTTTCTCACAAAATTAAATACGTTCGACGATATAATAATCTGATAAATCGTGTGACGTCACAATACGCCACATTTTGTAGCACTTAGTCACGTAACTACCTTCCACTTCTAAACTTAACTCCATTTTATTTAAGTATTGTAACTTTACACGAGAAAATAAAAAAATACGTGTCTAATATTTTTTCATTATCTAAATGACGGACTAATCGTCGTGTGAGTAAGGTTACCAGAGGCCCAATTACCCTCCCCTTCCCCAATCTCCCCAATTCCTTCAGGAATTTGGGGATTAGGAGTTTGAGGATGGTTGGAGATGAATCAAATCCCCAAAAGGCCGGTAACGTACTTGTAACGCCTCTGGTGTTCCAGGTGTCGATGGGCGACGCCGATTGCTTATCTACCATCAGGTGATCCGTCTGCTCGTCTACCGGCTTATGTCATAATAAAAAAAACGATTTTTAATTTTAATTCCTTGGCAACTACCCTATTAAAATAGTTGTGGACTACAAAGTTCGTGTGACAATAACCATAAGACATGCCGAAACTACCATAACATAGGCAATCGTAATGGAAAAGAAAACTAATTCACATGTATCACAGTGGGGCAGAGAATCCACAAATCTTACGCCAAAACGAATGATCCGCCTGTGAAACGTGCGGAACCCGCTAGTTAATCAGTCAGTCGAGGCGAGAGGATCTCTAAATCATTTATAAGGACGTAGCTTTGGCTACGACGAAGAGAATTTTTCTTGTCTTAAGTTAATAAAAATCCAATCAGAGGCAAATCCAATTTTCATTCCGTTTCTCGTCGGATTCACCCGGGATTCTAGTCTCGGGTCATTTTTTACATTTTTTTTTCTTTCTCTCTCTCATACTATTTCGTTTTCGCGAAACGCCGCCTTAGCCCATTCTAGTTTCTTAATGCCAATTCAGAAGTCTGGTGTTAATTATGTGTAGGTACTGCGTTAAATTTATAAATTTACATTTTTGGTTAATTTTTAAGGTAGGCTATGTTTTCTTTTCTTAACCTTTCTGCTAAATGAATGTATCTAAGTTTTTCATTATTTTTTTATATACAACAAATTTTTATTAACAAATCTTGTTTGTTTTTGGTTAAGAGATAGATTAGAATAATACAATTAAGTACCTATACATGTGTCGCGCATTCCTTTCTAGAAAGCACAAGCACCTTTTTACAATTACATTACAATATTATAATTTGATTCAAAGATTAACGGTGCAACAAAATGCATTTCATTTATAAAATTTATGAAACACAGAAATCTCTAAAAACAACAATAGGTACCTAAAAAAACATAACAAATATCTAGACAAACTTAAAATACTACAATATACCTCTATGTTCATTTTAACCTCATACTTGCCCGTCACTACGTAATACAAATTCCCTATGGACACAAGTTGCTCACAAATTTCAATTGAACTCCGTCGGTGCAAGTGCATCGAAGTGCCGGTCTTAGGGAATAGGCACTACTTCACGCTGTGGCCGACAAATTTAATCATTCATGTTGCCAGTTTCATTATTTAAGACTTGAGAAATAAAAAAGACATTAGTTTGTGCTAAAAGAAGTTTCTGGCTCGATCAACTCCACTCCTGTGTCATGGGTGCAAATATACAAGTTCACAGATGACACCCAGACCCGTAACAACAATTTGTGGATCACACAAAGATTTGCTCTGTGTGGGAATCGAACCCGCTACACGTTGCGGAGCAGCCGGTGTGTGTCAGTCGTAAAAATTGTCGGTCTTACGGGCCCTCCTGAGGGTGAAGGCCCTTTTTTATAGCATAAGCCGGAAAACGAGCAGACGGATTACCTGATGGTAAGCAATCGGCACTGCCCATGGACACCCGAAACACAAAGGCGTTACAAGTGCGTTACCGGCCTTTTGGGAATTGGGAATTTGAGGATTGTGGAGGATACGGGGATTCGGAAGACTAGGGAGACTAGGGAGAGAGGTAACTGGGTCTCCGGTAACCTCACTCACACAACGAAACACAACGCAAGCGTTGTTTCACGTCGATTTTCTGTGAGGCCGTGGTATTACTCAAAACCCTTATGGTAAACACGGTACTGCGTACAGGAAAACTAATGTTATTTAATATTCAATCCAAAATATATCTAGACATGAAAACGAAGCACATTTTTATACAATTCGACAAATAACGTAAAAAAAATAAAAAAAAAAACAACCAGTAAAACTTTGAATTCTCTGATTGAAACAGTAACTGTGTATTTTTCGCATTTCTATTCAATTTGTTCGTCAAAATTAATTCAGTTCTCTTCGACCGAGGAGCATTAACCAAATGTATTCATGAGAGTTCACGCGAACATCCACTGGAGGAGAGCTTGTAAATTAAAAATATGAATGATTACTTTGAACTTACCTTACAATTCTTAGATAATAAATCAAAGAAATATCTTGGCTTACAACTCTAATATAAATAGTAAAAACAATCTTTCGTACGAGATTCTCAATTTCCCGAAAAAAACTGGTTTAGACTGTTACCAAGTACAGGATACCGATTACAATAGTTAACCTCTAAATTACAATAAACCAACGCTTCACAAAAATATTTAATCCCCTATCTCTGAATCCCAAACAATCCCCAAAATTATTTTTTATGTTATTCGGCTTACTCACGTAATTATTTGACGAGGAACTCGAGAGGCTTAAATTCATGACAAGAATTCTACGACTTAGTACGTCTCACGGAAGTGAAGTTATAATATAAATCCCTAAAATCCCCAAAAGGCCGGTATGTAACCTCTTGTGTTTCAGGTGTCCATGAACTGCGGCGATTGCTTACCATCAGGTGATCCGAATGCTCGTTTACCAGCTTACGAAAAAATAAATAGGAAGGTAGCATCAAAAGTAACAGATACAAAATTATCAATAAAATATCATCACAAAAATATTATATACCTCATATTTATTCCCATAAAGCTACTCGAAGACTAAAATAAACATACTTGGCAATCTATAATGAAGTTCTTATCGAGCTGTCTGCTTTAGAAGTGATAATAATATTTTTCTCAGCATTGCATTAATGTGAAAACTGTGTATTATATGATGGATCGCTATGCCCTGTCAATTTATAATATGATGAAGAGATCCTGAATGATGCATCGTTGATTTGAATCTATTTTGAATATCGAAAAATAACAGTGATTTATTGGTACTAATATTTTTAACGTATTACATGTTTGTTATAATATTTAGTAGTGTATAGTATTAATTGTAGAGGTAGAAGAATGCTAAAATGGTGGTTTTGTTAATTAGTATCTTCGCTTCTCGATTCATCTTGAATGTTATATGATTTGAAAATATCTTGTGGGACAAATATTTTGTAACTGTTCTTATAATACAGTAGGTAATTATCTCGACTTCACTTAACTAACACACTTTCTTCTTTTATGAAATCATAGTAGTTACCTACATGTAACCCCTTTTGGAATTTTTATACAAAAAAAGAAAATAAAATTCAAAAGGGGCGATGATTAACCGTACCACCGCACCGTACCATAGACATTTATTCATTCTTTATTCCCAACAACGTTTACTCAATGTATTCATGGAGTTTCCAAACTGACGTCGACGACGCCACGACGCGCGCCAACGCGATGCTTCGGTGAAAATTTTTGCCGCCAATTTTTCACCGAAAAACATTTTCGATGTCGACTTTTATGGTGTTTTTTTCCGCTCTTTTGACGGATTCCGACGCGCGACTAATCTGTTGATATTGATACAAAGTCCCTCGATGTTTAAAGAAGATTTTTTCGACACCTTTTTTCTATTTCACGACATCTGTTAGTGGGAAATAGTAGATTAGGTTGCATTAAGTAAAATGTTGGATTGGAGTTAGATTGAAATCAATGATACGCCTGTATCTTCTGTGTAAAATGTTGACGAAGATTAAAAAAAACATGTCCATATTAAATAAATTATGTCTTCGGCTTACTCACGTAATAATTTGAAGTTCAATAGCAGCGCGACAGTCGCCGCGTCGCGGGTCGCGAAATGTTGCTCATGAGCCTCCAGCATGGCTTGAAACTAGTCGAGTTCCTCGTCAAATTATTACGTGAGTAAGCCGAAAACTTAATGTCCATATTCTCCATAAAACCTTATAATGTTTATAGTAAGCAATATGAATCCAACATTTTGATTCCCAAAAATATTTTCTTCAAAAAACGTTCATAACTGACTGATAGCAAGCAACACGTAATTAACTTCGGATTTAAGTTTCTTTTGAAATCCAGGTTGAAACCAAATGTCCCACCTACACGCACGAAGCGCTTCGCATCAAGCTTACTTGTGCGTACTGCTAAGGAGTGGAATTCTTTGCCAGAGTCTGAATTTCCTGAAGGGTATATTATTATCAGGGTATCAAGGCTCGAGTGAATAGTTTGCTTATGGGACGATGTGTTCCATCGTAGACCACATCATCCTTACCACCAGGAGAGATAGAGAGATAGATTTATCAAAATTCGACCCACCAAATTTAAAAAAATAATAATAAGCCCATCTTCAGAGGATCCCATCCCAAGCGTTGCTGAAAACAGGAGATCTGAATAATTTGTCTAAGTAGACCTCTTTTTATTTCGACGGTAGATTGTAATTTTACGCGGGTTGCGCACGAATATTAAAAATTAAACTTAATAAGCAAAGCGCTCTGTGCTGCAAAATGATACAGTTTGTGCTTTTGCTTTCGTCTACCCTCTTTATGATAACATTACGAATGTGTGGGGTAGTTTTTGTAAGTGGGTACTTGGAGTTGTTGAAGTTAATTGAAATTCAAATGTTGGCTGGTAAAATGTACAACACTACTTACCCTTCATCTGTATTGACTCTATACATCGAAGACTTAGGCAGAGGTTTATCTATATTCGATTTCTTTATTAGCAATGACTCGTCAGCCATAGCTGAAATATACACAAGTTTCAATTTCATGTATTAAAATATTGCACTTATAATGCACGTAACACTCATACATAGACTATTCACCATGTAACTGAAAACTAAAAAAAAATCAAGACCACACATGTCATCATCTAATTACAAAATCACATCATTATCATCATCAACAGCCTATAAATGCCCACTGGTGAGCAAAGCCTCTTCTCACACGGAGAAGGTTTGAGTATTAATCACCACGCTTGCTCAATGCGGGTTGGCGATTAGAAACTTATAATTTTAGAAATTATAAGCCCAGGATTCCTCACGATGTTTTTCTTCACCGTTTGTCAGTGGGGTCTGAACAATCTAAGAAAGTACATATAACTAGGAAAAAGTCACATTGGTACTTGCCGCTGGTAGGTTTCGAACCCACCGGGATCGTGAGAGAGCCGATCCCACACGTCGAAGGCGTCGAGGAAATAACCGCCGCGGCGCCTAATATGTTGATTTCCTGCCTACAATATTGGTAGGCAAACCTTTGGGGTCATGGGCGCATAGAGTGGGGAATCTAGGCGTCCACCTAATGACCTCAAGGATGACGGTGGTGCAGTGGTCACGTGCCGCCGTGCAGTGCACAGAGAGGCTCTATGAGAGACTCATAACTCTCCATAGGGAGGTGCCGTAACAGGTGTTGCACTATGAGGGCACCGGAGTTGGTCTACTAAGCGCGGTGCCCCCTTCAAGTGCGGATGGTGGCCACCGGGGAGGTTTTAGTGAGGTAAAAATCCCACACTCCCTAGTCTTTTTCCCCAAAAAGCTAGGCGCCTTTGGAAGGTTTCCCCCCGTCAACAAAAAAAAACAAAAAAAAAAAGTTTCGAACCCACACCCTCGTGCATGAGAAGCGGACGACTTAAACCTCCGGGCCACCACGACACCACAAAATCACATAACAACACCAATTTCATAACAAAACTAACATTTTCATATTAAAAAAAGTAATCTCAAAAAAAATATATACGTCAAAAATATTTCCTTTTACCAAGACAAGTACAGTCGCGCGCTCAAGTGTCGAGTGGCTATATATTTTCATTTTGAAGTGGCGACACTCGCGCCGCCTGTAGGTGACTGCTGGAATTATTGCACTTCAACAAGGGTGGACCGATGTGTCTATATATCCTTTTTATTGCTGTTAGAAAAAAGGAATCGTGCAAAGCTTGCGAATGAAGCCAAGTGTGGCGATATTAAAGTTTTATGTTCTAGTTTTATGAAAGTTCTTTCATATTTACTTACCTATGTGCGCGAGGATATTTCTAATCGATTCTGCAAATGTAGGTAGGGTACATTATAAATAGCGTATTTTTTTGATACATTTTGTCGATATAAGGAGATGGGAGATCAATTTTATAATCTTTTAAATCCATTACGATATTGATTTACGAAGAAAGTTAAAATAATAATAACTACTTATTATACTAATAAGTGTAATAGACAAAACTTCCGAGATATTATTATATCATGCTTCAGAGTACATATTTCATTTTTGTCTATGCCTAAAGAAAAACTGTAATAATAAATCAAAGCCAACTACGTTTTCTTCTCAAAGTTCGGCATAAACCACCGTAAACAAACAGACACAAAGGTCAAAATTCCTAAGCACTTCTAAGGAAAATCCAATGATCCCTTTAAGTGGGGGAAATATAAATAAATGGCGACAGAAGTGTCTGGTCATTCTAGGTTAGACGAAGTACAGTCGTCATCAATATCAATATTACGGTGATGTGACGTCACACTGTATCGAAGTGCCTTATTCCGTACAATTGAATTAACGGTACAGGTGACGACAAAAGTGTAATTGTTTTTAGTTTTTGATATTCATAACTCTCTGCCTCGTTGGCCGAGTGGTCGCAAGTGCGACTGCCGGGCAAGGGGTCTCGGGTTCGATTCCCGGGTCGGGCAAAGTATTACTGGGTTTTAAAAAAAATCTCAGTAGTAGCACGGATTCTGGATATGTACCCGGTTTATGGCAATAGGCTCACCCCCTATTACATGGGACTCATAACATAAATAGTGAAAAGTGGGTGTTACTTCTGTGTCCACCTCTGCCTACCCCTTCGGGATAAAAGGCGTGATGTTATGTGTGTATGTGTATATTCATAACTCTCTTTTTTTTTCTTTTTTTATACAAAACAACAGATTTTATTTTGTAAACAACTTTGACCTCTAGTGATTAATTAATTAATTTCTGTATTTATTACATTCTAATGGCAACCTGTGGACAGTGTTGTGGGTTGCATTATTGCCCAAAATATAGAGGTATTTTGTGTAAACTATGTAGTTAGTAAGACTTTATAATGTAACCGTTTACTGTTCCGCTTAATAAAAAAAAGCATATATACGGTAGAATTGATAACCTCCTCCTTTTTTTGAAGTCGGTTAAAAAGGTATCTCAATTGGTTTTTTACTAATTATTATGTTTTTAACCGTTTATTCATGTAACTGTTTGATGAAGAACTCGATTAGTTTCAAGCCAAGCTAGAGGCTCATATTCATGAGCAGCATTGTCTTACATTATTTAGACTACTCGGTCTAATGATAGGTGGTGTGCCTATTAAATAAAAGATCTCAACAGTATAATTGGAGTATTATTTTTTTTAATTTTCTTTGGTATCATAAAGTCTATTGCAATATTTTCTTAATTTGAATTTATCTTGTACTTCACATGGGACTGATAAATTACTGGTGACAAATTGATAACTAATTTAATAAATATGAATACTATGTTCCTTCCTCCCGACACCTACAACATTGAGTTTGATTTTCAGCTCTTCGCATCCTACCTTTGCCAGTCATCTTATGGATTCTCCGAATAAATTAAATAATGTAGGCACACATAGTGTTACAACACACAACCATGAATATTACAACATTTTACTGATATAATACTGCACACAATCCATAATATTTCCTCGTTGTTACATAAGACTGCCTCGTTGACCGAGTGGTCGCAAGTGTGACCCCAGGGTTCGATTGGCGGGTCGGGCAAAGTATTACTGGGTTTTCAAAATTCTCAGTAGTAGCACGGAGTCTGAAATTGTGCGCGGTATATGGCAATAGGCTCACCCCCCTTTACATGGGACTCTTAACATAAATAGTGAAAAGTGGGTGTTACATTGTACAGTGGCAAAATGTGCACCTCTGCCTACCCCTTTGGGGGTATATATATAAAGGCGTGATGTTATGTAACAATCCATAATATTTTATATCCAATACGCAATAACGTACAATAAATAATGAATTATCGAACACTTTTCTTGATAATTGCACCGCTCTCTGGGGCGGTGACTGGTACAATAAAAAAAGTCATCTGTGATTTTTCATTTCGTTCCGTTCCCGCCTATGTTAGGCGCACTTTGTGGTATACTTCGACTGTCATCTCTTGATACTTTTTCTAACATTTTTCGCTAGAATATTTTTGGAAAATTGATGGCTTTTATTCTTTGCCAAATAACGTTCATAAAAACACGTTTTTATTATTTGATGCGGTAGGTGGAAATTCACATACAAATAAGAGACTCTCTCATTCGACGCCAGTTATGAAAAAGAATCTTTCGCAATATAAATATGCTACAAAGCAGCACTTTTACACGTCAATTTTACTACGCGAGCGATAAGGCTGACATTTTCTTACTGACAGTACTTTAATAATACTCTGCCCGATTCAAAAATCGTGCCCAAGTGTCTATTCCCATTTTCAACTACCTACTTAGTAAACATGATCTGATGAATGATCACTTATAAACACTTCAATATCTAGAACTAATAATAATACACTTACCATAGAAAGACTATCCATTAGTACAAAAATACTTAAACATCCTAACGGGTTACCGGGGCTCCGGCTCGATGTGCAGGAGAAGGAACGAAGTGGTTTTTAGTCAGTAAGAGTCTGACACTCCCTCCCGCCTCACCCAGGCGGCAGCAGTCATTCGATGATTTTCCCCACATTAAAAAAAATAGACATTTCTAAAGAATTCTAGAATCCTGGTATCAAAACTAAAGCAAACAATCGATGCAAAACCAGTGCTATCGGGATGGTCTTCCCGTAAATTATTCCCGCAGCCATTAAACAAATATATTGCTACGCGGCCATCCCACCACACAGCTACCGGGTAAAAAAACGCAGTATTGACACTAATACCGCGTGCATATACCGGGTAGATTTTGTTAAAAAAATAATATAATCTTTACACACCAAACACATTTTTTTTAACTTCGCTCCGCACTATGATTTTCTCCTGCATCGTGGGTGCGTTTACAAATATATAAGTTCACATACACATAACACCTAGACCCTGAACAACAATCTGTGGACCACACAAAGAGTTGTTTCGTGCGGGAATGGAATCCGCTGAATGACCGTGCAGTCAAATGTCTAAAAGATACATTAGTAGTGATGATTCGCCGGTTCTGGCTCAGTAGTAGTGATGATTCGCCGGTTCTGGCTCAGTAGTAGTGATGATTCGCCGGTTCTGGCTCAGTAGTAGTGATGATTCGCCGGTTCTGGCTCAGTAGTAGTGATGATTCGCCGGTTCTGGCTCAGTAGTAGTGATGATTCGCCGGTTCTGGCTCAGTAGTAGTGATGATTCGCCGGTTCTGGTCACCATACCAACGTGGTCATGGTATTGGGAGCTTCTTAGGAGGGTTATTTAGATCAGTTTTACCCTTTTTAGCGTACGATGCGTGGTTCTGGAGTTATGCAAATCGATTGCAAATCAATTTATAGTATCTATTAATTAATTATCTCATTAATTAATAATCTCATTAATTAATTATTTAACCCTCATTATGTTTGATTTCCTATGTCATCAATAAAACACAACCATTCATTTTTAATTTTTTATTTCATTACTTTTTTCTACAAAATATGAGTGGAACATCTCATCCACAAAAATATCATTGTACAGTGTGTTTCCTGTAAATATGTTCGTAAAACTATTCATTGAACATCCTTGAAACTTAAATAGCAAATACATTAAGCAATATTCACCACAAACTGAAGTCCAATCATTCTGAATCCTATCAACATTCCAGTCCCATCTCTTACAATTCCTTTTCAAAAACTGAAGATGATATCGCTCAGGTGTTCGTCCATATGAATCAAAATATTGACCGATGCCATTCACATCGATATGTACAGCTACCCAGTGTGAGCCTGGTTTATCATCCGCATCCAAATTGCATATTATATACGTTGGCACATGTGTATACATAGGTAGTCTATTAGCAGCATAAACATTATTTTCTAGACTGGGATGAATCTTTTTCATATGTTTTTTTAATTCTAGTGTATCCATGATATCACTGTTATTAGCAGTTTATTGCAGTACCAATCTATTCAATGGTTGTCATAGGAATGTTCAATTATAGTGATTTGTAAATCGCATAGTGATCTTCATGTCTGTTGCGATGTGAGATAAGTTTGTTGACTCATAGAGTTCCGTTGTACTTAGGAATTTACTTCAGATAAGGTGGTCATAGTAATGTGTAATTAATGTGTAATTAAAATAGTGATTTGTGGGAGTCACAAAACAGGTTCATGCCTGTTGCGATGTGAGATAAATTTGTTGACTCATAGAGTTCCGTCCGAGATAAGAATTGTGCTATATAACATCGAACAGTTGCAGTCATGCAGTCAGTCTATGGTCGTTTGACCACAGTGGATTGTATACGTCTACCAATACTACGTTTGTGTTACCTACTTCAACGCATCAATGATCATGGAGGTAAGTGTTTATTCTATTGACAAACTTACTTGTATTTCTGTTGTTGTTTTCCTAACGTGTGTGTGCGTGTGAGTCAGATTAAGTGTAAACAAATTGATATTAATGTGATAATTCTGTTGTTGCAGAGATCATTCAGCTTCGCAGACGATAATGAAAATACCTATAAACAGTATTACTACTCGCCACTCTCTCCCCAACACGAAGAAGAAAGAGATGACATCGTCGTTAATAACACAGATGATGGAGGAAAAAGGAAATCACAACCGATTGATCAATTTTTTGAAGTGACACCAAAAATAAAAAGGAAGAAGCAGCTATCGTCGACTGTGGCACGAGCTGCTAGAGATGGCGTATCATACATCTCTACAAATTCTGACGACGGAGACCAAGCGACGCATCTCATAAAAATTGAAATGTATGATATGAAGAAACTATCCAAGATTCCAATTAATGATCACTGGAAGCACGCTACCACGAGGATTAAATATTACGTGAAGAATAATAAGGATAGCATCTACGACAACACAAACGGTCTCGTATACAATATTACAAAGACAATAGCAGAAAGTGAAAAAGTTAAAAAATACTTTTTTAACAATGACACTCATTAGTGGATTAGTGAATGTGATTCTGTTTACTTAAACTCTCGTTATGCAGCAGAAGCCCGAAGATCTTGCAGAAAACGGTTTCTTTTATACTGGCCATGGAGACAGGACTAAGTGTTTCCATTGTGGTGGTGGTTTAAAAGATTGGGAAGATGACGATGATCCTTGGCAGCAGCATGTTCAGTAGTTTAGTCAATGTGCTTATATGAAGTTTAAACTCGAACAGTGTTTTGTGTAAGATTAAATAGGGGAGGTATATAAAGAAATAAAAATATTACATTGCATATAATTTGTTTTATTAATTTTATAATGTTAGCTTTAGTTACACACACACACACAAAATGCATTAAGCATGACACATATATCTAAAACACAACACATATTATAATCTTAACTACTATAGTCTACAGTAACATTTCTATTTTTATCTATTTCAATAATATTATCAAACTCAGCATAAACAATACAGTTAATTGTTTGTATTAGTGAGGATTCAAATCGTACTTCTAATCTTACACTACCATGTTTTATGAGATTCCAATGGGCTGATGAGTTAGCTGATAAATCAGGAGTTAAATCAAATGCTAAAAGACAGTAACCTTTAGCATATTGTTCACGAGAGATTGCATTTCCCTCATTAAGAAAGTGAATACCTGTCCCCGAGAATAGAGTATGATATGCTGATGTAAATATATTATTATTAAAAGATGGTTGCAAAGCTTTGGAAGGTATTTGTTGACCATCAATATATAAACTGAAAGAGTTAATACCATAGTTTTCAAAGTTAAATGGATTTTTAGTAAGTGTTCACTTATTACACATTAAATGCGGAATTATTCACAAAACCAATAATACATCTTTTGGGTACCTGTCCTAAGAATATATTATCAAGAGTTTTTCCTTGAACACCCGATGGAATTGTTAAAACTTTAACTTCAGCACGAGTAATAGGATATTTAGCAGTGGTAGAAGCTAAAACTTTCTGATGTGCGAGTAATACACTTGGATTAATTCGTGCTCTTCGAACAATAAGAGTTGCATCCGTAATGCAAACTTTAAACTTTACATCATTTGATCCAGCAATTAAATTAAAACTCTCTCTTGACCGAACTAATTTTACACTCATTTCAACGCCATTAATTAAAAATTTATCTTGATTGAAAATATCACCATGAAGATGACCAATCATTTCTACTTCCCTGCTTTCATTAACTAATTCCTGTCTTTTAACAAATCCAATGTTTTTACCATCTGTGGAATCCATTTTTCCTGCTGTATCATCATACCAAAGACTACAAGTAAGATGAGATTGTTTAGCAGCAGGAGCATAGTTTAAAAGGGTTTCCATGTATGCTCGATAAGCATAGGTATTATTAGGTGGTGATACAAGTTTTTGGTTTAAATAAATATCGAGTTGACTAAAAAGTGAATGCAACCAATTATTTACAGGTGCTACTGCTGTAGCTGATATCAAGTTTGTTGAATCTTGATTTAATACTTTTGCCTTTATGTGGAGTAATGTATGAGACAAATCTATGTAGTCATCGCCTGTTCCAGGAACTTGAAACTCGATAGGTCCATCATCAGCAAGAGATGAAATTGGTTTATAGTGAATCCACAATCCATTTTCAATGCTTGTTTGTGTAGACGGTAATGCAAACAAATCTAATTCTGACTTAACGCACTCACAAGAATGATTATGAAGGAAAGACATACTTAATTTGAAAATATATCTTTGATGTTTTTTGGTTTTAGACCAAGTTTTTTCGTAGCTTTCACTTTCGCTGTTAGTGGTGGAATGAACGAGGCCAATCGTTTTCTTTTAGTTATATACCCAGACCCTGTCATGTTAAATCGATCAATTTTGTCATCAGCCTTTCGTTTTAAGTTCGTACTAACTTGCTTTAGACGATTTTTTATTGAGGCTTCCATAGGACGGGCTTGAACCATATCTGATAAAAGTCCTACTCCAGCATTTAATGCCTCCTTACCAACCACTCGAACACTACTTGAAAGTAAAGGTAAAACTGATCTAAATAACCCTCCTAAGAAGCTCCCAATACCATGACCACGTTGGTATGGTGAACCCTTATAAATTACTCCAACTCCTGATCCAGCTTGATGAGAATAATAATTTTCGTATGGACATTTATGATGATCATGATGAGAATACATTATTATAATTTGTGGAAATGTAGTTTAATACACACGGTTCCAAACTGGAATGGGATTTTTTGTCCTGTGCTCGATCTTATATCTATTTCTAGTGTATCGAACTCTCTTCGCATAACAGGTAAGTAGTGAGGTGGAGAGAAAATGTGCATTTTATTCGCACCATAAATGTATTTTGAAGGATCTAATGAAATGACTCTTAATAGCGGAGTCATAACATCACCCACAATCTGAGGATCGATAATATCGCAATATAGAAATAGTTGAGATGGTAACCCTAAGTGTAAATTAGCAGGACACTTCCCAATATTTCTGTCTAAGAGATTTGTATTTGGTTCATAACCTAGTTGTAAACTTAATTTGGGTGATAATGTTATGGATGTTATATTTTTATCCAAAACAGAAACAGACACAAATTTTGTTATTTCATCATAACGAAATTTCAAGTTCTCTCTGATACTATTTAACGTTTTTAAAATATGTTCAACGTTATCGTAGTTGGTAGCGGGAATATGTTTTTTGTAGTACACTGTTGATGGTTTATCTTCATTAGGCATTAACATGGTTTTTGTGATGTATACAACATTTTCATGATCTTGAACAGTAAACATGGTGCATGGATATTGAAACTCGACAACTCCAACCGACCATTCACCTTCTAATTTCATAGCTTTTGGTAATTTTGTTGAAAAATTTGTGGTCTTGTTATCAGGAAAGTATTCCATTGAACTATTGCTGAGCAAAGTTAAATAAAAACTTTCTTTATTCATATTTCTTTCAAACTAGAAACTAAAATCCAACTGTTAAATTTATCTGGATAACCTCTCCACTTCACTAATACTTCTTTTCTGTTACCCGAATAACGAGTGCCAATTATTTTATCTATTTTATATTGTGAGGTGGGGTTGTAAGTGACCTTCTGTAATTCTCTTTCATAAAAAGTACCAACTATTGGTTCATTTTGTAAATCAGTTATTGTATAAACAATCCATGGAGATCTATCAATTATTGAAGATATAATAAATATTTCATCACTCCAATTTGATTCATATCCTTTTTGGAAAACATGTTTATATTTAGTTATTCGAACATAATCACCCACGTTGAAATTTGGTTTTGGATTTTCTAAAGAAAGTTTGTTTGATCCTCTATCATAAAGATTAGTCCAAACTGTCATAATATTGTTGGAACTTACATCACATGGGCACATCTTAATACTCGAGTGAATGCTGTTATTATAAGAGTATATTAAATCTTGTAAAACATCGATATATCTATAAGTATTATTATGAGTGAAATAACGCCACATTTTCATTTTTAGAGTTCTTTGAAATCGTTCAACAATACTAGCCTTAATATCAGGATTGTTAGTGGTATAGTAATTTATCTTTTTGGATTTAAAGTATTTTTGTACATCTTTTGAAATAAATTCTGTACCTTTATCAGATTGTACGTGAGTAGGTGTTGAATTACTTTCAGTAAATATACTTTCAAAACATTCTTTAGTTGTTTCTGCGTTTTTCTTTTTCATTGGTCTTGCAAAAGCATATTTACTAAATACATCAATAACACAAAGTATGTAGTTGAAACCATCATTATATTGAGCATAAGTTCGCATATCACTTAAATCAGCTTGCCACAGCTCATTAATATTTGATAGAATGTACCTATTACGCGGGAATTTTTTCCGAATGGGTTTATGTAGTGTATATGTTTCTTGCGATTGTAACCATTCCTTTACTTGCTTTTTATCCATTTTCCCCTTCATAGCTTTTGATAATTTATCAATACTACCAAAACCAGCGGGGTTAGATGGATCATAATAAATCCTGTTAATTTCTTCTAGTACGGGGTCCATTTTTCCCAATCGATCTTTTTACGTATTTTAGTTATAGATCTTTTATCTCCACTGCTCGGTGTAGAAAACTCTTGAACTTCAATCTCAGAGGTTTTGTTCAGATCTTTTGCTTGAAGTTGGTTAATAAACTCACATCTCTTTGGATTTCCAATATAAGTAAGTGGTACTTTAATATCTTTTAATGCTTTAGCAAATCTATCCCACCCTATCGGATCACTTTTTTTAAGGGTCTAAGTGAATCATTTATTAAATCAACAATATTACTTCCTGAAATTTTTTCATTATCAATTATGACTGTGCCTTCATTATCCCAACGTATTTTACTTTTACTTATTCCAATTAAGTTTAATAATGACTCACCTTTTTTATTATAAGTTTTTGGTATTAAACTGAGTATTTGTGTCGGTGAATACAGTGGATTTGCCTCACTTTCTATACTTTTAATAGATCCTTTCTCTTCTAACAAAGATTCAGCATCAACTGAACTTTTTAGATCTCTATCTTTACTTTTAAAACCAATTTTAGATCCATTTGAATCTTCATTAGATGTATCAGAATAAATTGGTAATCTGAGTGGTTGACGATCCTCTTCGGTAAAGTGAAGATATCTTTGTAGTGTTTGTAAATATAACATCCACTTCTTTCGGTCTTCCGTCTTACTATTCATAATATTTTGCATTTCAATATCTAGTCGAGACAAATTACTAGTAACCTTATTTTCTTGTTTTAATTTTTCAATCAATCCAGGTTCAATAAGTATCATTTTCTTAGCATTTTCCATGTTAACTGGCTAGTCCACTTACTAATCCACTCAATATTGCACCTAATATTATTGGTAAGAAAGCCCCTCCTTTTTGTATAATAATATTTTTTCTTAGTTTATGTTTACACTTATGCACCAGTTTACGGAGTATATTTTTGTGTTTATTCAATTTTTGTTTATCTTGATCTTTGAGAGGTATCTTTCCTTGTAAAACGTTATGAATACATTCACAAATACAATTTATTTCTTCTTCATCACACGTTTTAAGTAACGCTCTTTGATATTTTGGTTTAAGCGTGCGCAAAGCGTTCAGCAAATGTTTATGCGTTGTGAGTCGACGATGCATCATTTAGAAATGATTTGAATTGTTTGATTCTTGGTGTATTTAAACTCTTTCGTGGGGACGTAGACTGTACAGTAACCATTAAATGGGAATACATTGGTTTTGATACGACAAAAATCATTTGTATTCTGTTTTAAATCTATCATTAAATATCCATGCGCTTCTAAAGTTGCATCCCTGTAGGCGTCTTCAATGAATTTTGGGTTATCTGGTGACACTTGTCGTGCTAAATATCTTATTTGAGTTTTATCTCGAGGGTTTTTAAAATAAATTATATAACTTGAGTTTAAAGAAATGTCTCTTTGACCTTTACCTTGATGAAATAAATTTTGTGTTAAATAAAATACACTAAGATTCCTGTGATGACTACCTTTTGTAAATATATCCACAATTCTTCCATCAGACTCTCTCATTAGATCATCAATAATAATAAGGTGTGGGTTTTCACCATCAAACATATTAGGATTTGGAATTACTTGATGATAGTTAACATTTGGTAAATTATATAAAGGCTGCATTTCATCAAAGCACCATGTGATCTGATTAAAATCGCAATTACATATTTCTTTAACTGATTTTATGAAATTTGTTACAAAATTTGATTTCCCACATCCACTTGGTCCTGCCACAATAGCAGTAAACGGATGGATAAAGTGATACATTTCACACGTCTAGAGTTTTAGAGGGATGAAATAAAAATGAAAATGTCGGTGTAAAATTACTATATATTGCCAAAATTATATAAAACATGTAATTTGCGAAAAACAGAATGTTTTGTATACTATTTCTAATACATTTAGTACTTATCAGAATTTCACAATCATCTCAACGTCAAATTTAAGCACACAAATAAAAACTTATATAATTACCACTTTAAAAACTTTTTTATACATAACACATTTCTAAGAGCACAATATTTTTTATGATGATTACAATTTAAATTAGGTTTTCTACCACAGTACTTTTCAACTAACACAGATAGTTTAGGATAATTTCCTTCGTGAAGCTCTAGTACATTACAGTTATCACACATGTCTTTTATCCATTTTACTTTTTCTGAACCTTTTACATAGATATTCTTGTTTTCTAGGTATGGTACGATCATGTGTTGGAATTCTCTATAGTCAATATAACCTTCACTCCAACGTAGACCCCTATTTTTTTCCAACCACTCGACTTGTCTCTTTTCATCTCTTGTTAAGTATGTGAACTGGTACGGTGGTTTAATTAAAAACGTTTGTGTATATTCATGCGTGGTAAAAGCTAACTCCTTTACTATAAAATTATTGTAGAGATCCTTAAATCCTTGCACATCTAATATCATAGTATTGGGATTCATGATATTTTCCTTAGTGTTTTCATTATCGTCTGCGAAGCTGAATGATCTCTGCAACAACAGAATTATCACATTAATATCAATTTGTTTACACTTAATCTGACTCACACGCACACACACGTTAGGAAAACAACAACAGAAATACAAGTAAGTTTGTCAATAGAATAAACACTTACCTCCATGATCATTGATGCGTTGAAGTAGGTAACACAAACGTAGTATTGGTAGACGTATACAATCCACTGTGGTCAAACGACCATAGACTGACTGCATGACTGCAACTGTTCGATGTTATATAGCACAATTCTTATCTCGGACGGAACTCTATGAGTCAACAAATTTATCTCACATCGCAACAGGCATGAACCTGTTTTGTGACTCCCACAAATCACTATTTTAATTACACATTAATTACACATTACTATGACCACCTTATCTGAAGTAAATTCCTAAGTACAACGGAACTCTATGAGTCAACAAACTTATCTCACATCGCAACAGACATGAAGATCACTATGCGATTTACAAATCACTATAATTGAACATTCCTATGACAACCATTGAATAGATTGGTACTGCAATAAACTGCTAATAACAGTGATATCATGGATACACTAGAATTAAAAAAACATATGAAAAAGATTCATCCCAGTCTAGAAAATAATGTTTATGCTGCTAATAGACTACCTATGTATACACATGTGCCAACGTATATAATATGCAATTTGGATGCGGATGATAAACCAGGCTCACACTGGGTAGCTGTACATATCGATGTGAATGGCATCGGTCAATATTTTGATTCATATGGACGAACACCTGAGCGATATCATCTTCAGTTTTTGAAAAGGAATTGTAAGAGATGGGACTGGAATGTTGATAGGATTCAGAATGATTGGACTTCAGTTTGTGGTGAATATTGCTTAATGTATTTGCTATTTAAGTTTCAAGGATGTTCAATGAATAGTTTTACGAACATATTTACAGGAAACACACTGTACAATGATATTTTTGTGGATGAGATGTTCCACTCATATTTTGTAGAAAAAAGTAATGAAATAAAAAATTAAAAATGAATGGTTGTGTTTTATTGATGACATAGGAAATCAAACATAATGAGGGTTAAATAATTAATTAATGAGATTATTAATTAATGAGATAATTAATTAATAGATACTATAAATTGATTTGCAATCGATTTGCATAACTCCAGAACCACGCATCGTACGCTAAAAAGGGTAAAACTGATCTAAATAACCCTCCTAAGAAGCTCCCAATACCATGACCACGTTGGTATGGTGACCAGAACCGGCGAATCATCACTACTACTGAGCCAGAACCGGCGAATCATCACTACTACTGAGCCAGAACCGGCGAATCATCACTACTACTGAGCCAGAACCGGCGAATCATCACTACTACTGAGCCAGAACCGGCGAATCATCACTACTACTGAGCCAGAACCGGCGAATCATCACTACTACTGAGCCAGAACCGGCGAATCATCACTACTACTGAGCCAGAACCGGCGGATCATCACTACTACTGAGCCAGAACCGGCGAATCATCACTACTACTGAGCCAGAACCGGCGAATCATCACTACTACTGAGCCAGAACCGGCGAATCATCACTACTACTGAGCCAGAACCGGCGAATCATCACTACTTACATTATCCTCAAGAAGGGAGTAAATAGGTTTTTCTAATCCAAGGCAGGAGAAGTCATTGAATAATCCCCCCCCCCCACCAAAAAGGTCGGTAAGGCGCATGTAATGCCCCAAGTGTTGCAAGCGTTCATAGACCACGGTAACCGCTTTCCATCAGGAGGGCCGTGTCCCTTTTTGCCACCGTCGTATAATGAAAAAAAAAACATAAAATAATGCTTTTCAATGTTCGAAAGAACACAAGTAGGTACGCTATGAACTACATTATTCCAATTTTAAACACTCATTGTTTGACTTTTTCTAGCAGTTAAGATATAGTACTCAAGTAGGTACATCCTTGTTGTTCGAATACTCGTAAGTATGATTGTCAAGTGAGATTGAGTTGCTTACGGAATAGGCACTTTCATCGATAGCCACCAAGACAGAATGCTCTAAATCTTCGTGAAACTCACAGCGAATTACTGAATTATTACGTTAATAAGGTTTAAATTACGAAAACGTACATTAAATATTAATTTTGCAGCTTATGCACCTACCATGTCATGTCTCTGCACCACCCTAAGGTAGACTGGCTCAGAATGTCCTAGACATGAAGTCCGCCTTGAGTTATATGTGTAGAATTATTAACATAACATTTTAGTCCCGAAGGGGTAGGCAGAGGTGCACATTACGGCACTTAATGCCACTATACAATGTAACACCCACTTTTCACTATGTATGTTACGAGTCCCATGTAATAGGGGGTGAGCCTATTGCCATATACCGGGCATATTTCCAGACTCTATGCTACCACTGATATTTTTAAAATCCCAGTAATACAATTATTAAAAAATAAATAATCAATACTTATACAAGACAAACTTCCAAATGTGGAAACTTCTACATACATAAATAGAACCGAAAAAAAAATAAACATAGAGCTCACTTTTCCTCAGAATATTTCATAGTAAAGACGAACATCGACTGAAGTATCAGTTTACTTGTTAGTCCGGTGGAGAAGTTGTGTGTTTCAAAGGTGTATATATTTCTTTTGTAATATATCGGTACATTTCCTTGAATCCCCATGCAAGATAATATTATTAGTATGTAGATATTTTTATGGTTATAAACATAACTAGGTTTTAGCTTTCTGCGTATTCCTGTTTTATCTCGTGGGAGCTTTTAATCGGGATAAAAAGTAAAAAGTAGAAAAATAAATAATAGGTAAGTAAAAATCTTCTATCACCTAAGTCAGCAGCAGCATACCCTGCCAGTATAGTAAATTGCATCCAAATCCGTTCAGTAGTTTCAGCGTGCTGGACGGACACACAACCAAACAAAGAAACTATTTCTACTGCTCTTAATATATTTCTATTTACTTCTGAAAAAAGAGGTTTTCTACTTCAGATAAAACCTTATTGCACCTATGAAATTAAGCTTTTGCCAACAAGCCACTACACAAAGCAAGGCATAGTATCTAATTTTTTCCTTAAACTCTCGCAAATTGTCATCTGATCACACTAAAGCAGCAACATCAACTGTTTACTTCTTCATTCACTTAAAAACCCATTACCCACAAAAAGACCAACTAATAAGTATAAGAACAAACGATTTTCTTGATAAAAAAACGCCTCCAACTGAAAACCATCCCTCACTTTTCAGAGTTACGGTTGAAATTTGACCACGGCTGTGTGGGAGACGTTTTAGCGTGTTTTAAAGTAAAAGAAGAACATGTCAGAATCAATTCTTGCATCCATTTCTCAATAAGTTTGCTAAGGAAGAGCATGCATTGAAGCTTTTAAACTTTGTTGTATATTACACAAGACCGCGGCCAAGTCGGGAATAAACAATGGCGGATCTACATAGAGTGACGTGTACTTTGTTGTTTACAATTTTGTAACTTTTTACCTTTGTAAAACGTGTCAATTTTGATTGAAAGGTATTTTGAATGGAGTATCTGGTTCGTTTAGGATAAAAATTAACTGTGAGATTTTATTTGAAGGAAGAACTTGTGTTACTGTTTAAGACATAGTATAATATCACGCTTTTTATCGTCGAAGGGGTAGGCAGAGGTGGCAAGGCAAGACACCCACTTTTCACGATTCATGTTATGGGTGAGCCTATTACCAAATACCGGGCATATTTCTAGGCTCCATGCTACTATGGAGATTTTTTTTAAACCTTTAATATTTTGCCCGACTCGAGAATCGAACCCGAGACATGAATCGAGCCCGGCAGTCGCACTTGCAATCGTTTCAGCCAACGAGGTAGTCACTATTTACGATTGGATTAATAAACCAGTTAATAATTTTATTTTTCTTTTCTGTAATTTTTTTCTAATGTGCTACTGTCAAACGTAGTGAGTGTGAAAGTGACCTTGAACCCACTTAAGAATGAAAATGTAATCACCGCCGTTATTTAGATTTCTTTGTTTTTATTTACACTCATTCACAGTTTATAAAATTAAGAGTAATTTATCTTATTGTCCTATTTTTATCAATTCATAGTCCATGTTTGATTGAACCAAAGATCTCGACTGATTACTAAAGATGTACAAATAACATGATATTAACATGGTCATTACATCACTTCATGGTAATAAATCAGTTGCCCACGATGTCCGGGGACTCATCACAGATTTTCCCAACATTGGGCGTAACAGCACCGCCCAGTCCCAAGAAAATTACGACCGTACACTAGGACCAATAGTTTTGATGCTTTTAACCGAAAAAAAAATATTTACGAAGTTTAAACTTGTTTACTAAGTTTGAAAAATATGTATTTCCGAAGTAAGTAAGAGTTATTGTTGCACTGTACATTTCGGGTATGAAATCGGACTGAATGAGTACACGAGACATTTCGGGTTCGAAATCGGACAAAGAAGGTAGATTCCCCGTAGGATAATTCTGTAGCTGATCAAACAATACAATTATTTTTTTTTAATCTTAGGTCATACTCAAAACATTATGCACATTCTTATTTGTATTATAATTTTTGTGAGACATACTAAATAAATTATTATATTATCGGCTTACTCACGTAATTATTTGACGAGAAACTCGACTATGTAGTTTCAAGTCATGCTAGAGGCTCATATTCATCAAAGTTCCCCGTCAAATAATTACGTGAGTAAGCCTAAAACATAATAATACATTCTTATTGTTAATAATTGTTCACAACAGTAACAATTCAATTATCTAGCTGGCATCACTTGCCTCCCAAGGGTTGCCAATGTAAAAAATGTTATGCAATTTTAACTCCCTATAATATTCTCTCCAGTATGAAATTACTCGAAAAATGGCACCGCTCTAGGGGGACGATAAAAAAATATGCGCTGCAAAATGACGGGTAGGAGAGACGGCAGCGTATGAATGTATCCAAAACTGTCAAACATCTTCAATGGAATTTCAACTTTATGTGTGAAATGTAAGGATGAAAATACAACAAAGATTTTTGACAGATTAGGGTAAGTTGATGTGCTTGTTCTATGTAGGTTTTCGCAGATTAGATAAGTCGGGATTGGGCGAAAATGACGTGATAAGTCCAAGGACCCCTTCTGCTTTCTGTAAGGGTTGTCAATTTTAGATTTTTATGGTTGATAGTAGATACAATGGATTGCATTTTCTTTTTTTTGTGCTAAAGTTGCAATGTAGGTACGAAATTTTTATCGTCGTCTGTTAATGTAAGAAATTTACTTTATCTCGTTGGTCGCAAGTACTATCAGGTATGGGGTGTCGGAATCGGTTTACGTGTCAGGTATTTTTTAAGGGCTCGATTGTCGAAAATTTCAATTGCACTGAGTCCTCTAATTAGATCAACTCTAGTTATCACCCACCAACCATTATCTTCAGTCTATAACTGCCCACTGCAGTTTAAAGGTCTCTTCTCACATTTTCAAATTTTAAATTATAAATCATCAACCCTCTTTGAGCAAGCGTAGTATGCACCCATTAGTTCATTATCTACTAATAGAAAACCACATAAAAATACTCCATTCACTTAAAGTTCAGTAACAAGAAAAAATACTCTTTCCAAGAAACTACAAATCATTTCTACCTACCTCATAACGTTACTTTGAAATAGCGGAAGTGACGTAAACGTGTGTTACCGGAACTACACACCTTTTAGTTTATGAAGTCAATAAACTGTCTCTGTCGATTTTGAACGGAAACAAAGAGAGAGAGAAAGAACTTCGGAAAATTACATGAAATTACAAATTCGTACGTGTTGACCGAAAGGGTAATTCTGCACAGGACATTTATTTATCGACATTTTGTTTTCTTTAATGGAGGAAAATCATCGAATGACTTCTCCCACCTGGGTGAGGCGGGAGGGGGTGTCAAACTCTTACTGACTTTTTACTTTGCAACATAAGTAGTGAATTGTTTGATTTTTATATGAACAATAAAGTATTGGGATATAGGTAACGCTACGCTTATTTTCATCTACCAATGAAAATGAAAAAACTATGTAAAACCCACTTTTCGGTAGTTCATATTTCCCACCCATAAATAAAACATTTAGCATAGCATAAGTTATGAATCCCATATAAATCCGGCAAGTACCAATGTAACTTATTCCGAGTTATATCTACTTTTTAAAATTATCTAGATACCACTTACAATCGGTGAAGGAAAACATCGTGAGGAAACCTGTGCTTATAATTTTTTATTATAAGTTTGAAATCGCCAACCCGCATTGAGCAAGCGTGGTGATTAATGCTCAAACCTTCTCCGTGCGAGAAGGAGCCTTTGGTCAGCAGTGGTCACTTAAAGGCTATCGTGATGATGATGACGACAGGAACATTAACCAAATGAATGAAAAAGACTATAGACTAAAATCGTCATCAGAAATAGCTTAATACTCGTCCCAATACCAGAAAAATGTAAGTAAAAATTTAGAAATTAGTAAAGTGAAGCTATTTGGTACGGTTAGCGGGCTCAGTGCCGGCTCACGCACTTTGACACGAAATAAACTGGCAATCAGAGGAGTGCGATGTCGGAGGGAATCCTCATAAATCCGTAGTCGACTTCACTCCAGCCTTATTCAATCTCCAGGGGAATGGGGGACGAAGGTTTAGAGATTGTACCTACTGGATGTGACATGAAGCAGTTTTAGTTTTCATCCGTTACTAAAAACAAAAGTTAAAAGTATGTTTATGTATATTAAATGGAGTAGTCATATTTTATCAGTTATATTACGAGACCCAGGTGACAAATAACATGTCTTTTTCCATATAATTCACGATTCTGTTCCACTAAAAAATGATTCTTCACGATTCTGATACTTTGCTTGTCGCGCTTGTGATCTCTCGTTCAACTAGATAGTCAATGTGTAGTTGGCATGGCATTTTTTTTATAGTAGATACGTTTTAGACTTTAGAGTGTTCCCTCATCAGGAGCATTTGCGTCGCGTGTAATATAACATTACAGATCTGAGCATTACATCAGTGAAGGAGGAGAACCGAGCATTACAATGCGCACCTTGTAATGATACAGCGTGTAATATCTTGATACAACTTGTAACATCAATGCGCTCCACTTCCCCAAGCCCCCGCCCGCGCGCTTCTTCTGACATCTTGCTATGAAACGCTCAAAGTCGAATCAATATGTTACATGACACGCAAATGAACGTTAGTCAGGGAGGTATTATTGTAGTGTAATGCTCAAGCTCGAATCCATAACGTTATATTACACGTACATTCTCCCGGTGAGGGAGCACCTTTAAATTATTGTCTCTTCCAGTCCAATATATTCTTTGGAGGTATACTTTACAGAGAGAGGTCGTGTTTCGCGGGGCGCCGATATAAAAGTCCACTTTATAAAGGTTGACCGCAGACGATCACTTCTCTACGTTTGTCTTATATTCTTGTACAATGTACCTTTGAAACTTTTAATGTCAAAATTGAATTGAATCCAGTAAGTGGTGAATGCTTTCACCTCGAAGTTTTTATTTATTTAGCTAAGCTTAGTATAGGTGTTAGTTCAATAAAGAAGACTTTGTGGCTACGTAGGTAGTGTGTTCGTGGATGGGTTACTTAACTCTTATTAAACTCTTCTGTGTTTTAGAAGATATCTGATGTCGGAAATAGATATCTATAAACTTCATTATAGGTCATCAAAGGCCTGGAAATTTGGAACATAGTTACTGAAACTTAAGGCCGATTTTTTAATGCTATAATAACTTTCAATATTTGACAATTCTTCCGTACTAAAAACTGTCAACTGTCAATTTTATTCTACAGTACAAAATTATTTCTTGATTAAAAATCGGCCCTAAACGTTTTAAAAGTAAGGAGTTTCTTGCTTGTTCATTTCCATTTGAATCTACATTTTGGAACGATCACCTAGCTTCACTGACGGACAGACTGACAGACTATTATTCAATTTATATTTGTTGACGTTTCAAAAGTACTAAATTATGGTTTAATTGAAGTAAATGCTTTGACTTTGGCTTTATATTTAGATATAATAAAATTGGTACGAGATAAAGAAGGCTACATATATTTACTTATCATTTCCTTCTTAACTACAAAAGAAACACGAAGAACCAAACGGGTTGCCGAGGCTCCGGCTCGAAGTGCATGAGTAGGAACGGGGTGGTTTTTAGTCAGTAAGAGTCTAACACTCCCTCCCGCCTCACCCAGGCGGGAGAAGACATTCGATGATTTGCCCCCCTTAAAAAAACACACAATAAACCGACTTCTAAATAAATATTTTGTTTGGCACATTGGGAAAATATTTTGAAGAAACAATTGACTGAAAAGCCCACAGTTTTATGCTTACTTTTTAAAGACAATAAAATGCGTCAGCAGCTTCTTCTGGAATGGCATTGAATGGATGTCTGGATGATAAAACCAAATGTAGTTTATGTGGTACAATGGTTTGTTTGCTTTTCGAGATTAATAAATAGTTATTCGTCTTATTATGCTAATCTAGGAACTAAAGTGTTTGTACATTTAACTATGAGTCTAGTTGCTCGGGACTAAAATATATATTTTTTAAATTTGTTAATGTTTTTTTTGTTATCAATCTTTTGAGACAGTGCGAAAGTGGCTCCAATTTATAGAAGCTTAATAATTTCATCAAGATCCAAATTCAAATTCACTTATAATGAAAACCTAAAAAATTCACTTCAACCATACACATTTTAAACGTCAACCCGTTTACTTACTTCTCGCACATAGCGAAGAATAACCGTAAAATTCGACAAACGACTAAGTCGTTTAACTTTAACTCATTTTCAGCTTAGCCACCGTAAAAGATCTGGTTTAACGTTATCCAAGGTGTCGAGGGATTTACCGGGGTGTTGCCAATCTCAGCTACTAGATGGCGCTGTGAGACAAGCTCGTAAATTGTTTTATGATCACTCTTGCACCAACTGCCGAGCTGTGTGGATGTCTATCAGAAATTGAATCGGAGATATTATCATAGTGAAGTCGGTCAAAGTAGTAGCTACTACTATGTATGTTTGTGCATATTCATACATCCTAGCTGTTTCGCTACAGAACTGACTGGTGAATGATCCTAATTCTGGCTAAGTCCAAACATCAGGGTATTAATTGGGCTGTTAGTTATTGATGTCTCTGCAGTTAAACCTATGTACTTCGGTGTTATATATGTATGTTGTCCTTTGTGTTGTATGTGTGTACATAAATAATAAATAAATAAATAAAATTAAGAATTAATTGTGCACGTACATACGTCATGATTAAATTTCTCGAATCGCGTAATGAGTCCACCGAAGACATTTATAAGATTGTTTATAAGTTCGTTTAGTAAATAAGGCAGATTTTCAACGTAATTGTCCTTGTCATAATATTTAGGTCATCAATAAAACTATAAAGGTAATATAGGAGTTTAGTTTATGTGGCATTATAAGGCAAGGGGCTTGCCAGTCCGGCTTTACGATGGGAGATACGACGCTTTTTATTTCGCTTTTATTGACAGAGCATGGGTCGAAACTACCTCATATGAGGACCAGAAACTATACTATGACTATCACTAGATTACTGCTGAAAGAAACAGTTCATGATTATTCTATAAAGTGGTAGAAAGGGACATCTTATCTTATATCTTATACTATTATATAGAGGTAAAGCGGAAGAGTTTGTTTTCTTGTTTGTTTGTTTGAACGCGATTTGAATAATTATTTTTGTCTTGGATAGAGCATTTATCGAGGATGGCTATAGGCTATAAAACATCACGCTACGAACAATTGGAGCTGAGCAGAGCGTGTGAAACCGCGCGGAAGTAGCTAGTAATAAAATAAGGAAGAAGTAAATCCTGTTATTCAGACGCAAATCCAAGAGACATAGATGAAATTTATTTTTGCAAGTAGGTTACTAAATTATATCTAACACTTTTATACGTCAATCTTTGAATTCTTTGCTCATCTAGCAATTTCAATATGGCCGGCCGGCCTATGTCCTAATTGACTAAGTACTCTGAGAACAAACATAGCACAAAGATCAAACGTTATAGACTATTCTAATCTTGTACAAGGTGTTCTCAGCAGATACAAAAATAAAATATATATAAAAAATATAAGGCACATTTGGTAGAAGAATTATAGTTTTATTATACATACATTATCTATGGGAAAGTCGCTATTCAAGAGTAGACGAGATATGCCAGAAAAACAAGTATAACTAATTGGGATGATGACAAGGTAAGAAATATTAAACACGTATTCTTTTTATTTTGTCGTATAATAAAACAATACTTTGATAAAACGAATCAACGTTTAGGAGTGGGGGCTAAAACGTAATTTCTACGTACCTAAAATGTACATAGAAGTGACGTCACGCGACATTTCAAATCAATATATCGTCGAATGTATTCGTTTCTGTAAGAAAATAAAAAATACGTGCCTAATGATTTAAAATAATCTACCAGACGGATTTTAAAATAGAAATTAAGCATCTACCCTATTGCCTCAGCTACTTTATTCTAGCAATATCGATCATTATTTTGCGTTTCCTAGCACCTATAGAAAGCAATGGTATAACTCTTCATGTTGGATCCTAAAACTTTCACGCCATATTAACTTATGCTCCAAATGGCTAGTTCTAACGATTCGTACCATTTTTTTCGTTGGCCGGCGATTTTGTATAATAGGGTATTATATAATTATACAAAGTGACTTACCAAATTTTAAACACCATGACAATGGGTAGTAACATAGAACATATAGGTAACGTTCTTTATATGTTCTGTGAGTAGCATAATGATCAAAATTATATGACAATACCATACAAAGTAATAAAAAAATGACAACGAAAATAGAATATTAAAATTTAAAATCCCGCTAAGTTATCTACTGTAAGTGGGTAGTGTGTTTGCGTGGATGCGTGGTGGGGAACGGGAGAGTGCAAGTCAAACATGCTCGGATAACCGGACAAACAACACTCCTGGACCTCCCGGACCTTCCGGGTATCAATGGCTCAAAGTAACATTTCAACATTTTACTAAACAATTGTTTTAGTTTCGCAACTATTAATAAAGTTTTGAGTTGTTATTGTCTACTCATAACTTTATCAATAAGTAGGTATAAAAGAAAAACAATCGAGACATACTAGAGGTACATACTGCCTCCTGAGATACAGGCAACGCCTACTTCAGGAGACAAAGCTTGATGTAATTAGATGTTAGTGTATGAATAAAGAATTATTAATTATTATTACACTAAATTACTAATTATTATAAGTATATTCCAAATGGACCAACATATAAACATATTGGCTGCTTATTTACGGAAAGAAGGAAGTTTATAACAGACCTTCAATTAAGATTCGCAGACAAATGATGAGATTACCATCACTGGATGTTTAAAGTCCCCTAAAGACAACGTAACGAGATTATCAAATATAACACAGTTCTACATACATCCAAAACATCTATATATCTGTAACAGCACTGTAATACTTCATTATTCTTATAGAAATTTGGAAAAACACCACCATATTGGAGCATTTTGAGCCCTGTATAATATTCATGGCATGTAGGTATGTTTGTCTATATAAGTAGGGGATATAATAAGAGGGAGCCAATAGATTCACTGCCCCAGGCGAGGTCTATCTCCCAGAATGTTAATATCAAGAATTTTATTGCTTCATGCAGACCGACCGATGTATAACTATTTATATGCAATCAACAAAGAATTTTGCTCTGATATTTTGTAACTATGTTGCTTAGAAAACTTAATATTGAGCTGAAGATGGAGCCTAGAAACATATAGTTCAGCCACCTGAACAGTTCAGGTGATTTGGTAAGGATATACAGATGAATAGGATAGTTTCCTAAATTTTATTAAAATGTCCGTCTGGTGGATTATTTTAAAACATCACGTATTTTTTCTTCTCTCACAAAACTAAATGCTTTCGACGATACATTGATTTGAAATGTTGTGTGACGTCATAGCGTGCAACAAAATGTAGCATGTTGTGACGTAACTACCTCCCACTTCTAAACTTAACTCCATTTTATCTGAGTATTGTAACTTTATACGAGAAAATAAAAAAATACGTGTCTAGTACTTTTTCGTTATCTAACTGACGGACTAATTAGATTTTTAATATTCTACCCTGGAAACTACCTATAAATCTAAAATCAGTAAATCGAAAAACTCAATAACATACAAATAAAAGTTGTCAATAACATTCTAGAACAATTTCGTTTATAAATAAATAAAAGTTGATATATGACAGTTTTAGGTCCAAAATACAAACGCATTGAAGATTTCGACTTTTAAACAAAAATCGAAAGAAAATGGCAGGAATCGTTCCGTGTTTGCTGTAATGTTTATTTATGTTGACCATAGACTACTGTGGAAGGTTTTAATGCACCGTATCTACCCCAGCATCATAATATGGATTTATTTATGAAGGGTACCATGGAACATAAATATCTAATCCGGAATATTGCACCGCTACAGATATTGCAATTCCCTGAAAGATTGGTCAAAGTTATCGTATAATATTTCGACAGTTCGCTTTAGTTCGGTGGACGTGAACCTTCTTACATTCTCAGGCTTGGCAAAGTATTATTGGCATTGTAGCAGGTCCAGTGCTTATGTATTTAGAATTAAGTATAAAGTGCTGTATACTATGTATGTGTCTTCGGTTCATTTTGATTTTATGCATCTGATCCTACCAGCATTGGTTAAAGGCACTGAAAACTTGATCCTTAAAGGAAGAAATTAAGTGAAAGACTTAAATCGAGACTATATAAAGTCTGTAAACCTAATAATAATGACTAATCTATTCCAAAAACCAATAATAATACCCCACTTCATACTATTACTCAAAAATAAATCATAAAAAGTTTATTTGAAGGTTTTAAGCCAGTTAGACTTAGTTGCATGGTTGCACCCAACCTACTAACAAAGAAATAAAAACTAGAATTCTAAAAACTTCTATATGACCTCATTCAGTGTAAACGGATTTCGTTTTCTCGTCAGTTCCAAAAGATATAGAGATCCACTATATAATCACTAAAGAATACAGTAGAAAAGTTAAAAGTTGGTGCGTACGTGCGCGGGATTCAAACCCTGTACCTCGCTAGTAAAGTGAAGTGAACTATCTCACTTTCAACGGCCTCACCTCTCGAAATAAAGTAGCTAAGTTAGAATCCACAGCACACGAAATGTGGATATGGCAGTTTAGAATCAAAACAATGTAACTGCAATAGGAATTGGTCACAATGCCTACGCATGAGAGCCATTTAATTTTAGGGCATGATTGAGTACACAGATGCTAAAACTCCAGTTCATTTAATAAATGAAATGAATTCTAAAACTGATGTAGCTTCTGTTCTGTAACCAGCTTTTTATAATAAAATTTATGTTTATTTACTTAAAAAATTGTCATTATTGGTCTAACGTTTTCACAAACCTGTTAAATTTTATGGAATCCCTAAAGGTAGGATAGGTGACACTTAAAAACACTTTTGTTTCACCAACCTATAAGTGACACCTGAAGATAAAGATAAGTTTGCCTCACGTTTAATAACTCTTAGTTAATACAAAAGATGGTTTAGGGAGAACGACCATAATAAACCAAACAAACAGGATCTTATAGTTTGCTGTATGGAGTTGGTCTTTTTTGGTCTATAATTTTTATTTATCCAACACTAAATCTTGTAAAAATTATTCTGTAAATCATGAATGGCAAAACATGCAGATCTGATTACATGACCTTGCACATAATATTTGTTGTATACTCATGTTTTCACAATAAACGTATTCCATTATATTCCATTCGTAAGCCGCATTCACCCGTCCATAAGTTTATACATCCGTGGAAATAGATATTTCAGTATGCGCGGCAGCACTTCTAAATGCCGGACCGACTTGCAATACTTATAGCAGTTTACTGTTGGCCCCTGTATTGTATTACACGAGGTATTATGTGCATACCAGTCGAGGGTAGCTTGCGTACGTGACTACCCATGCTTTGAATATTTTTCAATTGAGTCGCCTCGTTACGTTTAAAAAGTTTCTGGAAGTAAAGTTAATGTTTTGTTTAACGAGTGTGATTTCGGAACGTTTTTGACTACGATGCTTTTTGGCATAAGCAATCAGCGTCGCCCACGGACACCTGGAACACAAAAGGTGTTACAACTGCGTTACCGGCCTTTTGGGGACTAGGAGTTTGAGGATCGTTGGGTTTGAGGGATTGGGGAAGGGGAGGGGGTAATTGGGGTAAGTGAAATTATTCATGGTCTTGCTATAGTCATTTTGTTAGTTTTTGTTAGTTAGTCTCATTGTGATATAACTGCGTGTTAATTGATGTAGTTGGACAACTAGCTAATGTATGTACGTGTTCGATTCCTGCTTGTAATAATTGTTTTGCATCTTGTCTCTAAATCTAACGAATAAATTTTCTTCCAGGCGTATTTTATCCACTCTAACATCCGGCCCATGCGACCGTTTGTCTCTCTGACTCTAACGTCCAGCTGTACGCGGCACCTGAACCGCGCGCGACGCCGCAAGTTCCGCGTAGAACCGTAATAGCTAGCATAAAGAAAAAAATACGAAAAAAAATATCTACGAACGAATTATTTCATCAGCTGTATAGATAATCTGTCAAAACTCACCAATCAATACCGTATTTTAAACTAGATAGAGTTAAACACAACTCACACACAAACACAATGTGGGGGTATGACACTACTTTTTTTTGGATACAGTACTATCTCCATGGACGACATTTCAATGACATAATTTTTGTAAGTGGGACCAACCAGCAAAGATTCTCAAAACATCATCATCATCAACAGCCTATAAGTAGCCATTGCTGAACAAATGCTTCTTCTCAGGGAGAAGGTTTGAGCATTGATCACCACGCTTGCTCAATGCGGGTTGCGATTCCAAACTGATAATTAGAAATTATACAGGTTTCCTCACGATGTTTTCCTTCACCGTTTGTCAGTGGTGTCTGAATATTCTTAGTACATATAACTTGGAAAAGGCACATTGGTACTTGCCGTTGGTAATCGTCGTCGTCTTGAACCTCCGGGCCACCACGACGTTTTAATTCGAATATAACTGCATATTTATTCCTGTGGTTGGACGGCTAACTATTTTATGTATGTGTTCGATTCCTGCTCACAATAACTGTTCTGTACCATGTGTCTTGAAAACCTAATGTATAGATGTTTTTCCATATAACCATTTCAATGACGTAATTTTTGCTTCTGTAATAAACAAACATAAATCAGGTTTCTCTCAAACCTACATAAAAATTCGAAACTTTTTGAATCGAACCCGACACCCCAGAGTCGGCAGTAATGCTTCAGTTCAATCTATAATAATAATATCGATAGTATCAGTTGAATTTCAGCTTCCAATCTCCAGGAATAAACGGCAAAGTGACTGCCTACTTGGTGACGTCATAATGGAGGCCCCCGGGGTGCGTTTGGTTGTACACCAAGCTATAAAAGGCGTTGGAGGTTCTCAGAACTTGAATAACCGTTTTTTGTATTTAAGTATAATCGGTTAGTAAGTACGCTGTCTGTATGGTTAGCTCAGTAGTTGGGCAAAACTGCACGTCTCGGCGCTGTAGCTGGGCAACTGACTGCCGCGCAATGTGTCATGGGTTTGATTCCCGCACGGAACAACTCTTTTTATGATCCACAAATTGTTTTTCCGGGTCTCGATGGCATGTGTATATCAACTTGTATGTTTGTAAACGCACCCACGACACAGGAGAAAATCCTATTGGGGCATTGAATTTTTAAAAAGAAAAGAAAATGAAAGATACTGGCTGGTGTGCTACGTATCACTGGTTAAATTACTATAAATTGTTTGGGCCTGGGTGTGATTTGTGTGGTGAAATTGTATGTTTGTAAACGCACTCACGACGCAGACGAAGGAGGAGTAAGCATTAATTACCACACTTGTTCCAAGCGATTTAACAAATTTAAACTTCAAATCGACTCGAGAGAAATTAATACCCATGCAAAACAGACCAGAAGTTGTTCAAGTTCATTTTAGATAGCTTAAATATCAGACTAGAATTCTAGATTTTCCATCAACATCCTAACCTTGACCTAATTTGAATAACTGATTCAAGTTCGCTTTCTAGATGACAATTGAAGGCTATGTCTAGATTTAAATCGTGGTGTTCTGTTAATAATATCAGAAACTTAATAAAGTGGGTCGTTGTAACTGCGCGTTGAATTGAAATTATTCTAGTGGAATAACATTCTTCCCTTTTTTGCCTTCTACTTGTCTGTTAAATTCTGTTTTTGCCTGTGTTTGTATTTTTGAGATAGGTTTACTAGGCTTTATACGTGCTACTTTAAGAACCTTTTTTGTCTTTCAGTCTTCAAATTTAGTACCTACATTTCTAATATGTCCTTTTACCTACGGAACAATATGCACTAATACCTACCATAGATGATTTTTTTAAACGCCTTATGTTTTGGACTTAAACTTATTCATGCAATATTTTATAATTAGGTCCTGCTGCGCAGTTTCACCCACAGCTTCTTATTAACCGTAGCGTGATGATTTAACCTCCTTCAATAGGTGGACTATTCAACACCAAAATAATAGTTGCTAGAGTATGAAAATAAAACATCTAATTAGTCTGTCACTTAGATAAAGAAAATAATTTAGACACATTGTATTTTTCTCCTATATATTTACAATGCGTAGATAAAAAACCGTTCACTTTAGGCGCGAGAGGTCGTTACGTCACACTATATTTAAAAAAAATATATCGTCAAAATTATTTCAATCTATGAAAAAAGAAAAAATACGTGTCTAATATTTGAAATTAATCTACCAAACCGATATTAAAATATAATTTAGGAAACTACTCTATTCTTCTATTGGTACCAGTACTTCTAGGCATTAGAGCGATCAAACAAATAAACAAACTTTTCAGGTATATAGGCATATAGACATATTTAATACCCGTTTCAATGTGTATAAATCAAACATTAAACTGTCAAACACCAAGCGGTCACCGGTGACCGCAACCTATTGTTCTATAATTGTGTCTACAAAAACGGTACTCGACGAGAAGCAGAAATATACTCTGAGCTAGAAAGGGAATTGTATCACGGTCACTTTATAAGTTTTTTTTAATGTTTACTACTGATTTGACACCTCTAAAAACAGTGCCTTTTAGTATTTTATTGTTTTATGGAACTCTTCTAGGTCTGTATGTATTACACTGTATTTAAATATAATTTTATTTGTGAGAGACTGTTTGTTTCCTGAATAAAGAAAAACAAAACAAAAATATTAGTAATTACAGATGCCAATGTTCTTTCTTTACCGCCTCCAACCTTTTGTACCTCGTGGGCGTCGCTTTAGTCAATACAAAGAGCTAGTAAGTAGATTTGCGGATCCTGCACATCGCGAGCCCGCGGCTTCGGTTGCTTTATTCAATTACATACTCTCTATATACAGAATATAGGTTATTCTTCCATAAAATAAGAAGAAAAGATCATCGAAGTAAGTTAATCAACATCATAATATTGTAAGAGGGGCTTTTAAATAAATTGTTGTGGTATAAATAACAGTAACTTTGTCGTGGTGATGGTTGCAGAATGCAGATCTTATGCATGAGAAGGCCGTCTACCAACGGCAAGAACCAATGTGACTTTTTCCGAGTTATATGTACTTTCTAAGATTATCTAGACACTACTGCCAAACAGTGAAGGACATCGTGAGGAAACCTGGGCTTATAATTTTTAATTATAAGTTTGTAATCGGCAACCCGCATTGAGCAAGCGTGGTGATTAATGCTCAATCCTTCTCCGTGCGAGAAGAGGCCTTTGGTCAGCAGCCAATTATAGGCTGTTGATGATGATGATGATGATGATGATGATGATGGGCTAAAGAACTGCATTTCTGATTTATTAATGACAGAAAGCAATCGTAGACTAAATAGATGTTTAATCCAGTACATTAGATACTAGGTACATGTTTCAATAGCTACTTAAATATCGGTTCCTAGTCGTATGATCTTCATGAAAATTTTCCATTACAGACCTAAAAAAAGTTGCAATGGCCACAAAATAAAGACTGTTTTTTTTTTTTTTTTTTTTTTAAACGTTGCCCCACATTAGGATTATCTCCTGTGTCGTAGGTGCATTTACAAACATACAAGTTCACATACACATGACAGCCAGACCCGAAACAACAATTTGTGGGTTACACAAAGTGTTGTTTCGTGCGGGAATCGAACCCGCGACACGTTGCACGGCAGCCGGTTGCCCAGCCACCGCACCAACCGTGTAGTCATTTATAACAAATCCAAGAAAAAAACGTAGAAACCATTTCCCAATTCGTGAAAAGGTGGAACGAACAAATCTCTAAATCGGTTACAGGGATCCTGCGGCAGCCACCTACTATACTAAATGAACCGTGAACATTTTTATGGTGGTGCTAATTGAGCGGCTGGCACAGAAAGCAATAAAAGTTATTAATTGGTTCCAGCCATCCCACCCACCGGAAGTTGTAAATATAAGGCTACTATTTCCGGTCAATCGACACGCATCGCGTACACGCCTTTTTGCCGGAAACTTTGAAAGATGTATGAACACATTTTTAGGGTTGGGGTTAAAATAAATGGCAATGAGAGAAATCTAAGTAACCTAATAATATGTAGTGTAACTTTTAACTGTATTGTTGATCATTCTGTGGTACTATCCAGCGAGTATTTTAGGGTTCGATTAAAGTATTACGGAAGCTTATTCGATTTCACGTAAATTTAGT
The DNA here is from genome assembly GCA_038387885.1 of Spodoptera picta. Lineage (NCBI taxonomy): Eukaryota > Metazoa > Arthropoda > Insecta > Lepidoptera > Noctuidae > Spodoptera > Spodoptera picta. Next base: position 1,560,519 of record JAZHFQ010000308.1, read on the forward strand.
TAGCAGAGTTTAGAATTATGCTCGATGTAATATGAGGCAACCAGTAGTCAATAAGAAAGAAAGAAAAAACATTTATTTAGCACCAGCCACGATGCAGCATAAATAAAAAATAAAAAAGACAATCAAGATGTGACAGTGGAAGTAATAAAAACATAAGAGTTGAAAAATTTAAACAGAAGAATTAGAAAAGAGGCGCTGACAACATGCCTATGGCAAAAGGGTCACCCACTCAGTATAAGCCAGGCATACAGGTTACCCAGCACTGATTTTCAGAAGTCAATTTTCAATAAGAGTCCAGAAGGCATTTTCTTTTAAAAAAAATCCTGTAATTAAGGATCTTAAAATTCCTAATACTCAAAGGCCTGTGTAGAAGGCATAGGCATAAATATATTTAAAAAAATTCAAATACCGATAAAACTCAATCATTCTTTGCTAGACTCAGAAATCGATATGCCATACTCAATTCACGACTGCTACCATGTCCACCAATCGAACCAGAAGACAACCAGACAATAATCAGTATCAGAAGCTAATGCCAGAACATCCAATTATTTCTAATAATTATCAACAAAGTCCTCGTTGGAAGTCGCTGGTAATTACTCTAAATAACATTGGATTACGGTTATTTCGTCCAAATTAGATTCCGCTAAGAGCTTTCCATTGTTTTCCGAATTTAGTATCTTTATATAATGCCCTTCCAATAAGTAGATGGCCCGAACCAAGTCTAATTATAGAACGAACAGGATTTTCTTCCAATACTGGTTTTGAAATTGTTATGGATATTTCTTGGAAGTTAATTTATCACTTGCAAACAGAACAGGGAGCTTATCAACTCAGGATGAATCGGGAACAGTTTTATTTTTGTCTCTTTAAAAAAGTAACGTTGCCCCACACAAGGATTTTCTCCTGTGTCGTGGGTGCGTTTATAAACATACAAGTTCACGTACATATCACACCCAGATACGAAACAACAATTTGTGGATTACACAAAGAGTTGTTACGTGCGGGAATCGAACCCGAGACACGTTGCGTGGCAGCCACTTGCCCAACCACCTCACCAACTATTCAGACAATTTGACGGTAAACAAGTGGACGGATCACCCGATGTTAAGCAATTGGCATCGCCCATGGTCGCATGCAACATAAAGTAATTACAAATGCGTTGCCAACCTTTTGAGGGTTGGGGATTTTGTTTAGGGATTTAGGAATTGGAGATGGGGTTGGAGGATTTGAGGACTGGTGGTCCGAAAACATCACTAATGCAGCGAAACACAACGCAAACGTTGTTTCACATCGATTTTCTGAACGTGCTATCACTTTGTGTACGGGATGGGTCTGGATGGGTCTGCTACACTAAAATTGTTATACTATTATCATATACCATTTTATTTATGTTCCACCTGCCTCTAAGAGGCTGAGGAGTAAGAAGTGAAGTGGTATTCTTCGATCTGGTCGTAAGTTCGAGCTGCGTCAGCGTTCGCTGTCGGAAATCACTGTAATGGATGAGATTCTTCAGGGCTGGTACGCTATGGGATTTGTTTTTATTTGGGGTTTTTTTTTCCGTAATGTAATTTATATTCGGCATGTAATTTGAAACTAAAGACAAATTGAACCCTTTAACTATAAACACGTATGAAATCATAATAAAATAAATAAATAAATAAAATTTTTATTCATAATAACACTGGTCAACATAGGTACAAAAATATATCTTAATTAAACGACAAGATCTTAAAAATATTATGCCTATACTAGGAATATTCCTGTGTCACAGGCGATATTAAAAATGGCTATAGGCAATTTTACGAGCACTAACTTGAGTCTCCTAAACAGACCTGACTCATGCACTAGTGCATGAATGTAAAGGAAGTTAAATCATATCCATGTGAGAAGAGGTGTTTGCTCAGCAGTAAGCATTTATAGGCTGATGATGATAATGATGATGAAAGGAAGTTAAAGCAGAATCCTAATAGTTTACATCCCATTGTTTCTGCCTGCCTATAGACTGTATGTTTTTTTTGTGATCAAGCGTCAAAAAAATAATTGACACTTGCATCACAATGACTTTATACATCCCGATCTTTGCCCATCACCGTTTATCATGACCGTCAACAGTCTACAATATGTGCCCACTGCTTAACAAACGCCTCTTCTTCCATGGAGAAGGTATCATCATTTATCACCACACTTGCTCAAAACTTGGCGATAGAAAAAGGTACTTTAGTACTTGGTAGGTTTCGAACCCAGTCCCTTATGCATGTGGGTGATCGTCTTAACACCCGGACTGCCACGACACATGTTAGAAAATAAAAATCGACAGCCCTAAGTCACTCGCATGCCTGCGGCTAATAGATAACCATTACTGGCCACTTGTCCCATAGAACGCACTTCAGAACGCGAAGTGACGATATCTTACACATTTTGTGAAACGCACAAATAGTCCTACGTTGAATGAGTGATCACAAACGCGACTGTGGAACTAGGGGTCCAATTTCAGAGCCGGACAATGTAGCAGGTACTTATTTGAAAATCTTATTAAAACTAGAATGGAAGAAATAAATAATTTGTTTGAAATAATTATAATAACGAGATACGTATTGTGCGTATCAGTGCGTACTTGTTAGCTTGGCAAATTTTATTGTTATCTAATAAAAATGTTTGTTGTTTAATATACTGAATGTGTGTAATTGTTGGTGGCCAATGCCAGTGACCAATATAGATAAAACATACATACATAACTTCACGCCTGTCTCCCATAAGGGTAGGCAGAGACTATGGAACGCCAATTACTACGATTCCTACATACCTCTTTCGCTTCATCAACTTACTTTTTGTCCTGACTAATTTATATTTGATTATTTACATTTTTTTAAGTACATTTAAGAGTTTATTGACACTTTTCACCAACGATCCTTATCGAGAACCTAACGTTCGCGGAGAACCTAACGGGTAACCGGGGCTCCGGCTCGACGTGCAGGAGAAGGAACGGGGTGGTTTTTAGTCAGTAAGAGTCTCACACTCCCTCCCGCCTCACCCAGGCGGGAGCAGTCATTCGATGATATTCCCCCCTTAAAAAAAATACAAAAAATAACCCACTTCTTAAGAAGGCTTCCAAACTAATTTACTATTACTATTATGTATCACTTATAGGTTGGTCAAAAAGAAAATGGTGATTGAACCCATGTCACTGAACCCTGCTTTAGGAGTTCCTTATAATTTAACTCGTCGAGTACCGGTTTTGTAGACACAATTATAGAACAATAGGTTGCGGTCACCGGTGACCGCTTGGTGTTTGACAGTTTAAGCAAAATTGGTAAGACTATTAAATATTTAAGTCCAGTGCTCTAACTTTAATTTTAAACATCACCTATGTTTCTGTGTAAATTGTGTTCGATTCCCATCTAGTTAGCTGGTTCTCTAAACACGACCGCTTCGTAGGCAGTGTTACATCACACTGATAAGGTCGCTCACTCACTCAACGGAAATTAGATTTTTGTCTACCCTCCTTTGTTAAACCCATTTAACATAACCTAACAACCTTTAACATGATGTTATTACTTGAGTGAGCATTTTTAATGAATACTTCGCTATATAGGTCTGGTTATGAAGCGAAATGTATATTTGATTTTTAAATCAGAGAATTACGTATCATTGAGTTGTGGCGACTCACATAAATGACCATCGACACAAACTAACGGATGACGTCACAAATCCAACATCGCACATGTGAAGTTTACATGGGAATTAACAATGAAAGAAAATCCTAAAGACAACTGTAGGCCGCCAGGCATGATCACCTCAATTGCCGGAATGTCCTCCTTTTCTTAGGGAACTTTACTCTCTGATCCCTAAAGAGGAAACAAATATTATTAACTTTTATAGTTTAACTGAAATCTTGCGTGTACATTTGATGTTTGAGGTCCATAATTACCTCTATAATAGAGAGCGAAGCCATCACATAACAACAGACCAAATACAATCAGACATTACCTGACCTGGGAACAAATCTCTATCCAGAAACCTTTGGACGTGGCATTTGCAACCACTTGACCGACTACAATCGATCACTAAGAGCAATCATAATTAAAAACATCCCTAAATCCACAACTATCGATATAACTTTACAATAATATCGGTGGGGGTTGGTAAGTAGGTGGAAGTGGGGTCGGTGGGATCCGTGGGGTTTGTGGGGTTGGTGTGACGGTGGCGGGGCGGCTCGACGCTCATTTCTCAGGTTCGACTTTCAGTATTGATATTGCACCGTATTACGCGCCAAAAGCTTCTGCCGTCCATAGACTTAACAAGGCTTAGAGGGCGCAAGCACTTGTTTATTAGTTTGTACGTACGTTTTTGTATTATATTGAAAGGATGTGGTGACTGAGTAGGTAGCGACTTAGTGATTCGATTGCAAGTTCCAGTTGTTGTAGCGGAGAACCTAACGGGCTACCGGGGCTCCGGCTCGACGTGCAGGAGAAGGAACGGTTTTTAGTCTGCAACAGTCTGACACTCCCCCCACCTCGCCCAGGCGGGAGCAGTCATTCGATGATTTTCCCCCTTAAAAAAAGTTCCGATTGTAGCCTAATGCCGATAATAATTTATATATCATCGTCATGCACGTTAAATCAGCTTTGATAACACAAATTGGATATAGCTAAAATAATAATTATGTCATACCATTCAAGAATACGAGTACTGACAATCTCAAATCTAGGTCTTCCATAAGACTGGCGACGCACTTTTGCTTGCCATCAGATGACCCATCTTCTCATTTGCTTCCCTATATTATGAACTAGCTGAACCCACAACTTCGTCTGCGTTTTGCCTATGTTACTCCTTACTCTGAGCATGGAGTCTGTAATTGTGCCCGGTATACGGCAATAGGCTCACCACCTATTACAAGTAACTCATAACATAAATAGTAAAAAGTGTGTGTTACATTGTACAGTGGCATTAAGTGCTGTAATGCGTACCAATTTGGGGATAAAAGGCGTGATGTAATGTCTACATTAAGTAAGTATGTTTTTGGAAGGTCTAATATCTTTATACGTAGTGTCGATCGGCGAGTAATATTTGTTTAATCTGCAAGCAGCGGGCGACATCCAGCCTCACAGTATTGCCACATAATCTAAGCGCTGTATTTAACATCTAGCCGTTTATATAAGAAATATTAAACTGTAGCTGTTGCCAAGTTTATCTGTTATCCTTAGCTATTTGTTGCTTGTATTTATTTTGTAGGATAAGCCGGTAAGTGAGTAGACGGAGCACCTGATGGTAAGCAATCGGCGTCGTTACAAGTGCGTTACCGGCCTTTTGGGGATTAGAAATTTGAGGAATGTTGGGGATTCAGGGATTAGGCAGATTGGGGATGTGGATAGTTGGGCCTCCGGTAACCTCACTCACATGACGAAACACAACGCTTGCGTTGTTTCACGTCAGTTTCCTGTGAAGCCTTGGTATCACTCCGGTCGAGCCAACCAATTCGTGCCGAAGCATGGCTCTCCTTAAGCGTATTTTACTTGATAAGACTAAAATACTCAAATGTCGCGCTTAAGTATAGTTCTGTCGCTACAAATTCTTTGTAAAATGATAGAGACGGCACGATAATTAAGTACGACTTCAAATTGAGTATTTTGGGTGTTAACGTATTGTTGAGTATTTGTTAATTTAGATTGATTGAATCCTTAAAGTGGGCATTAACCCTACGGTATATTCGCGTGTCTAAAAGTGAGGTTTGTGGTCCCGTGATCTACATACGTAAGTAACCCATTGATAAAAAATTCCATATTTCTAAAAATCCAGTAACGCCAGTTATTTTATCCTTCGTGTACGCTAAGTTGAATAATTGGCGTATGCGCTCGCGTAAGGTTAAGACAACTATTTTTTGAGATTACTCTTCTTAAAGCGGTGGAGATATTCGGCTTTTGAAAATGACTGCTGTGTACTTAGTATTGTGATGCACATAGGCACACGATATCAATACTCTTCCTATTACTTGATACTTACATACTTCTGTTTACCCCTTCGGAGAAAGTAAGGCGTGATTTTACATGTTATTTTTTAAGTGGGTATTTTCTGAGTGTCTTAAACTATGACTGTAGACACAAAGGTCTTTTCTTCAAAGCCAGTACCGGTAAAGATTTAATATTTTTTAAAGAGACGAAATTTTCCTCTTCACCTTGAAATCTATTTCGTTTTCAAATACAAAGTCAAAACAAAAATATAGACATGTCATTATCTTTAGTTTAAAAAAAAACATGGAAATGCGCACATAACACTACACATAAATTTGCAGGCAGGTATCGAGAATATCATGCCATGATGTTTTGATAATGTACTATGAGTTCGTATGCGCTTTTGAAGCTTGCTCTTTGTTATAGTTCACCAGTTGTTTTTTGTTTTAAACAAAACTACCTATTGTATTACCAAAACAAAATGATTTTACTTCGGGACGAAAATAAAATAGATAACACACAAGATTGTATAAAGTGGAATCTGGGACCGTGTGCAGTATTAGCTGATTAATAAATTACCTCTAAACTTTAAAATTACTCCAGATTATGTTACTTTATTTTCACGAACATGTGAAATTGTAAACATGTAAAAAATTATTCGAGAGTAACGTTATACACACATAAATTGTTAGAGTGTTAGTGGAGATTCCCGGGGGAAATTACCGCAGACATTTACCTAGGTCACTCAAAGATCCAGTGCACAAACACAGGTACCCTAAAAAAGTACTGAAATTTAATAGTATGTGTACTTTAATTTATTGAAATGACGTCGGATTGTTTGTTTTTTTTATATTGCTCGAGTTAACTCATCGTAACCCTCTATCTAACGGGTAACCGGAGCTCCGGCACGACGTGCAGGAGAAGGAACGGGGTGGTTCTTAGTCAGTAAGAGTCTGACACTCCCTCCCGCCTCACCCAGGCGGGAGCAGTCATTCGATGATTTTCCCCCCTTAAAAAAACCTTTTGATGATATAGCAGCTAGGGCTTCATGCAACTCAGCATTTACTCAACTTACAATTGCATTGTATAATGACATTAGATAGCCAGTCTAATCGCGATCACCAAAAAAAAAAAACAAAAAATTAATGGCGTCATTATCCTTAAGCCAAAGTTATCAATTTTGCTGATTAAAATACAAAGTTTAGTTTCAAAAAATTGAGCCATGTCACTGCTCTCACCCAATCCAATAAAATACAGATGCTAATAAGTTACCGCGATTCTTAACAACGCGGGAAGATAATGATTTGTTAAATAAAAGTTAAAGTTTTTTGAAGAAACACCCATTGACTAATTAATATAATTAAATTGTAATTGATAAATATATTTTTTTTAGTTTTATAATAACTATCGTGTGACATACTAAATTAACTAAAATCGCGGGTTACTCACGTGAATATACTGAGAATAGCTCTACTAGTTTCAAACCACAGAGGGGTTCTTCCTCATGAGCAGCGTGCACGGTCGCGGTGACGTCGCACAGCTTACAATTTTTTAATCAAAATCCCGACCGTCGAAACATAGCTCTCGTTGGTCATAAACTTGATTGTTGAATGAGTCTTGTACTTAATTTTTTCAAGCCTTTTTTCCTATTTTTTCTTTTTCGAAAATCCTCAGTAATAGACCCGATTAAATGACACTGAAAACGTAGCTACTGAAAAGTGGATGTTTCATTGAATATCATCTCTTCGGTTATTAAAAGTGGATGTTTCATTGAATATCATCTCTTCGGTTATTAAAAGTGGATGTTTCATTGAATATCATCTCTTCGGTTATTAAAAGTGGATGTTTCATTGAATATCATCTCTTCTGTTATTAAAAGTGGATGTTTCATTGAATATCATCTCTTCGGTTATTAAAAGACGTGTATTTGAATATTGTATGTTTTGTCCGTCTGAAGGATAGGATCCGTAACGAGGTGATCCCACAGAGAACTAAAGTTACCGATGTAGCCCAAAGGATAAGCAAGCTGAAAAGGCAGTGGGCTGGTCACATTTGTCGAAGAACCGATGACTGCTGGGTTAGACGTGTTCTGGAGTGGAGACCGCATCTAGGCAAACGTTGTCAAATTTTTAGTTGAGTAGAAAATCTCGTAAGCTGTAATCACCATCATCATTAACACTCGTATACGTCTTAGAGGGATTTATTCATAAATTACTTGGCAGGTAACGTGACAATTGTAGTTACTTCACGAACATTTTTCAAGACACTAACCTGCTACTGCTCGACGATAAATTCCAGGTTTAGGCGAAGGTCGAGTCTGAAAAAGTCACAAAAATGTCTTCACTAAACATCCTTACAATTCTGTATTCAAATTCTTATATCAAATCAGCAAATTGTGTCGCTTTTCACTCAGATATAACGGCTACATTTCTCTAGCTACTCGCGTATGAAGCAACAATATAATGTTATTAGAGAAAAAACTGAACCGAGTCTGTCTGTACGTACGTACACGTAACATGGCTTACAAGACGGCATTATTAAATTGGCGAAGGCATGCAGACATTCTATTCAGATTGCTGAGAAAAATAACATAAAATTATGCGTATATTTTTAGATTACATACATGGCCTTTTATCCCCGAAGGAGTAGGCAGAGGTGTACATTATGCCATAGTACAATGTAACACCCACTTTTCACTATTTATGTTATGAGTTCCATGTAATAGGGGGTGAGCCTATTACCATATAGCGGTCACAATTCCAGACACGGTGCTACTACTGTGATTTTTTTTAAAAACCCAATAATACTTTGCCCAACCTGGGAATCGATCCCGAGACCCCTTACCCGGCAGTCGCATTTATGACTACTCGGCCAATGAGGCAGTCATTTCTAGATTTTATTATTAAATATGCATTATTTTACCAGCCAGGTTCAGCTTGTGGTTGTTGGTTGGTTTTAGCTAAAATTCTCGGGTAAGATCTTATTCTGTTCAATTTTATCAATTATCTCAGACGTTAGATTTTTACACGATCTAGTAATCAAATAAGTCATAATTATATGAACTGTCTAGAATTTTTACACTGCTTACCCCTTCAAAACATACTTAGAAAACAAGTTAGTTATTTCTTTTCATTTTTAAAACAATTCAAGGTCAGTTTCTAACACAAAATACAGAACAGAAACATTTGAGTATAGAAAATGTTTAACCCTCTACCCGCGACTGGGGTATCTTCAGGCCATTTAATAAATTTATGTATAACCAAGTTCAGCTCCGTTTTATATTGCAGTTTAGTCATTCAACTCCCCGGTTACACATTTGTTTATCGCGTTATCCGTCTGTTTGTTGATGTCGTAAAAATTCAATCTGGAAATTGCTTGGTAGGCTGCGTGTAGAATGGAGCCGTGAACATAGTTAGGTTTCAAATCCGTAAATAACTGGACTAGAAGTAAAATAAAATTATTAGGAAAATTTATTTTATAAACTGAAATGAATTACAATTGTTTACATTAAGATTATACCAATAATTTTCATGAGTTTCAACGTGATATGACGACATTTTTGGTCCTTAAGAATCTACTGTGGTAAGAATATACCTCTATAATACTGTTGAACTCCCTTATCTATTAGTAGGCGGTAAAGGTACAGGAAACCCTCTATGAGGGCTAGCGATGAATATATAAGTACACAATATAATACATACATACTTACTAGCTTTGCGACATCGCACGCGCAAACTTCCTCTTGAATTACTCTAGCTATTGAAAACCCGTATTAAAATCCGTTGCGTACTTTGAAAGATCTAATCTTGGATACATTGGGACTAACAGTGCAAGGCACGATGGAAAACGACTTTGTTTTTTTTAATAGGATAAGCCGGTAGACGAGCAGACCGATCACATGATGGTAATGGACACCTGAAACACCAGAGGCGTTACAAGTGTGTTGCCAGCCTTTTGAATATTTTGGCAACCGGATGCCCAATTAGCCCCCCCCCTTCCTTTCCCTCAAATTCCTTATCCCAAAGGTCGGTAACGCACTTGTAACGCATCTGGTGTTCCAGATCAATATTCCATAAAAAAAATATTGGGGTTTGTGGGGGATCCGATTGGGGAGACTGGGAAAGGGGGGTAATTGGGCCTCCGGTAACCTCATTAACACGACGAAACATAACGCAAGCTTTCACCTCGGTTTTCTGTGAGGCCGTGATATTCACTCCGGTCAAGCTGGCCCATTCGTGCCAAAGCATGGTTCTCCCACACTTGTTTTATACCATGTAGTCATTTTTATCTATTTTTCACTCACTACAATTTCAATCTTTTTAATGTTTAGTGTTCTATGCAATGTTACTATACTTTAAATTTGTCAGAACATTATTAACCTGGAAAGCTTATACTTGGTGCAAGTTTGATATTTAGACTTTGTTTAGGTAACAAGATTTATTTTGTAATATGGCTTTTAAACATTTTATTATTATTTATTATTCTGAACGCGCCTTTACACAGTAAAAGCATGGAAACGATCTCCGCGCAGTGACTGTAGGTTGTAAATAAAAAATGTATCAACAAAATATTCTTACATTAATTTTTCACTCTCACTGTTATTGTTGCTGTAACATCACTTAGATCAAGTTTTTTTCTACTTTCTGCAATTAATTTCTTTTAAAATTACCACTGAGCTATACATGTTTTTATAATGGGATCACACTAATCCTACCCTTAATAAACTAAAGGCTAATAGTTATTATTCAGGAGTTGGAACGGGGTGGTTTTTAGTCAATAAGAGTCTGACACTCCCTCTCGCCTCACCCAGGCGGGAGAAGTCATTGGATGATTATCCCCATTCAAAAAAAAGTAGTTATTATTAGTTAATTCTCATTTATTTAATTTTTATGTGTCTAAAACGCGGATCTACGCGACTAACAATGTATTTTGTATTGTGTCTTATATTTGTGCATTCAAGAGGTTAAGACGTTTATGGTTAAATTTTTTGTCTGACTTCTGAGGTTCGGCCAATAAGCTTTTGTATCTATGACAGATACAATAACATTTATAATCACACCATACTTGAAGAAATACAGTTTTGTAAATGTATTCATCAATTTGTGAATAAGTTCTTTTGATCGGTGTACATACAAACTTACGAAAAGTATAGCGTATATATTTGTAGTGCAATGTAAGACAGCGAGTAGTCGTATTTGGTATTGTTTTCAATCAAACCGATTCTCTTTCGGAGTAAGGTTTCTTAGGGGTCTCCTTCAATACCGAACCCCAATAAACAGTGACAAAGGGTTACGAGACACGTAACCCGAGTCGATTGGCGAACGTATTTCGTATCGGTACAAACGTCCCGCCAGCAATTTATCGGCAGTGAAAAGATCTCCGGTTTTTGAGGGTTAAATATTTGTTTTGGTTGTTTTCTTATCGAATATTAAAAATGTGAAGGTTTTGTTCACAAATTATTAGTTCTAATGATAATAAAAATACAAAAAAGTACTTTGTAATATGTGTTTGGTTCACTCTGCCTACTACTTTGGAGAACAAAGAGGCGTAATAGTAACACAATGCGTGTATTATAAGGTGTTTAATTTCACATAACATTACGCTTTGTAATCCTCGAAAGGCATGGTAAAGGTACATGTATCATATAGGTACACTGTCCAAGTTGGTTAATAACTTTGTATTGGTGATATTCATTTCATGGCCAGCCCAATTTTCTCGGTTTCTTTATTTAAGTCTCAGTGTCAACTTCCATACGTAGTAATGATGTTATAAGTCAAACGAGGAGCGAGAGCGACCCATACAGTGGATTAAACGACACTGGACACTTTATAAACAATTAATAAACACAGTTTTCCTACTACCCCCTCGTCCTTTAATCGTACGAATAACATACAGTACTCGTAAATCGTAACACTGCCCCAACCCTACTAGGGTACAAAAGACCTGAGTCACAAAAAAGGTCCTCAAAACCGCAAACACTTCAACTGTACAGTCTCACAAGCACTTATCTCGTCCCTGATGGGACAGTGTTTCATTGATAACTGTTCGCATTTGCTCCGGTCTTATCGACCCGGTATCGGCGATCGAGGGTTCTAATAAAACCGAATGGTCGAACCGACCCTCGCTATGATTATTTTTATCTTTTCAAGTCTTCGTTTGATTTTCTTATTTTTTTTTTCTTTTACATGAACGTTATGATGTTGTTAGTACATTGTCAAAATCTATAAAGATATTTCTGTGACTAAGTGATTGCGTACAAATGTTCGTAGAAAGCTATTTGTCATAATAGTTATATGTAATTTCCTTGATTATTTTCTCGTACAAAACAAATAATATTTAGTGTGGTCGATAATATAATTATGTTGTTGCTAATCTGAGTCTTATCCGTTTATGACGACACAAGTACTGGGCCGATTTAAAAAAATCTTTCACCAATAGAATGCTACATTCTTCCAATTTGACATAGGCTACATTTCATTTTGAAAAAATTAGGGATTTTTGGTAGAATTTGAACAATGTAACCGAAGATGTAGAAAAATGAGTCTTAAAATGTCTTTCGTACAATGCGCTGCCGAAACTATTAGCGATAGAACAAAATAATGTACAACAATATTTAAGACAATATGACACTACAACAATCCAAATATAAATAATTGTCTACCACATGCGAAGCGGGGACGGGCTGCTAGTATCCTATATTTCAAAACAACTTAATGCTACTTATTTTAAAAGGCTCGACTACCTAGACCAGATGTCATAGGAATTCAAAGTTCATTTTAAATCTATCTGAGAACAAAGATATTTTACCAAAACAAGGCACAACCTACTGAAATGATCTCAAAATACATACAAGTGAACTGAATCCAATGAAAGACATACATCTACAGGATGATTTGTTTACATCACTATCTTTTACCTTTCAATGTCTTTATTTATTTGTTACCAAAAGCACGTCTACCAAACTTGAAGTCAGGGCTAACTTCTTTTTAAAAGCCTGGCAACGCGTAAGCACGGAGCACGGGTGACTCGCCGTCCGACCAGAACCAGACCCGAGCGTACGGCCCTTCGCGTTATCGCGTTAGCGGCTATGCGCGCCTCAAAGAGCTATCAGAGCTATGCCAATACCTACTGAGTCACGGAGGACTTAACGGGTCGACGGGGCTCCGGCTCGAAGTGCAGGAGTAGGAACGGGGTGGTTTTTAGTCAGTAAGAGTCTGACACTCCCTCCCGCCTAACCCGGGCGAGAGAAGTAATGAGATGCTTTTCCCCTCAAAAAAAACGCACTTATAACAGATTTCCATAGGCTATGCTAATTGCTTATATTAAATAACCATTGGTTCCCTACCCGCCTGTCTCATAAAATCGCTTACATGAGATCTATAACATACCTAACTAGTGAAAATGAGAAATATTATTAAGTCCACCTTTTTTTAAGGGGGAAATCGTCCAATGGCTTCTCCTGCCTTGGTTCAGGCGAGGGGGAGTGTCAGACTGACTAAAAACCATACCGTTCCTACTAGTGCTTTGAACCGAAGCCCCGGTAACTCGTTAGGCTGTCCTCCGGAGATGCACCTCTGACTACCAATAAAGGTGTAATATCATGTTTTGACTAATAAACGGCAGATGATTGTTGCCCTATATAGGATTAACGTCGTTTTAACATGCTAGTTGTATAAAAAACAAAACCTTTTATCCCCGGGTAAGCAGAGGTGCATATTACGGCAATTATTGGGCAATGTAACACCCACTTTTTACTATTTATGTTAAGAGTCCCATGTAATAGGGGGTGAGCCTATTGCCATATACCGGACACAATTCCAGACTCCGTGATACGTCTTAAAATTAAAAAAAATATCCAAGTATTACTTTCCCCCCCACCCGGGAATTGAATCCGAGACCCCTTGCCCAGCAGTCGCACTTACCACCACTCGACCAACGAGGCAGAGTAAAAACAACAGCCTGTACAATATACAGACTCAACACACGTACACACTATTAAGTAACGATGTTTGCTTGTTAAACGAACCGAAGTTCGGTCAACAGACGGAAAGAAGGGTCGTTTATCAGTATACATTTTTACTATATAGGACCTTGACTACCTAGTTACTGCTTAGCAGTATCCAGGTTTGATTTCATAGTTTTCGATCTCGAAGGTTCTATTTTGGAATATTTGTAAGGAAGACTTCCAAATATGGGTTCTGATGTTTAGTTTTCCAAAATTCTCAGAACCATTCGGAGTTTGGATTTTGGTCCGGTATATGGTTATGGGCTCAGAGAGCCCCTCCCCTTTTTGTAATATTTGTAATGGAAGTCTTAACATACGTCGCGGAAAAAGGGTTTAGTTGAAATTGATTGTCCCGGTTTCTATATCTGGATCTATATTCAAGAACAATTGGACAAGCTTGAGCGCCTTCAAAACCTTTCTATCAGATTTATATTTGGTTTGCGCAAGTATGATCATGTTTCTGAATTTCGTAGTAAGCTCAGATGGCTGCCTATCCGCCTTCGCCGGAACGCTCATATCCTTTCGTTACTATTTAATGTACTTTTTAATCCTGCTGCCCCTTTCTATTTAAAGGAGCGTTTCCAGTTCCTGGGTGTCACACATTCGAAGTTCCTGAGATCATCAGAAAATCTTAAGCTCAGCATTTGTAAGCACTCCACTTGCTTTTATGACAAGTCTTTCACAGTACAAGCGGCTCGGTTGTGGAATGCGCTGCCGGTGGAAGTGCGACGTGCTTAAACTCTGGGTCAGTTTAAGGGACGTGTGAAGGAGCACTACCTGTCACTGTAGATATGCTTTTGTCCTTTCATTATGGATAAACACATCACATCACACACACACACACACACACCACTCACACACACCACTCACACACACATACTCATACACGTAACTATATATAGTTGTCATTTTACATTTAAGTATAGAGGTATATTTATTACATAATATTGCCATTTTTATCTTTTATGTATTATATGTAGTCTGTAAGTTTCATTGATTGTTTAATTTGTTTTTTATTGTTTTTCTTCTATTTTGGTTTTCTTTTATTGTGCATCTACCACCCATTCCCAGATTCTTTTCAAAAATTCCATCGAAAGGTTGTCTGGAAGAAATCGCCGCGTGTGATAAGACCGCCCATTGTACTCAAATTACTATTGAAATGCTTACAATTTTTTTCTATGTGTGCAATAAAGTATAAAATAAATAAATAAATAAATATATTGACAAGACGGATTGCGGCGTAGCTGGGCAACTGGCTGTGCTATGTCAAAGTCAAAATTATTTATTTAATTAGACCAGAGAGGTACTTTGAACGTCAAATTCATTTTCAAGTTCGATTCTCTGTGTATCATCCAGTAATTGTTGTTTCAGTTCTGGGAAAAACCGCTGCAACTCCTGTAAGCCAGGATCTACCTTAGATACAACCACACAAACACGGGAACACTGAAGTCTGCATCACAGGGACAAGAATTCTCTTGTCCCTGTCTTGGTTCCCGAACGAAATACATCAGAATATAATAATGAAGGATAAGGACAAAAAACTATAGTTTCCACTTCCACTTCCCTCGGTGAATTACTGCAGGAGACAGAATGAATTAAGCCTAAAGGCACAAAAGAGACTGTACAACTGGGAGAAGCCTAGTCGCCAAACACTACGTAAAATTTTACTTAAAACTAAATGGGTCCTATGTGTAAGCTGTTATAGCTTATAAACATACTTGTTATTGAGGTGGCAAGTAGATAAACAAGTTAAGAATATAAGGGAACTTCAGTACTTTTACGCAAAGGTGTGAATGTGATACTACCTACCGAGGTATTATACAGTTCATTGTACACACACCGACGGATCAAGCTATCCTAAACAGTCCAATTTTATTATTCAATTGTAAACTTTATTCTCTTTGCCATATAGTTGATTATCAATTGATAGGATTGGACAGTTAAGGGTAGGTTAATGTGCTGTGCTAAGATCCCGTTTCGGGAAAAACGTGAGTGGCGTCCCGAATTTGAGTTCGCATTGTGAAAATGAGATTGTGTAATCTATACGATCAGTTTCCTTTAAAATCCCGTTTTGTAGCTCAAGACACGTAAGCTACCTTTCAGTCCAAGTTCGATTAGTAAAGTGAATTAAAGGATATGGAGCCTTCAATGGTTCAGCTGGTTGGGGTTCAATTCCTGGACTAGGTAAACTGCCTATTTTATGTTTGGAAAATATGCTTTTGTAATGTTTTAGCATCGGATTGCAAACGGGAGACTGATCAGCTGATGGTCAACAAACGATTCCGCCTATGGATACTCGCAATGCGAGATGAGTTACTAATACGTTGCGAGTCATTTGGATTGGGTCCTAGGATTCGTGATTAACAAAAATAATGTCATTTTTGATAATTGCACAGCAACAAAATAGAGGAACTTTAAAAACTTAATTTTCAAAAATATCACCGATATTTTGAATTATCTAAAACCTCTTCCAGATATCTGTTGATCGACTGACATCTTAACAACCACTAGACCAAACTTGACATAATTATATTCCTGAAAATAATGCCTGTATAATATTGTATAAAATATTAGTTTATCTTGTTTGAAACTGTATAGCGTTGTACGACAACATTATCTTAAAGACGCGCATTTTGTGACTATTTTTGTAGTATTAAGTTCAGTGTACATTTATTATTTACCAATGAAACATTTTTATGAAATTATTTAACGCCTTTTTAACAAAAATCGAATCGAACCCCAATAACATTTGCCAGAACAACAAGAGTTTTTCAGCAATAGCATCACATCAACAGTCTATAATTCCCACTGCTGAGCAAAGCCTCTTTTCACACGGTCGAGGTTTGAGCATTAATCACCACGCTTGCAATCACAATGCAATGGCGATTTCTAATTCCAGGTTTCCTTACGATGTATTCCTTCACAGTTTGTCAGTGGTGTCTGAATGATCTTATAAAGTGCATATAACTCGAAAAAAGTCACTTGCCGTTGTTAGGTTTTGAACCCGCATCCTCATGCATGAGAAGCGGGCGTCTTAAACCTCCGGGCCACCACGACACTTAAAATAGCATATGGAATCTAAAAGTGGCAAGTTTATTTATTCCTTACCATGTTACATGGGACTCATATAACTTGTGAAAAGTGAATAAGTAATAATATGTGTAGGTCTATAGGTAAATTTAAGTGTAGGAGAGCCATGCTTCGGCACGAGTGGGCCGGCTCGACCGGAGTGATAGCACGGCCGAGTAGAAAACTGACGTGAAACAACGCTTGCGTTGTGTTTTGTCATGTGGCTGAAGTTACCGGAGACCCAATTACCCGCCTCCTCAGTCTCTTCAATCCCCAACAATCCTCAAATTCTTATTCGCTAAAAGGCCAGCCTGTTGCCAGCAACACATTTGTAACTCCACTGATGTTTCGGGTGTCCGTAGGCGACGCCGATTGCTTACCATCAGGTAATCCGTCTGCTCGTTTACCGGTTTATTCCATAAAATGGTAGATATCCAGGTTTATTCCAGAAAACCGACGTGAAGCAACGCTTGCGTTGTGTTTCGTCGTGTGAGTGAGGTTACCGGGAGCCCAATTACCCTCCCCTTCCCCAATCACCCCAATCCCTGAATCCCTAACGATCCTCAAACTCCTAATCCCCAAACGATAACGCACTTTTAACGCCTCTGGTGTTCCGGGTGTCCATGGTCGACGCCGATTGCTTACCATCAGGTGATCCGTCTGCTCGTTTACCGGCTTATGCCATAAAAAAAAGCTTTGTCTGCCTTCAAACGAACAAAAGGTAAATTATATTCCGTATTTAGGCACTTAATTAGTAAATTGTTTAGTCGAACATCTGTGTAAACTGGTGTAAACAAAAATGAATCGCTGAAGTGTTTATTCGCTCATAACCCCTGAATCACTCGACCAATTTGAGTAATTCATTTTTTCCCGTTTGAAAAATTTTGTGACATTCTTGGGGAAATAGCACCTAAGGAGCCTGATAATTGCATACTTTCCAATCAGTCGAATTCAATACTTATTTAGTTATTTCGAATTGTAAAAATCGTTAATTTGCTAGGAACCATTAAACCATTCAATTTTGACTAGGGATTCAATAGACCAATTACGTAAGCAAGTACGTATCCAAACGTCGGAATGTGCCCTGGGGTCATTATTCTAACAATTTGATTACGGGACCCCTACAGGCTACCTCCTATGTGATCCCTTAGTAAACAACATCATATTATTACAAGATATAATAAATAAGTTATAGTTTCTTGTAAATTACTTAAGCATAACTGCAGAAGTTATTCGAAACAAACATTTCTGTATATTTATTTAACTTTTGTCTTGACTGTCTCTAATTATCACACCATTTCACATATTTATGAAAACAATAAAATGAAACGTTATTTCAACCAGAAACGGTTATAGTTTCGTATTGGAATTAAACTGGAAACAGGTGATATAATAACTAAAGCTGCGTCTACGCTAGGAAAGCCGAACATGAGCCGAGCACGAGCCGAACACAATTGTGAACCTACTTACAAGCCTCGAACGAGCGCGCTGCAAGCATTTCGTTCATGCGTTTCGTCTGTTATATCGGTTTCTTAATGAACGCTGTTTTCGCAGTGCTCGCTGCGGAAAACTTCATTCGAGGACACTGATCGTTGTAGGTTCGTTGTGCGTCCAGCCGTCCACTCATGACGCCGCCGCGTACGACGAAACCGAGAACGGATCCGCTTGTTTCGCTCGTGCCCAGTTCATCTAGCGTAGACACGCTTTTAACAATTGACGAACAATACTTACGAGAATGAGTATTTTCATCATCAACATCAACAAGTCGTGATAGTCCAGTTCTGGACTATGATTAGCCTCGTCAACAAAAGAGGGGTTTGCTATAATCTTCCCACTTCAGGGTTGAAGACCTTAGTAATGTTTTATTTTATTCATTTAAGAAAATTAACATTTATAGATTAAAATAATAGGTACATTACATTACAAAATACAAAAACAAAATAAATTTATAACCAACGGAGAATGTCTCCACAGAAAAAAGGATTAAAAGAAATCGTTCAATTTAGGTAGGGACACCATATACATAAATTGACAAATAAAACTGATACACTTATAAACCGTAGATCACATACGTGTAAATTTTAACAATGTTCAGGTTTATCAAAGAGCGGTAAGAATAGAAGTGGTGACATTAGTCCTCTGCAAAAATATTAATTTAATTAAGGTAAAGAACTCAGTGTACACGTGCCACAAGAGCATAGTCAGTGAACTAAAAAAAACCAGTTAAAAAAACGTTTCAATAAAATGTGTTTATTTTATTGTTATCCCCATTAAGGTAATTAATTGAAGTGATAACTACCGCTTTTGCATAATTTACATCACCTTGTATAAACATTTAAAAAAATATACCTACATTTATTTAATGACTCGTTTGACAGAGGAGGTGCCGTAATTTTTTAGGACGTTTGCTACGAATTAGGTCTATACATTTATGTAGTTTTAAAATAAAGTCCGACAGTCAGTAAAATGAGCATCAGTCGCCACGTGACAGTTGCAGTCAGGAGTTACAGTATGTAAAAGTTGCCAAAAATTCGACTTTAACTGCTTTAACACGGCGTCACATTACGTAAAACAAAAACCAAAAAAATTATAACGCAATACATGTTTCATAAATTTGAAATTTCTCGTCAGCTAAAAATGTTTGGAGCTAGGGGAATAAAGATCATCATATCTATTAGTCAAAACGACTTAGAACGGACAGAAAATGGCTGAATATTTTTTTTTGCTTCAGAATCATCTAAATAACTGTCTCGCAAAATTTGAAGAGCGGCAAGGAAAAAACAAAAATCATTTTTTATCGGCGACTTTCACGTACTGTAACTCCTGACTGCAACGGTAGTTGACCGACTGGCGCTTACTGCTCACAAATATAAAAAGAGACAGAAAAGAACTATTATTATTCGTACGAAGATTTCCTGGTGGGCTACAATATAGGGTTCTTCAAGAAGAAGTGAATAGGTTTTTCGAGGGTCGGCAAGGCGCATGTAATGCCCCAAGTGTTGCAAGCGTTCATAGACCACGGTAACCGCTTACAATCAGGTGGACCGTCTGCTATTTTTGCCACAGTCCTGGTATAAAATAAATAAAACTTGTATAATTCTCGGTGGTAGCAAAATTACTTTTAAAAAATAACGACACCTCTTTTACTATTAAACAGATATCTGAGACGTAGGTTGACCAAAATACCACATTTTGTAACCGAAGACGAAATATCAGTTGGAAGGTTACAGTAAGTAACTAGATTATACTAAAAATATTTACTTTACTGCGTCGTTTGCCGAGTGGTCGCAAGTGCGACTGCCAGTCAAGGGGTCTCGGGTTCGATTCCCGGGTCGAGCAAAATGTTACTTATAAAATAATTAGAAACACGGACTCTGGAACTGTGCCCGGTATATGGCAATAGGCTCACCCCCTATTACATGGGACTCATAACATAGATAGTGAAAAGTGGGTGTTACATTGTACAGTGGCATTAAGTGCCGTAATGTGCATCTCTGCCTACTCCTTCGAGGACAAAAAGTCGTGATGTTATGATGATGTTATTTACTTTGAGGTTGACTCATCTGCAGCTTCAGACCCTTCAAACCACCGCTGGGTAAGTAATAAGGAGTATCCTCTAAAATGGTTACTTGTCAAGCATTGGGATTATTCATGGGAAACTCATTCTTCTTTTTTTTCTTTTAATTTTTGTTTTTCAGTGTTATTTTATGTGTTTTTGGTGTGTATTAGGTGGTCCATTTTTGGTGGTGAATTAATTATAATTTTTTCTTTATTTCTTCTTTCTTTCCACAGAATTGACTACACGGTTGGCGCGGCAACTGGGCAACTGGCTGCCGCGCCACGTGTCACGTGTTCAATTCCCGCACGGTACAACATTTTGTATGACCCATAGACTGTCTGGGTGTCATGTGTATATGAACTTGTATGTTAGTAAACATACCCACGACTTAGGAGAAAACCGTATGGTAGTAGTATGGGGAACGTTTCTTTAAAAAAATATACTATCTACGGGGAACACATACAGTAAACAAACAAACCTTTTCTTCTTACAATATCGAAGTTGTAAACACCAGTCTACATAAGTAACAAGTGTCGGAGAGCCATGCTTCGGCACGAATGGGCCGGCTCAACCGGCTCAAACGACCTCACAGAAAACCGACGTGAAGTAACGCTTGCGGTGTGTTTCGTCATGTGAGTTAGGTTACCAAAGCCCCAATTACCCTCCCCTTCTACAATCTCCCCAATACCTGAGTCTCCAACGATCCTCAAACTCCTAATCCCCAAAAGGCCGGTAACGCACTTGTAACGCCAGGTGTCCATGGGCGACGCCGATTGCTTACCATCAGGTGATCCGTCTGCTCGTTTACCGGCTTATGCCATAAAAAAACCATTCTTGTGAAACAAATGGATTAATTTCGAAAATATAAGCGCGTGGGATAAATTCAGCCTTTGTGTTTTTGTTTTTCCTGACTATAACCTACTCCTGTCTCAAATTTCAACGCGATCTCTTCATCCACTTTGACGTGATTGAGTAATAGAAAAAGTAAGACTGTGCAAATCAAAAACCAAATAATTGGGATGATGACAGGGTAAGAAAATTAAAAATCTAATTAGTCCGTAAGTTAGGTAATGAAAAAATATTAGACACGTAATTTGTTGTATAATAAAATAATACTTAGATAAAATGAATCAAAGTTTAGCAGTGGGGGCTAAAACGTCATTTCTACGCATAAAATGTACATAGAAGTGACGTCACGCGACATTTCATATCAATATATCGTCGAAAGTATTCGTTTCTGTAAGAAAATAAAAATACGTGTGTATCGTTTTAAAATAATCTACCAAACGGACATTAAACTAAAAATTAGGCATCTACTCAATACCTGACACAAGAATCAAAACCAAAACCTCAGCTTTGCTGACAGTCCGACAATCATACTACAGTACAGATACAACAAAATATTACGCAAAAAATAAAAGTCGCTTGATATTTTTGAAATTCATTATTGCGTTACTCCATATTCTTACTCGTTACGTACAAAGCGGTTCATTGCACAATTTAGCTACAATAAATTTCAAAATGTCCGAAAAACTGGTTTGGTGTCCACCTCCTCATTACCTATAGAATATCATATTTCGGTCTCCATTAAGTTATAGGATAAACCAAAAAAAGTTATTACGTCGAAAAGGATAGTTATTCCCCAGTTATTCAGAAGCATGGTCGCACGTTAATAACTTACATCGAGTCTACTTACATCGCATATATACCAGTCGAGGGCATGTACTACCGCCGCGAGTCGTGCCTACACCTTTTTTATAAACACATTCACTCAACCATGCGTATTGTTTTTAACTAAATTAATTTCTATAAACAATATACAACCTCTTTAGAAAAAAAAATTAAAATAAATTCTTATACAAGTGCTAAGATAAAATAAAGACTTACCGTTGAATACACAAGGTCCATTTTACGTGTGTCATCAAGTCATCATGATATCCATAAACGTTATTGTAAATGAGTTCTTCAAGATCCTGCAATCAGTAGGTTCCACATCTCTGGTGCAATGGTTACTGCGTGTGTTAAGCATTTCCCAAGCAGTATTTCAAACAGGGTGGCCTGAAAACTACGAGATATCAGGTATGCATGGCTTATATACATTACAATAATTTAGTTATCTAATACCTTTTTTTTAATTAAGACATCAAAATAATTGTAATCTAACAGTTTTGCCCTTCCTCTCTCCTACCAATCAATTTTTAATGTAGCTGTGCCCGACAGGGTCCATACTTGTTACTATTTGTATTTTTCTAACCACCTGTATGTGTACATTATGGATTTAATAAATATTTGATTACTGATTATAAAAAATCCTAATCTAGTCTGTCTTCTTTTTTTTTAAGGGGGGAAAATCATCGAATGACTGCTCCCGCCTGGGTGAGGCGGAAGGGAGTGTCAGACTCTTACTGACTAAAAACCACCCCGTTCCTTCTCCTGCACGTCGAGTCGGAGCCCCGGTTACCAGTTAGGTTTTCCGCGACTCCGAATCGGCATCGGCCCTATTGGGCCCCATCTGTGGTGGTCTGATGGCTCTTTGAGGCGCGCGCGGAACGCGAAGCGCCGTACGCTCGGGTCTGTTTCTGGTCGGACGGGGAGCCACACATGCTCGCCGTCCGCAGGCCCGCGCTTACGGTGGCCGGAGATCGTCTCGCGATCCCCGACGCCCGGTGTGTCCTTCGCGATGGCTGGGTTGCGAGGAGGCAGCGCTTCGCTTCCTCACGTGTCCCGCCTCCTCCTTAGCTAGCATGACTGCTTCGCAAAAGGAGGAGACGGCATCCCAATCGCCCTCGCTCCGCATCATGGCCAACTAGACTAGACCACTGCGTAGGAGATATGTATTGTACCTCTATAGCACAAGCGAGTGCGCAAACACAGGTATCCTCCCTATTTTTGTGTTGTTAAAACACCATCGAATTTCCATACTCCACACTAACACTTTTTGCTCGACATGGAAACCGAATGAGCGACCCGTTGCTCGGTACCTGATCACCCAGACCCTTTTGCATAGGTACTTAAAGAAATAGAACTAAGTATATTAAACAGCAGATAACGTAAAACTACGCCCTATGAGTGGGTAGGGATTAAATTGGCTAGTTAGGTTTAGATGTAAGATAATAATGTTTATAAATGTTGTATTTACCTATAATATAATCTAAGTATTTGTATTTTAGTGTATTTTAAGTTGTACATATGTAGCTATTAATTGTTTCCTTATTTTTAAAAGTAACTAATGTTTTTAGAATAGGTTTTACTGTCAGAAAAAATGAACTAATTGTTACACTTACTGTAAAAAACTCACATTTGAATTTCATCAATTGTACTGGCGTAAACAAGTGTTGCTAAATCATAAATAGGTTACCCTACAGGTGACGATGGTGGCCAACGGGGTAATTTTAGTGAGGTAAGAAACCCATTCTCCTTAGTTTTTGCCCCAAAAAAGTTAGGCGTCATTTGAAGGTTTCCCCGTCATCAAAAAAAAGGTATTAAATGTGTTAGACCAAATATTTGTTGTGTGTTTTCAAAATATATCACCTAATTGTATGTATTTGACAAAAATATATTAATGAACTACTAACCTGCGACCCGCTGTACCTTTTAGATTGGCCCACTTGAAGTTCCTATGCTCCGTTCAAATCAAATTTCGCGTCTATTCTAGAACGAGTGATTTGGAGGACTGAACTAAAAGACAAAAATTAGCTATAACGTAAACGCACCCATTACCGCCAGTTTAAGCACAGTTCAGAATGATATCAAAAAAATAAGCACATTTTTAAAATTCTTTCCTAAAATATTTTTATTGTAGCCTAAGTTTCCAGTGCTGAAATTATCGAATTTTTTAATTATGTAGAAGAATAGACAATTAAAGAATTACTTAATACTAAAAAAATTAAATAAAAGTATAAAGGGTCATGTCCCTATTACCGACTCAAAACATCGGTATGTGCCTAATACCGTTTCTGTGACACCTAATACCGACCACTAAATAAATGGGACCGTTAAAATTAAATTTAAATGCTCGTGTATATTGCACTTTGTATATAAATGATCCAACACTTAACAATTATAATGTATTCTTATAATGGTATATTCTTAACAGCGTTAAATCAATAAAAGATATCATATTTATACGAATTATGTATAACAAATTACCAAAGTCCAGCATTGAACTATAATATATAACCAATGACGACAAAGTGGTCTATACAGAGACTAGCTCCGTCGTTCTGAGGCACAAAACGGCTCATTCGCGGGAAAAGTGGATGTCGCAGCATACATGAAGTCTGATTGAGGATAGAAAAAGGCTTCAACTGAGATTGCTCGACGCCCAGGATGACGCTATAAGAGCCGACCTTAACGCACAGTACCGTCAGAAACGGAAAGAATTTTATCGTAGCACCCGCAAAGATAGGAGACAGTGGGCTGACGTCATTGCTGATCACGCTCAACAGGCTGCAAACGCTGGTAACGCCAAGCTAAGGAAGGAAAAACTACTGAAGTCTAAAGACGATCAACTCATTGCAACATCCGATGGGCAGCTGCTTCGCTGGCGTCAACACTGTGAGGAGGTCTTTCGCATGTCGGCTACGGCGACACTTGGTGCACTAGCTGTTAATTCCACACCACCTCGGCTACTCGACATCAACACGGAGACTCGACGGCGGGATAGAGTGGGGATTATGCAACTTCTTGGAAGATTTGGATAACGCCGATGACCTATGTCTGCTGAGTCATACCCACGCCGACATGCAAACAAAATTGGACGACCTGCGCCAGGAGGCGGCAAAAGCGAAAGACCAAAGAAATTAGAACGGGTGTGAAGAATCCTACACCGTTGCTGATTGGCACAGAGGCAGTGGAACGTGTCCACAATTTTTTCTATTTCGGGAGCGTCGTGTCAGAGACTGGAGGTAGGTACTGAAGAGGACATCACTTCAAGGATCGCCAAAACCCGAGCTACCCGAGACCTGTGTGGCAGTCATGGAAACTGACGCGAAGGATAAAACTGAAAGTCTTCGGTTAAGTGTAAAATCCGTTCCGCTCTATGGGTGCGAAACGTGGAAGTTGACCAAAGACATCTCACGCCAACTTCAAGTCTTCTTTAACCGATGCCTGCGTGCCTAAATACCAAATAAAAAACATGTAGTATGGGGTCCGTCGTAAATGTACAAGTAGATCGGTAATAGGTTTTCCTAAAGAAAAATCGTATAACCTATTACCGACCCATGGGAATGTGTATGAATTGTGTAAATACATGTGATTTATGGACATGTATATGATTTTCAGTGGTGCGGTTGCTAAAAATATTTAATAATAATGATATATCAACTACAAAAATACACTATTTAAAAATTATGCCTCCTTTGATCATCAAAATATTTACATAAGAACTAAGTTAGTATATACCGCTACTAAAGCTCTTAAATATATGGCGTTAATAGCTCAAATATAAGTTAACATACTAGGGAACTGAATTAGTATACCCTCCTGCCTATTAATTTATGCATTTTAACAAATATCATGGCACACAAAAGATACGACAAGTACTTATCAGCGACAAGGGTCGGTAATAGGAATAAAATTGTGATTTTCGTTCCTATAACCGCCTATTTTAAAATTGAGTTTTAAGCAAAATAAAATAATATCTTATTAAAATGAATCATTACTTGTGTTCCTAAAAGTATCAAAAATGCATTAAAAGAATTAGAAGTTTCGTTAATATACTTGACCGTACAATCTTCTGCTAAAAACGAAAGAAGAGTCCTAACGCCATCGGGAGTGCCGCACTATGGAAAATGCACTAAAGTCGGCGTCCACGGCCTAACTAAGCAATTATTATTTAAATCGTCGGGTTACGCACTCAAACAAGAGATGAACAGTTGCAATACAAATATATCTACATTTTTTTAAAGCAACCAATTGTGTAACTTCAATATATGACGTAAAAATGATAGTTTCCTGAATAGGGCGGTAATGAGCGCGGATTTTATTGGGTCGTTATTAGGTGCGTTTACGTTAATTATCTTGTGGTTTTATTTATTTCATTATTTAACATCGTGTCCTTTGATTTACGTTTTATTTATGACATAATAATTTTTCGCTTGCGGACTGGGATCCCACGACTGAGACGTTTTTTTGCCCTAGTAAAAAAGGTTGGAAAAGGCTAACCTAACCTAACCCCTTCTCCTAAAAAGGAACAAGGATCGTTTCTATTGGCAACAAGTAGATTACAGAGACCGTCGTGTCTAATTTTAATTATTAATTCAGTTCTTCTTTGATGCAGATGGTGAGAGGTTTGACTTCATTGTGGTCGGGAGCGGGTCAGCAGGCAGTGTGGTAGCGGCTCGGCTTTCAGAAGTACCAGAGATAAAAGTGCTGCTGCTCGAGACAGGGGGCGACCCTCCACTTACCAGTGTGGTAGGTATCTATGTATCAGAGTACATGTCAAATATTCAGGAATTTTCGTCATTTAAAAAACCAAATACATTGTGAGACTATGACGCCACTGACAAATGGTGAAGTACAACATCGTGAGGAAACCTGGGCTTATAATTTCTAATTATAAGTTTGTAATCGCCAATTCGCATTGAACAAGCGTGGTGATTAATGCTCAAACCTTCTCCGTGCGAGAAGAGCCCTTTGATCAGCAGTGGCCACTTATAAGCTGTTGATGATAATAATGATGACATATTAACTACTTCTTAACTGTAACATAGGCATATGAGAAAAAAAAATTCATGACTTGTACTAGGTACTCCACTCATATACCTATATCATGTTCTAGAATGTCCACACAGAACTTTAAAATTAAAATAAGTTGAGAGCGAGGATAATTAGCGCCCTGCAGTTTATTTTTTTATTACTGTTCCAAATATCACTATATCATATCCATACATTTAACTTAACCACAACCCACTCGCATGTTTGTTTTGTTTTTATTTTAGATTCCTGGTTTCTTCCCAACTCTTCAAGGCACTGAATATGACTGGAATTACAAAGCCTATTTTGATGAGGATGTTGGCAAGGCACACCCTGGTGGATACATTAACTATTCAAGAGGCAAGGTACTTGGAGGCTGTTCGTCTACCAACTACCTGGTATACGCACGAGGCAAACCCGAGGATTATGAAAACTGGAATCGTATAGCACCCGGCTGGGACTGGAAGACAGTATTGTATTATTTCAAGAAGTTAGAAGACATGAGAGATCCAATAATCTTTGAGTATCCAGAAAATGCCCGGCTCCATTCAACAACTGGACCCGTTAAAGTCTCCAGACCACAACCTTTACCGTCAACTAATGCTATAGATGACTCCAGGTTACAATCTTACGAAGAAATAGGTATCCCGCGAGTTCTGGAGATTAATGGGCCAGAAATTCTTGGAGCTGCTCGACCACATTTCAATATTTATGGTGGTAGGCGATCGAGTACAGCAGAATCATACCTAAGACCAGCAAAAGACAGACCTAATCTGAAAGTGGCCAAGTATTCCACAGTCACTAAAGTATTAATTGATTCTAGTACTTTGCGTGCGTATGGTGTACAGGTGTATACATCTAGTAAGAAATACATCAACGTATACGCTACTGAAGAGGTTATTGTGTCTGCTGGTACATTCAATAGTCCGAAAATTCTCTTACAGTCAGGAATAGGACCTGGAGAGGAATTATCAAAGTTACGGATAAAGACATTAGTAGATCTGCCAGTTGGTAAAAATTTACACGATCACCAGATTGTACCGTTGATTTATAAAGGAAAGCGTGGATTAGAATCAGCTGTCCAAAATGTAATAGCCGCTCCACATTTAGATACTTTACCTGTACCGGTACAAAGCGGTTACTTTAGAGTAAACAATAGTGAATACGCTTACCCTTCCAATTTACAACCACAAATTCAATTCTTCAACACATACATTGGAGCCGGTGCCTTTGCTGTTCTCTTGATAGCATGTAAAACTATAGCTAACCTTGAAGAAAGAGTTTGCTTCGGACAAGCAGCAAGCAATGCTTTTAATGAAATAGATTATGTTTTCCTTGTCCTTCTACACCCTCTATCAAGAGGACAAGTAAAACTTCGGAGTACAGATCCCCTGGACGACCCTATAATTGAGTTGGGCTATTTTAGAGATAGTTATGACCTAAAAGTGGCTACAGAGCGAGTAAAACGCATGAATACTTTAATAAACACCACGTACTTTAGAAACGTCAGGGGAAGTATTCCTAGATGGAGTGTGACTGCATGTGAACATATAGAATGGGGTTCGGATGAATTTTGGGAATGTTATGCGAAGAACACTGTAGTGTCGCTGCTGCACGCTGTTGGTACATGTCGGATGGGACACGAAGGTGTTGTGGACGAGAGACTGAGGGTGCACAGGGTGGCTAGACTGCGAGTAGTAGATGCGTCAATCATTCCATTGATACCGAGTGGCAATACTAACGCTCCGACTATGATGATAGGCGAGAAAGCTGCAGATATGATCAAGGAAGACTTTTATGAACGCAACAGAGTGTAAGCTGTATCTCGTTTTAAACACAAAGACAATATTTTCCAAAGTCTTAGACATAACTAAACATTATTATTATTTTTTATTTACCTGTGATGTATTTGTTGGCTGTTATTAGATCGTCCATTTACAGTACGAAATGCAAGTTAAGAGCATCCTTAACACATTGTCATACAATGTATAATGCCGTGACAAAATAAAGAGTTCCTTTAAGAGAGATTGAGCTGCTTTGATTTGAAGTAGATGTCCCTGTAAAAAAATATCGTTATTAAAATCATAATAACCTTATTCTATTTCTTTCAGAAAATTTTGTAGTGATCTTGCCAATAATTTCGGTTCGGTTCAAACTTCAGGTTGGATTATTTTTTTTATCTTCTATTTCGATGGAATTAATCACCTAAGAGGCAAAAACACTTCTATCGATTTATAATAATATCCTTTGTAGTTAATTAATGCTATCTTCGTCCGAATTTTCATAATTCATTACGAACTATGTATGTATGCGGGTGATAACGAGATTGCTTAGGAATGCAACGTAGTAACCTCATTTATTAGGGTTCATTGCAAAGCTTGGACCCAAAAACTGATCAGCCAGAGATTGGAACTAAAGTCCTTAGATGTTCCCTAACTGTAATTCCCCACGACATCTATCAAGTATGGGGATTATGATAACTACTAGAAAAAGAGGGTTTGATTCAACAATTACGTATGGAACATTTTACCACTTAAAATAGCTGATGATGACGCACAAAGAATACCATAGTCCAATTCATTTAAAGTTTGAATACTAAAATTGTCAGTTCAACTTTAGATAGTATATTATTTGTTATGCAGTATTTTTTTATGGCATAAGCAGGTAAATGGGCAGACGGATCACCTGATGGTAAACAAACGGCGTCGCCCATGAACACCTGGAACACCAGAGGCATTACAAGTGCGTGACCGGCATTTTGGGATTAGGGATTTGAGGATTGTTGGAGATTAAGTCGTGGTAGCCCGGGTATTTAAGACACCCGCTTTTCATGCATGAGAGTGCAGGTTCGAAACCTGCCAACGGCAAGTACCAATGAGGCTTTTTCCGAGTTATATGTACTTTCTAAGATTATTTAGACACCACTGACAAACGATGAAGGAAAACATCGTGAGGAAACCTGGGCTTTTTTTTTTTAAGGGGCTAAAATCATCGAATGACTTCTCCCGCCTGGGTGAGGCGGGAGGGAGTGTCAGACTCTTACTGACTAAAAACCACCCCGTTCCTTCTCCTGCACGTCGAGCCGGAGCCCCGGTTACCCGTTAGGTTCTCCGCGACTCCGAATCGGCATCGGCCGTATTGGCGCGCGCGGAACGCGACGCGCCGTACGCTCGGGTCTGTTTCTGGTTGGACGGGGAGCCACCCATGCTCGCCGTCCGCAGGCCCGCGCTTAAATTTGAAATCGCCAACCTGCATTGAGCAAGCGTGGTGATTAATGCTCAAACCTTCTCCGTGTGAGAACAGGCTTTGCTCAGCAGTGGGCATTTATGGATGTTGATGATGTGATGTGGGGATTCAGGGATTGGGAAGGGGGGAGAGGTAATTGGGCATCCGGTAACCTCACTCACACGATGAAACACAACACAAGCGTTGTTTCACGTCGGTCTTCTGTGAGGCTGTGGTATCTCTCCGGTCGAGCAGGCCCATTCGTGCCGAAGCATGGCTCTCACACGTACATATATTATTGTATTTTGTTGATCTGCTGGTCTTGCGAACTACAAAAGAGTGAAGGCCTCGCATTCAATACTCGATCAGTCAAAGTATAGGTTTTTGAAGACCTGGGCATTACATTTATATAGACAGTTTACCCGTATCCTCGTAATATTATAGATGCGGAAGTTTGTATGTTTCTTTGTCACTCCTTTACGTCAGCTGAAGGAATCAAGATGAAATTTGGAAACACACACAGGACCCTTTTTATCGCACGGGACCACTGACAAAGCCGCTGGCAGAAGCTATTAAGGAAAAGAAACCTTGAGGTTTTGTCCATTTTACATTCATTTTACAAGGAAGAAAGACACATGCAAGTATAACTGTATTACTGTACTATTATGTACATTGTACATAATGTATGTTGGTTCATACATAATCATCTGACCTCCCTTTAATTCAATCAAGTGAAATCGATTCGATTACTGTTATTATGAAATCACGAACGTCAATCAGTTTGAGTAATATTTGCAAGAACTGAAAACATCTCCTGGGTTTCATCTCTATAATAAAATTCATGAAAATTGCCTCAGGCTGTAGTTTTCTTTTTATTAGAGGGAGGAAGATAGTCGAATGAACCCTCCTGCTCTGGACGAGCCAAGAGCAGAGCCGTCTGACACAGTCCTTTTTTTTTGAGGGGGGAAAATCATCCAATGACTTCTCCCGCCTTGGGTTAGGCGAGAGGGAGTGTCAGACTCTTAATGACTAAAAACCACCCCGTTCCTACTTCTGCTCTTCGAGCCGGAGCCCCAGCAACCCGTTAGGCCTTCTGCGACTTCGTATATCTGAAACTGCCCTGACGGGCGATTTTTAATCAGTATGAAGATTCGTACTAACCATTCCAACTCCTGCTTGGAGCCAGAGCCACTGTAACTACTGTACTTCTCCGCAGTCCCGATTGAGCTTTATACAGATATATAACCTAAAAGTGACTGTGAGCAGAAAACTGTCAAGACGCTGGTTTTTTATGGCATCGGAAGGGCAAAGGAGCAGATGGGTGACCTGATGGTAAGCAATCAGTGTCCCTCAAGCAGATTCGATATACCAGAGGAGATACAAATGCATTGTTGAACTTGAGAAGAAGCGATAGAGTCTCCGACCTAAAACATAATGTAAGGGTTGAGTAAAGCTGGGTGGTAATTTCTGGTGAGAAGCAAAACGCTGGTTGGCTGCGCCTTGATGGCTGCTCCATGATTGAGGTGTCCTCAATGAGTATGATGATGATACCGCTGATAACTCTGAGAGTTCTGCTTCTAACGTCGCTCGCTCTTTAGCGAATTTAGATTAGAATAAGATGATCCTCGTTGGCCGAGTGGTCGCAAGAGGGACTGCCGGGCAAGGAGTCTCGGGTTTGATTCCCGGGTTGAGCAAAGTATTACTGTCTTATTTAATTTTATTCTATTATTTTTAGTGTCTCTTAAGTAATAGTTAGTATTTATTATATTTAAGTTTATATTATTTTTAAATACTTTTATTTATTACTAGGTTACTCGATTTTTTTTTAATTCTCAGTATTAACACGGAGTCTGGAATTTCAGCCCGTATATGGCAATAGGCTCACCCCCTATTACATGGGACTCAAAACAAAATAGAAAAAAGTGAGTGTTACATTGTACAGTGGCAGTAAGTGCTATAATGTGCACCTCTGTCTACCCCTTCGGGGATAAAGGCATGATGTTATGTAAGGTGTTCCAAATGAAAAAGAATGAACGAACAAACAGATTTTAATTTTCTGCTTGTACCTTCTAGGGCTTGCATGATGACTATCGGTTTTAAAGACTTCTTCATTATTACATTGTTTAAGATTTACAGCTAAATTATTATTGTTTTAATATTAGGTTCATAATTTTTTATTTCCTTTGCATCTGAATTAACTTTATTACAATAATAATCGGTGTTTCATCGAATTCAAATCGTTGACCGTGTATTAAGGATGTTTAAATCAATCTTTAAGTGTAGGAAAGCCATGCTAAGCGTGGGAGAGCCATGCTTTGGCACGTATGGGCCGGCCCGACCGGAGTGATACTACGGCCTTACAGAAAACCGACGTGTAGCAACGGTTGCGTTGTGTTTCGTGTGAGTGAGGTTACCGGAGGCCCAATTACCCTCCCGTTCCCCAATCTCCCCAATTCCTGAATCCTCAACAATCCTCAAACTTGCCTCTGGTGTTCCAGGTGTCCATGGGCGACGCCGATTGCTTCCCGTCAGGTGATCCGTCTGCACGTTTACCGGCTTATGCCATAAAAAAGTCAAGTTGATAATCAAAGAAATGGAAAATCTCAATAAGACCGATAATAATAAATAAGAAATGGCATTTTGTAACCCTAGGTCACTGTATACCCTGTCTGTTCATGAGTTTGATGGTTTGAGTTCGCAATGTCATAAAATCGCTCGTTTACATGACAAAGTCTACTGAAGTGCTGTTAGAACATGATTATCTGCAGTCCGGATGCCCGTACTACGATCTACTATCTCACACAAATCTCACCAAGGCTTTCGAATCACAGAAAGTAGAATTCGGAGCATTCAGGGTTATGTTTATTTGAAATTCTCTTATATGTTCTTCCATTAGCTTTCCAATAGCTCCATTATAGTTATAATTCTATTTTTTCTACTTTCTGCTTCTTTCTGCGTAGTGAGTTGATAAACGAAGCAATTTTACTTAAGATGGTTTTGATTGGTTTTATAACTCAAATTTTTGTCAAAATATCATAACTTCTTCATAATTCCTTATAAATATTGTTAAAAACCATCTATGTTAAGCAATAACTAAACTTGCGGAAGAATGTGATAGTAAGAGTCTGACAGTCCCTGTCGTCCTTCCCAGATGGAGGCTCCATGAAGATCTTGAAGATTTCCCAACTTGGGGTCAAAAAATAAATAATAACTAAATAAAAATTAACGACGACTAGTAAAGTGACCTATCTACAGCCGGTTCCAATAATCTATCTACCTTGTAATTTGGAATAAAGAGTTTATTTGGTGCAGAGCTAATGACAAAATTCTAATGGATGGAAATTAATAAAATCATTACTAATAAGCACTAATATTCAAAATACAAAATAGGAAAAGCTAAGCC
Source organism: Spodoptera picta (assembly GCA_038387885.1). Lineage (NCBI taxonomy): Eukaryota > Metazoa > Arthropoda > Insecta > Lepidoptera > Noctuidae > Spodoptera > Spodoptera picta. Next base: position 1,594,427 of record JAZHFQ010000308.1, read on the forward strand.
TGGAGTTAATTTTCTCTTATCTTATACCATTTTATGAAGCTGAAGAGTTAGTTTGTTTGAACGCACAAATCTCAGGAACTACTTTTCCGAAGAGTAAAATGCTTTTTGTGTTGGATAGTGCATTTATCGATGAAGGCTATGGGCTGAAAATCACGCTACGATCAATAAGCGCCAAGAAAAGCAGGTAAAAAGCGCGAAGAAGTAGCTAGTACTCGCGGTATCGCGGGTTTCTTAAGTGAATATACTGAGAAAGGCTCTACTAATAGAAGTAGGCTGCGCGACATCGCTGCGACCGCGCACGCTGCTCATGAGGAAAAACTCCTCTGTGGTTCGAAACTAGTAGAGTTTTTCTCAGTATATTTAGTATGTCTCGCGATAGTTATTATAAAAACAAAGTGAGAAGATTTCGAGTTGCGTTAACATTAGTAGTGGTTTAGGGAAGGTAATGACGCGACCGAGTTGATGTTGAACTGTGCTTAATGTGCCGGAATACAGTGAGCGTTTGATGGCCGACCCTCTTGATATCACTCACTTCCTTGGGTTAGCCAGAACTGTACGTTATTATTAAACATAGATTTGAAAAAATACAGGTCGAGATTTTAGTTGTTGGAATATACTTATAAAGCTTACTAGCAGCCCGTCCCAACTTCGCACGGGGTAGACAGTTATAGATTTTTGGAAATTTGGATTGTTGTAGTGACATAACTACAATAGAGGTAGTTGGACATATGCTACCGCGGAGTATTTTGTACATATTATGATGTTCTTCCATATTGTTGTACATTATTTTGTTCTATCGCTAATAGTTTCGGCAGCGCATTCGACGAAAGACATTTTAAGACTCATTTTTCTACACCTTCGGTTACATTGTTAATATTTTAACAAAGATCCTTTTTTTTCAAAATTAAATGTAGCCTATGTCAAATCGGAAGAATGTAGCATTCTATTGGTGAAAGAATTTTTTAAATCAGCCCAGTACTTTTTGAGCCTATTCATTACAAACATATAAACATACAAAAATAGGTACAAATCTTTCCTCTTTATAATATTAGTGTAGATTTAATACTTTAAGCGACATAACGAAATACAATGTAAATTTTTTGGAGGTATTTACGGTTTGATACACGTGCACAGAAAGCAAGACTACTATATTTCTAACCATTTCAGCTATCAGCCTTTACAAATGCAAGCGGACAATATGTATGAGAATTCCAGTTTACGCATTAAGTAAACTATACTGAATTCACCCAATTAGGACACGCGGTAATGTTGCGGTAACCAATGAAACTGTGCAACTCAATTGGGCAACCGACCCTGATTGGCCAGTGGGTCATTAGACCGAGAATAAAGGTATATGAACTCAAATACCTACTTGGATATTTTTTAAGAAAGGTCACATTACATAACACTGCGCCTTTTTATCCCCGAAGAGGTAGGCAGAGGTGCACATTACGGCACTTAATGTACTGTACTTACAATGTAACACCCACTTTTCACTATTTATGTTACGAGTCCCATGTAATAGGGGGTGAGCCTATTGCCATATACCGGGCACAGTTCCAGTGTCCGTGCTACCACTGACATTTTTTTTAAAAGGGGCAGTGGCAATGGGCCTGATGCCGATACGGAGCCACGGAGGACTTAACGGGTCGCCGGGGTTCCGACTTGAAGTGCAGGATTTGAGAAGTAGGAGTAACGGGGTGGTTTTTAGTCAGTAAGAGTCTGACTCTCCCTCTCGCCTCAACCGAGCGGGAGAAGTAATTGGATGATTAATCTCCTCAAAAAAAGGTTAGTTATAAATGCGAAAGTTCGTGAGTCACATCAAAACAGCAGAAGGGAATCTTGGAACACGGGCAAATGTCGGTAATAACACGTACCTATGCTAGTTTTTATCCACCGAAAACGCGGGTGAAACCGCTGGCTAAAGCTAGTAAATGTGTGTCCTTATGTAGTATGTCTATTCCTGTTTCTACGGGTCTTTACAGTTATATTTGCAGACATTATAAGCAACATACTCAGTAGGATTACCTATACCGTGGATCGAAGTTCTACTGTTAATCCCAGATATATCGAAGATCTCACGCTCTCGACTTTGACATAAGACATGGCATAATCTCAAGATTAACTCCTAATCACCTGTTTTAATATGAATTTGCAGAATGTCACGGGTTCGTACTGCATAAATAAGACTGAAATTATACGAAATCATCGCGAAAAAACCTGTCACAATGGATATAAATTCGTCTCCATACCATTTTGGGCCTTTTTTAAGCCAACCAAAAAAAAATGGTACGATTCGTTAGAACTAGCCATTTGGAGCATAAGTTAATATAAAATAAATAAAAAATATGTTTATTGACAAAAAGCTTCACATTACATATTTATATGGCTCTGGACCCCTCACTAGGATTCCCTGTGTCGTGAGGCCCAGTCTTTTTCAGTCAGCAAAACATTATAATACAAATGAAAAACAAAATGAAAAGAAAAGAAATTACATGAAAACGATAATAAAATATGTCCTTTGGTTTTCCCAGTGGGGTACAACATGGGGTTCTTCAAGAGGGGAGTGAATAGGTTTCTTAAGGGTCGGCAAGACGCATGTAATGCCCCAAGTGTTGCATGCGTACATAGGCCACGGTAACCGCTTACCATCAGGTGGTCCGTGTACTTTTTTGCCACCGTCGTAGTACAAAAAAAATGTCTTAAAGGTTGTAGGATCCAAGATAAAGAAGTGATACCAGTTCGAAGATTCATAATTTTCATACATTTATTGCTTTCTAAAGGTGCTAGGAAAAGCAAAATAATGATCGATATTACTAGAATAAAGTAGCTGAGGCAATTGTGATTGTAATGCGAAAAGTTTTCGTTGTAGTTATTTTTTGTTTTCTTTAGACAACTTTCAGAAAAGGCACAAAAAATATGATTTCTTTTGTAATTCATTGAAATTGCAAGTTTTTTTGCGGTTCGAGTCCAATTTTCACTAATTATTATTATGGCTTTTATGAACTCACATTCAAAAATCAAAAATAATTAAAAACTATTTTTGAGTTCATCTTCAACAGACAAGTAACAATCTGTTCTTTGTTTTTACAATATCTGTGAAAGAAATAACTTTAAATGAATGTTGGTGTAAACTTAGGGCTTTGGGTTCTTTAGTTAAGGCTAGCAATATATCGCTGTACGAATAAGGGCGGACGCGAGGTACCGCGCGTTATTTATGCACACATCCTAAGGTCCACGATCACCTTGCGAGTAAAACTGATTGAATTCTCCGGCTGAGGACCGAGTGATAAGCGACGCGATAAAGAATAAGGACAGTCCAATTGGGGATGATGACGGGGTACGAAAATTAAAAATCTATTTAGTCCATAAGTTAGGTAACGGAAAAATATTAGACACGTATTGTTTTATTCTGTTGTATACTAAAATAGTACCTAGATAAAACGAATCAAAGTTTAGGAGTGGCGGCTAAAACGTCATTTCAAATCAATATATCTTCGAAACTTTTTTTTTCTATAAGAAAAAAAATATGTATCTAGTGTTTTTAAATAATCTACCAGACGGACATTAAAATAAAAATTAGGCATCTACCCTATTATTGTAGGCAAGCGTTAAAATTGCATTTGGTCAATATCACTTGGTCATTTTACAACATTGTACTGGAAAATTGTGATAATTACTATGTATGTCATATAGGATGTACGTATATATATTAAAAAACTGGTGCCCCTGGACCTGATGAAGAGATTTTGATAATTCACAAATATCAATGTACCCAATTACATTTACATTTATTTTAATTGCTAATCCTCGAATCCCTAATAATTCTCAAATTCCTAATCCCCAAAAGGCCGGGTGTCTATGAGCGTCGCCAATTGCTAACCATCAGGCGATCCATCAGTTTGATTACCGGCATATTGAATACAAAAAAAAACTGCAAGACCTTCGAATACAATACTACAGCTTCCAACTGAATGAGTAATAGAAACAAATAACAATAAATTGAATATTATTTTGATATTGTTTTTTTTTAAACTTGTGGTTTATTATTAAGTTTGATCCACTCATCGCTCCGCTCATGAATGAGGCTTGTCCATTACAATGTCACTCTGAGCTCGTATATTATTCACTGCAAACGCACTATGCCTACTTTTGTTTGTATCTACCCTTACAGGGTAATTTTTGTTTTTTTTTATAGAATAGAGGGCAAAAGAGCACACAGATCACCTGATGGTAAGTGATCAGCACCGCCCATGGACACTCGCAGCACCAGTGGAGTCATAAGAGCGTTGCTGATCTTTTAAAATGTAATACGCTCTTTTTTAAAGATTTGATTGTTGTTTGCCACCATAACCTATGAAAAAAATAACAATATACTGTCGTAAGCAGCCACTGACACCTAGGGATGTGCCGTAATAGGCATTCCGGAGCAGGTCCAGTAGAAGACCCGGTGCTCCTTTACAAGTTCTGAGAGTCGCCACTGGGGTGGTTTTAGTGAGATAAAAATCCCACACTCCCCAGTATTTCTCCCCAAAAAGCTAGACTCCTTTGGACGGTATCTTCCCGTCATCAAAAAAAAAATTGGAAATCACTGTCAGTCGCTCCTCTACTCACTCTCACTTCAGTGCGGTGGTTGGGCAACTGACTTCCGCGCAACGTGTCGTGGGTTCGATTCGCGCACGGAACATTTCTTTGTGCGATTGTTGTTTCGAGTCTGGGTGTCATGTGTATATGAATTTGTATTTTTCTAAACGCACCCACGACACAGGAGAAAATCCTAAAGTGAAGGCAACGTTTAAAAAAACGTCGACTAGTATTTAAGCCATTTGTCTAGAAAGCAGTACCTAGGTAGGTAGTTCTTACTGAAATTAAAACGTTGGTAAGTGCTACTCCAGTACGCTGTTGATTCATAAATATTCTACGAACCTGCTCGTCCATTGCTGCGCTGCATTCGATTGCGAAATGCCCCTGTAAGTCGGTATTTTGTTATTGCAAGCACGTATATACTCAGGTACTGAAACAGCAAGTCAAGCTACCTGTTTTCGGAAAATAAATTTCAGTCTATTACCAAGTTTATTGTCTTAATGTAAAGTCGAAAGTCCAAGGAAAAAGTTCACTAATTTGTGTAGGTTGATCTGCCTTTATTCTTATCGTAACTATCAGTAGGCTTTAAACAGTTCCCTGTAAAATAAACTTTAATTTAAATGGTACAATAACTTTTCATTCAAATCGATTTATTAATCTAAAAACCACGTCAATTTATATAAACAAACAACTATAATAATATGTAGCGACAACAACGTATAGTAGTTTACGTAAGAAAATAATAGATGGCGCTAGAATATCTGTTTGTACAAAAATAAACCAACAATATATAATGACTATGTAGGACGTAGGTGGTCACCATTAATTTAATATAAATAGAATAAAGAATATCTCACGATAGATATTTAGGAACATAATTTTGTCGAAAGCTTATCTCGCTACATCATTTCCAGCGGTTTGAAATACGAGTGTATTTGTATGGTTTCGGTTTAAGCGGCCAGCGAAGCCTATCATTGGGCAGGCCCTCACAAAACTGGAAATTCGCTAGTCTGTACTATTGAAGCGAATATAACTCTCCTAATGTTGACCGTTCACTTCATAACACAGACAGGGATATTTTGTAGCAATTATTGTCTCGCGTGCGTATCATTGCGTTAAGGTTTTTGGTAGGCGCTTTAATATATTATGTCTGTTGTCATCTATATAAATATTGTGTAGTTGTTAACTATTTTAAAATGTTTATTGTGCGTTAGTTAGTATATCAATTTTATTTACATTTTATTAAAAGAACTATCGTGAGACATACTAATAATATAGTTGATTATTTGTATTTATTACCTACTAGCAGCCCGTTCCGGCTTCGCACGGGGTAGACAATTATTTATTTTTGAAAATTTGGATTGTTGTAGTGATATAACTACAATAGTTGCACATATGCTACCGCGGAGTTTTTTGTAGACATTATGATGTTCTTCAATATTGTTGTAGGTACATTATTTTGTTCTATCGCTAATAGTTTCGGCAGCGCATTCGACAAAAGGCACTTTAAGACTTTTAGGAGCTAGGTAGGAGAGCCTAGTGTCCTAGAGGAGGTTTCTTCTTTTCTTCTAGTAGTAGTGAAACTCCGATGAGAGGTGTGGACTAGAATGATTTAATTCACCAAACTACGCTACTTATATTTCTATTTACATATTTACAATTAGACAATATCAGATATAGTTAGGTGATAGTTTCGACCAATAGCGGCGCGCCGGCGTGCGCGGGGCGCGCGGGGTGCGGGGCGCCGCTTTGCATACGGCACTATCGGTTCCTTCCGTATAAGTATGACCGCGCGGCGCGAGCGCGCGCATTTCTGCGAGCGCCGGCGTCGAGTGAAGACTGAAGATTACCTACAGATGAACCAATGAAGATACGACGAATGCAAGTGCTCCGGCTCCGGCTCCGCTTGCGCTGCTTGGCTGCTTGCTTGACCAAACCGCTTCTTTCGAAGCGATCGCTCGCGGCACGGTGTGATAACGCTGTTGCCGCAGTGATTATTATTGTTTCTATGCGATAGAGTCGTAAACTGTCTTTTTCAAGACAATTGGTTTCTTGTTTCTAAAACGGAGTAAGTCTAAAACTTTGGTAAAGGTATTGTGGAAGGTATATGGTAAGGTATTCGGTGGTACAGGTAACTGGTAGGTATGTAGTCGTGCGGTGCGGCTACAGACTCATTTTTCTACACCTTCGATTACATTGTTCAAATTTTACCAAGGATCCCTAATTTTTTTCAAAATGAAATGTAACCTATATCAAATTGGAAGAATGTAGCATTCTATTGGTGAAAGAATTTTTTAAATCGACCCAGTACTTTTTGAACCTATTCATTACAAACATACAAAAATAGGTACAAATCTTTCCTCTTTATAATATTAGTATAGAAGTATAGATATCTGTTGTGGGTAGGTACCAGATATACTCGTACCTATGTATATACTTTCGTAACATTTTGTCTTATGTTTATTATGAAACAGCTATAATCGAATTAGCTATGTATATACAATTAATATTAACTATTACTAAATGAAACTATTTCAACGTTTGAAATAGTATGAATTGCCTGATAGATATAGTAATGAACCTAACTTTTGAAGAACACGTACCCTGTACCATTATAATGTTTAAAATATAATAGGCTAAAATCATATAGGTTATTTTTAACCCGTCGTGTGTCTAAATGCGGATCCAAGCGAGACACAATGTATGTTCTATTGTGTTTGATTTAAACTCGGCCAAAAAGGGGCTAATAATATTGTTAACCAAATTCATATCGACTAAGCTTGTAAACACGTTCGATCGTAAAATTCGTTGTGAACATTTTCGATATATAGGGGGTCCCTACGTTACGATATAAATTATTGAAAAGTCTTGCAATAACAGGCGGTGTCCTGAGGCGACATATTGTGAGAATGTATAAAGTTGTGAATATACTGCTCGCTCGTACCAGACTTTTACTTTACGTATGGACAAGCAGATTGTTTCTATTTTAGCGAAAGAATTATAAAAACGTTTTGTTTTTACCATACTTTTTTTAGTCGACACTCGACATGTAATGAATAATGAACTACTTACGTAAAAATCTGTATTGCACATAGATTTTTCTAACAGCAATGATAAACTACAGCCTCGTTGGCCGAGTTCGATTCCCGGTCGGACAAAGTACCTATTACTGGGTTTTTAATGAAAATCTCAATAGCATCACGGAGTCTGGAATTGTGTGTATTATATGGCAATAGTCTCACCCCCTATTACACAGGACTCATAACATAAATAGTGAAAAGTAGGTGTTACATTGTACATTGGCATTAAGTGCCGTAATGTGCACGTCAGCCTACCCCAATGGGGATAAAAGGAGTGATGTTATGTAAGTAATGATAAACAAATAAAATACCTATCACAAGATTGTAGAATCTGCATTCGGCTATCGCTGTACCGATAGTCGTATCGGCCAATGGGTTAATCGCTAATAGCCTCGACAATCACCTTAGGAAGCTGGCGTTATGCGAGCGGATCAAGGTCCTGATACAGAAAACAGTTCTCCTAGTAACGGCACGAATCGTGAGGAGGTTCCTGTCTCTGGTGCCGTAACCACCGGAAGCTTGGACCATGCTCCCGCTACAAATCGGCTCGTGTTTTTAAATATCTATTGTTTTATTTTTATAGGTAGGTAGGTAGTGTTCAATAATGTAATCATAGAGGATGTTTATTAATATACAGAATAATAAGAATGAAATTGTTGAGATGTGATAAGAATTAATCACAAGTTTTTTTTTTTTTAAGTGTGACGGGTGCGGTCGAAAACCTTATCATTTTGCTGGTTGTTGTAACATGAACATGACGTCACCTTTTTATCACTGTAGGGGGGTAGAGGTACACCTACATATAAATATGTAGAATAGAAAAGAATAATAATTTTTATTATACACCAATTTGAGAGAATACTTTCTCATGTTGTGTCGTCTCATGTCATACCGGTGGATATACATCCACCGGACTGATACCACGGCCTCACAGAAAATCGACGTGAAACAACGTTGTGTTGTGTTTCGGCGTGTGAGTGAGGTTAGCGGCTGCTCAATTACCCTGCCCCGTTTCCCGAAACCCTGAATTCCCAACAATCCTCAAATTCCTAATCCCAAAAGGCCGGTAACGCACTTGTAACGCCTCTGGTGTTCCAGGTGTTTAGCATTGCGACGCCGATTGCTTACCATGAGGTGATCCGTCTGCTCGTTTACCAGTTTATCGCAATAGGGTAGATGCCTAATTTTTATTTTAATGTCCATCGGGTAGATTATTTTAAATCATTACATACGTATTTTTTATTTTCTTACAGAAACGAATACTTTCGACGCTATAATTATATATTGATTTGAAATGTCGCGTGACGTCACTTTTATGTACATTTTACACTCCTAAACTTTGATTCGTTATATCTTAGTATTGTTTTATTATACGACAAAATAAAAAAATATGTGTCTAATATTTTTTCATTACCTAACTTACGGACTAATTAGATTTTGTAACGCGGCAATTCGATTTTGGTTTGTGTCGGACGCACGCGCGCAACTCTAGTGGAAACACGCCACTTCTCTATTCCTCTTCCCCCGCTTCCCCGCCACTGACCGCTCGACGCTTGCGAGGACGCGAGAGAACGAGTCCCGCGCCGGAGCCGTGACGCACGCGCTCCGTACTTGTGCCGCGAATATTTGAGTTTTCGCTATATTGTATTATTGTGCAACTTAGTTTATTCCAATATACAATTTACAGTAAATCGTGTGTCGAACTTAATTTCACGCCCTGAGAACCCACCACTAAGAATATCATCTCTCAGTATATTACAATTTTTAATTTTCTTATTCATCATCCCAATTGTTTTATAAACTTACGTTTAAAACAACTTTCGACTTCAACACCCTCTTTATTCGAAGTCGTTTCATTAATACAGGTAGGTACTAAAACCTCCTAAATGAAATAAATACTTTACTGATAACTACAACAATATACCTCTAGGTTCAGCCAATCGCGAGGTAATAACGCACAAAAATATATACAGGTCACTGAGAACCTCCATTTTGAAGTCATTAGCAAACAAATGTCTTCATAAGCAAATACGACAACATAAAAATAACATCACGCCTTTTATCCCCGAAGGGGTAGGCAGAGGTGCACACAGGTAACACCCACTTTTCACTATTCATGTTCTCAGCCAGCCTATTGCCATATACCGGGCACATTTCCAGACTCCGTGCTACCACTGAGATTTTTTTTTAAACTCAGTAATACTTTGCCCGACCCGGGAATGGAACCCGAGACTCCTTGCCCGTTAGTCGCACTTGCGACCACTCGGCCATCGAGGCAGTCAATACGAGTCAGTCGAGTAAATACGACAGTTATCAATAAATCTGCCTGGTAATCAAAATCTGGCACAGTCGATGTCAGGATTATACTTATTGGTAAAACGATAGGATGACCATAATCTTCACAAAAGACGTCCTTTGCTGACTGAGCGGGGACAACACAATAAATCTTTGCCGGGATAATCCCGATTCGGGCTGACTACGACCGGCTTTGTGAGTCGCAGCATGATATGATGTAACTATTGAAGCTTTGTCCACTTAAACTCGGATAGGCTTTGTTCTCAAACCAATCTTAAAAATCTTAGTGCTTATACCTAGGGCATCTAAACGGTTCTCACATAGTTCACATACGGCTCATAAGTCACACAAATTAGAGTTATTATAATTTTTTTATTATTTTTTGTTAAGGTGTAAATATTTTAATTTGAAATTATTTATATCTTAAGTTGTATATATTTATTTAATTTATATTTTTTATCCATAAGGTAATCGTCAATATTAAATATTCTGTCAAAACTATAAAAAAATGGGCCATACAAAAAATGTGACCTATTTACATAGATACCTTTTGACAAAGACTCTTAGATATTTTCTAGTAGCAAATCGCTAGCACAAAGTGGTTAGATATGAATAATTCCTTTTTGGTTTGTGTTGGTCAGTCCATTTATCGAGGAAAGCAACCATTGCGCCACGATTAATAAGAGCTGAGCAGCGGGTGAAACCGCGTACGGAACCAGTTATTAACATCAAGTCATTGAATACAAGTGTATCGCTTATAACACGAGGAGGACCTTGTGATCGAGGGCCATAGCAGTCATCGGTGTCCTATTTACCAGCTGACAGACAAACGTTCATACATTATACTCACTCTCTACAGTGCAAAATCACTCTTATTTCAATACACCTAAGACCGATCATTCAAGAAATAGCAAGGATGGTATGATGTTTTGATGTTTTCTTATTAAATTCCTGTTTATCATGCAATCTCTTTCTTATTCCACACAATACATATTGTTCCGTATTTATTAGGAATCGAAATAAATACGGAATTACGAAATTTCAGAAATCTACTCATTTTTCAAAAAAAATGTGAAAGTAACGTCGATATATGCATTGTCTAGGTTCCGGTGTAGTGACAGGGCGCGCCGGAAGTGGACACGCAATGGCGGCCACATCCGGCGGCCATAACTGTCGCCATTCGTCACATCCTGCCCCGATATTAACGCCATCTATTGATTGACATAAACCTTTCATATCGCTCAGTATTATTACTATTTTTATGTGGAGTTTTATTGTTGCCTAGTATGTTACACACTCGAGAGAGAGAATAATAAAATATTGTTGCTAAGTTGACTGATCCGAACGAAACGTACTCATGTTATTTTTTTTACTGCCTCGTTGACCGAGTGGTCGCAAGTGCGACTGGCTGGGCAAGGGGTCTCGGGTTCGATTCCCGGGTCGGGCAACGGATTATTGGGTTAAAGTAGCACAGAATCTGGAACTGGAACCCGGTATATGGCAATAGGCTCACCCCCTATTACATGGGACTCATAACATAAATAGTGAAAAGTGGGTGTTACACTGTACAGTGGCATTAAGTGCCGTAATGTGCACTTCTGCCTACCCCTTCAGGGATGAAAGGCGTGAAGTTATGTTATTTTTTTCTATACCAATTACCAACCATAATGTTGATTTGCACACTTCGCAAAAACTTGAAATGTTTTTTTTTATCACTCACCTGATGGTAGAGCGATCGGCGTCGCCCATGGATACCTGGAACACCAGAGGCCTTTTGAGGATTAAGAGTTTGAGGATTGTTGAGGATTCAGGAATTGGGGAGATTGGGGAAGGGGAGGGTAATCGGGCCTCCGGTAACCTCACTCACACGACGAAACACAACGCAAGCGTTGGTTAACGTCGGCTATTCTGTGAGGCCGAGTTACACATCGGTCGAGCCGGCCCATTCGTGAAATGTTTCATGAAATGGTCGCATTTCATGATTTTGTCATGAACGTTAGACCGATTCGTATAAATAGGTTTGTTCCAATTTTAGAAGTTGGAATAGAAAATCATCAAAAACTAGATCTCAAGTTCCATTACCACTTTGAGATTTTATTTATAACTTATTTTATTATAGCGTGGAGTACTGGAACATCGCCAGTTGTTGGGCAAACCCGCCCTATTAAATAATTAACCTATCGTATAAAACATATATTTTAGTCTTAATAATATTACAAATATTTGTTAGTTATACTCCAAAAGTTGTGGTGTAATGGCCGCTAGCGTGGCTACTAATGTAGCCTTCTGATTCCCGGATCAAACTTTTTAAAAAGACAATACTGTAAGCTAGAATCTACAGTAGATACAACCATGAAAACACCGGATCTCTGAAGTCTCAGGCGTCTCAGGGACATGAATATCTTGGATCCTGTAACGAAATAAATCAGAAGATACTAATTATTCAAGGTCATACCTATGTAAAATTTCACTAAATACATAAACTTGTTTAAAATATCTATGTGTATTGATATCTGATATGCAAATATAACAACAAATCTTTATCTTTATATTAATACATAAACATTTCTCAACTACCGCTATAAGAAAATAAGTGAAAAGAAAAAAATCTGGTTTCATAAATGACAAATTTCCACGAGCCCATTATGAAACAGGATTGAATTTAAATTTTCTACTTTCCTCCGTTCTGTAACCGTTGGTTGTCAAAGGAAGCATTATATTTTATGATTATTCTCTTTTATTTCATTGGCCATCATAAATGGCGTGTTTTTGCGATACCTGGACCAGAAAATAACATTCTATTCTCCGAAGAGATAAGCAGACGTGCATTTGAAATGACCACTCACTTCTACTTTTCGGATAATTTGTTTTAAATACGACTTTTAACAAGAGACAAGTCTATTGCTGTGCTTAATTACTTACATCAAACACAATCCCTAGTTCCGATCGGCGACGGCCTTGGTAAGCACGGACCTGCGGACCAGTACCAGATCCGAGCATACGGCGCGTTGCGTTCCGCGCGCGCCTCAAAGATCCATCAGACCACCACAGATGGGACAATAGATACTTACCTAGTATATGAAATATTCATGTAAGGATTATTATATTATTTAGGTAATTTTAGGGATATAAGTGCCAATTTTTAATATTTTTTTAAATAATACTAGTTAATAGTACCTGTAGGTAGTTCACGCCTGTTGACAATTAACCCGTCGTGTGTTTAAACGTGGATCCACGCGAAAGACAATATACCTCTAGTTTCTATTTTGCGATTAATCATAATATTTGCACAAAAGGCAACATACTTATACCGATATCGATTTTTTTTACGTTTAAAGTAATCGTAACGACTACGCGTTCGGCGCTGTGATTGGCCGGCTCCAATGAACTCACCAATCAGAGCGCCGAACGAGGTTTCGTTTCGATTACTATAAACATGAAAACTGCGATAAAATTCAGTTTATTGTCACATATTTTGGGTGGCCTTGTAATGTAGAGTAATCGATAACGATAATTACAAAGAATACTACTATAAAAATTATATGTATCATGATAGTGGGTTGACATACAGTCGACACGCCATACAACCGTGTAATTATATTATACATACAACTTCACATGGATATTTCTACTCTAAAAAAAGTTAAACTTCTTGTAGTCGAAATATCACGGTCGCAAAGTAATCACTCAAGGCAACGTATGTAACATCGTGGGAGAATTCAAATCAATGTATCATCGCTAAGTTTTGATTCGGATTCCGATAAAAAAATACAATTGATCTTCACCCGGAAGACGTCCTCTGAACAAAGGCGTCCTCGTCATGTATGTATAATCAATACCAAATGCATTTCGCACAACAAGTCGCAGGTGCGTTGCAGGCCTTTTAAAACACGCTGTTTTTCTGAAGATTTGAAAGACACATCTTATAAAAGGGCATGTGTTATTATAATTACTATCGTGAGATATACTAAATTAACTAAAAATCGCGGGTTACTCATGTGAATATACTGAGACAAGCTCTACTAGTTTCGAACCACAGTGGGGCTCTTCCTCATGGCACTTACCGATTCCGTGGCGATGTCGTACAGGCTACTGACGGGCGTCAGTAGACTGACTAGCGTCAGTAGGCATCGCCGCGACCGCGCACGCTGCTCATGAATGAGGAAGAAGCCTTCTGCTGTTCGAAACTAGTAGAGCTTTTCTCAGTATATTCACGCGATTTTTAGTTGATTTAAAACGGCATGTGTGCTGTCCGACTCCACTGCCGCACTCGCGACCACTCAACCTACGAGACAATGTGTTACAATTATGATATTATGTACACAGTCACGACAAAATTGATGAATATTGAATGAAACACTGCACGGTACATTTACGTACAAAAGTCATTGATCAAAAATATTCGGTACCATTTTTGAGGCCAGCTAAGTTATTCTGTTTGAAAAATCGAAGGGAACTCGATCGCGGTCCGCCATGTTATTGGTTGTGGGAATTATCTTAACCAATGACGGGCGAGAATGCGATCGAGTTCACTTCGAAAGTTCAAATTAAAAGGATAAACTAGCAGTTTAATAATGAAATGATAAAATTATATTTTCTTTCAGCAAATGGGTTACAAGGTCACTTTCACATGTTAAATACTAGATTAGCCCGCGTTTTAGCGCGCGACTTCTCTCGGATATATAAATATTGCAACAAATTTGGAGGTTTTGTTTCACCATTTGAGAAGCCTGAGGATATAAGTAAGACGCATATTCAGTTCACGAGTGACAGCTACAGGGATAAGAAAGCGTGTGCATGTGCGTGTGTATATTTATCGTAGGGGAGGTCACTTTGAACAAAATTATGTAGGTAAATACAGACGTTTTTGAAATTACCCGTTTTTATTTACACTTTACTTATCATCAAGTTATTAATTTATACTATTGACCAAATCAGTGACTCAAAACGAAATTTTATATTAATTTACTTGATCTTAAAACGAATGATAATTCAGCCATTATTAGTATTAATAAATGTTCATTGATGTATTGACAACTGATTAGAACTAAAACCTCTTATATTATTTTATTTATTGACGTTTCTGTAGTTAGATCGGGATTGTATGACCGAAGTCAAAACTGTTGAATATCTCAAAAACTAGCCACTTTGAGACTAGGGACCTCGGGGCTAATTTTGTAGGAAATGAGTTGTATTATCATCTACCGAGAGGAATACATAGAGTTAAAAATCACCTGTACTGTACCTATGTCATTGTAGTTTTTAGTATTAATAGTTTGGTTGGACGTACAATCATGGAGCTGAGGTTTTCCTTTCAGGAAAAAATAATGATATTATTATACATATACATACATACATAACATCACGCCTTTTATCCCCGAAGGGGTAGGCAGAGGTACACATTATGCCATTGTACAATGTAACACCCACTTTTCACTATTTATGTTACGAGTCCCATGTAATAGGAGGTGAGCCTGTTGCCATATACCGGGCACATTTCCAGACTTCGTGCTACTATTGAGATTTTTAAAACCCAGTAATACTTTGCCCGACCCGGTTCGGTTGGTTTATGGTTCGGATGGTCAATGGTTTGGATGGTTAATGGAACCCGAGACCCCTTGTAGCACTTGCGACCACTCGGCCAACGAGGCAGTATTATTACACCTAAGGGAAAAATGCCCTAAAGTATGCATATTGTTTTTGAATACAACTGTACCTATTAGCGAGTTCGTGACCGATTTCATGTTCAATAGTCGGAATCGGTAAGTGCCATTGGAGTTGTATTGTCAGGTGATTTCTGTCTGAGTTGTATTTATTTAGAGCATTTCGGATATATGCTTTCGAAAAAGAGAGTAAGTATTTACTAGAATGTTTCACGCACTCATTAAAAAACTATGCACTTTAACGCTTAACTGTTTTAAGTTTTTTTCTCCACGGACTCTTGGTCCGTGCCCTTGTCATACATTTTTTTTTGTAACATTAATCTAAAAAATATTTATAAAGTACCTATTGTTACACAGTACAATAAACCACATTTATAATTATTATTATTACAAGAATACATTACATAAAAATTAACTCTATTGTCTATTTCGACGGCTCTATGACATCAGCTCACCAACCCGATGGGAGAGCCGACCTGAATGACTCGTTCACGAGAATGACGTGTATGACAGGAATTCATCATAATAATATCACGCTTTTTATCCTCGTAGGGGCAGAGGTGCACATTACGGTACATAATGCCACTGTACAATTTAACACCCACTTTTCACTATTTATGTTATGAGTCCCATGTACCTAATAGAGGGCGAGCCAATTGTCATATATCGAGCAGAAATCCAGATTCCGTGTTACAACTGAGTTTTTTTTTAAACTTGGTAAACTATACCCGACCCGGGAATTTAACCCGAGACTCCTTGCCCAGTCCTTAAGCATGCGACCACTAAGCCAACGAGGCAGTCAATTCACCGACAATTCTTTTATTAATAGTTAAAAAAATGAATCACTGTTATTCCCGCTCGGTAACACCCTTTCGTCAACACTGTCAACGGATCGGTAACACCCTTTCGTCAACACTATCAACAGTGTCAACACTGTCAACAGTGTCAACACTGTCAACAGCACAGAAATATTAAAAAAGTACTTCTTTAAAATATCTGTGGTCAACAGTGTTGACGAAAGGGTATTACCGATCCGTCGCGGAGAACCTAACGGGTAACCGGGGCTCCGGCTCGACGTGCAGGAGAAGGAACGGGGTGGTTTTTAGTCAGTAAGAGTCTGACAGTCCCTTCCGCCTCACCCAGGCGGGAGCAGTCATTCGATGATTTTCCCCCCTTAAAAAAACCGATCCGATCGGGAAAAAAACGTTTCATTCGTTCACAGTGTTGACGAGTGCTACTTAATATTTCGGGTAATTCCCGATCGGTAACACCTTTCGCTCCTGTCGTCAACACTGTTGACGATCGGGGAAAAAACGTTTCGTTCGTTCGCCGTGTCCATGAATAGGTACTGGTTTTTATTTTTAAAAATAAAATATGTCATTGATTTTTAAAATGCGCTTTATATATTATGCGCTCGTCATCAGGAGATATGTACCTAATTAAGAAGCCGAAACTTGATAAGTTTCTTAACAGGCAGTCCATCAGTTCTTCTTCTACCTTCCAATTCCATTATTAGACCAATTCGAGTGCACCACAATATTAAGTATATGGTCACCTAATCTACTGTCATACACCGCAAGGACACCGGTGACCGCAACCTATTGTTCTTTAATTACGATCTCCGGCCACCGTAAGCGCGGGCCTGCGGACGGCGAGCATGGGTGGCTCCCCGTCCGACCAGAAACAGACCCGAGCGTACGGCGCGTCGCGTTCCGCGCGCGCCTCAAAGAGCCATCAGACCACCACAGATGGGGCCCAATACGGCCGATGCCGATTCGGAGTCGCGGAGAACCTAACGGGTAACCGGGGCTCCGGCTCGACGTGCAGGAGAAGGAACGGGGGGTTTTTAGTCAGTAAGAGTCTGACACTCCCTCCCGCCTCACCGAGGCGGGAGCAGTCATTCGATGATTTTCCCCACTTAAAAAAAAATTGTTCTTTAATTGTGTCTATAATGACGGTACTCAACGAGTTAAAATTGTTAAGTTTCATGATGATACAACAATAAAGTGTGTATAATGAATTTCTTCTTTCTTCTTACTAATGTACCTCAGGTAATTACAGTTCGTAGATTTTATTACACACATTGACTTAATAATAATAAGTGTGTTAATAGGGATGATGACAGGGTATAAAAATTAAAAATCTAATTAGTCTGTATGTAGTATAAGAAAACAATACTTAGATAAAACAAATCAAAGTTAAGTAGTGAGAGGTAGGTACGTCATTTTAGAGTATAAATCGTACTCAAAAGTGACGTCATGCGATATTTCAAATCGTTTCCGTAAGAAAATAAAAAATACATGTCTAATGTTTTTAAATAATCTACCAGAATCCAAAAATTATCCTTCTACCCTATTGTTATTAGCGCCCACAGAAATATTAAAAACTTATAAATATCTATGCTAGCAACCCCTCACCCCCACCCACTCAACTACTACCTACTACGAAAGTCGGAGACATCCCCGACTTTCCAGTTCACCAGTGAAAATATATTTCTTTTATATTTATGTTAAACAACGCTTGAGTTGTTTCACGTCATGTGAGTAAGGTTACCGGAGGCCCTATTACCCCCCTCCCCAGTCTCCCGAATCCTCCACAATCCTCAATTTCCAAAAGGCTGGTAACGCACATGTAACACCTCGGTTCCAGGTATCCATGGGCGACGCCGATTGCTTACCATCAAGTGATTCGTCTGCTCTGTTTACCGGCTTAGAACATAAAAAATATGACAATAAAAACCTTTTAAACCTGAAGAGGGCTCAGGCACCTATTGTCGGGATTATTACTTAGCTAATTAAATTAGGAATAGTAAAACTGAAGTATTACGCGAAAAACACGTAAATCTAAATTAATAGTGAGCTACGTAGGTTGGCTATTGACTATCCTATTCACCTAATTAGGGCATGACGTAATTAGAACGAGGGTGGAGGAAAAACACTGTTTTTAGGTCGTATCACATCATAGACTGCCTCGGTGGCCGAGTGGTCGCGAGTGCGACTGCCGGGCAAGGGGTCTCGGGTTCGATTCCCGGGTCGGGCAAAGTATTACTGGGATTTTAAAAAATTCTCAATAGTAGCATGGAGTCTGGATATGTGCCCGGTATATGGCAATAGGCTCACCCCCTATTACATGGGACTCATAACATAAATAGTGAAGAGTGGGTGTTACTTCTGAGTGCACCTCTGCCTACCCCTTCGGGGATAAAAGGCGTGATGTTATGTTATAGCGTGTGCATCAACATAGTCGACGAGTACGACCTTGTCACATAGTTACAATGTGGAGTTATCCTTAAAAATTACCTGTGTATAAATCCAGAGACGTAGCTAGCGCCGTATCTGCCGTACCAATTATACCAGGGCCCCGGCGTTACTGGGGCCCGCATCTTGTTTACAACACCATGTTTTAGCCTGTAGCCTTTCCCGATAAATGAGCTATACAACACAAAAATAATTATTCAATTGGAACCAGTAGTTCCCGAGATTAGCGCAATCAAACAAACAAAGAAGCAATTCAGCTTTATAAATAATATACTAGCGACCCGCCCCGGCTTCGCACGGGTGCAATATGCACGTATTATACATAAAAACCTTCCTTAAGAATCACACTATCTATTAAAAAAACCGCTTCAAAATCCGTTGCAGTTTTAAAGATCGAATAGCGACTTTGTTTTATACTATGTAGTGATTAAGTTAAATTATTATTTATTTAATAATAAAAGGTACATTGTATGCAACATAATTATGTAACAATGTATGTTAAACTAGATTTTGTTGATATTAGTTACTCGTTAACGAAGCTGAATAAAATACCCCTACTTAAATGGTTTATTATGGATATCGAAGCAGGAAATAAGATTAAATGTTACATTCATTTGTTAGGAAGAATCAACTATTTAGCTACTAGCTAGTAATAGTTAACTACCGCTCATACATTATTATGCATTCAAACTACGGTCACGGACCATGGTTACGGCAAGCGATACCAAAATACACCATCCTACATTCGATATTAAGTTTAAAATTGTTCTAACGTGTTTGCAGTGTCATTAGGAATTTGATGGCTTTGTGTAGTTTGGTCTCTATGCTACAGGCATTTAGGTGAGCATTTGCTTGTGGAGGGAACGGGGCTATTTTTTTGTATTCATTCGTAAACTGTACCTACTTAAATGTTACGTATTAAATTATTTGACCTAGATACTCATATTTTGAATACCCTTAGTAATCACATTCATCTTGAGTACTCAAAAACCAAGATATAAGTATTGTACTCATAATTCCTCCTCTGTCTTCCATTGAAATTGCATCAAAAACGGTTGAGTCGTTCCGTAGTAATCTTCGATTTGTCTGGACAATATCTATCGTAATCGTATATTTCTCCGTTTTATTTAGTACCTATCGCACAAATAACGACAAGAGGAAAATTAAACCAGTAGGTAATACTGATTCCTTGTCAGATTTGGATTATTATGAAATTCTTGCATTCATATAGGTACCCGTCATGAATAACAGTATGAGTAACCTGCATTGAGCAAGCCTGGTGATTAATACTCAATGTTCTCCGTGTGAGAAAAGACACTTATGGACTGTAGAAGATGACAATAATGAATCAGTAAATGTTTGTAAAAGAAGAGGAAAAAAACATAAAAATATGATCGTGAACTTATTGTCCCTAACTAAGTACATACTTATATTATTCTACAACACAGTTTATTCTTGTGTTTTATGGAAGATGAACATTTTTTTACAATAAAATGGATACATAACAATAACATTTAATAATAATCGACCCTCTGTTAAGAACGGTAACGGGACCAGGGTGTATCGCGGGTGAAATACCTACCAGCGCGCAGCGTGCGCGCGAAGCAGGTCACTAGTACCATGTCCATACGAGCAAACTTGTTTCGCACAAAAACTTTAGGGAATCACACGGCGGCGCCAGTAGCACACGCTCTATACACTCAGTACGCCGACCTATCTCACGCGTGACAGACTATTTAAACGCAAAAATCGAACGATCCGTCTTGTGTGAATAAAACAATATTTTCGTAAAAGTGTAAAAGTTGAGTCACCCCGTAACGTCCATATTCCGATGACCTTGTCTGTGCCAGTCTGCCAGTCGTGGCTTGCGGAGCGTGCGCTAAGCTCGCCAGCCGCCCCGGCCCCGCGCTCCCGCTGCTTACACGGGAACACAGGACCCCACGACCAAAAATCACAAAGCCAACAAATAGTGACAACACCGCGAAGCAAAACTGCAAATTAAATTCACGTGTTTATATCAAAATCTTTAGTTTTAACGTTCGTAACACGTTCCGATCTGTGCCATAAGTAATGCTCGAATATCATCACAGTGTGTGTGTCCACTGCGCATGTGCGTGCTACCCGGCTGGTTTGGGATGCCTCTGAAGTTGAGAGCGAAAGCAGCATTCGACCGCCTTCTCTATTTGGCCGGAGAATAATATCGCGGGTGATAAGGCAATAACAGGTGTGTATAGTGAGCAATAAGAGTCCAATTCGCTTGCAGTTTAATTTTGTGGTTTTGTATTTGAATGGGGACTAAAATAAAATTACGTTGTATGTATAGAGAGAGATAGAGCACAAGAACATGCGTTTTTTGTTGACTTTAGGTATCAGTGTGTACAACAGTCAAGGACAAGGTGCTTACTGTTGGGGGATTATAAGGATTTTTGAATTAAAATATCTTCCAACAATTTGAGAGCTATATTTCGATAGCACAGACATGGTAGAATAAAAAAGTAAAAACATGGCGGTATTAACAAAAAAGTGAAACACTAAAATTACTTATAGCTATCAGTTAACCCAGTGAAATACATTGCTATGCATTTATGCGTAGGCTCACGTAAACACTTACTTAGCATACTTATAATTAAAAAACAAAACTGCACACTAGGTACTA
Source organism: Spodoptera picta (assembly GCA_038387885.1). NCBI lineage: Eukaryota > Metazoa > Arthropoda > Insecta > Lepidoptera > Noctuidae > Spodoptera > Spodoptera picta. The sequence continues at coordinate 1,615,962 of JAZHFQ010000308.1, forward strand.
TTTTTCTCACTAGGTAGGTAATAAAATTTGTGATTTTGAAACTTCTTTCAAGTTAGAAAGATGCATATATTTTATTGTTAAGTACCTACTTAATGAATGACATTCATAACGTAGCATAGTAGACGCAAACTTATATATTTTCTATGATAAGTACCTACCTATAAATAATTATTAACACCCACTTTGGCTTATTAGATGATAGACGTACCGGTGTAATGTTTTCCTTAATAATTGAGTACTATATGGAATAATTCTGACTACTTAATGTTAAAGAAATGAATGTGTAATTTGATACAAAAAATAAGACAATAATCAAATAGGTAGTCTTTTAATAAAAAATATTGAAACTTGGTACCTAGTAACTACCCTATTGTTTTTGAAGAAATAACCTTCAGTTTTTGTAAGCCAAGTTACCAGAGTTTTTTAGTGTTTCATATTATTTATTGCTTACATAATACATTTAAAACGAGAGAACCAAAAAACTAGGTACTAACAAATAATATAATAGGTACTTAAAAGAAAAATATAAACTTTATTGACGCTCTTTATAAATACTTATTTATTTCTCTTTTATATTCTTTGTCAGTAATAGAGTTAATTTGTAAGATCTTTTAAGTTAATAAGCCTATTACCATAACCTATAGGTAGTTACACCATTTTGAACCTATCCTGTTAATAAAAGCGACATAAAAACCATATCTTCTTCATACATCAGCCACACTTCCAGACTACTGCATCAAATATTTAAATATATGAATGTTTAGGGAACAGAGAGTATAGTTCCCTAACATCGGAAAAGGAGGATCCTCCGACCAGGCGAGGTGATCGTGCCTGGCGGGCTTTCTGCCCAACAGTTGCTCGTTGGGATTTTCTATTCGTGTTAAATCGAATGTAAACTTCGCATGTGCGATGTAGGATTTTATGACGTCATCCGTTGACTTGTGACATGTGTCGCCACAAATGTTTGTTGGTCGAGGATGATTAATTTGACCATCATCGTCAATTAAGAACGTTATATGGACATAACATTGTCATTTCAACGAACAAAACTTTTGACACAAAACAATTTACTGTCGTCGACAGCCTAATAATTTTCACTAATAAACTCGGAATTTTAATTCGATTCCAGATTTGACAATTTCAGTCTTGCAACGTTATGACAAGTACTAAATAGTGACGTTGCGAAATTATTCGATATGGAAATGGAATATTTTTGGATCGATTCTTCTCGTTTATAATTTTACTCTCGTAAAGTAAATATATCAGGAAATTAAATATTTCTAAACCGATAATTTAGTTTTGACGATTAATTAACGATCTGAGACTTTTCTTTTATAATTTTGTGTGAAATAAATAAAAAAATGTAATCATGAAGGAACATGACAAATAAAACAGATGTATGTATGGTAATAAGTTATTTTATAAATTGTCGCCGTCATCGCTATCGCTATCCTGTCACATTCCGTAACATTTAATAAAACACACACACTGATTGTTTGTCGATTTTTGTGTTCATCACTATACTATTATATGATACCACTATCATTATTTCACAAAATGACAGTAGCTATTGTCAAATTTGGAATCTAATTAAAATTCTGACTATAGATGTAACGATTGGAGATTGTAATTTAAAAGGAGTAAATTTATCAACATGAAAAAAAGAGACAGACCTCTGAGTTTGTTTCGGCATTTCTTCTCAGAGTAGTCAGTTAGGAAATGTCGACCTCATCGTTCGCTTGATAAAATTGACGTGTAAAAGTGCTGCCTTGTAGCCTATTTGTAGAAATAAATTTACTTGTTTCACTTGTTTCACTGGAATGGGACCGTCGGGAGAGGGTACCTTAGATCATGATTAAGTCGCGGAGAACCTAACGTGTCGAGGAGAACCTAACGGGTTACCGGGGCTCCGGCTCAACGTGCAGGAGAAGGAACGGGGTGGTTTTTAGTCAGTAAGAGTCTGACACTCCCTCCCGCCTCACCCAGGCGGGAGCAGTCAATCAATGATTTTCCCCCTTAAAAAAAACTTCTTCGGGGAACAAAGGATGTGATATCATTGTAGTATCGATGTTACGTAAAACTAGAATTGTTTTATTTTTACAATTTTCATTTTTCAATCTTACCGCAAACCAACAACGTACTATTTTATTGATTAAAACATGTAACTGATAAGCTGTAATGGTTTCAATAAAACTGCTATGAAAAATGCAATTACCTTATATGCAATTAATATTCAAATAACTAATGAAGTATAAAGTAACAAAGATTTGCCAGAAGATGAAACTTCAAGTGAAGTACCAATGGACTAAAAACAAACTTTGGTGTACCCCAAAGAGGTGTGCTCGGCCCGTTACTGTTTCTCGTGCATAATAAAATTGTAAACAAGGAACCAGACAAGGTAAACTTAATATTAAATATGCTGACATTTCATATTATTACTGTGCAAATAACGTTCCTGGGTTTCTATATAGACGATAATTATATGAATGCTGTTCTACCCGCGACTTTGTCCGCGTAGAATAATTTAAAAATAAATCTAAATTAATTCAAAAACGTTGCCCGACACCAGGATTTTTCTTGTGTCGTGACTGCGTTTACAAACTTACAAGTTCACATACACATCACACCCAGACCCGGAACAACAATTTGTGAATCGCACCAAGAGTTGTTTCGTGCAGGAATCGAAACCGCGCCACGTTGCGCGGGAGCCGGTTGCCTAGCCACCGCACCAACCGTATTGTCGACGATAATGACTTCAAGCTGAATTTGTGTCTATCAGCTCCATCATCAGGTCCACTCCAGACCCGTATCAAATTGTAGTGTTTAAAAATCGTAATTGAAAAACATAATAGACGCATTACTCGCCCATAGAATTTTCGAAAGTTCCCCTCGGTTTCCCTAGGATCCCATCATCAGATCCTGACCTCATGGAAATGGGACGATCTCACAAATGGCGGAGTACTGCGCGAACAAACAAAAAACACAATCAGCCGAACATAGTACCTCCTCCTTTTTTTGAAGTCAGTAAAAATTAGTCATCTACCCTATTGTCTTTACGATTTATAAATCGGACAATAGGGTAGATGACATAAATCGGACAGTAGGGTAGATGACTAATTTTCGATCCGTCTATTGTATTGACTGCCTCGTTGGCCGAGTGGTCGCAAGTGCGACTACGGGACAAAGGGTCTCGGGTCCGATTCCAGGATCGGGCAAAGTTTTACTAGGTTTTAAAAAAAAATCTAAGTGGTAGCACGGAGTCTGGAAATGTGCCCGGTATATGGCAATAGGGTCACCCCACCCCCTATTACATGGGACTCATAACGTAAATAGTGAAAAGTGGGTGTTACTGCTGTGTGCACCTCTGCCTACCCTTTCGAGGATACAAGGCGTGATGTTGAGCATGCATTGGTGGCTTTTTAGAAGCTTTTCTATTAATTTCGGGTTACATTATCGAAATTTTTACCCGGTTTTTTTTCCTTTATTAAATATAGCTTATGTTCATCAAGGATAATGTAAAAGAATTTTTCAAATCAGTCCGGTAGTTTCGGCGTCTATTCAATTCAAACGAAAAATCAAATCTTTCCTCTTTAAAATATTAATGTATATGTAGATGTATGTAGATTGAAAGGTATGTCACGAATTCATCGAAAAATGCTTATCAGTAATTTTATTATTCTAAAAATTCAAACCAGACACTAGATAAAATTACTAGACCTGTCCACAAAAATTCATAATGTTTATTTGACTTATCCTGTACGGCTTGACTCAACATGAATTCACGATAAACACAAGATAACCATAATTCAATTGTATTGTAACTACATAGAGTTGAAAATGTGTTACCGTTTGTCAGTTTTGGGTTTAGCTTGTTCTGCTGGCTTGTTTGCTTTGGAATGGGTGAAAAAGTGTAATGTGTGTATAGCTCGGCATGGATCGGCTCGGTCACCGTCGCGTCGCGCCAGTATTCAGTACCGCAGCGCGGTTTGATTGCGACGTTGTTCCGTAATTATTCATATTTGTTTACATTTTTATAAGTTGATAACATTAATTGTATCAGTTATTATTTAAATTACTTGTGTTAAAATAAATATAATTATGCACATAAATGTGTGTTGTGCCTTCTGAAAAAAAATGGTTTGTTAGTGGATAAACGGTAAACTTGTTTCTTTTTTATACTTAGTTAATAGATTTTTTATCTAGATCTAAACTCTTCGATCAATAATAGTACTCTTTTTTTGATGAGGAATATCATTCAATGACTTTCCCGCCTTGTGTGAGGCGGGAGGGAGTGTCAGACTCTTACTGACTATAAACTACTAGACTTCGCGCCGGAGCCCTGGTAACCCGTTAAGTCCTCCGCGGCTCCGTATCGTGCATCAGCCTGGTACTACTGGACCTCGGCTGTGGTGGTCTGATAGCTTTTTGAGGCTGGTGCGGAACGCAAGTTGGTAGTTATCTACTACATACCTACACTACCTTAAACTGTCAAACACCGAGCGGTCACCGTCGACCGCAACCTATTGTTCTACCTCTATAATTGTGTCTATAATGACGGTACTCGACGAGTTAAACAGTGTTTATTTGTTTGTTTGAAAGTGTACTCTCCGGGCCGAATTGAATAATTCTTTGAATGTGTAGCATTATTTGGTAAAACTTTAAACTCCCGTAGGTACTTAAAAGAACATACATTTTTCATAACAACAGAGTGGTAGCAAAGATAACAATCCTACGCAACAGGATGTGTGTGTGTTTTTGATTGATAATAGACCTCTGATTTGATAGCAAATGCAATGTTACGCTGATATTCTGTAAACGAGTAGGTACATATAAATTTTACTACCTACCCTTTTTTCTTTGCACTGGCGCTAGACATGTGCAATCAGCCTAGTTTCGCTCATCAAACGACTGTTTATAAGTACATGATGCTAGTGCATTGTCGGCGCGAATATATGGCGGTTAGTTTTTTCTTATAGCATAAGCCGGTAATCGAGCATACGGATCACCTGATGGTAAGCAATCAGCGTCGCCCATGGTGTTGGAGCAAAAACTCTTTTGCGTCACCTCATTCATGAAGTTTATTATTATAATATTTTTTATGTTCTAAATTTGATATTTTTTTCTTTATCTTTTGTTTTTTCTTCCAATTGAATACATGCGTTCTACTATAAAGAGTATAAAGTTCGCTTAGACAAGGACTGTAAAATTAAATTTAATATGTTCATCACATTTATTAAAAATCGCGCAGAATTAATTGAAACATTAGAAATGTCAAATTCATTATCAAATAAATACCTATACACATCAAAATAGTGTAAAATAAAAATAGTGTAAAACAATACAAATAGTTCAAGTAATGATAGTGAGCATAAATCTAATTACTGTTGCGTCCATTGTGGTGGTGACCATAAGTTAAACAGTTGCTCTCAATTTCTGAGTAATCAGTAACGATTGCAATTATTACCTAAGTTTAAAATATGTTACAATTGTTTATGTACAGGTTGCAAAATATGTCGGCGTAAACATAACACTCTAGTCACAAGCATATCACTTGGCAAATTCTGAAAATAATCCTGCAACATCAGGAAATAACACTAATTTAAACAGTCTGTCAACTCCGTTAGGTAATAAGAACGTATCATTGACTGCGAGCATGGAGTGCGATGACGTGCTGTTATCTACGGTCTTAATAAAAGTATCAGGTAAGAATGGCCAACAACACATTATTCGAGCCGTGCTTGATAGTGGCAGCACATCGTGCCTCATGTCTGAGAGATTATACCGTAGACTTGAGTTACCTGCCAAGACTGTAAATAATTCAGTTTTAGGAGTTAACAATGCACTGTCTGAGATTAATGAAATGTGTCCAGTGTCAATTAAGTCTTTAGACGATAGTTTTTCATATAATATTAACTGTTTTATTTTGCCATCGATTACCAATGAGATACCGAGTAAACGTATAGATTTATCAAAGTTAAATATCCCGTCTAACATATCTCTAGCTGATCCTAAATTCCATTTAACAGCACCAGTAGACATGTTATTAGGTGTTGACATCTTTTGGGATTTGTTTGGGTCCCAAAAAATTAAGTTAGGAGACGGACAGCCTATTCTTGACTAAGTTAGGATGGTTGGTCTCAGGTCCATTTAAAATTAGTAATGCATCGCGCTTCGACACATCTAAAGTGTTAAACTGTAATTTTGCCAAGACTGAGCAAGATAATAATAACGAATTAAATAATTGTATAGAGCATCAACTTACCAGGTTTTGGCAGTTAGAAGAAGTTAGTACGACATCAGTGTACTCTCAGGAGGAAAAGCTATGCGAAGAACACTTCATTAAAAATCCTACACGTTTGGAGAACGGACAATTTTGTATTCGAATTCCACTGAAGTGTTCTCCTGATTTGTTAGGTGAATCATTCTCAAGGGCTAAGCATTGCTTTGTTTCTTTAGAACGTCGACTAAAAAGCCAACCTTTACTGTCTAGTATGTATAAAGAATTTATGTCAGAGTATGAATCTTTGGAACATATGTCGAAATGTGAAAATATTAATATGTCTGCTCATTATATTCCTCATCATGGAGTTTTACGTGATAGTAGTCTTACTACTAAATTACGAGTGGTTTTTAATGCCAGTAGCACTACTACGTCAGGGATTTCTTTTAATGGTATACAAATGACTGGGCCAGTAGTGCAAGATGATATATTATTAATACTTTTGCGATTTAGGCAACATGAATATATTATTGCTGGCGATGTCGATGTACCGGCAGTTGATTGTTCATCCACATGATCGATACCTTCAACAAATAGTCTGGCATGATAACCCGTTAATTCCGTTGCAAACGTACCAATTAAACACCGTCACTTACGGCACGGCCAGCGCTCCCTTCCTTGCAACAAGGTGCCTAAAACAATTAGGATTAGACTGCGCTGATAAAAAAACTGCTGCGGTTATTATTCATGACTTTTACGTAGACGATTTACTAACAGGAGTAGATGATTTAGATGAAGTTAAATTTTGCGTCGAAAGGTGACTTCTATTCTTGCTTCAGCTAGGATGAACCTTACCTCTAGAAAATGGAAGTCAAATGACATACGTTTATTGAATGATTCAGACTTTCCTCAATCTTCACTGGACCTGAATATTGGCGGACTTGAGTCGGGAAAAACTTTAGGTATAGGATGGCAATCACAATCTGATTTATTTTTCCATTAATGTTCATTAATGGAAAAACTATTAACCATTACTAGTAAAAATACGAAGCGTGATATGCTTTCGATAATATCGCAAGTGTTTGATCAGTTAGGTCTTTTATCTCCATGTATTATAGTGGTCAAGATATTACTTCAAAAATTATGGTTACATAAACTATCGTGGGATGAACAAAACTATCGCCTGACATCAGTAAGATTTGGAATGAATTAATAATGAATTTACGAACGTTAAATAATATATTAGTTTCGCGACGTGTTTTAATCGATTCATGTAAATCTCTAGAATTTCACATCTTTACTGATGCTTCTGAACGAACATATGGAGCATGTTTATATGTACGTAGTATCAACCATGAAAATCTGGTTCTATAATTGTGTCTACAAAACCGGTACTCGACGAGTTAATAGCTAAAAGTCGTGTTGCTCCTTTGAAACCAACTACTATTCCTAAACTTGAGCTTTGCGGTGCTCTAGTTGGGGTTAGAATTTATGAAAAAGTAGTTGCTAGTTTACGATTACCTGTGACGCCACGTACATTTTTTTGGACAGACTCCACTATTGTTCTTGTATGGTTAAAGATGTTGCCAATTAAACTGCAACCTTTTGTTCGCAACCGTGTAGCCGAAATATTAGAAAAGACTCCTAGGTCTGAGTGGAGACATATTGCTACTCATTTAAACCCTGCTGATTATGTATCTCGAGGAGTAGATATTAAATCATTGCCTTCTTTGGAGGAATGGTGGTCCGGTCCAGGTTTTTTAAAGAATGACATGTCATGCTGGCCTTCTGAATTTGCATATTGTCCTGATGATAAATTGCCGGAAGTAAAGCCTGATGTTATCTTACATGGTATAATTAAGGAGAATGTGTGTAACGAATTTATAAATTTTACACGTTTTTCAAATTATTCGAGGCTTCAACGCACAGTAGCTTATGTTTTACGGTTCATTGCTGCTTGTAAAAAGCAATCTGTAGAGGTATATGGTCCATTTACTAAAGATGAACTTAATAAGTCATTAAATGTAATTATTAGAACCTCTCAAAATGAGTCCTTTAGTGAATTTGATACCTTACTTCATAATAAACAACTGCCAAAGAAAAGTGCATTGTTAAAATTTAATATATATTTAGATGAAGAAAAGGTAATGCGTATTAACGGTAGATTACAAAACTCTGACTTGTCATATGCTAAGAGATGCCCAATTCTTTTAAAATCTAATCATCCTTTCACGAAATTGTTATTTGAATATGAACATAAAAGGTTATTTCAAGCTGGACCTCAGTTACTGTTAGCATCCATAGGGGATACATATTGGCCAATAAGAGGTCGCAGCTTAGCTAAGTCATGTTACAATAAATGTGTGCGTTTTAGACGTCTTAAAGGTCAAACCGTAACACCGATCATGGGCAATCTGCCACGGCAGCGACTTCAAGCTGGAGGTTATCCATTTGAAAATATTGGTTTAGATTACGCAGGTCCTATACAATGTGTTGTTCGACAGGGTCGCGGTGGTAAGTTAGTCAAAGTATACATAGCAGTTTTTGTTTGTTTTGCGACCAAAGCAATACATCTTGAACTTGTCGGTGATCTAACGAGCAATACTTTTATTATGGCATTAAAGATATTCATCTCACGTAGAGGTAAGCCAATTAACATTTATTCTGACAATGGCACTTCGTTTGTTGGAGAGGTATAATGATTTATCTAAATTTTTAAAATCTAATTGTGATTCGCTGGGTGAGGAAATGGCTAAGGAAGGAATTAATTTTAACTTCATACCCGGCATACTCTCCTCATTTCGCTGGCCTTGCGGAAGCTGGGGTTAAGTCTACTAAGTATCACTTGGTCAGAGTATTGGGCCTCTGTAATTTAACTTACGAAGAACTCTATACTACGTTAGTCCAAATAGAAGCAATTTTGAACTCAAGACCTCTGACACCACTATCATCGGACCCTGAGGACTTGATTCCATTAACACCTGGACATTTTTTAATTGGACGTCCTCTAACATCCATGCCGACGCCTGATTACCGTAATTACTCCACCAGTTCATTATCACGATTCCATAGAGTAGAACAACTCCGACAACATTTTTGGAGAAGATCAAGTAAGGAATATATTTCAGAACTACAACTCAGAACAAAATGGCGTACATGTAAAGGTCAGATAAAATTGAACTCAATTGTATTTCTTAAAGAAGACAACATGCCGCCTCTGAAGTGGAAATTGGGTCGGATCATAGCGACTTATCCAGGGATAATACGAGTAGCGGACGTCAAGACTTCAAGTGGTATTGTTCGCAGATGTTTTAGCAAGATTTGCCCATTACCCATCTACTCTGCAGATGACCAAGATCTGTCTGGTTGAAAGACAGGCTTTCAACGCCCGGGGGTATGTTGGAGCAAAAACTCTTTTGCGCCACCTCATTCATGAAGTTTATTATTATAATATTTTTTATGATCCAAATTTGATATATTTTTCTTTATCTTTTGTTTTTTCTTCCAATTGAATACATGCGTTCTAAGAATCCGTCAACAAATCTTTATTTTATTCTCTTTAACATAACATCTTATATAAAAACCCTTGAAATTATTAATATTACCCCTGGACTCTCAAACACATGGACACCCGACGTTACAAGTGCGTTACCGGCCTTTTGGGAATTGGGAAGTTGAGGATTGTGGAGGATACGGGGATTCGGGAGACAAGGGAGAGTCGTAATTGGGCCTCCGGTAACCTCACTCACACGAAACACAACACAAGCGTTGTTTCACGTCGGTTTTCTGTGCGGCCGTGGTATCACTCCGGTCGAGCCGGCCCATTCGTGCCGAAGCATGGCTCTCCTATACTTGAAGTTATCTAAGTAGCAGTTCCTTTACTTAAATGCGAGAAAGACTACCATCTTGGTGATTTATCAATAAGAGTCGAACCGTCCACTCAATGGAAAATGTATTCATAACTTTATTATTTTCTTCTTTACAGGTATTCAACATCTGATGACAAGGTTACAAATGCTGCAAGTGCTTGCACGTTGGATACGGTGCTCGAGTATGTGGTCAACGCGATGTCTTGGAATGTTCGGGTCACCTGTCGACAATTTGGAAACAGGCTATCATTGATAAAATTCTTCTTCTTTATCAGCTGCACCAATTTATTTGCTTTCTTATTCTGGTCCCAAGAAACATATAGACAACATCAGTCGTCTTCCACTGAGAGTTTGGTTCAAGAGGCGATCACAAATGTCGGTCATGATTACAGATATACGGACTTATACAGAAAGGTGAATACCCTACCCGAAGATTTTAAATATATTCTATTATGGACTCGGAAAGACTACGCTCCTTTCTACTTCTACGGCGAAGGACAAATAGCATTTCTCAAAAACAAATGTCAGGAGACTAAATGCTACGTAGTCACCGATAGAAATTTCTTTGGAGGTAACTTGACTAGGTTTGACGCAATCGCTTTCAATGGACGGAACATGAACTCAAAAGACTTACCCAAGACCAGGTCTCGCCATCAGCAGTACGTATACTTTAACACGGAGTCAGCCGATAACTATCCCGTATGTAATAAAGTATTTAACAGATATTTTAATTGGACTTCTAGTTATAGAATTGATTCCGATATTCCATTTGGTTATATACTAATCAAGAACAAACTAGGTGATATTGTTGGTCCAAACAAAAAAATGTCATGGGTGAAGACGCCAAAATATTTAGACGAGGAGTATATTGATATGAATAGGATAAGAAATAAAACTAAAGCCGCGGCTTGGTTTGTGTCCAACTGTCGAAGTAGAAGCGGCCGACTTAGTTATGTTAAAGCATTAAAGAATGCGTTGAAACCCTTCAATTTAACAGTGGATATCTATGGCAAATGTGGCAAATTAAAATGTTCTAAAACACATACGACTAATTGCAGTGAATTGTTGCAAAAGGACTACTATTTCTATATGTCGATGGAGAACTCTTTCGCTGAAGATTATGTGACGGAAAAATTACTGACTGCGTTACGTAATGATGTTGTTCCCATAGTCTACGGAGGAGCAGATTATAATAGGTATGTTTGTTTGTACGATATATGTTTACTTTAAATATAGCACAATTGTTTATGTATATTCTAAATTTCCTGAAACATACCAAATTATATTCTTCGGCTTAATGACGTAATTATTTGACGAAGACTAGTTTATTTAAAGCCATACTTGAGGCTCATATTCATGAGCAGTATTCTGCGACAGATGACGCGGCAGTCGTCGGGTTTCCTCCCCTGGTTTACAGTTAAAGACGACAGTACAAGAGATCTTTAGGTGTACATAAATCTCGCGAAAAGCTTTTAAGTAAACATTTATGAATTTATGACCATGCAAACTAAACGTGTATACATTTTAGCTCAGTCGGTTGAAAATATCTGCTGCAAAATTCCATTCCATAGGTACACGTAATTATACATAATTTACACATATTCACGCATAGTTTGCAAATTCAATAAAAGCTTGTGCCTAATAAATTAAAAGATATTTCTATTATTCGCAATATTATAATTATGTATGTAGGCCGAGTGGTCGCAAGTGCGACTGCCGGGCAAGGGGTTTCGGGTTCGATTCCCGGGTCGGGCAAAGAATTACTGGGTTTTAAAAAAATTCTCAGTAGTAGCACGGAGTCTGGAAATGTGCCTGGTATATGGCAATAGGCTCACCGCCTATTACATGGGACTCGTAACATAAATAGTGAAAAGTGGGTGTTACATTGTACAGTGGCATTAAGTGCCGTAATGTCTCAAACTCAAACTCAAAAGCATTTATTTCAATTAAACCATAATTTGGTACTTTTGAAACGTCAACAAATATGAGATATATAATAGTCTGTCAGTCTGTCCGTCAGTGAAGCTAGGCGCTCGTTCCAAAAGTGGAGAAGAACGAGCAAGAAACTCCATTCGTTACTCTTTTAAAAAAAAGTCTCACAAAGCACCTCTGCCTACCCCTTCGGGGATAAAAAGGCGTGATGTTATGTTATGTATAATTATGTATCACTAACAAGCGGAACAGTAACTCACACAAACATATTGCTGCGTCATTTGAACAGTCACTTCAATACAATGATAACATTTGATTCATTGGCAGAAGTGAGTGTGTCTGTATAATTAAACACATGTTTAAGAAAACTGTAAATTCAGTACTCAGTACAGGACTCCGGCTCGACGAGCAGGAGAAGGAACGGGGTGGTTTTTAGTCAGTAAGAGTCTGACACTCCCTCCCGCCTCACCCAGGCGGCAGCAGTCATTCGATGATTTTCCCCACTTAAAAAAAATAGTAGTATATTCTTCCAGTTTCAATATAATTATAATCAATGTGCAATCAATCAACCAGTATCAAAAATACTGGTCCTAATACAGTTCCTTGCAGCATATTGGTATCATATTTTTATAAGTATTATACATTACATCCGTAATAATATGTTTTCTTTATTTCAATCATTATTTCAAAAATTGTGAGATTGACTATCTGAATCGGGCTTGGTTTTGCCTTAATAAAGTAGTTTGTATAATCAACGATATCTTTTTCTCGGTCAGAGGTTAAGCATTGCCATACAACGTGGCAATGCTGCCAGCCTTCCCCCACTGACGTCGATGCGGACGAGTTTTTTGATATAATAAATAGTTTGTTTTTCCTATAATTAATTTTAATCTTAAGTTGTATATATTTAATTTAGTAATATTTAGTTTTAATTTTATTTAAGTAATAGTTGTAATTTAAGTTTTTTATTGAAATAAACGATTTGTAACGATATCTAACGCTTAACTCAAATCTAGAAACAAAACGCCAACTCTTATACTGGTTATTTACTGAAAATTATCGAATACTTTCACATGCTCATGGGTCACCAATTACTAAACAGGGTAGGAATATAGAAAAAAAACGTTACCCAACATTAAGATTTTTTTTCTGTGTCGTGGGTGCGTTTAAAAACATTATAATTTCACATACACATGACATCGAGACCCAGAACAATAACACCCGTTGTCGAGAACTTTTACCAAAAATTTTAATTTATCTTCCCCCCGCTCATGTACAGTTTTACCCTAATGTAACTATTTCAAGGAGCAGCATATTGATCATTTACGAGTATAAAAATGTCATTAATTCTTGATGTTTCTTTTTTTACAGATTTCTTCCACCAGGATCTTACATCGACGCCACGAAACACCATGTTATAAAATTAGCAGCCATGATCAACGATGCAATGCATTCCCCCAAGTTATACAATCAGTATTTTTGGTGGAAAAAATTTTACACATACGATACTCCCGCTAAAGAAAACATTTGCGCATTATGTGCAGCTCTCCATAATAAAACCATGATAAAGAAAAATAAGATTTATGATGATTTTCGAAGTTGGTGGTACCCTGCATATGCAAAACGTTGCCATTAATTTGCCTAGTCAAGTGCGGTGTGAAGGTGATTCCAAAATACAATATAACTCGACCAGACTAGAGTACGCCACTATACGAAATATTTCTCCCTATTGTTCATCATCTACAATACTTATCAGTCTTATTACCACTACTCTAATTCAGTGAAGTGTCCAACTTCCAAGAGGTCGACTGTACAACTGTGTGCTTAATGGAATTGAGTTTTACATTTTTTGCATAAAGCATCGACATGGTAGACGAACGGGCTATAATAGTATGCCATGTCACTCGACAGGTTGCTTCGAGCCCCGCGGGCAGAACTGGGACCCGCGTAGCGGGGCTCCCTTGTCTTGGACAAGTTTAAAACAAGTTTGTACAGCTCTAAAACGTATACAAAATATTTTTTTTAATTACCCTTACCATAATTTCAACTTCATTAATTTGCAATAACATATTTTGAGAGTGAGGGAGGAAAGTGAGAAAAATAAAAAGATGGCACTTGTACCTATCATGTAATCAGTATTTATTTATGTACCTCTAAAAGAATGTGTACTTACTGTAGATAATAATAATTGTAAGTCTTTCAAAGACTCGGCTTCCGTTAAATTAGTCTAAGCCTGTGTTTTATTTTGTAATGAAAAGCTTTTGAAAAATTGTTAAAAGATTAAAAAAATCAACACTGTAGACTTCGTTTACCACTAGGCAAGATAGTGGGCAAAGTCGACCCATTATATATATAAAAAAATATTTCTGAAAAATTGTTGGCCTAGTTCGGTTTGAACAAAAATCTTTTTATACATAATAATATTATAGTTACAAATAGAACACCTCGAAACTCGATAATCTTCCAAAGAATGATAATTATAGTAAATAATGTGAAATCTCATTTTATTGTGTACCTTCAATTCACGGCACGAATCTTGGCAAGATGTTATTGTGATCAATTAGGTACGTAAGTTTTAATCCGTGGCGGCTTTTAACCAAAGAGGCAGAGATGCAAAATGCAGTGAAATAATAAACAAATCTTGCCACCGTTCGTGCCGAGTATCATACATAACATAATTATTTAAGTACTTACTTAATATAAGTTAGTTAAGAACTGTTTTGTTAACTTACAAGCTCATCTTTTTACTTGATACATTTTAAGTCGACAGAAACGAGCAAGTATATTACAAAAAGAAAAAAATATTTACCTACTAAATGAATAGCAACCTCGTTACCTACAAGTTTAAATAAAAAACGCTATCGTGAGAATTTACCTAGTACCTATTATTAGGTTCCATTTTAAAATTATCTACATCATACAGAGTGGGTCATAAATATGAAATGACTTACTTCTGCCAGCGGCTTTGCCCGCGGCTATGTGTTATTCCAAACCAAAATCCCCTGTTCCAAATTTCATCGCGATCCTTCAGCGGTTTTGACGCTTCGCATTTATAATATTAGTAGCGTATGCAAAAGTATTATGGTTACAAATCTATTACACTGGTAATTAGTTACGTGTGTGTAACTGTTTTATAATTGTCTTGCTTTCAAGGTTATAGCGAAAACTTCCAATTGATAATTATTATTATTCCCGCGATAAGGCATTTAGGGAGCGGGGCTTAGGGGCCTACTAGCAACGCCTGTCAGTGTAGCCGTGTAGCGTGTAGGTTTTTTTAAGGGGGAAAAGCATCGAATGTGATCTCTCTCCCTCCCTTCTAGGTGAGGCGAGAGCGTGTCTGACTCCTATTGACTAAAAACCACCCGTTAAGTTCTCCGCGGCTCAGCTTGTAGGTTAGGATTGTCTTTATAATGTTTTATGAATGATTTAAAATTGTTTAAGGAAAAAATATCTTAATAGTTTAAACTTTTATTAGTTTAAGTCTAAAAGGTTAAAGTTTAAATGTAACTTACTTTAATAATTTTTAATTTTATTTATATTTATGACACACTCTGTATAGGATGTCATTGAATTCGCAGGTGGCTGGGTGTCTGAATTTATACTAAGGCATGTACTGCCGCGGTACTAGCAGCGTTATCTAAATTATTAGGACATAGTTACAGCTTGGCAAAAATGAGTTTGACGCGGTGAGAGCTGGAACTAAAGAAATATTAAAAAAGTGTATTACTTCTTTATTGACTCAGACTGATCACCCACTTCTGACCATATCCCATGAATAAACAATCATTGGAACATAGTACTCCTCTTAAAACTCGTTTAAAATAATATCATAACCGGTCGAGTCGTAGTGTACCAGGTTGTCAAAGGTGCGATGCTAGCGACCTCAATTATTCGAAACTCTTTTTGCCAAGCTGCACTTTGGTTCTCCTCTGAGACACTCGATCCCTAGCGTTACTTTCAAAAAGTCAAATCAACAGCTCGTGCGTAATAGTCTACTGCTAGCTATACAGGCCTTTAAGGGTTTGCCTCATTGAGGGCCGATTTTTCAATCATCAGTTCTTACCTGTAGAATAAAATTAGCAGTGGGCAGTATTTATATTTCAAATTGTACTATATTATAAATAGACTTCCATACAAACCATCATCCCCTATTTTTACCGCTTTTTTTTAAGGGGGGGAAAATCACCGAATGACTCCTCCCGCCTGGGTGAGGCGGGAGGGAGTGTCAGACTCTTACTGACTAAAAACCACCCCGTTCTTTCTCCTGCACGTCGAGCCGGTAGGTTCTCCGCGAAGGGGCAGATTTTAAAAAATCTTTCTTAGTCGGTGCCTACTTACATAACAAAATGAGTATACAATCCTAATTTCATGTTCGTGTCATTTATAGTTTGCGTTCGGCGATATTGAATCAGTCAGTCAGTCAGTCAGTCAGTCAGGACAGGCTATTATATAAGTATAGATGTAACATTGTAACCATTTTTGTAAATTATGTTTGTTTGTTTGTTTGTAAGTATGTTATGGTCATGTAAGGATTTGTTATTAAACTTATCGTAATTGTATGGTGGTTGTTTTTATTTTTGCACATAAAAGATTTACAAATCCGTAAATAGATACATGAAACAATTAATTCATAGTTTAATGTAATGTCCCCATATTAAAATGGTATGCAAACTAGATACTTGATGCTTGAACTGAAACAAATTCAAACAAACAATAAGTGATATTGTTGTAAGTTCAAATTAATTCACTTGCACACTGAGAAAAAAAATATTTTATCAATCAAAATCCCTTCAACAAAACTATGATTACTCAGGGACAAACTTAGTTATTTTCTTTTTTGCGTTTATGAAAGTCTTCCTTGATCATATCTGCAGCTTTCTCACCTATCATCATAGTTGGAGCGTTAGTATTGCCGCTCGGTATAAGTGGAATAACAGACGCATCCACTACTCTCAGACTAGTTACATTGTGCACCCTCAGTCTCTCGTCCACAACACCATCCTGTCCCATCCAACATGTACCAACAGCGTGCTGTATCGACACTACAGTGTTCTTCACATAACATTCCCAAAATTCATCCGAACCCCATTCTATATGTTCACACGCAGTCACAGTTAATCTGGGAATACTTCCCTTGACCTCTCTGAAGTATGTAGTGTTTATCAAAGTATTCATGTATTTCACTCCCTCGGTAATGATTTTTAAATCATAATTGCTTCTAAAATACCCCAATTCAATAATAGGATCATCCAGGGGATCTGTACTACGTAGTTTAACTTGTCCTCTCGACAGTGGGTGTAGGAGGACAAATATAACGGTATCTATTTCATTATTAATATTGGCGGAACCTAATGCAAGACAATAATCTTTTTCTAAACTACATCCACTTACTAATTTATCAGGATCACCAGCTCCGAAGTAAGAGTTGAAAAATTGAAATTGTGGTTGTAATTTAGAAGGATACTCAAACTCACTACCGTTAATTCTGATGGCTCCACATTGGACTGGATTAGGAATTGTATCTATTTGGAAAGCGGTTACAATATTTTGGAGCGCTGTCTCTAATCCGCGTTTGCCTTTATAATGCAACCGTATAGTCTGGTGATCGTGTAAATTTTTACCAACTGGCAGATCTACTAATGTCTTTATCCGTAACTTCGATAATTCCTCTCCAGGTCCTATTCCTGACTGTAAGAGAATTTTCGGACTATTGAATGTACCAGCAGACACAATAACCTCTTCAGTAGCGTATACGTTGATGTATTTCTTACTAGATGTATACACCTGTACACCATACGCACGCAAAGTACTAGAATCAATTAATACTTTAGTGATTGTGGAATACTTGGCCACTTTCAGATTAGGTCTGTCTTTTGCTGGCCTTAAGTATGATTCTGCTGTACTCGATCGCCTACCACCATACATATTAAAATGTGGTCGAGCAGCTCCAAGAATTTCTGGCCCATTAATCTCCAAAACTCGCGGGATACCCATTTCTTCGTAAGATTGTAACCTGGAGTCATCTATAGCATTAGTTGACGGCAAAGTTGGTGGTCTCGAGACTTTAACAGGTCCAGTTGTTGAATGGAGCCGGGCATTTTCTGGATACTCAAAAATTACTGGATCTTCCATGTTTTCTAACTTCTTAAAATAATGCAATACTGTCTTCCAGTCCCAACCGGATGCTATACGATTCCAGTTCTCATAATCTTCGGGTACTCCTCGTGAGTAGATCATGCTGTTGATGGAGGAACAACCACCGAGCAGTTTACCCCGAGGGTAGCTCATGGAACCACCCTGATGGGCCTGGCCTACACCCTCGTCGAAGACAGCTGTGTAATTCCAGTCATATTCAGTACCTGGCAAAGTTGAGCTGAGACCAGGAAGCTGAAACAATAATATTGATATTATGTCACATCTTCGTGGTCCTCGCACCCTTTGGTAGGTACTCTCCTTTCACCAGGTCATCCAGTGATAATATTTGACATACTTGTATATCTTGACATAGTTACCTTTCATAAAAAATACCAATATAACTTAACATTTACAATATCATTTCTTATAAAACCTTGAACAGCTGTCTGTATTAGAGACATCGGGCTTATCACAATCTAATTTTGTATAACAACTTCTAATTTGCACCATACATCTGCTTCTACTACTTACCACACTGGTTGGCGGCGGGTCGCCTCCGGCCTCGATAAGCAGCACTTTTAACTTTGGTATTTCTGAAAGCCGAGCCGCTACCACACTGCCTGCCGACCCACTCCCGACCACAATGAAGTCAAACTTCTCACAATCTGTATCAACCAAGATCTGAATTAGTAACAATTTGAATATTACACTTGTTCTCAACAGACCGTCATGTGAGAATCAATTGCCACAAAGCCCAGTCAATCGGTTTTATTATAATGCGGTACGTACCCGATATCTCGTAGTTTTCAGGCCATCCTGTTTGAAATATTGCCTGGGAAATAGTCAACACACGCATTATCCATTGCACCAGAGATGTGGTTCCTAATGATTGCAGGAACTTGAAGAATTCATTTATTTCTACACTAGAAGACATTTTGATATGAATTCAAAAGTACTTTTATCTAACATCTAACAAAGGTAACACTCATGATGAAACTTTAAAAATGAAACTTGTGTACTAGCAGTACATGCCCTCGACTGGTAGATAATATACGCGATCAAAGTAGGTTCGTTGTAAGTTATTGCCACGCCGGGTGACCACGATTCTGAACGACGGCGACGGATAGACACACTTTTGTCGAGAAATAGATTGTAATCTGGATTTAAACAATTTATATCATTTGATTACGTATCCGTATTTACAGATAGTAGTTCGCAATTCGCATCCCAAACGGCCGTTTTTTCAGTGTTCCACAGAAATACTACTGAACATTTTGATTAATAAAGTGGATCGGAGATTGAAATATTTTGTACCAGAGTGTAAAATTATCAATTTGGCACAAATAAAATACGTACCACAAATGACGTTGATATTGACAAAAAACTTGAGCAAATGGTCGGGATCCTCCGGGATGAAGGAACAAAATTGTGCCTGACGTAGAATATCGGACGAGGAGCCAAGCTTTCGGGAGAGTCTCTGCAGCTAATGGAGAGACGACGGGAAAACCAAGCAGTCGCTTCGTCAGATCATAACAAAAAGATTTCAAAACTGGTGGTCCAAAGTTTACATCCAGCAATTGGGTCGAAGTCATCTGACGAAGCTGACCACATCAAGTGGGAAAATCGTATCTTCTGGGCTGGAGATTCTCGCAGGTTCGGCACTTCTACGGTGAGTTGTACGCGTCAAAAGCACCCCGTCCTCATTCAAATTCGGGGTATCCCAGAGCCACACTTGTCCGCCACTTCACCGGAGAGTTGCCCGAGATCAGCCTAGGTCAGATCGCGGTGGCTTTGGGGCAGCTTAAAAATGGAAAAGCCCCCGGAGAGGATGGAATCACGACGGGGCTCTTTAAGGCAAGTGGAAAACCGGTGCTCGAGCGACTCCGACGTATGTTTGATTCCGTTCTCTTCTCGGGGAGAACTCCAAGGGCATGGAGCAGGAGTGTTGTCGTTATGTTCTTTAAGAAAGAAGACAAAACCCTCTTGAAGAACTATCGACCTATTTCCCTTCTGAGCCATGTCTACAAGCTGTTTTACATAGTCATCACTAACCGTCTCGCCCGAAGACGCGATAAGTTTCAGCCCCCTGAGCAGGCTGGGTTCCGAGGAGGATATGGCACCATAGACCACATACATACATTGAGGCAGATTATACAGAAGACTGAAGAGTATTTAGGGAACAGAGAGTATAGTTCCCTAAGATCGGAAAAGGAGGTTCCTCCGACCAGGCGAGGTGATCGTGCCTGGCGGGCTTTCTGCCCTACAGTTGCTCGTTGGGATTTTCTATTCGTGTTAAATCGAATGTAAACTTCGCATGTGCGATGTAGGATTTTATGACGTCATCCGTTGACTTGTGTCGCCACATCACTCCCTCCCAAGACCGGAGGTCGATCCCGCTGAGACGGCTGTCGATGCTTGAGATGAGCGGTGCCAGAGCCAGTGTAGAAAGTCCCTAGTTCCAGTGAGTCGGAACTGTGCCGCTGAGTGCCCAGTGAGTCGGGTGAGCGGTGCAGGGCGATACTCCAGTGAGTCGGAGAGATGAGTTCGCAGTGTCCCACGGTGAGTCGGGGAAGAGATGCTGCGAGGGTAGGTGCGTAGTGGCTGGCGTCTGCGTTGACGGGAGGAGATGTCCTTCAGAACCGTGTGCAGAAGTGCTGTGCCTAGACGCTGGTGAGGCCGTAGGGAAGAACCAGGCTGCACACAACTTCGTTGCAGGCGATGGTGGTCCCTGATGAGGCTGAGGATGCTGGTTGGCTGCGACTTGATTACCGCTCAGCGGAGAAATGATGAATGAGAGGAATGGCTATACGGATGACGGTGCTGATCTGCTCCGTGAGGTGAAGGTTGCTTCCAATCACGTCGGGGTCACCACTTTAGGGGCTGGGAGTATAGTTCCCTAAGATCGGAAAAGGAGGATTCTCCGACCAGGCGAGGTGATCGTGCCTGGCGGGCTTTCTGCCCTACAGTTGCTCGTTGGGATTTTCTATTCGTGTTAAATCGAATGTAAACTTCGCATGTGCGATGTAGGATTTTATGACGTCATCCGTTGACTTGTGACATGTGTCGCCACAAGTATAATCTGCACCTATGCCTAGCCTTTGTGGATTACGAGAAAGCCTTTGACTCTATTGAAACCTGGTCTGTTCTGGAGTCCTTGCAACGGTGCCGATTGGCGATATGTCCAAGTGCTGAGAGATCTATACGATGCTGCAACTATGGTCGTCCAAGTACAGAACCAGCGGTCTGAACCTGTCCACCTGCATCGGGGGGTACAAGGCGATGTTATTTCTCCCAAATTATTTACCAATGCTTTGGAGGATATGTTCAAGACGCTGCACTGGAATGAGCGGGGCATAAATATAAACGGCAAGTATCTCTCACACTTGAGATTTGCAGATGACAACGTCATCGTGGCTGAAACCGTGCAAGACCTACAATAGAGGTATATGCTGAACCGCCTGGCTGATTCTTCTGCTCGCATTGGACTCCGGATGAACCTAGACAAAACGAAGGTGATGTTCAATGAACATGTTCTTCCGGAGCCGATCACCCTGAATGGGTCTATTCTCGAGGTTTTTTTTTTATGGCATAAGCCGGTAAACGAGGAGACGGATCACCTGATGGTAAGCAATCGGCGTCGCCCATTGACACCTGGAACACCAGAGGCGTTACAAGTGCGTTACCGGCCTTTTGGAGATTAGGAGTTTGAGGATCGTTGGGGATTCAGGAATTGGGGAGATTGGGGAAGGGAAGGATAATTGGGCCTCCGGTAACCTCACTCACACGACGAAACACAACGCAAGCGTTGCTTCACGTCGGTTTTCTGTGAGGCCGTGGTATCACTCCGGTCGAGCCGGCCCATTCGTGCCGAAGCATGGCTCTCCCACACTTAGGTTGTTCAGGAGTATGTCTACCTAGGACAAACCCTACAGTTTGGTAGAAACAACTTCGAGAGGGAGGCTCGTAGAAGGATACAGCTTAGCTGGGCGGCATATAGAGGTAGGAAACTCTATCGGGTCTTTTCGTCAACTCTACCGCAAAGCCTGAAGACGAAAGTCTTCAACGAGTGCGTCCTGTCATGACAGTCATGACATACGGAGCCGAGACGTGGACACTAACAGTGCCACTGGTCCACCAATTTAAGGTGGCGCAGCGAGCTATGGAGAGGGCTATGCTCGGGGTATCTCTGAAGGATAGGATCTGTAACGAGGTGATCCGACAGAGAACTAAAGTTACCGATGTAGCCCAAAGGATTAGCAAGCGAAGAACCGATGACCGCTGGGGTAGACGTGTTCTGGAGTGGAGACCGCGTCTAGGCAAACGTAGTGTAGGGCGCCCTCCAGCTAGGTGGAATGACGATATACGTAAAGTGGCTAGTAGTATTTGGATGCGTAGAGCTGAAGACCGAGCTCAGTGGCGTGCCATTGGAGAGGCTTATGTTCAGAAGTGGACGAAAACAGGCTGTTGATGAGAAAATACGTACAGTTCAATGGAGTAGCGTGCCTTGCCGGGGCCCCGTATGAAAATGTTTTTAGTTTCTTTGGATTGCCTCAGACAATTGTTTAATTATAGTAAACGCTTTTATCATAAAAGTATTGTAAAAAATATACGCGATATTACTGGGTTTTAAGAATTCTCAGTAGTAGCACGGAGTCTGGAATTGCGTTATTTAGTATTTCTTAAGTTCGTCCATTTTAATGCATACTTTATGCAAAAAAAATAAATTGCTTATTTAGAATTATGAGGTTTCTAAAATAAAAATAATTGGGAAGTTTTTAATAATGTTTGTGTTCGGAAACGTCTCGGACATCTCGATGACGTTGATGGAGGCGGCACTGGCGGTGGCATCAGAGGGGGGACAGCGCTGCGCGGGGATCAACATATACGAGGACGAGGATCGCGGCCCGTTCTTTTCCACTCGATTAGCTGTGAGCACTGTACGCGTTGCGCGCCGTATATTTGTAAAGGCACACCTACCTTCCGTCGAATAAACCAGTACCTTTAATCAGCATCATCATTTATACAGTCCAAAAACTCTCCCCAACAGTTTGCTAACGTATGATGTGGGCCGCCGTGGCAAGGAGACCCTATATAATTGATACGCCCCTGGTACAATCTACTTGTTATCCGAGAAATCGTATTGTTCCCATGAGGTAAGTAAATAAAGGTATATGTCTCAATACGATGCGACGTCGTGTTACCTATTTTTGAAAATTTTCTCTTTATTCCTATTAACATATTTGGTAAACTTAGTAATAAAATTCGATAGTTTTTTTCCTGTAATTCTTGTTTTCACTCGTCACGCAGATAGGTGCCTACTTTTAATTTGTAACATAAAATGTTAATATTGGCCAATTTGTAGGTTTGTAGATAACAGAAAAATATACGTCACAATGTTTCGCAATATGTTGCTTTCTTTTTAAATGTTAGATAAGTACCAACAGTTTCAAAATGTTTTTGTTAAAATTCTAAATATTTATTTAGATTACCGGCAGAAGAATTATTTATTTATTTATTTATTTATTGAATGGTGAATCAACAGCTACATTACATAGATTTAGCAGAAAAATAATAACATTGAGCCACTTATAGATTTACATGAATACTGACTTAATAGGTAACAGCTAAGACAAAATTAAAATTATAACATAACATAACATAACATCACGCCTTTTATCCCGAAGGGGTAGGCCACTATGCCACTGTACAATGTAACACCCACTTTTCACTATTTATGTTACGAGTCCCATGTAATAGGGGGTGAGCCTATTGCCATATACCGGGCACAATTCCAGACTCCGTGCTACTACTGAGTTTTTTCTGAATTAAAATTATAAATACATTAAAATCAGGCACACAGCAAGAAAATTATTAAAATAAAGAAAAAAAAATGTGAATACATATTTAAAAAATAAAATAAAATAAATAAAAAATCAGCCATTAAAAAAATCTCCACTTATCGTAGTTGTAGCTTTCCTAAGGCTTGTACAAAAGATATCTACCTCTAAATCATGCTTGCTACTGATGTCGTTAAAAGTACGACAGGCTCGACATAAGAATGAGTTTTGCGTGCTTCCTAAAGGATTTCGATGGAACATTGAGGGACAACTTTTCAAGGAGTTCAGGGCAGTCAACTCTACCATTCGCTATGGATAGGATATACCTCTAAGTAACATCAGCTATCTCGCGACGTTTATAAAGTGGAAGAAAGTGAAATTGTTTACAGAGTTTAATATAGTTATCATACCCAGGTTTATTAGGAATTGCCAAACGAAAGCACAAGAATTTAATGAATCCTTTCAATTCTTGCAATATATTTATCATATCGGGGATTCCATATTTGCGATCCGTATTCAAGTATGCTTCGCACATATGCACAGTATAGAATTTTGAATGTTTTTGCATTCTTAAATGGGGCTGTCGATCTCATAATAAAACCCAAAGACCTCGATGCTTTTGCAATTATTTTCTCAATATGCTCGTCGAATAGGAGTTTCGAATCGTGTACAACACCTAGATCACGAACCGAATAGAATCTACCAAGCAGATGGATACATTGTTTTTCTTTCGACTAAAGGTTACCACAGAGCATTTTACCGGATTAAGATCTATTTTGTTTTGTAAACAATACCCGTCCAGTCTACCAAGATCTTCCTGAAGGCGTTTAGCATCCGCCGCTGACCTGTACCATTATATGTACCATTTTAACATTATTGCTACCCAACCTACTGACTTTTTATTTAAGTATTGTCCGTAACCGACATGTTGTCAAGTAATACGTTTAACGCACCTGTAATACATAAATCTGCTCATTAAATATTTTTCGACAAAACATACCTAATCAGTGAGTTCGAAAAACAGTAACAGAGGACTGTGTGCTCACGCATGCCAATCACCGAACATCATCGAATGACTTATCCCGCCTGGGCGAGGCGGGAGGGAGTGTCAGTACTGACTAAAAACCACCCCGTTCCTACTCCTGCCCTTCAAGCCGGAGCCCCGGCAACCCGTTATGTCCTCCGCGGCTTCGTATCGGCATCAGTCCTATTGGGCCCTATCCGTGGCAGTCTGATGGCTCTTTGATCGCGACACGCCTGCCAGCAATTGAAGTGGAAGTTCATTATTACTATGTATTCAGAAATTAAACCACCCAGTACCAAATATCCGGACCGTTTTGCCTGCCAGAAAAATTAAGTCAGTCAGCGAGAACATGTCATTTTATAAGTCAGAACATATCAGATAAGCCTGGAAAGCATGTATAATTTGTTTAACCGAGCTTACGGCGCGTTGCGTTCTGAGCGCTCCTCAGATGGGCCCCAGTATGGCTGATGCCCGATCTGGAGCCGCGTAAGACCGCGGACTGGGTTGCCGGAAAAAGCAAGAGGAATTACAGGGTGTTTTTTAGTCAATAAGAGTCTGACAATCCCTCTCGCCTCACCTCAAAAAAGAAACAAATAGAGAGGTTATAATTTGTTTTCAAAATATAACAAAAATTTTGTTGAAATCACTATTCTAAAGCCATTCAACGATGATTTCTGTGAATGAGATGAAAATATGCAAATTTATCTACGATGCAAATGAACAAATAATTCTGTCTTTTTTATGATCCGGATAAACTAAAGAAATACAAAATTTAAAGTGGTTGACATGAGAGTTGACTCAGCGATAGTTTAAACTCAATACTTTTTTACCCGAAAATGAAAATAAAAAAGTAATCATATAGAGGTAGAAATGTTTCAACAACGCTTCTCTATTGTCAATGTCTTACTATCTTGATACTTGATAACAAAATGGTTATTGCTCACTGTTATTGCGGCTTTGAAAGTAAAAAGTGTACTTTAAAAAGAGTATAGTATGTAGGCTTTTAAAGTTTATCTTCAATATGATGTGTACCTTTAACTTCGTAGTGCCAGTATTATAAAGTTTGATTTTTATGTTCAGGAAAGTGCTATTGGTGCTATACTATGTAGTGGTGATGCGCTAAACTTTATCACAAATCATAGATATAAAAACAGGGTGTCAAACAGATACAATAGGTATCTGTGAAGTTGTGGGACTCTGTGGATGTGTCACTGTCAAATATGTCATTGGTGTCATTTTACCTGTGAAGTCTCAATGTCAATACTGACAGCGTTTTATTTTTATTTTTATCCTGATAGCTTATCAACAACTTCAACAGGTAGCCAATGAGGCAATAACATAACCAAGATTGTGCATATAAATAAACCGCAAAAGGTGCTGACAATGGACATTAACAATTTGACCGCTAAAATGAGCTTAGAAGAATCCCCGTAAGTAATTAATTTGTTAATAATTAATTTATTATTTTATTCACAAAATCCAGACCTCTGGTTTATATCTGTGCATTATTGTGTGATTAAAATTATAAAATTGTAATTATAGTGGATATAAACAAACCGATGTCACTTAAAAAAAATATAATAACAGTTGCTTTATTACTTATCGTTTTTATTTAAATACAACCAGTGATATGAAATGAACTGCAAGGTGCATGTGAAGTGAAGGTGCAATTTAATTAATTTATCCGTTATTTTTATTTTATAATTTCTATATAATATGAAATTTTATTTTTAATTACTTTAGCTAATTTTTTTTTTTAGTTTACATTGAGGTTATAGAGGAACATATAACATATGAATATCAAGAGAATAAATATTAATTGAATATAATACCATTTTCTAAATGCATGTCTACTGTAGTTTATTAAAACAAATAAGTATTATATTTGCCATAACTTTTCTTCACAAACAATAAATATTTAACTGTGTGGTATTTTACAAATTAACAAATTGACAACTAATATTCAACATAATATATTTTTTCTTTCTATAAAAAGTAAAGTATTTTAATTAATATATAAATTGAAATAAAATTAATTATAAGCATCAATATTTTACTCTTTTAATGACCACTGCAATAAACGAGGAGGTCCACGCTTGATTGGAATATTTTTACTATACATACTTCTATCGGTTGCAACAAAGCTCACACCCTACCTGATGGTAAGCTATCAGAGTAGCATAAATATGCTAACACAAGTGTATGTAGGAATCTGTGTAATTACACCATAATTTATTATAAAACAGCTTTCCAAAAATAATAGCATAATGTAACGGGATGCGCTTCCAGACTTTTTGTTACTTAAAGAAATGCAGCAACAATGTGTAACTACATCACCCTGTCATAAGCCTATTCGAATTGCATAAAGTACCTTTATAGGTACTATCGTCATAAAATCCATTGTATTTCTCTCTGTAAGATGTTACCCATCAAATGTTGTTCACGGAGTTGACAGTATTTTATCTTGCAGCAACCCATCTAAAAGTGCAAAGAGAGTGGGTTATTTAAAATGGGAAGACTATTTTATGGCGACTGCTGTACTAGCTGCACAACGCAGCAAAGATCCAAACTGCCAGGTCGGGGCATGTATTGTGAACACCGATAGAAGAATTGTTGGCGTCGGGTAAGAATTAATTAAATATATTCTACTATTTCGCATAATCTGTTACAAAATTTATTTATATCATATCTTTTGCATCAATAGCGTGACAAAACTATATCCCTCAAACATACAAGATTCCAAGAAATAATAATCTTTAATAAATTGCCCAATCCAGAAATTGAACCCGAGGCCCCATGCACAGCAGTTGCTTTTGCGACTACTGCAGTTAAGAAGTAAGCGAGCACGTTTAAGTTAATATTTATGTATAGTATCTTCATTCATTATAATATTTCTTGTAACTTTTTCCAAGTTATTTTGTATTTTGTTTATTAAATTATTTAGACACCACTGACAAACGATGAAGGAAAACATTTTTAAGAAGCCTGGGCTTATAACCAATGACAACCCGCATTGAGTGAGCATGGAGATTCTCCGTGCAAGAAGAGGCCTTTGTCACCATTGGCCACATATAGGCTGGTATGATGATGATGATGACCTTAATTTATATTAAAATACAAATTACAGATATAATGGAATGCCTAATGGATGCTCCGACGAGGTGTTCGACTGGACTCAAACCAATAAACAATTATATGGTAAGAATTTTTGAGTTTCCTATTTGCTATATTTTTACCTTTTATTTTTTTGGTCCATGAATGGTTTTAAAATTTTTTATGTCGTCATAATATTTTGCGTTAAGTGTCTTGGTCTTATAATTAAGTACTATGTCACTACATAGCATAAAACAAAGTCGCTATCTGCCGTCTGTCTGTCCCTATGTATGCTTAGATCTTTAAAACTACGTAACGGATTTTGATGCGGTTTTTTTTAATAGATTGAGTGATTCT
Organism: Spodoptera picta; assembly: GCA_038387885.1. Taxonomy (NCBI): domain Eukaryota; kingdom Metazoa; phylum Arthropoda; class Insecta; order Lepidoptera; family Noctuidae; genus Spodoptera; species Spodoptera picta. The sequence goes on from JAZHFQ010000308.1 coordinate 1,644,429, forward strand.
TAAGGAAGATTTACATGTATAACACATGAATATTGGACCCGTGCGAAGCCGGGGCGGGTTGCTAATCTTCATATCAAAATTAATTACCTAATTAAAGGAACTGCGATTCCTAATATTTTACTTTAGTATATTCACGTGCGTAACTCGCGATGTCTCACGATAGTTATTATAAAAAATAGCTAGTGAATTATATTGATGAAAAATTGTTAAAAACACAGACAGAGTTGACAGAGTCACTTTGTTTTATACTATGTAGGTACCTAGTGATTTTAACCCAGTGCTACATTAGAATACTCAGTAGTAGCACGGAGTCTACAATTGTGTCCGGTATACGGCATTAGGCTCACCCTCTATTACATGGCACTCAAACCATGAATAGTGAATAGTGGGTTTTACATTGTACAGTGGCATTAAGTGCCGTAATGTACACCTCTGCCTACCCATTCGGGGATTTAATGGCGTGATGTTATGTTATGTAAAAAACACTAAATGATTTTGATCAATTGGGTTGTTAGGAGGTAGTGTTTAATCCTACACAGGTAAACCTAATAGGTACATTTTTTAGGAGTGACTGGCCTTGAAGTCATAAATACCTACCTATGTTGCAAAAATTGCATTTATGTGATATACCTACCTATATTTTATCTATGACATATATATCTGCCTAATTAAAAACTGCATTTCAGTACCTATTACACTGCACTTGTATCTAATCTTCCTCATCGAGTATAAAATTGTAAAACCCCATTGACATTGACAAAGGGCAGTAATGTTATCTTTATCAATGATGTTAATCTGCCGGATTATAAACTGCATTTCAGTACCTACACTGCACTTGTATATAGTATTTTAAAAACGTTATCACTAAGTGCAATAAGTTAAGCATTTTAAAAAGGCAGCTGTTTTTCAAGGCCAGTATTAATTTTTTCTTGGCATAATCCGGTAAACGAGCAGACGGATCACCTGATGATAAGCAATCGGCGTCGCACATGGACACCTGGAACACCAGAGGCGTTACAAGTGAGTTTGAGGATCGTTGGGGATTCAGAGATTGGGGAGATTGGGGAAGGGGAGGGTAATTGGGCCTCCAGTAACCTCACTCACACGACGAAACACACTTCACGTCGGTTTTCTGTGAGCTAATTTAGTCAATCATAAAATATTGTTTTTTTCGTAGTAGGTATTAGCTTGGACGGCTTGGACCCTAGTAACATAACGTCCCGCCTTTTAATCTTCGAAAGGGTGGACAGAGCCTGACAGAGTTGCATATAATATTGATATTAATACACAATGAAGCACTTCTCCGTGTAAGAAGGCTGATGATGATAGGTACATCGTATAATGCATAACGTAACCGATGTCCCGTTTTAATGGGACTGTTCCTTTTATAATTACGAGTCCCGCTGTCCCCGAAATTATTTCTGGGAAGCAAAGTCGTGCCGTGTAGGGGCAACAATTGGGAAAATCCAAATAACACATATTTTTGACTCCATGCTATTAGTGAGAATTTTTAAAAAATCCAATTATAGGTCGAGGCAGGTATCAAACCGGAGATCCTTTTCTCGGTAGGTCTTTTTTGAGGAGGAAAAATCAACCAATGTCATCTCCCGCCTTGGGTTAGGTGAGAGGGAGTGCCACTCTTACTGAGTAAAAACCACCCCGTTCCTACTCCTGCTTTTCGAGCCGGAGCCCCGTCAACCCGTTACCCGGCTATCCGCAGCTCCTTATCGGGCAGCCGTGGTAGTACCAGTTAGCCAGTTTTATAGTTTAGGTACCTACCTATTTCGTTATTTATTTGTTCTAGAAATTGCAACAGTACAACAATAAATATTTCTCGGAATTATTAAATACCTACGTTGCATTTAATTGTACCTATTAATAATAAGTATTTATCGGTAAATAATTATCATTGCACTTTTATCTAATCTAGGTAAGTACCTACTTTCGCCGGGACTTACTTTTTTAAGGCGGAACCTAATTGCAGCAGATTGTTAATACGCAACTACTAAATACCTACTACTATGTAATTCTATGAAATCTTAATAATGTTAATCTTATCGTGATCTTATATTTCCTTTCCCTAATTTCGAAGTAATTAGTTTTCTATACAGCATGTGTCATACTTACATAAATATAAAAAAGTATTCTCAGTATCTAATATACTTAGCCTTTAACTTGGCCTAGTCAAAACTTAAGATTCAAAGATATTTTATCCCAAAAAAATAAATCTTTCATAAAACATTTTAGCGACAGCCCTAACCTACATACATATACGCCGCGGAGACCCTTACGGGTTACCGGGACTCCGGCTTGACGTGCAGAAGGAACGGCGTGGATTTTAGTCATAGAATTGTAACTTCAATTCTTTTGCATATTTAGGACTGAACGTGATATTGCATATTTATAACACGCGGTTTATTTTTATATTATGTTTTATAATTATTATTATCAAAACAAATTAACCTAGTTGAAGGTCTTAATAAACATACGTTACCTACATACTAGCATAATAGCCAAATAGTCCTTTTATTAATTTCATCAGTTGGTATTTGTACTAATGTAGGTAGGTACATGCCTATATCTATATTAAGTTCTCTCATACGGTTCACTCTCTGCTCGCTGCTCGACTACTATTAATCATAGTGTTTTATAACCTAGCCTAGCCTTCCACGGAATGAACTATCAAACACAAAATTAATTATAATTTGAATTGAACCGGTACCTAGTTTCGGAGATCAAGCGACAAACTATTTTACATAGGTGTATCAGTACCTACATAATGAAAAAAAAACGAGTAACTTTGTTATTAGAAGTCGTTGTTGACCATGAATCGAATCAACATGAGTCTAGAGGCGTCTTGTTACAGAATTCTGCAGAAATGCATAAGTGTCTAATATAAAATGAAATTCAATATAATATTTATCTTTCAGTTTGCCATGCAGAAATGAATGCTATTCTGAACAAAAACGTGATTGATGTGAAGGGTTGCGATCTATACGTTACCCGGTATCCATGCAACGAGTGTGCGAAGGTGATCATCCAGTCCGGAATCAAGAACATTTATTACATCTATAACAAACACCCAGACAAGCCCATTTACATCGCTTCTGGGAAAATGCTTGAAGCAGCTGGTGTTTCAGTTATGTGAGTAATGCAACGTTTTTGGTTTAAAAATGAAGGCCTATTATAGTGCGAATTTGTTTTCCGTTTAGCAATCGACACGGTTATTATATGACTGTCTGTGCTATGATTGGCCTGCTCCATTTAATCAGAGAGCTTAAAGCGGTAACGTTTCCATCTATATATGAGATAAAAAAGCTCTCACTAGGCCCCCAGACGACTTTAATCAATATTGTATTGACTACTTGCGGACTCCGCGAAGTTAGTTTCGACTTATTTTTTACCGACTTTAAAAAAAGGAGGAGGTACTATGTTCGGCTGTTTATTTGTTTGTTCGCCGATTACTCCGCCATTTGTGAACCGATTTCCAAAATTATTTTTTTGTTTGAAAGGATATACTCCCGAGATGGTCCCATTTCCATGGGGTTAGGATCTGATGATGGACTCCTAGGGTAACCGAGTGAAACTTTCGAAAATTGTAGGGGCGAGTAATGCGTCTATTATGTTTTTCAATGAGCTTATATCATAATGATGTAACTTAACTCGTCGAGTACCGTCATTATAGACACAATAATAGAACAATAGGTTGCGGTCACCGGTGACCGCTTGGTGTTTGACAGTTTAATGGCCACAAAATTGTAAATTAGGTATCTATTAAGATTTTAATAAATATTTTTTATGGAACTTATGGCACCGACTTCTTACCTATCAGTGGGTGGGTAACCTACCAGCACTAATAATAGTTATTTTTTGCTTTATAGTTTTGACATTTTGTTTGTTATTAGTTTTTGGTTTTTTGAAGTCGGTTTTTTATCTTACTTTATATACAATAACAAACCCAACATTAAAAGAACTGATGAAATCGGTTCAGCTGTTACATTTCCGCTTTGCAACACATTTAGTGATTATTTTTATATTACGAATAATATCTGTCATACTGATATTCCCTCAGTATTATTAGTATAGGATAGGCTATCCATCCTATCCATGGTACATTCTTACGTTTTTAAACCTCTAATTACATCTATCGTGGGTTCAATCTTCACCTGGAATGTTCTTTTATTGCCTATTGCCATATACCGGGCAAAATTCCAGACTCCGTGCTCCCTACTAAGAAATTTTCGAAAAGCCGAAAAAAGCACAGTAATTCTTTACTCTACCCGGAAAACGAACCCACTACTATTAGGCAGTCGCTCTCGACCAACGAGGCAGGGTCGTTTTTGTTTATGCATTTTGTAATGTTACCTTTTTTAAAATGTTAATTTTTCTTTTCAGGAAATTTCAACCCGAGAATAATGAAATCTTGCTTAATTTGTCGCCGCCCCAAATGCATTGTTAGAAATAATTGTTATTTATGTACGCACGGATACACATCAACTATACATTACCGTTCCCAGTCTATCGTGGTCTCGCAGCTCATTCGACGGTCAGTCCATACTGGTGCTGCATAGAGTGGTGCGTGATCGCGCGTACATTATGAAGATGATATATACGTATTGTTTATACATGTGATATTTTAACATGGTTAAGTTTTATATTGACGACATCAGCATTAAGCTAATGAATGAAACAGAAATGTAAATAAATTTGTAAAATAAAATTTTATTACTTTATGTACAAGATGACACGGGTACAGATACTCCGATCACACCACTCAAATACAATTAAAATCAACAATCAAATGTGATTTACAATAACTTAATTGAACATATTTTGTGTAAAATAAACATCAACTACATCCACTGAATAAAATACATTTGTGTAATCATGAAATAAATGAAACTTAGAAAGGAATAAATATTTTTTATTCAGATCTTGCCTACATTCTGTGTAGGTACAAATGTTATTATGTGTCTGCTATCCTATAATAAAATATTGAGCTGAACATTTCATTCAGTGAATGTTGTCTTGGAAACGAACTGATCAAGTGTGTGCAACACAACATAAGTGCATGTATTGTTACAATTTGGAGTATTCAATTATATAATTATTGTCCAAACTTTACACATATCTACAAAAAAGAAAAAATAAACTAATTCCAATGCAAGTGTTGGTTTAATTTGAGTCCATGGTCACCATCCGTACTTTTACATATTAAAACCTTAGCGCCGCATGCAGTCAATAAATTTCAAGTCAACAAAGACCTCAGAACTAACGATATTGTACAATACAAACTTAAAGTAAGAATTATTTACAAGCGTAACCTCCGGCCACGGGGCTCACTGTGCGGCGTTTGTCCAATGTTGCCACACCACAATACTTTACTTTTACACATTAAAACAGTCGTTATTTGAAATGTAAATCCTAATAATTATGTTGTTACGTGAATATTGTTGAACACTTGAGGCCACTGGATGCTACTTCACAGACATTCCAAACCAATTAATTTTGCTAATTAGTAAAAAATACATACATAAACAATTTATCTTTGCTAAGGATTGCCATTACATAAGAGGCATTTAGAGGATCACAGGACTAGATATAACTGTTAACATTAAGTCATCATAAGACAAACATGTAACGACTATTGTTATTTTATGTCATATTCGGAACTCTAACAGTTGCAGTAATCTTAGAAACATTTTTAAAGAATGAATAACGGGTTGTAGAGGTATTAATTAACAGATACTTAATAGATATTTGAATGAAGCTCGAAATTGTCTGAAAAAGGATTTAGCTATGGGAATAATAACATAAAAAACTGTCTTACAAACTAAACAATATAAAGGAACATGTTTTTCACACCTTTTGTAACTCGAGACTCGGGAGTCATTAAACAAATTATCCTACGTCTTTATGTTAGAGCTGTCGACATGAAGATTCCATCAGTTACCAAGTTATTACAATCTAGAATACAGTTAACGATAAGTGTTCGATCGCCGCGTATCTATTCTAATGCTACGCAATAGTTAAGGTTATACTCATGAACCACTTCACTACCTTTAAAACAATTTGGGATAATTCATTGCAAGAATGAATATTAAACGAATAGAGAGTCGTTCACGGTACGATAATGTAAAGGCAGAAATACGTTATTGTGACATATCGGTTTCATACATTTACTAAAGTTAGAAAGATACTTTTATGTCGAGGCGTGTCGTGTGGGTTGCCGAATGCTTGCAGCCGATTTGTGGCCACGATGACACGATACGACACACCAAGATAATTAATTCTGCTTTAAGGTTTACACTGTAACTGTTTGCCTCGGCCTTCGTATATTTTACGATGCCCCTGTATAAGAATAAATTCCTGTTAACATACAGGTGTCCCAGGACAATTTTGCTTGTAGGTAAAGTTCCTTAAATAGACAACTATATGTGGCAAAAGAAATCTTTATAAAAAGTAACAAAAAAAAAACATTCGAACTCCGAATATGTATACTTTCCTTGACAAATGTAAAGGCTTCATCGCAAGGATTATTTTATAGACGAACAAGAACCGCTATTAGAGCGATAAATCAGCATCGTTTCACAGAACAAACGCTACGATCGTTACAGATGTTCTAGGGACAATGAATTTATTCCTATTCAAAAACAACATTATTAAAACTTCGCTAACAACAAATTTGGCTACATAAATATATTCATAGAATGTTCCAGCACTCATCAACTTTGGCAGTCTCTATTCCGTAGCAGTAAGATTGGTTTTCGTAGTTCAAGGTGTAATTATTGATTTGCGTATGACCACACTAATTCATTAATTAATATCAATATTATTAATTTGGTAATCAGGATTACCATCTTGGTAATAAGAACACGTTAATTTAAAAGTACATCTAGATTAAAAGACTTACAGCAGCGACGTCCGTCAGTCAATATGTTCTCGATACAACATTATTACTAATATTCTGATCAATTGGATATTACAATGTCTCTATATTCCGCTGAAAACGAATTGTCTAAGTCGTAGAATCTGTATAATTACGAATTAATCACGTTACACTATTATTGCTTACAATCTCGGCACCTTCAGTATATCAAAAAGCGTTTCGAATTCGGTACTTAACACTAATTTGTAATCGATTCAATGGAGTACTTGGGGTTGTGGATCAGTACTTGTAAGACTGATGTATAAAAAAAGAATTAATTTTAATTAAAAAACCTATCACTACGTTTGACAGAATTCACAATGGCATTCTCAACGGAACACAAAGCTGTCAGCTAGGACTTTGGTCTATGAAGAGTTCAAATCGATATTTACGTTTCAGGTTTGAAACTATCGAACGCTTAGACAGTTGGTATATAGTTTTAGACCGTTTTCGAGGAAGGAGTGGCGCGCGGTGTGCTCAATTGTTGACGGCGATCTCTTTCGGTTGGAGCGGGGCGTCGTCCGCCACGTGGTCGTCCGCCAGCTCGCTCAGCTCCGACGCCGGCTTGAACGCGATGGCGTACGGGAACTTCTTGCGACACGCTTCGATATATTGCTCTATCTCTTTCTCGCACGGCCCGAAGTCGCCGTCTCGTAGACTGTCTAGCACGTCTACACAACCCTGTAAAGTAAAATTGGCAATTTGAAAATTACAAACTAACAGCTAGGGCAAAGTGGGTGTCTGTCTACATTTAGACGAAAACATCTCCGCTGATATCTGACATCAGAAAAGCAGTAGCAGGAGTAATAGTAATTAACAACAGAGTCAACTGTCACAGGCCCACTATAATACAGGCTGCGGCGCCTATAGACACATAGACAAATCTAGTAGAAGAAGGTTAAGTACAACGAATATTACTATGATGGTGAAGCAACCAGCTGCCGCGCAACGTAGGTATTGCGGGTTCGATTATTGCACGGAGCAACTATTTGTGTGATCCATAGACCGTTGTTTTGGGTCTGGGTGTCATGTGTATGTGAATTTGTATGTTTGATGACACAGGAGAAATTCGTAGTGTTGGGCAACGTTTTAATAAAAAAAAATATGTGAGATTGCTAGTCGATTTCTGAGTTAGATTTTACCTGTATGGAGAGGTCGGGGTAGTCGAGCGAGGTGGCGAGCTGCAGCGCCTGCAGCGCGCGCGGCGGACGCAGGCGACGCAGCGCGCGCGCCGCGCTCAGCGCGCCCGCCTGGCAGCGCGCCGCGCCCGGCTGCGACACGAACTGCTCCGCCATCTCCTCCGTGCCGCGCCCGCGGACCATCTGGGGACACGGCGTACAACACTCCTTTACTCAATATTTCACCAAATTCTAATAGAAACGCAGAAGAAGGAAAAATTTATCTACATTTCATCGGGCTTATTCTTGAATCCAATTGCGTACTCTGAGTGCTATTTCGACTATGGGTTTGTCTTAAATTGACATTGAATAAATATAGAGATTTTATTGGATAAACTTGAAATTGACATTGAGATATATTCGAAAACTAAGATCTGTGATAGTAAGCCATCAGTCTCGCTCTTGGACATGTTACAATAGCGTTGGCGGCTTTTAGGGAGTTGGATCTCCAGTAACTTCACTCACACGGCTGCAAACAACGCAAACGTTGTTTCACGCCGGGTTTCTGAAGGATTACGTTTCCTCCGGTCGAGCCGGCCCATTCTTATAGAGATAATATTATGGGCTTGTAAGGTTATCCGTTACTGAAAGATAGACTAATAGGTAAATGAAGGTTGTGTATATTACCGGTTCAATTTCCTTGGTGATAACGGCGGCGACGGCGGGGTTGAGGCTGGCGAGGTTGTCGTCCAGCCAGCCCTGGAACCGGAGCAAGCAGTCGTGCAGGTGATGGTGCGCCGCGTCCAGTCGGTGCGCGCGCTTTATGCTCTGCAGCATCAGCAGGGGCTTGTCTGGAAACACAAATAAACATATAGTTAAAAAAAAACTAAAGAAGCGCTTTTATTTGTGCCCTTGTCACCAGCAGAAATAACGACACCGCTCATGGACTTGAGGACTTCAACACTTGAGGAGTTACAGTTACGTTGCTGGTCTTTTAAGGATTTGGAATTTGGGGATGGGGGGTAAAGCTTCCAGCAACCTCACTCACTTGACTAAACACAACGCTATTATTGTATCACGCCGTTTTTCTGTAAAGCCGTGGTTCTACTACGGTCGAGCCGACCCATCCGTGCATAAGCATTGCTCTCCGACACGAAAGCGATACAGAAATACAAACGTAAATTGTTATAAAAATAAAAGAATGTTACCTTTTCTAAAGTATATTTCGAAGGCCATTAAATGTGTATCTATCCTATCTGCGGCGAGCGTTCTTAGCGGTTGTAGGAACTTGAGCGCTTGTTCTAACGGGTCCTCCGCCTGAAACATTTTAAAACAAGTTAAGTAAAAGTTATTCCGGTTGACGATCACAATAAAAATTACTTAGCTGTGACACAGGATTATTCCTACTATAGGCATATTATTTTTAAGAGGTTTTTGTACCAATGTCGACCAGTGTCACTATGAATAAAAATTTTATTTATTTATAAAAATCACTATGCTATAAGTATTAAATATCAAAAAAGCTTAATTAACAGATTAAGGGCCAATTTTTCAATGCGCAGTTAAATTTGAACTGAGGAATAACTTTCAATATTTGACAATTCATACTAAAAACTGACAACTGTAAATTTTTCTCCACAGTTAAGAATTAACTCATGATTGAAAAATTGGCCCTGTAATTACATATACTGAGACTGATTACAATAGTTATCTCGTAAGGAACAGAACGGTATTAGCAGAGTAATCGAACCATGGTCAACCAGTCCAGCTTCCGATCAACAATGCAATTGACTCGTAATAAATTAAGTGCATCGTTTAACTGACGTGAGCCGGTGTGTGCTAGCTAGTACGTCACGATCGGAGCTCGTACGCCGCGTGACTGACAGCTTGATATTTCATTGTCACTGACGATATCTTTCTGAACAACTTTATTTAGCAATGCGATTGGGATGGTGACTTTGTTTTACTTCCAAATGGATTTCCATGATAATTACAAGTTTATAAGAAGTATGTGTGGACTAAAATTGAGTGATCGAGTGAAAAATAGTGTTATTAGAGAAAAGTGTGTGGATTGGAAGATGATGTAATGACAAGGATTGAAAAGGGAATGTTACGCTGGTTTGGACATGTAGAAAGGATGGATGAAAGTAGAGTAACGAAACTAGTATACAGAGCGGATATGAATGGGGCCGTCGGTAGAGGGCGCCCTGGGGTAACCAGATTGGTAATATATTAAACAAGGGCCAAATTAAAAGTACCCTTAACCGACGAGCATGCGTGAAAAGATTGATGGCTGTTGATGAAGCGAAAGAGGTAAGAGTAATTGGCGTTCTCTAGTCTCTGCCTACACCCATGGAAGACAGGCGTAAAGTGATGTATGTATGTATAAGTACAGGCAGCAAACGAGGAGACACCTTCACAGGAGTTCACTTGATGTAGTTGACCCATTCATGCCGAAGCATGGCTCTTGTCTCTTACAAGTGAAGTGACGTGTCGGATGGCGAAAAGGGTTTCATTCATGTGACAATAACTTTCTGAGTAAAAGTCGTAATGTAACGTCAAAATAATATATCAATGCATAAGGATTTGGCAGCGATTTACTGTACATAATACCCGTAAAATCTTCTTCATAATATAAATAATAAGCAGCATAATATTCTCAATTTTTTACAAACGACACACATTAAAAAGACACAACATTAATATATCTTGGAAAAGTATTGCCGCCAACTTACAAAGAAATTAATTACAACATTCTAATCGTGCATTTCTCGTTAGATATTAACTTCCGTAGGAAGTAGGTTCAGTACACGGACACACGAACAATAGTCATTTGTGTTTTATTTACTTGACAAGCTATTATTGACTTTGATACAGTCAAAGTTAATCAGGCACAATTAAGGTTCATGAATGGCCTACCAGTCAAGGGCATAAGACAATATTGGAGCAAGTATTACGATATGTACGACTAAAATACGTTTTTTTTTTGGGGCGGAAAAATCATCGAATGATTTCTTCCGCCTGGGTGAGGCGAAAGGGAGTGTCACCCTCTTACTGACTAAAAACCACCCCGATCCTACACCTGGCCTTCGAGCCGGAGCCCCTGCAACCTATTAAGTCCTCCGCAGCTCCGTATCGGCATCAGTTCTATTGGGACGACTAAAATACTTATGAAACAAATTAAATGTCACTTGTTACATCAAGTTTTGAATGAATTACTTTCCTAAAACCTAACTCTAGAAAAATATTTACGTAGTTTTTTTTTCTATTTTTTAAACTGTTGGCGCGCTGTCAACAAGTCTTTGTGTGACCCACAAACTATTATTCCCAGTCATGTGTATATGAAATTATGTTTGTAAACGCACACACGACACAGGAAACAATCCTAGCGTGGGTTTAAACTCACCCGGGCTAGTTTGTCAGGTATGAGTTCATCTAACTGTGGCGCCTCGGGATCTCCTTGCTCCTGCTGCTGCCTTGCTTTGTGATGCTGCTCGCGTTTCACCTGGAACAGAACACAAAATATCATCATCATCAGTTCGTATTCTTAAGTCTTCTTCAAATGCTCGATCTTTGTGGATATCGTCACTCCATCTAGCTGGAAGGCATCGCAAGCTGGCTTGACACCACTCTAGAACACGTCAACTTCGAAAGGTGCATTCCGACTTTATGATCCAAATGAAAGATACAAACAGGACAACTGACACACTTTATATATTTTTTTTTTTGACATTCAAACGTGATTTTCTGGTCTAATTGAAACAAAGGATTATGCCATTGACTTTAAAACACCGAATCACAGATGTAGATTGTTGTAACTGACCTGTACTTGAGCCTGTAGGGCACTTTCTTGTTCAGCTTTGCGTTTCGCTTTCCTTTGTTTATTCCTAAGTTTCTTCAGTTCCGAAGGTGCCAAGTTTTCTGTAACAATAAGAAAGTAATTACGTTAGATTGTATAACGTGATTTAGGCACGTGCAGTTAGATGAAATCCTTACTAATATTATAAATTGGAAAGTGAGTTTGTTTGTTTGTTCCGCTTTCACGCCGTAACTACTAAACCGATTGCTTTGAATTTTTGTAGACATAAAGTTAGAAGTCTGGATTAAATAATAGGGTACTTTTATCCCGGAAAAATATGATATTCCCGAGGGAAAACAAAAGTATTGGTATAGATGGAGCTGTGTGTATTGGTATATGTAACCTAGGCTACTTTTTATCCTTTTGTGATGCGAGCAAAGCCGCGGGTAAAAGCTAGTTATCTATAAGTAGAGAGAGCGAACACGCTCTATACCTATACTTATTAAAACTCTGTTGTTGGTTATGCAAGTTATATTAATTAGTTATGTTATAAAAACATGGTCTGAATAATATCAGAACAGAAGCATTATTAATTATTACAAATTGCATTTTAATCGATTTTGGCAACATGGCTGATCCAGAACCAATTTCCTATCTTCTAATTTAAAAAACTAAAGCTACAGAAAGTAAAAAAAATTTTTTTTTGATGATTATGGGGTAGGCCGGTAAACGAGCAGACGGATCACCTGATGGTAAGCAATCGGCGTCGCCCATGGCCACCCGGAACACCGTGTTACCGGCTTTTTGAGGATTGTTTGCGATTAACACGTTAAACGCCATGGGGGTCACCGGTGACCGGCGTTAGCGGAGGATTTACCTTCAACAGTTTTTTATTGGCAGCCAAAGTCTTAAGGGATTGGGGAGATTGGGGAAGAGGGGATTTGGGCCTCCGGTAAACCAATAAAATTGCAAATTATGAATTATTTTCATAACAGTAACTAACATTTGCAATGTTCAAGGTTGTTGCAGCATAAATTGGTCGTCATAAGTATCTATTATCGACACAAGTAATTCTCGTAATAGCGCATAATCAAATTGCAAATCTAATACAAGTAATTGGTAATGACCGATGTATTTAAATTTATAATGGCGGACCATGCAAAGCAATATGGCCGCTAAATCGAATGGGCCGTAATCGGCAAAAAATATGCATCAATGAACTGTTTTACTGCATCGCCATTGACTGAAGCAATCTATCGTGACTATGTAATATTCATTGATTCGGTTGTAAAAACTTTAACGCTCAACAACTAGCGTATACTTGGGCTCTATTCTTCTGATAGAAGTTTCGTTTCTAATAAGAAATGAAGCCTATTGGGTTTGTTCTTACAAGTACAAAAGTACTTCAAACATACGGTTTTTCTTACTTCAATTGAACAAAACCAGTAGTGTAAGATTTAGCGTTTCAAAAATGTAAGTTTTAGAGTTTCCAAAATGTAACGTTAAGTAATTATAATTTCATATTCCAATTATGACTACGGTACCAATTGGGACCCTGCAGAATAAGATAGGCTTTCCTTACGCAAGTGCAGCCGCTAGCAAAAGTAAGTTAATTATAAAACAAAGGGCTAAGCCGTGTTATACCGACAATAGTGAGCCGTTGAACAAGATCATTTGATAACAGATAAGAGGTCGACGTGTTGGCTGCGCGTGAGTGAACGCAAGGGTCGTGGTCGTGCGCAAACGCATTCCACATGTCACACTTTGATATTATATTTACCTATGTTGTGTTCACACGGATATACAGAATACATCGCGCCTGGTAGTATAATTATTGTACTTCAAAACATTTTTGTCATTTATTACAATAGTCAATTTGTAAAAAGTGAGTTTAATGATAAAAAACGCAAAATAAAACTTAGTTAGTACAGATAATAGTAACATTTTAAGCTCAGACTAATTAAAGAGAGGTTTAATTTTTATATGTATATCCACTGTTTGTAGTAGGGGCGGATATTGTGTAGTAAACACAATGGTAGGTCGTACAGTTGACCATAGAAGCATTATATTATTGAGACAGTTTCGCAAGCATTGCAACATGCGCCGGCGCACGCCGTATGAACGAGCGCCCACGCCGCCATTACAGGGTTGTCATATGTCTAATTAAAATGTCACGCAGAAAAGGGGATTACCAAATGCAACTAATATTGTTATTATTAGTGTTATAAGTTAGTATATTGATGAGTTAATAAGAACTTCACGTTGACCGTGATCTTTTGGTATCATTGTCAAATAAATGAGGCCATAAGGTTCCAAATGGCCTAAAATACGTGTACATTTTATGTTATAATAATTATCAGAGTTTTATTACTCAATCATGTCAAATCACTTCGTTGTATGTCCGTTTGTCAAGCACTTATTCTCAGAACACATCATGAAAAATTATAAAGCTGAAGAGCTTGATTTTGATTGCACGTGTCAATGTCTGAAACAAAGGAAACTATCAAATGAAAGTTTAATCGAAGTCAGCCCTACAATCGATTGTCAGCAAGTCCATGGTGATTACGTATCGATTGGTCGGATTAACGATTTAGTCTAGTGGTGACCAATAGACATTGCCACACAAAAGCTCATGCCCTTATTGTATGAAAACAATATTTTCGACACCGACATAAGAATATTTCATATCTTTAAAGCCACCTTCTGAGACAAAATCGACAAAAATTTGTCGTAACGTCAATCATAAGTTACAAACCTACCACTTTATGACAATATCACAGTATTATTTTAAACCCATTATTCACATTAAGACCATTTTCGCGACACATTTTGTATAAAACTAACTAGGTAAGTGTACATTACAACAACTGGGAGACTGCAACTAACATAGTTTGCATACTCATTAATCAAGATCCAAGTATTCTATCACTTTTTTATAAAGTGTTTGTATCCGTCAGACATGTGCTGGTTAACTAGAAAATGGTCGTGAGACTGTTTTTGTTGGCCCTGTTTGATATCCGGCGCACCTTGCCGCATTCCCTAGCACTGCGAGCTAATGCAAGCAGACCCCAGACAGACAGCATTACCAAAGCTCTAACCAAAACCAAATTTAATAATATGATTGTTTTAAATTCAATGCTACATCTTTTTATTTATGTCAAATTTTTACCAATATTTTTTTATTTTAATTAACCTATCTCCTTGTCTGTATTCCTAATGAACCATATATAAGTATGGTATGTAAAATTTTGAGATGATTGGATGAGCAGATAAATAAAAGAAAAAACAAACTTCGTATTTTCAAGTTGGGAAGGTCATTATCATTGTGTACACGTAATTGTTCCTTTAGGTGTGTACCTAAAGGAACAATTACGTGTACCGATAACTAGCTATAAAATTTTAGTGAACCCTATAAAACTGAACAGGAAATCAGGAATTTAGGCAAGACCTTATTCAATGGGCACAAGCTAACGGGTATTCAGACGTGATGGGTTAACCAACTGTACTTCAGCTGACTTTCAACCTACGTGGAATATAGCGTTACCTACGTGACTCTATTCTTTCCAGAAAGGGCAGGCAGCGGTGCAAAAATTTATTGCATTGGAGACTTGGCGGTTAATACTCATGCCTTCTCTGGGTCAGCAGTAGCCACTTATAGACTGATAATGAAGACAGCTTAAAATCCGAGGTCCCTTGCTTCGTAGCCCTACTAGCGACATATCATCCTAAAAGGTAGTCAATTGATTTCACTGGTCATTATCATGATCGCATGCTACAAAAATTAACGACAGTAATTAAACTCTTTAGCCACAGGAAACAAACAGTAATTACGAAATTGACATACGAATACGTTATAGTTTTCTAATATGGTAATGAACATAAATCGTCGTGTACTTAGTATTATAGACACGTTAAAAAAATTGCTACTTTTTCATTTTTGGCCCTGTTTATCTTAAACATATTGAATCAAATCATTGATATATACTTAGTCAATGGTTTCACACAACATTTGCATTAATTAGCATTTAAGTAGGTTCGTATTGACATGATGAAGCCGCCGAGGACTTAACGTGTTGCCGGGGCTCCAGTTCGAAGGGCAGGAGTAGGAACAGGATAGTTTTTAGTCAGTAAGAGTCTGACAGGCGGGAGCAGTCATTCAATGATTTCCCACCCTTAAAAAAAATTGGCATGATAAAGGTGACGATTAAGATATTGGCCCAGGGACTGAAAGCGGTTAAGGTATAACGGTACGGTACCGGTATAAAATAAGTGTACCGAAATTAAAGCTATACCGGTATTTAACCTTTATGCGATAACGGTACCGAAAAACTTAGATTTGACCGTTGCGGGACGTAAAGCTAGGGGTGTGCGGGGTGTGGTGCGAGGTGCCCCACGCCTCGGAGCGGAGCAGCGGCAAGCGAAAAACGCGCGCCTGTGTACCTGTTTATTCGTGTCACTGCTGCAACTTTGACCGGTCAGTGAGTATAGATGCAATATAGGTACTACTTATACAACCTATACCCTAAATGTAATTGGTAGGTATGTACATAATTATCTATCTTGTAGCTATAAGATACCTAAGTATAACATTTATCTTATTATTCGGTACATACCTATCTAAACTTTCGGATATCCTAGGTAGGTGTGTACCTAAGAACATCGTAATGTTTGTTTACTTATATTACATACCTACATAAAACCAGTCATTGGGTAGCGTTCGTTAGGGTAGGTACTTACCTAAACTTTGATTATTTACTAGGTATATATATTATGTTCATAAGATGAATAGGATTAGGTAGGTATCTACCTTGGAATTTTAACTACAATTATTATTAGTTAGTATTCCAGATTGTAATCGTGATCGATTACGAGATTATTTTTACCGACTTCATCATAACTGCACATTTAAAATAATTATTATCGCATATTATAAAAAAGTGAAGCATGTCATAGATATAACTGTAATATTATATTTTTATATAGAAATCACAATCCCACATTCATGCCATAGGTACCACACAAAATGTTTTCCACATTCGTATATATATATTATATACCGTCTTAAGCCTCCGCATGTTTGTTTTGTAAACACACACCCTTACCTATACCTACACACAGACCGGCCGCTACCGGAGCCCCGGCGTCCGCGCAGACAAAATAGGTAAGTCGGGACGACTACGACTTTAAGTAATATTGATCTCTTCATGTTGTTATTTACTAAGTATTTATTTTATATAATTATAGCTGCGTGTGCGGTCACTTGATGTTTTTATAAAAAATATAATTATGTAGTATTAATTCTACAAACTGTAATGTTCGAAAAACGTGTAGGTACTTAAGGCTAATTTGAATGATTAATGACGTCGCTAAACAGTTATATACATATACTTACTTAATTAGGTATTCAATTTAGATTGTTTTACCAATGCTGAATTGATGATGCCAATGATTCAGTAACAAAAGACATACTACATGGATCTATTTTGCCACTTATAATTCACATAGGCGCAAAGTTCTAATCAATACAAATTATACAAGCCCAAACACAAGGTAGTTACTATAAACCGTTGATGAGTTCCCTTAACAATTACAGTTCTTCATCATCAGACCCTTAATGATAGTCCTACTCCATCTAGGTGTAAAGTTTTCATCAATACAAATCAATCAAGTCCAAACACAAGGTAGTTAATATAAACCGTTGAGGAGTTCCTTTGACTGTCTGTCGGCTCCATCATCAGGTCGACTCCAGACCCTTTTCAAATTGTACATACATACTTACATAACTTCACGCCTGTCTCCCATGGTGGGTTTTTTCATCACCTATCATTACCTGACATTCTGTTATCACCTCATTTCTTTCTATCACCAACACTTTCGTCTTGTTCACATTTACTTTCATACCTTTCCAGTCTCCAGGGATACGACCGCACCGCCAACACTTATTAAAAATTAGATACAGCAGGCTTGCAATTACACCTCCACCCTCTGTTAGCATTTCAGTAGTTATCCTATCACATCCCGCTGCTTTACCTACTTTCAAACTCTTAATGGCACTCACAATTTCATCCATATTTATTTCTCCCACATTAGCACTTTCATTTTCATCATTTACTTCCTCTTCTTTCAAATCACTCCTTTCAAATAAATTCTCGAAGTATTCCTTCCACTGCTTTAAAACATCCTTACTTTCTCCACTGACACTTTATATCCCTTATCGTACTTACTTTGTCGCGGAGAACCTAACGGGTAACCGGGGCTCCGGCTCGACGTGCAGGAGAAGGAACGGGGTGGTTTTTAGTCAGTAAGAGTCTGACACTCCCTCCCGCCTCACCCAGGCGGGAGCAGTCCTTCCATGATTTTCCCCCCTTAAAAAAAAATATCGTACTTACTTTCGAGTCCCCCACTTTGCCTCTGGCCTTTCTAACTAAATGCCAGAATAGTTTATCGTTGGCTCGAAAGTTCCGCGAAAAATTCCTTTCAAACTTTTCCTTGCATTCATTTTTCTTCTTGTTAACTACCGCTTTTGCTCTCTTTTTGAGACTAATGTACTTTTCTATCATACTTTCTAGCACTCTTCTATTTGCCTTTGAGGCTAATAAGTCGAGCCATGCTTTCTTCTTTTGCTCTATCACCTCTTTTACTTCATCATCCCACCATTCATTCCACTTGCTTCCAGTGTTATTTTTCTTGCTTACCCCACATACTTGAGTAGCTACTGCGATCACTCCATCCTTAAATTCCTTCCAAAATTCTTCTATATTCCTTTCGTAACCTTTCTTTAGCTCCCTAAGACTTTCATTTAACAGTTTCCTGCACTGGTCCCTAGCTGCCTCTTCTCTCAACCGTTCAACTCTCACTCTCTGGGTTCCAAGCAACCTTACCCGTGGCCGATGTCTCCACTTCATTGCCAGTCCAGCTATTCTAGTAATTACTAGGAAGTGGTCGCTTCCGACATTCGTGCCACGGTAAACCCTTGTATCCTTCAGTTTTGTCCTCAGGCGTTCATCAACAATCACAAAATCAATCGTACTTTTTTCTGTATGCCTCTGCCATGTATACATGTATATCTTGTTGTGACCAAATGTTGTGTTGGTCACAAAAAGTTCCTTTTCTACATATATCCAGAAGACATACACCATTCTCGTTCACTCGTTCGTCTCCAAATCGCCCTAATACTCTTATCGTACCCATCGCGTGCCACTCCAACCCATCCATTAAAATCTCCAAGCATAATTATTCTTTCATTCTCTTTACATTCATTAAGAACATCTCTCAAGTTATCCCAGAATACTTCCCTCACCCCAATTGGCTTTGAGATGTCCGGGGCATAAGCACAGATGACAAATTATTTGGTCAAGTCAATTTTAAGGCGGATCCAAAGTATCCTGGGACTCACACATTCATACTCTTTCACACATTCATTCATCCTTTCAGATAGTATGACCCCCACGCCCTGGCTGCCTCTCTGGGAACTTGCAACACCAGACCAGTAAGCAATATATTGGCCATGTGTGGTAGTCATACAACCCTTTCTTTTCGTCTCGCTCATCCCTAACAAATCAATCTTTCTTGTATTCATCATCTCACATATTTCTAACATCTTGCCTTCTACGCCTCCACACACATTCAGTGTAGCAAAAAGGCAATCCTCAGCCTGCTTTCTGCCTACTCACGGGGAGACAAAACGTGACGTGTGGCAGAGCACGTCGCCGTTGGGATTTTGCCTAGATACGACGGGGCTGCCTGAGCAATGATGCTCAGGGAGGGATTCTCCAGCGGAGCTGGTACCCTCCTGGGGTAGAGTTTAAAAATCCTAATTGAATAACAATAGACATATTACACGCCCCTACAATTTTCGAAAATTCTCCTCGGTTTTCCTAGGCTTCTATTATCAGATCCTGACCTCAATGAACAGGACCATCTCGGGAGTATACCCTTTAAATCAAAACAAGAATTCTGGAAATCCGCGCCCGACGCGGTAGAAATAAAAAAACTTTAGGCATTTAACCAATTTTTGACAAAAATGTCGTGAAAATATATACCTATAAGGTAAAAAAAATATTATAACACACTACGTTATAATAAACTATAGTAATGAGCTATAGTGTAATAACATAAAAAGTGTAATAAAATAGTACGCACGCAGCGTCTGTGTGTGAGCGTGTCTACTGGCGTTACATCGCCGCCGCGTGCCGTACGCGTCGACAACGAGTAGGTAAGATACTAGTACTTAGTACTCGTTACGTGTCAACTAGAAGTATGTTATTATCAGATTACATAAGTAGTAATAAGTACATATACTTACTTATTTCTGTTATTATAAGTTTTCATGCGTTATTTGACATTGTTAATAATTGTTATCTCAATTCAACTCGGCACACTATAAAATATAACGCGAGCCGCATGTGATTGTGTCCAGAGAACAAGCCAAACTAATGCAATGCGATGAAATAGGATAGATGAACTAGCGCGGTCAATATCTCTCTCATACCTTTATTATTCAGGTTAAGATACTGGTACCGAAATATACCGGTTTTCATTTCATACCCAAAAATAACGGTACCGAAATTAAATTTCGATACCGAAATTAAGCGGTAACCGTTATTTAACGGTATGACGTCATACCGCAATTTAAAGGTATCGTAATTTTTCTGTTATTCAGTCCCTGTATTGGCCAATAATTTCTTCATCAACAACAGCACACGATCGTCCACTGCATATGGACTGTGAGTATCCATAAACTACAAAAGAATGTTCGTCTTAATCTCATTTTTAAGTTTGTTGGATATTGCAAAACTCCTAAGCGCCCTGTAAACGATCAAATTAGTTTGACAAACAATTTGATCGTTTACAGGGCGCTTTAGGAATTTCCAATTATGTTTAAAGCAAATAAGTCATGAAAAAAGTCAAAGTTGCTATACAAAACCGTATAGCAACTTTGACTTGCTTGAAATAGAGCTATCTTAAGTCAAAGCATAATGCTAGTGACGGCAATATATTCAAGCGAGTATTTACGAAAGTAAAGTATATTGTGCCTTAATACGCCTAGGACACGTCGCACACACAAATTACTGCTCTAATTCACTAGACGTTTCGTAAAAGTAATGAAACTGCGGTCGTGGCGGCCGAGCGACGAGGTCGAGGAGGTCATTCCTATAATTAAAATCTAACATTTTGTAGACAAATATTTTGGAATTGCAACTAGAAATAATAATAATGAGCGTACTCTTTTTCGAAAATATTTTAAATGGGGCCTTAAGTACTATCCGTTAATTATTATGGTTTGTTATTGTTTCGACGAAAGTACGCCATTTTGTCAACATCAGTGTTAAAACAAAATTATGGTTTTATTTTGTGACTTTGTACTTACCCGTTAATTACATTTTAGTTTAACCTTCAAAACTCTATAGTGAATAAATTCTATAGATAACAAACTAACTCGCAATAGCTACTTTATCAAAGCAGCCCCAGCCCAGGGCGCATTTCGCAATGCCAGACTTGTTCGTACGACTGCCGTGCGCCTGCGCAGCCGGTTGACTTCACAAACTAGAGCAACATTACAGACCTCCGGTGCTTAAATTATTTTAATGTGTTAATTCTCAAGAATATCGCATTTTTATCAGACGATTATAAATTAGGGCGATAGTTTCAAATATTTCATATTATAATATTGTATGTATTCAGCTCAAGGCACAAGTATGACAATACTATGTTGCCAAAAAAAGAGAAAAAATGTTTTACATTTAAGATTCATTAATTAAATTGTCAAAAATTCACATACTAATCATTTGAAAATAACCGACGCAACATATCCATATAAACTAGACTCTAGACATACAATAAATAATATATACCAAATCTGTTTGTATAACGATTAACAACCTTTGACTATAACCGGTATGTATAACAAGACCAGTCATCAGTCAACAACTAGATTATCACTTATCCAAAATGGCCAGGTCAATTTAAAACATGATTATCGTTACTAATCATTTATAAATTATGTAATAATAAAACTTAAATCAACTTACCTACATAAAGTTTAAGTTCCGTCAGTAACACCCGTGATGCGTTTAGATTTTAGAGTTTAGAAGATGGATACGAAGGCTTTCCTATTTCCTAATTTTTTATCACATCTACGCATTCGGCATTCCCCTACAGATTTGTCAGTCTTTTTTTAAGGGGTGAAAATCATCGAATGACTGCTCCCGCCTGGGTGAGGCGGGAGGGAGTTTCAGACTCTTACTGACTAAAAACCACCCCGTTCCTATTCCTACTCCTGCACTTCGAGCCGGAGCGGGTAACCCGTTAAGTTCTCCGCGGCTCCGTATCGGCATCAGCCCTAGATTTGTCAGTCTGCATGTATGAATCTGTATGAACGCGATAAACTCAAAAACTACCAGGCGAATTTTGAACGGTTTTCACCAATAGATTAGTATGATTCTGAAGAAGGTTTATGCGCATAATTCATTAAGGTCACGTGGACAAATTCGCGGACGGAAAGCTAGTTCCGATAAATTGATCCATCTTTTTGATACGGGGTATGTATGTTTAAAATGGTTAATTATTTAAATTAGTGCTCCTAACCGTTTCATATTCTAATTCTAACTTAAATTAAAAAGTAAACTATAATTTATTTAATGTACATATGTGTCGATTAATTGCAAATGCTAAATGGCCGCTTACATTTTTAAACTCTAACACATGTATTAATCATAGTTATCGCATTCGACTAGATGCTCTAGTTCCAATCATTTAAGATTAATAGCATTTAGTCGCATGCGCAGCCGACGTGTGGTTGTGAAACCCACCTGCTGCCGAACAATGCCGGCTAAGACAGTTGAACTTTTATTCCATCAAATATCAATGTTACATTGTAAGGGCAAAATACTTTTTTTATTGACGACTATGGAGCTTCTGCCAGTGCCAGCGGCATTGTCCGCGTTCGCATTAGCAATATAATATTAGTAACTTATAAGGCTGCAAGTACATTACCTGCTTACTCCTTATTTACCTATTTACTTTCTCCCGATCATCTTAAAAGAATCAGCCCTGATATTCGACTGAATATACTATTTACATACATGCGGAGCGGCAGCCGGTGCCCTTGGCAATAACAATCATTTACCTGAGTATCACCAAACACTGACTGTAAGTTTTATAAACAGCTTTAAAATAAGTAGTCAACTAAAAAGCAATAAACTGGCAAAACCAGCAGTCTAGACAAGCATTTTACATGATACAAATCAGTTATTTGTGGCCAAGACTTCTACACCACCACAGCGGCGCCATAGAACCATATTAGGCTCACCACAAAAAGCTATAATTTTCTTGATGGCACGTTTAAAGTATCGTTAATTCGAATTAAATGATAAAATTTCCTTGGAAACCTAGAAAACAATGTATTTAGAGTCGTAAATTCAAATGAAGGCAAATATTTGGTTTTATTGTTTCTAACATCTGATATCTATAATATGGTACAAATCGTAGCCAATGTATATGCTAATGATTATTATATTGCCTTTAGTTTATCTGGGTAATCGGTAATATAAACAGTTTTGATTCTCATTTACTACACAATATACAAAACCTAGAAGAGTTTAGCTGTAAAAGCATCTAATACATAGTATAACACGTCATGGTATGATCTAGCGGTCTATTTATTTAAAACGTAAAAGCTTTTTAATATTGTAATAACATACGGTATTAAAATATACGGTATTACATGGATATCATAACTGTTTACAGGAGTCACAGGATGTTTTGAGGGGATCTATATGTCCATTCAATGTTTCATCAGATCCTGTAATGTGCAGAATATTAACATTGGTCTGTTCTTATGTGTTTGACTATATCCGCTCGACGTGCAGGAGAAGGAACGGGGTGGTTTTTAGTTAGTAAGAGTCTGACACTCCCTCCCGCCGCGGGAGCAGTCAGTCGGTGATTTTCCCCCCTTAAAAAAATCCGCATGCCAGTAAATACCCAAAATTGAATTAGGTAATCGACATGAGTATTCTATGTAATATTATGGCATTCAAAGCATTTTGTTCACATGCCTCAGTTATTTACGTGTCGAGGCAAAATAGAGTAGTTACCGTGTATGTGTTTACTGTATACTATGTAATGGCCCTAATGGTTAAGCAATTTTCTCACCAGAAAGACCTTTAAACGGGCAAATTATCATTATCACTTGACAAGCCGCTGGATTAAGTAGATGGCAGTTAACACGTTCACAATATTAAAAAGACATACCTTCACGCCCTTTAACTCCGAAGGGGAAGGTAGAGGTGCACATTACGGCACTTAATGCACCTGTACAATGTAACATTCACTTTTCTCTATTTATGTCAATGGAATGTCCACCATATAAGGGTGGCGTCCCGCCGTTCGTCTGGTGGTACGGTGGTGAAATGGACTAGGGGGAATAAGTTTGTGCGATTCCCACGCACACTCACCGAAATGTATCCGATAGAAGACCGAAAGGCTTGCGATTTTGTGCCTGTGTTCGAGGCTTTGTAGCCGAGCCTCCACAAGCGAATCGTCATTGATGAGCTTCTTGGCACGCCTCCCGATGGATTCGAGGGCTTCTAACTGGTATTTCGCTGAGCCATCCCAAAGATGGGAGCAGTACTCCATACAAGACCGAACTTGTGTTTGGTAAAGAGTGAGCAACTATTTGGTACAGAATTACTTGAAGGAATATTTATTCAGTCTCAGAAAAAACACTCATTGAAAACAAATCTATGTAACAGCGCAATGTTTTACCGCATCGTTCGATAGATGGCGTTCACTACACACACAATGTCAGTATACTTTAGAAATTACAACTTAAAACTTGATTATGACTTACACAAAAGGTATTTGATATCAAGAGTAATAATGTTAAGTTGATGCATAATCATGCCTATAAGGCTAGTGGCATTGAATATCACACGGAAACCTCGTGACAAATTCACATATAATTGCAACCTGCAACTTGCTGTGCCGAGGTGAGCTACCTGAGCATCCGTATCCGATATCATACATAATATTTATGTCTAGTTTTATTGAAGGAAGGAACTTTATCCAGTTTGCTTAATAGTTGAATGATTATATTATTTTATTATATACCTATTATATATCTATTATTAACTTAAAATCGCGGGTTAATCACGTGATTATACTGAGAAAACATCTACTAGTTTTGAACCACAGAGGGGTTCTTCCTCATGAGCAGCGTGCGCGGTCGCGGCGATGTCGCGCAGCCTACTGTTACAATTTTGTATCTATTACATTATAAAGAGTCCTGCACCTAATCGACGATTAATAGTAGCTTAGATATATGTGAAACTGGGTGTTTAGGCTTAGTAACACAGCATATTTAGAACTATAACTCAGTTTGAAACTAACTATTCAAGTTTTACTTCCAGGTAACTAAAATCGTCAAGAAACTTATGTATATTTACGAGTTGTTGCAATTATATTAAAATCTAGACGTAGGTTTAAAATTCGATTCCGTAG
Source organism: Spodoptera picta (assembly GCA_038387885.1). Classification (NCBI taxonomy): domain Eukaryota; kingdom Metazoa; phylum Arthropoda; class Insecta; order Lepidoptera; family Noctuidae; genus Spodoptera; species Spodoptera picta. Next base: position 1,669,774 of record JAZHFQ010000308.1, read on the forward strand.
CTGATAGCAATTTAATCTGGTACTAGATATGCTGAAATGCAGGCTTAAACTACTCTTGGTTGACTCCTTCCAGCCTGGGAAGGCAAGAGGGAATGACTCTTTGAACTAAAAACCACCCGGTTCCAACTCCTGTTTCGACCCGGAGCCCCGGTAACCTTGCGGCTCTCCGCAACCTAAGTGGATGTAAGAGCATTTCTGAGTCAGGGACCAATGTGACCATCAATCTTTTATGAATTGATCATTAAAAATACGTCGTTTCTTAGATTTTTCCTGTTGGCATAACTCCAGCATTAAAGACTAGTATATTGAAAGACCAGCTTCCAAGAACGGCGATTGAATAGCCAAGGTCAATCGCTTCCAATTTATTCTAGTGGTAATCCACTCAAGGATAATTTCTTTTAACGACATAATAGGTCAAATAGAAAAACAGCGTCTAATTTAAACCTTAATCGCTTGGAATAATGACTTGTGTTTTTAAAGATAACAATTAGATGAAAAGCTCATTAAACCTTACTTTAGAATCGCTTAGTTTTCTAGCCAATGATCGTGAACAAAGTTTCACATATTGCAGTTTATTATGGCGTGACTTTTATTATAGTTTAGTTGGAAGGTTGAAAAAATACTGTTTATAGTGACAAGGTAACAATAATGGGAAACATTTTCTTTTCATACATTAGTATTTCTAGGAAAGCATTATATGAGAATAATGTACCTACGTAGGTACCAACCCATCATGTTATTTTACCCAGCCTAGTTTTAAACTCCAGTTAAGTAATTAGATTTTCCCAAATATTATATTCCGTAGAATTGAAACCGTAATGTTAAACTAGACAATGAATTTGGAATTTCCAAGATGGCCGTAGCAATGATAATTCTTTATGTCATATTAAGTTAAAGCAACAGTACCTACCTGCTTTGCTTTTAAAAAAACTACAACTACATACCTATGAAAATAGTTGTTAAAAAAACCAATTACCCAATTACCATTTGTTTGATAAATAAACAATTCTAGTTCTTACTTATCATTCGACTATGTAAACGAACTTAAAATGTAATATCAACTTAATAGCTCATGATTTCGAGGCAAAATTTTGTAATCACAACAAGTGTTAAATGCAATACTGCGTGATCTAGTCATGCTGCGCGTACGCAGTAGTCGTAACTGACTTGAACGAGAGAGTTATTTGTAACAAATTATAAAACGATTACCGAGAATTATAAATAATCGAGGTGTTAACTATAATTAGTTTTAAAATAAATACTTATGTAAATAATAATTTAAGTAGGTACAAATTATTTAATCAAAATTAATCGGCGACAATGTTTTTAAGCAAATAACTTCTACACGACTGCACCAAATTGGATTACCTACACTTATTTATAACACGAAAATTATAATTCGACCACTTCACCGTGAAAAACACTTTCTTTTTTTAAAAAACGAACTACAATCATTTCAATTTTTTAAATCTATCACCATTTTCAAAAACAATAGCAGTATTTGACTACGTTGCCGTTTAAGTGTGGGAATTTACACCTGCAAAATGTCTTTACAACAGGTATCTATGATTCAAAATGGTGATTGCAAGTGGTCCAGTTGGCTGTACAAACGGCTATTTGAGATATAAACCGGCATTGTCAGTGTTCCGTGTTGCCGGTACACTTTACAACGGCCTACTAAACGATATATAAATCAGATAACGTTTACATTGCGTTTGCGCAGAGCTTTTGCAGTTTCCAGAATAGGAACGCTTTTAAATTGGATGTTGTTTTGTTTTTTAAATCACCATTTATTGAAATATTTGACTAAGGGCCGATTTTTCTATCAACAGATAATTTTTATTCGTAGAATAAAATTGACATCTGATACTATTTTGTATGGAAGAATTTTCAAAAATGTCAAAATTATTCCTCTGTTATCTGGAGTTGGTAAAATCGGCCCCAAGTAATAAAACAAGTAAGTATGTATGTATGTACAGGGTGTTTGGAGCACCGTGTGCATCGTGTGCCAAATTAAAATGGTCGACAGAAGGGGTAATCTGCTAGCCCGTCAGACCCCTTAACACCACTTATGCCCTGTGGGCACTGACCATTTTAATTTGGCACACAATGCACCATGTTTGTTTTCTTTGTAGATAATACAATTTAGTTTCGAAATTCATTAGGTCCCATTGTTTTTGAAGCTTTTTTTATAGATCTCTATTTTCCAACATCTATTGGTGTTTAAATCTTAAAATATGAACTGTATAAACAAACTCATTTCCAAAATGATTGTAAAACGGACCAAATGATTGCTATCAAACTGTCTATCAAAGTCTATCTTTTGCTTGTCTGTAAATCTAGTTTCGCTATAGAATTCCACCGCTAAAATATCTCAGACCAAGGTTGTGAAATGTTAATGAAATGTCAACTTCCTTATGCACCCAAATACTTTACGTGACCCCGCCTAGAGGTGATAATGACTCATTCATTTTGAGCAATATATCGGTGACATTCTGTTGTAATAAACAAAGATCTTCACTTGGGTTATTTTAAAAGAGTTTAATCTGTAAGATTCTACAATAAAACTAATAACGAACTATCTATATTTTGTTGATTATCGAACATAAGTTAAAACTCACATGGAGTCTGAATTTGTGCACACAAGTGTGGGGCAACGTTTTTCTAAAAGAAAGAAAGAAGAAAGAATTGAATTAAATTGAAAAATATGAAAAAAGAAATTTCAACTAACTGTAGTTTTCTTGCATCATAATACCTACGTCATAAGACAAAATTCTAATAACCCCAAACATTCTTAATGATAAACATAAAACCATGTATCAAAAAAGCTATTACCAAAGTGAGTCTTATAAGTACTTGAAGGGCGACTGCTAAAAAATACGTCAATTACGCACCTGGCAGGCACCGCCCTATGAACTTATTGGTAACTGGTAACAACATAAATTTTACCACACAGACTTATCTAGATTAATAAATCGTAGACGGCTGTATAATCAAAGGTTATTCCGTTGATATTATTCAGGATCAAAATCAATTTCGATTCAGTACCATTATGAAACGGAAATGTAATCTATTTTTGAGTTTGATTGTGATTATTGCGTTGTTGATTAGAATTCGATATGTGTATTGTAAATAAACATTTGTAAATATACTTAGAGGCCGTCGTCCTAAAATTCCCCGGTGTACAAGTACAATGAGCCACCGTCATGTACTGGTCAAACATCACGATTAGCAACCAGCTAATCTGTACACATCCGTTACGCATCGAATTCACAAGGATCGTAATCCTACTACGTAAACAATACTGAGAAAAACCCACTCGATTCCTGGGCGTCACGGAGCACACGGAATGACCAAATACGCGTAGCAGGCGCCTAATGTAGGCACGTACACCTTGCATGCGTAGGAAGCACGCACGTGCATCGCATTGACAGGACGACTCATAGCGAATTGTCAAATTGTACGTAGCTTGTAGGCGTGACGTACAACGTAGGGAAACGTTAACCTTTGTGCTTAAACTGTGCATCACCGTAGCCATAACTATCGACTAGTATGATGTCAAGGCGAAACACCAATCAAATTGTTAAATGAACTCGTCAACTGCTACGTAATTGGATACTTCCAGGCAAGCTTGCTAAACAAATAACAGAGTTGCTATGGTGTCATGCACCCAAATACCAGAGTAAACTTGACGTAATGTGAATGAGTGACGAAACAAGAGTGAAATGTAATTCATTATACCTCTAAAGAGCTCGAGTCATTGCCGCGCACAGACCGCAATGACATCATTCCCAAGTTCTAAAGCTGTCACAGAAACGTCACGGCGGCATACCGCAGTGATGAGGGCTAGCCAGATCAAACAGACGAAGCAAGCACACGAATCATACTGACTCATGCCAACTAATATAATTTTAAATAAAAAATTACGATCCTCAAACGATGACCACAGATGACTAAACGAAATCTGTCTCTGAGCATTACGATGACTACTGACATAATCGGACAAAACATAAATATGTGACTGCAGGATCATTGACCCTGAGCTGTAATTTGTGAATGAGAGTTATTTTCATCAGTCTTAATAATGATACTGAGAAGACTTGACCAGTAGGATGTTAATTCATAACAAACAAAGTTACTTAGCCGATGTAAGATCATGAGTCGATAATATCTGTATTTAGATCAAAGCTAAACAGATTAGCATCATCGTCATTGATCACCATAAATGGTCCAGGACACAAAACATCATCTAATGACTTCCAGTAAGTGATGATAAAGCTTGGTCCATGTGACTGCACAATGATGACAAACTGCATTTACCATAAAAAGCTAGCACGTGTAGAATCAATTTACTCAAGTATCGATATTATTTTAAGTCCATTTTGTATAAAAAGTAGAGAAATCAATGCATAGAGGTATGCAGATTAGTATTGAACGCGGATTTCAATATGAGTATATGTCAATATAGTGTCAACCCGGAATCTCCAATGCATCTCATCAATATTAAAACAGTTGGACGACTTAATATCTGTTCGAGGAATCTGATAATTGTATGTGTGAGGAATAACACATTATATTAACAACTGTTATTATAGTTAACTACAGATCAGTGGGAACGTATAAATCTTAAATGACAAGGCCGTTTCTTAGGTTTTATTGTTAAAAACATTGAAATTGTAATGGTTTTTCCAATGTAATCAGTAATCACTCATTTGCATGAAGTACGAGTTTATAGTTTATTACTTATAGTAAGAAAATGTAAAAAGTTGGAAAAACCCGGTTGTTAACTGCTGTATTGTTGAACCCCTTAGCCCGTTGAAGTGCGTCACTCCTACTCTGCGTTTATTTTATTACCATCTATTGCGTTTGCGTTGGATGAAATTATGATGAGGGGCCGGGCGTTAAAATAAATTAGTATTACAATAGCGTAAGTTTAGAAATCAAGAACAATGAACTTCAGTAAATGTTTGTATCCGAGTTTACATAGGAAACTTTGCTGTCGAATTATCAAAACAAAACAAATTTTTACTCTTAGTCATAAGTGTTGCTGCCTGAGTGTCTACACTGCATGGATCTCCAAAATATCAAGCCATCAGTATCAGAAATAAAAAATATATTCTCTAAAAATGTTATAGATATTAATAGTCATTAGCTGTCAATGAATCATTAAGTGCTGATCGCATGTAAGGTGCGCCTGTGCTTACGCCCAGCGCAGCCTATAGTTTGTAAATTCGTAATGCATCAACGTTGCCCACGAGTTACGCTGAGAACCGAACTTTGGAACGTAAACAACCTGCCTACTCATTGTTGTCTTCTCTTACAGCCTTTTGAGGTAATGCACCTTAGGTTATGTCGTCAGAATCCTGACTGGTAAATGCATGAAGCATTCTACATCTTGTTTAGAATTCGATTCAAACGATGATCGGGAATTATTTTCTACCAAGTTCGAGTGCGTCACAATTGAATCAGTATCTACCAGTAATTTGCTATTGTAATATACAAAGAAACTTTCGACTAATTTATACGTATCGGCAGTGAATCCATAGATAATAAATATTGTGATTATTCTGCTCTTGAAAATGCTTTCTTCAATAATGGAGGTCGAGTCGGTTACAATGAAGTAAACTTTCCAATATTTGATGTCATATTATTATGGGAAAGCATATCGTGAGATACGTAGCGGCACCATGTTGTATGTTGAGAACCTATTTTATGGGGTAATTTACTAAAATCGTATTTGAGAACGTTCTTTTTTAAGATAACGGTTAAAAATGTAAATGTAATACAACGAATAATTAATACCTTTACAACAATCATTTACGGGAATAAAGGTGTGCAGAGTACACCTTAACTGACATGCAGGATCAGAGCATGTAAGAATCATACAAGTTGGTGCTTTGTAGTTCCTACTTCCATGGAATGGAGTAAAGGGACAGAGACAGAAACAAAAAAACAGTCTCGGTAAATCAGTTCTAAATAATCAAGCCCTTGATAAAGCCATAAAACCACAACATCAATGTCCAATCACCGCATTCTAGTAACATTGTCTAGTTTCTCGTTCTCGAAAGGGCAAGATCAACAAGCCTATAAATATTCAGTACATGCGTAACAATAAGTCGTTGACCAGTTGACGTAAATAAGACTGGGGACTTTGATAGGTGATATATTGCACCGACACATAACAATGTTGGTGGCAATATGCATTCTAATGAACATAGAATAAATGTCAAAAATAACCAACCCTAGATGACTAATTTTTATTTTAATGTCCGTCTGGTAGATTATTTTACATCATTAGACACGTATTTTTTATTTTCTTACAAAAAAGAATACTTTCGACGGTATATTGATTTGAAATGTCGCGTGACGTCACTTCTATGTACATTTTATACGTAGAAATGACGTTTTAGCACCCACTCCTATACTTTGATTCGTTTTATCTAAGTACTATTTTATTATACGAAATAATAAAAAAACACGTGTCTAATATTTTTTCATTATCTAACTTACGGCCTAATTATTTTTTTAATTTTCATACCCTGTCATTATCCCAATTACCAATGATCTAAAAACATGTCAATTTCCGGCTATGTCGAGGAAAAGTTATAATTTGCGTTATTTATGAACATAAGAACATTATATTTGCAAGTAAAAATACACATTTTTCCTCTGTATGTGAATCACAGATTAAATATGTATTTACGTTCTTGCCTACATGGCTTTAAGTTGGCGTACAAAGCAATAATTAGGAACGCATGCAATAAATCACTATCCAAGGGCAGATCAAAGTATCTCCGTGTAGGTATTGAAAACCTAGCATAGTACATATAGGTATGTGTAGTAAATTAGAAATCAATGGCACGAATACCTACAATACTAGGATCCACGAGTGATGGTAATGGTACAAGACAATTAGTGGTTCGTATACGTCAAGCAGAATCTTTATTTACCACATACGGATGTCCATAATACACACACGGATGTAACAAGCCATTAAAAGTGTCCATAAATGGTATCTTTATTGTATTAAATAGTTTATTTATAGGAAGGAATACGTTTCCATTGAGATAATACGTCATGATCTGCGTTTCTATTTGTGTATAATACTATAATCTTACTAATACTATAAATGTGAAAGATTGTATGTTTTTTACTTAATCACGCGAAGACGGCTGAAGGGATCAGGGTGAAAGGAACAGGGTTAGAATGTGGTCTGGAATGTCAGATAGGTTACTTTTATCATAAGGGGATAAGGGCGACGCCGCTAGCAGAAACTAGTTTGTGGATAAATATAAAATGGAAGTTTTCTTTAATAATCTCGTAAGACATAAACACGACGAGATAGAGAATGGCTTATAAAAGGAGGAAGATGATAATTTATTAGATCACTTTTCTGGCATTAAATGTCAACGACCCCACGCACATTCCACGGACTTATTTGGTATTTAATATTACCTTATTCAGTTCCGTGATGTTTGTATGTCGCCAACGAAGAATTTGGCAACGGTTTATCTTTAAGAATACCATAAAGCTTGTCTGAATGACTGGCTTTGTTATTAAATACACATAAAAGTACCTACATCTTATTTTCGAGGCAATTTGTAAGTTTATGTGAATCGTAAACATTATTCAGTCGAATATTTTATTTACTTCATGATTTTCAAATGTATCTTATATTATGTCAAACCTGCATTGTAACATCTATCATTATATTCACCATCAGTCGCATTTAGTCTACTAATGAACAAAGGTGTCCCTGAAAAGAAAAGGTTTTTCACCGAAACTCCAGACGCTGTTACCAGTTTCTCTATGATCGGCGGCAGTATTAAGCTGCCTGGCTTAATTTCATACTTAAAACACCGGGTAGAAGGTTAGCAGGTATTTAACATACCAGTGGAAAGTATCGTAATATCTTCCAATTCATTTCATTGCGGGGACCGAGACTACAAAAGTATTCATGTCCCTGGGACGCGTCGGACTTCAATGTTTCGGTGTTTTCATAATGGTATCTACTGTAGATTCTGGATTACAAGAATTGCAGCGGTTCTGGGAGGTTGAGGCGGACTTGTCCCAGCATATTTAGAACACAGCATATTTAGAACTATAACTCAGTTTGAAACTAACTATTCAAGTTTTACTTCCAGGTAACTAAAATCGTCAAGAAACTTATGTATATTTACGAGTTGTTGCAATTATATTAAAATCTAGACGTAGGTTTAAAATTCGATTCCGTAGCTGATAGCAATTTAATCTGGTACTAGATATGCTGAAATGCAGGCTTAAACTACTCTTGGTTGACTCCTTCCAGCCTGGGAAGGCAAGAGGGAATGACTCTTTGAACTAAAAACCACCCGGTTCCAACTCCTGTTTCGACCCGGAGCCCCGGTAACCTTGCGGCTCTCCGCAACCTAAGTGGATGTAAGAGCATTTCTGAGTCAGGGACCAATGTGACCATCAATCTTTTATGAATTGATCATTAAAAATACGTCGTTTCTTAGATTTTTCCTGTTGGCATAACTCCAGCATTAAAGACTAGTATATTGAAAGACCAGCTTCCAAGAACGGCGATTGAATAGCCAAGGTCAATCGCTTCCAATTTATTCTAGTGGTAATCCACTCAAGGATAATTTCTTTTAACGACATAATAGGTCAAATAGAAAAACAGCGTCTAATTTAAACCTTAATCGCTTGGAATAATGACTTGTGTTTTTAAAGATAACAATTAGATGAAAAGCTCATTAAACCTTACTTTAGAATCGCTTAGTTTTCTAGCCAATGATCGTGAACAAAGTTTCACATATTGCAGTTTATTATGGCGTGACTTTTATTATAGTTTAGTTGGAAGGTTGAAAAAATACTGTTTATAGTGACAAGGTAACAATAATGGGAAACATTTTCTTTTCATACATTAGTATTTCTAGGAAAGCATTATATGAGAATAATGTACCTACGTAGGTACCAACCCATCATGTTATTTTACCCAGCCTAGTTTTAAACTCCAGTTAAGTAATTAGATTTTCCCAAATATTATATTCCGTAGAATTGAAACCGTAATGTTAAACTAGACAATGAATTTGGAATTTCCAAGATGGCCGTAGCAATGATAATTCTTTATGTCATATTAAGTTAAAGCAACAGTACCTACCTGCTTTGCTTTTAAAAAAACTACAACTACATACCTATGAAAATAGTTGTTAAAAAAACCAATTACCCAATTACCATTTGTTTGATAAATAAACAATTCTAGTTCTTACTTATCATTCGACTATGTAAACGAACTTAAAATGTAATATCAACTTAATAGCTCATGATTTCGAGGCAAAATTTTGTAATCACAACAAGTGTTAAATGCAATACTGCGTGATCTAGTCATGCTGCGCGTACGCAGTAGTCGTAACTGACTTGAACGAGAGAGTTATTTGTAACAAATTATAAAACGATTACCGAGAATTATAAATAATCGAGGTGTTAACTATAATTAGTTTTAAAATAAATACTTATGTAAATAATAATTTAAGTAGGTACAAATTATTTAATCAAAATTAATCGGCGACAATGTTTTTAAGCAAATAACTTCTACACGACTGCACCAAATTGGATTACCTACACTTATTTATAACACGAAAATATCGATACCGGAAATTTCAATTGTCGTAAAGGACAAAACGCGAATTTACAGCAGAGCCCAAAAACAAAAAAAAAAAAAGTTTTTGTCTTATATCTTTCTCAAAGAAAGTGCTATTTTTGTGACGTTAAAAGAAACCCTAACTATTTTTTCACGTTCTATCCATATTAATTAACAGAATAAACCAAACTTAATTATTTACCAAAATTAGTGTCCTTTATAACCCAAAAAAAAATAACTGAAGTACTTTACAGCCACGAAAAATTGGTATGGGTAAAGTCAGATAAGTCGTAAAAGATTACTCTTGATCATCAATGGGTAGTACAAGTCAATTAAATCAAAAACTAAAGGAGGTAAAAGGAACAAAAAACCGAAAGCTCTAAATGGAAATGTCTACAATGGGTAGTAAAACCAAGAGTTTTTTTATTATTTTTTATTTATTATTCAAAGAATTAGTAAAAAGAAAGTAACAAAAATATTATTCTAATAGGAACTCACAATTTTATGCAACTTTTTAAAATTTAAATCTCTAGTAATCGTTGCGATGCAGAAAACAACTGAAGTTTTAGAATAATCAGCTAATAAACTTATCTATTAATTAGTTTTTAAATTGAATCTAAAACAATCTTAGATTATTTGCAGAAAAAAGTTTAATTAATAAAACTTGACTGCTAAAAAAATTATTAAATTTAAAGTAAATTCAGCCTTTTAAATTATTAGCAATAAATGGTAAAGGTACTGTTTATTTTTAATAATCACTTAATAAACTAATTTACTTTTAATTTTTTAACAATATTATTGGAACTCAAACAACAGCACGGACTTAAACATAATAAAGTTGAAATAAACAAAATAATAACAAATTATGCCCTCAAGAGCTTAAAACTCAAAGTACCAACTTATTATTAAAATTATAATGACAAGTATTTTCAGTCTTTTATTATTATGAAATTAGGTTCTTTTTTCTTTGTTAGTCTCACAAATGATCAAATAAGTTGGAGGTCTAATTATTTGACCTTTTTGTAAGGTTAGTACTTTTCAGTGAAGTAACTTACCATAAATAATTATTTAAGTGACTTGATAAAAAAAATGTTAGAAGACAGTAAAATCAATAAAACTCTTAATTTGTAATAAAAAATATTATTATAATGTCGTATAAAAAGTTAAATGCAAAAATGAGGCTTACGACCTGTAAAATAATTAAAACATGACTTTACGCTCCGTATTGAAAATTATTTTTACGATACATCCCAAATAGTAAAAAAAATCACGCTAGAGATGTTGAAAAGCCAGGTCGTAAGGGGATTTTTTTTAGAGATAGATTTTTTTTAATACTACCAATCAATAGAACTCGCGACGCTGATTCCAAATATATATATAACTCATTTTCGGCAAAATGTCCTTTACGACAATTGAAATTTCCGGTGTCGATATAATTCGACCACTTCACCGTGAAAAACACTTTCTTTTTTTAAAAAACGAACTACAATCATTTAAATTTTTTAAATCTATCACCATTTTCAAAAACAATAGCAGTATTTGACTACGTTGCCGTTTAAGTGTGGGAATTTACACCTGCAAAATGTCTTTACAACAGGTATCTATGATTCAAAATGGTGATTGCAAGTGGTCCAGTTGGCTGTACAAACGGCTATTTGAGATATAAACCGGCATTGTCAGTGTTCCGTGTTGCCGGTACACTTTACAACGGCCTACTAAACGATATATAAATCAGATAACGTTTACATTGCGTTTGCGCAGAGCTTTTGCAGTTTCCAGAATAGGAACGCTTTTAAATTGGATGTTGTTTTGTTTTTTAAATCACCATTTATTGAAATATTTGACTAAGGGCCGATTTTTCTATCAACAGATAATTTTTATTCGTAGAATAAAATTGACATCTGATACTATTTTGTATGGAAGAATTTTCAAAAATGTCAAAATTATTCCTCTGTTATCTGGAGTTGGTAAAATCGGCCCCAAGTAATAAAACAAGTAAGTATGTATGTATGTACAGGGTGTTTGGAGCACCGTGTGCATCGTGTGCCAAATTAAAATGGTCGACAGAAGGGGTAATCTGCTAGCCCGTCAGACCCCTTAACACCACTTATGCCCTGTGGGCACTGACCATTTTAATTTGGCACACAATGCACCATGTTTGTTTTCTTTGTAGATAATACAATTTAGTTTCGAAATTCATTAGGTCCCATTGTTTTTGAAGCTTTTTTTATAGATCTCTATTTTCCAACATCTATTGGTGTTTAAATCTTAAAATATGAACTGTATAAACAAACTCATTTCCAAAATGATTGTAAAACGGACCAAATGATTGCTATCAAACTGTCTATCAAAGTCTATCTTTTGCTTGTCTGTAAATCTAGTTTCGCTATAGAATTCCACCGCTAAAATATCTCAGACCAAGGTTGTGAAATGTTAATGAAATGTCAACTTCCTTATGCACCCAAATACTTTACGTGACCCCGCCTAGAGGTGATAATGACTCATTCATTTTGAGCAATATATCGGTGACATTCTGTTGTAATAAACAAAGATCTTCACTTGGGTTATTTTAAAAGAGTTTAATCTGTAAGATTCTACAATAAAACTAATAACGAACTATCTATATTTTGTTGATTATCGAACATAAGTTAAAACTCACATGGAGTCTGAATTTGTGCACACAAGTGTGGGGCAACGTTTTTCTAAAAGAAAGAAAGAAGAAAGAATTGAATTAAATTGAAAAATATGAAAAAAGAAATTTCAACTAACTGTAGTTTTCTTGCATCATAATACCTACGTCATAAGACAAAATTCTAATAACCCCAAACATTCTTAATGATAAACATAAAACCATGTATCAAAAAAGCTATTACCAAAGTGAGTCTTATAAGTACTTGAAGGGCGACTGCTAAAAAATACGTCAATTACGCACCTGGCAGGCACCGCCCTATGAACTTATTGGTAACTGGTAACAACATAAATTTTACCACACAGACTTATCTAGATTAATAAATCGTAGACGGCTGTATAATCAAAGGTTATTCCGTTGATATTATTCAGGATCAAAATCAATTTCGATTCAGTACCATTATGAAACGGAAATGTAATCTATTTTTGAGTTTGATTGTGATTATTGCGTTGTTGATTAGAATTCGATATGTGTATTGTAAATAAACATTTGTAAATATACTTAGAGGCCGTCGTCCTAAAATTCCCCGGTGTACAAGTACAATGAGCCACCGTCATGTACTGGTCAAACATCACGATTAGCAACCAGCTAATCTGTACACATCCGTTACGCATCGAATTCACAAGGATCGTAATCCTACTACGTAAACAATACTGAGAAAAACCCACTCGATTCCTGGGCGTCACGGAGCACACGGAATGACCAAATACGCGTAGCAGGCGCCTAATGTAGGCACGTACACCTTGCATGCGTAGGAAGCACGCACGTGCATCGCATTGACAGGACGACTCATAGCGAATTGTCAAATTGTACGTAGCTTGTAGGCGTGACGTACAACGTAGGGAAACGTTAACCTTTGTGCTTAAACTGTGCATCACCGTAGCCATAACTATCGACTAGTATGATGTCAAGGCGAAACACCAATCAAATTGTTAAATGAACTCGTCAACTGCTACGTAATTGGATACTTCCAGGCAAGCTTGCTAAACAAATAACAGAGTTGCTATGGTGTCATGCACCCAAATACCAGAGTAAACTTGACGTAATGTGAATGAGTGACGAAACAAGAGTGAAATGTAATTCATTATACCTCTAAAGAGCTCGAGTCATTGCCGCGCACAGACCGCAATGACATCATTCCCAAGTTCTAAAGCTGTCACAGAAACGTCACGGCGGCATACCGCAGTGATGAGGGCTAGCCAGATCAAACAGACGAAGCAAGCACACGAATCATACTGACTCATGCCAACTAATATAATTTTAAATAAAAAATTACGATCCTCAAACGATGACCACAGATGACTAAACGAAATCTGTCTCTGAGCATTACGATGACTACTGACATAATCGGACAAAACATAAATATGTGACTGCAGGATCATTGACCCTGAGCTGTAATTTGTGAATGAGAGTTATTTTCATCAGTCTTAATAATGATACTGAGAAGACTTGACCAGTAGGATGTTAATTCATAACAAACAAAGTTACTTAGCCGATGTAAGATCATGAGTCGATAATATCTGTATTTAGATCAAAGCTAAACAGATTAGCATCATCGTCATTGATCACCATAAATGGTCCAGGACACAAAACATCATCTAATGACTTCCAGTAAGTGATGATAAAGCTTGGTCCATGTGACTGCACAATGATGACAAACTGCATTTACCATAAAAAGCTAGCACGTGTAGAATCAATTTACTCAAGTATCGATATTATTTTAAGTCCATTTTGTATAAAAAGTAGAGAAATCAATGCATAGAGGTATGCAGATTAGTATTGAACGCGGATTTCAATATGAGTATATGTCAATATAGTGTCAACCCGGAATCTCCAATGCATCTCATCAATATTAAAACAGTTGGACGACTTAATATCTGTTCGAGGAATCTGATAATTGTATGTGTGAGGAATAACACATTATATTAACAACTGTTATTATAGTTAACTACAGATCAGTGGGAACGTATAAATCTTAAATGACAAGGCCGTTTCTTAGGTTTTATTGTTAAAAACATTGAAATTGTAATGGTTTTTCCAATGTAATCAGTAATCACTCATTTGCATGAAGTACGAGTTTATAGTTTATTACTTATAGTAAGAAAATGTAAAAAGTTGGAAAAACCCGGTTGTTAACTGCTGTATTGTTGAACCCCTTAGCCCGTTGAAGTGCGTCACTCCTACTCTGCGTTTATTTTATTACCATCTATTGCGTTTGCGTTGGATGAAATTATGATGAGGGGCCGGGCGTTAAAATAAATTAGTATTACAATAGCGTAAGTTTAGAAATCAAGAACAATGAACTTCAGTAAATGTTTGTATCCGAGTTTACATAGGAAACTTTGCTGTCGAATTATCAAAACAAAACAAATTTTTACTCTTAGTCATAAGTGTTGCTGCCTGAGTGTCTACACTGCATGGATCTCCAAAATATCAAGCCATCAGTATCAGAAATAAAAAATATATTCTCTAAAAATGTTATAGATATTAATAGTCATTAGCTGTCAATGAATCATTAAGTGCTGATCGCATGTAAGGTGCGCCTGTGCTTACGCCCAGCGCAGCCTATAGTTTGTAAATTCGTAATGCATCAACGTTGCCCACGAGTTACGCTGAGAACCGAACTTTGGAACGTAAACAACCTGCCTACTCATTGTTGTCTTCTCTTACAGCCTTTTGAGGTAATGCACCTTAGGTTATGTCGTCAGAATCCTGACTGGTAAATGCATGAAGCATTCTACATCTTGTTTAGAATTCGATTCAAACGATGATCGGGAATTATTTTCTACCAAGTTCGAGTGCGTCACAATTGAATCAGTATCTACCAGTAATTTGCTATTGTAATATACAAAGAAACTTTCGACTAATTTATACGTATCGGCAGTGAATCCATAGATAATAAATATTGTGATTATTCTGCTCTTGAAAATGCTTTCTTCAATAATGGAGGTCGAGTCGGTTACAATGAAGTAAACTTTCCAATATTTGATGTCATATTATTATGGGAAAGCATATCGTGAGATACGTAGCGGCACCATGTTGTATGTTGAGAACCTATTTTATGGGGTAATTTACTAAAATCGTATTTGAGAACGTTCTTTTTTAAGATAACGGTTAAAAATGTAAATGTAATACAACGAATAATTAATACCTTTACAACAATCATTTACGGGAATAAAGGTGTGCAGAGTACACCTTAACTGACATGCAGGATCAGAGCATGTAAGAATCATACAAGTTGGTGCTTTGTAGTTCCTACTTCCATGGAATGGAGTAAAGGGACAGAGACAGAAACAAAAAAACAGTCTCGGTAAATCAGTTCTAAATAATCAAGCCCTTGATAAAGCCATAAAACCACAACATCAATGTCCAATCACCGCATTCTAGTAACATTGTCTAGTTTCTCGTTCTCGAAAGGGCAAGATCAACAAGCCTATAAATATTCAGTACATGCGTAACAATAAGTCGTTGACCAGTTGACGTAAATAAGACTGGGGACTTTGATAGGTGATATATTGCACCGACACATAACAATGTTGGTGGCAATATGCATTCTAATGAACATAGAATAAATGTCAAAAATAACCAACCCTAGATGACTAATTTTTATTTTAATGTCCGTCTGGTAGATTATTTTACATCATTAGACACGTATTTTTTATTTTCTTACAAAAAAGAATACTTTCGACGGTATATTGATTTGAAATGTCGCGTGACGTCACTTCTATGTACATTTTATACGTAGAAATGACGTTTTAGCACCCACTCCTATACTTTGATTCGTTTTATCTAAGTACTATTTTATTATACGAAATAATAAAAAAACACGTGTCTAATATTTTTTCATTATCTAACTTACGGCCTAATTATTTTTTTAATTTTCATACCCTGTCATTATCCCAATTACCAATGATCTAAAAACATGTCAATTTCCGGCTATGTCGAGGAAAAGTTATAATTTGCGTTATTTATGAACATAAGAACATTATATTTGCAAGTAAAAATACACATTTTTCCTCTGTATGTGAATCACAGATTAAATATGTATTTACGTTCTTGCCTACATGGCTTTAAGTTGGCGTACAAAGCAATAATTAGGAACGCATGCAATAAATCACTATCCAAGGGCAGATCAAAGTATCTCCGTGTAGGTATTGAAAACCTAGCATAGTACATATAGGTATGTGTAGTAAATTAGAAATCAATGGCACGAATACCTACAATACTAGGATCCACGAGTGATGGTAATGGTACAAGACAATTAGTGGTTCGTATACGTCAAGCAGAATCTTTATTTACCACATACGGATGTCCATAATACACACACGGATGTAACAAGCCATTAAAAGTGTCCATAAATGGTATCTTTATTGTATTAAATAGTTTATTTATAGGAAGGAATACGTTTCCATTGAGATAATACGTCATGATCTGCGTTTCTATTTGTGTATAATACTATAATCTTACTAATACTATAAATGTGAAAGATTGTATGTTTTTTACTTAATCACGCGAAGACGGCTGAAGGGATCAGGGTGAAAGGAACAGGGTTAGAATGTGGTCTGGAATGTCAGATAGGTTACTTTTATCATAAGGGGATAAGGGCGACGCCGCTAGCAGAAACTAGTTTGTGGATAAATATAAAATGGAAGTTTTCTTTAATAATCTCGTAAGACATAAACACGACGAGATAGAGAATGGCTTATAAAAGGAGGAAGATGATAATTTATTAGATCACTTTTCTGGCATTAAATGTCAACGACCCCACGCACATTCCACGGACTTATTTGGTATTTAATATTACCTTATTCAGTTCCGTGATGTTTGTATGTCGCCAACGAAGAATTTGGCAACGGTTTATCTTTAAGAATACCATAAAGCTTGTCTGAATGACTGGCTTTGTTATTAAATACACATAAAAGTACCTACATCTTATTTTCGAGGCAATTTGTAAGTTTATGTGAATCGTAAACATTATTCAGTCGAATATTTTATTTACTTCATGATTTTCAAATGTATCTTATATTATGTCAAACCTGCATTGTAACATCTATCATTATATTCACCATCAGTCGCATTTAGTCTACTAATGAACAAAGGTGTCCCTGAAAAGAAAAGGTTTTTCACCGAAACTCCAGACGCTGTTACCAGTTTCTCTATGATCGGCGGCAGTATTAAGCTGCCTGGCTTAATTTCATACTTAAAACACCGGGTAGAAGGTTAGCAGGTATTTAACATACCAGTGGAAAGTATCGTAATATCTTCCAATTCATTTCATTGCGGGGACCGAGACTACAAAAGTATTCATGTCCCTGGGACGCGTCGGACTTCAATGTTTCGGTGTTTTCATAATGGTATCTACTGTAGATTCTGGATTACAAGAATTGCAGCGGTTCTGGGAGGTTGAGGCGGACTTGTCCCGATAAAAAAAAATACACCACCAGATTAGAAATATCCCCAAAAGAGTGCGCAGAGATGAATGCATAGGATAGTTATGGGACTCATAAAATAAATGGTTAAAAGTGGGCGTTAAATTGTTCATATGTCTTGAACAATTAAACAAAATGCGTAGTCAAACCAATACAACTTCCTACGTTGAAACAAAGCTTTTTAAATAGCATTATATACGTGTCAAAAACAAAATGATTACATGGTAAAGTGTTTGGAGAATTATATTACGGCCTTCAGTTGTAGCGTGAGTTATTATTAGCGCCCACACATGTATTATTATAAATTATTATTACTATTAAAGTGTTTGTTGTCTTGTGATTATCTACTATCCTATAAGCAAGCGTTTTATTTTATGTCTGTATTGATTGTCAATAAATGTGATTAAATTAAGCTTAAAAATCAAATTGAGATGAAAAAATATTGTACATTTACATTAATGAAGTTCTGTAAAAACTTATCGTCCGAACAAAATAAGGTAATAAGACACTAGTATGGACAGCATTTAAATTATTTCATTAAAATATTAACATGTCTCACATCACATACGCCACAAAATAAAGGATATTCACAAGGATTTACTATAAAAAATTGAGAATTAAGTAATTGCAGAATTTCCCACGAAATAGTCATTGACAGTCGATATCACGGCTCATATCAAGACATAAGATTAATTATAACATAGGTAACTATTTCAATTACACAAATTACGAATAAATTTTGTGTAATAGGCTTATACACACAAACACACACATTTCCTTAATAGGTAAAAACATGAATTCCGCGTCCTTCGGTTTAAGATTGTACTAAAGTTATAATTACTGCGAGATTAAGTAATTTCCTGCGTACCATAAATATGAAAAAAAAATCTATGTATCATGGTGGAACAAATGTAAAGTTTAATTAATAGATACGTGAAACTGGACATTTTGAAATAGATTTAAACACTAGAATGAAACCTTGTATAAACCATTAACAAACGAGCATGCATGCCAAGCCTGATGACTGTTGATGAAGCGAAAGAGAGTACGAATCGTAGCAATTGGTCTACCACCATCGGAGACAGGCGTGATGCTATGTACCTCTATGTATATGTGTTTAAAATATAAGAAAGAAGAATCATCATCATCATCGTCGTATCAGTCACAACTCACAAGACTACCTCTAGTATTACTAAACAAAGGTCTCCTTCATGAGTTCCCTGCTATTAAACGCAAAAGAAATTCAGGTCAAAATGATAGATATAAGTAATAAAGAAGAAGCATGAAGTATAAATGTTAAGTGTTAAACTTGGGGAAAACCAGAAACGCGTGTTATAGATTAATACACCTCATTGCTTATGTAAAAGGATATCATGTAGAGTATATAGTAATTAAATAAATATAGTACCGGTATACTGAGAGAATTTATAATTGTAAATTTTGCATGTATGAGTACATATTACTAGGCAAAAGTAGATGACAAAACAATTTATTTATTAGCAATTTAGCCATGGTCATCCCACTGCAGGGCAAAGGCCTCTACCCTCCTTCCACTCTTCCTATAGCTTTCTGTGACCTATCCTTTTCATAGGCGTCAAGTTCATCCCGCCATCTCCTTCTGGGCCTACCACGACGTCTATTGGCCTTGAATGGCAAAACAAAGTGCTGAAAATAGAATTCAATGACAAGATTTTGGAAAGGCCAAATTCCCTAAAAGGCCGGCAGCGTAACTCCTCTAGTGTTGCGAGTGTCCACAGGCGACGCCGATTGCTTACCTAATGGTAAGCAATCATCATATGATTATCTAATGATGATCTGTATAAGAACGATATCTTACAGACGAAATACTCAAAAGACAGGTAGAACACTGCCCCAAACTCTTCGTTAGACCACAACAAACTCAGATTATTTTAATACATTTGTAGAATTTCAGTGTCTCCAAGTATAATGACCTCTATAATACGGATACGAGAAAGCACCGTATTATGTTGAGCACATCGCCAACATAATAATATTCAATCGCAGATCAGTTGGCACATAAAACACCTAGGAACATCCGGCTAACATGTGACGCCATTATTTATGGCTACCTGCATCGCTGCAGGACATATCAATGCGTTATTAACAATCGTTTAATTTATAAAGTCACTTTTTTCTGGTTTATATAGGAAATAATTATTAGAATTATTTGCTAGAGAACTGCTACTGTTTACATTATTTTTACTGCAAATATCAAGATGATGATATAAAATGTATTTCGAAATCGAAACGAAATACGACGTTTCAGTGCACCCTAAAAAGTAAATTTGTGTTAACAATTACATAGATATTACGTAAAAACAAGTTTTTGATAGAAATTATATAGAGCTGACGTCATTAATTTCGACCACAAGTTAATAAGCACTAAGCACAAATTCGACGCCAATATTTTATTGTATTTGTATACTTATTTACAAGTATACGTAGGTTTAAGATTGTCGTGGCACACGCTTTGCGTTCTAAAGTTTCAAGGCTTCCAAGACTAGAGCCGTTTCTCTCGCCTCTTCTATTACAGGACTGATCAAAATGTGTTGCAATTACTTTATTTTTATCTTTGTAATAGCATACTTAGTTTTATCTAGATGAAGTTCTCATTCAATTGATTGAAGCCAATTGCAGAGATCTATTCACAATGTTACTTTGTTTCTGACTTCGGTCAATATTCCTAACCGATCCCTGGACTTCAATGAAAGTTTGGATAAAAAAAATTCAAAATTGGTTGAGCAGTTCTCGAGATTTGAACGTAGCAACATGTTTATCGATAAACTTTCTTGAGACTAGAAGATTCGAATCTCGCGTTTGATTTATTTCTTCCAGTGTTTATAAAATCTATAATAATTGCATGCCTTACCACATCGACGGTAATATCAAAACCCCCTTTATGCAGGTGCGCCTAATATAGGTATATTAGGTATCAAAGAGTTGTATCATCGGTTTACCTGCAACAAAATAACAAACTGATTAGTAAGGGTATTTTACAAGGCAAATGAAATCAGAGCTTTTGAGGAAGAACGGTTGTGCAATCAATATTTGTTCAAAGAATTTGCTACATACAGATGACTAATAGATGAGTTACAATACCAATAATGGTAATCCCAGAATTTGGGGAGAATAATACAAAGGTATAAAACTTTTATTGAGGGTTGCTAAAGTTAGGGATACTCTAAAATTAGTTATAATTAAGTCATAAAACAACAATTTGGTTCAGCGCTTGTTGTAATTGATTTTGAGAAAAGAAATACATTTCATTTTGCAAATGACGGTGTGAATGTACCCGTCTTCCTCGAACCGTTTTTGATCCCTCAGAGCAACCTCAATTTCTTTTGTTCCTTTAATATGGCTAAGATATAAAAAGAATATCTATATATAAGGAAAAATCATAGATAACTGTAAATATTATTATAAACCAAAAAGCCTGTTATAACCAACATTTCCCTATATAAGTATTAGGATAAAACAAAATGTAGTATTAAACATCGTCTCACCAGTAGTCTAAAATCAGACAACAACCTTCTAAGAGAACTGTTAGGTACATAATACATATTAATCGAATCAAATAAACCACTGCAAAGGTTAAGTGGCATAAAAAGGTAAACATTTAAACGATCCTTGCGTACTTCCCGCAAGTAGGAACACTTTTTTAGAACTTGAAGAAGCATAATCTTAATATTTCCTAGTATTTACTGCATAATGGTCTCAATTGACCGCATAGAGAAGTGCCAACACTTATCTAGAGGCGATAGCCTGTTAATGAGGCATTACGTGGTACGCCGTCAGACGGCTATCGAGGAATTCTATATAAATTGTCTGGTTAGGCGGCGCGCGCCCCGGTCACGATCCTGCCAGCGATAATAGTGCTGACTGCTGACACATACCGTACTGAGGGTACTGCTGGTAAAATCAAAACCTTTCTTTTTAATTTATTTATAATTCTCCTCTTAATGTAGTCTCTACTTCTCCGTCTGCCCAAAGCTTACGAACTTCCATTAACATACAAACAGAAAAAAAGTAATACTGACACAACACTGCGTGCTAGGATCTCAAAAGAATCATTCTATTTCTTATTAACCGACTTCAAAAAAGGAGGAGGTTATACGTTCGGCCGGTATGTTGCTTTTTTTTGTATGTATGTACGCGCATAACTCTGAGATGCGTGAAGCGATTTTTTAAACATCAATATAAATTGCGAACCACTATTGATTCATCAGCTTAGATTAATCATATTGTTAGCTCAAAACAAATCAGAACTTAAAGATTCAAAAGGTCATGTTTCAAGATGCGCTTGTATTGAGAACACGACCATATGGAACCAAATATTCGTGTCAACGCCAATGCGTTGAGCTGACGGTACATTTACAAGTAATTAATCAGCCATTCTCGTCGCACTACGCTCCGGTATGCACAATTAAAAATACATTAAATGCCTACGTGCGTACAGACAGACTGTCGGACAAAACGTAGGTACTATTTGATTAATATTTATGTAAAAAAACTGTCGGATCGCAACTTATCAAGTGGCTGATTAATGCTGAAACGTGGAATATTCAATAGTATTGCGACCTGCACTCGTATAATTATGGGGCATTATAATCTTTGTATTATATCTGATAAAGTGTATATGCACCGAGTATTTTACACTATATTTTTACTATAAAACCACTTAAAACATTACTGAAAGCTATTAATGTAAGCTCAAAACTGTTCACCTGCCCTAGTAAGTTCTTAAAACCAAGTTACTAACAAGCCTAAAATAATAAAAAGGTTGAAAGCCTTATCACACGTTCTTCAGCTTTTTTTATGGGGCAAGCCCGTCACAACCTCCCAAAACCGCTGCAACTCCTGTAAGCCAGGATCTACAGTAGATACAACCATGAAAACACCGAATCACTGAAGTCCGGCGCGTCTCAGGGACATGAATAACTGCCTTGGTTCCCGCAACGAAGTGAATCAGAAGATATTATAAGAGAAGAAAAAAACGTTCTTGAATGAATTTCTTAATCTTTTCAAGCCTGACAGTCAATGAACACAGTTTTCAAATAAAACCATCCGTTTTTTTTTTTGAGGGGGGAAAATCATCCAATTCTCCCACCTTGGGTACAGCGAGAGAAAATGTTAAGACTCTTACTGACTAAAAACCACCCTGTCCGGTCCCTACGCCTGCTTCGAGCCGGAGCCCCGGCAACCCGTTAAGTTCTCCGCAGCCGAGGAATATCATCCGCTTAATATTATCATTACAAAACGTACTAAAGAAATAAACACCACTATTAATGAATAGCTAGTTAAATATGTAGAAACAACATAAAGCTACATTAAGAAATTGTTATGTAAATGTGTATTTATCATAAAAACTAGATAACAAAACGTTTTGTATTGAGATGGGTTGCATCAATCCATTGTTTTATTCAATTAATAGCTAATAACATCACGCCATCAAGTTATTCAAGTCACAAATTACATTGTATACATTAGTTGTCGGATACTTTATGCATATCATTAATATATGTAACAGAACAATTAATATTGCGGGCAGGATAGGGCTTTAGTTAAATAGATTTAAGTTACAAGCGTTAATTAACGCAGTGTATGTCAAGTTGTCACGGTTTATCGCTGTTTGCATACTAGGTGACCTGTTTGCAAGATATTAACTTTGCAGATGTTCTCTTTTATATCTACCGCTCAATTATTATGCGTAGAAACTCTTTTTAGCTTATACTCAAAGAATGATGAGTGTCGTTAACAAATCAACTCATCTTGATTTCATCTTGGCATACATCCACATGATTCTAATTAAGATCGAACACTAAATCAACGTCTATATGAAAAAAATAAACCGGTGGCTTACTATGAAAAGGTGTTCTGAAATACACTTTATTAAAATTTCATACAAAATTAAATTGTAAACAGTTTCAAGTAACATTCCCACAGTTGTCACAATAACTACTTATTCGTACAGACATTGCTAACGACTGTTTGATTAATGAAATTTCTGCAAATTGCCATGAATACTAATAACAGTAAAATGAGTATGACAATGAAATGAAAAATTATAGAGCACTGAAATAGTTCCCGCACATTATTGGCCTCGTTGTAATAGAGGGGTTGAGTCTACGCATTGTCAAATACCAACACACTAATTGCAACATCAAATTAAGACTACCATAGCCTGGAACCTAGGAGTAACCTGTAACCTCAGTCACTCGACGAAACACAACGCAAGTGTGAGGCCGTGGTATCACTCCGGTCGAGCCGACGCATTTGTGCCGAAGCATGGATCTCCCACACTTAAAATGAAACACATGACACGATTCTGATAAACATCTTGCGCTGTATCTACTTTCATAAATATCTTTATGCATCCAAGACTTCATACTCACTAATCTCACATGACAACTCAGCCAACAAAGCAAAAATATATTGTATAAGAACAGCAGACAAAAGACGTTATGTCAATAATCATAAATATAAATATTTGCATATCAAAATTAAGTAACGAATACGATACGGTCAATTGCATTGCAGTTGCGCAATAGTCAATTAAAAGTATAGATCGTAATAGCACGCAATGTAACGGTTACATCAAAAACATGTCGACCAGATAGGAGGACATGCACAACAGCTCCAAAAGAATATGCATAACGAAACTAGTTGCGATTGCCTGTGAAGTGTGTCTCACATCCATTGTTGTAAAGATTCGGCAATTAATTTCGTATTAAATACTTTATGTATGCGGATGAAGTGCTAATACGCAATTACATGTGCTTTGTTTTAGTAATCTGACTGCAAACAATTGATATCGCTACGACTAATTGACTGCAATGTTTAATTTTCTTACAAATGTGAGAGAGTCATTGTAAAGAATCATAACTCAGTTATGTTTTGTAAATAATACAAATCAAATTACAGTTTTGAGAAAGTCAATGTGCGATTGCAAATAACATGTAATTTAATTTACTTATAACAATCTTCACAACAATGGTCAGCATCATAACAATCTATTTACTTAGGTTCCCATAATTTGCTAATTAAAAACGTGTCAAGATGTCAAGTCGAAGAGAAAGCGCACTTACGACAATACTCGCGAAAGCTTGAAGTAAAGATCACTTTGAAGTGAGTTTAAAACAAATATATTATTTGGTCGCGAGGAAAATGCAATAAGTAAACTGTGTGCATTGCTTTCTTTAGCAAGGAGCTAGTTAGCATTCAGAGCCATTACACAAAGCCTTCGAAACAATAAGAAAGTTTAAGTAAAATACTTGGCAAAAAATTTCACTTAACTCTTTAAGTGACAATAAACCAATGACAATGGATGTATAATTTGCATGGAGCGCAATGAAGAAATTAAACTCCCACTATTGAATACAAAGTGAACAGTTATTAGCTTCAACTATTGTCAGCTTTTAAGGTATTAAGGTTAGAATCGCATGGCACATGTAGACAAACACTTGAATAGTTATTATTGAGAAAAAATAATAACAGACCTAACGGACAGAGGGATGTCAGCAATAAGTGTCTTGTACAGAATACACCAGTCTGATATGATGATGGGAATCTTATAAAAATATTTCCCATCGGAGAGGCATACATTATCTTCTACTTACTCGTTAGTTATTAAACTAAAGAATAAACACTGATTATACTATTGTTAAGCTTGGAAACTATTGTAAGTGTCAGATATGTCGTTGTGAAGTTATTAGTCATTTGTACTCAAGAGGATGTTTAGAGATCATATATTTGCTAAAATGACAACAAAAACAGTTATTTTTCAGAAAAAGAAAGCTCTTTATTCAAGATGACTTCATCTTACGAAAGTTTTACTAAGAACATCGTTAAAAGGAATCCCAAAAATGTTCATCTTCCTGGCAAAATAACTCATGTTAGATTACATAAGCAACACAGCACTCTTCTTTCTCTTGGCCTTATCCCAACTAGGTTGTGGTCAACGTCTAGTCTAGACTATGCAGATTGGCATGAAATCAAACGTAACGTAATGTGACTGCCATCTGATATGACGGCATCTATGCAGGTTGTTAATATTATTAAGAACTACGAAAACATTAATACTTTTTTAGGAGGAACAATCAATCAATTACTTCTCACTCCTTGGATGAGGTGGGAGTTTCATACTCGTTCTGACTATAAACCAGGTCGTTCCTATTCCTACTTCAAGCCGAGCCCCGGTAACCCGCTAGGAGTCACAATCATACTAAAAGTCTATATTCCGAGAAAATGATAGCTCATTTAAAAAAAATAAAAGTTTATTTTAGATGTGCAACAAATAATAACCACACAGATTCTGATAAATAATAATTACCGTAATAGGATTTAGCTCTAGCCTCTACTTACACAATCTAAGATATAATTGATGAAAGTGTTCAATTACGTGTGAGGTCTTTAAAGGTATTTAAAAAGTACGTCAGAGCTATTGTTTAATATACTTGGAATGCTACCAAGACCTATCCCAACAGACGTAGGTACTACAATACAAGTGTTTATGACAAATACTAGTTTTTTACTTAATGTTTACTAATGCTAATAGGGCTACCGTGCGAAAATTTTCCACCATCTAGATGCTTCGACGCAGGCATCACCATTGTATGCAGTTTTTAGTCCCAGTCAGAGGCGAATTAAACCGAATGAGCGCCCTAGGCACGCATCTTATAGGCGTACTTAATTTTTTTGGCACCGCCGCCATTTTATCGGAAATTGGGCTCGCCAGCGTCTCACAGCGCCCTTCTGTAACTTGTAACTTCTCCTTTAATTAATTTAAAACTTTAGACACATATTTTTTCTTTGAAATACTTTCGACGATTTATTAATTTGAAATATCGTGTGACGTCAGAGCGTGTCACATTCTGTAGTACGTTATGACGTAACTCCTAAACTTAGCGCCATTTTATCTAAGTATTGCAATTTAATACGAGAAAATAAAAAAATACGTGTCTAATATTTTTTCATTATCTAACTGACGGACGAATTATATTTTTAATTTTAATACCCTGGAAATTACCCAATTGTCTAATTTGTCTTATGGATAATACGGCTCTGGCCGTAATCATGTTCAATTGTTGATTACTAACTGCAATGACCATGTTACTTAAACGAACGCATCTACGATTATCATTTGCATGACGAACAAAAAGTGAATTTGCATTTTTATAAAGACAAGGTTTTAAATGATGACAACTGTTGATATGATAATATGTAATGGCATTCTCAGGTAAAAATTTACAAGACAATCGTGAATTTTAATTATCTGCTAAATGTATACTTTTGTGTGTATATATAAGTACCTGCATGAGTATTTATAATTATTGCAAACAAAAGTCAATGACATTTAAGAACAACCTAACAAGAACTTCGTACATAATAAGTAACAGCAAACAAGCTTTTACCCGTTGATTTCTTTAATATACAGCCCTATTCTCTATTCGGTACTTTGATATCGACAAATGTCCAACAGTTCATTGTTTGGTCTCTGATCAAAAATTAACGCTCGAATACTGAAAGCCTACTCTAAAGACTAATTTTCAGTTGTACTCAACTTACGTGCCAGTTCTGTCATTTTACAGACAATTTATAGTGACAGAACTAAAGCGCTACTTAAAATAGAGTAGCTTTTGAGTATTTGGACATGACCTTTACTTACTTATGAGTAAAAGCACAACAAACCCTTTTTTAACCTGTGGAAATCCTCAGGGATACCCTTTGTCTGTACAATGTGCGTCAGACAGCAGGTTATGTAAAAGCGCTACAAATCTAAACTCACTTTCGCATCCATAGTTATATTACGCTAACATTTTTGAAAGCTGTCTATCAAGGTATCAAGTTCATCAATTTTATGATAGACTGTCGACAGACGTTCTAACAGCTAACGATTTAGGACGCCTATCATCCGTCTATGACTAGTTAAACTTGCTACATTTAATATTGCTTACGAAACTTATATTTTTGGAAGAACATCATACATACTCATTTACACATGCATTTAGTTCATTATATTCTATGACGCCGTGTTTACGATCTGTTACCTTCGATAATCACGAAGTGATGATAGCAATTACTACGGATTGTATTGTAAAAGATTAATCAGTAAACCTGTTATAATTTTTTTATACTTCGTTACATAATTATGGTCTTTGTACACGTTCATCGTAAGTCTCAAAGTGCATTTTCTTGAATTACCGACTTATTTAATCATACTTGATAGATACAGGCGCGTAAAATCGCTAGTCCTGATTTAAATTTCTATAAGATCAAGTCTTGACAACTTAATATGTTCAGATAGGACTACAACGGCTAGTCGCATAAAACAATGACATCAGTAGCTAATTCAAGGAGTTCCGTTTCCAATAAAATTGGAAAAAGGCCAGGAATAAGATAATATAAAAATATTAAAGCTTTACCCTTGAATTCATTCACGAGAACCGAACCAACGTAATTCCTGTTTCTGCGTAAATGTACGAGTATGGATTCAATCATCATATTGGATTAGATACTTTTTCAAAACAGCTGTGTTATTTGTAACTCGTAAATGAAAAAGTAAACTTTTTATACCAAATATTCTAATAGCATTATGGTACCGTTGGAATGTTGTATAATAATTCATTTTACAATGTCCAAAATGACTTACCTAATACCATATAGGGAGAGATGTGGCAATTAATTCGACTAAATCTGATTCGGTTTCAAAACAAACGACTAAAATGGCGGGTTTCATTATGGCGGCTAGATTAGTAGTTTAGTACAAGTTCCTTGAGATAGAAATCTACTCGTGTTCAGATTAGGATTGTCATTAGTCCCAATTTGTCGTTTTACTTTGATTGTTACTGTTACATAAGACAAAGAATTGGTGGATAAAGATATACATAGAGGAGTTAACACACAAAAAAAAACAATATTTTTGGACAATTCAAAACAACAAATTATGACCAATGCTCATAGTCTCTTTCTAACATATATCGCTCTTAACACCAACTTTTCCGGACCAAACCGCAAATGATGATACAAACAAACAAGAGTAAAGATGTTAATATTTTTCCGTGATGCTGCGGAAATAACAGAAATGTTAGTAATTTGCGTAGCTAGCTTAGAATCAGGATGTAACAATAGTGCGTGCAGACGCGGATGTGCGGATTCTGCGTCGTCTTCAACAGGAAGACCGGTGGGTAATCTGTTTGAATCGCAACCGTAATGGATATCTCGATAAATCACAATAATATTATAAATGTGAAAGAAAGCTACTTTGTTCGGATGTTTGTCCGTCAATCACGCTGAAACTACTGAATGTGGTTTGATAAAATTAAATTTGGTATACAGGCAGGGTATGGGTTGACTTAGGTGATAGTGATAGGATACTTTTTATCGCGATTAAATGTTCCAATGGGATAAAACAGGAATACGCAGGCAAAGCCGCGAGTGAAAAGCTAGTATTACATAAATAAACATACGGCTATGTTGTATTTATAGTTTTTGTAAAGTTAAAAGATATTCAAAGGGATTTTTGATTTCAGAAAGAATAAAAGGAAAAGTTTGGGTCGTACGAAGATCTGTAAAAATTTAGAGGGACAAGTCTTTAGTTACTGGGTGTAAATAATCATCTACAAAATAGAAGACGTAGTTACGTGACCAGTCATTAATTAACTTGACATTAAGTCTTACACACAAAATACTTCATCAAATTTTAGCAAGAATGATGATAAAAAAATAACCAACATATATAAAAAAGTAGAGTGTCGTTTGTATTCAAAGCCACAAAATCACGTGTAATGCGGTTTTCGTCGAATTGAAGAACGATCATGAAAAAATTCTGCGTCCTATATTTTGTGAAAACATCATTATTGACAGTTTTATTCTTAACACGTAAAAGTTCACAACCAAAAAGCATTCAAATACGTTTTTGTTTCAAAATTTTCACATTGAGAAACTATACTTATTAGATAAAGGCAATTTCGAAAGCGGATGAAAGAGAAAATCATTACACACTTTTATCTATTTTCACAAGCATTTTTGATCTTGTTCTCGACGGTGAAGTTCCGGTATTTTTTTTTCTATTAAAGATGTTTGAATATTTATAGAAGGTGGGTAATACGGTGCATCACGCGCGACCTTGCAAGGTCACAAGCGCGTGCGCATCAGACCGATGCATTCGTTACAAATTGGACTACTTTAACCTAAGATGGTACGCTTCGGTGCACTTCATATAAATGTTATGTTGTAAACAAAAAAGAGGAAAGTTATTGAGTTACTTAAGAACTCAATTAAATGTACTGTTAGTAGAAGCCTTTTGCGCAATGGTAAATTATTATAGAAAAACAATTTAATCTCTTTACAATATTTGAGAAACCGACCTTAATGGCCGTTTTCAAACCACCCCTAAACCACCTCTTAACTAAGAGTTAATTAGCGTGACAGAGCACGTAAACTACCCGCTTACTTGTTATTAATTGTATTAGGTGTCACATATGTAGAGGTATTAGTGAAAACCAAAGTATGTCATTGAATGTTAACTTTAAGGTTCTTTAGAATTTAGGAGAGTAGGAACTCGGTATTTCAGTTATTTATTTAAGACCTTCATATTAGCACACAAACGGGCCCGCACACGACAAAGTCGTGAAAATACGTTCGCCAGAGAAACATATTTATCATAGAGAACAAAGCCGACATCGTGTATTGGCTTGAGTAGGGCTTTGGGTTCCGCCCTACATCGATGCATGTGCAACATTAGCTGTTATTAAGAAACAAAGAAAGGGCAAGTATTTTGAAGAATTTGCTGTTAAGCAACTAAACGTTTAAGGTGTTATAGGTGTATCTTTTGAAATTTGAATACGACTGTCGCTTAACAAAAGATCTGCCTCTGAATTCACCACATTGAAGGGCAAGAGCATCAATATACAATACGACCATCATCAACCGATTTCCGTCCACTGCTAGACATCCAGTAAAATAAACGTCTACGTATTATAAAACGATCAATAATAAAAACACACTATAAAAATGGCAAGTATTCAAGTCTCCGGTGCAATACGCGGCGCCCACTAGACAGAGGCCAATTACGCTTTCTTAACCTTGTACCTCCATGTATCTACCTACCATTTTTTTTTTTTTTTTTTTATGGGGGGAAATCCTCATGGACTGCCTCCACCTGGGGAAAGGCGGAGGGGTGTGCCGGACTCTTACCGGCTAAAACCACCCCAGTGTCTCCTCGCACGTGCGTGCGGGGCCGCGGGAGTCCAAATTCATCCGCAGCCCCGCATTACAGTGCCGGCCCGTAAATCAGGGCCCCGTCACCTGCACGGAGCAGTGCACCACGTGCATCGCCTCAAAGGCGCACGCCGACACCCGCGCGCGCCTTCGACTCGGGTCTATCGATTCGGGGGCGGGGACTTCCCCAAGTCCTTCGCCCCTGGACCCATTCATGGGGGCCGGAAGAGGGCGTTGTCGGCCCTTCTCCTACGCCCGGTGCGCCTTCTGCGGTTGGGAGAGGAAGTCAGTAAGATCTCCCTCTCCCGTTCCGCAGTTTCCTTCTGCGACATCACATCCTCGCAGAAAGACACCACCGCGTCCCACGACTCTGCGCTGTCCACCATCTTCCGCATTACGGCCGGCAGCGACAGATCGCTTCCTACTTCATTTCTGAGGACACGGCGCTGCTCCTCCCAACCTACACACTCGGCGAGCGTGTGTTGCGCCGTGTCCTCCCCGCAATGGACGCAGTGGTGGCACCGGGCGTCCGGCTCCCTCTCTATGCGGCACAGGTACTTGCCGAAGCAGCCGTGCCCCGACAGCACCTGCGTCACCCTAAACGACAGGGAGCCATGCTTCCTCCCGAGCCAGTCGTCGAGTACTGGCCGGATCGCCTCGACGGTAGTAAAGCCGGCGGTGGGGCGCAGAAGCCTTTGCCGCCATTCCGCCACTAAGACCTGACGGAGCTCCTCTCGGCGCCGCTCGATTTGGCGCTGCACCGGCCTCGAGCCCCGTGTCCGCTCTTCCTCGCGCCATCGGTATAGTGACGCGAGTACTTTCGCCTCTAGGTCCCAGGGCGGGGATCCGGCCAGGACGCAAGCCGCCTCGTAGGAAATCGTGCGATACCCGCGGACGACTCTGACAGCCATCGCCCTCTGCGGTTTTTTCAGAATAGCGAGAGTGTTGGCCGTCAAGTCTAATGCCCACACAGGGGCCCCGTACAGGGCCATGGATCGCACGATTCCCACATACAGCCGCCTACAGGCGGCGCTCGGGCCCCCAAGTTGGGAAGCAACGTTGAAAGCGCGCCCGTCGTACCCATCAGTTTGGGCGCCAGCCGCCGGAAATGGGGTCCGAATTCCCATCGACTGTCGAGCACCAATCCCAGATATTTCATGGTGGACTCGACAGCTATGCGAGCCCCGCAGACCACGATATGCGATCCCGGCGCCGGCGCACGTCGGGGGCCGTGGAACACCATGGCCTCCGATTTGTTCAGGGCCACCTCCAGGCCCAGGCGCCGGATGCGGTTCACAACCTGTGACACCGCAGCCGTGGCTATCAACGTCGCCTCCCTGTGCGAGCTCCCCCGGGCGGTTACGAGCGTGTCGTCCGCATAACACGTCAAGTCAGCGCCCAAAGGGAGCTCACCTCTCAGCACCCAGTCGTACCCAATGTTCCACAGGAGCGGCCCTAAGACCGATCCCTGTGGAACACCGCAAGACATGAGGTGCCGACCGGCACCGTCACGACCCCGATAGGTGACACACCTGCCCTCCAAAAAAGCCCCTACTGTACGGCGGAGGTAGAGAGGCACGCGATGGTATTTTAGTGCCTCTCGAATACAACTCCAGGGTAGGGTGTTGAATGCATTGGAGATATCCAAAGACACCGCCAGCACCACCCCACCCTGTGACACCGTCTCTTCCACCAGGGTCCTCACGCGCATGATGGCGTCTATGGTGGAGCGCCCCTCACGGAAGCCAAATTGATGGTCGTCCAGGTTCGGTCCTTCTCCGCACAAGTGGCTGACGAGGCGATTTGCGATAATACGCTCGAAAAGTTTGCCCGCCTCGTCGAGCAGCACTATGGGCCGATACGCGGATGGCGAGTCCGCAGGGCGCCCTTCCTTCCTGAGCAGGACCAGTTTCCCCTCCTTCCACACACTGGGGAACTGACCTCGCTCGAGACATGACGTGAGAAGCCCTCTCAGCTGGGGCTCTAGCACCTTCAGAGCCAGGACGAGAGCTCGGCCAGGGACGCCGTCGGGTCCGGGCGCTGTGTTCTTAGCCCGAAGTCGCAACACGGCTGCTCTCATCTCTGCTTCTGTCACCTCGGGGACGTCGGTGCTCTCTTCTCCTGGAGAGTCTGTGGCTGACGGCGAACCCATCGCCGGTGGAGCGTGCTCTGCTCGCTCTGGGAAGAGAGCCGATACAACCGCCTCTAGCAACTGGGGTTGCATGCTCTGGGCTAGTGAAGGCGCCCAGGGACGCAACTTGCTCCGTACCCAACGGTAGGGCCGCCCCCACGGATCCCGATCTAGGGACCCCAGCAGCTCTTCCCTGGCACGTGACTTTGAGTCGGTGATGGCCAGCCGCAAAGTCTCCTTAGACGTGCGGTACACCTCGTACAGCGCGTCCTCCTCGCTGGAATCCCGACGACGTCGTCTTCGGTATCGGGTGTACCGGCGGCGAGCCGCAACGCACGCTACGCGCAACTGCGCGATCTCGTCTGTCCACCAGTACACCTGGCGCCTTGCGGACTGTTGGCGGACACGGGGCATGGACGCGTCGCAGATCTGCGTCATCGCCCCGCGGAACCACAACGCCATCGTCTCGACGTCGACGGGGCCGTCTGTCGTCGACTCCCAGACCCAGGATTGAACTAAGGCAGCTTCTTCGAGTAGTTCCCTGTCGATGCGCTTGAGCGCCCAACGCGGGCCGTCGTTAATCGGGGTTGTTGGATGGCGGCCGCTCGCGGTCTGGGCAGAGACGTCAAATCGGATATACCGATGGTCCGACAGCGTCTCCACCTCTACGGCGACTCGCCAGTCGCGGACTCGGCTGGCGACAGAGGGGCTAGCGAACGAGACGTCCACTATCGACCCGCCCCGCTGCCGCACACACGTGTATTCCGAACCCCGATTCAGGACGACCAGCCCAGTCGTCACTGCCCACTCTTCTAACACCTCACCCCGAGGGTCAGTAATTGGAGATCCCCACGCCGATGACTTGGCGTTGAGGTCCCCGAGCACCAGGACGGGACGAGAGTGATAGCGGCCTACGACAGCGCCCAACTCGACAAGGAAACTCTCGAAGTCGGCGAGCCTCTTGTTGGGAGAAAAATACGCCCCTACTATGACAATACCGCTCGAGACCGCAGCAACCCAACCGCGGCCACGAGACAGGTCGCTTAGAGCCTCGCCAATAATAGCCACCGAACCTTCAGTGCATCCCAGCCAGTTGTCACGGGCGGGGATGAAGTACGGTTCGGCGACCACAGCCACGTGAATCGACCACTCTGCCATGCTCTGGAGCAGGAGATCCTGAGCTCTGGCACAGTGATTGATGTTGCCCTGGAGGAAATGGAGTTGTGCCATTATTGACACTCCATTCCCTCGGCAACGGT
Organism: Spodoptera picta; assembly: GCA_038387885.1. Taxonomy (NCBI): domain Eukaryota; kingdom Metazoa; phylum Arthropoda; class Insecta; order Lepidoptera; family Noctuidae; genus Spodoptera; species Spodoptera picta. The sequence goes on from JAZHFQ010000308.1 coordinate 1,704,146, forward strand.
CATGGGCCGGGTGTCGGCCGCAGAGCTACTAGCCTGCGAGGGTGTCGAGGTTTCCCCGGCAGGTTTAGAGCACCTCTTCTTATTCTTTTTGGCCTTGTTGGCAGGCGCTACACAGGCCTCTCCGCCTACTATGTGTCCCGCTGGTCTGCCCGCAGCCGAGCACAAGCTGCAGTTGGGCGCCGCGGTGCACTGGGCCGCCTTGTGGCCGGGCTGACCGCAGCGATAGCAAAGGTCACTACGGTCGATCTCGGCGGTACATTTCGCCCGGACGTGCCCCTTCTCCAAACACCGGAAGCACCGCAACGCCCGAGGCTGCAGGAGTTTGACCCTCGCTGCAACCCAGCCAACCAACAATCTGCCGCTATCGGCGAGCTTCTTCGCCGAGGCTATAGGGCACCGAACCCAGACTACGCCGAGCCCGGAGGCATCGGCGCGTATATCACCAGCTCGCACCATGTCCGGCGGGCATTCGCCGCTTCGGGCAGCGGCCGCTACCACTTCCTCAGAGGTTACGGAGTCGTCCAGGCCAGCAATACGCACCTCAGCGGTTTTCATTGGTCTGGAGACCCGAACGTCCTCCGAGTTAAGGACCTCCCTCATCTTGGCAGCCAGAGCATCTGCCTTTTCGGCACTGCCGGTAGTAGCACCAGCCACCTCGAACAGTCGTGCTCCCGTGGCAGCCTGCCTGAGGGTGACGGACTGGAGACCAAGATCTGTTAGTTTGATCTTGGCCTTGGCCTCGGCAATGACCGACTGGTACGTTACGCCACGCTCTATAGCCCCAGGCTGTAGCGTGAGAGTGACAGCCTCGGAACGCGGGGCACGTAAAGTCGGTCCTTTGCGACCGCCTTTGGCGGTCCGCCGCGCAGGCTGCGTGACCGCCTTTGATTACCTACCATGAACCAACTATGAATCATGGTTGTCTCCGGTCTCTTAGTAATGAGAAACTTTATGAGTAAAGTGTGAAGGAAAATTATTTGTAGTTGAAGTTGAGCTATGAGTATGAGTTTCAAATATCTTGCCAATTACGCATCTCTATCAGTCAAAGATATATCTTTAGCGACGGAAATTCGCCATTATTCTATGGAGGTATTTACTATCCTTACATAATATGTACTTCTTTTGGTTCCTCTACATTCACTACATTGATGTATGCAGAATATGTAGGTACGTTACTATTCCATTCAATCTACATTTAAATTACTTACATGTATCATATAAACACTAAGTTCTGCGAACACCATAGTAGAAATACATACAACATGCATGTAAACGATTCCAAGAAATAAGTACAGCTGTGTAAACTTCATTAGACATTAATTAAAATCCACATAACATCGCTAGCGCCGAACAATAATGCCAATAATATGTATAAAGGAAGTCTTGGAATTATGTTTTATTGAAATAATAAATCATATTTCATTGAACTATTATTAAATAACACAAATGATATTTCTGAGTTGAATGACGACAATATGTACAGTGAAGGTACATAGTAGACAGATAGTATTAAATATAGATGCGATGATACATTTGCAAGGTAACACCCAAGTAAGGTATTGACATTTTAAGTGAAAAGATGCACGATGGATATTATATCTCTAAATAAACTTTTAATCCTGAAATATTATAAATAAATGTTTATTTAAGTTCAGTGCCTAAAACAATCATGTTCTGAATAATTAACTGAGAAAATTCTCCAAGTTCCTTTGGTTTAACGATCAGAAAATACTGAATAAATCTAATATCCTTCAACATTGGTCTATTACTCTAATACTATATGCATGTGGCAATTGGCAAAATTCCTATACTTCAAATTTGACAATTAATAAATCAACATCAATAGAAATTAATAATAGTATCGGCACAACGTATGATGTTGATACCGAACTACTGAATTAATGGGTCCACGCGAGTAATCCATCAAATTCACAGTGTATAACAACTAAAAATAAATAGCCGTTCGAACCTTGAGCTTAGATAAATTGAGTAATCCAATACGAATGGGATCGATCAGATTATCTTAAAAGGTCCATTTATAGTCAACGCACATGCTGTACGAAATAATTACGCGAATGAACAAAATACCGTAACATTGCAACCCGCGCATGTCACGACTTCTAAAATCGCCTTTTGTTTGTGGGTCAACGACAATCGAGGCTTCAAGTAGAAGAAATATTGTATCGTCACGTATGCATTTGTGGCCTATTTCACATGACTTTTTACATCATTCCGTTCCATCCTTATAAGGTACATGATTGTGACCTTAGCTGGAAGCAGTAGTTAAGATATATGAACTATCCCAACTGCCTGTCATAGCTATCAACACCCATTCAGCAATAAAATTCTTTGCATTGGTATCCTCAAAGCACATACATATCGGGTTTTACCGATTCGTTCACCGTCGAAGACACATCTTCGAAATTTTGAATTCCCGGTGCGATTTTTAACGTCATTGTATTCATTTTTATAATCACGTCATTTATTATTTTTATCTTTATTCGGACGTCATCGGTGCATATTGAACGTTGAATAAACAATGTTAAAATTATTCTTTGTGGTAATATGAAAATGTCTGAGTTGGAGACAAAAGCATTCATAACTTTAATAACTACATAAGATATTCCTATCGATGGTATTTATCAAAATAAAACAACGCCTACGATGTTTCTTCGAGTATCTGTTACTTTACAAAATTGCGTAGGGTTTCCACCGCTTACTTCTCATTGTTAAACTTTATCTGCATCGTCTTGTTAAGATGTAACGGATTGGATACTGGAGATTCTATCATATAGAACATTAACAAAGTCATACATGGCGGTGCGTTTGATTATGAAACTATTCGTGTAACAATTTCACGTCCGTTGCTCCACGTAGGGTAGGCACAATACTATCCCTGAGGACACGGTGGAACATACTGTAGCGGAATGCCCTGCGTGGGCTGAGCACCGCCGTGTCCTCAGGGAAGTGATCGGCGATGGTGACCTCTCGCGTCCGGGCCTACTGCAGGCCATGATGCGGAGCGAGGGGGATTGGGATGCCGTCTCCTCCTTTTGCGAAGCAGTCATGCTAGCTAAGGAGGAGGCGGGACGCGTGAGGCAGCGAAGCGCTGCCTCCTCGCAACCCAGCCATCGCGAAGGACACACCGGGCGTCGGGGATCGCGGGACGATCTCCGGCCACCGTAAGCGCGAGCCTGCGGACGGCGAGCATGGGTGGCTCCCCGTCCGACCAGAAACAGACCCGAGCGTACGGCGCGTCGAGTTCCGCGCGCGCCTCAAAGAGCCATCAGACCACCACAGATGGGGCCCAATAGGGTCGATGCCGATTCGGAGTCGCGGAGAACCTAACGGGTAACCGGGGCTCCGGCTCGACGTGCAGGAGAAGGAACGGGGTGGTTTTTAGTCAGTAAGAGTCTGACACTCCCTCCCGCCTCACCCAGGCGGGAGCAGTCATTCGATGATTTTCCCCCCTTAAAAAAAAAAGGCACAATACTATGAAGAGATAGATATATTAGGTATTGATAGCAATTACACCGTAATAGGTGTGTGAATCGCTTAACAGAATTTTAATCAAAATGTATAACACATTTGTAGAAGCGAGGTAGGTCGTGTACACCTTTGTATATTTTTACAAAACATCCTAGCATCCGAATAACATACCGGCACTCATCATTGTGTAGACTGTTGTAAACTATAGTATTTTCCAATGTTTTGTAAGACATAGTATGTATACACGTTCATCAGTTACGATGTTATTCCAGGTTATCAATTAATCCATCACATGTGGTCCTGCCAATTTATCCGTGGACAGCTGCCACTTGTCATGTCACGCTACATTGCCTGCAGCGGTAAATATACACTGCAACAACGTACTTTTATTGTCAACAAATCGCAAAAGGCCGAATGTCTGCTTTACAATAATAGACAACGTCAAAATCAACGGTGACATGAACATCTATGACATATCTATTATAGCGTGTCAGAAACTTATAAATTCTGACAACCAAGAATAATATACATCAGTTTTAGCAGGCTATGAAGAGGAGATGGCGCATTCGCTATGAATTACTGACATTCAGTCGACTCAATCAATGCTGACCCCAAAATTTATTAGCAAGAGCTTAGGAGAAAGAATGACAACGTTAACAGATAATTAATTAAGGTAATGATGATATTTAAGTAGAAAATAAATAAGTACCGTACCCAGTAATAATGTGTACACGGTAAACTAGAATATTATATGGACATAGACAGCTAGACAGCGAACAAGTAACTAGAACACTCGGAAACGAACTCGTTTAGCAAATACAAGTAAACTGTACAAACATATTATACGCATAATGTACATAAAACCTATTGTAAGACATGCGCAAGAGACGCTTTACGGCGCAATAATGTAAAAGTAATTTTAAAAGCAAATATCAATAATTCGCATTTCAATGAATTACAATTATTACCTAATTAAGATGCATCGCATCCTATATGACAAAAGTAAGAAAACGTAACATTAATAATACTAGGTATATGTATATTAGTAAACACGGACGCGATTGCACGACATCCTGTTTACAAGCACGATTCACTGTCAAAATAAAATAAAAATCCAAATGTTATGCAACGAGTGTAATAATACATAACATAGCAAAAAACTCGGATCAAGATCACTAGCCGGTCGCCGAGCGGTCAGATGATGCTATCTATTTCAAAATCGTAGTACACGCCATGTTTAGAGAAGGCTGACCGGCGCGGTCGCATCCGACGAATCGGTCAAGTTCACGGAGAACGACGAACGACCAACGCTTGCGCATCGTGCTCTATGAAATATGAATTCAAATCAATTAATGATAATATCTCTTTTGCTGTTCGAATAAAATGGAGAGTTCTATTCAAGCAAGATAAAATAAAAAGATTGACTACGGGACAGGCATACCCAAAAGATAAATTGTATACTTAATAGCTAACTTCCTCCTTCGCTTTCGATTATGATAATTATACATCAATTATGTTATAAGTTGGGAAGAAAGTATTAAGTTTCAATTAATGCTTCCGTTCAAGAAACTCGTATGCTGCACCCGTTCGTGCACAACACTCGCAAATCAGATATGTTTTCATTACAACTTAAATAATGAAACATCTGGTAGAAAAAAGGCATAATGAAAACACTTAAACGTATTAATTTAATAAAGTGATTAATTTCAATATCAAAGGCGAGCCGGCTAGGTCATCAAGGCGTTTCGAAACTTCACAAACAATATTTATGAGATCTTTTAAGCGAGGTATAATTTCATCTTCTTTCGATATTAGAAACTGGAATTCGAAGGTCGGCTGATTGCAGGGTCAAGTTCAAGAGGACGGGGTATCCGTGCCACATTCGCATCACGATTCGCTGGTCACAGCATCCACTGACCCGGTCACCTGGCCAACATAATATCTAGGACCAAAGCCATTAGTAAATGTTCGGATGACGTTGATTTATTTACTTTTGTTGAAAAAAGAAACTTTTTACCGTAATTGTCACGAATATTTTTGTACGGATCCTTGGTAATTCATACTTGGTGTAATTTCGTTTTATTTGAACGATTGGTAATGGTTTTTAATTCAGTTATGTCACCTTTAATTACATCATTATCGACTTCGAATATCACTTTTATAGAAAGTGCCGTTAAGCCCAGTTTACGTACATTTCAAAGCCTACAGAGTTTTAAGAAAGGTACGTTATTACAGAAGCCAAAATACCTTTTAGATTAACCTATTATTTGTACTGTTGTACATAATACAAACGATAATTAATCATTGAATGAATTTTAATGATCATTGACCTTGTCAATTTCTTTTGATTTTCTATACAATAAGATCAAATCAGGTTTAATGTGACTGCATCCCACATTAGTCTACACAAAGGCTGTATCTGTGTGGGTCAAGGTATTAGATGTCTAATTGTATTCCCATCGCCTGTCGAAGGTATAATTTTCCTCAAACGTAAGTAATAAGTTGCTTAGATAATACATAATAATTGATATCTAAATAGGGCTTATCCTTATGGATTATGTAATGATGACGCAAGACTTCTGTTATGGCTAGTGATAGGTAGTTAGATAAATAAGATAATCAATATGGCGGATGTTGGAATCGAGATGAGCTTTTATGGTGTCCAGTAAATGTGTTTTGATACGCTCTAATTCGTATGTAATGTAACACGCCATGCATTGATGGAATAATTATCTAGTAAAATGCTGCTGTACATATAACTTATAACAGAACCATTGTAACGGCAGGTAAACATGATAGTTGTTAAAAATATTAATTTCCTGAAATAGACGAATGCAGTTTGAAGACTGAGATGGGATATGGTTACTGTTGGACAAAAGTCTTCCTCAAATTCTTCTACTTTTATTTGCCTCGTAATTTTTTCTTTTGGAAGTTATGCATCCGTCATTATTATAGAGTTTTAACTTTAAGACCGTGACATATTTTCAAAATCAAGTGTACCGTGACAAAAAATATAGAGGACCTCTAGATTTTGGCAGTGCACTCCATTGTTAGGTCGTGTTCAGTGACAATGGCCTCTCATGTCGTACTACATATTAAGTAATACGCCTTAGAATAGATCGAAAGATCACTATCGAAACTCAATCAGTTCTGTAGTGTATTTTTTATTTGGCCACGTGTTTTACTGTTAGGGTTAACATGTAACTATGTTTTATAGTTTTGAAATAAGTTTTAAGTCACCATTTAGTTACTAAATTATGTTAAACGATGAAGAGGTAGTAGTAACCATGTGCTAAGCTTGGTAACTGAATATACACTTAGACTTAACTTAAACTTAGGTTTCCATATTTCGACCGAGCAGAATGGCACCCAATTTATACCAATGGTGTTTTTGCCCCACTTTTATTTATTATCTACTCTATCTATTACACACTTCATGGTAGCCCTACCAAGACATTTCGTGCTACATTTCTGATCAGTTTATTAAAATATAATAGTTATTACACAATAGCCAATGACCTTTATGGATAACTGTCTAACGTTACATGTTATATGTTAATATGAGATATTTATAACTATCGAATACGGTGCCGGGTCGAGCAAAATCGTGCAAACACCACTATTATCCGCATTGTTTTTTTTAAAACATAATCGTGAACTTGTACCTGACAGTGTAGAAGGAAGAGGTTTATTAATAAGTAACAATCATGCTCAATGGTTTCTTGAACTTGAATCGTGATTCAAGTTGGTCGGACAGTGCTTTCTGATTCTGTAATTTTGGGAATTTTCGTGGCTGACTGTAGTTGTTTTTCCGTGGCGTGACTCAAAAATCACGATTTAGAATTATCAATTTGTATCACGTAGAAACTTATAATCAGCGTTACAAGAATTCAGAAATTTGAAAATCAAAGGCACACACTCTCCTTAAGGATATTACCTATACTTGTCTAAATAAATAATATAGACTTCTTCACGACTTTCAAAATAACAATATTGATTTAAATTGACAAGGCCATACTTTTGAATTGGACAGCCACAAAAGGAGCATCCTTATACAAAGTGCAAAGCTTTTGTTCGCACTATAAGGATGAAAGCCTCACAGTCAAATATTGTACGCCAATTAATTTAAACGTTCATGGTGATTCGTCACCTACAATTGTATTTGTTTATGGGTGATTTCACAATATCTATCTAATGGATTTTTTATGGGTTATAAGCCGGCAAACGAGCAGACGGATCACCCAATGGGTAAGCAATTAACCGCTCCACACGGATACCCGAAAAATCAGAGGTCTTACAAGTACCTTTTGCCTTTGCCTTTTGGGGTGAGAATTTTGAGAATATGATCATTAGTCACTGTTAATTTTAACGGTGAATTTTAAAAGTAGGATTGAGTGTGAGGACAGAAGAAGAATTAAACATATATTGGTGTTTTTGAACGAGAAGTCTAGATTTAATAAATACTTTAACCACTATGGAACTTTTAGAAAAACGTAGTGATAAATAAATCATAGTGTCATAGTGTATCTATATATAATTTAAAGTAATACAAGTCACGTTTGTAAACCACACAGCAATTTACTCTGAACAAAAAATGCACATCACTCATATAAACATAAGTTACATCTTCTAGCCACATACATATACAATTATACATACATAATATCACTGATGAGCTTGACAAAAAACAGTCAAATACATTTATTCAGTTTTGTATCCATATATTTTATTTCCTAAGAATCTATAGAAAAGCATACTAAAGCGATCAAATCATAACAATTGCCAATTCTAAGTTTTTATATTGCTGGTTTCACCGCTGAAAAATATCCAGTCGTATAAAACCTACGCAATATAAGTTTGTTCAAAAAAGTTATAACCACGAACTCATTAAGAAGTTGATGACAATACTTTCAGTTTTTGTATTATTTTTTGTCGATGGCGAATCACATAAACATCTCGATAATCATGAGCCGCAGGCCAGTGACTCTAACGACACTAAAATAGAGATCCTAACAAACGTTGATTTATTTTACAAGTTGTATTAATAACTCGGAAAAAATGTTCACCATCCATTACAATTAAAACACAACTGATAAAAAGAATATGACACAATTCTACAAATAAGGACCCTAATGAAGGTCGAAAGTAGTCGGGTATCTCCGAAATGGTATACGTGAGTAATAAAATTAATACCTATTTAATTTATAATAACTCCTTCTATTACTGAATCATTTTGCAAAATCACGTTATTTTTCCTGGAAAGAGGAGATAGAAGTGCATTGAACACCCACGCTGACCAAACCATTGCGGGCATATAAAAATAATTCATATAAATAAAATAATGACAATAAAATGTTTATTGTTTTAGTATTCCATACATGGTCACTGTCAAGGTTTGATTCGGGTAAATAAAAGGAATAGTCGGTAACAAGTAAATAATTATACCTACATTTTATATAACGCTTTATAAGTTACCTACCATAATTCTTGTTTTATTTGTGTCTTAAACTGTCAAATACCAAGCGGTCACCGGTGACCGCTACCTATTGTTCTATAATTGTGTCTACAAAACCGGTACTCGACGAGTTAAAGTTAATTGGGATTGTAAAACATAGACACATGATCATATAAAAAACTGCAAGCTGGTTTTCAGCGGATGTCATTTTTTATATAGTCATGGTATTTAGACATCCATCCATAACATATAAGCATAACTCTGAATTCATTAACATTTTAAAGTCGGAAATTACTACAATACGTGTGATCTAACAAATGGCTATAAACATTCAAGTATTTTTCATTAAAGGGCAATCAGTAGTCACAGGAGTTCATATCATAAGTAGATCAAAATAAAGTTTACTGTAATTATAAGTACCATAAGACCTTTTATCGTTCACAAACGTGATCAGCCGCGCATTCTACGTTTCAATAAGCGAACGATTGTCTAACAAAGCCATAAATACAGGCGGTTTAGAAACTAAAATATCAAGTTAGTTGCACAAAAGCAAGCAGTACAAGAAAACCCGTGTAGATTACACAGCATTAGCACACAGCGTGCTATTACCGGTAACCAGTAACAACGAACAGGGGAAATGCACGCTTACTGTACCTATTAGATGATGAAACACTTGGTAACAACACCAACACCTGCCCCAATAACAGGTTTGCAAGGGAAAAAACATGTTATTCCTCCACTTATGGAGTTATACGTGGAAAAACGGAGTGAAAAGCTGCGTGTGCGACCCCCGAGCGACACGTAACTAATGGAACGAGTTGGCAACAAGTGATGGACATAACACATTATCCGTTACGTTCGACAACCAGATAAGTGTTCGAAGAAAACCATCAACATGCAATTATTAGTCGGTGCATTTCCATGTTTCTACGAATTTCTTCAACGTATAGAATGTTGCAGCTGCTAATCATCTGGACTTTAAATGCTCTGATTTTACTATCAGTTGCTATGGTACTTCTTAGTCTTACATTTGTTCGTACATTGTCACTTGTCAGACATAATCATTTCGTTAATTCTCACGAGTCATTTAAAATACAAAAACATGGAAAAATTCTTATCACAATTATGGCAAAACACCTTCTAATAAAAACATCGAAATTGTTATGAATCTATTTTTAACACGCAAATAACTTACATTAATATGCTTAAAGTTATTTCCAAAAACGAGGTAGACGGCGCCAAATTAACATTTTTAAAATACAAAGGTCCATATGTCAATTTAATCAGATTAATAATGTGTCATTATGATCTGCTATTAGTTTTAAATGTGGCTAATAAATTAAGGAAAAAAATCGGCGTCGTATGGGAGCCACCATATTCAAATGTATCGATTTTAGGTGAAGGCAAAAAAATGATGCAAAAGACAAAATGCAGTGCTGAGTCAAATAAATCACACATAATGTTAGTAGGCGACAAAATTAGAATTCATAACAAGAAATAGCTAAAAAAAAACTGGTAGCTGGCGCCAGTCGAAAAATAAATTTCGCATTTATCCCCTATAGGAACAGTGTTTACAATTAAAATGTAAACACATTGAGGATTCCGAGTAAAGGATCAATATGTCTTGTGCTGTCTTTAAATGATAATTTTATTGCGAGCAGGTTTTAATAAGGTATCGGTTACTTAACCTGTTCTTTAGAACAAAGGCATCTTGCTAATGCGAACACGATGCAACACCTACATCTACACTTGTTATGATACTATGGATCAATATAATACAAACCGAATTAAAAAAATAGGTCGTCTTTGCTCTAACTTGAATCAAATAAAAACCATATTTAGGTTGGAGACTGTATAGATGTGTGTTTAAACACTTTTGATTCGTTTACAGCGTTTGACAAGCAAACTTTCGAGTGAAATGAATATGAAAATTAGAAATTGTAACTATAATGTCGGCTTATAATCACAAGATGATTGTATAGCTTTAGATAACCAGTTTAAAAGGAAGCTAAGTGAGTTATCTTGAAAGATTGAGCTCATGTTTCCTGAAGTCGTTCAGTCACAATATACCGGACATGCACGACCATTTAATTGGTTGTAAACACTGAAACTTGTATCCGCTGAATCTATTCTATCTTGGACAGTCGGTGACGGATTAGAAACTGTGCTTAAACAAATATATTGAGTACTTTGTGATATAAATACCATTTACAAAATAACACAGAACATAATAATGAATTAATCACAATCCGTAATTTTAATATTGCTGTACAAAACACGTTTCCGTCTATTTTAAGATACATTGATTTTATTTATACTTAATTACTATTTTAGTATAAATTCTTATAGTACGATACGACACAACAACAGATGGATTTTATACCGAATTCATAATAAGGTAAAAAAGAATTAGGTTAAAAATACAGATTGAAAAGCTGAGTTCACACCATTAAACTGATTTATACCTAACATCCCATTAATATCAGTAAGTTTCACAAAACTAAACAAAAACTTAATTTTCATTGTTGTTATTTTATGGTTCTTTTTCTATACATTTCCTGACGACAAATTAGTTGCACACATGCTGTCGCATTTTCATACGGCGGCCATCTTGTGGGAAGGCGCGGGAAAGTGGAAAGTGCTCGGGTTATCATCTTATTGTCAGTGTCTAGGCCGCGTCATTGTCTCTGGGCTTGTTGTTCTCTTCCCGTGTGAAAGCAGAGATGTAAATGCAATGGAAGAAGTCTTTTAATTCAATTATACGGTTACATAAAACGATTTGAGTTTATATTCGTTACATAAGTTCGTATGTTGTTTAACTAAGTAAATTAGGTCACTTACGAGCACGTTGTGTAAAGAAAGCGTATCTTAAATGGTCATTTGCGTATCAAAATCGGTATACAAACAAGAACAAATATTGAGACATGACACAGACTTTCTTGATGAAACCACAATGAAATTAAATTCATAATAAAATCTTGTTTCTTCTAGTCAACCTATATCTGCAGAAGCTGGGCATTTCACTCGCAAGTTCTCATTAATTCAAATAGATTCGTGATTAGACAAGAAAAACACGACAATTTTCATTAAGCACACAATGACTATCGAAAGTGAACTCCCGCGCTTATGATCTAGATCTAGTAGTTACTTCGCACAAGGTGACAGAGGAAATCGTCCTTGACACTATGATTATATGCCATTATGGTAATTAGAAATCAAGTACAAGAAACAGACGGAGCTTGCAATGACTATCATATTTACATCTTCACAGAATTACTCATCATTATATTAATATTAACAGTACTCAAGAACACTGGAGGTGTTTCGTATTCAGTCCTATACAAAACATATTTTAATAAGATGACGAATTGGCAGCCATATTAATTGTGGAGGAATCACGTTTATTTTGATTCCGAGTTTCCACGTTTCTCATAATTCATCGGCGAAACGCAGAAATTGTAGAGTGCCAAATTTGTCCCCTATGACTAATGGCTCATTTGCTATAATTATAATAGCTCTAAATTTGTATTTAAAAGACTATTGTAGACTAATTAAGTATCGTGGTTCTCCACAAAAGGCTCTGGAACATTCAAAGGTCGTGATCCGATTTTGTCTGCTATTTTTTATCGGACCCCACACAGAAGACCGCGTAGGAGCTTGTTTATTCCTTCGATCGAACCTTCAGTGTGTTTGGACCAGTATTTTATTATCATTGGCTTTTTACGACTAGATATGATTGGATGTTTTTCTAAATGCCAATCTTTTTATCAAGGCATGTTAATTACGAAATAACAATGAGTGCCGGTGTGGTAAACATTCATTATAATATTGATAAGCCTGTCGCCACTTTAACCGCTACTAATTTTGATTTTGCTCGGTTATGCTAATACAGAAGTCGTTTCGGTGGAGCCATAACTAGAAGTGTAGCGACTTGTTTATAATCTCTGGACATTAATCTCGTCCACAGAAGTACATAATGTCTCTGACTAAATCCAGAACGGCCACGATTTCATTTGTTGGCGCCGGCTGTCAAGTAGTAGCAATAAAAATACCTCTTTCAGGTGGAGTTAAACGGTTATCAAGATCACTTACCTAGAACAATAGGTATGTGTCGAACTTATATTCCTATTATGATAAATTGATTTGAAATAAAATCATGTTTATTTTCATTTCAGTGGTAATGAACTGTTATAGTTTCGATTCCGCGGCAATAAATAAACATCGATATAATCCGTAATCCGATTTCGTAATCTTATGGACATTCAAATCCACTCAACTGGTTCGCGAAATGGTGGCTATCTCTTAGCCTACATTGTGTGGGATTATTATTCTGGTGTAAGTCGAGTTTGATGGGAATTCCGCTGTGGGTCGTATACTCGTATTGTTGTATGCACATGTCCTCGGTCGGAATGCGGAGATGACCACTAGCGCTCGCGTCGACTTTTCGTCGAATCGCCTTTCTCATTAGCATAACAGATTCGTATGACGGCCGACCTTTTGATTTACACGTAAGATCAATGTCAATGTCGTCGTATATTAACATAATAAAAACAATAACAAGAAGCTTAATTATTGAGATGTTCGTTAACGAGACCCCGACTGAGATAATTTGTAATAAACTTGTAAAGCGTGTTACTGTGATATTTTGATTGTTGACCTTTTTAAATATTTCGTTTGTGACGGGGTTGATTGACGAATTACGTCACTGGCATAATAAAATGGCCATAAATTTTTGGCTAATGATAATAATAAGCCAATTAACAAGTATTGGTTACGATAACTAGTAGGTACGGGACAATAAAGTGCCACAATGTCATTGAAAGAGTGATCTGTTCAGACAATAATGCAACTTTAGTCACGGCTAGTAATTTCCACGTATTTATAAATATGTAGTTTATTAGTAAAGGTGGTCACGTGACCGTAAACTTGAGATGAGGTCGGCGGGTCGGCAGATCACTAGCACGTTTCCATATATTACGGTTTAACGTGACTTGTGGTTGCGTTAACCGATATGGTTATAGTTAACCAGTCGCTCGATGTTCGAGTACACAGTTACAATACAATCAAGTGATTTAATGCGTTCGCAAATAATGACTAAGTAAAAGAACAAATATTTCTTTTTTACTTTTTATATGGTCGAAAGGATGCACGAAGTTTTTAAAGGCAAATAACGGTTTTTAATGACGCTATTGTGAGGTAATTTCAAATATAATATTTGAGCAGTGATTATCTGATGGACAGTGTTTATTATGGCAATTATTTTTTGTCCAAACTGTCTGTTATTGCCGCCCACGGCGCAATTCGAAGGCGTTTTAAGTCGATTCAGTATCAAGACAGATAAATCGCAAAAACATATACTTTGCTTACAATAATAATAATTTGTACTTTATAGTACCTAGATATTTTAATATATGACAAAATTCAACTAAGTTCGTCTGGTTGTAAATACGAAATTTATGGTTTTCCTCAATACTTTTAGGAACTATCGAGGAAAACGATAATTGTATAAATAAATAATTTGGGATAGAAAAACCGTTTATATAAAGAACTTTTTCCTGAAATCTAATCCTTATTCTGATTAACTAGAGTTTACATTGAAACAATAATTAGATCAAGCAGCAAATCGGATACAATATACAGCTACACGAAGAGAACTGGTCGTATAAAGAGCTCCATATTAAGACGCCGTTACACGTCGCCAATTAAAATAGTAATGTTTTAACAATTTAGACGCATGTAGCGGATGCTTTGAGCTGCTTAGGGAGCTAAAATTGATCCCTTTCCCTTTAAAGCGACAACTATTTTCCACGAGCATACCACTTTCTACATAAGAGTTACGTCCGCGGGAACCTGGCTCGTCTCGTATCCGTTGCGCAATAAGCTCTCTATTCAGTGGCACTGACAACTGCATAAAAACTCTTTTGTCATTGTCCTCTTGTTTACATTTCCGCAATATTTAAAACCAGATTTACGCAATGCTATTACGAATGCTAATAAAATGAAAAATTGTCTCAAATCTCCATTTTGAATAGGGCATAAAGATTTTTATGTGATACACTTAACCTCGAAAAGGCAAATGTATAACAATGCATTTGCATATCGAGCACACCAACAGGCGAAAACGTCTCAGGAATGCATGCTTATCCCCGACACCGTAACGCCGAGGAAAAAAGTAGTTAAATTTTTATAATACTCCCAAATACGCGTAATACTGGCAGCTTATGGCGACCGCCGACGCCATAAATTAATGTTCGATGGAGAAAAAAAACAAGAAAAAGGCGCCAGCGTAGTGTCGCGCCGCATCGGCCGGGATCCGCGTGAAACCCAGTCGTTTGCATTTTATACGTTATATGGACCGCGGGCAGCGGCCGTCCAAATCCGCAATCTCGACAGTGCGACGACCTTGGTCTTTTATGAGCCGTTATGAATAATTCGCAAGGGCAAACTCTGTAAGGTGAGAAGGACAGTGGGATTCACATGCTTTGTTACTCAGTTTGTTACATTTTAAGGATTTATGACGACTCGCTTTAGATTAAATCTAAACAACATCTTCAATTCTTCGCACATCCGCCGCATCCATAAACAAGTTTTTACACATAATAAATACCTACCTGATGTAGATACCCTATTTATAAAAATTCATTATTTATACAACAATTTTGCAAGTAACGATATTCTATTTTGTTATGGTGTAAATAAAGATGGGTATCTAGATAGTTCAAGACCAATGAAATGCCGAAACGTCAGTAAACAAAAGTTGCGCATGGCAATACTTACCTACTGATTAAACGATACCCAGATATAAATAATTTAATAGCGACCTGTTTAAATGACAAAAGGCAGAAGATAACTTAAAATTTTTACTGTCCAAATCATTAATCACTTAGACTTAAATGTCGCATCCGAACCGGATTGTCGCTTAAGACCAAATTCTTTAAGTAGATCACATGAGATCCTTATAAATAGATATGGAAATGTAGTGAAATATTTTTCTAGAATTTAATACGATGCCCCATTGCGGATATACGAAAAGCACCACGCCGAATATTAGTGTAAAACTATTGGGCATTATACAGGATTCTCAGAAAATTTAATATTAAGACCAGAGACAATTTTACTGATAACAGAACAGTTTAGATTGCACACAAATAGTTATTGATAAGCAACAATTTCTTAGTTGGATGATCGAACGGTACTAAAACCTAGGTTACTCGATTAGATCAACTCTAGGTACCTTTTATGGACTATTGCTTATACCTCTAAGTTTTTGTGTTGAAACATAAATTATTATTGCAGCAGCACAAACTGTATAAGTATCTATTTTAAAAACTAATCGTTGCCCCCAGCATTTACTTGAATACAATTTCGTGTCATAATATAAATAAACATAAATATAGGTACTCTATAAAGTCTGGGTGGCATTTGCAGGTCACGAACCGACCACCAAGATCTAAAAGTAATGAAATTTTCGAATTTAAAATTATATAGTTTGCAGTGGGAAGGGAAGCTGGATATGTGGGCAATATGATAGCAATAACTTGATATCAGCTGCACAAGACAGGAACTTAACGACAATGAACACAGATATGCACAACTTTGACTGCACGGTGGGCGGCAGTGCCGGCAGTGGTCGCAACGTGCCGCGAGTTAGATTCCCGCCCGGAACTATTATTTGTGTACCTAATCCATAAATTGTTGTTCCAGATCCAGGTGTGCTGTGTATGTGATATTGTATGTTTGTAAACGCACCAACGAAACCGAAGACAAACCTTAGTTATGGCAATGTTTAAAAAAGAACTTAAGGGGCACGAGATACGCAGGTAAACTAAATAAATTGTGGAAGTAGGTACGGATATCATAGAAAATTCTACCAGGTGCTAATATCTTGTAAAATGTCATAACATCAGGTCTTATGTAACAAACACACCTGTCCCAAAATAGCGCAAAAAATGTTCTGATTTTATTAGACAACCATTATACCTCTAATACTGGACCTGTTTGAGTGATAATATAAATCGTGTGTGAAAAATTACTAAATTGGTATTTAATTGATGAGGTCATAAACGTTTTCGGTAAGTTATAGCCTCAAGAATCTGTAGCCTGAAGAATCTATAGTCTTAAAAATAGTCTCTAGAGTCTATTGATGAGAAGTCTTTTATGCCTTGATGGGGATGTCAAGTAATATGATCATGATGACCATTTTTGTCCATTACTGGACATAAGTTTTATAAGAGCATGCTATCGACTCCATCTTCAGTTTCCTACCAAAAAAAGCAATTTTATGACTTATATTCAGTTCAAAATGAATACATACATATTTTATTAGGAAACCATCAAAATCAACACTTGTATCTTAAACAGTCCAGTTTCCACACATTGGATAGGAAATATTTATTCCTATCTTCACAAGAAATGTAACATTAACATCAAGGACTTTGAAACTGTCCTTAGGCTATAACGCGATTTCGTAACCAAAGTGGATCATAAGTTTTGTAAACGAGTAGACGGATCACCTGATGGTAAGCAATCGGCGCCGCCCATTGACACTCGGAACACCAAGGCTTTACAAGTGCGTTACCGGCCTTTTGGAATTGGGAATTTTAGGATTGTGGAGGATTCGGGGATTCGAGAGACGGGGACAAGGGAGGGGGGTAAATTGGGCCTCCGGTAACCTCACTCACACGACGAAACACAACGCAAGCGTTGTTTCACGTCGGTTTTCTGTAATCCGTGGTATCACTCCGACACTTAAATTAATTAATTAATTAGTTTTAATTTATGAGAAATTGAATAAAGACAAATTGATTGAACAGAAATATGAATAGTTTTATCAAATTGATAATCTAGTGTAGGTGAATGTTACAAATCAATCAAAACGGTATCTCGACAGGTGTATTCGCCTAGATACTTCGATGTGGTACAACCTTTGGCCATAAAAATATAGGTGATATAGCAAAATAATTTTATATTTTGCACTGAATTGAGCAAGCAACCAACCAGGCATTCAGAACTTGCAACACAAACCGTTGTGTTGACTTGAAAAATGCATTTCAAAACGTCGGCAGTGCCTAAATATTTTAATGAGGATTATTTTCCACCCTAGTATGCACTTCTTTAATTAGGTGCACTTTTACCTAACACTTTAACTGTCATATAAAAATTAAAACTAGAGAAAGGCAAACACTAGTCTCGTCTAACATGAGGCACCTTCTTTCTGACTGGGAGAAATAATCCAATGACTCCTCCCGCCTAAGAGTGAGGCGAAAGGGAGTGTCAGACTCTTACTGACTAAAAACCACCCCGTTCCTTATCCTGTTTCGTGCCGGAGCCCCAGGAGCCAAGTTAAATCACTCGCGGCTCCAAGTGCGACTGAGAGTTAATAAAGACATACTCTATAAAATTAAAAAAATGCGTTTAATAAAGCTGACTTCAAAAACTAAAGATAAACGAAAAGTAAAAACTGAAAAGGAAAAAAATAACTATTATTGGTCATACGTACTTACACACCCACTGATAGGTTAGAAGTCGGTGCAACAAGTTTTAAACACCTTTCCTACAAAAAAAGGATTATTAAAATCGGTTCATAAATAACGGGGATATCGGTGAACAAAAAAATTAAAAAAAAATCGCATATATACGGTCGAATTGAGAACCTCCTCCTTTATTTGAAGTCGGTTAAAAATGTAGTCCTAATATTGATGAAGTACACAAATATTGGTGTCGAATAACCTTTGGGAACGGAAGACACATTGCCTATTAAGCAATTATCACATCGTTATCATATTTATCACATACTTAACAACATCACTCTCAATATGATTAACATATTAAATTAGGGTAATCGCAAGCGCCATCGCTAAATAAATTAAAGCCAAATAAAAACCAAAATGGTGTTTATTTCTCAACCAGGATGTTCAGAAAAGAATCTGTTAAACTTAAAGACCTCTTGAAATTATAATAAGGCACCTCCTAATTTGGTTGTGGAAAATTTTACGCATTGAAGGGTTCGTTTAAAATACTCCAAGGTGTAAATTGAACTTGCATAATAAAATCGCGAGTTGCAACGGGTGCTAACTCTTGATAAGTGCTAAATATCAGAGGAACTAATTGGAACAAGGCTTTTATTGCGAAATACCATGAGAATATAAGAAACAATTGAATTAAAGACTCCTAAATAAACATAGAACGGGTTCAATGTGAAGTTTATCCGTAATTGGTTGATTGATAATAATTAACACTTCGCATAAGATGAGATCTATGCGAAATAATTGAACATTTTAAATTTTAATGGATGGCTAATGACGTCCAATTACTATAGTCTAAGAGATCAACTCGTTAAATACGTCAGAAAATATTCAAAGGTATCATAAGGATAAAAATTAAAAACATATTTCTCATTATCAAAATACCATATGGCTGCCATTTTATGACTGTATATATAATTTGGCGCCTAAAGGAATTTACTATCCTGTTGTCAATTAATTATCGCGACTCACAGTTACTTGGGTATTTCACATATCTAAGAATTAATATAATTTATTTGCGTCAAAATACAAGAATTCCAACTATTTCAATAACGTCCATATAAGTCTTAAAATACATATTTATGTGCTCGCTAAAAAATAACAAGTTCAAATAAAATTAATGGATCAGCAGACGTCACGGAATAATTTTATAGATTTGTCGAATATTTTATGTGCCAAACATAAGTTTTGGGTATGATAAACAATGACAACATAAATGCAAAATTAAAATTGCTTATTTGTTGGAGTAATCAAAAGGGTATTAAAAATAAATTAAATAACCAAGAATATTCATCGATTATTCGTCCCAACAAAAGTATAAACAAGCTCTTCTACTCATAACTGGGACACTGAACACCAACAAAACTAAAAACAAATTGTGCCAATCAAATACTTATCTAAAATGTTTATCTACACCCAACATTAGTAGTCTTCGAAACGAAATAACGGAAATAAGTTTATGTAACTAAAGAGCCTATTACCAATAATAACTAGGTGCTATAGATATCAATATAAAATCGATTCTATTTATCGATTAAACTACCATTGATCGATTACAAAAGATATACCTACTTAGGTACTTCATGTAAGAACCACGCGCTTTGATAAATGAATGGCGAGCAAAATGCTGATTCAATGAAGTTCTTCCTTCAACATCATTTATCATACATTCAATTAACACGTAAATTGCATAAATACAAGAGATGAACACGTGTTCTCCCAGATTGATGGTAAAAACATAATCCAAAAACTTTAATGATTACTAGAACTTGGATCCACCTGGTAACTAAATAAAGATCGCAATAAATCAGTATTTAAGTACCAAATAATACGAAAAACCGCAAACGGGAATATGTCTAGCTGTGGTATAAAAAAGCAATGCACCCAAAAAGGCATCATGAATATTCGATTACATAATTTAAGCGGACGCACGGAGCCAAATTTTGGCGGGCGCGAGATCGCCGGCGCCTCCGTCGATGTTCGCGTTTTACTATTGTCTCACGAACTTAAATGGTTAAGGAGCATTCCAACATAAAATTCCCAGTTCCAAGATAATTATCGAACTAAAATATTATAACTTGAATCATAACAAGTTTCTGCGGGGTGCTACCAAAAACTAAAGAATAATGAGCATAATTCAAGAAACGAAATAGAGAAGAGAGGCTTCACTGATAACATATTGAGTTTTTTTGGATCACTAACAAACTTTATTCATTCGTATTCGCAACGAATGCATATGGAAAATAAACTGTTTTGGCGGACATCTTTATCTTTGGAAAATTAATTCGCTCACAGATGCTTATAACATCTTAATGAACCGGAGTTTATTTACCTGGCAATACTGACAGCGTAATCATTTATCCGAGAAAACAGGAAACGGTGACTAATTTGTGGGAAGTGAAATTGGTGGTGGTTCAGGAATATTATAAGTTTCATATCTTCATCAAAGACATAGAACTACAGCTGTTCATTCGATCAAAATACAGTTACTCAGAGTGAATCACGAAAACTATAAATGGAACGTGACTAGCGTACGTAAGGTGGCGCTTAAACGTACAGAATGTGAGATAATCTCGAATCGAACCAGTGGTAGGGTCCTTAGAGTTATGAAGTGGTCAAACGGTCAGAGCCGGCAAGCGCCTCGGTGTCGCGGAATGTGGTACGGACGCGCCGCGGCGACACCACCTAAACACGATTTCGAGAAAAAAAACATAATGAAAATAACAAACGACCATCGCGAATCGCTCCCAAGTCGCGGCGCTCGCGCTGGTAAATCGATAGAATTCCACACAATAACTTGGTTGTAACTTATTTTGACCACCGTGTAACTTAAGCTACATATTTTTCTGTTTGCTGCAGTACCACGTACTCTAAGTATTAATAACAGTTGACACAGTGCTTAAAAAAGAATGGAAAATTAGTTAATCGTGCTGTAGTTTCCGGTGCGCTCTACCATGAAAAAACAGAAGTGACCTAAACTAAAGTTTAAATAATGACACATACGATTTGGCAATAGTTTGTTGTATCAATTAACGCCACACGTAAGTAGCTAACTATCTTTTTTTACAATTCGCAACGAAAACCATATTTTATTCTAGTGTTGGGGTTATCCAAATTCCAAATTCCATCAGTGACTAGTCGATAATCGGAGTCATATTTTAATATCTATTGGATTAATGTGATTTTAGTTTAACTTGGCGCCACTATTTATAAAAAGCAATATCAATAACAGTTCACAAAGTGTGTTAACAGCACAGCGACCTCACATATCACAACAACTTAACAAGACCTCTACAGAAGCGAGTTTAACAAAACAAGAAGCATTCAGCACAGGTTCTAAAATATTCTGACCTGCTTCTTGGTTAAAAAAAGCTAAACAACTGTTTCCTACCCCAGCACTGGGAAAACCTGAATACCCGAGCTTCACAAAAAAACGAACCAACGACCTTTTTAAAAGCTAGATCCGGCACACACACATCGACGTAAACACATTGATACACGACGCTGATAAGGTTTATATGATATTATGGTAATGTGGACGGTCCCGTACGGGGTCCGTCCGCGACCTTCCGAGGACGCGCCGGTGTCGATGACTCGTCGGCGCTTGCGCAACTTAGCGAGCGCCGACTCTAGATGATCGCGGTGTAAATGCGGATCTCCACGTTGTATTCGGACTTGACATAGAGCTGCAGCTTGACCGACACAGAATGGCCCAGGGTTCAAGGTCGTTAGCATTTTAATAAACAAACAATAACACATTAAGTTCTGCCTTATCTTTAATTACTTTAAGGCTGACGCATCATCAATATTTTGGCAAACAGGAAGTGCATTAACATCTCAAGTAAACGGGACGAGGAAGCGGTCAAAGTTATGTGACATCACATCCTTCATAGCCAGGAAAGGGCACGGCTTAAGACCATTAATAGCCTACCAATTGTACGATTCATGCTACTGGTTCCGAGAAAATATATTTATCATTGGTGTTTTGACGACATACCCTTTGACACTTGTGCCTATGTGATGTCACATAAATATAGAACTTAGTCATGGTCCGTCGTCATCAAGTATTGACCACAGTTGAATTAAGCCCTGACCGAAGTTTACTCACAAGAGTACAAATATAGACAAGTTTATTTATAAACTGTCTAGTTTTCCTTTGTTCTAAGAATGTTGGATCCCTTACGTGTATGCCGGACGAAAGTCCTGGTTAAACCCAATTCTACATTCCAAGTTAATGACGTAACTAAGAACGTCTGCAGCAGAAAACTTTAACATCAAATGTTGTTCCCCGAAAGAGAATGATTGGTAATAGTAATACTTTATTAATATCCTTGGCATATGAGGAAATATGGGGCACATTTTCCAGTTAAGAAACAATAATTTCGTGCTTCCAGGGATCAATGAAGACTTACAAATAAAGCTATGTTTTCAACTTATTGTCATCAAAACGTACTAGTGACAAAGACAACACACAGATATGGAAATTATGTAAGTTCGGTAATGACCAGTTGCTGTGTTAAATGATAGCGTCATAGGTATGCCGGCAGTTTTATTTGATTCTTTTATATCATGTTGCAAAATATGTGAAGAATTTAAACTTGACCTCATCTCTGTAATACATGCTAATCAAAGTATTTATGCAAAGAATACAATATCTTTAGCCTGATATATGAAACTTAACTATAAATAAATTCTCACATTTTAACTCCATAGATAAAATTCTTAACTTATAACTAAACAATACAACAGATTCTGCCATTATCATTTGAAGTCGTTACAAATGATATTATGATTAAAAGACTATCAATGCATATTTATCTCAACATAATGGTAATCATAAATGATGCTTATTTTGCATACATCATAAATGAATCTGAATGCATGAATCTAACACGGCAGTCAGTTAGCCCTTCACATTCAGATCCTTATGTAAGTAATAATCGGATCATTAGAATACTAATGCATAAACAAAACAACTTGTTACATCAAAGCTGGGTTGGATCAGGTGCGTAACGTAATTTATTTACATCCGTATGCACACGAAGGTATTAGGGTTCTCCCATCAATTACATATCAATAGCTGTGTCATTAGATGTGAGATGAGCCGCATCACAGCGCGAGCTCACGTCACAGCGATGTCGCTACAGCGTGACACGCGACAGTGTGTGTCGCCGGCGTGGCTGTGTGCGTAGGCGGTGCGCACGCGCTACGGCGGCGTATTTACACCGGCGCCCCCTACCACCGCGGCCACTCATGCGCTGCGCGACCTGCCGAACACACGTGCACCCCACCACTGACCGGCGCGGTGACCCTCGGGACACAACACAACCGACATTCCACCGCTAAGCGACAACAGTGACACTACACCCCCAGTATGTGCAGTGACTGAACACCAGTGACAAATATTTAGAACTAGAGTGAAGTGACTTTAGAGCGCCGTCCTGTGATGTGCGTCTGAAGACGAAGAACAGTGTGTACTGCCGCAGCCTCAACCGTTTGACAGAAAACGTAAGATTGTGTTTGTTTACAATCGTTATAGTAATGAAGTTTATAAGTTAGGCGCGATTGATAGCAAGTTAGTGAGCGTACATACGACAATCGCATCCAGTCAGGTCCCCGACCCAGATCTCACGGGCTAGACGGTGTGCCGGCGCAGCAACAATAAGCGCGACTCCAGAAACAATGCAGCCGGTATCACGACACAAATATTAAAGTCAAAGTTTCACAGCAACCAGCCTTCGACATAAAATCCAATGACGCCACTACAAACACTTGTGAGAATATTGAAACAAAAGTGTTTTAATGTTTTGTGTGAGTAGTGTTGCCTAATAATCTCAAAATGTCCTGATGTGACCGAATTTAATATTCGCTTATAGTTCGCCTACTTGTGCCGTCAATATAAAACCAGTTATTATTGTGTAGCTTTTATCAGAGTTCCACGCAAACACCCACAACATCAAAACATAAACCCACGCGGCGGAGACATAAATCGAAAATGGTTTCCTAAAAAATATGAATGAAATTCAAATAATTTTAAATGCTTAAAGTCAAAAACGTAAGTGAAAACAAAGATGCAGTGAATATTGGTTGGAAACATAATGTCGATGCATAAGAAATACAACCATCTTTGCTTAATTGAATTGCATCAACGCGAGCTTAAGAATGTATTAGTCATAGTCTAAGGTGGTATAATGAGCGAAGAATATTCGGTATTCGGGTAATTCCGAGGACACTAAGTACAGCATAATAAAATGTTTAGACGTGTTTATGTGATCGATCAATGATGATTGTAATGTCCACAATGTGATGGTAGTTAACGGAACTCCCAGCCGGACCTACATTCGTACGCGTGCAAAATTTATAATCAACAATTCGTCAACGTCATTACGTGACTATTTTATATACCTAACATTAAATAAACTTCTAAAACGGTCGATGTTATTGTATTACGTTATATCACGTACCGATCCGTTCCTAATTGGTTTTCAAAGAAAACTTTTTGGCGCGATAATAAGTAACAGAATTTTATGTGCTGAATATTTTTATTCGTTTTGCATCGAAATTCATCATTATTTTAAGTTTAAAGAATCCCTAATCACACTACCTACTAGTTTGCTATTGGCTTCCTTATTACGCTCGAAATGCCAGACTCTAATTTTACCGGTTTGATAGACAGATACAGATGTAAACTCGGTGTTCGTGGTGACGATCCGTTATATCACAACAGACATACAAATAGCCGTCTTCCGATCGTAAGTAGATGTACAGTAAATGTGGATGAAAGCGGCGCGAAGCTACGAAAGTCGGACGTAGACTTAATATGACATAACTAAATAATATTAAACTACAACAAATACTGCCTATACTGCAAATATAATAATACAATGACTGCCTCATTGGCCGAGTGGTCGCAAGTGCGACTGCCGGGCAAGGGGTCTCGGGTTCGATTCCCGGGTCGGGCAAAGTATTACTGGGTTTTTCTCAGTGGTAGCACGGAGTCTGGAACTGTGCCCGGTATATGGCAATAGGCTCACCCCCTATTACATGGGACTCATAACATAAATAGTTAAAAGTGGGTGTTACATTACAGTGGCATTAAGTGCCGTAATGTGCACCTCTGCCTACCCTTTCGGGGATAAAAAGGCGTGATGTTATGTTATGTTACAACAAATATTTAGGGACAAGAAAAATATGGCTATATGCTAATAAGTCCGCTAATGATTCCAAAACTGCGGAAATAACAACAGTCGTCACAAACATACGGACTTTGAAATTGGACGCGATCGAGTTTAATCAAAAATAAATGTGCGCATAATCAGCGATCCGGATAAACCGTGTGAACGCGAAACAAATACCAATTAAAACACGGACGTAAACACTAATATCCGTGAGTGTGTAAAATAATAACATGAAGATTGATATCTTATTGGGGCAGACTATTTAGATTTCCGGAGTAACCACTTAGGCAGAGGTATACTAGGTGAGAAAAAGTATGTTAAGAAACTTGTTAGATCTAACACCATCTGCTTTAGAAAGTAAGTGTAACTGATACACAAGAGTACCTATATTGTATTAGTTTGGCATGTGAGCATACTCGATAGTATAGCAAACCAACCGGTACAAATTCAAATCAGCATCATTTGTATAACGTGTTTCATTTAAATCGTTACATGGATTACGCGATTTATCAATTAAAATAGTATTTACTTGGAATGCTGACGCAGATATGATCATATGTTTAGAAATATTCAGTCGCGTTGAGTATGATACCGGTTTGTAATGTGGTCGGATAATTTTATATAGACTTGTAAGGGAAGGGGAGTAATGAATGTTGGAAGGGAGTACCTCAAGGGTCAAACGGCGTGCATGCCAATGTGAAGGTAGTACTGCAATTTATAGTGCATAAAGGTCCTATTGCGTTAAGATGACACATCGTCACGAAGCCTGTTAACCTTATTCGATCCCGGCATTCCATACTCAACAATCTGCCTAGAGTTTATTTCTGTCTATCAATTCCTCGAAGTTTTGCACAACACTAACATAATACAATAAGTTTAAAGCTTGCAAAATATTCATATTACAGTTTGCGAGCAAAATGCTAAATATTCTAACAAAACTGAATTGACTTTTCAAAGGCATTCAACTTCTTACAGATCATTCAGACTTTCTAAGTTTTATTGCAAATTATTCGAAAGCGAAACATTAGTAAAACGTGTTTTACTATAAAACACTATTCTTCATTCTCTATAAAATATCTATTAAAAAGCCCATAATGTCATTAGGAAATTGCTTCGCTCCAATTGAGATGTCTAGTCACCATTGAAAATTTCACTATGCAAAAAATCGATTGCTAAATTTAATGTAGAGCCGACGTGACAAATATGAGTAGAACTTGTGAATACATAATACCCAAATTATCCTAGGGATTTAAATTGGTTTAAATGACGATAACTATAAACATTACATTGCGTCATGAGCTCTTATGATCGTCAACAAAAAATTCTCGCATCCGGCTCCAAACGATGAAAAGTCCACGATAACACTGCAGCAAAAAAGGGGCAACACTTGTAAGAAACCGGTCGACAAGTATCTCGCTTGCGAGCAAGGTCTACGAAAACTTAGAGAGTCGAGAACAATGTACAATGACAAATTGTTTTGTATGTAGCAACTCTGAATGTGTCTAGTGCGACATGTTAAACAATAGACGCCGCTCTCAGCAATTAGTTGCGCCCGCGCATCGTCAGCATCATCAGCACCATCATCACTAATAACCGTGGCGAATATAAGCCGCTATTATAGAACCTTTGTCACGTAACGTGGAAATTAAGCGAAGAATCACCTTCGAGGTAATCACTCAATCCGATAATCCGATAGATGCGGGCCGTTAAAGCGATCACCGCCGTTGCAGAAACTGTTATGAAATTCGCTATTAAAATATGCAGCTTTTCCTCGCACGACTCGAAGCGAAGGACTCGGGCGCAATCTAAGGTTGCCTATTATCCGCCACGCTCCGAAAACCACCAAAAGGTAACACAAAACAGCGGAAAAATTTTGAAACTTATTGCACAAGAGATAACTCATATTAAACAATAAAGGAATCTAACTAATAACGTCGATTATCTATCTGAAATCAGTTAATTGATGTTTACTACACCGGTAGTAGGAGCGCAATAGGAGAACCGCCCCCACAGCCGCAAGCCGATCCGATCTTACTACACAATGTTGCTTACCGAGATAACACGAGCGTTGTTAAATTTGAATTCTTACCTGTAACAAGAAATAAAGGCATCGTTAGAGATATAAAAATACAGATAAACGAGTTCAAAATGTTAACAAGCCACGTACTTGCTTTGTCATTATTTTAAAAACAAAACTGTGGAAAGTAATGCGAGATGCGGTAATAGCAATTACTGATGACATGTGAACGAATAACTGGGATTACGTTAAAGATTACATACGAACAGTCATCGGGTAGGTCCACTCGCCAATTACGAAACAATGAACAAGAAAGTTTTAAAACAAAGAAAGGAAAGCGGTTGAGAATACTAAATAGCATCACGTGCCGCGTTTAAAAACCGACATTGGAAACTAAAGACAAATTTTAATAATATGAAATGTTTTAATAATATGCAATAATAATATGGATCGCGTTTTAGCTAAATCTACTTCTCTACTTCCTTCATCTCAAGGACTATTTGAGATAGCCGCGGTTGGACAATAAATATAGACGTAACGCGACATCTTTGGCTATATGGACTGAATGCGGTGAACTTACTTGGCCAGGCTATGCGGAAGCTTCGATCACTTAATCGGTGTGAAGGTTATTTTTATTCTCAAGGGTGGGATTAACATTGTATGCATTAAATGTACTTTATCTGGAAATCTTGTAGAGGGCACAGAATTATAATAAAATGTGCACCATTACTTAGTATGTTATTGGTACAGTGCATTTACGGATTAACCTCAACTGACTTGACACATTCATTGTACGTAATTTTGGAATAAGCTTTTTCTGCATATTATTATAGTTATTTTAAGAGACGACGGTTTGAGAAGTGTAGGTATGTTATGTTGGTCGTAACCAAACAATATAGAGCAAAGCGATCAACCTTGAAAGCGAGCTATGTGCATAAATCACAAATCCGCCAACAATAGGCACACTATGGCAGTACACTTAGTAGAAATAGTTTCAAATACATATTTCACTGTATGGCCCCGAGACGGCGCGTGCGCACACCACGACCGCAACTGGTCACGATCTTGAGAATCGATTTTTCATAAAATTGTGACCTTACGAAATCAATGGTCGAGACAAATATTTATGACAAAAGTTTTGAATCATGCACATGTACCTCTAGGTAAACAATTGAATATCAAGTGTATGTTTAGCAAACGTCGAGAATAGACAATTATAGGTGGAACAATAGTTCACTGTAATGACTAAGTAAGCACATATTTAAAACAGAGCAGTGAGTAGTTATAGAGCCCACGCAGCAAGGAGCTTGGACATTGTGCAATCAGCTCTCGGAGATATTTTGCTCAAAGTAAACATTTTATTACAGCAATTCGTTTCTAAATTCGCGTAAGATAATCTAAATTGGAGCTAACAAGTGGAGGAATGCATAAAAGAATTCCCACATTAAAATGCAAGGTCTTTTAATTGTGAGGTTTTGATCATAATAAGGTACCTCTAAGAATAACATAGCCCAATAAACAGAATTCGTGAGACATTAGGCGGGTACCCAATAATTAATTTGAGAATGAGCTACATAATTGACACAAATAAAACAGGAAATATTATGATGACGTAAACACAGGCTGTCAGTCGAGAGGCTGCTTTGATATTTGCATCATTTTTTCAATTCAGTAAACCAAGACAAGGTTGTCTGGAATTTTGACGTTACTTACTTTTTTGTACCACATGTACTTATTTAATTCCCTGTCAATAGCATTACCACAATCTAAAGTATTTTTGGAGTGTTCGATTATGTTCTACAGGCTTCTATTAGCAAATAAACACGAGGTATTTAGATGACATAACACAATCCAAGATGGTGCATTTGATAAAACAGGTTGCAAGATGGCTCCGCCTTGACCGAGCGACTTGTCCACTATAATTACTATAAGCTATATACTCGCCCGTGACACTATTAACATTTCTCATGCTTCGTGGCTTGCATACTTGACTCTAACTTCTGACATTAAAGGAATAGAACTCAATAGTGTTTATATTAAACGGATTGATATGCTGGATTCCTTTGTGTTCGCTATGTTTTATAAACTACATAGAACTGGAATTTGTTGGATTACTTGTTCTATTAAATATCCTAGTTTTATCATTATTCTAGTTGATATGTGCTGTGTTGTATTGTGTACGGAACAAAACTTTAATGTTGCCACATGAACTACTTAAAGGCATTAATATCGTCTAATTAAGTGCATATCATTTATATTAATTGCGCAAGTCGACTATGTTTTATATCTGAACAATGGATTATCATTAATTTTGTGGAACAAAGCAAGGTAATTTAAGAGCTTAGTTAGTTGAGATCTAAATATAAAGAATTGTAATGAACCGGTTGATCAATCAAACGGCACGCGCCATGTTGCGCTTGCGCATCAGTTAAGGTTGCCACGAACCGAAATTGGATATTTATATAATTTAATTTAATGTTCTTGGGTATTTTGTTTGCACATTTAAACGGAAATTTGCGCAACTCGAATGTCTTAGGCTTCTACTAGCTATTTAATAATTCAGTAAATTAAATATATTATATCCCTCTCAGTTATAAGTATTCATGATTTTCATTGAACTAAAGTATTACTATGACTTAGGTACTACACACTTCACAATCGTTTAACCAGTAATCAAGCACGTGATGTTTGATAGGTACTTTCGTCTTAATCTTAAACACAACAATGTCAAGTTGTGATTCGCGACGGTGCGCGGTGGAGGGCTACGGCTACGGCGCAGACGACTACGATTCGATACAGTTTCGCAATCTCGTGACAAACCAGAACAGCCACCACCGTAGCATACATGTAACAACGTTTTATTGATTGCTGATCGCAATCATTATTATTATACATTGCGCAATTTGTTCGACACACGCGTGCCGGACATTAAGGAGTGGTCAACAAACAGTTATGTCGCAAATAGGCGGTTATAGTTTGTAATAAATAAACGCCGCCCGGTCGGCTTTCCGTCGTTCCGCAAACTCAAGGAGATCAATGCATGCAATTACCTGCCACTACTACAAACGTATACACGTTAATTTGAATGGTATCTCAGTAATTACGTAATAACAGCCTTCGTACGCACTCTCAGACTTGTTGGGAATAATCTGACAATCGCATAACAAAAACACTGCAATTTACACGCACAATTCAGTTATTTGCTTGTCAAAGAGGAAAGTGTTTAGGAGTCGAGTGAAACGTTGCAATCGGTATCCTGCCGGTTAAACTCGAGTCAATACAAACAAAGGCTGATGGAAAGTTAGCGCCGAGCGCACGGGCCAAGCTCTGAATACAAATCGTCAACAATACATCAGTCGAGAGAATTTCCCAACGCTGCTCTGTCATCGTGAAACTAGAACGTGAAGAAAGCTTTTTATTCACATACGAAAAACCCTATAAAACAATTGTCGTGGCGCGTTCATTCCGACGAAGCACGCCAGCAAGGTTGGCGGCATTGTTGAAAGCACCGGCCACCGTGACACTCCCAGCCGAGTCGTTGGTTAATCACTTCACGTTTTGTACTGACCGCAAAAAAAAATCGGGCACCTTGCAGAGCAAGGCCAAGCGCTTGTCTTAGTCTCCATCGCTCATTTTAAATAATTACGACAACAATGCACACGGTCTTGTTAGAACGCAGGGCTTAAACAATCGCGACACAATTTTTATGAAGGCAAACTAGGTATCGCAAACGAAAGGATGCAACCGCGATGAGCCTTAGCAGTCGCGGCAAATGTCAAGTCGCAGTATGCGCTGTGAACTTTACAGCTCACCTGTCTGTTGCTACGTGCACAAACTTCTATCGACTATTTGTTATGTTACAACTTACAGATTTCTGAAAGGAAAGAATCGGTGACTGTTACGGCAACTATTGCTTAACCAGACTCCGCGCGACACCGGTTAAACGTACCAAATGGTCATAAACCGAATCAAGGTTATCCATTATTATGAATCATGTGGTTAATGAGCAGTGCCTTTTCCCTCTTTCTCGAGGATAATCTAAATCGAAAGTGTATACTAAACGAATTCGAAAGGTTTATTTAGTATATAAGTATATTTTAAGTAAGCAATCTCCAAATCCAGTGCCCTATTGTAGTTATATGTAATATCATTGGTTCCCGACGGCGGCGGAACAATCGAAACCAATTAAAACGTCGATGGAGCGCAACATTGCAAGGCGTAAGTGCACGACGCGCGCGGTGCCCGCCCTCGCCGCTCTATGATCTAGTACAGGTTCGGTGCATAGTTTAGCACAATTACAAAGCAAGTTGGGCTCGTGTTTTATCGAAGGCGAAATCGAGTCGGGTGACCGTGCCTTTCACAGAGCCCGGCCACGCCCGCCGGACACCACGGGCGACTTTGCCTTCACTGCCCAAGTATTAGGGCAGTGAAGGCAAAGTCCCATATCTAGTTCTGCCATTATTAGAGCCGGTATAGTTCAGGTTAACGCAACGATTTTATCCCGATTAACTCATTATTATTTTGAAACGGAATAAGTTGGAATACTTACTACTACTTACATAGCCACCGCGACCGCATCTTCATTGTTTTCAATAAACGCCATTACAAATGATAAAATTGTTGGTACGAATATAATTTCGTGACTGCGGCGAGAAGATTACGCTACGGCGCTCGTGCCGATTGAAATTGAAAAATTTATCCGATCATTGTTTCAAAACTCTCGAAGATTTCTATGTCGTTAGTGGTTACAAACTAGGCTAATGAACATTTCTCCGGTGAGGTTACATAGATTCTGTAGAACAATGAAGCTTCGGCCTGATATCTACTTAACAATACACAGATACTATCAAATTAAGCACGATACTTTGTGTTTTTTCGTATTTAGGCCTCGCGGCCTTCCTGTCGCGCGGCGGGCGTTAATTCGCCATTCAATTTCCAATTAAACGCTTGATTCTCAATGCCAGCTGGGTCGGAGGTGGTCGCTCTACAAAACGTTAATAAAAGGCGGGTGGTGGCGCGTGGCTCGCCAGTGCCCCAAACACCGCCACTGGCCACCGCTTTTGTCTCCTTCGGTCCTTTCACTTTGCGCGCTCATGAACGACTACGTAGTGTACTACGCGATTAACAAAGAAAGCCCGACTTAGATAAGTTTATGGATTAACGTGCTATGTGATAGTGTTTATCTATGTGCAATATAACTAAGAAGTGATGTTTTCCAAACTTTCAGATGGTGAGAGGGGCGGCCATAGCGCTGTTGCTGGCGCTGGCATGGGCGTGCTCGACACACGGCAGCGTGCTCGTGCCCACATACGTGCTGCCGCCTGACTCGTTTGTGCGCGATCAGCGTAGCCTCGGTGCACTACCCGCACACGACACTCAACACGCAGAATCACAGAGAACAATTAAACGACTAGTTGGCGGTCATCTGAAGATTAAACCAGAAAAAGAATATGGGGCCGCTAAAAATTCATTAACTTACAACGAGAAGACTAGTAGTGGTAAATTCGCGGGCGTGACCGCGCCAGACCAGTCAGGCGGCAACGTGGGATGGAATCAAGGCATATGGGACGATGGCATGCTCATGTCCAGCGCCGGTGAAGGGAAAGATGCACCGAAGACTAAAGAGGTCGATGAAGACAAAAAGACGTTAGCTGATCAGGTGGCTGAAGGAAAATATGGTCTAATACAAAATGAAATATTCTCTAAGAATCCCAAGCGGCCAGGAATAGTCAGTTACGAACCCAACGCAGAGACTAGAACAAAAGATAACCTTCAAAGTCTCGGTGGACTTAAGAAAGACGAAATTTGGCTTGCTGAGGATCATTTGCTCGTAATTAAAGGAGGAGCATTCCCTGAAAGAACTAAAGAGACTGAGGGTAGACCATGGCCACCCATCGATGATTACCAAGCGCCTAACAGGCAAGTAAAGTTACCGCAGAAACCCAAAGTACCACCGCCCTTTCCGGTACGACTCTCCGACAACGGACCGCTCGTTTTCCTCACGCCAAACGGCAGTGTCCCTGCGTCCCTTTTCCCTTCCTTCTTTACAGGAGAAGGCGAAGGCCCTCTTCCTCCTACGCCATTCCTATTTCCATCGGGAGCGCCCTACCCCGCGAGTGATTATCAGGGAAACACTACTTCCGGGGGAGCGCCGCAGCCAGGTCCTCCGTTCCCATTCCTACCCGGGAATGCGAGCGAAGGAGCATTCCCCTTCCCCCCGTCCATGAATGGCTCTTTTCCAGAAGGCTTCCCACCGGGCGCAGTGTTTCTACCACCACCGAGCAACCAAACAGACCTTTACGACGAAGACGACCCTTCGATTTATTATCCGCCGCCCTACAATTTTTCCTACCGCGCTGACTACAACAATAAAGTGCCTGCTGGCCCACTAGTACCTGGAATAGTATTGCCACCTCCACCGGACTTCTTCGCTCCATTGGAGGAGAACACGACAGAGGCTGTTAAGACTACCACTGCCAGACCAACTACAGTGAATACATACACAAGGACAAAGACTACTACGAGACCGCCTACGACGCACACGGTGCAACGTACTAAGTACAAGACGCGACCTACCACAACAACCGAAGCGCCAAGGACAACTGAAATACCATCAACAATTACGACTCCACCAGTCGATATAATCACAACTTTGAAAACGAGGAAACCACAGCGTATACCGTCGAGACATCCGGTAAGGATTCAAAACTTGCCAGATGAACACACAACGAGGACGAAAACCGAGAAACCTATTTATAAAACACGAACCAAGGTTACATCGAAACCTCTCTCTGTCTCTGTTATTTACGACTATCCAGAGCCTGTTTACGACAACAAAGTGCCGACGACATCTGAGAAACCGTACGTTCTATATGACGTACCACAGAGAACACCAGCTGTGACTACAAACGAGATATCCTCTACACAAATACCACTGAGAGCTCATTACTCGAATGTACAAAACGATGTGCCCACTACTAAACTGCAACCTGTCTATAATAACAGGAAACCAACCGAAAATGCGTTCGCCTCGTTTTACTTCTACGATGAACAGCCAAAAACGACGCCTTCACCAGCCACATATTTCGACGGCAGAAATTATTACAAGACAGTACCAGTCAATCCAACTCCTTACCCTCAACAGCAGAATATCAATACACAAACTGGCTTCAACCCAGCAGTGGATATTTCATACGGAGCCATTGACCAAGCTGATGCATTATTCCTTTGGCCACAGAAGCACGGTCCACGCACTCTTACACAGGAATATTTCAGCATACAGAAACCGAGACCACAGCCTGTCTACGTGCAGCAGCAGAAACAGAGGCCTGATGCTTTCTACCAACAGATTGCTGACATACAACAAACTATTGATTTCTTTACGACGAACAGACCCAAAGCACACTCTCACAGGCCGCACACACACAAGCCTAAAGCTATTACAGGAAGGCCAGTATATCAGTTTAGCTACCAATCCCAACCAAGACCTGAACAACTGCCCTTCCGGGCACCTAAATTGGATCCTGAACCATTCAGGCCCATGGTCAGCTACAGTAAACCTTTTAATCTAGCCAATGATTTCAACGCTATAACGCCGTCAGTATCACCTGGGTACCAACAATATTTGGTGGAAAACGTGCAGGTGACGACAGAATCGCCCACATCTAGCCGATACTATCCCACCACAAAAACACAAGACGATGACTACGAAGACGCTTCTTTCTCAAAAGATAAGAAAAACCGCAACCAAGCTCAGATGCAAGGCGATCAGCCCGCGCATGTCCGACATGTAACTAGGTATCCAAACACTACGCCAAACCCGATTAGCCAAGGATATTACACGAAACAGGACGAGACTTACTTCGATGATATAACAAAGAACTCGTTCGATGTTTTTGGTAAAAAACTAGAAGACAATACACACGATGTAAACGGATTAGCGGTGACAGCTCCGCTCGACACGGTCAGGACACCGATCAATAACAATATAAACCTCCAGTATGCGTACGAGTTAGTGGAAAACCAGAGCCCTAACCCGCCGTCTTTGGACAGAGATACACTCGTCAACTACCGACTGCCGAGACCCACAGTCAATCCAGAGAGCGAACCAGTCCCGCAGGTGAACGCTGAACTAGTGCAGCAGAAGCCAGCATCACTAGCAGACGATACGTTAGTCAATGATCGTTTCCCACGACCAACGATAAACCCAGACAGCGAGTTTATTCCCATTGCGAACCCCGGCTACAGGACAGCACAGCAGTACAGAGCGCCGACGCAGGTGCAGAGGCCTCAGTTCACAGGCGAGCAGTACGACTTAAATAGGCCCTCACTAGCGGGCGATACGGCTGTCAACTACAAGCGTCCGCTGCCGGCGGTGAACCCCGACGCAGAGTGGATCGGCCCCGTGAACACGGCGGGCGAGGGCCGGCCCGGGTCCTTCGTGTCGTACCGTCTGCCGGGCGAGGGCGCGCACGTGTACTTCCTGACGCCGCAGGCGGCGCAGGCCGCGCGGGACCGGTACCGCGCGCCGGGCTACGGCCGGTGAAACCAAAGCTCTAGTCTGAACTGTCAGCGTCGCTCGCGACGTGCCGTGTAAATAAAAGCGCAAATGTGATGTTAAAGTGTCCTAAGTAGTGTAAGATACGAGACTCTAGCGGGATGGCCCGCGTTGCCATAATATTTAAACAGCGAGTTTTACGTTAGCTTTATGTGAGATTTGTTCTCAGCAGCGATATTTTGAAACATGGACGCTATACTTTTGATACGTTATTTATTAAATTATTTTCTAAGAGACTGTGGTGCATGCATAATGATAGTTAATTTATTTATGTCAGTATTCAACGAACTATAAGGAATGATGTGATACGTGTGTCGATGATTTTGGCATTGTTATTACATGTAATAATGGCAGCAATTGTTAATTGTATAAATTGTTATTTAAAATAAATTGACGACGAATCAATGTGATTTTGTATTGTATTTTTTAAACAAAGAATTTGAAATAAAATAATACAAAATGTTATTTTAAATCGTGTTTTTGTTTCGTTTTCCTGTGAACTTTAAACTTTAAACAAATTTTAACATAATATATGGAAGAAGAATTCATTGATAAACAAATAAAATAGTTTGATGACATAAAAGTAGAGATCAATTGTGGCAGTAGAGTATTTTTATTATTTTACGATTGAATGATGTCAGTAAGTGAGTCAGGGTCACGAAGTGGCCACGTTAGAACAATTACCGAGTTATCAAGTAATATGTATCACAAAAACATTCACAACTTGACCTGACCAGTTTACAAGGTCACTTGTTCACTTTCTCTGCGATATTACGCTTTATAGTTTTAATTATTTATTATAGAACAGCCGCAACTAAAAGCCGGTGCAGGCAAATTATTTAAAGTGTTGTGAACTACTTCGGAATTTAATATTTTGTATTTTACCAAAGTCAATACAATGAGTTTTTCTATTAGAGACATTTCCGATGATACACTTGCAAAAAATATTGTATACTTGTCAGATAAACATGTGACGCTCTAGGTTCGAGACATCGGGGCGGAAAAGATATAGTTATGAATTATACAAATGATGAATAATGTAACTATTACATACATAACTATTACATTACATAAATCACGCCTTTTATCCCCGAATGGGTAGGCAGAGGTGCACATTTTGCCACTGTACAATGTAAAACCCACTTTTCACTATTTATGTTATGAGTCCCGTGTAATAAGGGGTGAGCTTATTGCCATATACCGGGCACAGTTCCAGACTCCGTGCTACTACTGAGTGTGTTTTAAAACCCCAGTAATACTTTGCCCGACCCGGGAATCGAACCCGAGACCCCTTGCGACCACTCGGCCAACGAGGCAGTTACTTACAATGTAACTATTACTTAATGTAATATTAAATAATCATCATTTTCCTGACGTATACAATGTTTCGTAGCTCTCAAACAAACAAACAAACGTAGCTCTAGTAGCCATAAGTGTAACTACTGGATATGGGTTCGATCACCGAAATAAGATAATTAGCGTTAGATAATGACTGAAATACTGATTGAGACGAATATGGCATACGGATAAACATGATACATAGCTACAATTCTATATTAATCTAACAAAATAGATTGTCAATATATTATTCTACAATCAAAATTCGAGTACAATCGAATCGAGCTAACAGTTACATTTGTAACTGTCGTACTCAGAGTCATTGAACGGTTACTGAACCCACTCCTTTTTTTTTGAGAGGGGAAAATCATTCAATTTATCTCGTGCCTGAGTGAGGCGAGAGGGAGTATTAGACTCTACTGACTAAAAACCGTTCCTACTCCTGCACTTCGAGCCGGAGCCCCGGTAACCCGTTAGATCTTCCGCATTAACCCACTCCACACAAACTTAGCAATTGTTTTCAGAACCGAATCGTAAGAAAGGAATAGTTTAAGTAATCATTAAATGTATCTGAATACGGCAGTAAACCGTTGTACATATTTTTTTGTCTCACTAGTTATAATAATGCAAGAAAGAAAGCATGTTATATCCCATGTAATAGGGCGCCTATTGTCATATACCGAGATCAATTCTAGATAGTACGGAGGTACTATTACTGAAATCCCAATAATACTTTAGTACCTGAGAATCGAACCCAAAAGACCCTTTGATGGACAGTCGCACCTACAACTACTCTACCAACGAGGCGGACCGTAAGTAAATAAGGTCATTTATGCTGTCAAAGGCTCTCAATAAACGAGAAAGCATAAAGACTCTGATGAACGTAGATGCAAGCGAAAATGTAATGTCAGAATCGTGGCGCTTAGCGTTCTATTGTCGCTACCTACCCCAATGGAAGAAAGACGAAACAACGTATGAATATGAATGCAAAAACCAAAAGGACTTCTTACAAGTTATAGGTATTTTTAAAACTTATCTATGGGTTTGAATGTTTGGCATCTATGCCACGAACTATGGCTCGATTTTTCGTAGTAAGAGTTGGTTCATGCGTTGTTTTTTTGCGCTTTGCCGGGGACTATAGATAATAAATATTTAAAAGCCACATACCTGTATCTGGCTCAGCAGTCTGCGGCGCGTCCTGCAGTGGATGCTGGTCGAGCCTGAGGTAGACGTCGACGGCGACCTTCGCGGCGCGGAAGTAGAACGGGTGCGCACGCAACACGTCCTCCAGGCGAAGCAGTCCCACGTACGACCGCAGCGTCATCTTGCGCATACAGTACGAGTGGAAGTCGAACTGATCCTCCATTATCTCGGAGAAATGCTGTAAGAATAATAAATATATTGTGTGTTAACCGATTTAAAAAAACAGAAGGAGTATGTATTTATGTATGAACCTTAACAGTTAACAAGTTATAAAACTGACTGATGCTGCCATCAGGCGTCATAACATTTCAATATTACTGCTTAACCGGAGTGTCTTAAACGCCGACGTCGCGTCGGCGTATAAGACACTCGTTCGCGCGACAGTTTAAAACTAAAGTAATACAACATCTTGCCTTATATTCATCGTAAAGGAGCACTTTTCAATACCAAATCACTTTATTAACAGTTTTCTTATAAGTTTCATGTAATAGGATACAATTAGTTTTATACATACTTTTCAATAGTAATCAGTGTGATGTGTATGTGAATTTATATTAAGTTTTTTACTGGGGGAACATTATTTTTAAACAGTGATACGTAATATTTATACTATAACATACCCTATCGACTTCGTGCGCCTTCTTGAGCGCCTCTCCCCACTGCTGCAGACGTTTGTACGCGGCCGCAGCCTCCGTCTGGAACCACATGCACTGCATCTCGTTCAGGTTCTCTGTCGCTGGCACTCCTGGAAACATAAATATATTATTTCATTAAATTTTTGGTATTTTACTGAAATGTTTGTTTTTTATCTTATGCGAAATTTTTTTTTTGCACTAACGAAGCAGACTCGTGGCTTTTAGTATTACACAATTCCATTATATATTCGTAAATAGTACCGAAATTATTATAGTACTGATTATAACAATATGACAAATATAATGCATGTACGATACACGAGACACTTTTTGCGTCGGTTAAAAAGCTATGCATTTATCGAAGAAGGCAATATGCTATAGCAAATCACGCTACGACCAGTAAGAACCGAGCAGCGAGGGAAACCGCGCAAGAGTATTTTATTTATTTGTTTTTAACCATGGTCGTCCCACCGCAGGGCAAAGGTCTTCCTACCCTCCTTCCACACGTCTCTTCTTAAAGCTATCTGTGGCCATTCCTTTTCACAGAGTACTAGCGACCCTCCCGGCTTCGCATGGGTGCAATATGCGTTTATTATACATATAAACCTTCCTTAAGAATCACTCTATCTATTAAAAAAACCCGCATCAAAATCCATTGCGTAGTTTTAAAGATCTAAGCATACATATGGACAGACAGACGGCGGAAAGCGACTTTGTTTTATACTATGTAGTGAAGAGTACCTAAAGTATATTAATACAGTGAAACTTGGTTAAGTGGGACCTGGAAAGTGAGAAACCTCCATAACTGGAACTCATGCTGAGGTCCCAACACTTTGGCACTGAATTACCTCTGTTAGTGGGACGAGGTAAACCTCTATATCTGGGATTTGTTCTTTCGATTTATCATCATAGTTACCTCTATAAGTGAGACAGCGAGTAAATTTTATATGCATAAACCTCTGTAACTGAAATAACATTATTTGTTTACTCGTTCTTATTCTATCCACAAATTCCACACGTAATTCCAAGTCCACCTCTATTAATGGAACCCTCTGTAAATGAGACAGATATTTATTTATACCTGTATATCTGAGACACTGGGTAAGTGGAATACCTCTATAAGTGAAACGACATTGCAGGTCCCTTGATGTCTCACTTAACCAGGTTTCACTGTATTATAAAACTGAAGTATTTGAGTCATTGAATGCCGTTTGGTCGGACGCTCCGGGACCAAATGCTCAAATTTAGTTTTTTTTTTGTTTAGTTTAGTTAAGGAATATTACCTTCTCTAGTGAACTTGGCGCACATGTCCTCAGCGCGCTTGACATGTCCGGCGCGCAGCATGTACCGCGCGCACTTGCTGTTGACGTATCGGTCGGCCGTGTCCATCGCCTGCGCCTCCTCCAGCCACTGGTACGCCGACACCGGGTCGCCGGCGTGCTGCGGGGTGAATATCATACATCTATAAGTACTAGTACTAAAACATACCACATTCTCATATAGTTACCCATCATTCGCTCATAATAAGTGTGATCCACAAATCATGTATATATGAAATTTGTAAAAGCATCCACGACATAAGAGAAGATTTCAGATTTTTGTGTCTTGTGTTTTTTAGATTTTAAGATTTGCAATCATGTATTTATATCTATGTATGTTTGGTGGTAAATAAACTATTATTATTATTATTATTATTAAAAAAGAGAAGATTTCAGTGTGGGGTAATGTTTTTTTAAATGAAAAAGAATTTGTACTCTCATACGGGTTGAAACTTAGTAAACATCATTCAGAAACATGTGTAGATATCAACAAATTCATTTAATAAATTAAGAACTATTATCGGTGACAAGCCAGGGCCAACAAATACACAATTATTATTTTAAAACTTTGACATACACAAGTACATAATTCATAATCCATAATTAGATACAAAAAGTAGTACTCCTACTACTCCTACTAACCTTATAAATTCTTCCTTTAACAATAAATAATTCTATGAGGGTGGGTGTGTGGTCGATGGCTGCATCAATGTATTGGAGAGCCCTGTCCGTGTCCTTCTTGTAATCGAAGTGTTGCGCGGCGTAATAATACGCCCATAGCAACGCGCTCGCCGGCTGTTTCACTTCACTCGGGTCCGGACCAAAAGTACCATTTTTCGAAAGATTCTCCAAATATTGGAGAATTAATTTCTCTATTGTTTCTGCTTTGTCTTGAATTGCGTATAACGACCTGGAATTGTTGAAGGATTTTTTTAGAATAGTTCGACGATTCCTTGTGAAAATGACCAAGGGGGTGATAAGATGTAATCAGGGGCCTTAGTACGAGTTTCCATTTCGTTAAAAGTAATCGAAACGAAACCTTGTCCGGCGCTCTGATTGGTTAGTTCATTTGAGCCGATCACAACGCCGAATGCGTACTCGTAACGATTACTTTA
The DNA here is from genome assembly GCA_038387885.1 of Spodoptera picta. Classification (NCBI taxonomy): domain Eukaryota; kingdom Metazoa; phylum Arthropoda; class Insecta; order Lepidoptera; family Noctuidae; genus Spodoptera; species Spodoptera picta. The sequence goes on from JAZHFQ010000308.1 coordinate 1,745,976, forward strand.
AACGTAAAAGAAACTCGTACTAAGGCCTCAGAGAGTCTTTATAGAAATATTTCAGCAATTTTTTTCTTGTAAAACTTCTAAAGTCAAGTCGCTAACGGCTAATGATTTTAATTCAAAATCCGCAGATATGGATAGCATTGACCTAATGTCATGTAGATGTGTGTAGAGATCTTATTCCACGGATGTTGGAATGAGATACGAGATGTTATTAAATTCGGCCGTTAACAAGCAGGTTCTGTTGAGAAAAAGACTTTATAAAATTTCCTTTCGTTAGTCTCGCTAAAACTCTAGAACGGCTGAACAGATTTGACAAATTTTAGTCTTTTAACATTCGTAGAAGTCTTGGGAAGGTTTAAACGGTGAGAAAAGCTACTAGTTTTATAATAGCAAACGTACCTGAGATCAACAAATAGCGGGGGTATTCCTTTATGTAATCCGTGCCTAAGGTACTCATCAACTAGTTTCTCGAACACAGGCTGTGCGAGCGCCTCCGTCAGCTGTAGCCGGCGCGGCGCTATCGCTCTAGGGAATTCTTTCCTGAAAACGTTAATATTATATTTGTAATATTTTTTAACTACACAGTTTTTGAAAAAATTGTTATTTCATTAGTGTCAAAGATTAGGCATTTTAAGAAATAAAAGGACAACAGCGTCTATCGTATTCACCATATTTATCTTCAAATATCATTACAAATACTTCGTTTATAGATCATAATCTTAAGTTCAACCTAAATAGGTACTGTTCTATAATCTAACAGTTACAAACAGTCCCTTTAATAATCAAAACACTTTTAAGCTCAACAATGTTTATAATCTTCAAGACTGCCTCGTTGGCCGAGTGGTCACAAGTGCAACTGCCGAGCAAGAGGACTTGGGTTCGATTCAAGGTTGGATTTTTTTTAATCTCAAATGTAGCACGGAGTCTGGAATAGTGCCCGGTATATGGCAATATGCTCACCAACTATTACATGGGACTCATAACATAAATAGTGAAAAGTGGGTGTTACATTGTACAGTGGCATTAAGTGGCGTCATGTACACCTCTGCCTACCCCTTCGGGGATAAAAAAAGGCGTGATGTTATGATGTTACTAAATTCCGTTACAAAGACAATTCTCGACATAAGAATAAGAGATAATAAATAAGGCCTTGTACCATATTCGATAAAACACTAGATATATACAAAACAGTTTCATTAAGTCTATTAGCAGTATGATTATCGATCTGTCGCACATTATGTAAGTGGGCTGGCAAATGTAATAATGTATGTATTATAATGTCGCATTATACGCGTCACAGATAATGCTCATACATAATACACCATATAAATGGATAATATCGGTGCTATATTGCCATTATTTATGCCTGTTATTCCATAAAAAATAAATAATAAGAGTAAACTGATACACTATTTATTTGTTGTAAAAAAAATAACGTACATCCTTACTAATATTATAAATTGTCCTTACTAATATTATAAATCGGAAAGTGAGTTTGTTTGTTTGTTCCGCTTTCACGCCGTAACTACCAAACCGATTGCTTTGAATTTTTGCAGACGTAAAGTTAGAAGTCCCGATTTAATAATAGAGTACTTTTTATCCCGGAAAAATTTGATATACCCGAGGGAAACAAAAGTATTGGTATAGATGGCGCTGTGTGTATTCGTATATGTCACATAGGCTACTTTTTATCCTTTTGTGACGCGAGCGAAACCGCGGGTAAAAGCTAAAGTCATCAAGTGGATGACGCAAAGAATTCTACATCGCAGGTGAAGTTTGCATGTAAATTAACACCGGTAGGGCTAAGGACTTAGCCGGTATCCCGCCAAGTATGATCACCTGGCTAGGTTGAAAAATCCTACCTTTTGCTACGGAACATCATGTTGACTACAGAACAAACTTGCATAGTTCTCACATATATTGTTTTTTAATATTTATCTAGACTTTAAAGAAACAGACCTCTGAATTTGTTTCGGCATTTCTTCTCAGAGTAACCAGTTAGGAAATGTGATCTCATTAAGATTTTTTTCAATGACATGTAAGTACTGCTTTGTTGCCTATTTACAAAATCCTATCGTCTAAACTTTTAACAAGGAAATAAGGTGTCCTGTCCAGAATGCCTTTGAAATCGCCTCTGCAGTGATAGTAGATTCCATACATGGTAATAATGAAATAAAGAATAAAACTCACTTATAAACTTCAAAGAAGGCCACTTTCTCATCAGGATCAACAAGTTGTTTAGCTTCTATTAACTTTTCATAATACATCACATTTTCAGGGTTTCTCTTCAGTAAGTCTTCATAAACAGATTCTGCTTCCTTAAATCTGAAAATAGAGAAGTACAAATCAATTGTTAATCCTTAGTCTTACTGAAACTGTAAGAAGTATTGAACTAATTTGTTTGATATAAAATTATTGGCATAGGACTGTAAAATTCGAATCGGATAATCCTTTGCACAGTTGTGCTGGAACTTAACAACTATAATAAATGTAAAACAATTATTGTCTTGTAGAGAGCAAATTCCTCGCACAGCAGTATTAGGGAGAGTATTTAAAACTAAACCAAATACATCTACATTTACGGTTCAATTTCAGTTCATACCTAGTGTGTCGAATGATGCACGTCTGAAGAGAACAGACGTATACAAACGAGTCACAAAAAAACAAAAGTGTCGTATTAAAACTACAATGATACTAATATTTTGAATGAAATTTCTCGATAGTGATATCAAAATATTTATTAAATACTGTGCGGAGATATTGAATATAGCCACAAACCTCTTCAACTTCAAGTAATATTCGCCAGAGGTTTCCTTAATAGATAACTTGTCAAGGATTTGCGACGAGAACTTTTGTAAATGCTGCAAAGCTCTTTCATACTGTCCAGACTCCGCAAGCACCATATTCTGGTACAACAGCAACTCTGAATGCTCATAATCATCAGTACCCTTCATCTGATTTGTACGGAAAGCATCCAGGATGCTGATTGCCATCTCATAGTCACCAAGAAGGTGATAACTCATAGCAAAACCAATCCAGGATGCTCTCTGTGTAGGTCTGAGCATAAACAACTGGTAACGGGTATCCTGAAAAAAAATTTAGTGTGGAAATCAGTGGAATGTTCCAATGAAATAAATAGTTTTCGACAAATAGGTTTTAAATTAGGCTTTTCTAGAGAGTTTTGGGACCATTCACAAACACCTTATTAAAATACATTATGCACGAAACTATAGTCCTGTTAAAGGCCTTAGTACGAGTTTGTCTTATTCGAAACGAGACCGCGTTCAGCGTTCCAATAGGTTGGTTCATTGGAGCCGGCCAATCAAAGCGCCGAACGCGGTCTTGTTCTAAGCCCTCAGTTGCTAAACCAACCGTACAAGCATTAGGTACAAAATTAAATTGATGCATGAGTTTTAAAGGTTAATTATAAAGATCATTGATACTCTTATTAACAAATCCGACCATCAGAGATTTTCTACACATTTAGTTCATCTTTTACTTGTTATTACTGTTCAACTGAGTTGGTATGACTCTTTTTAATTCCATTAAGGCCGTGGCTAATACATTAGGCTCTTCTGCGAAGTTTCTGTTGTTACCAAGAACTTCAACTACCAATGAAACACATTGCCTAACACAGAAATCCAAACATTGCCAGCTGTAACATGCTGTAGTTTACAATACAGTATGCATTGCATCCAGATTAAAAAAAAATTAGTAGCCCAGTTCCTTATTTATACAAAGATGATTTTCCTACAATATTAATTGTAAACATAAAAAACATGTTTCCTCAATAATGTAAAAAAAATACAGATAGGTAGAATCAATTTGGTAGGAAGAATACCATTTATTTTGTAAACAAATAAATTATAGTTTACTGTTAAGAGAGTCATATATTATGTAAACAGACAAAATCCAAATGACAAAATAATGACTCCAAATGATGATATCAGAAAAGAAACTTATGTAATTATAATTATACTAGTCATAAGGCTGACTTTGTCGCAAGAGCACTGGCCGAGCATTGGATGAGGATTCTGAGTCTGGCAAACATTATTAAATATATTATATATATATTATATAACATTACGCCTTTTTATTCCTGAAGGGGTAGGCAGAGGTGAAACCGAAGTAACACCCACTTTTCACTATTTATGTTATGAGTCCCATGTAATAGGGGGTGAGCCTACTGCCATATATCGGGCACATTTCCAGACTCCGTGCTACTACTGAGATTTTTTAAAAAAAACCCAGTAATACTTTGCCCGACCCGGGAATTGAACCCGAGACCCCTTGCCCGGCAGTCGCACTTGCGACCACTCGGGCAACGAGGCAGTCATTATTAAATATTATAAGATTAACATTTCTATCGATCTTGAAATCATTTCCATTCAAAACTAATAAAAGCAGTATACAGCACTACCAGTTTTCACAGATTTTTTCATAAAATCCCAGTGTTCAAAACTTCAACTATATCATTCATTCACTTTTTTAATGTATTGAAATAGCGTTGTATTAAATAATGATCTTAACAATAACTAACATAGTATTAAAGTGTCAATGATGCAATCATCTAATAAGTAATTATCAACTTTTCACTCTACAAATTACACAGTATGTAAACAACACTCACTTTGTACCCTTCCAAGTCACGCATTTGAATTTGTAACAACGACAAATCACGGAGAATCTGAATGTTCTCCTTCTCCCACTTGAGAGCATTACGGTAACATTTAATTGCCTCATCATACTTTTTGTCAGATCGCTGGAGCAGACCATACACGTGCCAGCACACGGGAGACTTCAGGTCATTGCGGAGTCCTCGGCGAACATACTCATAAGCTTCTTCTTTGCGACCCAAGCAATTCAGAGTTAGTCCTTTCATAGCCAATGTTTCTGAAAAATAAAAATTCATCCTATGAGAAATCTGTGCAGTTTAGAAAATGTATTTACATATTTATAATACCATTGATTTCATTATTTTATTTTTTGCTTCATGCTTATAAAGATTTAGTAAATCAATGAGTAAGTATGGACACAGTCAGTTATGTAAAATTGGTAACAAATACAGAAAGAGTAAACAGTTGCAGACTTATGTTTTGAAAACAATACCACAAATTCAACACTCCAGCAAAGAGGATGTGGTTGAAATTTATCAATGATAATGCTGCTTTTTTCAATAACATTTCTTAATAAATACACCATACAGTTGCCTGTTTATAGACTTTATTAAATTGATTAAGTTTTTAATCTAACATTTATTGTTTTGTCATTGCATTATTATGATTTACTATTAGTATGGAAACTTACCTCCATGCTCTGCGAATTTAGGGTTAGACAATATCTGCTTGGCAAATTTCAAGCCATTTTTATATTGTTTGTGTTCGTAGCAGCGCTGAAAGATAATAATGAACTTATCATTAAGTGTTTAACCTCTATTATTAGATGCACCCAGAAGGGTCCTGGCCTGGTACATTTTATACATCGGTATATTAATGTAAATAAATTACACAGAATAATATTGTTGCTGTAAATAATTTTGTAGAAGATTGAGGCTCAAGAAAGCCCATGAAAACGCGTGGAATATGATTTGCATTATTTTATAAATTGAAGATAATCGCTAAGAATGACAAGCACCACCAAACCGATTTGTGTTTACAATCGAACTTACCAAAATTCTTTTGAAAAGTGCGTTTTCTTTGGGTGGCAATGGGTTACTAGGCGGCATTTTGTTCGAATAAAATGAAGTATCTTTTTATTATTTCACTAATAAATTGAAATAATTCTAAAAACCTCGTGGCTATAAACCAAAGAAGTCGATGAAGGATTGCTGTCTATGGGCAACAAGAGCAGGTCACGTGACCAAATTGCCAGTGCACAGATAACTTTCAAAATTTTTTAACCTCTTTGCTCTGTATTACACAGTAAGAATATTAATAGAAAAAAATGACAACTTATCTTACAAGAAACATGAAGTCAAAAATAATATTATAAACAGAATTTCAATATTATTGCCACATAATGCTTTTACTGTTTTTGTACTAAATAATAACACAAACCCTGAAATAATATTTTAGAAAAAATATTTGTAGGAGTATGAGATTACGAGCAGTTCTTAATCGAAAACTTGCTCCTCACAGTCAATTAATTATTGTCCTTTCCAATTATATTTTATTCAAAATGAAACTTTTAATGTGTAGTATTAGACTTTATGTTAAATCTAGGTACAATTAATATTAACTATAACTAAAAGAAAATATATACAACTTAAAATAACTTAACTTTTAATTGTAGGAATATCTGTTTGTGTCAATGTCAATATGGTGTCAATTTAGTGTCCTTTGTGATTTGGTGTCTGTCACTGTAACATTTGGAGATCTGTCAAAGTCAAATAATTTAGGCTATTTTTTTGTCGAATTATAGTAAAAAACTTGATAAATTAACTGTTAACTTTATCCAATCGCGTTTCATTCACACAAACTACATTTTATATTGTTAAAGTTATAATTACATGCTCTGTGGTTAAAGTAACATGGGCATAGAAAACATGCGTCGCTGGCCTATGTATATTGTGTTTGCTGTGTGTATTTTGTTGTTACTTTCACTATTTAATAGCTGGAGTGCGGAAAATGTATTGCGAAACAGAGTTTCAGAAATAAGTATACAACTTCAGGAATGCTCCAAGCAACAGACAACCTGCATGGAGGAGTCATTAACTTTGCTCGAACAACGCGACAGTTATCTGACCAAGGTGAACGAATTAGATAAACAAAAGTCTAAATTGACTGATGATATAGAAGAATTCAAGACTAAGCTTACGAAATCTGAAGGTCAGGTTAACCACACGAAGGTAGATGTGGAACTATGTAAGACAGAGTTGCAGTCGTTGAAGAACCTGCAGGTGAGCAAGACAGCTATTGTGGAGACCTTGCGACTGGAAAAAGACACGCTAACAACACAGTTAGCTGAAAGAAAGCAGAAGATTGATGAGTTAGAGAAAGAGATAGAGAGGTTGAAAATAGCATTGACCACCAAAAGTGCTGCCAATTCATCTGTAGCCTCCAAGGTGACTCCAGCTGCTCAACCACCAAAAATAAGCCCAGCCCTAAGTGCCCACAATCCTATAAACGAACCAGTTTTGGAAAATAATGATGCTAAAGAAGAAATAGAAGATACAAATGCCTTGAATGATGGCAATGAATTTGATCCTCAGTTACAATAAGTAGTAGTATACTTAGTTTATGTTGTGGTGGTCTGGTGGTGTGATAATCAATTACCAAGAGGACAAAGTATGAGGCTGATGGTAGAAAGGCTGTAAGCTAAATAGTGGACATAATAACAACTTGTAATACTTGAGAGTTCTTATGAAACTTAATTCATCTTTCCAAGCAATTATATGAATTATATTCATGTTTTTACAAAAAGTATTGCATATCATACTAAATTAAATAATAATTACAGTTTACTTACTTGAATATACTGAGAAAAGCTGTACTAGTTTCGATTCAGACAGGGACTCTTCCTTATGAGCAGCAGTTGCGGGGATGTCAACAGTAAGCTGCACAGCATTGCCCCGACTGTGCATGCTGCTCATGAGGAAGAATCACGTCCACTCTAAATGACATGCAAGTCATAATGAAATTTTTTCCCTTTGGTATATTGTTATTGATGTGGTTAGAAATGGAATTTTAATGTGATTTCAGGTATATGCCTTAGATTTAATAATTAGGTTAAAATGATTGATAACAACAAATCACTGCCCTGTAATGGCATGATATTTAATTCAACAATACATTATGATAATGTTATCATTGTTTCCATTTTTAGTATTAGTGAATTTTAGACTGTTATAACAAATAAATGAGTTTTTGGAATTGATAGTTATTTTAGGAAATCCCCATTGTTCTTTATCACTTTTTGTAATGTGTGTAAAATTGTTAATTTGGCTAATCTGCCTTATAGATATTTTTAATGATTTAATTATTGAACCTAATTGCATTTACATATACAGGTGATAGTGAATGCCTTTCTACTGTCATTGTTCCATGAATGTATTTTATTATTCTATTTTAATAAATAACTATTATTCTATGCAATTAACCTGTTGAAATGCATCCCCTAAATTTGGTCATACAAAAGTAGTCTCTAAACATTACAAATAAGGTCTATAATGCTTAGGGATTTATGGGTTAAGGTAGGGTGAATTGAACTACATAATTTAATTTTGTGCAATTCGAAATGAAGCCATAATTCATACTCTATAGAGGTAATATTAGATGTATTTCGTAAATCACAAGTTATGTTAGTACATGGATGTTGGATTTTGCTAGTTAATAAATGCCATGATGGTGCCAGAAATGTGTATTAAGATCTGACATGTGTAATTTATTTATTTTGCTCAATTTTCCAATTTGTATCCATTAAATTGATTCGAATTTATATGCCTCCTTAAGTCCTTAGTAAACTGATCCAATACTATGGTAGTTAATGAAATGTGCAACATGTTCTAAATTATATTGTCCTATAATGTACATGTATTATTATGACTAATGTTAGTATTGTTTTCATAATTATTATCTTTTATAGTTGAGGAATAAATTGTATAGATTTTTCCTTTTTTATCGGTTCTTTTATTGCATTTTTATCAATTTGTCGTTAAAACTCAAACCTACCACATTATGTTGGCTATTAAAAGTTTTATACACTCTTTTATTGTTCAACATTAGTAAAAGTCGTGGGGGCTCGGGGGTTTAAGACGCTCGCTTCTCATGCATGAGGGATTTTCACTTGTCGTGTGTTGGGGTCTTGGGGGCGGGGCATTTACTATTTACACCAGGATCAAACAAAGAATTGATCCATGCGGGGATCAAACCCACGACAGCGACGCGTTGCCCAGCCACTGCGCTAACCTTGCAATCAAATTGTACTGTAACAAGTATGTTATTTCTAAATAATGCATTAGGTAGACTGCATGATGAAAATATTCAGGTCGCCCCGTGGCGTGTACGACATTCTTGTATGAAACTATTAAGGCCTTTGTTCTTCAATACTAATTGATGGGAAAATTACATTCGCATGTAACTCGTGTATTCCAACAATTGTAGTCCAAATATTGTAGGTAACTTATTTTATTGTCACGTAAAAGGCTATCGGTTCAGTCATAAAAATACACATTACCTATGTTATCGGGAGGTCATGCCATGCAATTAGCTTTGAATTTATTACTGAAGTCGGTGAAATGATAGTTTAAATCCATTTTCAACGTAAAACTGTTTCGATGTATTCAATACGGCACCACTAGGAAAAACAGTTTTTTGTTCTGGTACTAGTAACTCCTGTACTGACGTGGTCGCCGTTGGGTAAACAAACATGTGTTGAACATCACACACACACAAGTCCTAACCGAGAACAATAAATTTCAGAACAATACAAAGAATTCGTGTTGCTCGGGAATCGAACGCCCGATACGTTGCACAGCAGCCAGTCGCCCCGTAAGGCGACCGCGAGTCAGTCAGTCAATTATCAGTCATAACTTTCCATATCAGAAATAACAGTCGGAAATATATCTAAACAAGTTTTATTTACCTTATTATACAATATGTCTATTGTCTAGCATAATCAAAACAAAATTATTCCCATCGCCATTACTTCACAAGTAATGAATTAACAACACAAAACTTAAAGTAATTAAAACTAACAATTGGCAATCTCATTTACAATATTGTATAAAAATATGCCGAATTCCTACCGTACATACGATAATAGACACGATCAGATTCCGAAGTAATGCACACCACAGCAACAAACTGTGATATGACCACTTAGTTCAAGTTAGTTCCATGAAACCATTGTCTGAAGACAGTCTCAAATATCATACCGCCACTTCGAATATATCCCTCACAATGCAATGTAAACTTCACGACCAACTTGCAATTTCAAATCATGACCCGTAAACGCACATTGTATATACCATCATGATTTGTGAACCTACCTTTTTGATCATTATCAGATTAAATAAAATAAGCACAGTACATTTTATATAACACTGTAAAGTGTTTTTGCACTAGGTAAGTTAATATCGCTATAACTACCCACTGAATTACACTCCTTATAAAACCTGAAGCGTATTCAATATAAAATATTTTACGGCTTCCATAACAAAAATATTCGAGTAATACTATGTTTAACACTAAGATCTATACTTCGTAATTATAGACTATTCCTATTTAATACAGGCTAGAAGTCGGTGGTAAAAAGAAAACGCATTGACAGAGATATGAGTGTACATTTGAGACACTAGAACCATGAATTAAGATCAATCAAATTGATAAAGACCAATAAAAATAGTCCCAATCAATATCTAATGATCGTTAAATGATAGTTCCTTGATCTTACATGAAGTAAAATGATTACAATATCAAGAAAAAGAGACAGTATATTCATAAAACATACAAAGCTGTATACACAAGTGTTTATTTTAGCAGACACATGTAAAAGCTATTTTCAAATAAAGAAAAATGTATATTTTTTTTTGTGTATATGCAAATAGGAATGTGTACATTATTTGTAATACTGTTAAATCTATTTTAGTCCACAAAGTACCTATAAGAGGCAAACAATAAAGTAGGCAAACTTAATATAAATGTATTGGCTTTGTCACTTAAGAATCTTAGATGTGTTAATTAAAAACTTTGGTCAAGTACAGAATACAGTAACAAAATATGCTAAAAAATTATTACTAGAGTACAAATTCATGTCAAGAGGTATAACTTGGTCACATTGTATACTACAGTATCATAAACATACATAAAAATAAATGCTCTAACATAGAAAAATACAATATCTTCATATCACATGGTTTACAAGTTGTAAAATTTGCATCTTTCTTAATTTTACTGCCAAACTCAGTTATAAAATACAATTAACAGTAACATGCATAGTATGCTTAAAATTATCATGTTGCAAGGATAATAGGAATCATTTTCATTTGATGAATTCAATAGCTTTAGGAAGTCTTCTTGCTACTAAAATGATCCCTAGAGCCCTTACTATAAAATAACAAATATTAAAACTATTTCATAACAATTATTACAAACTTGGCAACATTAGTTATTTACATATGGAATTTGACAGTAAAATTATTTTTTTTAAACTTTCTTCAAGGCTTCTTCTTTAGCCACTTCCTCAAAAGCAGCCAGCAAATTCCTCCTGCACTTACTCTCATCTGTGTACCGTAATGCCCAAATTATATACTCTCCAACATTGAGAGGGTCTTCAGAATAACTAATTTGTACTTTACACTTCCTCTCATACTTCATGGCTTCAGTGCTTCGGTTATTCCTTGTTCTAGTAAATTCTATGTAACCATTACATTCTACAGCTAACTTAGGCAACTGAGCATTGAGTGCATCATGTGACCTATCAGAGTCTGTGCCACTAGTGGAAGGTAGACAGTCACCCTGCCCCACTTCGAGGTTGGGAGGTGTGATCGACACACACTTCCTCTTCACTTTACGCATACCATCACCCTTACTACTTATCTCTGAATTATCCTCAGGGAACGACCTTTTAAGTGGGTTGTGATCTGTTTTCTTAACTTTTCCTTCATCAGGGCCAGTGTTGTCAGTCTTTTGGTTATTCTCTATGCTAATTTCTTCTTGAGGCTGGCAACCCTCAGCCCATTCAGGGCTGTTGCAGTTAGATCTAAGCAGTCTCCTTTTGTGACTTCTTTCTTTAGTCCTGATAATCTCAGGGGAATGGTGTGGACTAGCCAGGATTGAGTCATTTTTTCTGAAATATATATATTTTTATGAAAATTTATCTAATTAAGGATTTTAAAGCAAATTTTCTAACTACTTTTTTCTTGATAGTCAAATAAGGATATAGTAGAATTAAAGTTCACAGGAAATTGTGAGCATTTTAGGATTGTTAATGGGTAGTATGTAGGATTTAGTAACAAAAGAAACCAAAACATATAAATACTAATTTTAATTGACATTTAGAAAATAACAAACCTTTGCAAAGTTTCTTGTCTAGTTTGGATCTTGTCTATGCTTTCAACAGATGTGAAATCATGGCGAGAACATTGCATATCATATTTTAAGAAAGCTGTAACTTTCTTTCTTGTTTTTATTGTTCGGCCAAACCACTCAAGCATTGCATCATCAGATAGGTACAGGGCTAAGTTGTATCTTTCATTGTCAATCATGCGCTTGTACCATGTGATGAAAGAACAAGCCTGCTGACGCTCAGAAAACTTGTTATTGGTATTGTTATTATTTTCTGGAGGTGTCTTTTTAAGTTTTGATTGGTTTGGTTTGCGTTTACAAGGAGTTGCTGGTGATGACATTTTCTGAAAAAAAGGGACCTGATCATTCATATGAGATAAAACTGGTTTTTTTTTTCTATAGATTAAAATACTATTCTACTAATTCTAAGATAGTGGTTCAGATAAATATTGTGCCTAACTACCTTTACAAATAAAAAAAAGATAACTAAAGTAGGTAATGAAGGTGGCAACTAGCAAAACTTTTTGTAAACAAGTACAATGTCTTATATAAATACTTACACTTATCAGATAATATTTCAACGACCTTTTGAGAGTTTATTGCGTCGTGTGCCAAGTCTAGACGAAGCCTTGCAAGTCGTTTCTTACTTTCCTGAATGTAAGTAGTTATTGATAAGTTTATTTCTAAGAGTTCCTTATGCAGCAATGTCACTGATTGCGTCTTCGAAGATATATTTTCTGCAAAAACCCACATAATTTTAGTTTGTCATTGAAAAACAATTGAATCTTGACAAATTTCGATATTTAAAACATAACCTACTTAAACACTTGGCTGCTTCAAAAGTTAAATGCTCACGGGATAAATCATCAGATATTGTCGAATTCATCTTACGTTAGCGTTTTTTTACAATAACATTCGTAGATTTATTCACAAATCACTTTCTAATTGTAATCTCAATAAGTTTCTAACAAGCGTCGTTTTCGCAAAACAAAATGGCAACCATAAACTATTTCGTTTTGACTTTGACAAAAGGTAAAGACATAATTTAAACATGAAAAAACTTTTTTTCTTTTTTCGTTACAGAGTTTACCATGTATTTGAAAGAGAAAATAAGAAGCATAATGCTAACTTTCTTTGTAACTGGAACACAATGGAATTATGGAAGTAAAAACAAAATAGAAGTTTCCAAAGACAATTTTTTTTATCATTTCGCAGTTAGGTCTTCGATTGTGGTTTTCAACTATATTATTAATATTAATCAATCAACTAATACAAATTATATGATATAATGATTGCTTTTTATACAAATATTGTTGTCGAAATAATTTTTTAATCCATTGTTGCAAGTTTGTATAAAGTTATTCATTATTCAAATATTTTTAGATGTGGACCAAGAAGGACTTTGAAAAAGCTGTCAAAAAAATGTTTATATTGTATTTATAGCCACGGCAATTAAAATAAAATGATATTCTTATAATTTACTAGTCATAAAATACGATAAAATCAAATAAAATATTTATTTTTGCTAGAAAACTGAGATAGGTTCATTTAAACCATAGACAATGTGTTAATTACGTGAACGATTGGACGGCTGAGGAAGCGCAGGGGAGCGAGCTTTCTTGGGAGTGGTAATGCGCCGAACCAATCTACTGCGTTCTTGCGATCATTGACTTCGGCCATTGGTCTATCTTTTGTCAACCAATCATCGAAAAACCAGTGACGACCCAATGTAAGTTTACAATTTATTTTCACCGAATATTCTGTTGTGATGGCTGTGCCGGTATTTATTTGGAAATACGGAAAATCTATGAGATTTCAAGTAAAAATTGCAACAATGTCTGACGAAATTACGTGAAAAGTAGCAGCCATTTTGGTTACGTTGCATTCCTTGGCCTCGCAACAGTGACGTGTTTAGTTTCCCTGACGGAATTTCATATCTTCAAGAGTATTTTGGTTTTGTTTTCGTCTTGATTAATAGATTCGATTCTTACCAGAAATCAAAGGTAAAAATATAATTATATATAACAAAGTGGAAGTTACAATACCTATTTTACTGTCAAGGCGATTACGCGGATCAAATCTCGTTTAATATTATATCATGCAACCTTCGTTCTTATCTACATGAAAATAAGTGTGACGCATATTTATATTGGAACCACAAGTACCTAATATTTAAAAAACGGCATTGCAACTTTGTACTGCTGAACTTTGCTTATAGACGGTTTTGATTTATTTGTGGAACCGTGGTATTTTTAATAAAGGTAACTCTCTGATGATAAATAAACAAGCAATTAGAAATAATTACTCTAAAATTATTAATCATAAATTTTAGTGTGATCGACGATGGAGCACGCTCAGCTTCAGAGCTCTGACGGAGCCCAGGTGATGACCCTAAATGGTCAGCAGCTGCAAGTATTGCAGATGAATAACACTCCACACATGATTCAGGGCCCTAACGGTCAACAAATTGTTGTACATGCTGTGCCATCTAGTGCTCCGGCTATACAGGTAATATAATTTTATTTTATTGATTAATTTACTACTTTACTGACATGCATAATGTTTTCTTAACTTACCTAACATAGTTACTTTTTCCTTACAAATTCTTTATTTTACGATTCTATCTTATTTTTATAAATACGTTTATCCTATAATCATTCTTTCATTGTTCTTAAGTTGTCACTTGACTATTTAAAAAGAATTTATTGTTAATTTTGATTGAATACTCCGAGTGACAATTTAAGACTTATCTCCATTTTAAATCATATTTTTAAATGTACATGCAATCAGATTGGGACACCACAAATCCAGGTAGTAGTATCATTATTTTATATTCTAATTAATTTGAAGATCATACACACTTTCTATTTATGCATTAAAGCTAATAAACAGATGTTTTACGTAGGCGATCAAGTGTATCTTTGTCACAATCACTGTATTGTGGGATAAAGATTTATTGAAATCCGAGGAGAGTACTCACTCAGGAGTTACTGATAATCTAAAATTTGTATTATGGTCCATCACTGAATTAAACCTAAATCACATCTGTTTATACCTCATTCATTTAACATAGAATCTTATACTTTTATGTACTTTTAACATTTGCCAGTATCATTCAACAAAATGTTTTATATTTTCAGGTGGCGACACCAAGTGGTCAACAGTTACAACAGTTGCAAGTTGTTCCTATATCTAGCATTCAAGGTGCGTAAAATTAAAAAAAAAATATTATAAACAAATTTGTATACTTGTCACTATATTTAACTAAACATCATCCAGTTTATTAAGCAACTAAAATACTGAATATGTTTTAAATTTATGTATTAAATTAATAGTTTTTTAGTAGATACTCTCCATTAGAGTCTTTCTATAGCCACGCTCACATGCATGTGATTTTGGTTTATGTAGATTGTTAGGCAGCTAAAAAGACGTATCTATGAGTGACCCACATTTTCCTGTAACTACACAAGTGAAATCCCAGGTGAAAAGTCTGTTTTAAACTTATGACATAGTATGAATGTTATTTTTTTAAGAGTATGGCTGCATTCTAATTACTATGATAATATATGTGACCGATGTCTACAAATAATGTTTTGTACATAATTTTCCAGCAGGAGGTAACATACAGCCGATGCAGTTAGTCCAGACACCAGATGGACAGACATTTATCTACCAGCCAGTGGCAGCTAATGCCCAACCCACCATTGATCAGCACCAGATCATACATCAGCCTACCAGTAAGATATATTCAGTTTTTATTTTGCTAACAGAAATAACTGTAATAAGTCAGACATCATGTCGGCTACAAGTACTGATGGTCAAAGACATTGCCAATAACTTCTAGATCAGTTGGAATTATTGAACTCGGAAAATGATGAAAGCTGAAGAGTATTTGTTTGTTTGAATGTGCTGATTTCCGCAACTACTGGTCGGATTTTAATAACTCTTTTCCTGTTGAATAGTGATATTTTTGTGGAAGGCTCATAGACTACTACCTACTTCCGCGCGGTTTCACACGCTCTGCTCAGCTCCTATTGGTCGTGGCGATGTTTTATAGCCTATAGCCATCCTCAATAAATGCACTATCCAACACAAAAATAATTATTCAAATCAGACTTGTAGTTACGGAGATTAGCGCGTTCAAACAAACAAACAAAAAAACAAACTTCGGCTTTATATAATATTATAATTAAGACTATAAATGCGGGTGAAACAGCGAAGAAATGACTAGTAAATGATAAATATGCTTGTTCTGTTTCAGTGATCAACCTGAATGGTAATTTAGTGCAAGTAGCAGGACTCGGCAATGCGGTGCAGGCACAGCAGATCGTCAACCAGCCAAATCCTGTTGGATTGTTGGTAGGTCGCACTTTAATTAAATAGCATCTTTTTTCACATGTTTTGCTAGGCTGTATGATGAAAGAACAAATTTAACATTTATTACAGAAACTGCCAAAAAAAAAAAGAAATAAAATGATACATTAGAAAACATTGTATATTTCGATTTGGACTACTAAACCTAAAATAAAATGGAACTTTAATTTAGATATATTAAATAAACCATTGTTTTTCATATGATGACTTATTTTAGATGGTAAACAACAGCAATGCTGGTGCGAGCACATCTGTGTCGGAAGGTGCGTGCTCCTCAGCGGCCGGAGATGATGAGGAGCCGCTTCTGTACGTCAACGCGCGCCAGTACAAACGCATCCTCAAGCGACGGGCTGCCAGAGCCAAGCTGCATGAACAGGGCAAGATACCTAAGGAGAGACCCGTAAGTATTGTTAAACTAGCTACTCCTGCTTGGCTCCTATTGATTGTAACGTAATGGTATATAGCCATCTTCCATTTATGGAAGTTAAATGAACTAAGAAACACAAATATAATTTTCAAATTTGAAACAGTAGTTCTGGAGATTTGCTTTTACTCTCCACTTACCATCAGATTATCTGTCTACTTGTTTACCTCACCACCATTTCACAAAAAGCTCTTCTATAATATTATGTAATTCACTAACTAAAGATAGAACTTGTATAAAGAAGAAAAATACTAATAATTACTGAATAATTTCTTTTTCCAGAAATATTTACACGAGTCGCGACATAGGCACGCAATGAACAGGATTCGTGGTGAAGGCGGCCGCTTCCACTCTGGCAGTAGGAAGTAAGTTTATAATACTTCTTGTTATTATTATACTCCATTTCATTTGGGAAGGGTACTGCGACTCCAAAGCAATTGAAGGTACTGCGACTCCAAAGCATTTGAAGGTACTGCGACTCCAAAGCATTTGAAGGTACTGCGACTCCAAAGCATTTGAAGGTACTGCAGATGTGGTAACATCGTATTGAAGTGGCAATTGAATTATTTAATACTATCAGTTGCCCGCGACTTCTTCCGCGTAGAATACGATGCCTGTTTTATCCCATAAGAGTATTTAATCGGGATAAAAGGATCCTATCAGGACTATCACCTAAGACAACTACAATATGGTGTTATTTAAAAGACAACATCAACAGTCCCCTTCTCAAAAAAATATGTTTAAAAAATGTATCTACCTCATTATAAATGCACAATGTCTATAGAACTTTATATTTATTTGTTTTGTATGCGCTGGCATTACAGGAATATGGAGAATATGGAGCAACTCACCGACGACCAGAAGATGCTACAGGACATCAAGCCAGATACCGTGTCTATAACTATTATTCAGGTAATTCAAACATTTTCTATTACTACTAGCTCCGGCAGCGATTTCCCGTTCTATAAATCTGTCGCTGTACCAAATCTGTCCAATGTCCAGTAGTTTTTTCGTGAAAGAGTAGCAAATAGGGATTGAGAAATGATGGAGACAGAAGAGTATAAGTATTAGGAAATTGTTCATAGTATCTATTCACCCCTCTTCTGTATTTACCATGTTTTACTGTACATCACTTTCTTTCTTTTTATCATACATTCTCATGAAGTTTCGCATTTATAGGATCCATATTAATAGGATGAAACTCTAATACTTCCTTACTAATGGAAAATTGTAACATTTTCTTGCAGGACGATGAAGGCCAAGAGCAGCCTGCTCAGTGGAGGCGGCTAGCACCGCAACAGACTCTTCAATCAGCATAGCATTCATCTGATGAGGGCGAGGAAGACGACTCGGTGATCGAGTGACTGGCACTCTGAACTGTGCAGTCTCGCCGTCATTTACATTGGACTAATATTACTTCAAGATTCAGTGATAAGTGCTCAGTGCTCAGTGTCCAATAAATACGCGGGACGATCATTCTGATCAACATTCCTACACTATTCAGGAAAGGACTACTTAAAGGTTGAAGTGAATATACTTTGGTTGTTGCAGTCTGACCACGGAGCGATAGCGCCAGTCAGCACGCGATCGACAATCGACATAATTTGAACTTGACATTTATATTTGGAGATATTTTTATGGATTCATAATTATGATTTTCAACAAAGTAGTTTATGGATTAAACTTGTCGATTGTTTTGTATTAATTATAATTTTTGATACCTACTACAGTGAAGGGCAAAGTTTTCTCAGTGGTCAGATTGCTTGAGGCTAGATCCGTTTCAATTCAATTTTAAAGTAAAATAATAATAATAATAATATAATCTCTAATCTAAGTAAAGTGTCGTGATTTCGGAATTTTGTTAACCGTTTTGATTCCAAAATTATGGTGTGATCTGTTTTTATTTGTTAACTTTTGTTAATGTTATGTGGAAGGAATTTTTCTAAGTTTTGATTAAGATTGTGTAATTATACGTTATTGGACTAAGTTTAAAAATTGGTTCATGATACAACAGTATTTCTTGAACCCAAACAATATAATTGATTATAAGTTTTAACAAATTATTATTAAATATTTTTTAAGTAGCCAAAGAGCTGGGTTTTCCAATTATTGAACAGTTTTCAAGTGTTTAGGCGATATGGTGTATGTATCATATGTAAATATTTATGTTGGTGATATTTGAAATTACTGACAACCCTTTTGTATGGCAATTTAAGTACAAAATAAACATGCACTTACAAAAACTGAGTTTTATTTAGACTAAAAATAAGTTAAGTTGGATTTTTTTATTGTAAAGAGATTCACAGTACATTTTACCGAATAAATCAGGTAGATTAGTTGATTACAATTATAATTGGCATCAAACATAGTTTTGACAGTGTGTGTTACCCAGGCCAGTCCAGGCCAGTTGTTGTCGAAAATGGTCATTTGAATCTTATAGATAATTAGTTGTGCGGCTTCTGTAATTGTTGCGTTTATAGTTTGTTAATTATTGTACAAAATATGATAAGAATCCGTTTAACCATTTCGAAGATCTAGCAAAACCAAAAACGTTACCCCAGTAAGATCTCAAATAACTTCGCAACCGATGAAAGAACAAATACAAAATAAGGCACAACATTTAGTTCATCTAGACAACTAATTTTATAGCTAGTAATTATTTAAATTTTCCCATTAGAAAGAAAAAGGTCTGACTGGGGTAACGTTACCCCAATGGAAATGTTTTTGTGAAACTATAAGCACAACAAATTTAAAAATGTGCGCAACAATTACAGAAGCCGCACAACTAATTATCTATAAGATTCAAATGACCATTTTAACAACACCTGGCCTGGGTAACGCATACGTTTTGACATATTATAGGTACAACAAACTTATGACAAGTGAACTTAATTATTTAACTAATACTTATGTCTACATTTAACAATAATTAACTAGATTTAAATATAATAAAATAATACATGATTGCCACTAACTCTCTACAACAGTTATGTAAAATTATAACAATAAAAATTGAGATTCCAAACACAAGTGAACGATTTATAAAATCAAGAAAAACTTTAATTTTTAATATTTTTCGCTGAATCCTTTTATGAGTCAGCTTAACAATATTTAACTTAAATAGAAAACAAGAAATTGTTTGTTAATATCACTAAATATTAGATTATTCATTGCACTTACACCAATTCGATACTTTTAGAACACTTATGTAAAAATCATATTTTTTATACTTAAATAAACTGTAAAATGCTAAAATACTCGAGATTAAATAGAAAATTACTCATTAGTCATTATTTTGTAGGTAGGTAGTCTTTAACATTAATATTATTATATATTTTTTTCAATAATGGTTGCTAATGTTCACATATAGAATGAGCTTGAACAATAAATACTACCTCATTTTGAGGCTCTTTTTAACCGACTTTAAAAAAGAGGGGTTGTTTTATTTAACGAAGTTTATAAAAGCACTATAATAGCTACTTCCGCGCGGTTTCACACGCTCTGCTCAGCTCCTATTGGTCCGAGCGTGTTGTTTTATAGCCTATAGCTATCCTCGATAAATGCGCTATCCAATACAAAAAGAATTATTTAAATCAGACTTGTAGTTACGGAGATTAGCGCGTTCAAACAAACGAACAAAAAGCAAACTCTTCCGCTTTATATAATAATATAAGATTATTGATGAAACATTTCTGGTTGTAGTGTATAAAATCATACATATCTACGAACTACCCTAAAATTAGTTCCAACGATCTTGGGTACAATATAGTATACATACACTTTACTTACGTGAACTATTGAATACGCAGAAATAATACTTGAAACTAAATAATAGCAGGTACAGATTTCTCAAATAATTCACGTGAATAATCTGTATATTTCAATTGATTTTACTTCATTAATTGTCAACTATCCTACAACAATTAGTAAAAAAATCATCATTTTGGCAGTGTACTTGGTTTAGTGGCGGTCTCCTTGATGCGTTGTATCTCGGTCTTGATGGCGGATATGAGTGGTATGGCTGGGTCCTCAGCCTGTAGCCTGCCCTCAGCCGTTATAAGCGCCGGGTTCACCGTCGGCCGCCCACCTAGGGACTACCAACGTTAAATTATCATCGAGTTGGCGTCCCATTGCTGTGTAAGAAGTTTGGTGTGATTCTGGAGTAGTTCTCTTTGGTAGTGTGTTAAAAATCCCTTCACCAGTACACAATAAGGTAACAAGGTAAATTCCACAGCAAAACTGTGGAATGATCTGTCGTCGGCGGTATTTCCGAACCGATACGACCTTCAAACCTTCAAGTAAAGAGCGTACTCCTTTTTAAAAGGCCGGCAACGCACCTGTGACTCCTCTAGTGTTGCTGGTGTTCATGGGCGGCGCTAATCGCTTACCATCAGGTGGTCCGTCTCCTCGTTTGCCTCCTATTCCATAAAAAAACAAGGTCGTTTACTCCTCAGAGAAGTAGCTACCTTGGATTTACATAGGTAAGGGTATCTAATGTATTACCCACTTATGGTTATGTTATGGTCGTTAGTTTATTGCTATAGTAGCTAAGTATTCCAAAATTTCCTTATATCTATCGAAAAAAAAAATCAATAATGTTGTTGCATTTTCCATCAACCTACTTTTATCAATTTTTATTTTTTCGCAGTAGGTATAAATCAAATAATATATTGCAATCATTTATCTAGTTCCATTGATTAATATAGGTACCGTAAAATGGGGTCAATAGGGGTCGAGAGGTATATGGAGACAGAAGAGGAGTGAATAGAAATTGGGAAATTCTTCATAGCATCGATTCACCCCTCTTCTGACCCTATTCATCTCTCAATCCCTATACACACCCTTTTACCATTACGTTGTTTACCTGTGGGGGAGTTTGTCCCCAGGCCCTGGTGGGTGGAGGCACCCGTCGCTCTGCCGCAGTCCGAGTGAACGACGTGCGAGGGCGACCGCCCTCTGTCTGCACTGGCGTTGATGTACTGGGACCGGCTCGCCTATACAGAAATATAGTAGGCACTCATTTTATTTTTATCTCTATAAACTTGAATAAACCAAGGTTGGTATCCTAAAAACGAATTTATTTAAGTTAATTATAGTTTCAAGCCACTATAGGAAGACAGGAACCTATATAGTCATATGATTATGATAGCATGCGCAACCACCGACTAGTCAAGTCACCTCGTCGAACAATCACTTAGACCTTTTTTTTTTAATGTTGGAAAATCATCGAATGACTGCTCCCGCCTGGGTGAGGCGGGAGGGAGAGTCAGTCTCTTACTGACTAAAAACCACCACGTTCCTTCTCCTGCACGTCGCGCCGGAGCCCCGGTATCACTTAGACCTAGACCTGCATTATGTCCCAAGATCCCGAGGACGGACGAACTGATGTTGTTACATTCTTACCCTGGTCCAGCTGACCGCCCCCTAACGGTATCCATAGCGGTGTATGGTGAGCCCGGGAGTCGAACGTTGTCGTTGCGAGCTTGAGCCAACTGCTCGGTTGGATCTGAAACTAAAGCACAAAATTATTCCATGGTTTGGTACACTCCTAATGATGTTGACGTATGAGGCATGGGGTAACGGTATAGGTATTCTAGCTAGCACCACTGCCAATGTTGTTAGAAGGGACCTATGTTTTTGACAGGAACTGGGCAACAGCGATTGGCGATATATTAAAGAAGGGCCAAATTAAAACTACCCTTAACAGACGAGCATGCATGAAAATATTGATGACTGTTGATGAAGAGTAAGAGGTATGTAGGAATCGTAGTAATTGGCGTTCCATAGTCTCTGCCTACCCCCATGGGAGACAGGCGTAACGTATGTATGTATGGGCAGCAGCGCTCTCTGATAAGCATATATGAACCTTTCAATTTTCAGAGATAGCATAGCAGGTATTCAAGAAAATGGTAAACCCTCGCCTATGTGGAGGTGGCTCACAGTTTTTTTTATATTTGATGGGCCGACGTTTGACTACTATCATAGTGCACGGTTGGTGCGGTGGCTGGGCAACCGGCTGCCGTGCAACGTGTCGCGGGTTCCATTCCCGCACGGAACAACACTTTGTGTGATCCACAAATTGTTGTTTCGGGTCTGGGTGTCATGTGTATGTGAACTTGTATGTTTGTAAACGCACCCACGACACAGCAGAAAATCTTAATGTGGGGCAACGTTTTTTTAAAAAAAAAATAGTTTAGGAGAAGACTAAACTATTTTTTTTTAAAAAAACGTAATAAGTACTTCACCATCAGAACCACATAGGTTCTGATGGTGAAGTACTTATTAAATATTTGTACAATTTATAGGTACCTGTAGCAACCCCAGCATTTTGCGTCCCCTTCTCTTTAAGGTCCCGTTCCTCCACGGTATAAGTGTCCTGAGAATTGGGGCTGGATCCGACACTGCCGAACAATGTGAAGGCATCATCCATCAGCTCGTTGAACCTCTGCCTCATGCGAGAGGCTCCTGGCTCCTTGCGAGCTGATGTAGCAGATCTTGCTGGACTTGATGGTTTGGAGGCTGTGGAGGAAATTAGGTTGAAAAAGTTATATTTTTTGTTGTTGAAAGATTGAATTAATCTAAGGTCGAGTAGTGGCAATGTGCGATTGCTGAGTAAAGGGCTTCAGATTTGATTCTTGAGGATGTCAAGAATCAAATCTGGTATGGTGGTATGGTGGATGGTAAGACAAATTACCTATTTTAAGTATTTTATTTATTTTTTAGTTTTCAAAAAAGTCAGTAGCAGCACATAATAGGGTTTACCCCTTTAGGGATTCATTATGAAATTACCCAGACTGGTGAAAAATGGATGTTACTATTTGATACGTGGTCATTGCGCATGCGCATATGATATGAAAACTTACAATCCTTAATCCTCTGACAATGCAAGTCCCAGACGAGAGGTCCAATAACTCCTGGGTCCTTATCTATGCTCCCCAGTCTTACTAACTGGGACGCCATCTGCCGTCGAGGCACGACATCTTTGCCAGTTTCTTTATTCTTCTTTGGAGAAACTGCTGGGGAGTCGATGTCTAGGTGACGTACTGAGACCGGTTCTAGTATACGAGAGAGTGGTTCAACTACGTTGCCTCTGAAATATGAAGGTGTAAGTACAGAAAATAATTTTATTAAACTAAAAATTGCTGAGGGGTTAAATTAGGTTGTTGACCAGATATTAGATCTTTGGAAAAGTTCAAGAAGGAAATCCTTTATTATTTTTCTATGAAGGGATAGACGGAGTTATTTGTTCCCTTTTTAACTCGTCGAATACCGGTTTTGCAGACACAATTATAGAACAATAGGTTGCGGTCACCGGTGACCGCTTGGTATTTGACAGTTTAAAGTCAGTTTCAGTAAACCATCATAAAATGGACCGTTTTTGTTTTAAACACATTATATAGAAGTATTTAGATACGATACTTACTACACATGTCATAGCACAAACCAGGAGATAAGAAACAAAATCGACCATATATATTCCTTACCTTGGGAAAGCATTGACGGAAGGCATCGAGAGGTACGACGTTGGAGTAGGTGGCGCCGATGGCTGCCCACTGTCAGAGCTGTCCAGTCCAGCAGCTTCTAGCAGACTATCTGTCGTACCCACTGGAGGGACATGAGATATGTTTGTGACGTTCGTTATCGTATTGTTAATGAAACTTATTTGTGATTGGCACTATGTTTTTTCTTTCTATCAGACGTCAATCCAATACAAACTTTGTAAACATCAAAAAATCTTCTTCTTTTAAATCGTTCTCCACATCCCCTTATCAATACCTACATTTCTTCTTTTGTTGTCCTTTCTATCACATTCAGTTTTCATCAACAGCTTATAGCCCACTGTTGAGCAAAGCCTCATCTTACATGGAGAAGGTTAGAGCATTAATCGCTTGTTAAAATTACGCTTGCTCAATGTGGATTGGCGATTTCAAACTTATAACTCGAAATAATGAGCTTAGGTTTCCTGTGTTTTCGTTCACCGTTTGTCAGTGGTGTCTAAATAATCTAACAGTACATATAACTCGGAAAAAGTCGCATTGGTACTTGCCGTTGGTAGGTTTCGAACCAGCACCCTCGTGCATGAGAAGCAAGCGTCTTCAACCTCCGGGCCACCACGACACAATCATATCAGTTTTTTTTCATCTATTCTCGTCACACTATTTCAATCATCCATCCCTGATTTATGTGGCTAACAAAAGTTAAACCTTACTGTGGATATATCCACATAGTGTCAATGTGACTTACCTCTCTTCTTCTGCGGCATTCTGAGAGCATGTGGCTTCTTCTGTCGACGACGGAAAGCTGTCGCCACCTCCGACACTCCAGAAGAGGTTGATGAACTAATTTACAAGTAAACAGTGATTGACCCGATTTGATTCGTTTGTGTCTCTTCAACTTGCATGAGATAGAAAGAATAAGAGCAACAATTAAGTTTCGATCTATTTCTTTCAGTTAGGCGAAAAGTTAATGGACTTATAGATCAAAAACACCAATAAATAGGACTCCTGTGTCATAGAAACATATTAAATTGTACTCAGGTGAGTACTTACCTGCTAGCAGCACTAGCAGCTCTGTAAATCGGTAGTAGAGTACTGCTGGGCCTCGTCCTACTTGGTGATACCACACTGATCAGCTGAAAGAGAATCAACAGATAATTAACTCTACAAAATGACATCCTAAGGCCTAATATGTTTAAAAAACGCTTCGTATCCGAAAAAAAATCAAGTACTTAGTATTGGAAAATAAGAAACTACGATAATTACCATTCCTTTCAAAATCTTCTCATGTATATCCTTTTATCCTCAGTTATCATTATTTAACTTACACGACTTTCAACGGTCTTCATAACAAATACCCTACCTACCATTATACATGATAGTTGCCCAAATGACTTACCCTTCCATCATTCTCTTCATGCACCTGTTTCAGTTGATTCCTCTCTGCTTCTCTTAATAACTCATTTCTATAAGCTCGGATGGAAGCTGCTGATTTCATTGTCTTTTTTCTGAAAGATTATCATGTTCGTTAGACCTTCCTAATAGTATGGTGCTAAACTTAGAGAGGCCTAATAGTTAATATCTTCCCCCTACCTCAATTTCCAAATCCCCAAAAGTGTGGGAGAGCCATGCTACGGCACGAATGGGCGGGCTCGACCGGTGTAATACCACAGCGTCACAGAAAAAACCGACGTGAAACAACGTGTCAGTGACGTTGTGTTTCGTCATGTGAGTGAGGAAACCCGACGCCCAATGACCCCCCCACCCCTCCCTAGTCTCTCCAATCCCCGAATCCTCTACAATCCTCAAATTTCCAATTCCCAAAAGGCCGGTAACGCACTTGTAACGCCTTGGTGTTTCAGGTGTCTATGGGTGACGCCGATTGCTTACCGTCAGGGTGATCTGCCTGCTCGTTTACCAGCTTACGCCATAAAAAAAGTCGGGCATCACAATTATAAATTCTCTGGTGTTGCGTGCCGCTCCTGGACACCCGTCCATTAGCGGCACTAATTATTCACCATTAAATGATCAGTGTACTCTTTTCGCGCCCGATTCTATGAAAAAATAAAGGAGATTGACAAAGAAATGTTGTTACTGTACCTGTGAGCCAGACACAAGAGAGCCAACAATACGAGCAGCAACAATACAGCTACTGTAGCTCCCACAGCCAGTGCCCATAGCTCAGTACCATGCACGCCACCCCCTGCACCTCCCTCCAAACCCTCCGCTGTTTTTAGGTACGCTGCTAAAGTAAATGCATATCGTTGGTCACTTGATCTTCTAACAAGGAAACACTTTTAAAAGGGTCGGCTAGGTTTAGCATGATGAGATCAATTAATCCGCAAGGATTCCTCGTGGCTTAAATAGTCCGTAAACGCAGTTTGTCTCGTTTTATGTAGAAATCAATTAAAAAGCGGTAATTTAAAACTCAGTGACCAAACATAGGTAATTGAGAAAAGCCAAATGAAAAGGAAAAAATGTATCCAACGGGACGAAGATTTATCTCAAATATTACGATTTATGTATACTCACGCTCAGCTTTGGTAGTGACAACAGCACCCAATTCTCTTGCCACTTCAGCGTCTCTGACCAGTCGCATGTCTCTTGCAGCCACCGCAGCTGGTACAGCTCTACCACCGACCAGCACTACGTACACTATCTGAATGCTACCCGTTTCTGGAGACTGGAGAAGACAAATAATAAAGAGGACGTTACCTTTGAAAACATCACAAAGCTGAAGATTATGTTTTTGCATTTGATAGTGGTTCTTGAAGAAGAGTGCTTAAAAGTCTTTCCTTCGAAACGAAATTTTAGAGACACTTAGTGAAGTTGCATAATACTTACCTCTGTAATATTTTGTATATGAACTTGCACTGGCGGTTGCTGCTCCGGCTTCAAAATCTCCCGCTTAAACAACATCGTCTCATTAATTTCCGATTCTAGAGGAATGTCTATCGAGTCTTCTTTTATTTCTTCCAATTGCTCTCTATCAGTTACTTCCCTTTTACGAATGGACACAGTTGGTGTAGCTAGTATCCAAGATTCGACTTCATTCAACTTTGTAGCCTTTATCTCAGCATTTAGACTTAACGTATTAGCGTCAATAGAAAACATTTCTATATTAGCTGGATACACAAATTCTCTGGAAGACTCTAGAAGCTTCGTGCTAGAATTTTCATCATTGTTTATCATCGTACCAACAATTGACTCTATAGGAACCATTGATGCATCAATATCAAGATATTTGAATGGCGAGTTAGTGCCTTGTGGGCCTACTGGACTAATATTATTATCTTTGTTCACTGCAAATGAATGGACGTCATGTTTCTTTCGAGCAGGTGGTGCGTCGAGAGATTTGATGATGCCCAGGTGACGCTCTTGTTGCCTGGAACATATTAGAGTAAGGTTGGGAATTGACAAAAAATTTACCTGAAGATGAAATTGAGCAAAAAGCTTTTCTACGTTTCTACGAACAATGATGACTAGATGACAGGTGTTCTAGATGCTTGGTGTATTTAACGAAGATGAGATGATGAATATAGAGCGAGTGAAGCTTGGTTAAAAGTAGAAGGTATTTGAAGGGGAACATCAGTTACCTCAAAAAGGCTTTCTGGTACAACCTAGCGAGTCTCAATTGCAGGCTATCTGGTGTGGATCCCTGAATGACAGTGAGGAGCCAGTACCTTCGATCATCGGGGATCTCTGGTTCCAAGCTACCTGGTACGCCAGGCTCGCCACAATTTAGCACGCACTCGCCTGTCGATTTGTCTGTCACCGCCTGTAAGAAAATTTATGTTATATTTGTTAGAGGTATAGTTAACCTATACTGACTCTATCTTTTTGTTAACTTTATTTAACTGCCTATTGTAATCATTCAATGTAATAGTGCTAAGTCAACAAGTCATAGGTCCTATAGTAAAATTAATAGGGCTGAATGCTACCATAACAAAGAGTGTATTAAAAACCATGTTGGGCTTGCATGTCTGTAATATATTTAGCATAACGAGACAAAAATTCAACAGCAAAGGGGGTGGGTTAAACGAATGTTAATGACTTAATTACAAAACTATTATCCCACGAAACTTTCAGGAAGTAAAGTAAAAGCTGAAGTTGTTGTAATTATAAATTCAGGAACTGTTTAAAGTTGCGAAGTTAAACTAGGTTTACGTAAAAGACGCACGATAACTAATAAAGTCTCGACACATTGATGACTTGCTTTCCCACACAGGTGTAAATTCAACTTTGGTTAACTTCTTTAGCGGTTCGTATAGGTACCATCTTTTACTAATTGTATAAAGTGGAAGAGTTTGTTTTTTTGTTTGTTTGTTTGAACGCGCTAATCTCCGTAACTACAAGTCTGATTTGAATAATTATTTTTTGATAGGCTATAAAACATCACGCTACGACCAATAGGAGCTTATCACAGCGTGTGAAACCGCGCGGAAGTAGCTTTAGCTATCCTCGATAAATGCACTATCCAACACAAAAAGAATTATTCAAATCAGACTTGTAGTTACGGAGATTAGCGCGTTCGAACAAACTCTTCTGCTTTATATAATAGTATAAGGTAGGGCCTATACCCTTCCTCGATAAATACTCTGTCCAACACAAAATAACTCAATTTGCACCAGTATTTCTAAAGTTCAGAAGTTTTAACTTTTCAATCAACTAAGATAGCACCGTTTACTTACCTGTGGTGGATAAGAATCCAGGTAGACAGTAGCAAGGACTGTGGTAGTCCGCACGACTGGTGTGGAAGGTTGCACTGGTGCAGGGAGGGGCGGATCTGGTGGTGGCGGTGGTCCATCTCCAGATCCTGTCCAGAAGAAGTCTTCCAGTCGAGGCGTGTGTTGGTGCTGGTCTTGGGATACCAGCATGTATACTGTGCAAGAGCAATAAGCCGTATGTTGATGAATGGTAGGTATTTTTATAGAAAATTATGAAATGAAGGAGAGACTGTTAGACATTTTCGCCTTGACGTAAGTATTTAATTAGCATGAGATTGTTTACATATTTTTTTATAACTATTCAAATATTATTTAAGGCCATTTGGAATTTTCCCGTGACATTAGGATTCTCCAATGACGACAGCTGAAAATAAGTAGCTTTTATTACAAACCCGAAGTCTTTTCACGGTTAGAAATTAACGTTACAATTAAAAACGTTTCCCGAAAATCGTGATAAAAAAACTAAATCCATATAACCGGTTGCTTAACAAAGGAATGACAAAAACGAAAGACATTGATTTATTGGCATAATTAATAGAATTAATGTTTCATGAATTTCAGCGGATTACAACTGAAAATTCCTTCAATTGCGCACACACTAAAATATTTACCTAATTCAAGTCAACAGTTAAGCAATTACTGTAAGTTTTTATATGTAGGTAAGTAATGAAAACGATTTGTAAAGAAGTATAAATAGGTACTAAATTCTTGTAAAAATGATTTCAATTGCTGAATTATGCTTAGTCATATCTTTCAATATTCCTTTTGTTATGCTTTAGCCTTGGAACTGATTACTATCAATTGAAGATTTTGAAATGTTTTGCAACGTTTATGTAATAGGTATAGGTTAGCAGTTAAAGTTGTTAAAGTATGACTTAGTACTTTATACGAAAATTAAATAAACTTTTCACGATGATAGAGAAGTTAAACTCAAAAATATTCATGAAAAGATATGAAAAAGTAATTTCAGCAGTCGAGAATTTCATTGCAAGGGAATTTTAATGATGGGAAATATTTGCATTAATACGTACCACGAGAGAGTATAAAATGCTTCATTAAGCATTGCAAGTTGCATAAATCAAGAATTTTACTCAAAGAAATAATCAAAAACGTCAGTTATCTTGAGCTACGTCTAAAAACGTATTATATCTGAATTTTGTAACATCGTAACATCGCGTGATCTTCCGAATAAATGATGTTTACAGTTTATTCGCCCTCCGTGTAACTTTCATTTGCAGGGAACTATGTTGGTGCAAGTTTTAAGGTAGTAGCGATTTTGTTAAACGCTCTACATTTTCCAGTTGTCCAGACATTGATCGTGCCTGATCATGCCTTTCTGTCGCGAGTTTCTTATTGGACAGTTTCTACTCTTCCAGCTAAGGAATGGTTATTTATATCCATAGGCTTATTTTTAAGCGCCTGATTTACAAAATTCATGTAAATACATACGTATTCGATGAACTCAAATGACAGATAGTTCATATAAAACAAACTACGAGCTTAATTCTTTATTTGGTACTTACATAACGGCTATCCAGAAAATCTGAGCATAAGCATATCTTGAAACATACAGTTTTTTTTATAAAACAAATTGATTGAACTAAACGTTACTTGTTAAGCATTCGCCTCTTGCTTATAACTTGTAAACCCAATACACCAGGATTAGCGCCATGCAGTACCATGCTCCGAAGTTTATACGAAACGAAACGCATTTCCTCAATATAATACAGCTATGTACAAGTTTATGTTTAGCTATGTAGGTTTAACTACACTTTTTTTTCTAAGGGGGGAAAATCATCGAATGACTGCTCCCGCCTGGGTGAGGCGGGAGGGAGTGTCAGACTCTTACTGACTAAAAACCACCCCGTTCCTTCTCCTGCACGTCGAGTCGGAGCCCCGGTTACCCGTTAGGTTCTCCGCACGTTGTCTTCTGTGTTTGGTAATTAATTTCGAACTATCGATTGGATATCGATTTTGTCTGTTATGTAACATTAGAATCGCTACGGAAGAAAACTAAACTATAATAGCTATTTTGTCGTAAACTATACATATTTTTGATACTTAATAAGTAATTGAGTTGTTGGTCTTCCTTTACGGCAGTGCAAGTAATCGGTACTGAACTATCATATTATCAAAATAATTGTCAAGGATTTGTTTTAGTATAGTATAGTATAGTGCTTTATAGTAGTAACAGGGCTGACGTTTTTCTCTTAGGAAAAAGGCCCTTCTTATATAATAAAGATTAAAAAATAATTGTGCAATAATTGGAATATTGTCGTTGTTTCTAAAAACAAAACCTTTAACAAAAACGTAGTTAACCTAAATAAGTAACCGTTAACCATTAATGTGGCATCATAACAGTTTAGCAGTATCTAACAGAGCTTACAAAATTGCAATGGTAACCCGAATTGAGTGATATATTAGGGCGATGGCGGAAAACGCGAAAAGGTTCAGTGCACGGAATGGCACCGGTATTGTTTGAGCGGTCACGACTCACGACACGGATATTGAACAAGCCTTCACTTCACAACTTTTGTAAATTACCTACAATGTTAACTTTTTCCTATTGGAAGTCTGATAGGGTCAGAACTGGAGATAATTTAGGATGTTGGTTCTAATGATAAACATGAGTTTTTCAGTAATAAATCTATATAAATTAATATCCTGTCATTAGTGTCGCTAAAACTCGAGAATGACTGAACCGATTTGACTAATTTTGGTCTTGAAACGTTCGTGGAAGTCCAGGGAAGGTAAGAGAGGAAAGAAATTCTGGGCGGTACGAAATATTTCGGGTCAGCTAGTCTAAAATAGATATAATAATACTTAAAACTAGAAGGTAGCGGATATTTCACATATTGAAAAACATTCCCTAATCGAGCCAAGAGAAAATCACGAAATTGACGTTAAATTTTAAAAGAACGAGGTAACTAAATGCGTGTCCTCGAAACAGTCAGTATGGCAGGGTGTGTCATATTATTTGATAAGACTTCACAACCGCGTACGTCAAACGAATCTCCATTCATGAGACATAGTAGCCACTACTATGGCGTTTGATCATTCAATCTCGCAGTATGGGATCTCCAACAATGGACAACTTGGCAAACATTTGACCATCTACGACCCATCCCACAAAGGTCAGTTCTCATCCATATTCCATTCACCATCGACATTGATTCATGTAGGTCTGTGGAATTTTAGAGCACGCATCCTGCCAGTAATCAGAATTCGTTTCCAACGAAAAACGAACAAAAAGGCATATAATAGCATCGTAATGGCGGTGGTTACGCGGCGATGTGCGCGCACGCATCTTTTGTATTCCATGTGACAGCGGAAACGCGGGACGCGGTCGGCTGACTGTGATGTTGCCTGTGCCTTGATTGATTATTATTATAATTGTTTATGTCATTCTACGTGAGCTCTCCTATGTACAGCATTCGCAATTATGAGCAAAATTGTGGACACGGCCAGCATATCATTATGGTCATGATGACACTGGGAGATTGACTTTTTTTAGTTATAAATCAAACACTTTAGTAGATAAGCTACAATAGATGCTTAGCTACTGTAGCTGTCTATAACAGATAAAGGATGATCATAGAAGTATATGCGCTATTAATGAAATGAAACATTTCTTTTGTTAAGATTCTGCGTGGTCGAAATATGTATAGTGTATCACTTCCTTCTTTCGACGAGTTCGTAACTTATAATCTGGAGCTGATTTTGGTTAGGTATAACTAATGAGACAATCTGACAGTCATTTGTCGGGACTTCGGGAGGTCTACGTTCAGTTTAGCAGTGGACGTCTTCCGGCTGATGTGATAGCGAAGAGGATGATGAACCATTTTTTTTTAATAAAGATCATTTTTTATTGTTTCTTTATGTTGTAAAAGCGGATACTATCTAACGGTTACATGATGATTTTATTGATGACTGAATAATATCCACGATGATAGCAAAATTCAAATGAAAGACGGTATAATAGGTGCATAAAGATAAAGATAAAGATGTATTTATTTCTAAGTACATGGTACACTGAGATCTTACAATGATATAGAAACACATATACTACCATTTCTGGTGTAGAAATATTAAATAAGCTAAGTCCGTGCAAATCTTAGACATTACAATAATCTTCATTTGATACAATTTATTCATTAAAAAAAAAACAATAATACATTTTTCGTCCAAATTGTTATGTCAAAAAATAAATACCAAACAGAATAAAAAAAAAGAAAATATATGTCATAGTTACTGGTTCTAATGTAAAAATATATTTATATATTAATCATAATGTCAATATTTCTAATAGCATCAAATATTAATTACAAGGTCAAAAAGGATGATTTAAAAATTCGTTAACGGAGTAAAAACATATGTAGCCCATATAGCCCATAGGTAAGTAATTTTATTGTCTAATATATCTATTTTATTTTTCACTTTGCGAACTGCTTAAAGATACCTACTAAGTTAATATGATAGGTACGATGAGTGTAATGATGAGCTTAACGTTTGTAAGAATTATATAATTTAATGTTGGTAGTTAAGTGCCGTGCCGTTAATTATTTTAATTAAAATCAAAGCTAAATGGCAACATTAAAAATAATATCATTTATAAATATTTTAGTGGGATTTGTAAAAGGTGTGCCTATATTAATTTATACCTCCGAATACTAAATGAGAATAGTGGACCTTGATGCCGAGGTGCCGAGTGTAGTTAATAAAATTATCGAAATAAATAGACACTTACGTTTATCGTCACTTTCATAATCCTCAGCAAAGGCAAATACAATGTAATTGAAAAACAAAAACTGAATTTTGATATCAATCATACTGCAGAATAAATATTTAATTTTTTACTAAATAACTAACAACGAATAAATTCATTATTTTAACACCACAATCGCTATATTAATGTCCGAAACAAATGCAACGATAATGTTATCATTTTTACTTATTAAACATTTTTAACAAAGGTGGATTCGATCGAGAGCTTCCTCGCGTACGACCGGATATTATTTATAATTCATCAGGACATGAACCCTACACGATAATCGGCCAAATACCAAATACAACTGTGCTTTTAGAATTATTGCGGCGTTGCTTAGCAACTAAATTGAATAACGCGCGTAGCTACCATAGACTATACACAGACTAGGCTTTTAGAATGCCCGTTGTCAGGTTACTGTATCAAAACCACATGATATCGTAAATCTTCAAGATTTCTATGTAAAATATATATTTGCTTAGATTATTGCTTAAAATATGTACGCAAAAATTACATGTCGTATTTCTAACCATAAAATAATAAAATGTCAAATAAAAACAACCTTCAAGCCTTGACTATGGTAAAGTGTTGCTAAGAAATAAATATTTGTACCTTTTAGTAGAAATTAACACAAAATCCATCCATAATAAATTTTTATGTCACAAAATTCGCCTATATCATAAAGAACGCACAGAACTACGACGAAGTGCTACGACGAAAAGTTTATGGACTGGTAGGAGCGGTTCTGTTACTATGATTAAGAAGGCTAGCAGGGTCTACAACTGTGTATATGCCAAGTTTGTGCTTCGTTTAGCTGATCAAATCTAGAATGAAATCTCGCCCGCTATATATGGAAAGCATAAAAACAAACTTGAAATCTTACAAAAAATGCGTATTTATTTTTTAAGGACACCTGAAATACCTATGGTGATAGTAGTATCTTTAGATACCTACATATTATTTTCGTTTTCTACGTCTACCTCCTCATATGTCAACCAGTCACAAATCACGTATAACACTGCTCTGTATAAGGAGAATATGAAAAGAATCCACTATAATTCCATTAAAAATTATCTAAACTGAGAGTAAACTGCTTTTGACTGCGTAGGCATGCTGCATTTAAGGCACAATTTTGTTAATAGTTGTTAAGAGCTTACCAATTTTAGTTAATGAAAATCAAATACATTTTATTGACTGCCTCGTTGGCCGAGTAGTCGTGAGTGCGACTGCCAGGCAAGGGGTCTCGGGTTCGATTCCCTGGTCGGGCAAAGTATTACTGGGTTTTAAAAAATTCTCAGTAGTAGCACGGAGTCTGGAAATGTGCCCGGTATATGGCAATAGGCTCACCCCCTATTACATGGGACTCATAACATAAATAGTGAAAAGTGGGTGTTACTTCTGTGTGCACCTCTGCCTACCCCTTCGGGGATAAAAGGCGTGATGTTATGTTATGTTAAATACATTTTATAAGAAATATATTTTGCGCAAATAAGTTAAAATATTTTAACATAAACACATTTTGATTGAAATTATGACAGTAGTTTTAGTAGCTTTTTATTTCATTAGTCTGGCAACTTTAATATTAACCGTGGCACGCAATCTGCAGCTTGATTCGTGCGAGTCTGTCGCTTTCGTCCGTCAGGGACTTGGTGCGACGTAAACGGGTGTGTGCGAAAGTATGAAGTGAAATCGTACTTAAAAGTGTGTGAAATGTTAAGTGTTAGTTTTTATTGTGCATAAAAAACAAAAATGAGTGCGAACGGATAAAAAAGTTTTCTTTTCTGATCCCCAAAACATTGTACGCATCGGTACACGTAACATTTCATATGAACGGTTTCAAAATGGCTGTGTTTTGAAGGACCCTTTGTCCGCTTTCGTGTGCTTCTTTCAGCATGATAGTGGGATCGTACTGTCACAAAATTGTCTTAGAGAGGTGAGGAAGGCTCTTGCTAAGTTTTAGTGGTACTTGTGTAGAACAGCGGAGTGGAAAATTACTGGTCCCCGCCGATGAGCGGTGTCGGTTGATTGCTTTCTATACGAGCGATACCCACGAAACGATCGCTAGCAACGTGTGAGTTTCTATTAACCTTTTTATTTTCTCGTTTGTGTACTGATAAAGCTGATACAGGTATGCGGGCTGGCTTCGACGCAAGTTTATTATTAGCGTGGTGTTGATTTTCGTGCCGTGAAACTCGAGGTTTGTCGGTACGAGGTAAACATATGACACAACTAAAAATAATCTGTTTCCATTTTTACACGTCTTATTGGAATACTTTCGTGGTGTGCAGTCACGTGTTTTGGACGTCTTATCACGGAGTTATCAGATCATAACAATTTGTGTACGTTCACAGGTTGTCGTTAGCAATACAAAATACAGACAAACACAGTTTGTACACAAACTCCGCCCCTAAGGCGGCCTGCTGACGACTAGGCAATATAATACATTGTAATATGTTTTTGAAACTGCTGTGATGAAATAGTCTATGACCATATGTTTTGATGCTTGTGTGTATTTTGTAACATATTGAAGGCACTATGTGATGTTTCTATTTAAATGTTTGTTGTGCAAGTGTATTAGATATTTTGGGCATCAGTTTTTGTGAACAAACCTAAAAAATTTTTCTTTTTACATTATGTTCTTGTTAGAAAAACATCATTCCATGTATATTATAGTGTTGTCATGACATGGCATTCCATTGTTTAGATGTGATATCACAAAAATACCTAACTAAGAAATATCACTACAAACTTCCCTAAGCAGTCTCTACTCTCTTTGTACTATTAATGATATTACAGAATTCAGTTTAACATTATAGATAAACAAAAATATCAAGCAAAAACAGAGAATAGCAGAAAAGTATAATTTTGGATCCCTGTGTCCAAAACAAAGAGAATGCTTAACATTAGCTAATTTACAATAGCTAATTTACAATAGCTAATTTAAATATCACCTAATTTACAACTATCATCAATTTCAATCTAAATTATTTTATTATCTAGTTTTGAAATTTCTGTTATCAGTCTCTGATTTACTCTAGTCTCATGAAATTTCAATTAAATAGATGAGTCTCTCTTGTCCCACAATTTCAATAAAAAGAAATAAACCCAGACGTCAACAATAAATAAAAATATATAATATTTCAAATCACTGTGATGATCACACCTTGATAAAGTGTTCCAAGAATAGGAAAAATGCAATAAAAATTTTACTAAGAATAAATCTTCAATATATAAATTGTTTAAATTGGTACTTCTCATTTAATGAAGACTTGTTTAATAAAAAGTATTACTTTCCTGTTTCCTTTTAATCAATGCACTGGTTTTACCTAGTAATTTCAGTTTTTTCATAAATAAAATGATGAATAAGTAAAAATATCACTGTGTAGTGTTGTTTTTTACTTATTTATTATAAAATGGTACATTCTGAGACTAGGAACTATAACAGTTTATAAATGAAATAAGTGGCTATTGAATATTTCATGAATTAATTAAATAAGCAAAATGGCAATTAAAATTTTGCATAAATAATATATAAATACAGAAGCACAATAGGTAAGGTAAAGTCCATATGTTGAAACATGTTCATGATTATTATTTGTGTGTATTTTTAACCTTTTGTTGACCTCTTACTTATCTCTAATGCATTAGGCTTTTATCACTATGTATACCAAACTTAAATGTTACTTGGACCCACAAAATTAGAATTTTCTTTTTATTCTACATTAAAATTAGGTACTTACGTAAAAACGCAATAAAAAAATATTAAAAAACCGTTGTTCCGAAAAGGTTGCGTAATAATAATACGTAACTGTACCACAGTTTACAACTGTTAAACAATATCCCTCCTTTGCAGACATTTATTTACCTGGTTTTTTTTAAAGGGGTTTCCCCAACTCCCTAAAATGAGTCATGCTAGGACAATAAAAAATGACCGTTTATTTTACTGTTTGTTAAAGTCGTAAATAGTTTCTGTCTATGATATTTTCAGTGGTTAAAAGTAAGAGAAATATTGTAAAAGCAAAGGTCACACCGCTTAAATCCGTCGACTCGACTCGGGTATCGTGAAATGTCGCAGGCACCGTTACGTACTCGTCTATTGTCGGCAGAAAACCGAAACGCATAACGGCAACCAGTCATTGTTTGTTGCGCACACGCACGCACTGTTGAAGTTGAATACTAGATCATTTTTATTCTAGGTAGATACATTGTAGCAGGCCTGGAGACTGCGTGAACTGGATTAGGTACCAACCTAGGAAAAATATGACAAAAATTGGAGGAAAATGCAGTGCATTTTTACAGTTATTGTAGACTGCGCCATTTTCCCTATCTGGACTGTCAATCTTGAAGTGTATTACCGCCTTATTCGCAAGTCGGACAAAGTACCTAATTTCGGGTTTTTCCTCAGCGAAAAGTCAAAATTAGCATTGAATCCGAAATTATCCTCGTAAGCTTCCCCCGTATAAGGGATCCGTAACATAAAGAAGTTTTAAATAGATTTAGTCTTACGTAAAATGTACTGGTATTCAAAAATAATATAAAATGAACGTGTTTTATAATGAAATTCGGGATAACAAAGTCTCTAAAGATACGATATGATCTCATGAAGATAAGATTACGTCTCCATTGAACATTATCGTTGATTCTTTGGTTTTGTTGTCGAGATAACATAGATAACTTAGAAATATGAATAAATCTATAGTTATGTATCTACCTACATTGCTTTTATATTCAATTATGCCTGTTAACAACTCAATGTTGATTGATCATCATTCTTCACTTTGGGTATTTCTTGACGGCTTTTGTAGGCTATTGGTAGTATCAATTTGGTTCATGTATCCACCCATTTTTACTTTCTGTAATAATTTCAATCGGTAATATCCACGAGAATTTTTTAACTAAAGAAAATCCGACGTCATAAAGGTACATAGTAGTTTACTTGTTAATTAGGTATATTGTAAGCTGGTGGTATAGTGTTAAATAAAATACTTAAGAGTCCGCAACGACCCAGTACCTACCAAATCTATACGATTATCTAATCTTATTTAGTTTTTGTCATAAAATAAAATACTAAATTATTCTCCTTCTTTGCAATCTTGTTTCTTCATAAAAATGTAATATTCCGATAGACTGGCAACAGTGGCAACAGACGATACGTTTTTTATTTTATTTTATTTATTTCTCAATATCCAGTTTTGATCTTGATATTTTGACCACTTCGTGCAAACGTGACGAACGAATTATACTGAAACCTTGGCTTGAATTATTGAAAGATACGAATACTTTTACGTATAAAATCAATAAGTATTCAGAATAGACCTTCCATCGTATATATTACCTCTTATCGTCGTTGCCATCTTGAATTGGGACGTAATTGGTCACTAAATAATGAAATTACCGAATATAATCATTAAGATGAATACCTACTAAAATATAATGTAGTTGATGATGAAGATAGGCATATTCTTATACACGAAGCTTATTACATAAAGAAGAAGTAATCGTTAATATAATACGATTGCGATGGTGTCAGGATGTGGATGCCTGGTAGAATGGCAGCTTATCATATCATTTCAATAGATCATGTTCTGTGCTATGGATACGTAACAGCTTATAAGGCTTGATGTGAAAACATATGCATTACGCAATTCCTAGCAAACTGAGCCTGCTGAAAAACAAGATGAAAACGAAGATCATTAAATACTGCTTTCATTACTTTAACACGTTTATCGCACTGGTGACCGACCGTTAGCAGAAGATTTACCTTCAACAATTTTCTGTTGGCAGTAGAAGTAGAGACAAAACAAAAGGTTTAGTAAAATACAAATCTTTATCGAAAATAGGGTTTCATGTTACAGTCAACATATAACATAACATCACGCCTTTTACCCCTGAAGGGGTAGGCGGAGGTGCACATTACAACACTTAAAGCCACTGTACAATGTAATACCACACCACACACTTCGCTATTAATATTAGGAGACCCATGTAATAGGCGGTGAGCCTATTGAACAGGGGCGTAGCTAGCGCCGTATCTGCCTTATCAATTATACGGGGCCCCCAACGTGCAAAAATTAATAAAAACCCAATTTTCATTATATTTCAGTAATCACAAAAGTCAAAATAAACGATTTTTTTTCACGTAAAACATGCGTTCAATGGTTGGCAGAAACTTAAGAAAAATAAAGTTAATTAGGGCGGACTTGCCTGAAAAGATTTTTGGTTTTCACACAAATTATAAGTATTTTATGAAAAAAATCTCTTGTTAGTAATGTTTACCCTTCAAGGGCCCTTAAACATTTTTTTATACGGGGCCCCAAGGCACGCTGCGCCACTGCTATTGAATCCTGTTACAGTCTTCATCTGGTGGAAACATATGGCACAACCAACTTAGTATCTCAAAAGAACTACGTTTCTAAACTAGGGAACCTTACAGTTCATTTCGTGTAACATCGATCCAATTGTTTTTGCTAACATTGAAAACATTAACTGCGTAACTTTTTGTCGTAAAGACAAATTATTTGGCAGTTCTTAGCAAATATATTCAGATGTTCCTTTATTTTCAAATTGACGTAACTGCTTACATAAAGTCTAGGTTGCTTACAATTAAAAATACCTTTACAAAGTTTAAGAAATATAAGTTGGAATTGTTGAAATGCCATGCAAAAATAGAGTATGATGTAATTACTATGTAACTCTTGGAATCTTTAGGGGTAAATCCAGTACCATACTTTAGTTATTGGTTTTTTCCTTTACGTATAGATTATCCCAAAGTACCTATACTGTTAATGTTTTTTAATAAGATTTAGTACCTAATTAAGCTTTGGAGAATGATAACCTTTCCAGAACTCTTTTGTTGTTCTATTTTGCGTCTTGAAGATCTTGCAGTTACCTACTACATATACATTTTTTAATAGGTACATCTAGACTCAATGTTGGAAAATATTACTCAAAGTCTTGACTTGGTTGCTAATTTATTGGGTGCTTGTGATTGGTTTAAAGCTACTGTATCACTAAATACGTACCGTGTGCGTAAATTGTGATAGCCATTACGCACGTGTCAAGATAAACTGCTAATATACTATTTAACACAAACATGGTATGAAGTAAATATGTAATATATGCGACAGTATGTTTGTTGTGAACCTACTTTATAGCGGAAAATATAATGAAAGAAAAACAGGGCATACTTTATACACAACACTACATATAATTTATAATTAGGTAGTTGTCATGATTAATAAATATCCTGAAAATAATTGGAATTTGGAATGTGTTAAAACTTATTTTTTCA
This sequence comes from Spodoptera picta, assembly GCA_038387885.1. Taxonomy (NCBI): domain Eukaryota; kingdom Metazoa; phylum Arthropoda; class Insecta; order Lepidoptera; family Noctuidae; genus Spodoptera; species Spodoptera picta. The sequence goes on from JAZHFQ010000308.1 coordinate 1,787,055, forward strand.
CATATTTTGTACTTGACATTATAGAAAAACCAGTTCTTTACAGTACGTTAAGGACAGCTTATATATTTTGCTACATGAATAAATGAAACTCAATTTTATATTAACAGTGATAGTTTAAATTCAATCAGGAAATCACCAGTTTCAACAACAAATAACACGTCAATATACTCTGTCGATTTGAGTATCTAAATATGAAAAAGAACGCATGTTTTTGATACTTACATGTATGTATATTCTTGCCGTGACCTTATATAATTATGTTATTGCATGTTTAGTGTAGATATTCACATTGGTACGTGGAATCCCTTCAGACAAGAATCACGTTCTGTCCACATAAAAACGTGAAAGCACATAAAAGCACTTATGAGCAATTTTTCAAATCAATAATGATCCCTTATTATTCCTTTATGTCATTTTAACGTCACGTTCTCGGCATAAAACTAGTGATTTGCAATTTCACTGTCTATATGGCTTTGATAACAGAAATTACGAATGGATTTCGATGATATTCTTCTAAGACACAGCATGTAACGGGACCACCTCGTATCATGGCACATTGTTTTCTTATCTGCAGGCTTTGAAAAACATGTTTCTAAATACCTAAGTTCTTGGTACATGTTCTCTGCATATCATCACGTAACAATAGGCTATTAAGGTGTATTAAAGACGAGTGTAATCAAATATGTATAAAAACCTACTAACTATACTATTAATGCATCGTTTGATCGGTTTAATAATACGTATGCTTTAACTCCAAAACTCATAATTCAGACCACGTCACAATACAGTATTAAATACCTGTTTTACTGCACTGACTTTCTGTTTATTGTTGCTGCTTGCAACTTATGGGATCATTATCTAAATGCAGAGTCGTGGACATACGTACAATCGTTGTAACGACTTGTTCATTCCTATTTAAGAGCCCAATTTACTATTTGTAACATGTCCGGCGGTTTCACCCACGCTTGCCTTTAGAAAGTCGATGGGAGCCGCGATAAATACTTAGGTTTCGGCACCGGTTCTCGCATTGTTCTCCAACCACAATAGGATTATAGGATACGTCCATAAAGCTATTTTCACTTCCGCACAGCGAGGATTTAGTGTGGAGATCATAGATATGCAGCCACTAAATCTCTCGCCGAAATATAGCCGCTATAATCTCAGAAATTTTTATTATATTGTAATGTTGTAGTTTGCTATTGAATTTTATAACAAATATTTTTAACCATTACCGGATCTAGCTGTTCCAATACGAAGAGAAAATTAGACCAATTGAATCGAGCGTTGGGAGATTGTAAAAAAATACAGAATTGAATAAAGTTTATTTAAATTTCGAGGCAGAAATGTGAAAGGATGCCCTTAAAATCGAGGACGACAGAAACCTTCTACAGTGGAAGTGTCGAATAATTAGTATGGTAATTTTGACCTGCTTAGTAAAAACTTAATACGATCGTAGATTTGGGTGTAAAGCTGTTCCTATCACGCCACTAACCCTTTAGAATTTTAGATTATACCACTTTAAACTTTAGGAATATCTTAGTAGAAATCTAAATGACGTATTAACTTATGTGCAGATAAGGTATTAACATTCTTTATTTTAAAGTTAATATCATTTGCCGAGGAAAAAGTCTCGAAAATCTAAAATGAAATTTCGTGATCAGACAATCGGCAGAAATTAAATTCTGAGTGACTGAAAAGCTAAAGTATTTCGTTGAAGCAAGTAATTGATTACTAGATTTACTGAGAAATACCTATTAACAAATTACAAACATAGTCAGACAGATTTTATACCTTAGTTTTCTCCTCAATAAACGCTCTCGTAACTAGTTTCCAAGTAACAAGTTTAATTAACAAACTAAATCTGTTTTGCTGCGCGCTGCCCGGCACTGTCCGCTTATAGCTCGGTCATCTAGCCAACACCCGTGCGAACCGACACGGTAACGACCACCTAGCATGCATCATAGTCATAGTTATCTACAATTATGTACACATTTTAATAAACACTAATCACCGTCAAGATCTTACATTTTGTACTGATTTCAAAAATAATAACGAATTATCATTGTCTATAATTGAGTACTTAAATAAAATGTAAGAAATTGAACGTGGAAACTCAGCGCATATAAAATAAAATCGTGTTAAATATAATTCGGTACAAGTACAAACCTTTGCTATACTTAGGGAAACCTTGTAAGCTTGCGTCTGAGATTTTATTGTAATAAGCGGATTTCACGTTCAGTTGAGGCGGCTCAACTCTGTCTCGACTGTTCAAGGAGAATCGGGTTTCATTGTAAATCTAGATTGTTTTGCTTCACTCGTATTTCTTTCGTCTTGTCGTTAACGCAAATTAATATCATAATAGAAGTTATTGGGAAGATAAATGGCGACACTCCTACCTCTATATTTTCGTCTTTATTTTTAATGCCATTAGCCTAGTATCATGTTTAGGAAACTCTCCTCAATTTGTTAATGAATGAGTCTTCTTCGTGTAAGCGTCGTTGCGCCGGTTTCCACGTCGCGGCCTTTACGGGTCGACTCCACGAAACGGAGACATGCTTCACGGTAATGGTGGCTCTTAGCAAATGAAAACTCGATTTTTACGACGCTTTCTGCGAAATTACTTGGCTGTAAAAGCCGAAAAATATTAAATTTGCGGCGACACCGGTGTCTCGCGCGGCGCCTTTAATTTCTGGTCACTTTACTTTTAATATTGAAGTTTCATTATCAGTATTTCATAAATGTCGTCATTAATACCTTCTCAGTTTAAGTTTTTATTGTACCTCTTATGTCATCAATCAAGATGGTGATTTGCCATTTGAGTGTTTATCGTATTGTTGTTCGTGTTCCGATGTATAACGTGTATTTCACTTGTTGGTAGGGAATGCATGTCATGTACCCGGAGTCGGCGTCGCAATACCACAGCAGTCAGCCCCAGTGCCCGCAGCCAGAGTACCAGCCGGCAGCATCGCCGGCCTTTCAGCAGCCAGCTAAGAAGCGCCGCTTACTAAGCCCCACACAAACGCAACACCATAACGGAATACCACACGCACAGCTTGACAACAGCGGCTACAAGGTGAGAACTGAGAACTCAACACCACGAACAATATTGACTGCACGGTTGGTGCGGTGGCTGGGCAACCGGCTGCCGTGCAACGTGTCGCGGGTTCGATTCCCGCACGGGACAACACTTTGTGTGATCCACAAATTGTTGTTTCGGGTCTGGGTATCATTGTGTATGTGAACTTGTATGTTTGTAAACGCACCCACGACACAGGAGAAAATCCTAGTGTGGGGCAACGTTTAAAAAAAAAAAAACTGTCTGGTGCCTCCGTTGTAAAGTCATATTCTGCACGTTCGTAACTTGATATGAGTGATTGAATCATCTTGATAACAACGACACCATTTCATCGTGTATGCTAGAATTGCCTTAACACTCCTTCTATATTTGTCGTTTTTGATAATAATTACAAGTTACGAGCTATTGTTAAATTATAGTTCAATTAACTAATTATTTCGACAAGTAAATGTCAATGTTACTGCAACTTGTTCTTGAATTTTTACTTGTTACCTACTGATATGAAGTTTTAGTCACCTAGCACACGAGTAAAAGGAATAATAGTGATTGTATTGCTGTTTAAAATGCATTCTGCGATAATTCAACTTTACACAATATATCGCTTTGGCACTCTCTTTGTCTCGGGGAAAATGTGAGAGCACAACGTGCCGGGAAAGCAAAGAATTAACACTTTCTCCACTACGAGGAAGATTTCGATTGACGGAAAATTCCATATAATATTGTAACACACGACTCATATTTGCGTACGAAAGGTTACTTGTAGTATTTCTACATTTAATGTCCATGTAACAACATTAAACCAGTGCTCAGTCACCTCTACCAGTTATTGATAAACAACTGGTTTTATCGATACAGGATAACATTTCGATATTTTAGGTTTTCCACAATATACCTAATTAGATAATGTTACAACGTAATATGAGGCAAACTGGTTTTTGGAATAAGGTTTCGAAATATTTATAATGCTTGTTGAATGTCGCCTTGGTTACAAGGAAAGAAATCCCTTTGTACTTAGATCGACTGTAGACATTATTGTAATGAAAGTTTTCGTATTATAAACTAAGGGTATATTTACATAACTATCACAAAACGTGACTAAAGTGAGTCTTACTCTGAAAAGAGATTGTATATCCTTCACAAAAAAGTTGACCCTAAAATTGTATTATTGTTCCACTGATCGAGTTAATATTTCGACTACAACGATTTAGTTCATAACATGAATATATGAATGTTAGATAGCATATCTCGTAACCACTTGCCTTTGTAGAATATATCAAAATTGATACAAGGCGGTACAAACGCGAATGTCACATTAAGGAGTCATGTGAAGTTAATTTTGCGTGACGCAGAGAGCCATCTGATGAATATGTAATCGCGTCAACACTCGCTCCGCAAACGAGGGTGCGGTGTTTCAACCGTACGTATTTTCATGTAAATTGATAGTTATAGCGGTCGTGTACTGTAATCACAGCCTTATTTACTCTACGCCCGCCAACCACTTTTGCCAAATACACTTCAATTACTATCTGAACTGGAAATTCACTTCTTAAACTATAATCAATTCTCGGTTCCAGATTGTTGTTACTGTAATTTGGTCTGTGACAAAGTATTTCATAACTGTAATGATTTCCCGAGAGAAATTCTCCATGTTTACTCCAATAACAAACACCTGGGTTGGAGGAAATCATTTAGGGAACATACTCGGAAGGGACCTTCATTATAAAAAAAAAAAAAAAAAAAAAAAAAAAAAAAAAAAAGGCTGCAAGTTTCGTTAATTTTAACGCATGCGCGACGGGGTTTTAATGACTCATTATTTAAGAACAATTCCAGTGCTCAACAATTTTCATAAAACAGCTGGCGGTAATTTTAACACACCCCTCACGGTTGCGAACTCCACAATATGCAGTGGCGCATCTGTCGTGAGATTGTCTTTTTACCGTTAATCAACATCTGGGGCACTTTTGAAAGTATCGCCCGGCATGCGGCTTGTAACTCGACGCAACCGAAATTGGTTTGCAGTCCTTTATATTGTGTGTTTAAGCAAATTATTAACTTACTTGCAAGAGAAATACCGAGTCATCAGGAATTCGTCTGACGTTCCTGAGACAAGAAAGTTCTAAATTGTTAATAAACTCTACAATACATACCTACAAAAGATTAATATGATTGTATTACGAAAATTTCAGTGCTGTAAATATTAGGTAAAATCGCAATGACTTACGACATTCAGTGCAAATTACCGTTCACAATTTGCAGCAAAGCTTTTGTTTGGTGAATGCATCTTTGTTTGCGACCCACATTGAATCTCATTTCATTCTGTCATGTGATCAACACACTCCTGCCTCGCGTGTTGCTAAACAATGAGTTCTCAACCGCACTTATTTCAAATCAAAGTTCACTGCATCAATGCAGACACTCGTATGTCAACATGTCATGGAACACTCTTCTTAATTCACTAAATGCAATTATTAGTTGCGTAACATTGAATTATTCAACGAGTTGCTAATTGACGAACCAATTAATACATTTTCAATTTGCGTGAATGACCACGTTGATTTTTATGATTCAATTACGTTTTAACTGAAAAACAGTCGCGGTATTCAGAGGTGAAAAATAATAGAAATGTTTGCGTAAGCGACGCGGCGGGGCCGGCACGTGGATGGGAGGCCCCGTGATAGCACAACGTGAACCGGGTCGTCGCGGGAATACACAACACCGACTTACTGGAGAAAATATGTCACATGGACTTGCCTTTCAAGAATTAATTTATTGTCCACTGAAATTGTCGAGCCTCGACCCTTTTCTACTGTTAAACTCCTAGGGAAAACAATGCCTGGAACCCAGATTGGATATCCCTGTTATTACATTTGTCCTTATACCTGCTCTAACGTAAATAATTACACAATGCTACGTGTATTATTGGTATAGCAGCCTTTTTAATGTTTGTTTAGGTAACATGGCGCCGCTGCTGTACTACGTAGGCACATCTATTAACTTTATAGTTAAACAGAGCGACCTCGTTAGCACAGTCAAAACACGTATTTTTATGGAGCAAAACCTAGTACTAAATTATTTTTTCATATCAAAAATTTCGTGAATAACAATTTAATCAGAACTATAACGTTATTCAACCGATATAAGACTACGCAGCTAGTGTTTAGGTATATTTTTGTGTGTATCAACGAGTGACGCAATAGTGTTTGTTTACGTGGAGCAAAGTGGCTACGTGCATTTAGCGAGTGGCTGGTACGACGTTGCCAAGTCGCGCTTGTGCCAAATTTGGCATCGCGATGATGGTTGCTTACCGAGGCCCGCAACGGCATGACCACTTTTTGTCAGTAACAAGAATTGAGGCACAGCACCAAATGTCGTTTTTGATGTGTCAACTCAACTGAACACCGCCTGGAGAGATTGCCAAGATAAGCCACACAATGTCGATCTCTACCAGTTGTATAATGACGGTGCGATCTTATGCCCCGAACTAGTTGGTATTATTTTAGGTTTTATCATTGCAAGTATTTGCAATGATAAAACGTCGTCGTCGTCGTTTGTCGTCAACATGAATAAATAAATGGGTCCGACAATTGAATGTCACGATTATCTTATTGCCGGAGCGACGTTGCCACTCGGCGGACCTTTACTGGCTATTTTGCGGATGGCTGCGTCAAAAAATGCTTCACATCTTTTGCTCTTGCGCATTAGATTTTTACTAAAGTTGGAAAATTATAAATGAAACTCTCGGATATTGCGATGGTCTCTAAGGAACTTGTTGTATTATTCTATTCACATTTCCCGTTTATTTAGTTTGTTTTAAAGAAGTTTCTATTATCCGTTTTTATTTTATTTACATTTAAAGTTATTTTCGAAATTATACCCTATTGAGATGTTGAAACAAATTGTGACTGCGACATATTGGTGATGTGTGAACGATCACTTACATTGTAAGTACGTATGAAGCCGAGGAACATTATACGCCTTGACATCATTTGCAAATCCAGCGCGAAGGATCGCTTGTTTTTGTTCACAAGTCGACGTTGCATCGTGTTTGTGCAATGAAGATTTCGTGATGTGATGTGATGGGCGAATTGGCACCGTCGGACCATACAGGTCAGTAACCCGCGATGCCGCTCTCTCCCCGCGTCCCTCACATTACGTAATATCTGCGCTGTTGCCACACCGACGACATTGCCAAAGTCGATAGCTCCATGTCGATCATTCGCGCCTGGTAATCTTGTCTTATCAAAATTCAAAAACCACTGCCCGTGTCGGTCGTACAGACCGGTTTATCTACAAATTTCTTGAATGCAAAAAGAAACTGCTCTGATGTAATTTAACTCGTCGGGCACCGTCATTATAGACACAATTAAAGAACAATAGGTTGCGGTCACCGGTGACCGCTTGGTGTTTGACAGTTTAAGCCGGCACACAGGCTGGTTTTCAATTCTCGTGTTTTGTGTTAACGCCATGCGACACTGAAATCCACAAAAATGCTCGAGCTATATATACCACATCGATTAGTCAGTGTCACAAACTTTCACCTCTGTGCACCGTAGGATATTGTATCTCCGGGTCAGAAACGTTAACTTTCACGGTCGTTACTGATATAGCTTTTGTGCTTGTTCGTGCGACCCCGTCAAATGAAAACCATCAATTTGCTCGCTGCACTATAACAGCCTGGCAGAGCTAATGCTCGCATGTTAGGGCCCATTCCCAAGGTAGATACATCGACACCGACCCGGCTCCGTTTCCATCGATGTCAATCGATACATTCACGACTGGCTCCGAAGTGTGTCGTTAGCTTGTGACTGGCCTACCTATTGACTAATATGACTGGGTCATGTTACACCGCGTGCCCGCGATGGCTGTCTGTACCTCGTTGATTTATAGTCACACTCATCGATGCCTCATAACATTTACCGAGCTCCATAGAGGTACATAATCATATCAAAGTGACGTGATGAAATGAACCTCTCGGCAAAGATCTGACTACTTCGTTATGAATATGAACAATGGATCGATCACATACATAATGATCGTGAATTTTCATTTAGTTTTAATAGTCGCAGACTTAAAATTGAATAGACCTTAATTCTTATTACTAAAAATCCTTTCATTAACACCGATTTGGATCTCTCCAATGAGATCAGCATAATTTGTTTCTAGAGCAGCCCCTACTAGCATTACTATCGACATCTTGATAAGTAAAGAAGTATTCAATATTCATATACAAGAATCGCTTACAGTTGCAATGTGTCTACTGTTTTGACTGCCACGATGGCTATGGGACAAAGGAAGTTTACATTTAAAGAATGTATGATAGAGAAATTGTGTTGGAAACTCAAGTAAAACACGCACTGCATATGTCGACATGTTGTTGGTTTACTTGAATATATTGTAAAACATCTTCATTATTTTCTTGCGAGTTTATTCTCATGACAATGCTACTGCGCAGTTTTCGTAGTTACGGTCGGATAAGGTATTACAGAGCAAATCTTATTCACATAGATTAGTTGGGTTTGTGATGATATTGCCGAGACGCGGATTAGTTATATGAGTATAATACTAGTTGAGATAGACTAAAACGTACTTTATTGAACGGTATTAAGATTCATATCATAATATTCTAATTACTGTTGTCAGAAATTCCCAACGGAACGACAATTAAATAGCACTAGACCTCTATGTAACTTCGTTGTAAATACCAAATACAAATAAGATAAAGTAATGAATTGCATTCGTCAGCAATTCAGCATTGACCTAGGTACCAATCCCAAGGTATTAGAAAACGTCGAAGCTTACTAAATAGGTGCACTTTTACGAGCCATTATAGCTGCTAAGTGCAGTGCTGAATCGATGAACGAAGTGATAAAATACAAACTGAAGCTCTCAGAAAATTATCTAGTCTCTAGTTCATCAGATAGACAGCTTGGAACAGACATGAATACATTATATGGTTAAATGACGCACCTCATTAATTCCATTTTGTTGGATAGTGTCAGTTTAACTGACATGTTATTTACTGCTTTATCTCACAATATTCAGAACAACAGCTTCATGGATCTTATTTTTCAAATTGTATCAACAACTCTGGTATCCCGAAAGCAAGTCTGTTTGTAAATTACTTTATTAAGAAACGGGGTACTTGCAACACTTTTATGTGCACAGCATCCGATGTTTGTTTAGAATTTAGGCGAGAACCACAATCTTAGGCTGGTTCTACTCTAAACATATCGCATGTATTTAAGAATTCACAGATGACTGGACTCGTTGATTACATTACAATCTACGTAGTTACTCTTGTCATTTTAATAGATCCTCATTTGTAAAACTCCTTCCATGTTGAACATGATACAAAACAAGCAAAGTTCTGATCGACGTTACGGGATGTTTTGACGTCGTACCACTTGAGCGTCGTGAGATAATGTATAAACATCCAGCCGAACGATGCTGTTATCCTGTTATGGTATTAATTAATCGTTGTATTTAATGTTTATTGAGCATCAATGTATTCATTATAACACTTAACAAAAAATACATTTCGACTTTGTTAATTCGACAAAGCAGGATTTGTAAAAGGCGTGACTTTCAAAGAATGCCCATATTAAAATGTTTGAGATCGTTGCAATAATCTTCTTCAATCTTTCCTATCTCAGTTTTGTTGATTATAATATTCCGAACTACTTAAGTATACGTTTTATTTGAGCTAGATATTTCAGTATTTAGTCGTTGCATTGACAGCTGTGTTGGTCGTTATGCAGTCAGTTGTGGACTGTGGTTGCGGCTTCAAAAGCTTCATTTTGGTTAGGATGTGCACCGTTTTCATCTGGAATAGACAACTAAGCGGTCACTGCTTCGCTGACCTTTGAATTTAATAGTACTGAACTTAACCACATTGAATAAATGAGTATGGTTTGGGCATTTGTATCCTAACTGTGATCCACAACTTCCATAAGACCTGCCAAGCGCGGATTATGGCAAAACTCCCGTTACGTACTTTTATGTCTATGTCTATGTTTTATGTCTTACGATAATGTATGTCTTCCAGCTAATGATAATTTTAGTATGAAGTGAGTTCTCAACTCATCTCATTCTCATGCAAAGCCATTATTTCTTACAAGTACTCTGGAGCCTCTAAAGCCCGATATTTAATAAAGTCGCTATAAAATATAGTATAGAGTCTACCGATAAACAAACTTATATGACAATAATAAACTATACTAGTTATGTTATCGTCTTTATGGGTTTCCTTAGGGCGTTGATAGGAGAAATTGCAGCGAGTTACTCGCTGGTTATAAATTGACACTGCAAGCGCACCAATGGAGGCTTCGTGTGTCACATGGTTACAATGACGCTATTGGTTGTCTACATTGTAACTAGGGCTGTCAGCTTATATTAACAAAAAAAATATTATGACACAGAAACGTATGTGATACGATGAAGTTTGGACAGTGACGTGTTGTAATTTAGTGATTAATTGGCGAATTAAAATAACTTTAATGATCAAGATCAGATAAATAAAAAATAATCCTTTAAAGACGCCAAATTCATCTCATTAATAGTTTTGCGCTTTAAACAATTGGATCTCTTACCACTTAATATGTACGTATTTTTAGCTAGACAACCCTGATATAAGTACAATATAGCATTGTGTTGATGTATGTCGGCCGTCACATATGTATGGGACCGTTTGTCGTGTATTTGTATGCTATTGGTAGACACTATGTTATCTATTGTGTAAATGTGGACCGTAATGTCAATAACAATACTAAAAAGGTTGCATTGCATGTGTGAGTATCGACTGAACACAGGCGATACGTAGGGAAAGTTGTTTTTTAAACCGTGCCGCCATCTTGTCACTAAAATGTAAAATGTAAAATACTTTATTAGTGTATCAATGCTTCGTTCCAGTTAATATCCAGTAGCAAGTCACGTAGAAATAAACTTGATACATAATGTACCAAACATTTAGATTTCCTTCCAAGCGTTATTATGGCAACATTCTCATTGAAACGTCCACTCAAATGGTCTCTTGAATCGAGGATCCACGAAACTATGACGTTGGTAGTTTTACCAGAAATATAGGCTCGTGGGAACCTAATTTGATATTATTGTGATACAAATGGTTTAGTTTATAGTAATCATTTTCGTTCCCACTAAATAGGTTGATAATATCGACAAAATCACGAGAAATAGGCACGTAAAAAACCAAAAAGTCGACACCTGGATTCCAACAATGGGTAATTCAGCTGGTCTAAAATAATGTTGACAATTAAAATATGTTTTTATAGTGTTGCCAGTATCCACCCTCCGGTATTGACCTCATGCTGTCCAGTTTCGACACTTTATTTGACATTTATTGTAGGCCCTCATAAAACCTTAATTAATTCGACGGCTCTTTAGTTTTACTGCTCGTAAAACGCGATTTCTCTGGTTACTTTTACTTCATACAGTAATTTGATCTATACGTTTTTGATACGAAACTTCTTTTTAAATTCTAGTAGGTACTATTATATGTGTTTTTTCTGTTTTGAATTAGATATTTACGTATTATCGCTCAAAAACAAACTAATTACTTAAAGGTCAAGTCAACTCTCAACGAAGCATTAATAACATGAATATAAGATTAGCTACTGTAATGTGAACCGTACTCGCTTGATATAAAGTCCAATCAGTTATTTAAATTATTGTTTTAATATTCATGACAGCAAACAAAACGAAATCGAAATCAGATTTACATCTCCGTAGTAGGATCCCGGGCCTTAGCATCAATATCTTGGTAGGAGAAGGCTTCAAATTCAAGCAAGGTGCTTATTAAAGAGACAGTTTCTATCTGTGTTGTGTGGAGGTGGTTAGATGACGCATGTCGACGATGCGGCTGCGCTGACGGAGTGCAATGCACTCTGACTAGAGTATTTGCCTATTTGCACACTTCTAAGATAACAATTGACGTTGGCGTGAACCATTGTTCCTCAAACGTTTGCCTGTTTAACCCAACTACCATGAAATTTAACTTAAATTACACAACACCATTATTCCGTAGTCCAAACTTACTTTCACCAAACACATTTGCTCTAAAAAGTTTTTGCTAAGGCGTCGATTAAATCGTGTAGAACATCGCTTAATGTAAAACGCTATAGTTTCCTATTACTGGAGCAACTATGTTGCTTGCTGTCTCTGTAATAAAGTTTGGATTCGTTTGCTAATTGACTGACTTCGTTGGAATAAAAGTCAGTGATCGATGTTTCCTACTCTGTCACATCGAGGGAGCGATAACATCGATACGTACCAGTTTAGATCTTACTCGCAACTTTTCTATTGTAACCAGTTGTGCGGATACATAATTTAATTCTTTAGAATATAGTAAGCAAGTAAGGAAATCAGTATAAAATTCAAGATTTCCTTACGTTACTAAGCCAGACCCGGGCCAAGGATGTCTAGCATTCAAACATCACTTCGTTGAGATTGAAATACGTTTGAGGACCTATCCCCAACTTTGAAGAGTGATTATTCATTCAAGACCCATTCGAAGTCTCAGCTGTTATTTGGCAACCTTAGCATTTTCCACTTTTAAGGTTTGAAATGTTATTGCCAGATAGTAAGCGATCAGGTACCAAGATATTTTTAATGATAGTATCAATTTAAATAGTAAAGAGTTAGGGAATACTTGAGCTGGAAGTCATTGCCCTGGATGGAGGTCAGCTAATTACGGTAATTTAAAGGTCATACTAGTGATTGACGTTTGCATAAATAAGTAATTTAATTTGTTTGATGTAAAGCTTAATATCCAGCATTATTAAAACGGTATTTTGTGTCCCTGGCAAATGCATTGAGTACATTGCGTTGTCCGTGGTATATATAAGAATTAAAATTAAAATAAATATATAGCACAAATCGGACACAGATATTTTTCAAATAGAATATGCTCATCCGTTTTTCAAATTTCAGTAGAGATGTGATCTAAATTAAAATTGTATCACAATTTTCCATCAGACATGTTCAGCTTCTATGTACGACGTACTTTCGCATTCTCGTCCATGCTACATTATTATGCATTGGACGAAATACGTTCTCTCTCTACCAATGTTGCTAAATACTGGTCGAAAATATTTACGGTATTAGCATATCAAATAGATTGAGTTGTAGGCTAGGCAGTAAATGTAAAGTGTTTTTACTGTAGTAGTAATAAAACTAAATAATCCGCACCTTAGCCTCACAAGGTCGGAGACTTGAATTTCTATCAAGTTTGAAGGCCGACCTTGATGGAAATTTTCACGGAAACGCTCTTTGTAAATACTGTATGTTATTACTACAGCGTGTAATAAAATAACAAGGTTTGACAACAGAAAACGCCATTTTGTGTAACGAAAAATTGTACGATGTTAAATACGCACCGGTTAATGAAGACACTTGTTTTTCAGTTTGTTGCGTGTGTTTACAGTACGCTATAAACCCTGCCAATTGGTTGTACAAACACATTTATAAGTCTCAATGCCATCGTCACTTTATAATCGAGTTGCGTTCGAGTTTCAATGGTGATGGCCGGTGACCGTTCCTATTTTCTGAGTTCGTCGGCCGACTCAAGGTTCACAAATGTATTATTTCATAGCAAGACTTCACATGCGATGTTTTGAACGCACCATTGGCTAAACGTTGGCTATATTCCATAGGCAACACGGTTTAACGATCTCGTGATATTTAATAGGTATATGGCTCAATCACTCCGTATAGTCCGCATTGGATTGATTTCAGCTAAATAATTTCAGTACACCTTTCATCTAAATGGGACGCAGTTATTTAGTACAGTTTAAACTAGACTTTCTTCCTGTGTTATGATTATGATCAAAAACTTTTATAGCATTCAATCAATAATAAAGTAAAGCTCCATTTTCTGTTATATTTTTATTGAAAATCAGACTTCCTACATAAAATTCACACGTGTCATTTAATATTACCAGAGCAGGGCAATGTTCAAGAAAAATTTAGTATGTACGTCATTACTTTATAATAAGGAAGGACAGTATATTGTTTCATTCGTATAATAGCTGCATGTATTGACAGAATGAAGGTCTGACCAAAACTATCATTGTCAAGCAATTGTCTGTTATTTTTTTACAAGAAAAGCTAAGATATTAGAAGAAGGATCACCTGATGGTAACCCGAAACACTAGAGAATTTTGGGATTTGGGTAGTTGTATTAAAACTTATCTGGTCAATGATCTTCTAATAAACAGATATGTTATAACACTTATAAAACAAAATAAAAAAGTGTTCCGCACCGAGAGGCGGCAGCATACACACATTTTACAAGTAAAAAGGATAGAAAAAGGATAGCTTGATAAAACCAATAAGAAAAAAAGTGACAACTAGATATTGTCAATTGCGCGTGAATGTAAACAAACATTATTCGAGTCACCAATCACCTCACAGTGGCATCATAGACTAACGAATTAATTAAATTAATTAATAGCAGAAGGTACAAACCGCATGTACAGAATTTGTGGCTGGGATTTGTGCCTATGCGATGAATAAACACTGTTAAATGACTGCACGGTTGGCGCGGTGGTTGGGCAACTGGCTGCTGCGCAACGTGTCGCGGGTTCGATTCCCGCACGGGACAACTCTTTGTGTGATCCACAGATTGTTGTTCCGGGTCTGGGTGTCATGTGTATGTGATATTGTATGTTTGTAAACGCACCCACGACACAGGAGAAAATCCTAGTGTGGGGCAACGTTTAAAAAAAAAAAAGGTAGGTAGGTGAAGAATAAAACAGTTTTTAAAAAGAAAGAAATATATTTATATTGTAAAAACAATCATACACCTTCGAAAAGATTCAATTTATTTCTTTTCTGTCTCTTAGAAAGCTTTTTTATGTCGGGATTATTTTTATGAGCGGAATGGAGGCGAACTGTTGTGTACTTATCAATTATAGTTTTAATTAAATGTATGCGATGATTAAAAGCAGGTGCTTGGTCTTTGGAATGTTCCAAATTGAGTCAAAAACGTTCGAATTCAAAAAACTTTTTAAAATATTACATTTTAGTAAATTTTTTTGAAGGCGTCCATCTGCATTCACTTCTTTGTTTACTAACAATGGCAATCCATTCTTGAAGCCTGATTTCAGTGGTTGGAAACCTACGAAAAAAAGGCGGTAATTGTTTACAACTATGTCTATACTGTCTAATTCATTTCTTTGTTTACGAATAAATGCAATCCATTCTTGAAGCCTGATCTCAATGGTAGCTTTAATATAGCACTTTCTGTGACATATTATGGTAACGGTAAGCTATTTATATATTCTTTTCTTACTTGACATGTTTAATTTATGATTAAGTACCAGTACATATATCAAACAAAATTATAAAGAAAGGTTATAAAAAGGAAACTAGAACTCTGGAGTAAAGGTGACTTTACTGCCTAATATTCACATCTGCACTTTTATTCTATGTCCAGAGTGCACACATCCTTATCGTTTTTACGACAAAAAATGTATTTTCTATCTCTTTCTTTTTTCTAACCTCCAAATATCAGAATATTAGGAAAAAATTGAAATATATTAATAAGTCGTAGTAAATTGCGTACTAACGTATGGTATGAGATCCCTTGTGTTTTATTAACTTTGGTGTCATAATTGCTACATTTTCTAAATACACACGATGGCATTTTGGATGGTAATTACAAAGCAGCGCGCAACGTATCACTCGTAGTCGTGCAGGACATAGACTAAAGGCAATATGTCCCAATTGCGACGTATTCTAGTCTTCACGTTTTGCGCGCTCATAACATATCTGTTTATTAGAACATCATTGTATCTGGTGGATTTGTAGAATGGTCTTCGAAATCCAAATCTTGTCCTCATATTGTAAACATTAAGAATTACCAGTTATCAAATTCGATACAGTCGTTTCGGAGTTTCTTAGGTAGATGTTTTGATTCGTCGTTTGAAACCGATATCAAACGGCTAAACAAAACATCAATATTTTTTTTTTAAATCAGAAATTGAGATTCTTATAAGAATCCACTTAGTTTGCGAAATATTCGTGCTGGTACCACCTATGGGTATTGGGATTAATTAAAAATATTTACTAGGTTTACGACTTTCTAGTAAGTATGACATCGTCATTTATGATAATATTTAACTCAAATTAAAGTATTCATTCATTGTCTAGGACGTAGGACTTGTGTTATTTTCTTACTCTATTTTCATTCAAGGGTTGAAAATACGATAGCAGACTTCCGTCTACATTTCACTACCCAGATTTCAACGTTGGAAAGCTAACATTTACTTAGCTCGTCAGTTCCAGTTCCAATCTCAAAACAAATACCAAATTAAAAATGGACACTTCATCCATTTAAGCAATACCTAACAAACAAACAATGTTTACAATATACCTTCATTTTAATAAATAACGTGTTTCATTTTAAACTGCCCGTTACAGTGTTATGAAACCCAAATGTTGTTTATTCATATCTATAAAACAAATTGTTTCTATTGTTACAGGTAAATAAAACAGCGTTAATGAATTTTTGCTTTGAGTAAGGTTTGTTTATTTATCTTCTACTAGCTTCTGCCCGCGACTTCGTACGCGCAATCCCGATTTTTTCTATGATAAGAACCTTCTCCTGACTATAACAAACAACAAAAAAAAATCTGCCAAATCGGTCCAACCATTCTCAAGTAATGGCGTGACAACATGAAACGGGTTTCATTTTTTATATATATATATCTATATAAATAAAAATGAATTTCCATTCGTTAGCCTCGCTAAAACTCGAGAATGGCTGAACCGATTTGGGTAATTTTGGTCTTGAAATGTTCATGGTAGTCCAGAGAAGGTTTAAAATCAATTTAGGCGGTACGAAGTTTCCCGGGACAGCTAGTGTTACATAAATATTATTTTCAAACTTAATTAAATAAGTGTACGATCTTCTTCGATCTCAAGCGTGAATGTCAAGCAAAAGGTGTGGTATTAGATTTCCAGATAGGAAGAAGGACTATTTGTTTTTTTTTCTGGTCGAAAAGTCTTGTAGTTAAGCACAAGATTCCGTCGCTTGAAATAATATTACGAGTTATAACATGAGATTACACGAGACTAAACAAAACATAACAGTCTTAAGTTATACTGTAATAGTCAGGTGCCTAATGCTCTGCCTAACCCTTTAAATAAAAGGCGGAATGTTATGCTTGGCATACATTTAAGTTAATTCAGTACAATCAACATTTTTATACATAGGACCTCCATTTTGTATGTAACACAAGGCCACAAGACTGCTCAGTTTCCTTTTGGAAAGTTGCGCAAACGTATTTGGGTTTTACTGTTTAGGTATGCCTAGAATTAAGGTGGGATTTTTTAGTCATTAAATCTGAATCTAGAACTAAACCTGTCAAATACATATTACTGTTTTGCCTGATAGACTTTTAGGCTAATTTTTATTGCTATAATCATTTCGGCTCTAATAAATTACTATTTTATGGGTATAAGATTAAATCAATGGTTAGCCTACTACTGTTGAGTCAAAGATATGTTTAATCACAGTAATGATGCACTACACTGTAATAGGCTTATTACAATAATATAAGTAGAAATAAATTCCTTAAGAAATATCCTGTTGCATTGCAACGATTGTCAGTCGATGTTTCAAAAGAAGCCATACTGTTTTGCAATTGCAATCCAAAGTATCTCTTCCATACAAATGCCTCATTTTTCAATTGAAATCTACTTCTAACTCATCAATAACGGTTTCTTCATACATTTGTTGTATCTGTGCGTCAATTTGTTGCTTTTTGAACCGTGTCGTCAGTTTCTCAACGATGTCATTGTAAGCCGTGGGAGTCGACGCCATGGCTTCTTAGCCTAAAAACCAGAAGTTTTAAGATAAAACACGAACGCTGACTCATGAGATCTTAGAGTCTAATCTGTTAATCACTACTTTACATGCAAGATACGTACTTAATTGAAGGAAAAGTTAATATATGTATCATGTATACTTTTCTTCGTCTCAAATAATTTCTAACTTAAACTGGTGCTTAAAGATACCTTACAATTGGCCAACTAATCTCTTTCAACGACTTGACGCTGACTGCACTTCAGTGTTTCGTTAGCAATTTAATTAAAATTCTTTGTTCTGTATTTGCCTAGCCACGTAATGACGCGGTCTACCTTGGTTTTGTTGCCAATTTTCCGCATTCGAGTGCGTCAGGTCCCACACCACACATGTTTAGATTTCAGAATATCACGATAATAAGTAGCTCCTCACTTTATTCGCTCTTTATTCGGGCATTGACTTTCTCCTGGCTGGGAGACGAAACAAATAGCTTTGTATTTTCTACTAGTACAATGCAGTGTCCATTACCCCTTCTCTTTTTAACATAAAGACTATATTTTCCATCCAGACTGTCTATTCGACAGCTTAGTAATCTGCCACCCACGTCTTGGTTTTAATAGAGATCAATGTCTTTAGTATTCATGCTATCAATATACCTTATGTTGTCTATTTTTTGCATTAAAGGTTACACGCGTCTTACTTGAAGGTTAATTTTCGTCGGTCATTACGCAGATTGACTTACTAAATTGGTTTTCGTAGTCCGTAAACCTACACGCTCGTAATTGCCATTATCTATCAATATCAATACAGAGTATATTATATTTGGCCATCATAAATGAACGAAATAATGTACCTAATAATGTAATGACACCAATTACGAAGTAGACGAAATTATCTAGCTAGATATATTATTACGTAGAGAAAAATATACCTCTCGACAACATGTTTTACCGTCACCGTTTCACTGAAAATTGCGTTCATTCCCAAGTCTTGGTTGTATGGAGGGTAGGGGTTGGGGCGTGACGTCAGGCCCCCCGGCTGGGCCACCCCTGGCCCCTAAAAATAGATACCTGAGCCCGGGACTCGTTCAATGGAGGCTCGTGGGAGAGGCCTCGCGCCCTGAACAACCGTAGAATGAGCACCACACATAGACAGAGACCCACCTTTTTCTCTACACATACATATGCTCCTTTTAAATAAAACCTTCGAATTTCTTTTAACAAGACAGTTTTAGTTTTATTATTTATGAAGACTTTCTCCATTTCATACTGTAGCAAAACATACAGTGAACATTTTCTCAGACTGGTTCGAACAAAGCATTTCGGATTCTTTATGAGATCTCTATGCGAACTTACGCAGACTGAATGATGGATGGCGCTTACACAAGGAACAATTTACGATTTCCATTCGGATGAATACGTTTCTCTTATTTACTTTAAATGTAGACCGTCTTCTGTTAAAATAGTCAATCCGGGAGACAATCATCTTGAAATTGAATTTGCTTGTAAATCTGAAGAGATTCCAATAAGTCTATTATTTTGATCATCATTTACGCATTGCGGGGAGTAATGAATCTAAATGATACAGAATTTAATTCTAGCCTCCTAAAGCTTTCTAACAATAAACATTAAAATATATTCAAATTCTTTTTCAAATTGTATTACGTCGAAAACATTTCACTGCGAAAAAATAAAATAAAACCACATTTTCATCAGGCGAGATCTCAGCATAACAGAGAGGTAGATTATCGTATTAAGGGGACAGCACCGGTTTACATCAGCATATTTTGGGAGCCCCGGGGAGCCACAACCCCGGCGACTCATTATTGCTGCCATTTTCTAGGAACAATGAAACACGTCCAGACGACTTGCATGTACAGCCACCCCCGGAATACAGTTGCTTGCCATTTGAAAATATTCCCAGAAATTAAGCCGCTGAACAAAGATATGAATTTCTTTTGTTTCCCTTTTTTCAGAACTTGGGTGTTATTTTTCTTATTTCATTCGTGCCAAAAGTTTTGGCTAAATTTCACCGAAGATCTTGTAGTAGTGTCTAGTCCCAATCTTACATATTAAATGATTCAGTGGTCAGAAAATACAGGCGTCCTCCTTTCGGTCCTAGTCGGCGTAGGACGACGGTACATGGTCATAAATCAAAGAATTTCCATATGTCATGCCGGGTGCCAGTCCGAACACCTGTCCTCATCTTGTTTTATGTCCTTTTTCAAATGCCCGTGCATTTTGTACGAGAATATTGTCTCAAAAGCAACGCTCCATGAATGTATCGAAGTACTTGGTATCGATTTTGCAACTGTAGATATTGAAACCAGTGTACATTTTGTAAAGTTAAGGCATTGAGGCAAAGGTGAAACCTGATTGTGCGGCCTCGTCTAGATGTGTATTGGGAAACATTTCGTGCTTCCGTTTCCAATGAAACGTCGCCTACTTCTCCGATGGAGGACGCCGCCCTGGCCTGGCTTGTACGGTTGTTTCACTTCAATAAATTATTGAATGGCCACTTAGAATCTCGACCTTCCAGGATATAATTTTCAAGACAATGTTTTTCGATTATCTCATGAAATTCTCGGCGACAGTATTACTTACGTTGTTTTTGTTTTAATCCTGGCGCAGGTCCAAACACATTAGTTTTAAATTCCACAAAAAAGAGAAGCAATTTCAATGTCGTATATGTTGTGTGTGACGTTGAGTTGTTGGTATCGTAAGTACACAACTACTACCTCTATACTATCTTTGTTGTTATTTGTGGAAATTGTTCTGCTCTCAAAATTGTGAAAGACGACTTGGTAACATCGTCATGTTAGCATAGTTTGATGTCTTACAAAACTTGGATATGTTTGCAAATGCATTCGTATTTCGCGCATAATAAATAAACCGTTTTATCATTCCAGGCTTTGTGTACCTATGTATATGTGGTGCGATAAATGGCTGAGTGATAACACTAGTTGATAACATTATCTTCACGCAACTAGTACTGTGCGTGAATGTGAAACACCACATCCCGCACTGTAAACTATGGTATTTTCCAGCTCGATGGAGGCTTTACAGTGAACGCGTACAGCGTACCTACCTAAATATAGAGTTGCTCAATCGATCACTGAGGCGAGATTACAGGGCTGTTTGTTTCTTAAACCATAAAGGCTATGTGAGCGAGTCGATGTTGCTACCTAAACATTAGCGGGGCACGTGTAAATTTCTTTATGTAGGTACAAGATGTTGGTGTGAGTGCGAGCTCTCAATGAGCGGTATGGTATCGACGCAGCCGCTCGTTAGCGGGGAGGGGAGTTAGGAGGGATGGGGCATAAAGGGGGGAGGGAGAGATCGGCGCGACCGACCTTGGCCGTGACTCTCCCGGCTCTCCCCGGGAACAGGAGCCTCGCATCAGCCCAAATTGATTTTCGAATTTCGCTGGTATTCTATTCCTTTGATCTGGTAGCTAAGCAGACTGGGCAGACACTTTTATCGATACGTTTGTACACATGACGACCGACACGTTAGAAACAGCCTTCAGTCGTCAATTCGTTATGATATGCGTGGGCGTAAAGTTTGGTGGGGTAGATAATCTATCAAGCTGTGTCGAAGCCTGTTCGTTTTGTTTTTCTGTCACTATATGAGAATGTATATGTGACTCCGGTGAGTTGTAAGTTCTAGTTCAGTAAATATTTGAGCACTATCCAGCCGGAGTAGTCGTTAAACATTTAAGATTACCTTTATATCGAGTTCCTTTCGAGGTGGAATTTATTGTCCGTGTATGTAATTTGTTTTCTTTAATTTTGGGCTTTCTTTTACTTTGGAATTTATTGTTATTATGTTGTCTGAATAATATGTTGTAATTGTATGTAGAATATGTTTATGTTAATAAAATAAAAACAATCTTGTGGTGTATCTGATTTGTCACATATAAGTTTATAATAGAAAATATGTAGCTATGCATAAATAAATTAATTACACTGACAGTGGCACCAAACAAAATAATGGATACAAAGTCTGCCAAGCCACGCATAAACCTATAAATGGACAACACGGTGTCTCAAATGCAGCCGTTTTTCTTCAAACTGCCTATAAAACCAACGACCAACTCTAGCCAATTCCATGTAGTATCTAACGCGTATAATGTTAAAATGTCTGCTGACCCAAATTTTTCGTAATTGAATTGTTAATGTCGTAATTATATTACACATTGAGTCGATTTGGAAATCTATATTGCTGTATCGAGCATCGACCTATTTACAAATGTATCACGTACATAAAGATTGTTACATAATGTAATAATCACGATTATTATCCGAAGGGTTACACAGAGGTGATTTATACATGAAAAAAAAAAAACACTTTTCACTAGTTTGTAAGTCACATAGAAGGTGAATCGATTGTCATAATTTAAAACCTTTCCAGACTTCATGCTGCTGACATCAAAAAAATGCAATAGTGCTTTGTGTAACCCTCTGCTCGAATTTGAAAACCCCTTGCTAGGCAGACATCCCTGCGACCACTCGATAAAAATTATAGTATTTACTATGTTATATGTCTTAATGTAAGGAACATTAATATATCTAAGTTCTACGTACACTTGGAATTAATTAAGACCTTATTGCGCCTGTCTGCCTTGATAAGTGACTTTCATATCCTTTCCTAGAATAGAGCGAATGTAACTAAGGGCTCAGATATTAGGTAGACTAGTTTATACGTACATACTGACTATTTGACTAACTAATATATTAAAATGTACGTGGTCTTTGAAAGAATATAAGACAAACAATATAAGACGTGGTCTTATATTGTTGCGTGGCATGAATATGAGCCTTTAGCATGGCTTGAAACTAGTGGAGTTCCTCGACAAACAGTTAGAAAATTGTCCAAAATACCTATACGAAATTTTACGTACGTAGGCTTAACTTTGTACTCAGTTACATCTAATTAACGTTGTCAATAATATCCCCTTCAAAATATTTCCATTCTCGTGTCAATCACAATGATATATGCATGACACTTAATACAGTGTTACTATTATTGCATCCAATTAAAAATCTGGAGCTTTTTAGCTCCAAGAGACTCCTAATACAGACGCAGCACATCAAGGTTCCCTAAAAACAGTCAAAGAGTTTTGATCGATTATACGAACTTTATTGCAAAATGATAAGGTAGAAGATGTTGATAGTAATTTTCCTTTGCGTAGATTTACGTCTACGTAATGAACCCACAATGTAAGTTTATAGCTTAAGCTTAGCAGGCAAGTTCTTCATATTCATTTAGTCCGTGGCGCGTTGGAGCCAGATACAATGTATTTTCTATTTATTGTGTCTCATATATCTACTCTCTCTCTGGTCCTCATCATGAGTTTGGATTGTGATCACCCTGGCTTGTGACCACTCTGGATCATCAAATCAAAGATACTCAAGACACACTACCACTATTTTACGTTTCCTAAACACGTGGTTTTGTTTAACCCATACGTTTCCACATTTTTACACAGAACCCCCTTTAACATTATCTAAATTGCTTGTGCTTCGTACCATGCGACGTGGCCAAAACTAAAATAGATAGCCGTATCTTAGTTGGAGGCCGACAAGAATATATTCTGTGACTATTATTAGGGGAATGGTGGCTTCTGGCCGGTTTTACGGAGTGGCTCTTCGTTCCTACTTGGTTCTAGAGTACACTTATCATGTGCCACCATCTCCGGAACGTCTGGAAAGTTTTATATTTAGGGTCTTTCATTTGTTATGGCCTGCGGTTTGCAATTTATTTGGCAATTGGCACCTCAATGATTGCTTCAGTTGTTTCGGTTTTATTATCTTTGAATGTTGGCTTTACCAATATTATTTTAAATAGGTTTAGTTGATTTGGATAATATATAAAAATTTAGTTACTTATTAACTGAGAATACACGAGGTACATGGCTATTCTTTTGAAAATATAGTCATTTTTACATGTTTCACTATCAGCTTCAATACTTTTTGGCCTTTTGTTAGAGATTTTCTAACGCACATATTTAAATAAACGTGTTATTGGAAAGTGTGTCTTGGTATGTAAACTAATAAATATAAAATCTATATTAAACGAGTATTAAACAATTTTCTTATAATAGAGAGCTCGTACGAAGAATTATACGTCGAAATAAATAAGTTTTTTACTGTACACTGCCTTCATATTCATTCATCTGATATTGTTTCGCTATCTCATATTTCATAGATATGTTTCTTAATAAATAATGTTGACACAAAGATATATTAAAAAATAAAAATGTTAGATATCTACCTGGGTAATTCTTTTTTGATTTGCGTTTGGTATAAAGATAGAAGCTGGCTGTCATAACATTATCGACTTGATCTTAAAATAAATTAGTAATTTAGTTTACATAATTATTTTTCTCTTCCTTATACCTTGTTAACAAACTTATATACCAAACGAAGTTGATGAGCCAATCAATCAAAATTAATGACGAAAACTACAGGTCTCCAAATGCAAATAAATTCTATTGTCAGTATAATACTCTTTCTAGAGAATTATAAGAGAAATAATTGACCACTACACGTTTTATACCCTCATTGACTTAATAACGGCTCCTATTATTTTCCTTATGAATATGTATTGCGATAAACTAGAAATTTAATAGATAGCACGATGACATTCATAAAGGTATGATCACGCACGGCCACAAGGCACAATACGTACACATGTAGACACTTCCACGAATTCAAATTACGGCAATGCATGAGCGTGACCTGGTAGACTCGTAATAAGTTCCCAACACGCGTGATACAATATCTCTGGGACAACCACGTCCACTACTCAATTATCTCTATCTAAAATATACAACCCACCAAAACAAACATAACCGGACATTAATTAACCAATTCAGCTCTAAAAGTTTCAAATGACATTAAATTAATGGCTCGGACAACTGTGAATCAAATGTTCAAATATTGACTTTCTAAGTGGAAAAAATAGTCGGTCAGCTTCCGTTGGAAGTGTTCAACAGTGTTTGGCCTCCCCCCTTGAGATACGAAATGTTATTATCACGCACTTACCGCAGCCTTGTTCAGCCGGAATGACTACACTTGGAACCGGTTGCACCGAGGTTGATCGACGCAACACCAGCAAAACCTGACCTGCCACGCCCCCTACATCAATATATAATACCACACACTCAGAACAAACTTGCTGCAAAGTAACGGGTCACGGTAAAATGGCCCTTTTCTTCACATGACGGGCTGCCAGCCAACACGCATATGCGTTCATGCGGGCGCTCAGCGCTTGAGGAACCAAAATCCAATTTTTAAACTTACGAATTATTTAAAAATTCGCTCGAAAGGTTTGCGAAGGTTGTCTGCTGAGAATCGAAGCAGTTTTCAACCTTTAGCTGCGAGTAATTTGAACAAATTCTTATTTCTTTTTTACGTTCTCACATTTTGTAGACGTTTTAACAAGTTCTGTATTCAAGTTATTACATTAGAATGCTAAAATTTAATTGGTGTTTCTTCATAATCTCGGTACAATTTATAACATCTCAGGTTGCTAAGGACAAGTGGATTCAAAGATTTAACGAGTAGCGTGAGGATTATATTTGTTGACCTTACAATTTATTTGGACTCGAAAGATAAACTTTTAATTATTGCCTTGAGCCGAAAAATATCAATGGAATTTGGTCATGCAAATAGTTCATTAGGAACTTTTAAATCAAGTACAATGTTATATATAAGAAAATTCTTATTTACTGTTTTCTTTACTTATTTCTCTCACTTCCGAACCCGATATTAATCGAAATAGAGGCTGTTTAAAATAAGCTAAAACTGTGTTGAGACATGCACTGTCTCCCACAGCGTTTCTTACTTGGAAGGTTTAGAAATGTATATTGTTGAGTTTATATCTATTTTCACAATTTTCTCAGCTTTAAACAATCTGATGAGTTCATTGTTCAGCCAACTGTAACTGATACCTTCGCTCCAACCTTCACGACTTGTCATGGCCTGATGGCCGATGACGTAGACAGGCGTTATGCCAAGATTTCACCAAAGAATCACAATTTTACTTTAAACATTAAGAAAAACAAAGTGTGACTTTAGCAAGAGGTCTCGTGACTGATTCCATGGTCGGATAAGTCGGATAATTACTGAGCATCGGTTTTTGAAAATTGTCAGCAACAGAACTTAGTCATTATCGATGCTCAGTCAGCATACATGATGGCAATAGGCTATTAGATAGAAAAACCGGTAAAGAGTAGGTGTTCTTCTATCTACTCTTCCTCAGAGCAAAAGGCGTAATGTTACGTCTATTTGAACAAACATAGTCTATCTAAGAGCTCCGAGATTGAGCCATCAGTGCAGTGCAATTGTAGTGAATTGCAGGCAATCATCAGCATCTGTGTCAATTGGTGGTTCTGATACTTGAATTTATTGTTGCAGCCGTCTTTCAATCTTCATTCAGGTTATGTAACTACATGCTAACAATCGGGTTCTTTTCCACTCTTTAGATAACAATGCTTATTGGAAAATTGGATGGTAACTGTGCTACGTAGTTTGCGAAATACTGAATTGCAGTACCAGACTATAGTTTGGTATTGTAGATTTCCAATTAATATCGTTCGAGAATACTTGTGATCGGTATGCCAGATACTTCCAGGTCTAATATGAGATCAATATGACACGTGCGCTGTATAGGTATTCGCGTCTGCATTCTAGTGCTCAACCATAGTAGCTTATTTGGCTTCCCGGTCTATTTTCGATAGGTCGACTCCCTGCCAGCGTGCACGTATTCACCGAATTATTGTTGCATATGGAAAATGTATTTAGTATAAGCATAGTTTACCTAAACTAACTGAGTTGTTTCGAGGTTAAAACTCGACGATTATAGTGTTTTATAGCACATCCATTCACAATGTGGTCCTTAGTAACGCGAAATTAATTCGAAGGCAGGCAACACTGACCAAATTGCATATACATACGTGAGACAGAAACATGATACGGTTGCATATAATGTACATATAGACACACATACACACAGTCCCGACTGGTTTAATTATCTTGATTGTTGTGATTCCACATTATTATGTCCACGTTTGCGACTTATTGCGTAGTTATTCAAGTAAGGACAAATGTTCAAGTCTCCTCAGTAAATACATGCTTCCTGAAGCTAGGCTATAAACATAACTTTTTCCCTCGTTAAATCTCGCACGTCGTAACATTTTACGTTTCGAATGAAATGTTTAAAATCATTTGGGATACACTTTGGTTCAACAATACACCATCGTTTCTTAACCTCGCTTCGGCCCTCAGTTGTAAATACGAAGTGTCTTCGGTAAAATAGTGCGTCGATGTGACGAGGACAAGTGCTGTAAGTGGCCCGGTGCGGATACGACCAGCCGGGGTACGGAAACGTGGTGACTTGGTGACTCAGACGGCCGACAGGTCAACAACGCAGGTGTCCTTGTGACTAACGTACTCTAAGACTTGTGAAGGATTATGTAAATCGAAAAAGTTTTCTAACATCGATCGTTTATACTCTACAAAGGACTACAGCCACGCCAAGCCTGCGCCACTTTGTAATAACTAAGTATATCGCATTTCCACATCGTTTGTCAAATTCTTGCACGCCTTTCTTGACAATAATCGCCTGAAAATAGGTACCAACACGCCGCGAATGATTGATGCTATATAAATGAACGTGGCCGAAACTTCTAAACGCAAATCTAAAATTATTTTACCCGCCCGTAAACAGTCTGTAATGTAGTTTACGACTTCATTCGTAGCGGTTTATGTTTGGGCTTAGGACTGACCTTTCAAAGTCGCTCATAAAGTTCTCCAAGAATTTTTTGGCGCACTTCAATAAAGGCAGTTGGTTTTTCTAACGGTATAGGTACTTAGCCAGTCTAAGTACTCACTTTTGTGTATTTATTTGTGAAAATAAATAACAATATTATTTTCTTCGAAACATTTGAAGTATCTGGAATGTTTTCCAGCGTTTTATATACATACGTCTAAGTTGTTTTGTCTGAAGACACCCAAGCGCTTTTCCAAGAAGGACAATATTGTTGTAGGGAGTTAAGCTCTATTAAAAAATAACGCGAAGTGTCGCTTCAACCTATTTACTACATATATAGTAGGCCGCTAGAAAGTGGTACACCATGTGACGTTTGATTTGATCGATAGGCTGTGTTGTGGCGTAGTGACCTTGGGCGACTACACTAATGTATAATATGATATGATAAGTTCAAGGTTCCAGCAGTGACGGACACATTTTTAGTGAAAGCCCTTGTAGGCTTGCTGGCAAGGGCGAGTCACGTTTACTTGTTAAATTGTTAACGACACTGAGGCACAAGATGGTACCGTTCCCGAGAAACGGTTCTATATAATGAATGAACCGTCGACAAGCCTTTGACGTCATTCCCCACCTCGGCTCTTTACGCAGACATATTTATTCCTGACAATTTGTGCGCAGAATATTCTAAAGAAATGTCTCTGAAGTCGACACCAATTGTGCTCCCTTGGGCCTCCACCCTACCCCAGAGCCAGACACATAAATTCTAATCTCAATAGTTGTAACTTAAACTGTATTTGCTTGAGCCCTTTAATATAAATAACAGAAGCGAATTACCATAGTGTAGTACAAATAATGTCGCAACGCTTGCGTGCCGTCCTGGTACTAAAGTCAGCCATCATTTGGCACTCCTTCCGTAGGCGTAGTGCCAACAATATCATAAATGGACTGTGTTTTCCAATGCTTTGCCTTAAATTTTACATATCACCGGCATGATATTACGTTATTTGTGTACTTAGTGACTGACCTCGCCGGTGTACAAATGTACCAGTCTCTAATTTGTTGTGTTGCTTTATTTTGGCAAGCTAATGTTGCATACCACTCAGACTTAGTAATTTGTCGTTAAACCTCTATGTTTATGTCGCAAGAGAAATACTTGAAGTAAAAGTATGTATACAGCTAGTGACATTTAAATTAATCGTTAAGATTACAAACATAATCATTTCCAATGATTGACAAACCATCAGCTATCAATTATTCATATTAGTTATTGCTACTACATTATAATTACATTTCATTGCAAACTAACAGGGATAGCATTCGTCTCTGTGTATAGAAACTCCTTTCACGTAGGTAAATCAATTTTATTTCATCTCTGATATTATTTTGTCTTAATAAAACGTAATCAATGTTTACTTGGCAGGATTGTAATATATAATATCTTGATCAATTACAATGCAAGGCTTTTACGTGGTAATTAATGTAATTACTTATTCAGTTGATTACATCTGACAGGTAACAATGGCGTTGATTACTCGAAGGCTTCTCTTTCAATAGTCATTTTTGTCTCTAGTCAAAAAACCTTAGTTGTCTGTTTAGGTATATTTTAGACGCTCATCAGTTTTACCTTGTGCTTAGTATTTGGACAAGCTTGTTGAATATGACTGATAGTCTTAACATTAGAAGAAAAATGGTTGTATACAGAAGCCTGTTGCGTAGTAATAATTATTATAACCTTCATTATCATAAAGACAAACATACTATGTCGTGGCGGCCCGGAGGATTTAGACGCCTGCTTCTCATGCATTAGAGTGCGGGTTCGAAACCTACTAACGGCAAGTACCAATGTGACCTTTCAGAGTTATATGTAAATGTACTTTCTAAGATAATCTAGACACCACTGATAAACGGTTAGGGAAACATCGTAAGGACACCTGGGCTTATAATTTCTAATTAGAAGTTTGTCATCGCTAACCCGCATTGAGCAAACGTGGTGATTAATGCTTACCTTTTCCGTGTGAGAAGAGGCTTTGCTCAGCAGTGGGCATTTATAGGCTGTTGATGATGATCAAGAAGTACCTAAGTTAATTAATTCACCAATCCAGAATAAAACCTTGAGACGATTCTAAACACACAAATATCAATAAATAACAACTTATAACAACAAAGGACAAATATTACAATTTAGAGGTTACGTAAATACAACGTTGTTTATCAAAATTAGATTTTCAATACCAAAAACCTACTTATATAAGGTTTATGTAACAATCCTGATTTAATTAAACCAAGTTTTCATAAACTGAAGTTTGAGTTGATTTTGTTATAAAGTTTCAGAAACACTGTAATTCAATTATAAATGCCATTATTTATTTATACACAATACTGTCACTAATTTCGTGGTTAGGGCTTCATAATGTTATGTTACATGATTCGATTACATAACTATCAACAGAATCGACGAAAATATGATTAATTTCAAATGTCAAAAGGTGGTCAAAGTTTATAAACATGTTTGGAGTTCCCTAATACGAAGTTAATTTTATATTCTTAATATAAAATGCTTTTCTGAATAACTTTCTATAGTGTTTTTATTTTTAGGGTAACTCTGCATCTGCACATTGTAGAGTAAACATGGGTGATTAAGATTTGTCTTATATTTGTGTTCTAAACACATAAATTTCTTCTTTCCCCGATCCGTTTGTTAATTCGAGAAAGCAATGTACTTAAACACACAAAGAAATTCATTAGCTCTATTAGTATGAATAAGACACATTTTCTATTAACCATGAGCTGAACTAATTAGTCTTAACCCCTAGAAATATTGGGCTCGCTGCCATCGCAGCGGTAAGTCCCCACTTTGAGGAGTGGCTTGAAAGACGCTACGGCGTCCTCCCTACCGCCTGACGCAGGTCCTCACCGGACATGGGAGTTTCGGGAGGTACCTGTGTCTGATGGGGCAGGAGGAAACGTCTGGGTGTCATCACTGCGAGGACCGCCCTGAGGACACGGTGGAACACACTGTAGCAGAATGCCCTGCGTGGGCTGAGCACCGCCGTGTCCTCAGGGAAGTGATCGGCGATGGCGACCTCTCGCGTCCGGGCCTAGTGCAGGCCATGATGCGGAGCGAGGGGGATTGAGATGCCGTCTCCTCCTTTTGCGAAGCAGTCATGCTAGCTAAGGAGGAGGCGGGACGCGTGAGGCAGCGAAGCGCTGCCTCCTCGCAACCCAGCCATCGCGAAGGACACACCGGGCGTCGGGGATCGCGGGACGATCTCCGGCCACCGTAAGCGCGGGCCTGCGGACGGCGAGCATGGGTGGCTCCCCGTCCGACTAGAAACAGACCCGAGCGTACGGCGCGTCGCGTTCCGCGCGCGCCTCAAAGAGCCATCAGACCACCACAGATGGGGCCCAATAGGGCCGATGCTGATTCGGAGTCGCGGAAAACCTAACGGGTAACCGGGACTCCGGCTCGACGTGCAGGAGAAGGAACGGGGTGGTTTTTAGTCAGTAAGAGTCTGACACTCCCTTCCGCCTCACCCAGGCGGGAGCAGTCATTCGATGATTTTCCCCCCTTAAAAAAAAAACCCCTAGAAATATACTTTCACAGACCATTTAGCCTTTTAACATTGTTAATTTTAAACATAATATAACGACGAAAATAAATAATCAAAGTCACAGAACGAACCTTATATTGTAAAACGTTATTCAAATGTCATGCCTTTTAATAATATGTTTAATACGTATCGATTTAATCTGATTAATAAAATTAAAAATATAGTATGACGCATTTTTGTTGCCAATCTGAGCATTCACTTGAACTGACTTGCCAGTTGCCACATTATGTATTTTTTGGTAATGTCATAAGTTGTTTCACACTAGTTTTCTGTTAGGCCGTGGTGTAACTTCGGTTAAGCCGGATCATACATGCTGAAACATGGCTCCCCCGTGTCGGCACAGCTTGTTAATATCTTAGTATCTAGCGATTAATTACTTTAGTTAGCCAAATCAAACAATTTATTAGTTAAAAGTAATTCAGTAATAAGATAAAATATGACTACCTCGTTGTCCGAGTGGTCGCAAGTGCGACTGCTGGGCAATGGGTCTCGGGTTCGATTCCCGGGTCGGGCAAAGTATTACTGGGTTTTTAAAAATCTCAGTAGTAGCACGGAGTCTGAAAATGTGCCCGGTATATGGCTACGGGCTCATCTCCTATTACATGGGACTCATAACATAAATAGTGAAAATTAGGTGTTACATTGTACAGTGGCATTAAGTGCCGTAATGTGCATCTCTACCTACCCCTTCAGGAATAAAAAGGCGTGATGTTATGTGATAAAATATGATGTTGTTAAGAATCATCGCATAGGGTGTAATAATGTTAACCGTTGTCCATTAACTTAATAAGAATTTAACCCGCATACATATTATGTGTCTTCTATTAAAATGATTATCGTGAGTTTTATATTGTAAATATACTCGCTATTAACAAGATTAGTGTGTATAATAAATTATTTAAATAAATAATTTTGTTACCATCGCTAAATTAAGTTTTTCATACATTTCTTAGGGAAATTGGATTAGGGAAACTTATTACGTATTGGAAAACTACATAATGTCATACATAAATGTATTTCAAATTATTATATTCTTTCTTATCCGTATGATATAATGTACGGAGCCGCGAAGAACTTACCGTGTTGCCGAGGTTCCGGCTCGAAAGGCAGGAGTAGGAACGGGGTG
Source organism: Spodoptera picta (assembly GCA_038387885.1). Taxonomy (NCBI): domain Eukaryota; kingdom Metazoa; phylum Arthropoda; class Insecta; order Lepidoptera; family Noctuidae; genus Spodoptera; species Spodoptera picta. The sequence continues at coordinate 1,819,468 of JAZHFQ010000308.1, forward strand.
GTTTTTAGTCAGTAAGAGTGACACTCCCTCTCGCCTCACCCAGGCGCCAGAAGTCATTCGATGATTTTCCCCCATTAAAAAAAATGTATAATGTTAATCGGGTTCACAATGTCTACTTACTAGTACAGCAAGACTTCAGATAAAACTTTTTTTAAATTCTCGCATATTTTCTCATTTTTAGAACAATAGTAATTTAAAACTAGTTTTAGTGCTTTATCGAGGTCTCTGAACTACGAAATTCATAGAATTAATTAACTTTATAAAAACATTAATTCGCAACAAAGAATAAAATGTTCAAAACGAACATTTAGCAAATTAATTTTCTTTGCCAAAATATTAAGTTTCTTAAATAAAACTTGTGTTCTTTTGCCCTGAAGCGAGAATATCACGACTAAAGTTTTATTGTTCAGCTCTTTTGGGCAATTTTCCATCTCATCTGGCTCATTATCAATAAAAACTATTTTGTTCTGAAGAGTTCTTTACCTAAAATGTAGACGTTTTAGTCTACTAGGTGCCCTAATTGTCACTTAAACCCAACGAAAACTTTAGGGACAAACCGTGAAGTCTGTTTTCTTATTTGTGTTCTGGTGAAAATGTCGCCGAAAATTAAACAAAGACAAAAAACACTTGCTTTTTAACAGATAAGTAACTATTGGAGAATACGCATTTTTACAAGTATCTTTTTTCCTTTTTCCAGGTAATGAAGACTCTTCAACGTGTATTTTGAAAAGAAACTTGGAATTTTATGAGAGGTAAATTTCAAAGAAATAAATATGATTGTAACTCACAATGCTAACTATTGTTTTAAGCTTGGAAACACGCTTAAATTAAAAGCTATCATATGTACAGCACACTTAACAAAAACACTTGTACATACGCTTTAAATAGACAACGGAATTATCATTATCCTTAGCTTGAAACTTCATGATATGAGTAATATTCCTTTTCATTCCTAACAAAAAGACATGAAACGTCTTCATAAGAACCAAACTTTGATATGTTTATATCGTAATTTCACTTCCGTGACTGCAAAGCTTGCTTCGTGCATTTTTATTGCATATATCATTATTGAGTTTAATACTTCCTGGCGCTTAACTACATCTGTAATAGACATTGGTTCGTGTACTGACGAAATTCTCCCTAGATATTGTAATCCGCCGGTTGAGTCACTTACTTTATTGTCGTTTCAATTAAAACCACGTTTCCTTTTTTAGTCATCCACCATTTTGTTCTCAGTAACGTTAAATTTGTTTCTATTGTCTTTACCGGTGTACAGTTTTTGTTTCATTATGATTTGTCTAACGTATAGGCGGCTTGTTCATTTACTTATTTATCTACTCCTTGCCACGTAATAAGTTTCCATCTCCACGAAGGTGCACTTTAGATTCTAAATCAGTATCTTCTTCCACTGCGTGTCACAGAGATTCAGTATTAAATGGAGCTAATGAATTCTCTTCAACAATTCCATTAGATTTCTCAACCCAAGTTGTTGTTACCGTTGTCGCATTCATTCGTGCTCGTTTTATTACACAAACACAGTCTTTGTTCCTTTTCTTTCTCACATCCTTAGTCATTATTTGCTTTATTTCTAATTAACTACACATTTGAACGTTCATTTTGTTTTCTACACGTTCATTATTGTTCGTCATTTTAATTGGAATTCTATTATTGAGACCAATCTTGTGAGAATTATGATTTGTATTATTAAAATCAGTTTGTTCATGTCTTATGGTTGTCAATTGTTCTTTATGTCCATCAAAATGTTTATCGTTTATTTGATTTATATCACCATGGTCAACTTCAAATAAGAAAATGAAAGAAAAGTAATAGCTTTATCAATAAGCACAGCAAATACTATCGTCAAACATGTTATTGAATTGAAATGCATCAACTTTGTATTGTCTAGGTTACTGGACATTGGTCACTATTACTTTAGAATTCAGATATTACATAGATAGACAGAAACCTAAGTTTAGATCCTAAAAATCATGATGGTTTATTAAGGTGATGGCCATATTGGCATTTAATATCATGTAGCATTAAGCCTCTACAATCACAAACGCACATATTCAAGTAAAGGTTAACAGAAACATTCTTTGAAATAATAAAATCATCGATAGAGTACACATTGTCCATTTTCCAACTTACATTAGTAGGATCCTGTCTAACAATTATGTTGTAATTGCGGTTACTATATAGACAATAGCAATAAGGCTGATATTTGCATGAATATTGGGAGCTACGGGTGTAACTGTCTATTGGCACTCGTTCAAAGAGTTGTGAAAACAATGCTCGCTGCTATTCAGGTGGTCATTATAAGTTTATCGGTCTCATTTTGTCTGAGATGATAATGTAGCTCTTTATATACCATTGTAGTTCCTTTTAACATATCATTATCATTGTATAGCTGATTATAATAATTAGTAGCTAGCCTTTAGCTCCGCATTACAATCGAATCGAAGAACATTTAAAAATTTGAACACTCAATCGTAATATCGAAACATTAATACATAAAAATTGAGATTAATTACAGATATTTCTTGCCAAGTAAAACAGCGAGTCTGGATTCGCGCAAAGGGCTTATCCGTCCGTAAAACTAACGTTGATAAATTGTTATACAACTTGGTGGTAATGAATTGTAGGCGATTAAATTCACAAGCGTACTCTCAACACAGCGAGATGCTGATTAATTACAAACACCAAATAACAAATTGCTGGCCACTTTATAATTACTCTATTGTTGTTACCCAAGTTAATCCAAGTACGTAAGACTAAGTCCAGCCTCCCGGGATGATTGATTCGTATCACGATCTAATTTAAGTTTTGCGTAGTCCAATTTAGGAGTTTTTTTTGAAGTCGCTGGTTAACGTCAGCTTTCTATTTCTGTTTATCTCCTACTGAGATAATTTGCTTTTTGCTTTCTATCTGACGAGGTTAAAGTCTTCGCTGATTAGTTTTCTTTAGGGTTTATTATTACCTATTTCAAGTAAGTTTAAGTTCTTTTGTGAGTTTATGATTACATTCTTAGGTTTATGGTTGGTTGAAAAGATGTTTATTTCTGATAGTGTTACTTGCGGCCTTTAAAACCACTGACCTACACTTAATGTGATCGATAAACTATTCAAGGCTTACAGCTTGAAAGAAAAATATGTGGTTTTAATAATTTTCAATCAAGTCCTAGGCTAGTTTAAAACTAAAGTAAAGTCTTATGTATCAACCACCATAATTAATTGATCATATGACTACAACTGCGTCTGACAATAAGGATTTAGACCTCGTAACAAAACTGCGATGCGATGCTAATTCGCAACGCAGAAAATTACGACACGAAATGCTGCGATGCCATTTCGTGCGACAAGGCGTCTCCCAGGGTGGTCACCCTGGGAGACGCCTTGTCGCACGAAATCCCTTCGACGACCATCAACCGTACTAAACGTATTTTTTTAAATTGAAAACTAGGTCGTGACATGGATCGTAAAAATAAGTAAGCACTTTTGTTATTGCTTAAGAAATACAGGAAAAAAGAAACAATTAAGATTTTGATGCGCGATGCGAATCAATTTATAAGTTCTTGCGATGCGACGTCGCATGCCAGTTTTGTGTACGAACCCTTAGCTACAATATTGAAAGAAAGATAGGCAAAATCCATCACTCGCCATCAAATGGGAACACGGCTAATTTTGTTTTCTAACTACGATACTATAATAATACACGCGCCAGTCACTCTGTTAGCACCACACGAAGTACGCGAAAAGTGAACGTTTCTGTCCATTGTTACTCAACTGCTTCAACCAGCTAGACTAAGTGGAGGTCGACAATTAATCAAAATAGATGTACTCTTGACACCTACCCGTGGGCGAACACACACTGACTCGAAATCATTAGCAGCCAGCCTCACATTATAAAGTTAGTCTAATCGATTTGAAAGTTCAAGGAAACGTTATCATAACTACGCATTTGCGTGATTTCATTGTACTTCTTATAGAACTGAATTATTTCGGCTATAAATTGATAAAATGGTGTTCGAAGAAACCGTAATTTAATGTATTTTTGTAATCATTTCCAAGTCTGAGGACGTCGCCCACGCGCCGGTCGATAGCAAGGTATCTTAACCTTTTTATAATATGGTAGTCATGATTTCATATTAAAACAAGTTTTTTTATGTCGCAACTACTGTGACAAATCAATATTCATAGTCTAAGTTCATCTGAAGACCACGTCCAATAACCAAATGTCTTCTTTGCCTAAGCACGCTAATAAGTATTCCTGCGATTCGTAACGCCTAAGAGAAACTTAAATTCTCACTTTCCTGGTTTATATTCCTTGACACTTTCCAACTTTGAGTCAGAGCTTCCGCAAATTCCATTTGACATAATTTTCCCTGTTACCCAATTTACAAGGCAGCATTCTAATTTAAGATCGTGAACAATATCTTGCCCGAAATCCAGGCGAACATTAATCGGTCATCAGAACACAATTTTAGAGGCCCCATCGGCCATGTTGCCGTTACTGGCCATATCTCCTAAACTAGCAGCTGCCCTAAGCGATAGCAGTGCCCTCTATTACCCTCTCAGAGATAACATCGATGAGCACTCACACTGCATTATGTGGGTAATGTATGTGACCCGAGCACTATGGTATTTTGGGAGACCCTCCTACTTCAATCTCCCACAAATTGGTTTCGGAAACACTGATCCCAGAATCCCAGTTAATAACGTAACTTCAGATCTCAAGTTGCTTTGCTGTCAAGGATTTATTCAGACGAATGAATGGTTTTATTAAACTAAATTAATATTCCACAACTTTAGTTAGTCGAATCGTTTTGGTATTTGTTGGTTTACGTTCGTCTACAACTTTGCCTGTCTGGTATTTCCATTTCTTTTATAACTTCAGACAAAAGATGACCTTTGCTGATACGAAACCAATATTTGGTCTTTACATCTTTTAAAAACTAGAGCAATAATAGTGTTTTAAAAAATCAGTTCGTGGTAACTTTTACTATAACATTAAACACGTATCTAATTTATAATTTACAATAACAGTGAGTACTTTCGCACTAAGAGGTAACATGTGGCGAATATAGTTTGGGATTTATTCAGATACGCATTCGTGTGGAAATTGAGAAAGATGGCAGATTGCTAGTTGGTCGCATAAGTTGTACGTAGTCATCTCATTTCCAACATATTTTTTCCATGAGTTTGTTTATGAAGCAAAAATGATTTATCGTACACTATTTCGTACTTTGGCTACTTACACAAAAGCAGACATATTTATTTGTTCGAAGTTGAGCTCATTTTACGCAATACTATTTCATGTTTCTTCATCATTTTACTTTAAGTGGCATTAAAGGACTTTTTCTTTATGTTGAGTAATTGTGTGATATATTTTTATGACATTTTATTATACGACCTAGGCTCGGGTAATATTTAAGCTTTATTAATATTACATTTGAATTTATTATTCAAATGGTTCAGTTTCGAATTGCTGGATAAATTGAACGCGGTCGCGATCATGTTTTCGGGATTGGAATGATATTATATTAAACTTTTACCATCATGCATATAAATGACCTGAAATTCAGGATTATAAAATGTATTTACATAAGTAATACAAACAGTCAGATCCTGTGAATATTTCATTGTTTTATATTCATTATTTTTGAAACGGTGTGTTTATAAAAATGGTATTGTTCTCATACACGTGAACACTTTTCTTTATCCTTATTTATTTTCCGTACTGCATGCGTGTATGATTCAAGTTTCAATTCCGCGTCCGTTATGAGTAAGATTGATTAAAAATAACTCCGAGAAGCTCGAAATAAGTAACCTGTTTTGAACACATTAGAAATCTAATATTAGGTGCTTGGCGAGTTGATGAGTTGTTGTGATGCCACTAAATTGCCGTTCCTACCCTATTTATGGACAAGCACGACTTTTCCTGACGTCCTATAATTTTACGAAGAAATTAAATAATATTTCTGACGTAGATGAACCAATTAACTAATCAAATTGACCTAACTTCGTTTTATAAGGAAATGAATATTTAAAATTCAGTTTCATCTAATTCAAGTGATTTAAATGATGGACACGCAATTTCCCTAAAATTTTCGCAATATTTTTTTTTTATTTAAGCACAAGGAAAATGACGATAAGATGTTTCGTTTTTTATTTCGTCATTCCATTTATCGCTTATTTTTTACGTATTTAGCTTTCTTTTCGTAAAAATGTTTATTTTTACGCACAAAATTCTACCATTTACGGTCTCGGAATGATTTTATTTTGCCTTGTGTACGTAGAACTGTTAAGCTACGTTTTATAACTTACGAGTATTTGTTTTCCAAGTGTATTTTGTGTAAACTTATCCAAGTTAAGCAAGGAAAGGAATCTTAGTTTCTTGTTAGTGGCCGTAAATATTTACATTCGAGGAACTAAAGTCTGTTCTAAACTTACATTCATTTCAAGTTTCCTTAAAATAGTGGTCTTCGTGTCATATTTTGTTAATATTCGGACATTTCTACATATTATACATTTTTTAAATCCGTTGCACGTTATTTAATTTTTAATATTCTCTACTTCCAAATGACTTTTTTTTTTATACCACGACGGTGGCAAAAAAGCACACGGCCCACCTGATGGTAAGCGGTTACCGTGGCCTATGTACGCCTGCAACACTTGGGGCATTACATGCGTCTTGCCGACCCTTAAAAAACCTATTCACCGCCCTCTTGAAGAACCTCATGTTGTAGCCCACTGGGAAAACCACGGCAGGGAGCTCATTCCACAATCGGAGGGTCCGTGGGAGAAAATTCCTCTGAAACCGAACTGTACGGGACCATTTTGGCTCCAATGAGTGAGCGTGAACCCCCTGTCGATGGCGAGCGGTGCGATGATAAAAAGTGGCCGTGGGCATCGTATCAAATAATTCCGCAGAACATAACCCATTATACAAGCGGTAGAACACGCACAAGGAGGCAAAATCTCTCCTTAGACTTAAGTGCTCGATACCGCTCGTAAGTATAGGATCATCAACAAGTCTGACAGCTCTCCTTTGGACCGCGTCAAAAGGTCCAAGCTGGTATGCTGGCGCTCCTGCCCAGAGATGAGAGCAGTACTCCATATGGGGGCGAACTTGCGATTTATATAAAAGCAGTCTTTGTCCCGGCGTGAAGTACCGCTTCGCTCTGTTTAGTACACCGAGTTTTTTAGATGCCAGCTTGGCCTTATCTTCTAAGTGACTACGGAACTGGACGTCACTAGATATGTCGACACCAAGGATACCTATACTTTTGGAGATGTTAAGGGTAGTGTTTTGGAATTTAGGGGCCACAACGAATGGGGTTTTTTTAGCGGTAAACGCACAAACTTGTGTCTTGGAGGGGTTGAACCGGACCATATGGTCCCGACCCCAATCGGAGACTCGACATAAGGTCCTCTCGATTTGAGACACAAGTTTTACGCGGTTTTCTTCCACAACGGAACGAGGGATGTTTGCACGGCCCGTGTAAAATGCGTCCCCGGTGCTATCATCAGCATAACAATGAATACCCTCAACAGACAGCAAATCATTGATATGCAGAAGAAACAGCGTCGGAGAAAGTACGGAGCCTTGTGGGACGCCAGCGTTTATGTCCATGCTTTCAGAGTAACTACCGTCTACGACGGCTCTTATGCGTCGGCCGGACAAAAAGCTACCAATCCATTTGCACAATTCCTCGGGCAGTCCGTATGATGGCAACTTCGTCAGAAGACTCCGGTGCCAGACCCTATCGAACGCCTTCGCTATATCTAGGCTAACTGCCAATGCCTCACCTTGACTTTCAATGGCCGAGGCCCAGCGATGTGTGAGATACACTAGAAGATCACCAGTCGAGCGACCGTGGCGAAAACCGTATTGACGGTCGCTGAGCAGGTCGTGCTCCTCTAGGTATCGAAGGAGCTTGGTATTGATTACTCGCTCCATCACCTTGGAAAGAAGGGAGGTAATAGCGATAGGCCTGTAATTCGTCGGGTCTGTTCTATCGCCCTTTTTGGGCACCGGATGCACGTAGGCGGTCTTCCACGAAGACGGTACTTGCCTAGTGTGGTAAGAAAAAGCGAAAAGACGCGTTAGAACAGGGCACAATTCAGGAGCACACTGCTTTAGAACCACTGCCGGTATGCCGTCGGGCCCGCTCGACTTATGAACATCAAGACTTAGCAACTCCCGCCGAATGTCTCTTTGTGAGAAGCGAACCTCCGCCATAAAGTGGCCGCAATGCGGGATGGTAGGTGGTATGGTGCTTTCGTCGACGTTCAAGGTCGAGTTAGAGGCAAAAAGAGTGCCTAACAGATCGGCTTTCTCCTTTGCACTGTGGGCCAGGTTGCCATCGGTATTTTGCAGTGGCGGTAAGGACGACTGACAGAAGTTACCCTCGGCAGCTTTGGCAAGTGACCAGAAAGCACGACTCCCAGAGGGACTTATAATTCAACGACATTTTTATAAAACAAATAGCATGAAGGTGGGTCAGGAATAAGGAAAAAATTAAACGTGTGACATATACTTGCGCATACACTGAAAAAGACTGCAAAGATATTATATTTACCGTTGGAAAATATTTGAAAGAGATTTTATTTTAACCTCTCATCTGTTTGCCACGGGCGGCCTCCCATTCTGTTGTTATTATCATTGTATATAGCTTGCAGCGAAATATAAATGTTTCCCCCACCTCAATGGCTCCACAAAGTGAGATGGTTCATTAAATAAATGGAAGTTTTACTTGTTTCAAGTCCTCTCTGCTTACTGCGGTATGACTGACAAGTTGGACTCGAAACTTCTACATTTATGGAATTAATAAGTTTTGCGGTAGGTAACGCCGTTTTCGGGCTCCCCTGGTATTTAACATAACAATATCAAGCCGGTTGTTCTCCAAAGAGTTATACTGAGGTATATAAAACAATTTTCGTCAGTTGTCACTAGCCACTATTTCAAACGTTGTGTTTTAAAAAATATTAAATGTTTTTTTTTTCCACTAATGAATACCTATGCTTTGAAATTGCTTCGATACCAACCAATTGATATGTGTGGGTTGTCTTATAGTCTATGTATAATCTACCCATTTCATAAATTAGTAGGACCTGAACTATGATTATGGTTTTCTTTCAAACCTTACTTCTGACTGGGGTTATTAGTGCATTCAATGCAAATGTTTATAAGTAAATATGCTATTTTCAACCCTATTTCATAAAGTACAAAGTTCGCACAGCATTAGCCACCTCCTAATTCATTAAAGAAAGACACAAAATTAATGATTCAAATGAGTACAATTTAATTTTAACATCAAAGGAGTTCCTAGTACGTCGTGCAAAAATACTCGTGTGTAGGACCGATCTAAATTCGTATGTACCACTTTCATCTAAAACGGAGTTCATAGTAATATTTTGTGAGATATTACTAACATTAATCTTCATCAATTTCGCTCACCACTCTCGTATGACGTTAATGATACAGCTGTACACTCAAAATTACGAGTACATTCAAATATTTGTGTTACAATTAATTTTATTGTATGTATGTGTAGTTATTGTGGTCTAGTTAAGGTAGTCTATTAAAACCTAGCTACCTTTTTCTTATTCATTAGATTTTTACATCTAAACTACTTAACTGATTTTGATTATGTTAGCTTCAGAAATAGATAGAAGACTGAAATCGTCAATCATGTCATAAAGGATTTTGACGTTTATACACATAAACGACAAAATCCTTTCGGGGCTGTCTTCTCGTAGGATCACCGAATCAATAAAATATTTCGAAGAATAATAGTACAACTGTAAATAAGATACCGTGCTAGTTTATGGCATGTAACTAATTGGCAATTGTGATAATAATGAACAAGTTGTACTATCTAGTTACACGGAGTTAATCAACCTTTTTGTGGTAATTACGAGCGACTCTGTTATGTGGCGTACTGTAGTTTGGGCTGACACAAATAAACATGTTTGCTCGTCCCCATTGCGTCCACAACGCAAACTCTATACTCTCTGCACAGGGCTGCCAGACACGACTAAAATGCTGGTCAACTTGCACTAGAAGACTTAGATTACTTCTTCAATAGATTTTCAACGGTATCACAAAAGAATAAAGTTGAAAGTAAAATAAAACACGTTGATAAATTAGGGTAGGTGAAAATGCTGGTACTGTACTAAATACCACCTCGCTATCTAAAACAGACGTGGTTTAACTAAAGTGCTCCTTAATTTAACTCGATAGGGTTCAATACCCTAAACATTGTCGAATGTCTTATGAAACAGCTCTGTTTATCGATCTTATCTAAAATGGTTTGTTTCTCAATGTTGTAGTGTGATTTTAGATAGCCTTTTAGGTTAATAAAGGGTATTACGAATTAAATTATCAAAAAAAAAACATCATTGCTACAAAAATCACCAAGCTCGATTGCAGCGCCACCACATACGAAACAAAACCGGCAAAAAATATCATACGCGGATAGGTACAGCCCCTAATCCATTTGCTAGTTTAGACCATAATGAATTTGCCCCCAATCAAGACGATTCTATGAAAAAATGAGCTGTAATAAATCAACTAATAATTTATTTCTACCTCAACACAAAACACGATAACTGCCCATTAATATTTAAAAACGAAGTGAATAAATACAGTGCCATGCCAATATTTCCAATCGTCCCTTGCATATTGAATGAATTATTCGATTAATTGCATACTATCAACGGGTTTTAATGGATAAACGGACTCCTAACAACTGATCATTATGCAGTTATCAGCTTGAGAGGTTAACACATGTGGGTTACGAGTTACTTGTCCTATAATTAACGTTAATTATAACTTTGTTTTGAAGTTTTAACTTAAACTATATTATTATTGCTTGCGGTTGCTGTTAGTTATTGTTATAAACTGCATTTTTGTCTATTCTTATAAGAAAAAATCCGTTTACTGTTTATATTATTACTAATTATTGTGTCATTTGTCCAGGAACACAATGATTTATTTTAAACAATTTTATGTTATATTTCAAAACTAGCTTTTTGCCCCTGACTCCGCGTAGAGTATGATTCCTGTTTTCTACCATGAGATTATTTAATCGGGATAAAAAGAATCCTATCACTACGATAAGTCAGTCCATACTCTGCCTGTATACCAAATGTCATCAAAATCCGTTCAGTAGTTTCAGCGTGATTAACAGACACACATCAAAACAAATAAACTTTCACATTTAAAATATTAGTGTAAGTTTATAGAGTGTTTGTTGGTTAAGCTTATACGCCTAAACGGCTAGACCAATTTTGATTATACTAATGCAGAGAAATTAAGTCGTTTACATTTAAACTGGACTGAAAATAGTAATAAAGAAAATGGGGTGTGGATATATGTATTTGATGAAATACAGACCTTTATTTTATTTAACTACTCAAAGCTTATGGAGTACATTGATGGCCTGTTATTTTGACAATGAGCAAGCACAATCAATATGAGGCATTATGAATTCATAGTTACACGTAGGCAGGCAGATAGTACTGGCAGCCATATTTGTTCAGCGATGTAATTTCCGGCAATACATTGCCAGTTGCCACGCTTCTGTGTCTTCATTAATACGAAATATACACAATGGTCTACATACCAACGCTGAAGGATTATTCACTTGAACATACGATATTTTGTACTAGATTTAAAAACTTATAGTCGTATCGTATTCATTGTAGTTCTTATGACAGGTGAACTAAGATTTAAAATAGAATAAAGGAGACTTATACCATTGCAAAACCGTTGCCTGTTTAATGGTAAATGTCCTATTTTAGCAGCCTAAAAATTTTAGACACCCTAGCAATTAAACTAAAACCATAAGCCGTGTGAGCTATACAGTCTCATTAAACTTACAAAAGAAAACGATATAGTTCATAATCTGATATTGTTTGCTAATGATTCTATGCTTTATTGCGTAGTACATTGGTTCTCCACGTTTTGATATTCGCCAGTTTGTTATTTACACCATAAAAATAGTTCCTCACGTGATTCTTGTTTGCCACGAAATTATCTTGTTCCTGCTATCTTTATTTTTGCCAGACGCTCGCTATTTAGATAATATTTTATGTAGTGAATAATGCGACTACGTTGAATGGATCGATTTTTATTAGATTTTCACAGTAGCTGCCAGTATTCTAATTTTGTATTCGAGATTTTCAACAATACATTTCAAAATAGTAGCTTTATAGTGGAAGATAGAAAATGTAAACGTATTTGAGAGGATAGCATCACTCTTGTTTATTTCCTATCCTGTAAACAATGTGCTTACCTCTGAAAAAGTCTTCTTAGATGGGTATATACCGAGAATCTTTTATGAATAATAAGTAGTAAATACTAACATATGTATACCTACATGAAATCAATTGAAACTCATCGCAATATGTTAATATTCTTCGAGGAAATCCTCCATCTGTCAGGAATTAACAATTTACGACCGATAAATGGCGTTTCCCGTTCGATTCAATAATAATGAGGCTCTGAGGTCTTCCATCAGTAATTAGTCCACGGCTACATGCAATCCTACACGTATTGATGCAAACTCATCACCGGTGTGTATCGATTGGCGTCCGTGTGTCGTGCCCCGACGGCCAGCACATAACTCAATTGCCAGGCAATCTGGCGTTGGCGCCGTTCCCCCTCTAATTACACCACACCAACTCTACAGACAGATAAAAATGCGTTTTCAGTAGCTGTTGATAAGCTATCCGTTTTAAATTTTGATGTAGCAGCTGTACGTTTCATTTTTTCTTTACTTAATTCTTTATTGTAGTAACGCCTGTCTTATGTTGCAATAAAATGATTCGTACCACAATATCTCTAGTAACCATCTTTGAAATACCTGATTCAGCACTTAGCTACTATTCCACTGTCATATAAATGATAAATGTGCTGTCATATCTTCGACAAATATGTTTCCAAAGTTGCCATGCATTAGTAAACATTACTCTTATTTCTGAAGTATAGAAATGGGATTGTTTATAAATATGGAATATCTACGTTAATCTGTGCATCGTTTGGCGCTTCTGTGCGAAATTCGTCAGGTATATTTTTAATGATGTTTAGTCAAACAGTAAAAATGCAGTCAATAACAACGTTTCTAATCAAGTAAATAACTCATGATTGATCAATTACAATGTGGTTGCATCTAATTAGATTCTGGATACATTTACTCAAAATGTCTACAAGCGTAATTGATGCTATTGCGCGCTAAGTAAACTCACATGATCTTCGGACGCTAACAGATAATTTTCTTATCTATGGAATATTGAACCACAGATTATATTTAAATGTATTTTTGTAATGTACAAAGTTCGAAACCAATCTCAAACCACAAAAACACTTTGAAAAAGAAAAACTAGCGTCACGCGATGCTAATGATTGATAATGTAATTGCTCATTGTGCTACAAAGTAAATTGTAGTATTCTCTAACAGTATAACTATTGTTCCAATACCATTCTATCTTTTTATCTACACCACAGATAATGGAACACGCTAACTTAACAATATTTCACGAAAGGATTAGAATTTCCGTAGCTCCATTCTATGAATTTAAAAATAAATCTCAAAAGAGCCACAGCTGATGCAAATGTAATATTACGAGCCGATTAATTTTAATGTATTCAATTTACTTTTGGATTTACATAATTGCGTGGACACAGACACATACAAACAGATTGAACATATACCCAATCAAATTGGAATTATACGGTTCACACATCCATCTATTGACGAATCGTGTTAGCTCGCAATCCCGCTGTAATGTACAATTTTCCCGGGATTGCGATTCATTACACTTTCATATTTATCAGGCAAGGGCACATTGGGTCCATAATGAGACCCAGTGGGTTGATAGATTATTACTAAAGCACTCATCTGTCTTTCTAGTTTCTATGTTCTTAAATAATTTTACTGAGACTAATTTTCCTCCACATTTTCACACACATTACATGGGACTCATAACATAAATAGTGAAAAGTGGGTGTTACTTCTGTGTGCACCTCTGCCTACCCCTTCGGGGATAAAAGGCGTGATGTTATGTTATGTTATGTTATTTTCCTCCACAATTTTCCGAAGAACCTTCCTCGAACTTTGTCTATAACAAACACTTAACCGAATCGATCCAGCTGTTTTTTATTCTATCACTTAGCAACACATTTAACGATTCATTTATATTTCTGAAGATGATCACTTTAAATGATATGCTATCTTTGCCAAAGCTTCATCATAAACTCCAAACATTTGGCCAAATAGATATCCCTATCCAAAAATAAACTTGTTATAATTCCAACACGTATGTACTACCCGTAGTCTGCATGAGTCAACCATGCGCTAGACGGGTTTAACTTTGTACCAGCAATGTGGGACGTTTCGAAAGTCACTGGCATGGCGCCTGCCAAACTTTGATATGCGTTGCCAACGTCGTAATGCAGACGCACGGCTCGACCACTTTCACAACACGTTCCGTTTTAGTTCTAGAACTAGTACAATCACCAACTAATTACTATGTTGCAGAGGAATCTCTAGAAAATGTCACTAGAACTAAATGCCAAACCAATAACGCTTGCAACTTTGCCACGAAGCCTTTGACTTTATGCTACACGAGCGAGCAGGACTCTTGACTTTTAATTACAAACCGAAGTCATACGACACGATATTTCTACTCGTATCGAAGTATCAAACACATTCTCCGTAATCTCGGTAGCTTTGTTATGTATACAAATGTTGTTTGATTTCCAGTAGGGAAACTATCTCATCACATTTCCTCTTCATATTCAATACTGATGTTTAGACTATTGTTAGTTTTCTTTTGGAATAATATTATAATGTTTTATTAAAAGTCATAACAACACAGTTCCTAGTCCAATGGCTATAAGTTCTAAAGCGGCGTCAATGCAATCACGTTTCGCTTCACACCAATCACGACCGGACTAGTGCCACTCTGATTCTATTCGACGCCCACAGCATTCTTACACTTCAATGAATGCCTAAAGACCTAGGCAGTTAAAATTTAACGACATTACGCTGTTGGAAATTCTACGAAGTATCAATAAAACCGCTTATCGGTAACATTGTAGAAATAAAGAAGTGTGGTGTTAACCCAATGTTTACTTTGACTAAGTTAACTTACCCAACCAATGTTTACTTTGACTAAGTTAACTTACCGAATCAAGGACAAAAACCTGATAAAATTGTACAAATATTTTTTAATTCTTAAAACTGAGGCTAAGTTTGCCGATATGGCTGGAGTACTAAAAACGTGTAAGACTTGTGGGTAGGCCTTATGACGCATTTGAAGGAGGCAAACAAGTCTTCCACGATACTTACTGCCGACCCTTATGTAAGTACCAAGTGTGCGACGACAGCCTGTTTGACTTAAGACTTTGGCAAATTTCCTGTCTGCCCTCTAAGCAAAAGGACGAAACCGGGTGTTATCATAACCTTCAAGAAAATAAATTAAAATAGAATATCGTATGCATGAAAATCTAGAGATTACGAGCGGAAAATTCCTTTATATACTGTACTTCTTTGCATTTTTCGCTGAAATTGTCGGCAAAATTTATACTTAGTCTTCGGAACAGACGATAAGACATGAAACATTACATAAAGTATGTACATATGTTATCAAGCACAGCCGCATGAATAACTGATAGCCACGATAAATGAATGTTGTTTTGATTATATTCTCGACCACAACACCAGTAGAACGGACGAATTTATCAATAATTGTGATACTAGTTTTTGCATGCGGTTTAGAACGGTCTGTCTGTTTGAATTGTTGATTGTCATGTCCCCTGCAGGCATAATAATGAACTGCCTATCTGCATCGAAAACCTTGAATGAATTGAAATGTTCTTATTTGCATGAAAGTGCGTCATTCAACCGCGAAAACAAATCAACGCGATATCTCCTTCGATATACCTATCCTAAATAGAAATAGAATATAACAATGATATAATATTTAATTACGTAGTCTACGTATTTGATGCAAATACCTTAAAATAGGTAGTTGTTCTATTGAGTAATGACTTATTTGATTCCTATTATTATAGTCACAAGTAAGGTGACTCAAGTAACCGACCCCAACCTCAAATAAAGAACAATGTAAAACATTCTTTAATTAAAAGAAAAATAGCTCAGCTGATATCAAGACGGTGATTAATCTCGTTATAACAATAGATTTGAGTGCACCGACAACTGGAACGGTAGAAACTCGGCTGATGCCGAGGTCAGGGCAGGCGGCGCAAGCGACGATAATGGACGCCTTTCTCACAGAGAAAAAACTTGTTAGTGGTTGCAGTGAATGTCGCAAGGGAACAGCCGCTATTGGAATTGGAAAACAAACTGACAATAACGGCAATCGCGAGAATTGTGACTCTTGCTTTACAAGGAGTTTTAACGGTCTTGAAATATCCAATCGGTACAATCGTTTTTTTAAGCCTTAAAAAGTAACTCCTGCAATAACTTGGTACTTACCTTTGGCAATTTCAATTTCTTACCTCTTTTCAAGTAAATTGGTTTTTCGCTCACCAGCTGTCAGCCTTCAACATAATAGCCCATATTTCTGGGACTTTCGTGTAATTGCAACAACACGAAATGTATGAATGCTACCCGCATCAGTACCTATTATTAGTGAATATTCGTCCACCCTCATACTAAAGCAATTTACTCAAATTACTCACAAGGTCGCTATGGTTAATACAGCTTGAGTGTTGTTCAGCCTACCATTATAAATGTTATTCAATATACGCCTAATTCACAAAGAAATAAAGCCGTTCTTAATCATCCTCATTCACAAATACAATCTAATAAAGCCATGTCGTAAGTTTCAGATTTCTTAGAAACTGTATTTTTGTACTAGCAGTCACCATCTGCTAGGAACGACACTTTACATATAAAAGAGAATATGCGTGATTCAGAAGAGGCTCTCTAATTTGAACTCCAGCCAGCTCTCTGTAACCAAAAGATTGGATTTCTAAATTCGCCAACTTTGTGCGCACAATTGATATTATATTTGGCCTCCAGAAAATGTTCTCAAGGGATAATCTCGATAAAAGAAAAATATAGGTTGTACTTGCGTAACGGGTACGTAGAGGTGAATAAATTGGATGTTCAAATAATTGGTTATTGTCTCCACACAGTTTGAGTGCGTCACACACTCCGATAGACGAGCCGGCGTCGCTTCAGCTCACAATCTCGTAACGGTGTTAGCAACAAGGACGGGGACAAATAAAGCAATATAGACAGCTGTATTTGGAGATTCAAGTATCTCGCCTGCGAATTATACGAGCAGCACAGCCGACCCATAAACCTACCGCCATAACAAGCAATACTGCTTTAAGGATGTATGTCGTATCGCAGTTTTGGTCTTTGATTTATAACTGTCATTGGCCGATTTCCAGAAATAGTAAAAGTTATAATTCTGTTAGCTCTCCCGCTAAGTATGTTTGCGTTAGCAATCTAGTGTTTCAGTAATTAACAAATAATGAATGCTTGTTTTGCCTTACATACGTAAATGTACATCCTAATGAATTAAATTTTGAATTGCATCCATGTTTCTGTTCTGCCACAGGGTAACCTATTTGGGGCCCATGAGGCATGTAGTCGAAACGACGGCTTTGTCACGTTTTGTCGTCTACTCACAAACGTTGTCTAAAATTCAATTAGCGTCATGGTAATTAAACCCGGTATCGGGCTAATCTCGCAGCGCATACATTCAATAGGTATTCGGCACGGAGCGAATGCTTGCGGAAATTCGCGACGCTTCGTGGTCCTCAGATTGATGTATTTACGATGTTTTGCAAAGAGAAACACTTGATAAATTCCGCAAATATTGCTATTAGAGAAAAATATATAAAATTAGTTCTACCTACACAAGTCTCAGTCTTGATATCTGAGACTGACTTGGTAACTGAGTAGGTGTTTACAGTTGGGTAGAAGGTAGACTATAAAGTTCAATTTATGATTCAAATTCTGTATGAGTTACTAGATGTTAATAATCTCCATATAAATTCGTGACTTTCAAGAATCTGGTACTTATTCTACGCTCGCAAGATTATAATGAAATCTATTCAACATACATGACTTACTGTTGTCATCTCATCCATCTTTAAGATAGCTATTTCAACGAAACGTACATATATTATTATCTATGTGGTTATCGGTCCATAACTCTTCCTAGTTAGAATTTGGTTATCTTGGAGTACATAGGAGCTGATAACATTACCGTTTAAGGAGTATCTCTCTAGTCCTCTATGTTTAGTGTGTGTACATAAAAATATAGGAACTGTGTCATAAAAATGAGTATAGCTCTAATTACAGTATGCTTAGTAATGTTCTAAATAATACATCAGTCTTATAACTCAACTTGTCCTCTTTCTTACCTCCCTCTTCATTACGTTCATGATTGTAATAATGACTCAAATATTAGAACTAATTACGCAATGATTTCATCATTGTTTTCAGTAATGGCAATCATCCATGGCTCACTTGAATATAAGGTCAATATAATATTTTAAAACTTTATTGAACGTCCATCAACGACAAAGAAAACCACAGTTCCGTGCAGGAAGTAATTTCCATAGCGATAAACTAGATTTCCTATAAAAACACCGCTTTGGTTTGTAGATAAGAAAAACTAGAGACGAGGAAATTGGTTACATTGTAGGCAGTGTAGTCTCCTTGACAATTTACTCTTTCGTCCAGACGGATATGAGATCCAAATAAGGGGAAAAACCAAACAGACTGACGTAAAAATCTATATAAAAAGCAAACAATCTGTGACCATTCTCAGCATTGTAATTAGTTCTTAATAATCTACATATAGCGACTGCGTCGCAGCATAATTGTACATTTCTTACATAAGCAACGAGCGCACTAAGCTATTACAGTACTAAAATGGCTGTTAGATGCGATGCGATGACGTCACAATATTGTGGGCTTTCCTCGCGTGATTCATACAGGGGCGCTTGTCGCGGTGCTGCTAGACTATGACGTCACGTCATACTACTGTGGAAATCAAATTTAATTATACCTACAAATATTTAATACATAGTCAGTATTTTCCAATCATTAAGGACTATTATTACTTGTATTAGTTTCTCTGATGACAAGCAATCAGAGCGAGTGAACAATCAAATAATTATGACTGTCATTAACATGCGCAACTCACAAGTGACTGCAGTCACGGATATTTTACACGTGATCTGTCATATCAGCAATAGGAATATTTTAGCCTTTGATATCAGACTGTCAACTGCTAAGAATTCGTAAGTCTTTGAAATGTGTAGACTTTGGTTATTTCTGACAAAATTTGATCGATTTAATAGATTTTGGTTTAAAATCGGTTATTAATTTCGACCACATGTAACCTGTTGAAAATGTCAGGAATAAATGTAACTAGCAACGCAAAAGTCAATGCTGTTTCATGAACTTTGATCTCTTATTATCTATTGTGCAAATACGCGCAATACATTTGTTAATATAGAATATCAATAACAATCAAAGTTTTATATGACTAACAAATCATTTCGGCCTTGCATAACAGCATTGGCGTCTTGTCTAGCGTCTAATGAGTTCTAACCTCCCACTGATTTCAAAGTGCATCTACCCAGGCTACCTACACAATAACGTATCAAGTTACATTCAATACTGACGTAAGACAGGGCAAGAACACTATAATTTCCGAAATGAGTCATATCACCAGAATGGTACGAAGTGATTTCTGGTTTAAATATAAGCACGCTTTGAATACAAGTGACTAAAGTGACTAAGGGTGTGACCATACCAATCGAACGATCGGAGATCGATGCCATCGCTTGCATCGGTCGAAGTTGATCGTTTGGTTTGGTAGCTATAATTGATCAACGGATACCAGTCAATCGATCAATGGCGATCGAGTGTAGATTGGACTGGTAAAAAATGTCGATCGAAATCGTTCGATGGCATCGATTGACGATCGATTGATTGGTGTAGTAACACCCTTAGATGCCGTAACAGCCTTTATAAGGGCGGATGTAGAATACTCTGAAATTGAAAACGTAACGTATTCTTAAGTAGTTTGGGAAAGGTGAAATGAGATATAAATACATAGGAGCGTAAGCTGGATTTGTTTTGGCAGATTTATTACTTACTGGCTCTGTTTTAAACGCGTCTCTTGTTTAATCTCTATTCAAATGATAATGAAATACAGATTTATATGATTTTGTGCTATTGCAATACTATTAAAGTATTGAATAAAGTTAGGTACCATTACATTCTGATGTGTGCATGGAGATACTATATCCTAATTGAAACTTTAACGTCTTATATTAGAACTTCCATTTGAAGTAAACTTATATTACATGTAATCTCTAAACTTTGAAACTTATTGCTTTTAAAGTTATTATTTAATAACTTTAATTACACACAGCCGTATAGTTATTTGTGTTATTCAATTTCGAAAAATAATCAATTTGAACACAAGGATTTCTAGGTTCACACTGCCTTGTATGGCACCATACAGCCAGTCCGCGATTTAAAAATATAATAGCAATACCTATGCCGCAATTTACCCTTGACATGCAATTTTAACACATGATGATAAAATTATTCATCAACCACTTCAAATATAATCAAAACATATTCAATCTAATTCACTACCTTAAATCCTTTTGTGCATAGTTCAATTTTCATTGAAAACTTACCAGGTTTTTTATGACCTTCAAACAGAAGTTTTGTTAATCTGAAATCAACTTAATGTAAGTCTTTATTAAAGTTTCATCTTGCATATAATTATGTACTTTGTCAAGGTTATGTGTTATGCGACGGTTTTCTTACGTTTTGATATGGTTTTATAACACGTACAAATGCATTATTTATTCTTAATGGCTTTAGAATAGATATTCCCAGTGAATAAATCGTCTCTTTATTTTATCATTTGCATTTTATGAAAGTTTTTATTTATAATTTTTTGTTTTTTGTTTCTAGGTAAGCGGAACTTCTAAATTATTACTGAGTAAGTTATGGATTATTTTGTTTGAATGTTTTGTTATACTAACCCAAGAGTGCTCCTGCTACAATGGGTAAAAATAAATGCAACTTTGAATTCACATTAACTTTAAATATACGGTTTTCTTTGGTATCTCTCATGAACGACTGGATAGATTTCGCTAATTTAGGAAACCACAAAAACTTTACTGTAATATAATTTTTATTCAAAAACACGTAACTTATCTTCTAATAAAAAAAATATTCACACTAACACGTGCAAAACAGAACAAGTCAGTACCTCAATCACTGTCAGTGAAATGGGTCGTGTCCCAACATCCCAACAATGGTGACACGGTACACGGGAGCTGTGCTACGGACCGTGCCGGGCCGTGCCGGTGACACGGTGACAACATATCAAGACCTGCTTCATTCCATTATTGTTTTGTTGATAACTTAATACGAGCTACTGTTTACACAACATATAAAAAGAAGAAAGAAACTGTTTTGGTAAAGATTGTGTGGTACCCATGAGATGAGCCAATAAGAAGATAAAAGTTATCAACAGTTATTATATTATGATTAAATTAAATAAGATAATAGAAATTTTCATCAGTCACAAAACGTGGGCGTTTGGCTCCAACCCGCTTAACTTTGATCGTATCAACAAATAAACTCATTGGTTGGATTCAAACGAATCATATCTGTCTGTCCGTCAATATACTGATATTTACTCATTGCTATTTCGAGTATCTCACTTCGCCCGTTTCGTCATTTCGAGTAGGATGGTCCACCTTTGTGAATGAATTTGAATTCAAACGACGTCATCTATACATGCATATAGGGGACAATGGCCCTGCTTTAAAGCGGCCATACCGCCTACCCTGAGACGATTGATGATTTAATAATGTATTAGGTGAAAATAAAACTTACCTAAGAAAAACATTTCAGAGGAATACATACATATGGATTTCATGGATGATTTTACCATCCTCATCACTGTACAGGCAATGAATTGTTATTTGTTGTATAACATTTTACCACAGACCTTATTTACACACGTACCTACGTGTATTATGACAAACAATGAAGAGAATTTTCAATAAATCAACCGCCTTGCATTATTGTCTGTACCTACATCAAAGTAGAGCACTGTATCCACTTCACATAAACATCCGTACACAAGAGCTGTGGACTAATATCATGTTGGAATTACCTCACTATTTCAGTATTTTCCCCATTCAAATCCATGGGAAATTGCTACAAACCGATTCAAGTTTCAGGCTAATTCGAATCTATTTCCAAGCTACAAGGTGGGAATTCGCTCGGCGGTGTACGTTGTAGGGAAGGCAAGCTCAATACAGCCAGGGTTC
Organism: Spodoptera picta; assembly: GCA_038387885.1. Taxonomy (NCBI): domain Eukaryota; kingdom Metazoa; phylum Arthropoda; class Insecta; order Lepidoptera; family Noctuidae; genus Spodoptera; species Spodoptera picta. The sequence continues at coordinate 1,841,839 of JAZHFQ010000308.1, forward strand.
TTATTTCCGTCAGGCGGTTGCCATTGCGTTATCGGAGCGAGGATTTGTCGTCACCAGTGCCTCGGCATCCGGCTCTCGTATGAGCAGAAAATGAGCGAAATAAACAAAACACGTTTACTACCACATGATCTCAAGCTCTGTGAAGGGTAAATAGATAACGTTGTGGAAAAATATATTCGCTGAAATGTTTGCTCGCGTAGGTGTATCTGATCATTCACTTATGTCTGGTTATTTATGTTGCGAGCTTCCGATACAGGATATACTGTTCAATAGTTATTCATGTCAAATCGTACCATTAATTTATTAGTTATTTATTTTTGCTGTGTATATTCTCGTAGGGTATGAAATTTCCAATTTCAGAATTTGAGTAGATATAATATTTTACCTTTGCGGTTCTTTTGTTCCACTATCGAAAATTTCGAAATATTGGCTTAAACAGAATATTGTATAGAACGCTTTTCCAATATTTACCTAAGATAATAACTATATTTTCGCTATTTATCACATTTGTTTATCGCACTAGCGCTCAGGGTTAGGTTGATAGGTGTAGCTTAGCAACATTTTACTAAACACACCTTTTATTATAGCACTTTCATGACTAAGTAAGCTAGAAATAAAACCTAATATGGATCTTTTACTGATATTGCAAAAGAAAGTATCTCCATCACCATATAGGTAGTTAAATATGGCAGTTTCGTTGGAGAAAACTTAGATGGCGTCGTATCTAAGGCAGTTAGGAGGTCAGGTGGCCGGAGTGAAGTCTTTCTAAACACGGCCTGCCGAGGTGGATGCACTGCAGCGTGTAGCGATCCTTGACATGGTTCGCCACAGTCTGCTAGACTACGTGGAAACTGTATTTACTCTTTATATAGATACGTATATGTCTTTTGCAGATCTTAGTGAGACATGTCGACTTGTTATGTCATAAGTGCCTACAGTACTTTATGCTGTTAAGTGCTTCATCTAGACTTAAATTTCATCAAATTCACCTCCCATTTTTTTCACCAAATTCATCACCTATGTCATAGTAACTTTATGCATGCAAAGTCTCAGCCCGATCGGTTTAAAACTGGCAAAGTATCACACAAACTTTCACCCTCTATATTACCCACTTTGGGGTGGAAATGTCCAAAAACCTTTCTAAAGGGACGTGTACGTCATAATATCTACCTGCACGCCGAATTTCAACCCGATCTGTGTAAAACTGACAAAGCCTCATACAAACTTTCATCCCCTACATTATCCCATTGGAGGTGGAAATGATCAAAATCCTTACTTGGAGATGCCTACGTCATAACATCTACTTTCATGTCGAATTTCATCCCCATCGGTGTAAAACTGACAAAGTTTCATACAAACTTTCACCCCTATTTTACCCCCTTGGGGGGTGGAAATGATCAAAATCCTTTCTTAGAGGATGTTTACGTCAAAATATCTATCGGCACACCGAATTTCAACCCGATCAGTTAAAAACTGTCAAAGTTTCATACAAACTTTCATCCCCTTTTTTACCCCCTTGGGGGTGGAAATTATCAAAATCCTTTCTTAGCGGATGCCTACGTCATAACATCTATCTGCATACCAAATTTTAGCCCAATCTGTCCAGCGGTTTGGGCTGTGCGTTGATAGATCACTATGTCAGTCAGTCAGTCAATCACCTTTGAATTATATATATAGATAGACTAAATAATGATACAAACTTAACCTACTTACAGTTATCTTAATCGAGTAGAAATTACAAAATCCTTTGTTATAAAAAGGTAAAGTTCTCATTATTATGTCAAAGTTAATTACTTTGAAAGATGTTAAAAACAATTAGTGTGAAATTAGGAAGTCTACTTAACAGCTAGATTGGGAAATGGTTTAAATTAAAAGTGTTTCCGAGAAGCTAACAACACAATTACCGTTAGTCTCTTATATTTCTTTTATTTTCTTGTTTTGCAAATTATATAACTTTAGCAAGAAGTTTTTCAGGCGTCCAATTGAAATTACGAGTAGCGAATCAATTGATTTTTATTGTTTTTTATCTTAAACAACGGTTCTAATTTACCGATCTAAAGTTTGTTTGCTCCAACGAAACAATTTGTTAAACTAACTCAATTTAAGTTAACGTTTGGGTAGTTACGACGCGACCTACCTGTGATATTGGACTAAATAGAGGACGAAACGTGATCAATAGGCAAGGCAAGTACGTAAACGCCCACGTTTGATACGGTTACTATACAAGCATTATTTAGGTACAAAAATCACTGAAGCAATGAATTTTCATATTCTTGGAACCAGTTCCAATTTATTATACCACACTCGGCGACACTAGACTCGGTACTTCAGTACCACACATCGGATCCTGCCCACGTACTTAGACTTAGTGCACCCATCCGTCCGGATTCCCAACGGATGTGTCCTAGATCTCGAACGAGATGAAGAACGTGTAAAATTTTCAAAGCTTCCAGACTAAGCCATTGATAAAACTTTAAATAGTTCCCTCTTTTCATAGTTCAAAGTTGAATGATGAGAGCGTTCTGTTTAAAATTATTTATCCTTTATCAGATTTAGCTGGAGTTATGACAGACCAATCTAAGTTTGATATTATACCTCGTTTCTTATGTGAGAATTAGTCTTGACAACATTTTATCATGTTGCGATGTCTTTAGGGATTACTTTACTTCAACTATCTGCGTTAAAACGTTAGAAAGTTTCGGCTATGCGATCAGTGATGTAATTTTCTTCATAGCGTCTAGTTTTGCAAATCACGTATTGTCCTAGCCGCCATATTATTCTCTTATCTAACAATACATGCCTACTGAGTTGTTATACTTCGGAGAATTACATCAATCGCATTGCAATATATTGTAGCGCTTGATAAACTGTGATATGTTAACCTCTTGAGTCTTGTAACATAGAGTTTGAGTTACTAACACTAGTAATACTAATTTGTGGATGTTTTGTAAGAATAATACTGTAGATCACAGTTTTCGCGTTGGTTCACCGTTCATCCTAAGCCTGGAAGAAATCGCTGTTAGCAGCAATAAGGCCATAGCATAAGCATTGTATATTGTTATTTTGTAGTTTTGTTTGTAATTTGTATTGTAGAACAGTAAATAACACGGAATAACTGTGCATGGTATTTCAGTAATTCCATTTTTAGTATGCTGTGATTGCATGTTCTAACATTTTGTAGTGTTTGACGCTTTTATATTAGTTTAGTTTAAATGCGTCAATACTAGCTGTTACAGTGTCAATCACTGCATTCAGATTCCAAAGGCGCTACAACAAAACTGAAAGTCATTGTTGTGCATCAGTGCGTACTGTATGCATTCATGATTTTCAGGACACACGTAGTTGCATGCTCATTACTGCTGCTACTTTTTTTGCTTTAACATTGCACACGTTTCGAAAAAAGTGTGATTGTTTGAGTAATTTATTAGTATAGATTTTATCTGTTGTACATGCTTTAGCTTTACCAAGTAGAGATTATTTAGTCATCTGTAGCGAACGAATCATTTATCTTGATATTCAGAATCTAATCTGACTTCCAATATTTTAACGAGGTGCAGCAACAAAACGCTTTATTACACATAATAACATAACATAACATCACGCCTTTTATCCCCGAAGGTGTAGGCAGAGGTGCACACAGAAGTAACACCCACTTTTCACTATTTATGTTATGAGTCCCATGTAATAGGGGGTGAGCCTATTGCCATATACCGGGCACATTTCCAGACTCCGTGCTACTACTGAGAATTTTTTAAAAACTCAGTAATACTTTGCCCGACCCGGGAATCGAACCCGAGACCCCTTGCCCGGCAGCCGCACTTGCGACCTCTCGGCCAACGAGGCAGTCGCCTCGTCGAGTCGTCGTCAAAACGCTTTATTACTGAGCTGTAATGACTACCGAAACTAGTAGAAATAAATATTTGATGAAAATACGCCGCCGGGGTCTGACTCACGGTATACATTCACACCTCTACAATTACTGTTAATAAACAATGAAGCTTAAGTGAAGCTATGCTGGCTTCGCCTATAATCAATTCACAACCAGATGGTCACTTCTCGTGCTCTAAACACGAAGCTAAATTACTTCTAAGTCCATCGACTTTTACTAACAGAAGTGTGAGACCTAAAAGCTCAGGTATACAGTAATGGAACTAGTACAAACGTGTTTCCCCAACTATTCTCGCAGCGCAGTATAGCTTGCGTGCTTCGTCGCTCGATTTATAATTCAAATGTAATCCTTTCGATCGTTGTAGCTGTTAGGTTCGGCTGAACACGAAACTCTTTGTATTTTCCTCACCATTTACTACAAATGCTTAGACTGTATTTTCCCATGCTCGATTAAGTAATGCATTTTTGTTACTAATTGATCCTAGAATAGAATTGTTTTTATAACATCTTTTATCTGAGCCGTAGCAGATTAAAACAGCACGCACCAAATAATCTGTTCCCATTTTCTTGAAACCAATTTTCTCACAAGAAAAAACACAAATAAATACCAATTTTGTACAGTTTCTGCGTGGCTAGTAACAAATGACTAGGCTTTAAATAAGCCCTAGGCGTTTCGCGTTCCCAATACACCATCTCTTACTATGGCACAGCCTGTGTCACAGAGATAGGGAACCCGGGTTTCTTAGCCAATGGCGTGAAAATATGATTGATTCACTTTCAGATCCTTGGCAACCCTCATACATCATACTGGTACTCACGTCAAATTCGCTTTAGATATTTGGTAGCTAGAGAACACTTGAGTAAGCTTAAGTGCCTTGCTACAGAATAGATAGTTCGGTTAAGCAAACACGTGTTCGACGTAATTTGTTGCTACTTATTTTTGACAATGGCGTCTCTGGTTTCGAGGTGGTCCTGATATGGGATAAGGACTACTTTTTTCCCACCAACTAATCATTATTAACCGTGGTCTGTTGTGGTGGTACTCGTGCTTAGTGTGCGCAATGTCTACAAAACGAGTACCTACCTATTTTAATTTTACAAAAATATTGTTTTGTAGTTGTGTCTCCATTATATAATCAACAACTTATATTAGTTAACCAAATTAGATATATTATTTACAATACAATACAATACAACAACTTAATTAGAGATATTATTTCCAGTTACTTACAATTAGTTCCTTAGAAACAAATGATTCCATAAACCGTATATCTTTCATAGATTCTTTGGTATAAACAATTCTGGAATAAAATTAGACCCTTTTCCTATAAACGAAGGTAGAAAATACAACGGCACGTGTCTACATGAGTAGAAGTTTTCCATTCGTCTTCGTCCATACGTAAGCACGCGTGGGAAGAGAAAAATGATATGGAAAAGATACGCTACCAAAGCTTACACCTAAACTAAAATGAAAATAGTATTTTCATTCTGCTTAAAATTCAGTCCGATACAAAATAAAGCATACATGTAAATAATATGACTGGTAAACTATCGGTATTATTCAGACCGGTACGAAAACATATTTCGTAATGCAATTTCCATAATCTTATGGTAATTCGCGATTTGTCTCGCCAGTCACCATGAACTCGGTACCCACGTGTAAGACTGTTGACGTGAGTGATGTAAATCATGCCTTCGTTCCTGTCTGGGTTTGCCATGTGCAATGCGCTTATGACGCCATTCATAGGCTGTTGAATGACGATCATAAAATTCCCAAAAATGGCCTAATTGAAGCTGTTTTTTGGTTGTTAGTTATGTCTATCTGATGAAGACAATCGTCAATTACGTCTTCACCTTACATAGCATTTTTAAGTGTATAAATAACTAAGAAATGCCTTTTATGAAGAGAAAATTACTAACTTTGACAATTTGAAGTATTATGGAAGCCTATGACAAAATATATAATTTGATTCCAAGATTACTGTTGCACAAGCACCGGTGACAGGTTACGCGTCTGCAATCATCAGAGTATTCAGTTGACACTTGCATAACTAGGGAAATAAGACAACTCTTACGACTTCCTAGTACCTTACAAAAATATCTAGCAGTAGTTGTCTTAAGTGATTTTCTACGTTAGTATTGAAAAGTGCGTAAAATATTTAATTAGTTTTTCTAACGCAACCCTCATTTGCGTAGGTCGGTCGTTTACGTCCAGTGGTCATTTCATCACAGTTTCCATTATACGTTCATTCACTGTGGCTTAGCTACGCATTAAAACTTGTACGTGAGATGTTTTATACGTGGGTGTTTAAGTCTAGACTAATGAATTACATTAGTATTACGCTTTTCCCTGAAGATTAGAAGCTTTTTGTTAGAAAATATAGACTAAGTGTCGCAGCATGGCAGTCACCAAGTCACACGTCAACAAGAGCGTCAACGGCGAGCTACCCGTAACTCAAAAACAGAATCTTTAATTTTTAAACGAATATGAGTTTTTAATTAAATAAAAAAATATTTAAACAAAATTGGACAGATGAGGGAAGCTTGATGTGATGGCATTAGTACAATGATTTATTAACCCGATTAACTGTAATGGCGGATGGAAAATTGACAAATATCACTGTCATGTCGCCATATTGGGATGTATTCTGTGTCTATGGATTGTACACAATGTTTTTAACACTCCGATTAACAATGATTTTAGTCATCTCTAGCTAAATAAAGTAAAAGTTTGTAATTAATTTGTAGCCCAGAGGAATCCTCGGTACGCTTCTATAAATAATAAAGCGTGTTGTACAGTATATTATAGATTTTGTTTCTAACTTTTAATTGGTGTGCCGGGCTCATTATAATTGATACCAGACTTATTTATATGATATATATATGATATATATAGTATAAATTTTCTTTGTTTTATTTATCTTAAGCTATTCTGGTAAGCATCCTACACGGTTTTTCTCCCTTTTCCTTTGTCAACTATAGTTTTCGGACTTCCAGGTCCATGATCATGTATAGTAATTATTTTCTCATGTGTCTTAATAGCAAAATCACAAAAACAATCACAGGGACAATGATTATTTTTAACGTGACAGGGAATTATGCGGAGACAATAAATAACATGTATTTAGTTAGAGACTCAACAACATTATACCTATAGAATATTATATTGTAAACATGTCATTTTACCAATTCTAATACTATTCTAACTAGGTATTCTGTTTTTGTGTGTATTATGATATGCACACAACAATGTCAACACTTTGAAATGGACTGTCCTTCACGGGTCGTTTACATCAATGTAAAAAATTACACGTGTGTGCACGATTGTCACGTTGACATATTTGATTATAAACTAAACACACTCATGCATAGTTTGGTATCAAAGTTATAAATAAACACAAACGACTGTATTTGATGTGGCAAACAAAATTGTGTTTAGGAAGCTTATAAAAATAATGGCGCCACTGTAGTCTTTTTTTTTTTTTTCTTCTTTGGCAACCGAGTCTCCACAATGGTGTTGTCGACTATACTGCCAGTGTCGAGTGGTGACGGCAAAATTATTGGACCGTCGAACTTAACTTTGTGGTAGTTTTTAGTTGTTAGTAGCTGAAAGGACAAAACAATTGGGTTAGTAAACATAAACATTGTCAACTATTTTATTGTATAATATATACAGTGGTGTAAAAAATAGTTGGGGGACATACACAATATAGACAGATATTAATATACATCATTGGACACCGTCACATTTTGATCTCATTTCCATTCATAAATTTACATATACAAATAATTACTTTGTGGGAAAAGTGAGTTAAAAGGAGGTGGAAACTGATTGGGAGTGGGATTTGGATATTGGGAAGTTTTTTGTAGAGGTCAAAGGATTGGGAATTTAAAGGACACGAAAAAAATATGTGATCTAAGGTTCCCTCATCAAGGCCGCATTCGCACAGCGAGCTGTCGCGGACACGGATCTTGTTGAGGAAGACCGGACTACTACAATGGCCGAGTCTGAGCCTACACAAGGATGAAATATTATGACGGGGAAGCTTAGGGTACTTGGAAAACCAAGGTTTCCGCCGGATGCCGGGCTGGACAACTGCATAGTAGGCACCTTTCCGTTTGGAAGTTTCTACCCACACTGCAGCCCATGAGTCAAACAGCTTGTGTTTTGTGTCGGCACGTATATCATACCCGTACACAACGTAGTGTTGGCGTTCGACATCATTCGAAGCCGCAAATTTGGCCAATGAATCCGCACACTCGTTACCACATATGCCAGAGTGACCAGGAATCCAAGCGATCTCGATATTTATGCCATCTTTGAAACAAGAAAAAAGAAGCGCCTTTATTTCAACAACCAAACTGCTATGAGTTCGGTAATGGAGCTGGTCTTGGTTGAAAGACTGTAGGCTACTTCGGGAGTCGGAAAAAATTACAGAATTTTGAAGGTTGTGCGCTCTAATAAATTTTATTGATTCCAAAATGCCGACACATTCTCCCGTGAAGACAGATGCTTCCGGGGGACACTTGGAGAGGAGGGCGATCTTCGAATTTTGGAAGTACGCTGCTACTCCTGTACTTCCAATTCGGGATAGTTTAGACGCGTCGGTGAAGAAAATATTCCAGCCCCTCCAGTAATTGTTCAAAGCGCGCCCAAACTCGCCCGCAGCATCCACGGAGGATTTCGAAATTCCGAGTCCTAGAATTATCTTTGGCCTGAAGTGGATAACCTCATATACGGAAGAGAAAACCGGGAGTACAGTATATTGCCTGATGGGTGCAGAGAGGTTTTTAAGCTCGCTGTACCTGACAATCACGGGAGGGACAGGTTTATTGTTCCAGTAGGAAGAGGACCTATAGGAACAGTGGATTTGTTCTAGGATAGGAAGAAGGGGGTGTGATGAGAGGGAGAGGACTTTTGAGATGAAGCGGTCTGCCAGGTATTGTCTTCGAAGGTTGAGGGGAGGCTCTACACATTCAACCTGAAGAGCATTTATGGGGGATGATTTCATAGCTCCGATAATTATTCTAAGGCATTTGGCCTGAATGGAGTCTAGTTTTTTTAATGCACCCTTATTGCAAGGAACAATAAGGAAGCAACAGTAGTCCATTACACTTCTGACCAATGCATTGTAGATGAGCTTCAATGAGTAGGGGTGAGCACCCCACCATACCCCGGCCAGAGCTCTGAGTATCGATACTGAGCGTTCACACCTTGCAACCACAGTGTTTATGTGATCCGCCCCAGACATCTTTGAATCGAGATAAACCCCCAAGAATCTAGCACTGCTTTTGATCGGGATATCCTGACCGTCTATCTCTATACGAAGATCCGGAGTGCGTCGTTTGCGTGTAAAAATGACAGCTGAGCTTTTTGGGGCGCTTAAAGATAACCCGTGATTAAGAAGCCATTGGTTTAATGAGGCCAAAGAGACGTTGATGGAGTGGGCGGCGTCTGTAATGGAGCTGTTAGTAACCATTAGTGCGATATCGTCAGCATACTGAAGGACATTACAGTTAAAATTTAGACAGGAGGGAAGGTCGTATGTATAAATGTTATAAAGGATGGGGCTAAGGACTGACCCCTGAGGTAAACCTTTCCAGGATGGCCTCCGTACTGGGTTATCCTCAAGAGTTCTCAATTGGAGGGTACGATCGGAAAGGATGTAGGCTATAATTCGGCAGATCCTACTAGGGATTCTCAGCTCTTGCAGTTTCTGCCTGAGAAGGGGTAAGAGGACAGACCAACGACTCCTGCCTGCTAAGGGCCAGTCGGATGGCTGACGTGAGGATACCCACACTGTCAGCCGTACCCAGACCTTTCCTGAAGCCGAACTGAGTCGCCGGAAGCAGCCCCTGGCTCTCAACCAACCATTCAAGGCGGTTTTTGATGAGGTGTTCAAAAGTTTTAATAAGGATGGACGATAGGGCAATATGTCTGTACGATAAATGGTCACCAGGATCCTTGCCAGCTTTTAACAGCGGCATAATAACCTGAACCTTCCATGAATGAGGAATATAGCCTGAAATAAAGTAAAAATTGACCAAGTCAAGGTAGTATTGCTTCGCTTTAGTTCCTGCTTTAGTTAGGAATGAGTAGGGGAACCCATCAATCCCTGGTGCCGAGTCCTTCACATGATTGAGTACCGTTTGAAGCTCTTCAGGTGAGAACTCCAAATCGAGCGGGTCATGAGACTCGGATCGCTCGATCTCATGGGATCTCAGGCAGCATTCATCTGCAGTAGGAACATACTTTGGGGCAATCTTGTTGAAAAAACTGTTACTCAGAGATTCGGGTAAGGTGGAGATAGTGGGAGGTTTGGTGGAGTTCCTAAAGTTTTTAACTCTCTGCCAAACTTTGGATATTGGTGTCGATGGGCTTAGTGAACCACAATATCTCTGCCACCCTTGTCTCTTCTTTTTCTTGAACAATTTCCTTGACTTAGCCAAAATTCGCTTGAAATTTAGGAGGTTTTCCAGGTTCATATCTTGGTTATATGTCTTTTCAGCCGCATTCCTAGCTCTTATCATGGCAGTGCATTCACTATCCCACCACGGTGGAGAAGGGATTTTGCCTTTCGGTGCGTTTTTCACCGGAAAGCAATCTTCGGCAGTGGAGGCTATCAAGTCCGATAATTTTGGAGAAACATTCCAAAGAATTCTCGTTGTTGATTGGTGGAAGGAGAGAGATGCGGAGGTCTAATAATTTTGAATAAAGATCCCAGTCTGCAGAATCTAAACGATATCTTAATAGGGGGGGAAGGGGTTTATCTGGGATGGATTTTGACAGGTGTTTAATTATGATGGGGTAGTGATCACTACCATAGGTTAAATTTAAACAACTCCAATTTAGCACGCTAGCCATAACAGGCGAGCAAAAGGTCAACTCCACACAGCTGTTTCTTTAACCAAATGCAGACCTACGAGTAGGGCTGCCATCATTAATGACACACAGCTCGAGTTCGTCCAGCATCTCAACTAGCTCATTACCCATATTATCACAAAAATCTGAACCCCATCTATAGTGGTGGGAGTTAAAGTCACCCATAACAAGTAATGGGCCACTTACTGAGGTAAGTAAATTTTTAATCAAAATAAGGTGGTCAACATGAGGGTGAGCAATGTAAAATACAAATATGTTTATGTCCTCAGCCTTAACAGCGACAACATTTATGTCATCGCCAACGAAGGGTAGAGGGATCTGGGAGAAGGGTACTTTGTTATTAATTAACAAAGCACACCCTCCATAACCATCAGATCTGTCATGTCTGACAACGCTGAAACACAGGATCCCGAAATTTATATTCGGTCGAAGCCATGTCTCAGCAATGCCACAAATCGATGGTTTAAATTTATTCATCAAGTGGAGTAAGTCACTCTTCCTGGGAAGAGTACTCCTCACGTTCCACTGAAGCAGTGTTAGAGGTAGGAATTTTACAGATATAATCAAGAATTGTTGAAAGCTTGTGTGCGACATGGTCCGGTACAGTTTGGGCAGGGTTTGATAGTACTGCCATGAGCATATCAGAAACTATATTAAGAATGTACTTGGAGCTACGAATGTTGGTTCCGGATTCCACAGGGAAAGCGCAACCGTTTTTGGATGGGGAGTAACAGTGGTCTTGGATAAGGACCTGATAAGCCTTCTTATCATAGCTCCTAGCTAGATAGGGGAGCATGTGATTTAGGTTTAAGGCGTATAGTTTTTTTATAGGAGACTCTTTGTTGGGATGGTTTTTTAATAGGAGATGGATCAATGAGGTTGACTGATCTTGAGACCTCAGCATAAGACCTTTTTACAGTAGGGAAAACCTGGCTTGCTTCCGCATATGATGCTCTTCTGGCGACCCAATTCAGGACAAGCTTTGTCATTAGCAAAATGAGTGCCACTGCAATTGACACAGGTGGCAGTCTCAGCTGGAATCTGGCATCCATCCCCTGGATGATCCTGGCCACACTTGAAACAGCGTGGCTTGGAGCGGCAAAGAGTGCGGGTATGCCCAAAACGGCAACAGTGATAACACTGTATGGTAGGGTATGAGTATAGTTCTACCGGGAGCGCTGAGTAAAAACAAAACACTTTTTTAGGTAGTGTTTGGCCATCAAAAGTAAGCACTACAGTTTGAGTAGGCTTCCATTCGGTACCATTTGTGGCTGAGACTCTGCGGTTCATTCTCCTAGCCTTTATTACAGCCCCACACCCGGCGGGAACCCTGATATTGCTAATAATTTCGTCCTCTGTCCATTCGACAGGGACGTTCCTAACAATGCCCATTCGTGTGATGTGAAATTGTGGTATCGATGTCACATAGCTTTGAGCCACCATACCGTTTACTAGGACGCTATTTGCATCCTGGTGCGTCACAAACTCAACCGAAACTCTATTCCTCCCCAGCCGTTTGACACCACCGATTTTAACATTATTAATATTGAGTTTCATTAAAAACATTCCAAACTTAACTGGGTGGAGAGTAGTGCCAGACGTCTGGGAGTCCTTAAGAGACACATAAACTACGTAAGGGGGATTATCCCTGGCCGTATAACATTGTCGACCGTTTATACTTTTAGCTAATTTCGGAGGGTTGATCTGGGTGATAGGGGGGGAGCGTGCAGGTCGTTTTCGGGTTTTTGGAACTTCTGAATCCATTAATTCGATATCCGGGGTGTCGGGAGGAAGAGTGATTGTTAGAATGGTTTCCGTCTCATATTCCGGGGATTTATCGGGATCGGGAGGGTCTGGTGGCTTCACCTCATCCATTTGTGATTAAAGAGATGTGGGCAGAGGAATAGATAAAATTTTACTTAGAAACACACCAATACCTGTTAAAAACTTACACACACACACTTAACCAACACGACAACACAAAATTTAAAAGATTTCAATTCCGATCACTATGAATTGGATCACTTAAATTGAAAACAAACGTAGGAATGACAAAAGCACGTGCATAACCTTCACCACTACCAACGAAAGTCCATTGTAGTCTTATATTTCCTATAATTAAAAAATTGACGGCACTAAGTTTGACATTTGAATTGACAGCTGTCAATCGTAATTGAATTTAATTGGAAGAAATGGCAGAAGTTGGGTTCTAATTCAAAGTTTAATTTGTGGTGAAACTGAAGATGACATTTCTTTTACCTCTATATTGTTACTATTTAATGCAAGAAAAATTGTTGTGTAAAATTAAATGCTTTTACAATGTAGTGGTATGATGCAGTTGGCGCGTGATAGTCGTAATTGTATCCGCCTCTCATTTATTAAAACGTGACTCGGTTTGCGTGCGCAAGAGGCGCCTAACTACTGGATTGATTGACGGTGAATTGGTGAATGCGTCCCAACAATTAAATTAGTTAAGCGTTCCTTATTTACGACTCCTTTTCCTCCTTGCTTCCTCAGTGCTGAGGGTTTTGGCGTGACCACCCTCTTCAGTAGTTCTGCGTCTCTTTCTCACGTTTGGTATTTACAACTTCTTAATAACTAAACTTTTCGATAAGCCTAAGGGTTGAAAAAGTTAAAAATAGGTCTTACTTATGAAATTGCCGTTCTGCAGTACTGACCATATCAAATCCGAATTCTAATTTCAAATTAATTTTATTTTGAAGACATGGAATTTATTTTCCAATAGTAGTCATTTGTTTATTGACTATTGTTACATGTTTATTTATTTATTTATTTATCATTTTATGTACCTACACCAGACATACAATATTACACAGGACAACACATTATAAACATGAGGTACATAGGTACATACATAGGTTTATTGATTGTTGCATTTCAATATTTTTCGTAATCATGGATACGTTAAAAATTCGAGCAATTATGGAATACGAGTACCGTCGCGTCCTCGTGGCGCTCGACAACGCGACTCAAGCGGCACGCAACATCAACGAAGTTTACGGAGCTAACTATTTATGTATATTGATGACAAATATTACAATACGTAAGTGTAATGCAGATAATAGCGATATGTATTGCATAGTAATCACGATAGCTACAATTGAGATGGCGAATATGGCGATATGTTTATGGCCAACTGTAATAATTTTTGAATTTAAATTGTAATAACTTTATTAACCTCTTTCTTTGAATATGAATTTACTATTTTTATAGTACTATTCAAAAGTCCTTGTTTATGACGTGCAAAGGACGTGCTCATTATCCTATTGTTATCGTATCCATAAATTTAATAGATTCTCCAAACCTCTCACTTTACGTAAAACAGTTCAACATTATAAAACCGAAGTAACGTTATAGAGGTACAACATTAATGAATTTCCTACAAATTTCTAAAAAACTGCATTACGTCGCGTGCGCATATTTCATTAACAAAGTTATCTTCGGCTTCAATCGTCTATCTTCGGTGTTATTGATCGTCAGAAATCAACCGATGACCGATACTTCCGCACGAATACCACTGCCAATTGACCATTAAGTGACCATACCGTCAACGCTATAAACACAACTTTAAGTACCCAAGTTATCAAGTACTGCAGGACTGGGAATGATATCGTTTGCTTATCTTTCCACGCAAGTCGCACGAACAATAGTTCGTGTTACTTGAAGGTTATCAACCTGTCACTATTACTGCTTTGTTTTATTCTTCGAAAACAGTTGGAACCTACTGTTTGCCTTGTCCAGCTTCGCCAGCGATGGCTAATGGATAATAGTATCCTTAAGCAGTTGTTGTCAGACAGCCTAAGTGCTTAACAATGCGCTAATTATGTCTAGTTGCCGTTTTAATGATTGATTTGCATGTGCAGCTTCATTTGTATGGCTGTCGTGTAATCTTAAACGATTTGATTTGCAGGTCAACTAGAGAAAGTTTACGGTCAAAAATTGGAAGCGTCCAATTACATTTGGTCTATGACTTAGATGGTATTCCTGAAAAGTAATTTCTCTCCGTTTATTTTCCTAAATATTTGGTAAAAAGGTGATAGCTCCGTCTCATGAGGGTGATAGTATTGCCACCCAACAACATAAGGTGAGCCTATTGCCATATACCGGGCACATTTCCAGACTCCGTGCTACTACTGAGAATTTTAAAAAACCCAGTAATACTTTGCCCGACCCGGGAATCGAACCCGAGACCCCTTGCCCGGCAGTCGCACTTGCGACTACTCGGCCAACGAGGCAGTCCCCATTGCTTATTCATAATGCAGTTACATGAACTTCAAGGTAGGTTAGATAGATGCAGTATACACCTTGTCAATGTGTAACAATTGAGATAAGTACTGATTCTAGCTGAGAATATTAGTCTGCAGTTAGATAAGGCTAGTTTATCTAGCTCGATGCTGATGTCGACCGGACCGGTTCGCAACCGGACCACACTTACATTAACGCAAGGTTCAATAGATGTAACACGAATATGAATAAACTAGTCTCAGAATGGCTTATAGTCAGCATTGTCTACAGCCTGATGATAATGGTTGGTTAGTTTTGGAAAGAACGTTAAATCATCATACCTGGTTGTGATATAAAACAAATCATGTGAAAATCGTTACAGCTAGACAGAATCTTCAAACATGTGGTAACGGCCTACCTTACGTAGGCCATTTATTTTAAGTATTTTGAGTTACCAAAAGGTATTATTTTCCATTGCCACGTATCGTTATTTCACTTTTTAATAGCACGAACCATGAAACAGATTCTATTGTACGTTATGACTCACTAATGGAATGAATAAGCCTGTCCAAATCTGGCACCAAGCCATTTTGTGATAAGTTTTAGGGTTCAGAGACAAAAGTCTAGCTTTAATACTATATACAAATAGGTTTTCTTAAAAGCTAATGTAATTTCACTTGACAAATTCAACATTAATGAAACATGGTATTAAAAGTCACGTTTTCCACACTTTGCTGAACATAGATTTATATTGAAGCATTAATTTGACGTTCGTGTTGGAATATTAACACCGACTAACGTAATTATAGGTCCCGCTTAATGCATTAGCGGTAGCGATTTCGTAACAATTAACAAATTAAGTTTTTTATTAAACGTTGCCCCACACTTTTTTTTTTTTTTAAGGTGGGAAAATCATCGAATGTCTTCTCCCGCCTGGGTGAGGCGGGAGGGAGTGTCAGACTCTTACTGACTAAAAACCACCCCGTTCCTTCTCCTGCACGTCGAGCCGGAGCCCCGGTTACCCGTTAGGTTCTCCGCGACTCCGAATCAGCATCGGCCCTATTGGGCCCCATCTGTGGTGGTCTGATGGCTCTTTGAGGCGCGCGCGGAACGCGACGCGCCGTACGCTCGGGTCTGTTTCTGGTCGGACGGGGAGCCACCCATGCTCGCCGTCCGCAGGCCCGCGCTTACGGTGGCCGGAGATCGTCTCGCGATCCCCGACGCCCGGTGTGTCCTTCGCGATGGCTGGGTTGCGAGGAGGCAGCGCTTCGCTGCCTCACGCGTCCCGCCTCCTCCTTAGCTAGCATAACTGCTTCGCAAAAGGAGGAGACGGCATCCCAGTCCCCCTCGCTCCGCATCATGGCCTGCACTAGGCCCGGACGCGAGAGGTCGCCATCGCCGATCACTTCCCTGAGGACACGGCGGTGCTCAGCCCACGAAGGGCATTCTCCCACCGTGTGTTCCACCGTGTCCTCAGGGCGGTCCTCGCAGTGATGACACCCGGGCGTTTCCTTCCGCCCCATCAGACACAGGTACCTCCCGAAACTTCCATGTCCGGTGAGGACCTGCGTCAGGCGGTAGGTGAGGACGCCGTAGCGTCTCTCAAGCCACTCCTCAAAGAGGGGACTTACCGCTGCGATGGCAGCGAGCCCAGCCCTCGGTTGCGACAGTCGTTGCTGCCATTCCGCCATGAGATCGCGCCGGAGCTCATCCCGCCACGCACCTATTTGGCGCGGCAGCGGGGTTTCGCCCCGGCGACGTGCCTCCGCGCGCATGCTGTACACGCGCGCGAGCACCTTCGCCTCCAGATCCCACGGCGGTAATCCGGCAAGGAGGTTCGCCGACTCCCCAGAGATCGTGCGGTATCCGCGGATCATTCGGATCGCCATGACCATCTGTGCCATGAGCAGCGTCCGAGCGGGACGCCGCAACAGGTTTGGCGCCCAAACAGGGGCGCCGTAGAGGGCCATGGACCGCACGACCCCGGCGTATAACCTCCGGCAGGAGGCGTTTGGCCCCCCGAGGTTGGGGAGGATGCGTTTAAACGCAGCCCCCGTCCTCTCCAACTTTGGAGCCAAACGTCGGAAGTGTTCTATGAAGTTCCACCGACTGTCGAGGACGAGTCCTAGGTACTTCATCGTCGTCTCGACGCCGATGGTAACTCCTCCCGCCGTTATTTGGGACCCACCCGAAGGTGGCGCGTTCCCGCGGCCATGAAAACACATGGCCTGGGACTTGTGGAGCGCCACCTCGAGTCCCAACTGCCGGATTCTCTCAACTACTGTCGCAACCGCTGTCGCCATTAAGTCGGCCGCCGCCTGGTGCGACCTCCCGTGCGCTAGCACCAGCGTGTCGTCGGCGTAGCATATTGTGCTAACTCCGTTCGGGAGGTCGGTGCGCAGCACCCAGTCATAACCGATGTTCCACAGGAGCGGCCCCAGAACCGAACCTTGTGGAACACCGCGTGACATCTCTCGCCGGTTCCACTCGCCCCGGTGACCGGGGTAGATGACGGACCTGTCCGTCAGGTATGCCTCGATTACACGACGGAGGTAGGTAGGCACCCGATGATATCGGAGTGCCTCCAAGATGCAGCTCCAGGGCAGGGAGTTGAAGGCGTTGGCGATGTCCAGAGACATCGCCACTACGACCTTACCCTTGGACACTGCAGTCCCCATCGTCCGGTCCCTAACGCGCATGATGGCGTCCACCGTGGAGCGCCCTCTGCGGAAGCCGAACTGGCCGTCCGATAGGTCCGGCCCAATGTCCGTCAGGTGCGCGACGAGGCGGTTCGAAATTATTCTTTCGAACACTTTCGCCACCTCGTCGAGCAGCACTATGGGCCGGTATGCGGACGGAGAGTCCGCAGGGCGCCCCGTCTTCCGCACGAGGACCAGTTTTCCCGCTTTCCAGAGCAGCGGGAACTGGCCTCTCTCCAAGCATGCGCTGTAGAGACCGATTAATCGAGGCCCGAGAGCCTCTGAGGCCAGGACCCATGCTTTGCCATGCAAGCCGTCGGGTCCTGGGGCGGTATTCTTGGCGCCCATCCGGCGCACCGCCGCTCTCAGTTCTGCCTCGGTCACCTCTGGGACGATGTCGTCGTCGTCGTCGCTATAGCCCGCGTCGGGCACCGCAGGGGGCGGAGTCATATACGGAGGGGTGAACCCCCTCCACAGTCGAGGGAACAGGGTGCAAATCACCTCTGACTCTGACCGGAGACTCTGGGTGAGCGGGGGAGCCCAAGCGCGGAGCTTGTCGCGTACCATCCGGTACGGGCGTCCCCACGGATCTCTGTCCAGAGTCCCCAGCATCTCTCGGCGGGGCTCCTCCTTGGCCCGCAATATCTCCACCTTGAGGAGGGCCTTGGCCGCCCTGTATCCCTCATACAACTCCGCCTCTCTCGCGTCCGCATTCGGAGGACGGATGCGGCGCCTGCGGTGCCTGGTGTACGTACTGGCGTCGCGCAGCAGTGCACGCCTTGCGTAACGCCGCCAGCTCCTGCGACCACCAGTACACCTGGCGCTTTTGCTGCCTCGATCGGATCCGGGGCATCGCCACGTCACAAATCCTGGACATGGCGTCCTGGAGCCATTTGGCCTCATCGTCTATGTCGGCAGGCCTGACCGGTGGTATCACCCAGGCCTGCACGATGGCGGCTTCCAGGAGCAGCTCCCGGTCCAGCTGTTTCAGCGCCCAACGCGGGCCACATGGGGCCTGTCTGACCGGCGGGTCTGCGGACTCGGCGGAGACGTCGAACCGGATATACCGGTGGTCGGAGTACGTCTCCACCTTCTCCATGACGCGCCAGTCAGCAATACGCGGTGACAGAGCAGGGCTGGCGAACGAAATGTCCACCACCGACTCGCCCTGCATCCGCACGCACGTGGGGACAGAACCCCGGTTCAGGACGACTAGGCCTGTCTCAAGGGCCCAGTCTTCCACCATCCTACCCCGGACGTCGGTGAACCGGGAACCCCAAGCCAAGTTTTTGGCATTGAAGTCCCCGAGGACGAGCACGGGGAGGGAACGGAACCCGACGACGACGGTGACCAACTCCATCAAGGAGTTGTGGAACTCGGCGAGAGTTCGGTTCGGAGAGAAGTACACGCCCACCACAGCGAGCTCTCCGAACCGTGCTGCGACACAACCCCGGCCTCTTTGAGCAGCCTCAAGAGTCGGGGTACCGGCGGCGGCCGACGAGATGATGGTCACCGAGCCGTCCAGGTCCGCCACCCAGTGATCCCTGGGCGGGACAAAATACGGCTCGGAGACCACGGCGACGTTGATTGACCACTGCGCCATGCTCTGGAGCAGGAGATCCTGAGCAGCGGCGCAGTGGTTGATATTCGCCTGGAGGAGGCGGAATGGAGCCATTATTGGCAGTCCATTCCGATCTCCTCAGAGGCGGCAGCGGCGACTGCGGTGGCAGTGGCGGCGGCGGCGGCGGAAACGGCAGGGGCGGCGGAGGGCCTACCTTTGCCCTTGGGTTTGGCGGGAGGGGAGCAGCCTTTGCTCCCGACCCGGTGATTGGCCGGCTTGCCAGCCGCCGCACATGCATTGCAGTGCAGCGGGGCGGAGCACGAGCCGGCCTTGTGACCGGGCCGACCGCAGCGGAAGCAACAGTCGCTGCGGTCCACCTCCGAGGTGCATTTGACGCTCACGTGCTCCCCCACGTGACAGCGGTAGCACCTCAGAGGCCGGGTCTCGAGCAGCTTGACCTGCGCCGAGACCCATCCCACCAAGAGCCTTTTGCCCTCCTTCAGCTTCTTGGCCGCTGTGACGGGGCAGCTGACCACAACAGTGCGCAGCCCCGAGTTGTCCGGGCGGATGGCGCCTGCCTTGATTTGGTCAGCAGGGCACCCTCCCGTCCTGGCCACAGCGGCCACCACCTCCGTCTCCGTTACGGAGTCGTCCAGGCCCAAAATTCTGACATCCAGGCATTTGGTGGGCCTGGACACGCGAGCCTCGTCCGCACCGAGGCACGCCCTAAGCCTCTCGGCCAGGGCGTCGGCCGATGGGCCGCTGGTCGCGCCGGGGACCTCCAAAAGACGGGCTCCGGTAGCGGTCACCTTGACCGCGAACCCGTCTGGCGCCCCGAACTCCGCAGGAGATACCGCCCCCTTCAATTTGGCGAGGACGTCGCCATAAGTGACGCCCCTATTGACCGCCTCGGGCTGCAGCGTAATCACTACAGCCGCGGTCTTAGGGGCGAGGAGCAAGGCAGCAGCGCGTTTCTCCCTGCGCTGCTGCTGCCGTCGCTGCCACTGCGCCTTCTTGCGGCGCTTCCGGCCCTCCCTGGCGACTCTCCTCGCCTCGCCGGCGATTTGCCACCCGCCGCCGTCCTCCGCTCGCGGGGCGGGTTCCACCACCGCTGCCGCAACTCCAGCCTGCCGGGCTGGAGTGCCTCTCCTCTTTTTGCGCCCTGCGGGCGCTGGCGCCGTCGGCGCAGCTGGGGTCTGCGCCGGCGGGGGCGCCGAGGCCCTCGCTGGGGCAGCCGGTCGCGCCTTTGCCGGCGGTTGGGAGCTGCGGCTAGCCTGACTCGAGGTCGAAGGCTTGGCCGCAGCGGCCGCGTACGACCGCGGGACCGCGGGGGCGACCTGACTCGCCGCGAGTGGGGGGCGCAAGAGCCTGCCCTCCAGCACGTCGAAACGTCGCTGGAAGGCAGCCATCCCCGCCCGCAGCAGGGGATGGGGGGAGGCGCCTCCTGAGCGCCGGAGGACGGGGACAAACTGTCCTCCTCCAGCCTGGGGCGTTTGAACGTCCCCGTCGCGCGGCGGCGTGAGCCTTTCGAGCTCACGCTCAGCCGCTCCGCTAATGTCGTGTCGGACTCTGAGTCCGACCCCCTCCGACTAGACTCCCGTGTGTGGGGCCTGCTGGACGAGTCCAGCGCCTCACCACGAGTCCCGGAGCCACTTGGGCTCCCTTCTCCTACCTCTGCAGGTGAGCCAAGCTCACCCGCACTCTTCTCCTCCGTCTCTGTGGTTTTGTTTTGTTTTTAAATTTGATAACGCCATACAGTTCCCACGAGTATGGGGGAAATAACGGTCCACCCAGGCAGTGCCCCCTGTACCTGGGTAAGTGAAAATTTGTTTCCCAACTAGAGGGTCCACTGGTCCCCTAGCTGGGGGTGCGCTCACGACTGACACTACTCCTCAGCCATGCATACTCTCGCCGCGCACCAGAACTTAGTATTAGAGGAATTTTTTATAGAGGTTATCTTCCTCGCGGTCCAGGCGACCAAGCCAAGACCCTCGTCCCGTTCAGAGTCACAAAACATGACCGTGACCTCCTTACGGATTACGATATCGACGGCTGCAATAGGGGACAGCTTGTGTCCCGATGCTGCTCGCTCGCAGGGTGAGTGCACAACGAGCACCGCCCTTGCCTCTCCGCCACGCTCTCTGCTAATCAGAGAGACAGGCGGAGAAACGCCCCACGGAAGCGCGGGCCATGAGCACACAGCCCGCCGCCTCCAGAACCCTGTCGGGTTCGCCCGCCCAGTCCAGAAGTCTGCTGCGGGCGACAGTCACTCCAACCCTATCACCCCCGCTAGGGAGACTGTCGCCCGCACCCAGGGTGCACCACGGGGAGGTCTTCTGGCACCGCACCCCAAACGTTGCCCCACACTAGGATTATCTCCTGTGTCGTGGGTGCGTTTACAAACATACAAGTTCACATACACATGACACCCAGACCCGAAACAACAATTTATGGATCGCACAAAGTGTTGTTCCGTGCGGGAATCGAACCCGCGACACGTTGCACGGCAGCCGGTTGCCCAGCCACCGCACCAACCGTGCAGTCAAGTTGCTTATAAATTTAATGACAGAGTGCTACAAGTATGACAAAATATTAACCATCCCTAATCATTGTAATAATCTAAATGCGAATTAATTTTGAATTACTGCTATACTTTAATTACTAGTACTAACTAATTACTTATTTGCCAATGTTATTGATTAATTGGGGTTTATTAGGTTAGTTTAGTAGGTAATTGGGGTAGATCAGTGCCAGCAACTTCGAGAGAGTGACAGAGACAGAGATAGATAGAGTAACAAAGAAACAGTGAGGCTGATGGGAAGCAGCGTTTCATCCGTGTGGTATTTTTAAATTTAAATATTTCATTGAAACTGTCATAAATACCACAGAAATTTAATAAATAGTAAATATTTTTTATGAATAAAATAATATTTTTGTAGTTGGGGATGATCTGCTTGATCTTCTATGGGTTCCGAAAGCATTGATCAGGTTTTGATAGTGCTTTAGTATGGTGTTCTAGAAACGTTTTCGTAAATCCTTGGCAAAATGTGTCTATCTAACTAGCTTCATTTGTAAATGAAATATTATGATTGTTGTTTCAGAACAAGTGGTGGTCAGGCCTCGGGCCGGGCAGCTGCACCGCGCCCGCCGTGCCGAGTCGCGCGTGCGATGCGGAGCGGTCCCCGCCGCCCGCGCCGCCTCCCGCTCCGCCTGTGCTTTGCGCCAGACCCTGCTGTCGCGACGCCACGTCAGTATACTCTTAGCTTTATTTTCTTTCACCAAGTAGGAAGCTAGATGAAATCCAAGCATGTAATTTTAAATAGATGTAATCTCGGCTATCTCAGCTACTAGTTATAATTAAAAGCTTGTGTCGTTGACAAGTTATTCACATAAGACTGTCCACTACTCGTTGAAATATCGTCACAAAAATGAAGTACACATAAAGGGTCGCACAAACTGTAATTATAAGGGTGCGCAATATTCTCAACTACGCAAAGCTAAATTATGCTAAATTAAAATTTTCATTCAAGTATGAATAATAGTCTCCCTATTTCACAACTATTCTATGGATGACCATCTCTGTTGACAAAAGAAGCTTGTGAAATTATTATAATTGCTAAAGGGTTGGAACGGATGACCAACTCTCACAAAAACTTTAATAATATTCGGACTAGGATTCACTATGCGAATGTTAGGGAACTTTTACATTCAGTCAATTTTGAATGCTCCCCTACTTGAAGTATCCTTTTTTAGTCCAGCACAAACTTTGTCTGGAGAGAGCCAAATGGGTACGCCACCAACCAATCATTTGTCACGGTTGCCAGAAGAACTTTATATTCGCGAAAAAATCCCATGAAAGTAATTTCCAACGTTCTAACTTCATTTTGAGCGTTGGAGCGAGGGTTGCTAGTTGAATTCCGTAAAGTGCTTTTAGACGTAATTTCAAATCGTAATTTCGCAAATGAAATTTTGAAATGACCGTAATGGTCTATTTGGTTTACCGAGAGCGATAGTTTACTTTCAATAGACTAGAACTACGACATAGTATCTATCTATGTAGCAGTTAAAACAACTGAACAATTCATAGCATCAACATCTAGTTTAAAAACAAGCAAACATTTCATACAATCGGCGTTTGCGTTCCCACCGCGTGCGTACTCTGCTCAAGCGCAGGTTAATGGTACCCTCATTATTGAATGGGCCACACAATACGGGGAATTCGGGTGCGCGGTCCCCTCCGCTACAAGCTACCTGTACCCCCCGCTACCCTCAACCCTCGCCAGCTACCCTAGTCCCATAGCCGATCCCAGAGCGTCATTCGGGTTGCAACCCTAACGATGCGCGCACGCATTCTACCGGGAGTCGCGAGCTCAACACAACTATTAAAACATTCGTTTTTAATATTGGATTGTTTATAGTATAAGTTAGTGTATAGTGAAATTTTGTACAGTGTAATATAGTGAAGTTTATGTTTATATTATTTTTAACAATAGTGTACATAATATCACATTTTGTAATAATGGATCTATCTATAAAACGAGTAAAACGCGAAGAGGTGGCCGACGACAACGACTACTACAATTTTTATGTTGATCATATTAAACATGAGGAATACACGTAAGTTTTTGATGTTACTGCTAGTTATATTGAATATTAGCTACCTTTACAGATATTGTATTCTGTTTTCTAGATCAATTTAGTCTTATTTACATGTTTCTTTCTCTTTGGATCATGATAAATATTTGTATTCGAAGTTATCCTGTTTTGCGGCACTTAACCTAGCCTAGTTTCCTTAACCTTGTAGCTCGGAGTGCTTTTTGGCATAGACTTCCTCTAAGTTTTTCCGCTAGTATCGGTCTATCTTTCTCTTTTGCAATGTTGACCAGGCTTTTGAGTCAGGTCGACCTTCCACCTTCTTTGACGCTGCCAATCGTAGTCTATCTCCATTTGTTTTGGGTGTCTCAAATTCTATGGTAGACCGATCTTCACTTTGAATAATACCTAATAGAGGTATATAAATTACTTTTGTTTTTCTCTCTTATTGTTTGTTTTGTATTTGCATTTCTAGCATATTTCTCTTAAATTTTGTCTGACAGCTATCCAATTTGCTCTGTGATACCGGGTGACAGCAAAAGTTTTGCAACCGATAAGTTATAAGAAGTTTTCTTTTTCTTGTACTTCCGACCATCTACCTCTTTAAGCAATTTCTTTAGTAGTTTGTAAACAATTTGTATCAGATGGTTATTTCTACACCTTACGTGTTCTTCATACTTTGTTTGTATAAATATCCTGATCATTTCTATGAGATGTACTGGATCTTCTTCGATCAGGACTATGTTGGTTGCAACTCTCAGATGATGAAATTTATAGAAGATAGCTTTCGCTCCTCCTGCTTTCTGTACCTGTTATTCCTTCAGTCTTTTAGTATTTCTTACCTTTCAGTTCGTTAGTTAGACGCCTACAATTTATTAATATAAAGCTATGAAACTATAAACCAGTTTGTATTACAATTACCAAATTGCATTCTTTACAATAAAAACTGCAATTTAATTATTACTAAAATGTAAATTACTTTCCCGTTTTACTCAATATAATTGCGTACTTGATTGCTATATAATTACAATGTCTATATGCAAATATGTGCTATACCTATTGCACACGTTTTCTTCGAAAGAAGAGTTCTAAGGTTTATTTTTTTTAATCCTATAAGCTCACAAAGTATTTATGTTCTTGGAACTTTTTTTCTATCTTTACAAGACTTTTACTTTTTAAGTCTTTTGTCGGTAATGTTAAATAATGTAATATCCCAAGTCTTCTTCGGTATTTGTATAATAACTTCAGGTTATAACTGTAGATACTTTCTCTACTGTCGCAAAAAATATTTTACTTACATCAAGTTTTTTCCCTCCTCTGTCAAACTTTAACAGATTCTCGATTCTATTCCAAAAGCTCTAAAGTTGAAAGTCTAATAAACTATTTTTGCGATTCGCAGAAGCTTGAAGCACTGCCGTACTTCGAAAATAATAATAAAGCGTGCCCCTTACTTTCGACATTATTTCCAATAGGATATTAAGTCCGTTTTACAACTTTACCCTTTATGGAGCTAGCAATACGATCTAAAATCGAATAATTTGTATCGATTTATCGGAATTGCCCCTAAGTTTAGGCCTAACGTAGTCTAACGTAGACAAGCGCAAACGCCGACGGGATTTTTTGTAACGGGAACTCGTGCGTGGATACCATGTATTTTTTGTTACCTATTTTATTTTTGGGTGTAGCAAAAAGTGGTAGTAAAGTAAAATGAAGGTGGATGTTGAAAAGGTTTGAAGAATGTTTGAAGTTACACTTGTGTCGGAAACAACCACCTGGCTGGTGGTGATTTTGAATGTTTTTCTGCAACATTATGGTGTTAGATCAAAATTTTTCGTATATACGAATGCTATCTGTATGCTCGGTAATAAATTCGATTGTCTGTGACAATATTCTAAACGAATCTTATCTAAAAAATTTGGCATAGAATAGTGGTGAATTATAATTTGGAATATAGGCTACTGTTTATCCAGCTAACCTTTGGACTAGAACTAAAGCACTAATTATTTAGTTTGCTTACGTATTCTAAACGTAGTCTTTTTTCCTAACAGAGTCGCAGATAGCATTGTACCTCGTCGCGTCGTCGTTGAACAAGTCGGCAGCGGCGGCGGCGCGGGCGCGAGCGGCGCGCGGCACAAGACGGCTCCCCAGGCCGCAACGACGACGGCACACAGCAAGCAGCTGGCGGCGGGCGGGGCCAACCACCCGCCCCAGCCGCAAGGTAACCATAAACGTAATGTCTTTGTTGTTACCTCCTTTTTATACACATTTAGGTACACACATATACACATCACATGTCATGATTAACATTATTTTATTCTGATGAAATTATCTTATTAAGTTTAGGTCTCGAACTAATAAGAAATTTATTTAAGGTTCTTTTGATAAACTAAAATATAGTTTAAAATCTTATGATTAATCAAAAATAATTATTTATATTTTAGTTTCATAGATTGTTTCCATTTTGTGTCTTTGTCACATAAACATTAAAGCTTTTATTTAAAATACCATGAACTAATAAATTAATACTAGCAAACGGAATATTTTGGCAAATTTTTAACGTAAAACGGGTAAACTCTTGATAAATTTGGAGGACTTTATGACTATTCCTTTTGTTCAAGTAACACTTGCAAACTTCAGACAAATTACACTGAAACACTATTTAAAGGATATTCAGACATTTCCGGAAATCTTGTTTTATTGTAACACAATTATTTTTTGTGCACTTTGTCTAGGAACGGCTGTATCACACTGACTGTAAAATATATTAATTTATTTAATAATTATAGTTAGGTGTTTATTTTTTACAATATATTGCAGTTAATTATTGTTTTAGCAAATGCTAAAACAATAATATACAACAATATAACTAGGTCAATACTTAATTTCATCAATTCTTATACATAAATATTTTAAAACTTTGATAAGTGCCAAAAAATATTAAGAAACCTCGACATAATTCAAAAGACCTAAATCTTTTAAATCATATCATCTTTTATTATTTATTTAAAGGATAATTGAAAATACCAAGTTATGTCTCAAATCTTCTATTTATGAACGCCATTGACATTTCAAAATACCACAGTCAGATTGTCAAAGTTACAACATAATAATTAAACATTCTTTTGCCCAACCTTGGCATTAAAATAAATCTTGATAATTCTCATTACACTTGTTTTGTCAGTCGTATACGGCATAGGCAGTATATATGTTACATAGTCATTGTTATGTAAGTTACTTTAAATCTACTATATAGAAATAAATCGGGTTTTTCCTTCCTAACGCTATAACTCCAGAACGCACGAACCGATTTCCACGGTTTTGCATTCGTTGGATAGGTCTCGGGCTCTGTAAGGTTTTATATATAGCAAAGAAAATTCATCAGCAAACGAAATTTTACATAAAACGAAGTCGGTGGCGAAACGGAGTTCGCCGGGTTTGCTAGTGGGATATAAATATTATGTGGTATTAAAATTAAAATAAATACTACAAGTTAAAAGTTTGACATCATTGGTGAATAAAACAGTTGTGGCGGTAATGCACTCCTCAATCTGTTTGTTGCGAAGGTTCAGGAGAGCTCAGACTCCTTCATCTCATAAAAAAAGTAATAAAGAAGTTGTTAATACAAAAATTAAGAATGTATTTTCACAACGCCTGGACAATGTTAGTAATCATAAAATGTGTGAATATCCTTTAAAAAAAATAAACACGAATTGGGTGT
This sequence comes from Spodoptera picta, assembly GCA_038387885.1. Lineage (NCBI taxonomy): Eukaryota > Metazoa > Arthropoda > Insecta > Lepidoptera > Noctuidae > Spodoptera > Spodoptera picta. The sequence continues at coordinate 1,869,426 of JAZHFQ010000308.1, forward strand.
ATTGTATAAAATTTCAACCAACCTAACAGGAGGTAACAATACTCAAGGTCCCGTGGGAACCGAACCTGTAGATTGTTTGAACTTTCATGCACTATCCTTTGCCAAACGCACTTAGCATAAGTATTTATTTTTAAAGTCCTTTTTATGATGTTTGCTATGACACCTACAAATAACCCTTAATGTTATTGATATAGACTTTACTTTTGTCAGATTGCCGTATCTTACAGCTAGTCACAAGAACATATTGGTAGATAGATTGGCTACCAGAGGGCTTAGTACGAGTATGTTATACGTTTAAAGTAATCGAAATGAGACCGCGTTCAGCGATCTGATTGGCCGGCTCCAATGAACCACCCAATCAGAGAACACGCTCTCGTAAAGCAAATTCGTACTTAGGTCTCGGATAGAAATAACATATTGACATAGAATCTATAAAAATATGACAAAAGTCTACCTATTCTATAGTTAGTAGTCAAATCTAATAAGAGAGATTACTATATTTTTACTATGTCATAGTTTTCGTCATATATTTAATTATAAGTAGGTCGATTAAAGTCTTACATGTTGACCCGGCTCAAGCCAAGAGAATTCAGTAAACAACTCACTCGTTTTAACATAGTTGATTGATTAATTTGATTAATTGTGTTTTTGTTAACACGAATTAACTTCGCTTGAGCGCAATCTAAAATGTAGTTTTTCGTCTTAATATCTTTTAGAATGTATACGTTCTTTGGACTTCTCAAAATGTTTTCAATAACACTATTAAATTACTGACACACCAGTAATACTAAAATCTCACTTTAGTATTGCCTCTGGAATTAATACACTCATATCTGTTGACCCCCGATTGTACGGTAGACACAGTAATCATAGTCACTATGTCTAATACCTACGCTACTTACATTAAACTACAATATTCTTGTGTCTAGACCCTATACATTTTAATGAGTCTATTTCTATCGGCACCCCACTGAAGGCTATTTTGAATTAATCATAATTATAAAGCCTTTCAAAGTTACCATTAAACTGTTACTTTTAATTTCAATGGACACCGATTTACAATGCTTTTGAAGTGACTTGGTACTTAAATAGGTGAGTCGCAAGCTTTGCGCTAAAAATAACATACAAAATTTTGAATTAACCCCTTCTCTTTCAGTTGACCTAAAATAACAGACAATGACAATCAAATTGACACAATCTTTTATCTTTCTTTCTTCCCCAGATCCACAAGGAAACAAAAAATATGATAATTCTAGAAGACCGACAGCTCGAACAAAACGTGAGATATAGACACACATATTTATAGTACTTATAGGTAACATTTTGGAAGTCCAAAGATACGTCGTAATGCCCTTACAATATCACAAATACGGACACCAATATTTACAAAAAATGTTCGGAAATATCTTAAAATATTGAACAATTTTGGTAAATATGTACTCTGTTTCTTTCGTATTTAAGTTTAGTTTCCAAATGGGCAAGTGTGTGACTAATATGTGGTGTTTTTTGCAACTGCAACGATACAGGCTCCGGCTGTGGTGGCGATGGCGACTACCAGCTGGTGCAACATGAGGTGCTCTACTCCTCGTCCAATAGGTCAGCACACAATAACTACTTATTCACTTACTGCGATACTCGGAGACATTTAAATGATTAATTACTTAAACTATTCCTTAGTAACGATTTTATTCCGAAAACAATTGCTAAGGACTGGGTTAAGCAGCCATTTTTTTTTCTTTTTAAAACGTTGCCCCACCCTAAGATTTTCTCCTGTGTCGTGGGTGCGTTTACAAACATACAAGTTCACATACACACCTAGACCCGGAACAAGAATTTGTGGATCACACAAAGTGTTGTTCCGTGCGGGAATCGAACCCGCGACACGTTGCGCGGCAGCCAGTGGCCCAGTCACCGCGCCAACCGTATAGTCAAATGACTCTGAGTACGGCTGTTAATGTGTAATACATGATTATCATCGATTTTTATCTTCACATTTTACTGTTTAATCCAAATTACTAGTGAAATCAGACATTATCAGCAATATCTTAATAATTAGGATTTGGAACTCATAGGATTCTTTTTTTTTCATACCATTCCATCTTAAAAATAACTTGAGAAACAAATCAAAATCCAAATATTTATTTGCACAATGAAGGACTATGCAGGTCTCATAAACCAAAGGATCATAATAAAGATATATCTCAGTATACCATGTAAAGCAGGCCGGCATCATATGTCAAGTGTAGTCCAGGGTTCATTACATGAGACTGTGCGACTCAGTAATTGGCCGGAGGTAGTTGCACGTCCTCAGATAAGATCGCACGACGAACAAGCCGGACTGTTGATTATACAGATTGATCTTGATTAACGAGCAGTACCGTGGAATATTATGAATACGTTACAACATGGCTGCCGACTTTACTATCAATATTATTGTTCAATCTCCACCATGTTATGCTATTGGCACACTACTTTTGTAATATTTCTTACTTAGCGATCTAACTTGGTATGTTTATACTGATATAGGTACCTGGTCTTTTGCCGTAATAGGTTCGTTAAATGCATTTATTTAACAGTTACCTTTATTAATTGACTTTGACTTTAGCTTTTCTCTTCTCTTATAATATCTTCCGTTTTATTTAGTTGCGGGCTAAGACAGGTATTCATGTCCCTTATATGCGCCGAATTTCAGTGTTGTTTTCATGGTTGTATCTACTATAGATCTTGCTTACAGGAGTTGCAACTATATTGGGAGGTTGTCCCAAAAGTTACTTTATTGAATCAAGTTGCAAATCAATGCATATTCTTGTTTTTATACCTATGACATACAGTTGTGCTCACAGTTCCGAGTAGAAATCCTTGCGCTCGTTTCATTTATCAACAGTCCTTGCATTCTTTCTAGTTTACCAAATACATTATTCATAATCCTACAACAAAACGTTTGAACGTGATATTTTAAATACGCACTTTTTTACTTACAACTCTTTGGCACGGTTTCAGGCTGGGAATTGAAACTTACAGATCTGGAATTTAGTGCCTATAAATTAGGTATGAAAGTTAATTTGCTTAGCAATAAATACATTATAAGACAGTAACAGTCTTCGCCAAATGTTTTTAGAATTTTAGTGACGTCTGTTTCTCTATGCATGACATCTACCGCTAAAGAGTTATTCCACTATAACTGAAAATGTATTCTTTTAGTCCTTACTTATCTCCCATTTTGGCATTTTAGTACTATTATGTACTATTACAAAGGTGGTGTTTTCTCCATTACAGGTACGAGGTGTTGGAGTTCCTCGGCAGAGGTACGTTCGGGCAGGTCGTAAAGTGCTGGAAGAAAGGCACTAATGAGATAGTCGCCATCAAGATCCTCAAAAACCATCCTAGCTATGCCCGCCAAGGACAGATTGAGGTAAAGTACTTTTTGTTATATTTTTCAACATGTCGATGGTGACATTGACATTTTCCCTAATTACAGTGTTCGACGACAACTTTTATATTGTTGTAAAGTTAAAAATATATTTTGAAACGTTTCCAATATCACCGGGTCGGTCGCTAGTCGCCAGTTAGTCTGTAATAAACATTGTCACTATCACAATAAATACTACTTTAATAGCACTTTACTATGTATTTACCTAGATTCTAATATTTCACGTGTTTTTTATTTTCACTAATATTATACGTTTTTGAAACGTACAAACGTATATTTTGAAACTCAGCCAAGTCTAACATAAATATTAGTTTGTATATGAAACAGCCCTTTATGTAGGTCAAGATTTTTTATGAATTCTGGGTTGGTAAATGGAATAGAAATGCTCTTTATGTCCTAGTCGTTAAAGTTGTTATTGGAACATCAAAAATAATTATAGATATGTAATTTGATTCAGATTTTCCATTGTTGTTTTACAAAAATAGGTCTTAGTCCTTCAGAAGTAACTTATAAAACTTGCCAAAAGTAAAATGTGTGATGTCAGTAACATTATTTACGTTTGATAGAAGGGTAGCAAGAGCGTTATAGTGAGTTTGGCTTCGCTCCAGCCGGTCTCTGTTTGTCCACCGAAGTGGTTCCACCCTGTATATAACATCTAGGACGACCTAGGATCTAGGACGGACGACGGACGACCAACTCCATTTTCATGTTATGACAGGTGGGATGTCAAGAATTCTCTCTTGGCGTTTCTTAGATGTATATTTTGCGACGTAACACTTATGTTTTGTATAAATAATCGTCTGAATGGTACTGTGTTCACGGAATTGATTTCAAGCAAAAGAGACATGTTCTTAAACCCTAAAATAGGACAAATGACATACTCAGACCGACAAAAAATACCGAATTGGGATAGAAAGTAGTGTTTTTGTTTTTGCCTTGTTTATCCTTAAAGAATCTTGCTAAATACCTGGGTTAAGGTCCTTTTTTGCATTGTTCCGAACCTAACATTTTTATGTTTTTCCACAGGTATCTATTTTGTCCCGGCTCTCGCAGGAGTCAGCGGATGAATTCAATTTCGTCCGAGCATATGAATGCTTCCAGCACCGCTCACACACGTGTCTTGTGTTTGAGATGCTGGAGCAGAACTTGTATGACTTTCTTAAGCAGAACAAGTTCTCGCCGCTGCCTCTCAAATACATCAGGCCTATACTCCAGCAAGTCCTCACGGCGTTACTTAAACTTAAAGTAAGTGTTTATGTTCATAAAAGTAAAGTAACATTTCCCCCTTAAATTTTTTTTTATAGCATAAACCTGTAAACGGGCAGATGGATCACCTGATGGCAAGCAATCTGCGTCACCCATGGACACCCGAAACACCAAGGTGCTACAAGTGCGTTAACGGCTTTTTGGGAATTGGGAATTTGAGGATTGTGGAGGATTCGGGAGACTAGGTAATTGGGCCTCCGGTAATCTCACTCACACACGTTGTTTCACGTCGGTTTTCTGTGAGGCCGTGGTATCACTCCGGTCGAGCTGGCTCATTCGTGCCGAAGCATGGCCCTCCCACACTTAATTGCTTCCCAAACTTAAATGTTTTATTAAGGCTCTCACGCCCGATTTACTTAAATGCAACTCAGAATCTATAGCGACAGAACTATTCTTGAGAGCATCTTAATATTGAGAGATGTTTGAGTATTTTGAACATTATTGTCCTATTACAAAAAAATATAAACAGAATTTAATTGTAGGAGGTAATGTGTCTTGATTTTATAACACAATTAATTCTATTACAATATTAGGCGGTATGAAATATATTAATAATTTAATTTTTTTCTAGCAATTGGGTCTAATACACGCGGATCTGAAGCCAGAAAACATAATGTTAGTTGAACCAGCGCGACAGCCATATAGAGTCAAAGTCATCGACTTTGGAAGCGCTTCACACGTCAGCAAGGCCGTCTGTAATACGTACTTGCAGAGCAGATACTACAGGTAAACTATACCTACATTAAAACCTTTATAGGTACTCAATAAACTCTTAATAAAACAGTTTTAATTTATCTCAATTTGACTTTAATATGAAAATTATAATTTGGAACTAGCTTATGTATGTCCTGTGTATCTCCAACTAAATATGTGGATTATTTAAGACTTATTTTACTATGTAAAAAAGACGAACAAGCAAACTTATTGTTGTATTACTGAAGTCAATTTTTATTAAGTTTACATCTGACTACAGTTTTAAGTAACTCTAACATAATATCAATTAGTAATATTTAGTTTTTATAAGACAACATCTAATAAAATGTACATTCTCTTTACCAGAGCACCGGAGATAATCTTGGGGCTTGCATTCTGCGAGGCTATCGACATGTGGTCGTTGGGCTGTGTGGTCGCGGAGTTGTTCCTGGGCTGGCCGCTGTACCCCGGCTCGTCGGAGTACGACCAGATCCGGTACATCTCACAAACGCAGGGTCTACCAACTGAACACATGCTCAATAGGTATGGAACATTTTAGATATTTATTTTTATTAATCGTTGTACATTTTTGTAAATCTTTTCGAGCCAGTCTTAATTATGTAGGTTCCTATTATCTGTAGATTTGGTTACTACTTACTAGAGATAATTTTGACATACATGGACTTATCGGCCGAAATTAATAACCGATATTAATTAATCCACAATCTGTGGATCGTTCTAAGTTTTTGACAGAAACTCCATACACGTAAATTAGAAAATAAAAATATTTCTCTAGTAAACAAATCTATGGATAAATAAGATTATAGAGACTGGTTGGTTAACTTGTTTTAAATTCCATTCCATTTATAAGTCGGAGCAACATTTTTTCAATTCTAATATTCTTTTACAGCGCTAGCAAGACGGCGAAGTTCTTTTATCGTGATGTGGACAGTACATACCCATTCTGGCGTTTGAAGACCCCTGAGGAACATGAGCTGGAGACAGGCATTAAAAGCAAAGAAGCCAGGAAGTACATCTTCAACTGCCTTGATGACATAGGCCAGGTTAATGTACCGACGGACCTTGAAGGCGGCCAACTTTTAGCTGAGAAAGCAGACAGAAGGGAGTTTATTGATTTATTGAAGAGAATGCTCACTATGGACCAGGTATGTATCATGAATTTATTTATTTTATTTTTACTTTCTAACTAATCCTGTATGATTTTACCGATTGCTCGGCTTCTAATGGTCGTAGCGTGATCTTTTATGGCCTTACAGTCTTCATAGATAAATGGAAACTCATAAAAGTTAATTTTGCAATTCGAATGAGTAATTCTGGTAAACAAACCCTTCAGTATTATAATATGATGGTCATTAATTCTCTTTGAATATTGCAGGAAAGACGAATAACTCCTGGTGAAGCATTGAACCATGCTTTCGTGACACTCGCCCATCTCGTGGACTACGCGCACTGCAACAACGTCAAGGCGTCCGTTCAAATGATGGAGGTAAGCTTTGCAATTATGTATTATTTTTAAGAACCTGTAAGAGTTCATTGCTGAATTAGGAATCTCCTCTACAAATGAGTTTTTGCTTTGCCATAATCTTTACACTTTCTAAGCGGATAGTAGATGGCAGTTATATTATTAGGTTTATCGGATAACGTCGCTACCTAGTTATTGTAAATAATCCCGAGCGTACGGTGCGTCGCGTTCCGTGCGCGCTTCAAAGAGCCATCAGACTACCACGGATGGGGCCCAATAGGGCTGATGCCGATACAGAGCCGCGGAGGTCTTAACTGGTTGTCGGGGCTCCGTCTCGAAGTGCAGGAGTAGGAACGGGGTGGTTTTTAGTCAGTAAGAGTCTGACACTCCCTCCCGCCTCACATAGGCGGGAGGAGTCATTCGATGATTTTCCCCCCTTAAAATAGTAATTGTAAATAATGTAGCTTCATAGTCTACTCTAGCGAACCTTGCGGGTATTTTAAGCATTTAACTGGTGATAAAAACTATTAAAGGCTAATCCTCCGTTAGCGTCGGTCATCATTGTCCGAAATGGCATCCAATATGTTAAGTGTATTGACAAAATATTTTTCTTTTTCCATTTTTAGTAAATATTCCGTTTCTAGGTGCCTTTTTTACTAGGTTTACTTTCCTGAAAAGTTTTGTACATGAGTTTCCTAACCTGTACCTATGTTCCCAGGTATGTCGTCGTTCAGGCGGCGGCGTGGGCGGCGTGGGCGGCGTGGGCGGCGGCGGCGCGGAGTATGTGTCGGGCGTCGTGGCCGGCGCCGCGCCGCCGCACCATCTCGCGCTCACCATCAACCAACAGAGGCTTAGGGCGGCGCCTTATGACAACCTTGTAAGTATACTTCTTCTTTATGACCAGCAAACGACCAGGCGCATCACCTGGTGGTAAGCAATCGACACCGCTTATGATGGACACTCGCTAAAAAAGTTACAAGGGCGTTGTCGGCCCTTTAAGGGGGTTGGAATTGGAGATTTCGAGAATGATATGAAGACGTTATAAGTTGCGATCGCATACAAAATTCATAGAAAAATCTTGTCTGAAAGATATCGATATCATAAAAGCAATGAATTTGACTAGTTAAGAACCATACTGTACCAATAAAAAAACATGATTTTTACAATTTTTTTCAACATTTTTAAAGCATATCTCTAACAACATACCTTTCTTTCTTCTTCTAGTACCAGTTATACCAGGGCGGTCGTGTAGCAGTGGGAGGTGCCCGTCAGTACGCGACGCGTGCTGCAGAACCATTCCCTCATCAATTCGTCTCGTCCATCCTCTGCCAGCCAGCATACCAGGTGATTATGCATAATATTTATAGCAATCATAATAACTACCACTTTAAAAAGAAGCGCGCTTGGATGAAATTTATCGACAGCAAATCAAATGAAGATCACAGTAGATATTCACCCTATTAACTTTTAAAATCAATAAATTAGTAGATATAGGTAGTTCCTATTACTAAGAAGAATATAGCCGTCTTAAAAAGACTGACTTTAAAGACTGAAACAGAAGAATTAGTGTTAGCCTAGTTCAGTCTAGTCTAGTTGACAAGTGTTATGTTTTGTGACAATCGTGTTTTATAGACTTTATTCCAGCTGTGAAACTATTTTTCGATAAAAATAGCACCTTGGGTTCCAAACACCAGTATAGGAGTAGCCACTGGATGTAAGGACATCTTTCGAGCCCTTTGCTCAACAGTGGATGTCTTCCATCTGATGATGACCAAGATACGAACCTTTTTTTAAGGGAATCTTAGAGATCTGAGATCCGAGAATGCTTACTATATAAACTAAAATTTTCAAAGACGCGAAGTTGCTTTGGATAGGTTATGTAAATATGGGTGGAATTTGAAAAATTAAATGTTGCGTCAATTCAAAGTGTTCTAGCGTTATGTTCGTTCCACGTGTATTACATTACAGTTATAAATAAAAGTGAAAAAATTAGATATTTGTTTTTTGCGGACATCCCAAAATATAACTCTTATTCTTGACATTGTGTTATATACAAATATATGTTGGGTGTCTTCAAATTCCGAGTGAATAGGTTGCTCATAGGTAGGCGTGCTCCATCGTCCGCCACATTATCGCTTACCACCAGGCGAGATGCCAAACGGCATCATATTAAGTATCAAAAAATAAAAAAGTGCTTGCCACTCAGAGCCGAACCATTAAGAAAAAAACCTATACGACTGTACAATAGGAAGGTTTTCGGTATAATAAGGTTTAGAAACCCATCTACAAAAGACATATATGAAATACAAAATGTGGAAATTAAGGTTTTAGTTCCATAGATTCTCATCTATGGAACTAAAACCTTAATTTCTTATCTTATAACTTAGAAACTGCTGAAAAAGAAAGCACTACCTACTTTAAAACACATTTATTGAATACGCACATAAAAAGAGAATAATATCATTCAACAGTTGCTTTATTTGTCAATGAATAATATCATTTACACCAGGGTCAAAGCCTACAAAAATGGTAAAAAGTGAAAAAAAATTACAGTAGGATGAAACCCATTAGAAAAGGAGGGGAATATGATCAAAATGAAAGGAAAAATAAATTACGGTCGATCCGAGTTCGGGAAGTGGGAGGGGGGGGGGAGGTTTAAGGGTAAAAAATGGTTTATCTTGATTTCCGGCAAAACTACAAGTCCTATAGAAAAAAGTTAAATGGCAAAGTTGTAGGCAATAAAAAGATCTACAACTTTTGTATTTGCAGATTTTTCACATAACCTCAAAATTTTGGTGAAAAATTCAAAAAACCAATGTTTGGTTTTTTATTTATATCTTTTTCAATATTAACTTTATTAACTTATTTGTTTGTTAATTATAGAAGGATATTTTAATTTGTATTTTTTTCGTTTATTAATAAAACATTAAATTTTACGTTTTTTGAGTAATTATAATGTAAATTTTAATAAATACCTCAAAATTGTACATGATGATTAAAAACAAATTTTCGAATTTGAGGTTTTTTCATATTTTTGCTTTTTCTAAGAATATTTCCTATAGTAATGTATATTTTTCTTTACACCATCAGAAAGTAGAAACCCCCCAAACTTTTTGAAAAAAGCTGATATTTTGACGTCAGAATTTTCGATTGAAAATTAGGGTGCTTTTTTGATATTAAATTAAAATGAAGCGAAAAAATAAATATTTTTATTCAAATAAATTACAGTGTATTTGGGACATAATAAGGTAAGTTTTCACCAAATTTCGTAGAAAAAAAAATATTTGAAAAAGATATAAATAAAAAACCAAACCTTGGTTTTTGAATTTTTCACCAATATTTTGAGGTTATGTGAAAAATCTGCAAATATAAAAGTTGTAGATCTTTTTATTGCCTACAACTTTGCCATTTAACTTTTTTCTATAGGACTTGTAGTTTTGCCGGAAATCAAGATAAACCATTTTTTACCCTTAAACCTCCCCCCCCTCCCACTTCCCGAACTCGGATCGACCGTAATTTATTTTTCCTTTCATTTTGATCATATTCCCCTCCTTTTCTAATGGGTTTCATCCTACTGTAATTTTTTTTGGTTTCAAAAATTATCTACTCTGGTCTAATTGGTAAATAATGCAACTAAAAGGCTTATTACAAAAAATCGATTGACAAGGAACAGAGTGTATGTCAAAATAATCTAACAAAAAAATCATATCAGTCTGTTTTGTGTGTGTATTATTATTTCAATATAACGAAATAAAACTGTAAAATATTACTTTGCATAAAGTACGAGCTCCACCAGGTGCAGCAGTTGGCTGCGGCCGCTGCAGCCGCCGCCGCCGCGCATCATCAGCACGGTGTGGCGGGCGTCGCAGGCGTGGCTGGCGTGGCTGGCGTGCCAGGCGTGGCCGGCGTGCCGGGCGTGGGAGACGTGAGCGGCGTGGCGGAATGGCGCGCACCTCTCATCGTGGAACCAGCGCCCATGCCTGAACCTGATGTATGGGATGCCTTCCATCCGCATCATCCACAACATCATCACCCGCATAAGAGGTTGGTATCTTACTTTTACCTTTTCTGTTATAAACGAAACACTTTTAGCACAAGAAAGAGTTTCCAATTCGTTTTACGGAGAGTACAATTTACGTACAATCGTTTTCCGTTGATCTTTATGATGAAAGATTTATCTAGTTATTAAAGTTCAATAGAAAACAGTCAACAGTGAGACTAGCGGTTTCTAAACGTTTTTAACTAGGTAAAAAGATTGTTGCCAAATAAGAAACGTTGTCGAAGTTCGTTTTAGGAGTAAAAAAATTGATTAAAATGCACTTCGAAACAAAATCGATCTCATACAAATCCTATATAACATAAGAAGTAATAATAATAAATCTTACGAGACAATAATTAGAAAAAAAACAGCCGAATATAGTACCTCCTGTTTTAGAAGTCAGTTAAAATTAAGAGGGAATAAGCAAGTACTAAAAGCTAGGGTTGTCGACAGATCAACAAAGCAGCAGACGACGGTGCCGCACTACCAACCGCACCACCAAACGCATCAATACAGGTGTTTACCATACAATTATATAAAAACCGTACAATCTATACGTCTATATAGTTATCCCCACATAATATTGTGTATTGTATATGTGTACGTCTATATCCACAAAATTACCTGTAATATTTCACCTGTACCAGCCCTAATCCCGCAATATTATAGTTGTTAGTGCGCTCTATATTTATATTGTAATGCTTATTTTATTGTCGCTTATTTTATGTTATTACTAAATTTGTTTTTTTCGGTTCTTAGTTTTTCTCGGTGTATTTCGTTCCTTTGTGAATATTAGTCTAGTGTTTAGATAGCTTACAGTGGATAGCTCGATTCCCGTGTAATGTTCGTAAACGGGCCCTGTCAACTGGGACAGGTCAGCGCCAAACTGTTTTATTTTATTCTCGTTAGGGTTATTTTCCTTTTCAATCTCTTTGAACCCACAAAACTATGTAACTAAAAAATAACTAAAGAATTATATTGTAAACCTAATTGAAAATGAGTAATCTATGAAGTTTCTTGCTCGTTCTTCTACATAGGAATCTACACCTTGGAATGAGCAAATAGCTTCACTTTTATATTTTTGGTGACGGTCAAAACTACCTTTCTGGTCAAATTGAAATAAATGATTTTGACATTGACTGCATAGAATACAAAATGCGCTTGTTAGAACTTGAAACAAATAATTGATTACTGCGGAAATACGTATATTTCAAAGGAGCCTGAGCGGTTCAAAGAATGAGGAAATCGTCCATGTTTTAATAGAAATTATTGATTCAACAATGTAAGACATTCGGTAATCCTGTATTTCGATGAAGGATTTCTTTTTTTCCAGAATTAATAAATAAGTCTATCAAGTAAGGCACAGAGTGGAGATATCTAAATAATTAATGTATTATTAATTTAATTATTTCACAAACAGCGTTTAATTTTTATGTAGTAATTCGCGAGCTTACTATTTTAGATTTCAAGATTGTATTTTATAAAGCATTTTTTTATCTGTGTATACATTAATACAGGTTTACTATGTAATATTATCTGAAAACATAGCCTAATGATTTAGTAGATAACTTATAATCAAACAGTAGTACAGAATTAGTTATTTACTTGGTCGCTGAACTAACGAGTTTTAAAATTTGCGCAGTATGGCAAGCAGCGGCGGTAAGAAGGAGCCGACACAACTGTCGCCGGTGAAGAAGCGGGTGAAGGAAGGAACTCCACCATCTAGGCATAGGCATCATCATCACGACCACACGTATGTATTCACACGAGGTCTTATTATAAAGTTATATTAGGGTTATTTTTGCTATGTACAGGATGTTAGCAGGTCAATTTACTCCGATATAACTTTTTTTATTCATTAAAAATTGAAGTAGAAATCTGTATCCACTAATCCCCTGTTATATGAGATTCTTAACACTTATGTGTAGTGCTTGCAACGTACTGGCAACTCCTTTGCAACGTTGATCACTTACAATCAGGTGATCTGTCTCCTCATATTGTGTAAGATACGTATGAGCCTGTTTGTTGTCACATTTACATTTTCAAAAAGTCATGAGTATAGAAAATTGTATTGAAAGTTGAATTGAAACCCATAATGATATATTAAAATGATGAATGAATTGAGTAAATTGACGGATGTATTGATTACGTCAGTGTCCGCGGCGCCGCGTGGGAGGGCGGGGGCGGGGGGCCCGCGGGCGCGGCGCACACGATCACGATCCGCGACACGCCGTCGCCCGCCGTGTCCGTCATCACCATCTCCGACTCCGACGACGACAACGACGCGCCGCGCCGCGCCAGCCACGCGCAGCCGCACAACAATACTGGTACGTTTTCTTTTTAAGGGGGGAAAATCATCGAATGACTGCTCCCGCCTGGGTGAGGCGGGAGGGAGTGTCAGACTTTTTCGTCTGTGTGTTTACCAAGAAAAACTTAAATATTAATTATTGAATGTTTATACGAGTTTCACCAGTAGTGATTCTTGAAAAATGTTAAAGCGAAGATTTGAGTAGCCCAAAGTTGCGGATGGAAAGTATGAAGAACTCGCATATTGCACCATTTACTTTTTATTTATGTTTATTATTGCAGGCGGCAACGGTGAGTGCTTAAGCGGTGCGGTGGCGGGTACAAGCTCGGGCTCCGGCGGCGTCATATGTAGCGCGCGCTCGCCCAAGGACGACAAACATGTCAAGCATGAACCGCACCAGAACTGTCACCATCATCATCAGGTTTGTACAACACAATTCTTTACTGTCCTTACACAACCCTATTGTAAAATTGATCAATTTGGAACAGTAAAGGATTATTATAAAAACTTATAAATGAACCGATTTTGTCACGGTGGCATGATAACGGCTGAGGAATTTCAAAAAACAAACTTGTTATTGTACATGATGAATGTTCATTGTTGAAAACGGCATCCCAGTCCCCCTCTCTCCGTACCATGGTCTGAACCAGAGCCGGACGCGTGAGGTCGCCGTCGCCGATCCCATTCCTGAAAAGGGGAATAGTGGTGTTCGCCTTTGTAACTACTAAGGACCGTTTCACTTTGCATTAGGTTCAGTTCTTGAACTTCTTTTATTTCAACATCTAACAAAGGCGTCATCTAGGTATAAATTCTAGCAAGATCACTATGAAAACTCTAATCTTATTCCCCAGCAACCCCAGCCGCAACAGTCATCAGCGCCGTCCCAGCCGGCGCCAGCTATGCAGGCCGCGCCGCCGGGCCCGGCGCGGGCGGGCGCCGCCGCCGTGGCCGTGGCCACCCCGCAGAGCCAGAAGAAGCGACTGCTGGCTCTGGCGCAGCAGGAGGCGCAGGCCAAGCGGGAACACGAACACGTGCACTCACATCTACCTCCCGTATGTATACACACCGTTACTGCGCTAATATAGCGTCTAACTTAGGTACCGGTTCCAATAGAGAGACTAAATTTTACTTTAGATTAGACACAGTTAGGTTGGAAATTAATATGTCAGAATTCCACATCTAATAAGTAAATCTACAGGTTATTGAAACCATTTGTTACTCGTTCTTCGTTCCTACGTTTCAGAAAGTTGATACTTTGTGAAACGTGCAAATAAATGTTGCATTTACGGCTTACATACAAACTTTTTGCATTATGTTCAAAAGCGGCTTTCTTGTATATGCTTGCCATTTGAATAAATCTACATACAATCTTGTACAACAAAAGTTTTTATTGTGATTACAGAGCGGGTCAACAGTACGTCAAACGAACGACTATCAATGCAACCAGTATGTGCCGGCGCAGCACAATAAGAGAGATAGTGTAAGTATTAAAAAGTGTTTTATTAAAATAATAATTTAGTTTCTGTAAGTGGTTTCGCCGGCTTACTGGAGTAAAAAGTACTGTATGCATTGTTCCAGAATAAAATGTATTTCTGTACATTCAGTAGTTTATCGTGAAAGATACTTAATTGTGTAGCTGTAACGTTAGTGGTCAAGTACTGAATGAAAACAAAGTTTAGAATTCCGAAATAAAGCTAGTCTTTCGTTTCAAATAATGCCAATGATATTTTTGTTATTACAGAGCGGCGGTTGTCGCGAGTACCTGACTAATGGAGCTGGAGTAAGCGGAGTGAATGGCGTGGGTGGCGTGAGCGGCGTGAGTGGCGTGAGCGGCGTGAGCGTGAGCGTGAGCGGCCCCCCCGCGGCACACAAGCACGCCGCGCCCCACGCCGCGCCCCACGCCTGGCACCACCACCCACATCCACACTACAAGTTAGTAAACATACTACTACAAACATTCGCGCTTAATGCAATCTTTTAAGGCGATTGTATGCTATGACCAGATCTGGAGCTACTTACTAACTAGCAACTATATTTTAAAGTCATTTGGAGAATTATACCAATCACTCCCTTACATCCAACTACTCAGTTAAGAGACGTTTCTTCAACATTTTTACTGTGCAAATACCTGAGTGCAGATTTTTAAATGTTTATGAAGTATTTATGCCTTTAAGTTGAAACCTTTTTATGAAGTTAACTTTTTCTTTGTATACTTATTGTTGGTAGATATAAATCTTTGTTCCTTGTATAGAAGAACAGTCGCCGAAACCATTATCAAAACGAGTTATTGACTTCATAATCGTGTTATTCCAGGACTGGTAGTGGTGGAGTATTGTCCCCGGGTGGGGGAGTGTCCCCCGGATATTTGCCGCCACCTCTATACGTACCTACATACCACTATCATACGTGAGTATTAAACACATTTATATTTATCTACATATATATTTTTTTGTGTGTGTGTATTGTAGATTTCATGTTAATGTTACTTTGTAATGTGCACTTGAATACTGATACAAGAAGACTTTGTAAATGCAATCAATTAAATTCAACAACATTTTATTAGTATGACCTGATTTAACTAGAATTAATACGTCGAACGAATTAATAGGTTAGGAAAGAATAACTTTATAGTATGTATCTGATTACGAAGTTATGACGAAAACGTTATGCTAACCTAACCGCGTGTGGTCCCCAGTGGCGGCGTGGGCGGCGTGGGCGGCGTGGGCGGCGTGGGCGGCGTGGGCGCGCCCCCGCCGGCGCACCACGCGTCGGGCGGGCGCCTGCCGACGTACCTGCAGCCGTACTCGCCGACGTACCTGGTGCCGCCGCAGCAACACCTGTGGTACACGGACTGACACTAGCTCGGCGCACGCACTCCGCACTACTTCTCAATCGATCGAACGTCTTTTGTATTCTTTCTTAGCGACGCCTGTAATCGCGCATATTCGAATTATACTTAATCCGGTATAAATGTTTAATCGTATTTGTTTACATGTGTAATTTATTACATGATAGCGATGTATGAGCGCTTTTAAATGTATGTATTAGATTAGTGAATTATTTGTATCGTTCGATGTCGGTGTCTGTACGGTTTGTTCACATGTATTATATGGATTGTAAATTTCGCGTTATATTTTGCTGATAAAGCGAGTAGGTTGCATTTACTAATATTTTATCATAGTTTAGTGTTTGTACCAAATCATTTTAATGGGGAATTAATTGATGTAACGAGTATGTAACTAATGTGTTTGTGTGGTGACGCGCGACGTACGCGACTCGTTTTAGTTTACGTCACACTGAGTTTGTCAATTATAAAGTTTTATTTGTGTTATACGTGTTGGAGACACGCTTCAGATATACGAGTATCGGCTGTACCGACAGTACCGAGGTTTGAGGATAAGAGTGTTACGTTCCAAGTGATGCAAACATTTATTGCTGTGTCTATCTTATATGCAAAATTAAAGGGTTTTTTTATAGTACGTAGGATAACTAAATGTGTAGGGCGCGGTGATTGGACTACTTGTATAGATGTAGATTCGAGTATATTAAACGAAATAAAAAATCTATCTAAGATATTTTATAAACATTTAGTACACACTAATGATTAACTAAGATTGTAATAATGCATGTATAATCCACATTAGATAGAATGAAATTGTTTAAAAAAAATTTAATAATGTCCTTTATAGAAGATGAAAAAAAATTTATATGTTATGCAATTATTTTTACGACTGCAATTGATTTTAGTTTTAATATTTTGATAAGTGTTTAGTGACACTAGAGAGCTATTATATTTCGCTGACTTGATACGCGTCGATTAACGACTGGGTATTTCAGTTTCGCAGTGTTTAACATGTGTGTAACCTGATGGTGGGTGTGACAGGCCCGGAGTAGCCCGGCCGCGCCGCGATGTATAAGTATTACATAAATAAGTCATATCGTACAAGTTCCCTAGCAGTAACACTACCCGACACACGCCGCGCGGCCCGCTCAGTGGACGCTACGGACGCACGACGCTCGCAAACTATATTCCTTACTATATAATTATAATTATATATTATAAGATGCATCATTTTAACTATATCTGCTATATATTCACAACAATCTTTATTAGATATTGAACGCTTTTTTCGACAAAGTTATCGAACTCTATTTAGACGTATTACGATGTTATTACTAATTGTAACTTTGATGTAGCGTGTTTTTATAGAGCTTTTGGTGTCATGCAACCGCCAGTATCGACGGGTAATGTGCTTATGTGTCTGTTTATCCTATAAATTAATACGATATCGTCCTACTCGGGACTTTTTTTAACAAATTTGTAGATTATCCTTAACGAAGTATATCGTCGTCTGCCTCCCGTAGCGTGCACTAAGTAAGTTTTTTTAATTTTATTATTACTATTTGGTTTATCATTTTATTTAGTATTAAGTGTTTAATTTATAAATATCCACCATTTAATCGCAAGATACTATACACCACTGCATTATTTTAAAATTCATATTAAACATGTGTTATATGACAAGACTACTATGTAATATTATTAGTTTAACATAAAGTTAGTAGGCATTAGTTTTGCTGACCGACAATAATGATTATGTTTAGTTTCGTATTTCTAACGGTTGTAGTTATAACTATGTTACTTTATTTTGTTTTATCGTCAACTGGTTAGTTGATATCGGGCACCGTAGTGAATACGTCAATATTAATATGTTGAAATACTATTTAATTATTAAAACTCCTAATCAATTATCTAAGGATATTCCGTTTTCCAATGTATATTTCTTCTTAGTGTTTCGTCGAATTCTCAAACGTATTCCGTAAGTGACACGCGATGACTGTCACTTGTGTGTACCCCGGTACAGGATTACCGTTTGAGAATCCGGGGGTAATTGTATCACAGAATGTTTTCACAATAGACGAGGAAATGTGTCTTTTTCATGTCCTTTGTAACGGACATTCTGCCAGACTTACTCAGTACGACGCCCGACGTTACGCCGACCTGCGACTGCCCGCTCCTTGGAAGCGACGAGGCGACTATTGTTTTTATGTTTATATTTTCATTAATCACTCAAATCTAATCAATTTTTGTATATTTGTTTGTATGTGCAATAATATGAGATTTTATTATGATGAATAAATTAATCGGATGCAATAATAGGCAATGATATGTAAAATGAATGTAAATTATTTTCAATTTTATGTGAGAATCAGTTTATTTTTATACAATTAAGTGTTGAAAACACTGGTATTCTGTACGAGCAACAGTTTGCGTATGATGTGAATAGTGTTGTACAGTGTAGTCTGGGGTCTGGGGTCTGGGGTCGGTAAGGGCCGGCCAGTCGCCGCGGTCGGCAGTAGGAAGCGAGATTGCCCCCTCTGGCGAGGCTTTAGTCAATGATCTCTGTTAAAACGTGCACATATTATAACTATTACCCCTACGTATCGCTATGTGGCACGGCGTTAGTTCGTCTCAATCTTTTGTTTTAGTGATTTTATTATTTCTAAGCTTTTATTGGAGTTTTGGGGTTTATTTTTAAGCGTATTAACATAATGGAATGTTAACACATTTTCTATAATAATTTTGTCCTAGTTCATATTATATACGTTATACGTCTGCTTACGGTATCGTTTGAAATTGCCTTATTATGTTTTAGTGTGTATATGGGGCATGTTGTCGCGGCGCAATCGACCCATAATATCGCATACAGGCCGGCTGCATGGCTGGCCACTGTCTGACTGTCCACTGACGTGCTGTCGGTGCAGTAGCGAGCGATGCAGTCGACTCACGAGATATCTGAATGACGGCTGTACGTCGACGTGATTCTGTGATTATTACTCATATTATTATTAGTTCGAAAACTGTAAATGTGGGTTGTTGCAATAAGAAAATTCTTTTTGTGTGTATAAAATTGCATTTTGCGAAGCAGCTGTATGAAATGCCCCGTGTATATGTATATTAGTTTAGTTGTGTATGGTTTCACCAAAACACGATACCGATTATATTTATAGAGGAAATTAACACGAAACAAGTCGCGATTAGCAAATTCGAGTGTCGACAATAATTTATTGTTCTAATGGTAACAATTAATGTACAAAATACTCCGAGTAAGTTGTCAATAGCCCGCACATATGTTGTAAGTAGACAGATTGTGTTCCGCTGTGATGCAGTGTAGCGGTGAAACTGTAATGGTAGGCTTACTTTTGGTTTAATTCGTGTAACTTGTAACTACGTATCGGCAGGTACTGGCCGAGAACTAACTCTACAATATTGGGTATTTTATGTTTTAATTTAGCTTATAGGGGCTTGTGTAAACAAGTTGAAACTATTAACATGTTTTAAAATTCGATATGTGGGTGATCAGGGGATATAGCACAGATGTTGCTAAAGTTTCTCTTCAATAATAATCAAATAGTTTATTATTAGATGAAAAATTGTAAATAAACATCCAAATATCCCTTTTTTATTTTATTTTTATTTTTTCCTTTTACCTTATTTTCCTTTGTTTTGATTTTTTATTATTTTGGCGTATATGGGCCTGTCTTCGTGCATCGCAACTAGTATACTCGTGCGCCGGCGCCGCCTCAACCGCACCGCGCAACGTTTATAAGATAATTGTAATCGTAATAAATATATTAGTGTATCGACATCGCTATACATTGTTCCTTGTAGTATGCGCGTGCGCCCGTGAGGCGACGGTGGCGCGCTCTGTAGTCAATAGCGTGGCGAAAAACGCCTGAGCTGCTGTCTCGACAATAACCCAGTGTCAGACAATAATCATTCTTATAATTTGCCAATTAGTAGACAGTTTTGTTTGGCCCCTTATTAGTGACCATAGTATCTACGTGTGTACGATGTGTAGACCTGTAGGGAGTAGCGTGTGGCGAGTAGTGGAGCGTCACACGGACAGATAGACCGACAGTCTTTCCTAGCATATCTTACATGAATAGTTAAGTGTATTGATGTGCGCAGTAGATACATCTTTATATTAACTGGCGAGGCGAGTCACCTGACGATATATTTGTAGCAAACTGTCGCAGGGTTATATCGTGACGACTACTTTACATAGAATAAATACTCTTTTTTATATGAAGTGATCTTATCACCCATTTTCTACAGCAAGCACTTATTTATAAATTATAACAAAGATTTAATATCTTCGATAAATGTATTCCATATTATTATAATATTGAACATTTGAACTATATATTATTATTATACATATTATAAATTATTCCTCTTAGGAAGTAATGTGCCCAGTATTGAATGGATGTTTGCGTTATTTTTTTAATATTCTTAACACGATTCTAGTGTGTATTATTACAAACTTCCTTGTTCGTAAATAACGAAAGTAATATTTCAATTTATTCGTTAAATAAATGTTTTACACATAATGTAATGTATAATAGATTTTTCCAAATGGACTGACTGTTAACCGTTTAGATTATATTGTATCGTTACTCGTGCTTAGTCCGCAATTTGTATCGATGGTAGTAGTGCACAATGCTACGTGTAAGTAACTTCAATGGAGTCTACTGTTATTACGATTTAATGTTTCGATGTTGAGCACCGCGTTGTAAGTAGCTAGCAGTGACGCAGCGACACAGCGCACTCCGCGGCGGCTCGGGGTGCAGTGGGAACAACTCGCTATTTGTATTTGGCATAACGTAAGATAATATAAACTCTAATTTAACAAGTCTGACGTCACAAGTTTGTTGTTACTAGATATAGTTATGCTGCTGGTTAGGCTCTACTCTATAGAATTAACTTTTGTATATTCATTCTATATCTACCTACTAGGTAAACTATATGTGTGATAATAACAATAAGCTTTCAACTAGATGGAGTACAATGAATTCTAATGACTAACTCATAGGCCAATGTTTATAAACGTTATTTTTACACTGTCTATTAAAATGAATGTGATTTTGTCTGTAGTGAGTAAAGTTTTAGATATTGCAGTCCAGCGCCCTGTCAGCGTCCCGTACGCTTAGTCACGACTCCTCCAGTTACCGAGTAACGGTTTTACTTAATGCTTAGGTGTATGGTGTTAAGTCAATTGTACAAGATGTCACTACGATCAGCTTCAGGAACAGTAGTGGGTGTTGTAGTGCACCGGATACCAAATGTTTTGCCGTCCAATGATTACAGTACCTTCGCGAGTACATGCCGACAGCTGGACTGTTCTTCGATGTATTTCGTTAACTATAATCGCATATTTCGACACCAAACCGACTAATTTTTATTATAGATGTCTAAATATTTTATATTTATCTAGAGCTTATAGAGTGTTTAGGGCTGTAGTAGGAAACGGAGGCAGCGGCTGGCGAGTTGCGGCGTGAGCGGCGCGCCGGCCGCTGCACGCTCGAGAATATCAGGGATGTATAGTGGGTAGCGACAGCTTTTTAACTTAGAAAAACTTTATCAAAGATTTATACAAGCTATGGGTGTAGTGTCTGCGTAGACTAGGTGTATGTCTGCATTGTATCTGTGATCGACTCGATGACAACGAAGGCTGACCAAAACGTGTTAAACAGAAGCAAACAAATTGTTAATGTAGCATTCGTACCTCAGCTAAATGTACCTGAACTTAACACAATTCAATATTTGGAATTTGTAGCTTAGTTAATTTTTATTGTGCAGTCGGAGAGAGGCCGGTAATGGCCGACAGTGGCGCTCGCACGGAACATTCACGTTGATTGACTGAGTGTAAACGCATGTATGCATGTAAATGCATACGTTTTAGCAGTAGCTTATTGTTGTTAGAATAATTGTGTTGTGTGTATTCAAGATTTTTATTGATGTGCTGTAGTGTTCACATGAATCGTAGCTATTAGTGTAAGGCAAGCGTTAGACAATCCCGTGGCGGTGTCCGTTGTCGTCGAGCTCACAATTCGATATCTTAGATGAGCGTCATTTTCTAGATTTAATATTATTGTTTTGATGTCCAAATTTATTCGAGATTAACTGTCTTCTTATACTACATTTCATTATAATTAAATGTTAAATGTATGTCCAGCAAATACATATTGGGTGTGTCGATGTTAGATGCGTGTTATTGTTACAACCTAACACCTATTTTATGCTAGAGTATAGTTTCAGTAACGTAGGATTATGACCAAATTAGAAACGTAACTTTAATATATCCTAAAACACAAATATAGATGATACCTTATATTGTAATGCTACTGATTATCCCGCGGCGGGGGGACAATAAAGTACAAATTTATCACTAAGCCCGGACCGCCGCGGCGGCTTCAACTCTTTCCTTGTAAACTTCGTGTTCTACAAGAGAAAGAAGTTTATTGTTTAAATATCTAATATCTATTACAAAAATTAAATGAATGTTGTCGTAGTTTACTCGTATTATCCATTATTTCATTTCTTAACGATTATAAAATCCTTGTACGTACGTTTTCTTATGATAATCTAAATCCGACGTAATTTATAATCACATTACGTGTCTAGATTTGTGGTAGTTTAGCTGAATATCGACGACAGGATCACCTTTTCGAATTAACAAAAAATTGTATTTTATAACAATTGATGTGCCTAAGTGTAATACTCTATTATTATAATTGTATATATTAATGAATAGATAACAAAGTCTCAGGACCGTGTCGCATGGTGCTTGCACACTGTGCAGGTATTGTTCAAAATTAACCAACCATTGTATTTCGTGTTTATGGAAACACAGCACAACTCCAAAAAAACATATAATGAGACAATAATTATGTTGCATTGATGTCTATGAAAGCACTTTTTGATTAAACTAAATTGATGTGAAACTTTAAACTTGCAATGTTTAATTGTCGCTTGAATTTATATTGTAATTCCAGTTTTACTGTGCGAATCTCCGTATATTTGTCACGAATCAAAATAGTTATTGTACTGACTAGCGAGTAATTTTCTATCGGTAGATTTTTCTTTTCTCGTCACTAACAAAATATTGTGAACACTTTAACTGTCGTGGTACACTAGATAATAGTCGTTAAAGATTTTATAGCACGCCAAGACGACCTCTTTGCATTTATTCAGATTAATCACTGTTTCATTGGGTATTACAAAATTGTATTTATTATACTAGATTTATAACATTTTATGGTAGCGTCGATATTATAACGGCGTTTGATGTACTAATTGGTAAAGTGTATCTTTGTGTAAAATCATCCATACTCGCCGTGTACACGAATATGATGGGTAATTAATTGGGTAGTGTTGTAGACTTGATTGTGATATCAATAAACATTTTCATACGAGCATCAAACTTGGTGTTTTATTTAACCCCGTGAAACTTGAACTGAGTAATTTTTACTCTCAGTTCTCAAGCAGAGAGTCGCCGTTATAAAGTGATTTAGCAATACGTCTATTGGAAACAATGATGTACTATATTATCGGCTGTATTGTTTTATAGAGAAAATATTGATGTTTTGTAACATCTCTCACACAGCGGTAAATTATTAATTTATTACTCAGTTAAGATTCTATATAGATACTATCGTAACTTTCTAGGTTAATTGAGTACTTATAATAAATCAATATCATGACTTAATTATTATTTATGAGTAAGAGAAAAGTGTAGATAATTTAACATTCGATTACAAACGAATGTATAAAGTCTTGGGTTCGAACCTCCGGTCATGCAAATACTAGGTTTTCAAGTAGATTAGTGTAAGACCAGTTCTAAGCTATCCCATTCTCCACCACGGATGGGGCCCAATAGGGCTGATGCCGATTCGGAGCCACGGAGAACTTAACAGGTTACCGGGGCTCCGTCTCAAAGTGCAGGAGTGGAAACGGGGTGGTTTTAGTCAGTAAGTCTGACACTCCCTCCCGCCTCACCCAGGCGGGAGAAGTCATTCGATGATTTTCCCCCCTTAAAAAAGCTATCCTATCCTCGAAAATTATTAGTACCCGTCTAAACAGGTTTAAAATTTTACAAAAGCCCATTCCTGGCCCAAGTCGATCCCAAATGGGCCTAGTCTGAATGATTCCCGATGAAGTTAAATTTTAGCTAGAAAACGTCCTAGTTACATCTACAACAGCTGCATCTAATTGGTTGACATACACCTTCATACATACGTTTTAAATCCCATCATTCGACACTAATAGGAATGGTCCGGTGTTGCTCAATACACAGCAATACTTACGCTAGTCAAGCATGGGTCACCTTCGTGAGTCCATTCGTTAACCCCTGGGTCACTGGTCACTCTGCCGCGTGATGATCAGTTCAAGACTTTCTTACTGCGTTCTAAACATGAGCGCTGTCAAGATTCAGGGGCCTCCCTGAATGTTTCTTATAGAAGTTGCCTACTGATACCCATTTTCACCAACTTTTCCTAAGTTTTAAGGAACGCCTAAGCTAAGATAGGTGTCATTAACGACACTTGTTTTCACCAACATAGGTATTATAATATTAGTGCCAGGCCAGTGTCGAAAATGGTCATTTAAATCTCATAGATAATTAGTTGTGCGGCTTTTGTAATTGTTGCGCAAAAAATTGCGTTTAAATTTGTTACGCTTATAGTTTTTTAATTAATTTACAAAAACATTTCCTGCTGAGGTAACGTTACCCCAGCCAGACCTTTTTCTTTCTAATGTGAATATTTAAATAATTACTCGCTATAAAGTTAGTTGTCTAGATGAAGTAAATATGCGAAGTTATTCGAGATTTTGCTGGGGTAACGTTTTTGATTTTGCTAGATCTTTTAAATGGTTAAGCGGCTTCTTATCATGGTCTGTTTTCGACAACATGTGGCCTGGGTAACGTACACCATATATTAATGACATTTACGCCTACGTAGGTGCTACGTCTCGCTAAGTTTTTATTTAGGTAAGATAGGTACTGGTTACGGGTGGTTGGCAAAACAGCCAAAAGAGTTTAGCCCTAAGCTCACCATTAATCACTGTCAGCATTCTAACTTTAGTTCTGCTTGGCGTTTTCATAAATGGGTCATCCAGTCACTTTCACCCTATTTTATTGATAGAGAAATATATTTTTACGTACGCACGGCTACACATCGAGCTTTACACAACCAGTATAAACTGAACGTTAAATGTTCGAAAAGATGATGCGACGCGACACCAGGATAAACTGGTTTTGTATAGATTGATGTGTAGCTGTGTGTACATAACATCACGCCTTTTATCCCGAAGGCCTACCAGAGGTGCACATTATGCCACTGCACAATGTAACACCCACTTTTCACTATTTATGTTATGAGTCCCATGTACCTATTACATGGGTGAGCCTATTGCCATATACCGGGCACGATTCCAGACTCCGTACTACTACTGAGATTTTTTATAAACCCAGTAATACTTTGCCCGACCCGGGAATCGAACCCGAGACCCCTTGCCCGGCAGTCGCACTTGCGACCACTCGGCAAACGAGGCAATATTTTTACGGTGTGTAATTTATATAAGGTGGTACTGAAAATTTGGTTATTTTTGAACTAGGAACCTCTAGTTGTTGAGATATTTGCGATTTTAATATACAAAGGATGTGTGTGAAAAATGTACAAAGAGGTATATTTCATTGATTTTCTCTTTTAATACCTAGAAGGTGCACCATGCTACTGCTGTCAGCGCCCATGATACTTTTTTGCTGCGAGTTAAATCTTAGCAGTGTATTGTGTCGGTGTCGCTGTTCACCCTCTTGGGGAAGAAGTGATGTTACCTATGTTATTTATTCTATAGTCTGTCTTCTGCATTTTTTCCTCTTCTTACTTATCTTTAGAATATCACCAATAACTGATACTGAAATTTTGATCCAGCAAGGTATTTTCCCTCCAGTCGATTTGATGCAGGCTTTTGTTCTTAACGAAAATTGAAGTGTAATATGTGTTTGTGTGTCGTCGTACTTCTGTTTTATAAAAACGGTGCCCCATATTAGGATTTTATCCTGTGTCGTGGGTGCGTTGACAAACATACAAGTTCACATACACAATGGCAATCAGACCCACAACAGCAATTTGTGGATCACACAAAGTGTTGTTCCGTGCGGGAATCGAACTCGCGACACGTTGCACGGCAGCCTGTTGCCCAGCCACCGCACCAACCGATAACCGGTACTTATTTAATATACTCATTTAATACTTATTTAATATATATTTTCAATATTCAACCAGGAAGGGGTAATAAAAGAAAGAAAAACACAAGTTATCGAGCGAAAGAAGCTTTTTTCAACTAAATTTACATTACACATGTCTAAGAGTTCACATAGTATAAAAGTTATCAATTGTCTCCGTTTCATATATACATCTGTTTTAAGAAATGTTTGTATTGTTGTGGTCAACAGTGTGCCATCGAGAACGATAAATAAATCTACATAGACAACCTGCAAGTTATCATGTATTGCATCTCCCTAAGTTTTTAGCTTGCATGCCACCAACAGAACGCCAAGTTCACTTGGTGCCACTCAAGTTTTAATATAATTTGGCAATTTGTCACTAACATAAATATATTTATCGCCGTAACACGTCAGATCACAAACAAAACAACTCGACACAGTGTGGAATATTTGGCACATAATTAAAATTTGCCTCTCAACTTTCCAATAAAATAATTAATCGTAGTAATATATTACGTTAAATATTTGTAGTATCCCTATAATTTCCTTTTAACCTACGAATACGTCCCGCCGTTAATAAATATACATACTAAGTGCACTCTATTTACAGTGCAGCAAGAACGTAGCACATTTACATAAACCAACTCCTTTCCTTCGAGCCATATATAACATATATATGTCACGCAAAACGTTAATCAACTGATGTATTAAATTATCTCTCAATACAAACTCTCCAGGGATACATTCCGACTCAGGCACCGGGACTAACTCTATTAAAATAATTAAATATGAACGTAGTAAAATTATGTTTCGAGATCATATTTAATACATCACAGGTGTTAAAGAGAAAAAATATTAAAAATTATTATACAAGTGTCCTCTAAATGTTTTGTTTACTTGTATTACAATATGTAGGCACAAGTAATTGGCGCGAACTAGATAACGAAGCAGATTGCAAGGTGCACTCGTGTTTTATTCATTGCTTAATATAGAATCGCTGTGCAAACATAAGCTGCTGGTGACGATAATAGTAAATATTATGTTATTATTGTAATTTTACTGATACTGAAGTAATATTGTAATGTTATTGGTAGTGATTTGTCTAGTCGTGCAAACATTAAGGGGACACTTAATTTCTATAATATTGCAGACAGTCGTGGCCCAGCGGGCACCATCGCGTCCGAATCGAACAACATAATTATACCATATCTGGTGTGGTCTCACAAACTGAGCCAGTCTTTGTCGCGCCAAGTCTCTACGACACCGAACTGTATTTAGAAAATTATGAAATAAACATTGAAGCTGAAAGCTACAATGACATTGCATTATCTCAAATACATTTTGTAAGTAGTGTAAGCAAAGACGTGTCGGTTTTAGAGACCACAGGCAAACACAAAAAAATAATTCATAAATTACGAACGTCAATTTTAAACAGGCAATAAACTACACAGGTAGTCCTCAATATACCTTTACAACAATATAAAATTATTCATTATTTCTCTGTCAAGTCATAAAACTTCATTTACTTAATTTCATTTGTGTGTATCGTCGCTATAATTTACACCGGCTTTGGTTAGCTTTAAAAATGCTTACAACTCTCGTTGTATAGAATAATATAAACATACACGATGTATGGTTTA
Source organism: Spodoptera picta (assembly GCA_038387885.1). Classification (NCBI taxonomy): domain Eukaryota; kingdom Metazoa; phylum Arthropoda; class Insecta; order Lepidoptera; family Noctuidae; genus Spodoptera; species Spodoptera picta. The sequence goes on from JAZHFQ010000308.1 coordinate 1,897,358, forward strand.
CAAGTACTTAACATTAATGTTAGAACATTGTACATAGGATGAGTAATGATCATGATACATGGGTGTTTTTTTGCTACGACCGTGAGCCCTCGACCTAGACCTGATGAGAAAATTTGTACTTTAACAAAGGGCCACGGTTAGATAAATCCAATTGACTGCTACAAACTGTGAACAAAATTTAGAATACCAATTGAAAAACAAACAATCATCAATATAATTATGTAGGTATATAAACCATTAAAATACAACAACAAAACAAATATCCTAAATTTTGCAATGCGAGTAGAACTGTTGAACACAAATACTCAAGTCTCAAACTCAACTGTATTGTACTATTTATACTTTAAAATTGCAAAAAATGTTACATTGACGGTAACAATGTCTTTTATTTATTGAGTATTTGTGTTGTATTATACTATTTGTGATGACTTTCGCAAATTCCTCGCAGCAGGCGATGGAAGATTAGAGAGTGATCTCGGGAGATGTGTCATAAATGCCATGCGAGGCCATGGAAATTTGATTTCCTCGGCTGCGTCTTAGCATTTGCGAGACATTATTGTTATGACTGCGTAACCTTAGCATTTCGACGTATAGTGTAAATATTCTTATAGTTAAACCGAAGCTATATCTAAAAATAACTTAATTCAAAGAGATCATAATTCATATAATATAATCATAACTTATTTAAAGTTGTCACGTTGTGTTCCAGTTTTGTGAATGTGTTGTAGTGGGGGCCGGCAGTGACCGTTACTGCGCCACGTAAGTGATACATTTCACTTTCTTGAAGACCATCATTACAGCGATGTTTTAATTACAACCTCATACTGGGAGATTGTAATTACAACAACGTTCCACAATTTTGAAATTGTTTGGAAACTATTTAATTAGACATATTAACACATTATAAAAATATTATGTTAACAATGTGATTATGCAGTTCAAGTTATTTATTCAGACTTTCATGTTCTATATAGTAATTGCCTCTCTCGGGGACTTTCTTTTTCTTAGTGGAAATGGTCTGTTCGAAGTGAAATGTCCGCATAAGTAGATGATTACAGAATATTGCATCGTCTGCGCCGCAGATACTTTGAGCAAAACTTGGACTGTGATGTAAGTGACACATTGTATGATATATTAATTGTTGAACTAAAGATATTCCTTATATTAACTTACGCATTACTTAACATTATTAGTAATTTGGAAACGGTATTACAATAAATTAATAAAACAAAAATATGCACAGAATGACAACAAGTCTGACAAAATTGAACAGTTCCATAGACGGTTCGGTAGGCGTGAGGTCAGTCAAGTCCGTGGTATCAGATACACGCAGGGAGCCTGGGTGTGTGTGGGGAGCCAGTCCGGCCATCCGGCCAGGCTCCGTACATCTGTTTGTAGCTGCCGAAGTCAATTCTGTGTTGTCTCCGGAGTGGGCAGAACCTAGCTGGTGCGCTTGAGGTGCGCGGGCGCAAGTCGTGCTACTTTCGGCGGGCGGATGTGCGCGCCGTGCCCGCACTCGTGCTTATGCGCGTGCGCGGGGGATTTCTTGCCACTCGTCGATAACCGCTTGCGGGGCTTCAGGAAATCTGAAAATAAAAAAACAATCGAAATTAGACTTCGGTTTATGTAGCGTGAAAGAATGAGAATGTCTTCGAGCATAACAATGCACATTCGCTGTAGAGAGAAATGTCCCAGACGGTGTCAAATGCGGCAATAAAATTCAATTGGAATTAATTTCGTTTCTGTTGTGTTCATACATATCGGTTATTGACTTAGAGTGACGACTGCGTCGCGATAAATGCAAGGTGAAAGCGGTTTACGAGTCTTGTTAACATTTCTCTGAGAAGGGTGACGTACGCAGCCGCTACGATGCATAAAATCAGTCGTAAAATATTATTACGGGGGGCGGGGCCGGCACCATTGTGAATTGGGAAAATTTTTACGACTCTCAAACTGAAAGATTCGTTAAGACGCCCGTAGGTCCGGATGCAGCGCCTGCGTCCTGCGGGACCTCACAATATTTTACGACTTCATCCATGAGGATCGATTGTAAAAAAGTAGTTTTAGAGTACTTAAAGCGACGAAATCTTTTTTTCTAAACAATCCTTAGGCGGCGACGGTCTTTGTGACCATTTCTAATTTTTAAAAAATATGGCCTTAATAACGATAAAATGTTACGATCTTTTTACTACTGTTTAATCTGGGTTATAATAGTTCGCTTGTGAGTTACTGGTACGAAGGTTGGTGTAGATCCTAGTGACAGTATAATCACACTCATAACTCTTGCTGGAAACAGAATTATGGCTTAAGAAAAAACTTAGGGTTTTGTAGCGTGAAGATTATGACAATGATAGGCTCTATGATGCAAATGCAGTTGGATCTTGATGTAATATTCACATACTTTGAATAACCGTGGCATTTTATGATCGTATCATTAATAACAAAACAACTCTCTCAGATAATGAAGTAGAAGCACAATACAAGAAAAGAACACCAACCATCAAATAACAATTTAGAACATATGTACATATAGCACAATCGATGGCAGAAAAATAAATAAATAAAGAATGCTATGTAAAACTTAGCCCACGGGCACGGGTGCAAACAGTAGTCGATAACAATCGAACGCTATGATCATCTAAATTATCAGAGAGCACAAAAAATGGCGTCGCAACCGGTGCGTCGGTTCCAAGGTTAAATGGAACTTGCTACAACAAAATTAAATTGAGTTTTATCTTCCTGACGCTAGGCTGCTAGGACCCGATCGATGTTTATTTAAGATTAAAACTGTATAGTTTATTCTATTTAAGACCTAATTTATTAAAGTATAAACGCTATTATTTATAATTTTAACGACTATAATATTTTAAGAAGTCTTCTCGTCTTAAAAGAAAAGGCAGTTACAATATCCGAAGTTCAGTTAATATGTTCGTAATTTTAAAGGTAAATAAAGTTGAAATGCTATAGTGAATGTTAGAGTAAATATTCTGGCGAATTTGTTTTATAATTAATTTGTTCAAGTGTGTCATATCTGCTGAAATTGGCGTAGACATTATTTACTTTTTTAATTAACTACTTAATAATGTCAAAGTTTATCGTCACTAAAGTTCGTAGCGAAGTCTGCCGACTGATAAAAGGCGTAGTTTTAAAATCAGTATTTTTCTAGAAAAATATTTAAAGTATTTGATGCAAGAAAGTAATGCAGTAGGAATCCTAATAAGTCATGTATGTCGATAATTCTATTGAAAGTATAATAACGCTGCATTTTAATAAAATCAAGGTGAAATGTCAAGGTGAACCGTATCCAGCGAACTTAGCAACACGACCACAAGACGTTATTAAACGCTCAACGTAAAAATCTCGTTTGTAATATTTTTGTCTGAATCATGGTAAAAAACAAGGCTCGGTGTGCAGGCGGGAACTATGTCAGTGACGTCTTGAAGCCAAGGTCGACTGGTCGCCCGAAGCTTCCCGCCAAATTCAGTGACACGTGGATTTTATAGGTTATGCCCATCATAACAACATAACCTAAAAACATTATTTCAGTCCCCGTTTTCTTATCAGAACACTTAGAATAACAGTATGAGTGTCTTATAAGCACCTTTATTACATTTACAAGACTGATAATGGTAACACGTGCAATCAGGTCGTTCAAATCCTACTGCTCGTCCCAAATTTAAAAACAGACAAAGCATTGAATTTTCTTTATGTTATGAATAACAATTTATAAATACAATAAAAATACGCTACACACGATGCAAACGCGAGAAAATACTTTCACGTGATTACGCAACGGTTTCCCGCCAAACGTTCAATGGAGCGTTTCGCGCCATTCTGATCTTGATATAACCTGACTAATTCGCGATGTGATTTGCGTCGTATTACTGTGTGTTTACTAGAGTGACCTATGTGTGCCGGCCGAGTATTATATTAGGCACGCGTAAACATGCGGGTGTATGTATGCGTAAACAAAATGGCCTTGGGAGGCGTGCGCGTGCGCACAGGCTGGGCACAAACAACTCGCACGGTTATCACGAGCATTATCAAACCTTTATCGTATACTATACTAGCTAACTGTAGTACAAAGTTAATTTGTGATAATTCATTGAAATAATGCGTGTGTTTAACGTAATCCAAGAAGTTATATTTAACCTTGAAATGATAAAGTTTCCATACTAGATAATGTGCGTTGCGAATTTCTAGATTGTTAGTTGACTGTAGACATAAGATATAGTTAAAATGATGACTGGTATTATAATCAAGTCGACGTGGCTAAACAGCATTTGAGCTGTAGTTTTAACTGGCGTTCGAGTGCTGAAGTTATTTTCGTCGACCTAAATATCGCCGCGGGCGCTCGAACTCTACCTCTTTTGATGCCCGCTATAATTCAAGTATTTACCGCGTAAATACGAATCATAACACGAAACCAGTATACATTAGTATACACTATTATTTTGACTCATTACCAAGAAACCGCCGTCACTGATTGCCATTAAGTATTCAGCGTGTTAGTAGAACTAGCAATTTGCATATTTTCTAAGCCGTTGAAGGTAGCGTTTGAAATTTGAATTTATTAAATCTTGTATCTACTAGTTATTGGTATCGATACGGTATGGTTGCCAGGGAGATGTATGTTTTCTCATATTGTCAGTGTGCCAAGTCTGCTCGGGTTAGCAACAGCTCTGTAATGCATTCCACGTGCATCGAAGGCCGCGGCAGCCGGGCTTGCATCCGTCACTCCAGACACCACTAGAATCCGAGATCGCTTGGGAATAAAAACACAAGGACAACATTGGAAAGTGTGAAAAAATGTGATCCTTCCTGAGATACGTCAAATTAACTTTTTACCGCGACGCGACGCTACGGGAGCACGTCAGGGTTGGCGTTGCCCTTTGATCCTGCCGCATGCGCAGGAGTGCAGGAAGCACGACGCGCTCCGGGAATAAGTAATTGAGGTGTGGCATTGTGATACACCATAACAAAATGTATTCACAATTGGCTCACTTTACCGCCATTACCGAAATCTCCAAAAATTACATCTGGCGAAATATAAATTGCGTTATTATGTTTATTGTTGGAGGTCGGCCACAAAGGATTGTATTCTTGCTGCACAAATGTTGTCCAAATGTTACTCGCTCGTGGGAATGACGCAAGAGCCGTGGTCACGATCCTGGCATCGAGTGATCGTTGCAGTCATTACAGCCAAGAGAAAGGGACTCGACAACGAACCTCCTTTTGTCCGCACTCGCGTAATTACAGGGACGTGGCTTGTTCTCTCAGCTTATTGTGGAGGATTGCAAACAATATTGTGAGCGTAATACTACGTGATCCAGACGGAACGATAGACATTGTGCCTACGCAGCGTGGCTACGAGGCTACGACAGATAAAACTCTTTAAAATAGCATTTGAGTAATTCAACAACATTACTACACTGTTTTATTTTAGAATTTTGGGATTTTACCTTACAATAAAGGAGGAAATGGCAACTGGTTAAAGTGACTTATTGGGCAGTTTCCTTTTATGGGATTCCTACGAAACTAATGAATCAATTTCCCAGAAAACGTAACTTGTCATTGTATTTCTCTGACGTTGCATAGGAACAAGTCGGGACTTGATCGGACACGTTCGTGGTGTAATCGGTGTATGGTGCGCGCGCGCCGATTTGTCAGGCGTGGGCGGCGCGTCCCGCTCAGAACAGGTTGCCGCGCTAGCACGCTCCCGCCATCTTATTTTATTCATTTACGCCTTAGGGTTGTTGATTAATCTCCTTGTGTAATCATAGTCAATATTTTTACGTAGCGTGGATGATGAATATGCGCTAGCTAATATAATAGCTAAGGAAGGAGTTATTTTTCTTCTTTTCATTATTGGAACCAGTTAGGAGTTCATAATGTTTATAATAAGCGAGTTGAATGTTTCATAAATAACATATCGCGTCCTATTAGGGCTGTTCAAATAAAACTGGTACTACTTTCGTTAGATTTTTCACAGCTGCACAGGAAATACATTGTTACGGCATTGGCGAGTTGTTTGTTGGGAACCAGCGAGTTTGCATTGTGATTACGAACCAGTTCCGAAATATCTAGGCCAAGTGAAAGGCGATTCGATGTCAAAATGACGTTCGTTCTTGAGAATGCAGCGGGTTTTTGTAACCATACAAATGAAGAACATCTTTTCTATCCTTGATTTTGTACTCTAAAGTCTAAAACCAAACTAGCGCCCATAAACAAATCATTTGAAAAAAAAAAGAAAAATAACTTTGAGTGTAAATAAAGTGACGGCACAGCCCTAGTGGAAGTTCTATTACAACTGGACGTGGCGTAAAAAAGGCAACAAAAACTAACCCTCGGCGTATATCTGTATACTTATATATATTTGTATACATTCGACCGCTACTGGTTTTGAGTCGACGCCTAAACAAATATGTGACATTACCAGGTAGTATTGTATCCTTTTCTTAACACTTGTTCTATATTATCTGATATAAACTTTATTATTGTGAGATTTTTATAATAGTTTTTGTGCCATCCTTATCGAATTAAGTAGTTTTTAAGGATGAACTACAATTTGTATGAGTTTGGTATTATCATTTGAAAAATGTCAAACATTGAATTTTAATGAAGATGCAATAGATTAGGTTTAACATATTATGTAATTAATTACAACTTGTAATTTACAATATACGTATTAAAATAGTTTAAGAGCTACTTAAGTGCCACATTTAATTATACTTGCAATGACCTGGACATTTTAATTGCACCTGTGTTAATTTATATATAAAATACATAATCAGGAGTGTTTAAATGTGACTATTAAAGTAATTTATTTGTTGTATAGTAACTAATTTCACGATTTTTATTAGCGTTTATTTATTTTTTAATTAGCTCTTACGTATAATGTTACTAGATACGATTACTTTGATTTTATATAAGCCTTAGTAATAAAAGCGAGTGAACTATCTGACAATGGATACTAAAAGCGAAAAGTTTTACTTTTTACAATGAAAATTGAACATCAAAAGATATTATATATCTAGACGATTGCAAATGAACATGATATCGTTGTCGACACTCGACACTAACATAAAAGTGTAAAATTGGCTTTCGAAATATTATACGAATGGGACGAAAGTCAACCACAAAAGCTCTTAAGTTGTAATACAGAAACATGCAATAGTACAGTCCTAAGCTAGTCTAGACATTCAAACTGGCTAGACAGATTAATTAATGCATGCAGCATGTATCACCTTATTTACTAGCAGTTGCAAGATCTATGTACAAATTGTATGTACATCATAGTATGTATATGTTTGCAATGCGGCCTGTGTCGTCATGAGACAGGAAACAACTTTGTCGGTTTGTTAGTCACTGGTATTAGTCACTAGTTTGCAGGTTAATTGAGTAACCTAGTTTGGTGGTACGCCTGAAAAATAAGTTACGAAATGAAGTAAGAGTACTATATGGAGATATAAGTGAAGTTGAATGTTGAAGTTGTGGAAGGCGAAGTTGGAGTGTGGGAGAGCCATGCTTCGGCACGAATGGGCCGTCTCGAACGGAGTGATACCACAGCCTCACAGAAAACCGACATGAAGCTTGCGTTGGAGGCTACCGGAGGCCCAATTACCCCCCTCCCCAGTCTCGCCAATTCCCCACAATCCTCAAATTCCCAATTCCCAAAAAGCCGGTAACGCACTTGTAACGCCTTGGTGTTCCAGGTGTCCATGGGCGGCGTTGATTGCTTACCATCGGGTGATCCGTCTGCTCGTTTACGGGCTTATCCCATAAAAAAGGAGAACAATATTTTTTTGTATGTGACTTATTTTCTCTTCATTTTACAAAAATGCTATTTTACATTAAAGAAAGAGAAAGAAAAGAAATTTATTGTTATTAAAGAAAGGCTTCTTTCCTTGAGAAAGATTATATTTTCAGGATTTTCATAAACCAAAATTAACAAAGTACTTTCTCTAATCTTTAGATAAACACGAGATAGCCAAAGAAAAATGAGTCTACATACACAGTCACATAAAATCGAAGAGCTAAAACTTTAACGTAATAACTGCAACTAAGACCAGGTACCTAATTCTATAGTAGAACTAGTCTAAATGTATACTAAGTTGTACCTTGCAATTATTTAGATTCCATCTGCTGAACAGGATGTCGTAAATACACGGTAATGCAGGTAAATTGTGGACTTTTTTATGTCTACCTCTACGTGAGACCAAAGAGTTAAACAATCGGTGTATATTTTAGCAGGATATATTGACAGGAATCAGACATTTTTATTAAGTTTTTCTAGTTAACTCGTCGAGTACCGGTTTTGTAGACACAATTATAGAACAATAGGTTGCGGTCACCGGTGACCGCTTGGTGTTTGACAGTTTAAAACTGTAGTGTTGAACACTGTGGTGTGTAGTGACGTCAAAGGGACTACTTATATGACAGGTACAGGGTAGCAGCGCCCTCTGATGAATACACATTTCAAACTATGATTTCGGGCAGATGTCAACCACGAAAATGATGGCAAACCCTGTTACGAAGATGAGGACTCATAGTTAGTAGTGGACTGTTAACCCTGACAATAAAGAACTTAATAAGTTTTGAAAGGCAAGTAAGTGCAAACAAACTCTTTGGCGTAAAAACGTAATGCTATGTTTATTAATAACAAGATAATGCACTTATATTACTGTGAGCTGAAGCAGAAAATCGCCTATATACGTATCATTTAAAAATATTTGTTAAACAATTAACGGGTATTCAATTTGTTTTGAAAATATACGAGCAAATGTAACAACAATAAGTCAATGTAAATATTATGGTAAGAAAAGGTGTTTCGCACTTTATCGGGACTTTCTTGGTCTTTATTTCTTAAGTAATAAAGTCTGTATTTGTTTGTTTTTGTACTAATATGCGTGTGAAATGACATAGCAACGGGTTTACGTAGAAAATAGCGGCGCAGACAGAATGTATGAGCAAGGAAATGATTGACAGCGGTTATGATAACGTTAGTATGATAATCAGACTCGAGTAGGTAAATCTTGGAGATTATTTTGTAAAATATAAGTAGGCAGGCATTTGTGTATTCCAATGTAAACTTTAAATTAATCTTTATAAAGCAAGATTTGAATCAGTGGGTGAAATTATTTAAGTAGAACAATACGTGTTCTTTAACTTAGCTAAGTAAGATCAAGACTACCAAGTGGTAGGGTTAGCTATTACATTAGAAAACAGCAGTGGGCGAGCCACGCGTATTGTGAAAGTAAGCGAACTAAGCGAAATGCCATTGTTGCGTGTCCAATCGGTACCCGGCAAAGATAATAACACAGTCAGATCTATTCACAGGGAAAATTGCACAAGTTGCGTCAGCTCGCCTCCACCATAATTATGGCTTTAACACATGTATTATTTATACAGAGAAGTATCCACAAATTGAGGAATAGATACCAGGTATTACCAGAGTGAGTGCGGCCGTTCAAGATAGCTAGTTTCCTTAGAATACCGGCAAAGGGTTTGTCCACACATCTCGTATTCACATCACGTCGCTTTCACACTTTTTATCTTCGTTTTTATACAAGAAAACCACAAAAGATCCTTGATTAAAATTAACAGACAATAAAAAATTCTTTGTATGTACGTCCGTCTGTTTATTTATCAAACAAACTTGGTGTCTGAATACTAAATGACGGACCGCTCTCAAACACCAAAGGTTGACGTTAGAATATCTTGACGGCTTGTTTGACCAACTTGTTTGATATTACCCCGCTATCCTTGTCAAATTGACGAAATTATTTTATTGTTTAAATAAGGATTATGTCAAATTATAGTTGTTTAATCTTTCGTTCTTAGAAGGTGGTTTGTCATGAGAATTGCATTCGTCATTAAGGTCAAACGCATCTATCAGTCATCAACGTGTACGCAAAAAATGATCATTAAAAATCCTAACGACCGCAGTGGGTATACATATAATTATTTCAGACAAGAATTCGCAGTTGCTCTCCAAGCGTAAAATGATGAGATAAATCATGACAAAAATTGCAAACACTTGCCGCATTGTAGTGCACGGGCGAAGGTCATCGCACCGCGACCATTTTGGTATTATTCAAACGACCCTTGCTTGATGCATTGTGCCAATGCCCTGTAATTTTAAGCAGACATTTTTCATTCAAAAAGGCATTAACACTTTACCTAACTAAACTAAAAAAAAACGTTCATTTTTTATTAAGTAACTTGTTGCTACCGGCATGCTAGTAGCTAAACCATAATTATTTATGATGCATTCCGTAATTAACAGCCACTTCAAATTACGGCCTGTCAACGTTTGGTTCGTACTACAAACAGTAATCAACTGTTAGCGGATATTGTAATACACGCGGAGAGCTTTCACATCAACCGAGGAATTATCTAACGTTAGAAATAAATACTTAAAAATTAAAATAGAACTGCAATTAAATAAATACGTTTTAGTTTAAAAGACCAAAGCCTTCCATTTTCAAATAATTTTTGTTCATGGCAATCACGGCCATATAGTGAAAAAGAAAAAATAAAATCCAATTCATTGACGTTTCTCCCGGCGGCCATTACGTTTTTTGCAACATGTTCTATCGGGAGCGGGTGGTTAACCCGGGAGCGTTGACTTATGCCCAGACATGCCCACTATGTATGCCCAGCTTTTGTGCCCAGGTGTCGTTACGTGGGCCCATCGCGGAGTAAATTGCAGGGAGTCGCCACTTATTGAAGATATTGCCTTACTGTGTGTCATTACATCGAGTCTTTTTTATCGATTGTCTGATTATTGGGATATGGGATTATGCCCTCTATGATTTATAGTCTGTGAAGTATTCAGGCTATGCGCTGTACAGCTGGGAATTAGATGGTGATGTAATTCACGTGGAAAGTTTTAATAGCGTTCCTTATCTTCATTTAATTGGTTTACAAGTTGTTCCAAATTTCGCTGCACCAAAAAGATAATAAAAAATGCAATCAAAAGATGTCGAGGTTAGATTTCAATAGGAACAGATTTTTATCAATAACTGCTGTTCATCACATGATAAACTCTATGGTATCGATAAGAATATTGATAGAAAAAATCATTTATAGGTTTCACGTATGTTGGTATGTTGATGAAGTATAAATAAACTTCTATTTCAGTATAAATAATGACAGACTACTTTTTAATCTACAAATTAAATTCAACATTCTCAAGATGAAATACGAATAGCCCTCAAGCAAGTCGAACAAAAGGATCAAAATATCTTTACATTCAAGGAGAATGTTAAAAAATATTTTATTTATTTGTCGATAACTTCATCCCAACTACTGTGCAGGTATGAGCTAAACGATGGCTCCTAATGAATGTTTAATAAAGCGCGCCCTGCGGGGGCGGCGAGTTCAAAGGATGCGCGGGCGCACGTCGACGATCAAAGCCGCCGTTATCGAGTGCTCGAGCTATCGTCAGATACCGCTCATTTACAGGACAGCGCTACTGGGATACGCTTCTCGATTATCTCTGATTATCTTTGCATGGCCCCGTTTTGAGATTTTGTACGCATTTGTTGTTTGAAAGCACTCAACAGATGGTACACTTTCAAGCTTTATAAGTGCACTTTTAATGGGAAAAGCAGAAAGCTTTTTTCCATAACACTTACGTACTACGTTTCTCATTCAGTAATTTTGTGAACAAAACGTCTCACGTATGCAACAGAGACGTTAGAACAAGTATATACAATATTTTCAAAGTAACACAAATAAAAGTTTCGACGCTCTCAGCACTATTTTTGCAGCAGCCACTGGAATGGATGCACAAACCGCATTCTCAGATTTTATGCGAACATAAACGTAAATCATACCGGGTCGCGTCGCAGGCGCAGCTACCGAAACACACTTGAAAGACAAAAGCTTTGTACTTACAATACAACTGAATTTATTACATTGAAATTCAGCTTGACTTCCTGAATTACGGAACGTCGGTCTCGAATTTATTTTTATTTACAGTTATACTTACTGGTAATCTTTAAAGTGACAGTTATTATCTAAAAAATAATTCCCATGAACGTTAATATTCAAATGTTCACATAACAGGAGCCGCTCTATAAATTGCTAACAATGAGATCGATAATACCTCCAATAAAGACACGTAACGGCTAAAACGGTAGCTAAATATTGTAAAAGAACAATGACGCCATTGTCCTATCTCATTGTCCAGAGATGAGATCTATTGTGGACAACAATCGGAGACAAGTACACGAGCATCCTAAACATCGGTTGCACAAAGGTAAACACGATACCTCGCATTGTGTGCTATGACCTAAGGTCGCACTAAGATGTGTGACCTCTGGACCAAACTCGGTATCTCACAATGTGTGGGACAATGCACAGAGATTATGATGGGGTGAGGCTTCTAAGTATGCCCGTAACAATAGACAAAGAGTAGTGTGTGTTTACTCATGAATATGTGGACTATAATGGACAATGGCCGGTCTATAATAAGATGCGTACAACAGGTTAACAGCGTAGTTTCTCAAGATAAGCATACATGTATAACGAATTCGCGTTTCATGTTAAATCGTGCATATTTGGGGCCGGTGTAATCCCGTTTTTTAAACGCACTATTTAGATGTTTCTGCTAACTGTAATGGCTGTATTGTTAAGTAAATTAATGTAATTAACATTTTCGTCGTGATTCAGAAACTTTATTCGTGTACACGTTACGGTTGTCCGGACAGACACAATAAACAAAAGGTAATTTGTCGGCTAATTAATAATACTAAAGTTTTGTTCGGTTTCGTGTGTCCATTAGTGTGTTTATTGGACCTGAATATTTTTCTGTTTTGGGGGATTATGTTTTCGGAATAGTGTGCTGTGTGCAGTTGAAAGTGCAATCATGGTCACTTGGTGCGTCATTTGGCAGATGAGAGACTATTTAGGCAATGATAATCGGTGTAGTGGGTTAGAAGTCCGGGCAGGCTGGCTGGCAGGGTGGCGGGCAGCGAGCGGCCACATCTGGCCTGGATTAGCGCTGGCTCTCACTCGACCTATTGGGTTGCGGTCTCGCGTTACGCACTCGAGTTACTAGTTTCCTTGAAATGCTAGAGTTTCTAACTAGAATGGAAAGTCGTACCTTTCCGCTGAATGCTCGCTTAATATTTAGAGTTGTAAAGAGTACTTCGTTACTTACAGTTCGATAAAGGGTCGGAGTGAAGGTCTAATGTTTCTATTAGTATTTGGTCACGTTGCGGTCAGGACGCTACAAAAAATGAATGTGAGTTGATACAATCGTGTGTCGGGGGCGCGACGGACCACCCAAAGCGGACTCCATGATCTATTTCTAAGCGATATATAGAAAAAACTTAGTAATCTAATCAAACACGAATTTTTAAAACGTCACGATGTTCTAATTACCATGAGTCGTAAACGCGTACGATTTGTGACGCTTTTAACGGTGATCTGTGACGATAGCACACGAGGAGCAAGTAAGTGAACAATAGGGGTCGTAAACAATATTTAAGGCGTCGCGTCGAAAGAAATTAAAACCTCTACCACGAAAATTTTATATTTTTGACATAAATATAAATTTTACGACATTATTATACGAAGTTTTGGGTGCGTAAATAAGTTTTTTTAGTAATGAGCTTTTATGAGCTCACCGGTCGTTTAGTATCGACAAATTCCACTTTTTAAAACGTGTGAAAGTAAAACATTGAAAGGGTGGCCGTTTGACACCCGACTGTAGACTTGTGTAATAATGACCGCTCGGGGTCACCTCGTAAACACGATTGGTCAAGGATTGACGGATCAACGTAATAATTATATTCTAAGAAAACTTTTAATATGGGTCAACGTGGGCTTGGGAAAGGATGTGCAAACTGCAATTACCCGGGTACTTTTAATAGCTCCTAAATTTTTTTCTGTAAATAAATTTCGGATATAAAAAGAGCATAAAACTATAGTAAAGTAATTCTAGTAGAGTAATAAAATAAAGTATAAAAAGTGCGCAATGAATGAGTTGGTTTTTGTATATAATTTGAGTGAGACGATATTACTTGGCAAGAAACAGTTAGCAGTGGGCCAATAAGTTATCAGAACGTGGGTCGCACAGTAATCCATAACGGGCCGGGCGATTGACACAATATGCAATGCATCACAACGAAGTGCAGGCCAAATATATGTTATTTAAATCAAGGCATTGTGCGTACACCTGTGCCTTTCCTTTAATTAACACGTTAAACGCCATGGGGGTCACCGGTGACCGGCGTTAGCGGAGGATTTACCTTCAACAGTTTTTTATTGGCAGCCAAAGTCTTAAAACTTAAATAGAAAGGAATATTCTAATTATATTTATTTCGAGACACAGATGCCTGTCATCTTCTTGATCCATATTCTATTGTGACGGGGCCGGTTTAAAATTTTTGTTTTACCTTATTAACTGCAAGCATCCGATATAATTGACGTGCTGATATTAATAATATAATGCATATTTCTCCGTGGGAATGGGCAGTGAGCAGTGCATGAGAACCGAACATACCTGTTTATCGACAAACATCTATGCAAATTTCGTGGATTCGTACCGCTCTGAACCGATTAAACTGGATTTTTTACATACTCAGCGGCGTAGAGATTTTTATTATCTCCTAGATCGGGATACGGAGGACTTTTACTTTTCTTTTGTTGTTCATTTTTACAATCGCACCTAAATTATTTGTTTTCGTCTTTATCGTTAAATACCTAGATTTCATTATTGACCGATAAAGCCATGTTTTTCTACTATTATCAACACAATCTACTGTTATGTTGTTATTCGTGTTCGTTCTCGAAAATCGTTTAGCTAGCAAACCGCGTTCCCATGCAGTTTCAACATAACGGGTGTTTCGCTTAGATTTGCATACATTAACGCATATTCATATAAACAACAGGCATGCACTTGTAACAATCAAAACAATGTACTTTGAATAAAGGAGCATGGAATCATTACGCCTCGATACGTGTCAACAATTTAAGATAATTATAGGGTGCACTATTGTTTCTAGAATTTGCATAAGACAACGTTTTGTAACGTTTTTCGACTCTAATGAAACAAAAGTTGTTTTAAGGGTACATTTTAACTGTTAACACAAAAATTAAACGGTATTATTTATAGTTTAAATTAAATACAGTCACTGAGTAACAATAACAATGCAATATGCGGTGTGGAATCCAAGGCTGTGGTTATCGCTAACTAGTACTTAACTACGGTGCGTGTAAAACAATATTAATCATTTTATCGCTTTAGATAGCTTTATGAATATTTTGAAGTGGCTACATAGCTGTTGAATTATTAATATTACTACATTATAGTAGTACTACAAGATATAATTTACACCGTGTATGTTCTGTAGCCCCATGTTTAGATATAATTTCTTTAAGAATAATCTTTGAAGATTGCGTTCAAAGTTTATGTTCTTGGGCCATATGGTAGTTTATTTGATACGCTCTGATAAAATAAAACAAAAAACATACATAATTCAAACAAATATAAATTTGAGAGTTGTCGGAGCGTGACTGGTTGCGAGTTTGTTAGTTCACACGGACAAAATCTCTTTACCCCCAATTTAGGGGGAGGAACGTTTAATTAGAATAGGTAAACGTATACAATTGAGTATGGGAACTGATTTTGCTCTGAATGACAGCGTTTTGTTTTGTTTATTCAAATTGCTCCGGGTTTTAGAGGTCGTGTAATTTTGGGGGAATACAGCGGCGAATGGAATTGGAGTGCTCTTGTTTAAAAGATTGTTTTTGTTGTTAAAATTGAATTGAGTATGTAAAGATTGGTATAATTTATTATTACTTATAAGGCAAAAATGTCGAGTCTATTAACTCGTTTCTTTAGTTTATTTTTATGGATTTTGTTAACTAAGAAAAAGCTAATTTCCCTATAAGAAATTACTTGGGAAAATAACCGCAAATGTAGCTGATTATTCCATAACTAAACTTAGAAGATAAAGTTAGAAATCGCCACTAAAACTAGACAATTTCCCTTTAAGAGAATCCATAGATGTCTCCATTTTAAACAAAGAAGCAAACAAAACGTTATTAGCATATTCGCATGCTCACCTGCGCGTACCGTACGCACTAACACATGAGTCGTGTAAATCAGGGCTACCATTCAGAATTATGTTTTACATAAATTCACACGTTTTTTATTGAAATTATCTTTAGAAATTGATACTGTAGTGTATTATTTTGCTTGTTAGAAAAATAAGACAATGATTAGCCTAGTTCTGTTAGTTATTTATGACTGTATAGTTAAAGTCTATGTTAATTAGAATTAGGTACTTATTAACATCGAGAAAAATTTAAACAACATGTATTTTTTTAACCGACTTCAAAAAAGGAAGAGGTTCTCAATTCGACCGTATATATGCTTGTTTTTTTATGTTTTTTAACCATTTTTGGCCAACTGCTAACCGCTACACGAAATATTTTGATGGCAATACATGTTCATTGAAAAAAATTGCAGTACTACAATATCAAGAAAACAAATTCTGCCGCAGTTTTATACAAATATGGAGAACAAGGCAACTTTGTGTAACTCAAAATGTACCGTTAACTGATAAACGATGCACCATATTTACTTTTTTACAACAATGAACGAAAGCCTATTAGATTCGAAGCATCTGTGTCAATATAAATGTCAAATACTTTATCTGTATTTACGTTAAAAAACGCAGTCATTCTGCATTTTCAACCGTTATACTGCAACGATAGTAACTGTTATTAATAGATTGTTATGCAGTGAAATCTTGAAACTTTTGTGCAGTTAATACTTATGATGTTTGCTTAAGAAATTATGGTTTTAGGTCATGAGAAGTCCTTTCTAATTTTGTCGTTATTTGTAGTGCATATCTACAAGATCAGACAGATTCCTATTAAGTTTGGTCTGACTCGTAATGGAAACCATTATAGGTCAGCACCACAATCACCTCCAAAACACAATTTTCACAATAAAATACGAAACCAACGCGATTCATAATTCACACAAAGCATCCAATTCTATACAAGAAGATTAGGGCCGTTTCTTTTGTAAAGTTTCAAGTTCGATTACAATGCGAGGTCTTTATACATTGTACACTATTGTGGGGTCTTCACAAAGGGGCTGGTCTTTGACCCCTTGCCCCAATTACGCGCACGACTCTTGCGCAAGTTGATAGTATATCAGTCGATAGTAAATTATGTGTAAAGCGTGCAGACTGTGTGTCTGCCTGCATGTTGATTTGTTCAATTATCTACTCCGTTTATATCGATTAGTTGATATTTTATGAGAGTGTGTTTTCGTTTGTTTTATGTCTGATTTTATGAGCTTCATTTTTTTAGTGTTAAACCATGATTACTATTCTTGTCGTGGTCTGTTACTGGATGATCGTGTGAAGAATCATAACAGTTGTTGCGCGGAGTGAGAATTTGAATTGAGTACGACGGGGTTTGCTAGGAAAATAATATTAAGTCTAGAAAAATATACCGAATGATTTTATTATTCAGAGGCTTTTGGTAAAGACTTCATAATCAAACACTATTTCTTTAAGAAGAAACAGGAAAAGAACAGCTTTGTTTATTATCCGAATTTACTCAGCATAGGCCTTGCTAATCAAAGATAGCATGCCGATTACGGGCATAAACTCCAAACTAAACACACACAATTTGACCGACAATAAACTAGATAATAATGCGATATGTATTCTAATTTTAGCACTTGATACTTTATCTATGCAAATACATTAAAGTCTAATCTTTTTGTTTTTCAACTGTGAATTAACAAGGTGAGAAAAAAAGTTTTGAAGTTAAATATTTACGATGTTATATTTTGAAACAATGTATTTATTACCAGGACTGTAACCATGAGTATTTGTAAAGATTCTTATAAGACCAAGGGCGTTTTACAAAGGTCGAGTTAACACATGGCCGTGTCGGACTTTAGACAAAAGCCGTATATTAAACAAAAATGTAATGTTCCGTCAGTATAGTTAGCACGTGGTATTTACAGTTTCCCTGTACTCGTATTAGACCTACCGCAACGCACATATTGAGAAAAAATGTTTTTTTAGTACATTTACTTTATGATATAAAGCATAGAGCATCACTGTTCTGTATTTGTTGAATTATTAGCAGGGCATAAAATTAGATGTTTGTTCACTCTGATAGCGCCGTTCTGTTTATTAATATTGTCCAGACATTTTAAATTATTTGTTTTTTCACAACCCACGCGATATTTTCATCAAAACTATAAGCGAATACAGTGTAAATTGTTTAATGAATAAATACTATTATTATAGAAGGTTACCAAGCAATTATTTTCATATTAACCTTTATGAAACATGCTACAGAATCAGCTTAGTCATTGTAATTTTCGCGCCTATTTCCAACCCTTGGTCAAGCCGAGGACATCTATCATTCTGCCTATTATAAACTCAATTAAATCTCATTTGCATAACCTTTGCTCGGACTAGAGGTTCCCTATTCTATCTTCTTAGATATGTCACCACCTTTGTTCGGCGGTAACCTACTCCTATTCAAATGGAACAACTTAGTGACAATGCAACGTTTGACCCTCAAAGGATGAGAAAGGCATTATTTGTGTATTTTAAGCAATAAACAGTGCATTTTATGCGATTGTGAGCTGTTTTTTTATTTAAATTAGAATGGCTGAATGCACATTGTCCGTTGCGTGAGCTCGTGGACTGCAGTGCGCAGGTACCGTTGATGCATAATCATTAGATATTAACGTGTACAGCGAGAGTAAGTCAGCGTTGCTCTCGTCGATTGCATGGGAATTACGCGCCAATCGCGGTTCGCGGGAAAGTGACGTTTGCATGACAGGTGACAGATAACCTGTGACAGTTGCAACTTTTTAATTTATGACGCCTATGTATCAAAGGCATTGTTATCATTTAGCGAATATTGTATGTAGGTTCATAAATAGATTTGCGTTTTTTGAGCTCACAAGATTTCTTTTATAGTTTTAGACGTATAGAAAAGTTGGTCCATTTTTTAAACTCACAATGACGAACGTGTCGCGACATTGGGAATACGAATAAAAGAGCGAGTTTAATCCTTGACTGATGCCTAATCCTTTTTAGGAACACCTGAATGCATTGTGTCGTTTGTAAAGACGCGAGGCAAAAACGACGACATAAAATTTGTTTAGAATTTTGGTTGAGTGACGTCCTATATTGTAGACACGCACAGTACTACCTCTATACTTGTTATGGACACATGTTGAAGAAAAATAAACTTCATTTGATATTCCATATGTATAACTTCCAAGTGTGTAGCGTATTCTAAACTAAACAATAACAAAACGTATCAAAATTCAGGATTAGACGCACACACCCACACGCGTACACAAAAAAAAGGATAACAAACAATAATACAATAATTTCCATTCCTTTTCTGTGCGTACGCGCATCCTATCTGTTGCATTCGTGCACATACTGCTATCCCACTCGCTCACCCGGGTTGTTGACCTCACATCTCCGACGAGATTGCATCTAGTGGCCATACAGCTTCCCCCAGATAGACGCAGCACAATTTCTGGCCAATTAAAAGATATATTTTTAATACAGCATCTGTATTGAGCCAGATTTACTGACGTTTTTATTGTTTAACAATGTTTTACTTTTAAAGCTGGTTGCGAAACAATAGATTAAGTTTGACCCAGTTACTTGTACTGTATTTGAGATAAGAAAAAAATTCAACGCAATTTTTCCGGCGGCGCAAGCGCTACGATATCGGTATCCTGGAACCTTTGAGGCGTGGCTACACTGACCGTTGGCTCGTACCAAACAAAATTTGAATCCCGTCCTAACAAAAACTACAAGACGTGTAGTAGTTTATTTATGACATAGTACAAAATCTCCAACGAGACGGCCGTGGTTTTTTGTGTGCCATCAAAACCGTGATGAAAAAACCAAAACAATTTTTTGTCGATTCCAAAATCGTTTTACGAGCGCCCTCGAGTAGTAAACAAGCGGGACAGGGATTCGGTTCATCTCTTTCCATCCCTGGAGTGGAAAGAAACTGACACTGGATAATAAGTCTTTTGTGAGGTTTCTTAGAACACGTTGCGTTGGCGTGATCGCCCCCCATCTAATAAGACACCTCAATAAAGACACTCGTAATTGCGGTTCGTAGAAGTAAGACAAAGTAAGCACAGTTGACTTTTGAACGTTAATTGCTCATGGACGTCACAACAAAATGGCAAAGACAATAGATCCAACTCCATTACTTAATTGCATCATCAAACGATGCTCTCCATCAAACAATATGGGCAATGGAAACCGAACTGCCAGCACTGGCAAGACGGCCTCATTGCGTTTTGTATAGTAATTGGTTTATAATCATGGCAAATGAAATAATGAAACGTCTATTTGATTGTGTACAATGACTCTAAACGAGGATGCCATGATAGACAATGATATTGCAAGACTCCATGCTACGATTGTTTGCAGTAATGACGCTGCTATTTGATTTTAATTCAGAACCATTCAATTTAAAGAACATTACCGTACCAATACATACAAAACAATGAGCAAACAACTTCATAACAAAAACAATTGTCTCGTTGAATAAGGTTTAACAGTTGTCACTTGTCATAATTGAATCTTGCGCATGTATTAAAAACCTTAACCGTCTTATTACAAAACCCGATCTATTTTTAGTACCAGGATTAATACTAGGTTTAAACCATGACTAAATAAAACGTTATTATAAAACAAAGTTTATCACTAGTTCCGGAACTATCTATGGTACTAAAGTTAAACCGCCGAGACCCCTAGTTTAACTTCGGTACTAAAGTTATTTGAGGTTAGCTATCAGAAATATTTACTATATTATTATAATTGTAAAATGATTGATGTTATGGATTTAAAAGATTTGGAAGATTTGGACATGTTAGAGAGGTATCGGCGATCGTACAGACATCGCCATCGTGTTAATCCTTTTGACTTGAGTGACGAAGACTTTCGATATAAGTATTTCAGTTGTTGTTCCATTTCCAGTCAGTCACAATAAACAATAATATTTATATAATAAAAAAGACTCAATATTTGTTTCGTGATTCGTGCTCTGCCGCCTCTTTATAAGTCGTTCCATTTCACGCTAGAGGTGTTAAAAAATATGACAACTTGGTTATAAAAAGCTCGTCAAAATACAAGTTGTACTTGTTCACTATATTGTAACACAAACAAAAAACAATTTATGATATAATTTTGTGTTGATACATAATTATTTAAGCATTTCAGGCGTTATTGTAATAACAATATTTAGACGAACGGAACGTTGCTTCAAGTGGATCCTGAGTGAACGAATGAAAGAATGCTATTTATGTTTTTTATCTATGGGACTATGGACTTTCTTTGGTACTAGCTGATGCCCGAATAGTCTTAGTTTTATAATTGGAACAAATTTTAGTCCTGGTACTAGCTTTAATACCGTAACAAACCTAGATCTTATAGTCCGGGTTTAAACCAGTACTAAGTCGAACTTTTGTAATAAGACGGTAAGTCTCAGTATTGTGGATGCTCGAATTCTGGATTTCGGGACATTCTTTCAAAATAAGTAAAGTAATAAAACCGGAGGAGACAAAACAAAGTCGTTTGGACTCATCAAAACATTTTTTCGTGCTCTCGGGCATAATGTCTAAAAGATTACATAATGGCAGTTAGAATAAGGAGAAAGAAATTTTTATCGTGTCATGGGGGATTTAAAAGAGGTTAGTAGGACAAAAAATAATCATAAATGCCCTTCACAGTAATGGTAACCTACTTGTCTGGGAATGCGATAGCCCTTGAACTTAGTTATCAGACTACTTTAGCCAGAAATAGAACAGAGATGTGGAAAAAAAGTCCTTTGAAGTGATCCTTAAAGATTGGCACTTGGTAATTTGAAGTGTGGAAAAAATCATACCATTTTTCAAGTGTTTTTAAGGAAATAATCGTATCGAAGCACATCATTAGTAGTACTCTTGGTCTAAATTATTATTCCAAACAAACCCTTCACGACTTTACCTTTCACACACTTCTGTGTAAGAAACAAAGGGCTACTAAGTAGATGTATAAAAAGTGGGGTCATAATGTGGATATTAAACACAGGTTACATATTGGATCGGTTGTGCTAACTGAGAAATGTTTAACAGCTAATGAGAAAAAGAAAGATTTGAACTACAAGTGCTCTAATGGTTCATATTTGACGCTTGTTTTGGTCACAGTGATATGACTTTAAAAGTTCTAAATCCGACATTCTGAATTCGTCTTCTGTCTCTCAACTTGATCTCTAAATATCAGAATAAAAAAATCTACGCATATCTATTAACTTTCCACAGATATTAAAGCTTTCCATCCTGAAATGAAATTATAGACCGTGATTATGATTGCCCGTCATTTATTCAAATTGATCAAATTACGATGGAATCCAAGTCCAATAGATTGTAGTGGTTTAAACCGATTCAAATGAAATTATAGAGGGGTAGGCAATGATTAAATCATTGGGGTAGGGGAATTACAATTAGAATATTACGGTCTGTGGTCATTTGGCGTTTAGATTTTCTTCTATAAAGAAAATCTTAGGCGATGATATATTTTTAGTCTTTCATAATATTTTGGAATGTTCTAATTTGGGGTCTGTTTCCCTTGTTCTCTCATTTCGTCTTTTATTAGGACTCGCTCAGGTTTTTTGGCCTCCCGCGATGTACCCCGCAGCAGTTATTTTAATAGCATCTACCTCATAGCAATAATTTTATGAACCAATATACATATCAATCAGGAATTGTGTTATTACCATAAATTCGAAACGCTTACCTGTAGACAAAAAAGGATAATTTATTAAAAAGTTATAAAATAGTGGACATAACATAAAATGTAATGATCGTAAGGCAATTATGTTCTTGGAATCTTGGTTTTTTAGCAATTATCCTTAGGACAGAATGACTGTTTATTAAAATAATAGATCGGTCGGTGGTCATAGGACCAACTGAACTGAACGCAATCAAGTAGGTAGGTTGATTTCTAATCCAGTTTGTGTGGGCGCGTGGCGGGGACAGAATAGTTAAATGTTTCTTAGAGTTGGCCCATTAATTTCAACTCTTTATACACAACCGAATTATGTAGTCTACTAAATAATTAGTTTTGGTTTCCGACAAAGATTTACAACACGGTAGATAATATATTTGCTCAATTTATTATTATTGAATACTTTAATCGAAATAAGCAAAGCAAAGAATTCCTATGATTAAAGGACTGTCGATCAAACAAAACAAATAGCTTTATTTTAACGGTTTGGAAACAAGATATCTAGGGAACGCAAATTGCAGTGCAGGACAATAAAATTTTATTGTATTGCACTTAGTTAATCAGACTGCCTTGTGGTCTTGCTACACGATCAATTTGTAGGACAAAACAAAACAGATTTTATGATGCATAACTACCCGATTAGTCAGGGCTCTACAATGATAATTTACATTGACGTTTTTACAGTTTCGGCACGCGTTGTTTATTACAGTAAAAAGGCTGTTAAGACAATGTCAGGGCTTGAGACGAGAGATTAAGAAAAATATAAAATCGTCTTTACTTTTTATCGCTTGCCTTCATCTATCAAAATGTCAACAGATTTAATGACTACTTTTTGAATCAAGTTCTAGGACTTTTTACACAATGTTCGAGGACTTTTTAGACTATTTTCATTGCTAAGATGATCGAAGACTTCATATTGCGTCTTTGAGTTAGTATTTTACAGATTCTTTCTTAGTTTAATTTACTTTGTTGAAACAGAATACCGTTGCGATGAAAATTTAATTGATAGATATACAATTTTCTCACCGTCAAAATTGGACACGCTAAAGAAAAATAACAAGTTTATTAGATTTTTACAGTTTTAGACGCAAAAATTATTTTCAGTAATACAACACGCATGTTAGGAAGGTGGTGGAAATTTTTAGATTTATTTTTCTTCTTGAATTATTTCTTGTACCGGTGTGCGGTAATTAGTAGCGATTCTGAATAGTTTTGTAAATGATCCTAGCATTCGTTTTTATTTATAGCCGTATGTGCTTGTTAGGCGGCTTAATTCATTAGTTGCGAAAAAATATACTTTTTTGTAGGTAAGTGATAATAAATCGCAGTTTGACTCCTGAGAACAATTTATTTAGCTACTCAACGGTACATGGTTAGTCATAATATCATTACCCTCGCCGCCGTAAACAATTACTTATGCACGTCAGATAGCTATGTATACAAACAGAACTACAAGTCCGTTAGTTGATAAATACATAGTGCACTCGCGTCAATTATCACATTTTTGTATATTTGAATAAGTTGACATGACATGTTATCGTAATGGGTACATTTACTCCGGAGACTGCGCGAGACAACGTTTACAAAATTGTGTTCTTAAAAAAAAAATACAATTGTTTTTCTAGTGTTACAACACTAATAAATTTTCTCAACGCCTCATTCCGTTATCTTTTAAAATAGACGCGTGATATTTTCGTTATATATCTGACAAAAACAACTATATTTTTATTCTAATTCTCTTTCAATGACTACTAGATATTTTGGTACACCGGAATTTTGTGCGAAAAATTATCTAAGAAAATTGCAGTGGCGTATTTTTTCACGGCGAATTTACAAAGAGGTTGAATAACCTTTTCTGGCCGCGTCCTCAAAAGCTTGGTTTTATTTCTATCTCTTTCACTCTTACTACGACGGAGTGCGACGAACTGTTTGTTTGTAAACTCATCTATTGTACACATTTCCATAAAGTTTTGGATAACGTTCCGTTGATTAGTTCATCACACTTACAAGTTTCTATTTTTAAGTGCTCTGTACGGTAAAATATTTTTTTAAACTTCCTTAGCAATACTACTATTTTTTTTAGGAATGGCTGAATACCGATAAATATTTTCTTCAAAAAAGAGTTAAATAGGTGACTGACATGTAGTTAAAAAGTAGCGCTATTTGAATCGTTATCGGAAAACGACAAATAACATGTGCGTATGAGTGGTATGCTCACATGGGGAATAAATTAAAAAACAGTACACACAAAAACATCGTAAATACAAGTAGTAAAGTAATTACAGGCCGAATGAAATGATTGCGAACTGTTGCAATAAACTGCTGTGAAAAAGTTCACTGAACCCACGCCTACAGTTTTAGGGTGTAACTAGCGTTCCAAATTGTTTTCCGTGGTTCCGGTCTTGTAGAGCTGCGCCTGCGCACAATCTTGTTTATGAAGAGTAATTTATGCAAGCATTATTTTTTGTGTTCTGTTTACACTCATAAGCATTGTTGGCATCAAACAACACATTAAACATAATTTAGACGGTAAATAAATAGTTATACATTTTCTTTTGTGAAAATTACATTCAAAAGAGTACTGCTCATTTTTCGTGCAACACAATTGCTGTAATTTATTTAAATGACACGGGACAAAACAATTGACACAAGTGACAAATAAAATCGTAACAATTTGTTGATCACAAACACTTTTGTTTGTTGACAGAGTGCGTACGCGCACCACTATTTGAATTTAGATTGAGGTTTCGCGAAAGGAGTTGTTGTCGTGGTACCGTTAATTTGAGCTACCGCGGTCGTGGGCTTTAGGCTGCGGTCACACAATACGTTTGTATTTTGTACGCAATCCCGAGAACTGTCGTAATGTCGTCATGAACTCGAGTTTCATAACGTAATGTTTTCATTATGGAATTTATTTATGTCGTCCTCTGATCGTTGCGTAATTTCTATTGTCCCAGCCAATTAGCTCGGTTTGTATACTTTCTCTCCGTTGTTTATACGTTTCAATGAAAATGAGTTTACACATTATAAATGCTATTGATGGTGATTACTCATTGGCATTGGAATTTCTTGAGTATTTTTATTATTATGCTCTGTAGGTACAATATGAGAAGAATTAAGTGATTTGTCTAATTTGACTGCTTGTCTTAAAAAAATAATAATAATTGTTGGATATTTTTTTTCCTTAATTTTGGACGCACCTAGTGAAACCGAGGCTTTGTCTTCGCAAGTTCAGTAGTCACTTAACTATTCAACACACCCAAATGTATCCGTAGAAACTATAAGTGTGTATGTGTGCGTGTTGTTATGGTACGTTCAATAACACCGTGGCGTCGGGTCGATGACCTCAATGCGCCGGCGCCGCTTCAGACACGGGGATGCGGAAAGTTGGCATTTCGCGAATCTAACGCAGGCTTTATTGTTTGCATCAAAAATGTAAATGTTTAATTAGAAGTGCTGTCAATGCCCCCCAATTTAGACTCGTGGGTAACAAGTAGCTAGATCATTATTTTTGGGAATTAATTCATCTTTTTTCTAGCTTCTGTTTGATGATATTGTATGCAAATTGACACGTAGTCGATATAGCATTGTTTACTTATGCAATATCGTGTAGAAAGGTCTGTTAAGCAATTATTTGTTTTCTTACGTGGCACTTGGACATACTTAAGCTTAAATAAACGAGTTCGCCAAAAGCTTAGAATAATTTATTGATGTCACAAGCAGATTTTAATAACGTGTTTATTTATTTTTCTTATAAAAATTTTGAGGGTTCTCGTTAGGCAGCCATTTATTTCCGAAAAGGTGTCGAGTTTGAGAGATATGAAAAATCGTACATTTCTTTGCATTATTGTAATCGATAGCTTTTCTATACTTCTAAAGAAGTCTCGGTTCATTGGTGGAACCGTGGCTTCGTTTGTCATGGTCAATGGTACTACCGTTACTAGTGGTGTGGTGTTTTTTTTTTTTAAGGGGGAAAATCATCGAATGACTGCTCCCGCCTGGGCGTGGCGGAAGGGAGTGTCAGACTCTTACTGACTAAAAACCACCCCGTTCCTTCTCCTGCACGTCGAGCCGGAGCCCCGGTTACCCGTTAGGTTCTCCGCGACTCCGAATCGGCATCGGCCCTATTGGGCCCCATCTGTGGTGGTCTGATGGCTCTTTGAGGCGCGCGCGGAACGCGACGCGCCGTACGCTCGGGTCAGTTTCTGGTCGGACGGGAAGCCACCCATGCTCGCCGTCCGTAGGCCCGCGCTTACGGTGGCCGGAGATCGTCCCGCGATCCCCAACGCCCGGTGTGTCTTTCGCGATGGCTGGGTTGCGAGGAGGCAGCGCTTCGCTGCCTCACGCGTCCCGCCTCCTCCTTAGCTAGCATGACTGCTTCGCAAAAGGAGGAGACGCCATCCCAGTCCCCCTCGCTCCGCATCATGGCCTGCACTACTGACCTGTTCCACCGTGTCCTCAGGGCGGTCCTCGCAGTGATATCACCCGGGCGTTTCCTCCCGCCCCATCAGACACAGGTACCTCCCGAAACTTCCATGTCCGGTGAGGACCTGTGTCAGGCGGTAGGTGAGGACGCCATAGCGTCTCTCAAGCCACTCCTCAAAGAGGGGACTTACCGCTGCAATGGCAGCGAGCCCATAGTGGTGTGGTGTAAGGTCGAGCCGAGAACCCTTTATGGCCCCTCTAACGGCACCTTGCCCCGACTCGCGTAATCTAGTTTGTAAGTACTTGAGTACTTAATGAATTTTTGCCCCAGTGTGATTTCAACTTCATTATTGTGGACAAGAAATTGCGTTGGAAGATATCTTATTGTGGATTTGCTATAATTTTACGTCTCCTTATTCAGTAGCTTAACTGACCTTTGTCTGTAAACATTAAGTTTCTTTATGGGACTCGGGTAGATTATGTCCTAAAATTGCGACTAACCATTATAGGACAATGAGCAGCATCCTCTTAATTTAGCTAACTGCGATCTCTAACTTCGAAGTTGTCAGTAGTGGACGTCTTCTACTTAATAAATTTCCAATTTTAATGACATATTTTTTCTCACATAATTCTTTTCTAGCAATTATCAATAATTATCAATGGTAACTTATTGCCACTAATCGTGACAGTAAGAGAACACAATGAGTGTCGTGTTGCATTCAAACCAGCTTAATGAACAATAATCTTACTTGCGATTATGTTAAGATCGTATTTGCAATTGTAAATTGATTGGTTTGCAGAATCAGACATTGTGACTGTTAGCAATTTCCCAGGTTAAATACTTTTTGATATCTTTCACTGTCCGCTGCTGAACTATGAGTCTCTTAAACAAAAGACGGTTTGAAGATTTCTTGGCAGACGGGTTGTAGATCGCTGAGAGCACAGGTGCCTGGTGGTCTGGTAACAACCTCAGGAAGAACAAAGGTTATAAATGTTACAGAAGCATTCTACGGTGACGTCACCAAAGGCAGTAGTAATACGTAACAACAGAATATCTAAATTTCCTCTTGAATGTGTCATCAACAGCTAATGTATATTCATCCATATTTTATTACACCTGTCAATCACACATCCTTTGTTCCCTCCAATCATATCACCTAATTATTATAAATATTCATATTTACTATGTGAATGTACGTTCACACACAATTAGCTGCATTATTCCATTCAATTCACGCTCGCCATAAAAATACAAACAAATCTAAAATTCAGATTGTAACTTTATATCTTTAATTCTTATCTGTGACAATAGCGTGAAATATGAATTTATTTCAATGATAGAATTTACTATTATAATGGCGGCTCGTCCGCTTGTGGGATGAATGGTATGAATTACCTCTATATGGTTTAAGGATTTAGTTGCATCTTAAAGAGTTCGTTATCAATCAAGTGTGAAGATGGTATTATTAAAAATGTCCAACTCAACGAGTTGACGTGAATAGGTCACTGTTTGGAATCCCTTGCCCATATTTACTCAGATTGGACGAATGTTTGATTTTTTACGTTTATTTGTAAACACATTTTTACGTTTATTGATACAAACGTACGGAAATAATAATATGATTATCGTGTTATTTTCCGTTCTAGCGAAATTAAATGTATTTTCCTCTTTAAGTAGTTAGTGGTAACAATAGAGTATGTTTTGTTCTCTAAACCACTAATTTCAGCTGCGCAGTTAGTTTTGTTTTGTCAACATACGTGTTTGAAATATAAAATTTTATTGACAAAGATTGCTATAATACAAGTGATGGTCAAAAGGTGTGAACAGAGTACACTTGAAATCGAAATACATTATTATTTATACAGATGTTAGCACTCGAAGAAATTATAACAATGCATTAACATTTCAATTCGAAATTAACATAGATTCTTTACGTGTACCATTCATCATTCCCGGGAATCTGATGGATGTCCTCTTGCAGGACATTTGTGACACTTGAACAGTTGGGAAGAATGAGGTCTTTATTCGTGAATAGACTTAATGAAATCGAATTGTGTAGGGTTTAAAGTTCACACGTGTTTTTGTGTCAAAGGGGTAACCCTTGGTTTACACGTTGACCCGGGTAAGTAAACGAGTAGGTAAATCTTACCCTCCTACGCTTAGTGAAATCGTTTCCTATTCATAGACACGTCTCCGTAAGTTCTTAAACAAATAGTAAGGAAGCAAACATTTTGAAATTCAAGGGCTTGTCGATATTGAAGAGCTGTTTGTTTAGTTTGGACGGAATTAGTCGCGTGGGCCCGGCTTAGGGCTGGCAGTGCATCTCATTTGCGTGTTTGTGTTTGACAAACATGTAGGAGAAATTGTCAAAGTACTCGTATTAAGGTCGATGACCTAAGAGTAATGTTTGTAGAGACTGGTTTTTAATACGAAACCATCATCCAAGTAAAAATATTTTGAAAATTAAAAATGTGCCGTTTGTCTTGTAGTTTTATACAAATGCTTTCAATAAGTTTATTAATATATTTTTATCACGCCTCACACGACACAATACTTCCCCTTGGGCAATTGAAATTTAAAATGTAAGACGAATCGAGGTGTCTAATCCGACCGAGTTTCAAGTGCCCTTCTAGATACATAAATAAGTAAAATGTGATGATGTCCGTTGATTTATGTTCCCTTGGTCATTGTCATCAAGGCGCGATCATTCCATTCTATAGATACTTCGACAATACTCCATAATGGATATGATTAGCATAATGATTTGTATTTTTGTAACCGCCTGGATAAGAACGACAATAAATATTTCTGTTCTGATTTTAAATTTGTTTTGATAGTTATCTGAACGTAGATCGAATGTGGAATGATGAATTCTATTTTTGAACATTCTTCTTTCTTGTGTGCCAGTTATTATTCATTAGCTATTTACCAAGGAGTTTATAAATATGAAAGTTCACAACGTACGAGTACTTTTTTTATAAAAGTGCTGCTTATGGGATTATAGGATGAAGTAAGTCAAAAACCATTGTTCTATTAACATAATACTTGAACCATAATCGTACACATTCTATAGTTTCAAGGTAAAATTCCCATAGAGTTTCCCACATAAATAAAGTTATGATGCCAGTTCGTCTAGCTAGCGAGTGTGAATGTTATCGAATTGGTCCAAGGCCACATCGCTTATCTGCCCACTTGCGGTGCATAATGTTAACCGATTTGTTGCTTGGTAACATGCTAATTTCATAATTCCATTTGTAAATATAGACCTTAAGAGAAAGGAGCGAAAATCTTTTATATTTTGTTCAGATTTTATAGCTCATCTGTGTCTGTAATCACCCACCCTTGTCTCATAAACAATTTCATAGACCCCATAATTTCCAACATCTGATATAAATATTAAAAACAAAAGAAAGTGACACTTTTTATGGGAGAATAGTTCGGTTGTCGTCATTAGGACATCCCTTAATGTGTCGTGCTCATGTCCTCGTCCTTGCGTAGTTATTCCCACGACCTCCCTCTTACTATACTTCCGTAAGTTGCATGTGTCCACAAGTGTCCTTAAGTTTACACAACGTGTTACTTAAGTTACTACGACTGTTTGTATGTAAATAGTCGGAAACGTTCACTTGCGGTTACGCTGTCTAGCTACAATTGCGGATAACCGTTTCACAACATCGATGTACTGTCTTTAATTAGCAGTCCACCACTCAACCGTAACATATGGCTCTCTGGTCAAGGTATAAAGCCGTTACATTTAATCAAAATATGCTTTGGTAACCCTGCAGCTGTTATCTGAACGGACTCGCACTCCGGAACATTATTGCTGCTTTTTTATTCAAATTATTCAACGCAAAACGACGACCTTTTGGTGTCGAAAACAAAAGAAGACTAAAATAAAATACCTACAACAAAAAGAGTTTACATTGAAAAAGTTCGAATATGTATGTTCGCGACTTTTTAAATAAAAAAAAAGCACCAGTATTTTTAATCGCGTTGCATTATTCTCTCCGGACAGCTGTCAGACGGAGAAAAAAAAATCGAACATTCCTAAATTGAAATTGACGCGTTCCATTTAAAACAATAATGAAACGCGGCACCAAATTGAAAATAATGAAATCAATTGAGAAACGTTGAAAATTGCAATTTACGAGCAGAATTTGCTTGTTTTGAAGAAGCTTTCATATAGATATAGAATCAATGCATTATACATGAAAAGAACTAGGCTGAATAAATTCTTAAGGGCATAGGGTAAGTACGTTTCATACCTAGCGTAAGTACACGCTAAGGTCATATTCACACGGGTTGAAAGTAGTAATAATTTATTGATCCGGTGCAAAATGGAAACTAGTGGGATGAAAAAATCCCCCTTTCGATATTGTTTTAACGGATATTCAACCCTGTACATCTGTGAGGGGTGGTGAGCGTTCACGAGAATATGATTGAAATTAATTAAAAACGACTAACGCTTTTATGGATAAAAACCCTTTAGATATAGATAGATAGTAACGAAAAAATCTACTTAAAATAATATTATTAAATAACTGGCTTTTCCTTATAAGCTGAGAATTGTATCAAAAAATTGTAATAAAGAGAATGACGGCCTGCGAATGCATGCCATGTTATTCACACATTATTTTATAAACGTACGTATTTTAATGGTAGAGAAATTCACAACTATCATTATGAAATGAATGGTGGATTCAAGGATTGTTCTAAGTTCTATTTTAAACTGTCAAACACCAAGCGGTCACCGGTGACCGCAACCTATTGTTCTATAATTGTGTCTACAAAACCGGTACTCGACGAGTTAATAATGAAATAAAACAAATTCAAGAAGGGTTAAAGTTAAGTCACGCCACTGATGATACTGATTATTTTGTAAATTGCAGGTTGCTATATAGGCATCGATAGGTACGGTAGCCATCGATTTGTTTCCCATATTTCATGGGAAATCGTTTAACGAGGGTGATATATCGATAGTATCAATTATCTATCCTGCAATATTGGTACCCTTCTCGATAAACTAAAAGGCCCATGGGAACTGGTGACCGGTTGGAGTTTCAAGAGCGCCTTATCAGGTCTGTATATTCTCCTAACGTTATTAATAAAAACGGTAATAAAAGTTATCAATCAATACAAGAATTCGATAACTTGCTTCAAAGCCTTCAAAGAAATAACGGTAACGAAGCAATATTTGTTTCTAACAAACGTTTAACTGAAAAAGTTAATAGTTGCATCACAATTGATACACACAATCGCGTTGCATAACTCACTGCATACTCGCAAGTTGTTACTAGATAATACTAAGAATACTAACTTAGAGACAGTGGGTGGTTTCACACGTTCAATAAAACCTAGGTTTTATTGCATCAAGCACTGGATAGAAAGATGTGATGTCTGGTCGAAATGATTAGTGATCTTTTATCTTTCCTATCTTTTTCATAAAACTAAATACCTAGAGAAAGGAAAAGTTAAACGTCACTTTCACTTCTAGAGAACACTGGAACAGGGATGATTCACAGATTTTACGGTCAAGCGGGATTCCCATGAAGGAATCCTCAAAGTCCGTCGAGCGGAACTGTGGGCAGATTTATCAGCTGTTTTTATGTGGCAGACATTTTTTAATCATGTAATTGCTAAGGGGTGGTAATGATTATTTTCGTGAGAAGGTTTTTCGTAAGTGAGTGACATTGTCACATGTTACTAGATGTAGTTACTATAAGGTTTTATTTCATTTACCTTTAAATCAAGTGTCATTTAAACTGTCAAATACCAAGCGGTCACCGGTGACCGCAACCTATTGTTCTATAATTGTGTCTGCAAAACCGGTACTCGACGAGTTAAAATGCGGATAAAGTTTATGCATTTAAATAGATATAATTATTTATAGTACAAGGTAAACGGGAAATTTACACGTGATAACTTGACACATTAATTTAAATGGTTCCAGTGATTTACGGAAAACATCTGCCATAAATTACCTATATTGTTAACTTTTCTGGAATAATACGCTATGGCTAAAAATAATTTCATCCATAAATTTACTTGAGATAACGGCTTTCGATTTAGACTTTTTCCAACATTATACTGTCTTGAGAATTCTTTAAATAGTTAAAAAGTTATAATTTATTTTATTGATAATAAAAATTTAGAAAGCTGGTGGTTATTCGATAATTTTACCGAAAAAAAAAAAAGTTTTGTACAGGGTGCCTAATAAATCTCATAGTAATGAGATGGATTGACACAATGAGTGTTGCCATGTGTAAAATGTTACGTTTTCGACAGTAATAAAAAATGGCGGTTAGCTGGCGAAATGTGATGCTATCGTGCCACACTGCAGTTAGAAAGTATGCCGAGTTATTTAGTTTAACTGTACTTTTTTTCGCTTGAAGACCTTTCACAGTTGCTAGACGTCTGGATTATTTTGTCACTTGTATTCTCAAGTTTCTAAGTATGTAAGTACGTAATATTATACAAGTTGAAAAATCATTTTAACAAGATGTAGTCGTTATAATCCAAAGAGTACCGACTAGTCAGTGCCGGATTAGCCACGTAGCAAGAGTAGCAAATGCTACGGGCCCCGCGAATTGGAGGGGCCCGCGCTCAAATAGGTATTTCGTAATTGCACCACTTCAACAGCAAGACTTATGAATAAAATGTTTTGTTTACAAAACTACTACCAACCTACAAGTAATTTGATTTTTTTCTTAACGAAATAAACGAAAAAAAAAATTCAAATAGTCGGTATTTTGTATGTGTAAGAAAAGGAAAGTGAGTATTAATTTGTTCGCTTAGTTGGTACCATTGGCGGGCGAACCGAGCCCGATTTAAACGAATTGAAAATGAATTAAGGAACACTATGGGCCAAGAACGTCTTAATGAATATAGGGCATGACTTGCTTAAAGAAGTCGATATTGAAAATGTAATCGCTAAATTTGCCCATAACAAATCCAGAAAAGTTTATTCGTAACAGTTTTGTTTTATTTAATACCCTAAATAACAATGACAATGACCAAATTTGTATGGAGCGTGGTGCCTTTTTTTTTTTCGCGGCAGTTTATTGGATGTGTAAAAACTGATGCAGAATAACATTACAAGCAAAAAAATATATTGGGGTCTTATATCAAAAACACAGTCCAAACCGAGTTAAATCAGTTCAAAGATGTGAAAATAGTGCTATATTATTCCTGTTATTTTGTTGATGGTGACCGTGGGTACACAACGCATATTTCTTCATTTACTTGTCAGACATATTTTGTAATAAATGTTTATAAACGATTTCAAGGAATATACCTCTAGTAAAGCTTAGTGGACTTTCTTTATTATTTTTTGTTTTTATTTTTTTTATAAGTCTCCGGAATCGTAACAGAGTGAACTATTAACTGGCTACTGCTGAAGAAAAAAAAAACATTTTGCTTGCCTGGATAGCGTGTTCACTTTATAGGTACCTATGTATACGGTTTATGGCCTATGACAGATTTTCATGTAAGTTTCAATATCCTCTCAGTCGAAAAACCGGAAAATACTTTACTGAGCCCTATCACGAAATGCTGTTTGTCAGCTGCGGCATCGGTAGCGGAATGAGTAGTGGCAATCGTCAAAACACGAAAAAATATTTTTTCTGTCTACTTCTCCCGACTTACTCCCGATTAGTAAGTAATCTAAGTACAGTTAATACTCTAATCTACAGCTAGCATAAGATTCTATACAAAGATATCGTCATTCAGTCACAAAGTGATGGATTATATTTCGACTGATCACATTATATGAAAAAATTATACGCTCATCTGACGTAATATTACTTTACAAAGTCGATGGTTTCCTTTCTTCAAAAGATTATGCGAACTATAAAGTAGATGAGTCTCCCACCAGGAGTCAATGGCAAAACAAAATATACTTTATTAGATGTTCGGACGGCTACCACCACTCAACCCACCACTGGTAACGTAGCTGACGCTCATGAAGCTTCATGACAACTCCTAGAAGCATCCCACAAGTTATCGACTGAGAGAAAATAGGTAATAAAAATTAGTGCCTGGCAATATGAATATATTGTGGCGTGTTTCTGTGCCCGACGTACAGTTGCGCGCAATTTAAAGTTGGGAATTGTGACAAAAATATGAATAATTTGATTAAAAAACCAAAGTAAAATGTTTGACTCCAGCTCCTTTCAACGCTCATAACTCAGTCCAGACTGAGATTTCCATACACGAGAACGTAGACAATTTCGTTTATAATGTCATTCTTCTAGACAATATTTTCCATAAATCATCGACTGCCGCCAGAAAAAAGAGGCACCAATTTTAGTCAATGCCCTTTGAGAACCGATAGCAAACCAAGGGCCCCTAGACAGAATTCGCTACAGGCCCCGCGCTGGCTTAATCCGGCGCTGCGACTAGTGCGTGGAACTCACATAACGGCACCAAACCAAAATAAGAACCGACACAAAAAAACAATTCTAGCCGCAAATAGCATCGTAACTAATTAAGATTGTAACAGTAAATTTAAAAATTTTGTACTGAAACTTATGTCGCAATCATATTTTTGTGTCCTTGGTCTAAATTCCGTATTCGTTAATTAGCCATGTGCGTATCGAATCAATTTATGGAACAGTGTTACAGCCATCTTGCATAACTGGGGCCAACACAACAAATGGAAATTATAATTATTTTAATCACATTTATACGGACTACAATATTTTTTTGCCTGGTGGTCAGGGCAAAAGTTATGATTCTTTGGATGGCTGACACTGACAACAAAAAACCTGTGAAAAGTCGTTTTTTATCTCCTGTGCAGAACAGTCGTTACGCGCATTGAACCATATCTTACATGGCATTTCCTTAGGGTCGATGCGCACGCGCAACGTGAGAACTATAACGTACTCCTGCGCATTAGTCTCGTGTCGCTGACTTGACCAATTACATTTCTGCATTAACAAGTGCAAGGAATGGGCGCGACCCACTCGTGTGGTCAAGTGTACAAGATTATTTAATTGCAGGCCAGAGCAGATTAGCTGTGTTGCCACTTGTAAAATAATGGAGTGGTCAACGTTCGTTGTACAATTTTCTTAAATTGGTAAAACCGCCCTACATAGCAGCTATAGTGGGCAATTTGCAGTTATTATACCACCGGAGAACAGCATTTTATTGCGTGATCGAATGCAGCATGTTCGCAATTAAAACGAGTGCTCCCAATAAATGTAATAACGATCTCCCTAACGTATGTTAATTGGTAACAACACTACTCAATTTACAAAAACAAAATTGCATGCAGTAACGTTATCCCATAACGATCTGTTTCACCAGATGATGCCTCCGGTCATTCGACCGACAATGTGCGTAAGCGCAGGGGGTGCGAACGCGGGGGTAGCGCGCAGATGCCGTGAACTATCCGCGACCGTTATTCCCCCTATCTGTTGAAATTTTGAAATTCGAACACGTGTGTTGACAACTTTTTTTATCGGCCGCATGGTACAGTTTTCGCAATAGTTTATAGTTCCGAAATGCTGTTTTTTGTTGGTTTTTGAAGTGGAACGATTTAGTATAAATTGGTCCAATTTATTTATTTTTTCGGTTTGAGCGAAAAATTCGTTAAGTAGAGACATTAGTCATTTTTGTAAAAGTGCCATGTTCATAAGAAGGCACTTCGAATTTAGAATAAGTATTTCATGTATGCCGCTTATGTGATTAATTGAAATCTAACCTAACTACATTTTGGGACAATAATTTCTTATTAATAGTAATAATGCCAAACAACAAGGGAACTGTCAGTTAAAAAATCAATATAACCGTTACGGAGTCACTGTCCGCGAGGGTGCGACACAAAGGGCGGTGCGGTGCGCACGCGCCGTCGTTATTGCACCGCCATTATGACAATCACAACACAATGCAGATTTATTCTGTGCCGTTTGCAGGGGTGACACTGCAGTGCGATTTGTTAAAACCCATTAATTGAATTTTAGAATTTCTAGTTCAGTTTATTAAGGATTGTTTGCGTAGAGAAATGAACCATAGATAATTTGAGTTGTTTTTGAAAACGGTTTTGGTTAGAGTTCAATTAACCATGACTTTAATTGGAAGCTGGTTATTCTCTAATCATATATAATAAAATAATTGAATTGCCTTCTGCATTATTATTTGGGTACTTAATTTTTTATACTAAATGTGCAATGGTTAAAAGGGTAAAGAAATAAAATTATTCTTCTAATGCAAACGTCTTGACCGGATGCAACATTTCAAGAAACCCTATACAGTTGCAGTTATTTCTAACATTGTATTGAGAAGTATGCAATTATTATGGGATCCCTGCAGCTACGTCCACTTACTTTCCCATAAACCAAAATATATCAGAGTTCAACGACACAACCAAGTAGTAATTACGTAAGGGAAGTAAAAAATGGGTGACCCGGTCCCTTAGGCCCCCTACAAAGTTGGTACGGTTGGTCAGTTTCAGACAATAAAAATTCATAACGTTTGAACGTTTGAGGACTCTTAGAACGCGCATCTGGTGAAATCTAATAGTGCACTTACGAAAGAATCGGGTCATGAACGTTGAAGAAGTTGTCAAATAGACGATGCGGGACACCGGTGCGAATTTTCGTTACGTAAATCTACTACTAAGCTGAAAAAAATATTTGAGCCATGTTTCCAATTTGTGTATCGGTTTTTTTGCGGCTGTTCGGTAAGGGAGAAGAATAAAGTTTTTATGTTGCGTCGTTCGAGTGAGCTACCGATTACTGAGTTAACAGGTACATTGTTAAGCTGTACGGCTACTATACGAACAAAAAATACAAGCGATTGCCTATTCAGGTTCTTTTGTGTTGAGGTTTAAGTTTGTATTGTTGTCTAAGAAAACAGCATAAGGCTCGAATCAAACAATGAATGGGTAAGGTATCACGCAAAAAAAAGAAAAAAAAAACGTTTTACAAGTGTGATGCTCCAAATTTACGAGAGAAAAAGTTTTTTGTTTGTACAAATAAATACATAAACAATTAATTTACATTGTGCAATGACGTGTTAATATGGCTGTAAAAATAAATTGATACTTGAGAATATCCAGTGGTATTTAAATTAAGTGACAACAAAATAAGATGTTCATTTCGATTGAATATAAAGGCAGCCATTTTGCAATCAGTGAGTGAGTGAGCGTGTGTGCGCATGCGTGGATGGATAGTGAGGTGACGCGTCGCGCGAGCGCGTCACTGAGTGTGGGTGCGACAAGGATACCGTTTACTATATTTACATACATACAAACGTAAGCTGCAGATTATGTGTATTGCATGTCGCTACGCTCTCTCGGTATGAACGAGAAAATCTTTCACGTCATTTCAGAACTTTCCCCCCATATATTGTTAAAGAAAATCGACAACACTGACATTATAGTAAAAGAGTGAATTCAAACTTTCACCGCGACACGTTCAAATATTATTTTTATCTATTTGCTTACCAATTGTGGCATTCATTTGGATGGTTAACTCCTCGTGCCCATTAATAACTATGTTTAAAATATGTGTTTAGTTATTTAACCCACATTACGAACATAGGTAGGTAGCTATTTACATAACCTAAATGATGTGTTTAAATTAATGTAAATGTGTGGTTATTAATACGTATTTTATCGAAAAACTTTAAGTATCGAGAACTTAAATTACTATTTAATATCTTGAAGCACTTACTGACTTAGAAACTAAACTGAATTAAAGTGGACCAGAGCGTCATTACGGTATTTTGAATAATGAATCGTGAAATTCTTAAGCACATTCATGTTTGAATCAAATAAATGTTACTGAAATAGGTACGTATTTAGGTAACCTATATTGTTAAACTTTCACTAAGCGCCACAAACGAACCATTATGGTAGTTACCAAATGGTGTTGTACTATGTTAGGTAATAGTGTAGTCAACAGTGACATTCGAAGTAAAAAAAGCAATTTAACTCTGAATAACATTATTTTGTTCAATGCTACGGTATAAGTAATAGAGGTAGCGATGTTGCAAGCCAAAGAATTATTTACTACTTAAACTTTTTGTTAGGATTAAGAAGCATCAGTATGAAGAAATTGTAAGTACATTAAAATATTTGAGAATTTATTCAATCTGACCAAGACCACAGTTTGTATGAAACATCAAACTATTGTTTACAAAACTACACATGTGTGTAATCTAAAATAGGACAAGTGTGGGAGGCTCGCCACACTACGTATATTAACACTGAGCTCAGTATCAAAACAAACGAATCTAGGTCAGTATTCGTGCCTCTACGATAATTTAAACGTGCCGTTATGGCTTTGTCATTTTTTATATTCATAACGTACCAAACCAAGCTGCGGTTTCTTGTAACACAAGAAAAACAGTTTAATAAGTACTTAAACCAACTTCTTACTAAAATGTCCCCTTCAATTACGAAAAAAGTCCATTAGAAATCCATTAGGGTGTCTTAATTTTTAATTATGAGGCTGCAAATTATTTAATAAATGCTTTGCATTGCCCTTTATGAAGTTTTTAACACCTTCGGCGGATAAGTTTTTGCATGTCTCCTTTCAATTCTTTGATGTCCAATTATAAGGGTGCGATACAAAAGGGTTTTGAGATATCGTATTAAGATTTATGAAACAGTGTTCTTAATATAGCTTTATTAATGTGTTATTAGGTTACCCATTTATTCGCCTCCCACTTAGAAGTCGTAAACTCCAGATATATTATTTCGTCATACAACATCCATCCAAGCAATTAAAGGATCTAAAACACATTTTAATTATAAATATCTCGAGTCATAGGTCGCGAAGTCTGGCATCATTAGGCTTATCAATAAAATAATAATACGATAGGACTTACTAAGTAGGTGGTATCAAACTGGATGTTTTTTAAACTGTCAAACACCAAGCGGTCACCGGTGACCGCAACCTATTGTTCTATAATTGTGTCTACAAAACCGGTACTCGACGAGTTAATACGAGTAAAACGATACGTGTATTTTGTTCCAGGTGTTATGAGCGGCCAATTAGTGTCTTGTTGCAAACTGTGATACATATTCAGTTACATAATGAATATGATGCCGTACGAGTAACTTTATTATATAGACCATTTTTATGATCTAATATAAAGTAGATAGTTGTAAGGACATGGCAACGACGACTTCAGTGTACAATTGCGGTTAGGATTTGTAAAGGCGTTCGTTTTTTGTTAGGTCACGTCTTCGTGTATCATGTTTATGCTATCTGACGAAATAATAGATATATTTAGGATTAAATATGTGTGAGTAACCATTTATGTGGTTAAATAAAGCTTATGTCAAGTATCTACTTAATTTTTTTAAGAAATGGTCATTTCATTTTCATATTTGATACTAGTTTCGTATAATTATGGATTAACACGTTAAACGCCATGGCAGTCACCGGTGACCGACATTAGCGGAGGATTTGCCTTCAATAGTTTTTTATTGGCAGCCAATGCCTTAAGTAATACGAAATCGCTAAGCAGGTGCCTACTAAAGCACCTATAAATGCGAAGGTACTTAACATGTAAATTGGAACAAGGTTAATATTGCAGTTTCCTAATGAAGTTTACAGAGTGGTAATGTAAATAGCTTAATTAGTGTTTGTGTAGTAGTAGTTTGACATTGAACCGAGATACCGACCTATATTTACTTACAAAAATACAAGAAATTGATTATCTATTCCAGTACTAAGTATTTGATAAACGTATATTTACACGAAATCCGAATTACTAACCTATCATTTATCGTAAGTTCTCATCTAGAAGCACCAATTTTAATTTAGAAATAAACAACATAATAATATAATATTAATTCGACTCAAATTTAGCTTCTAGTAGGTAGTCACGAAAAGCAATGTATCTAATGTCAATAGACAACTAGAATTCTAGTAACTACCAAAAATTTCGTAAACGTAACAAGTGACTGCAACACTGTCATTTCGGGCAAGGACTGCATAGGAACAAGTTATTTAAAGGCCAAAAATAAAAGTGTCAAATCAAAGTGACCTAGGTTCGTTATCGCTGCGTCACGAGATAAACAACTTTAGGCACATAAATATACGCCGAATCGCATACAATTGCAGTTGCAATGATAACAGGTTGTTTACACTGTAATTATTTCAATAACAAAGGATTAATTGCACAGTTCAAGACTTTCAACTAAGATAAAATGTCATAGGTGCTCTGTTATTTCGTCTCAAGAAAATAAAATCTAGCAAAGTCTTCAAACTGAAGTTTACTCATAATATTTTGTAATGCTAGTATATCCTATCTATGTATAATACGTAAGTGTACGCGCGACTAGTAATGAATGAGGCCCGTTCAACAAGAACTACTAACATTTCATAGATTAAAAACACCCAATGTTGACATTTTTAGCGTAAATATTAAGCATTGTTTACGCAGCGTGAATCAAAACGTAACTATAACCTCGTCACTTTATGTCAATAACAAAAACATTTGTAATAATTATTTATACTAAACCTACCTGTTATTCTCTTCTGTGTCTTGCTGTTCTCAGGACTCGAAACTTTAGCCTCCTGCGTCGGTTTGCTCGCAGCAGGAGTTGTGACCGTAATCGGTGACCTTCTGAGAGCTGCGGGGATAGTAGACGCGGGAACAAGTTGCCAGGCGAATCTCTGAGAAGTTGGCAGGGGTTTCTCATTGGCGAAGTCAAAACCCCATCTCTGGCTGTCCAATTCCAATTGGCGTGCCAACTCTCTCTCAACAAATCTTCGGTTTTCTTCTCGATCCGTAGATCCGAACAAATTTCTTCTGACGCCTTCGAGCGCCGTGACGCCTCGCATACGAAGCGTCCTCGTGTCCAGCACCGTCGTGGTCTGCAGACCGGGCGCCCTCATACTCAACGTCGACATCTCTTCAACAGAGTCCGAACAGCGAAACACAGCGCACTTCACAGATAGCATCCGCGCCGTATTCACCTAGCGCAAACAAGGTCAGTATTCAGTAATAGCACACGATACAAACGTATTGATTTAACAAGCGTATAAGTGTTTGGTTCATCACGCACCAATAAGAATTTGTATTGTTAGTTTACAGAGTGTAAACAAGTCGTAAGTAACGCGACGAAACACGTGACGTAATACGTCCGCACGGCAAAACTACGTACGCCGACTGGCAAGGCAGCAGACGGCAGCAGCGAGCGGCGGCGGCGACGCGTCGCACAGGGAATAGCGTGGCGGAGGCGCAACGCAATCGTGCGGCGGAGTAGGACAACCACAGCGCAAGCGACTCTTTTTGTTTCATCTTTTCACCACTGTGTGGCGCTAGTATCGCGTTCGGTCAAG
Source organism: Spodoptera picta (assembly GCA_038387885.1). NCBI lineage: Eukaryota > Metazoa > Arthropoda > Insecta > Lepidoptera > Noctuidae > Spodoptera > Spodoptera picta. The sequence goes on from JAZHFQ010000308.1 coordinate 1,939,897, forward strand.
TGATGTGATATTGCTGTGTGCGAAATTATGCGACTCCCTAACTCCACTACCCATTTTGTTGTAATAAAAAATACTACTATTTAATGAGGTGTCTTTGTGATTATTATCTTATTCTAACTTTTGCTATCGAAAATAATTAATATTTTCAACTAGGATTTTGTGTTAAGAATTTATTTCTTATCATTTCACATGAAATGCAAATCATTGTTTTGCGAAAATAATTATGGTGAATTCAGTACATAATATAGGTAATCTGATAAATGAAAAGCGTGAGGTATTCATAAATTGGCCAATTTATGAATAATAAATATTAATGATTATTGTTTTTAATTTTTATCAAAATATAGAAAATGATGATTAATAATTATAAAACAATCAATAACTTATCATTTCTTGGTTTCAGGAAATTTATTTTATTTATTCATACTTATATATTTAGAATAATAATGAATAATTATAAGTTATAAAAATGTTGTAGTCATGTCCTTTTGACGTTTCCTTTGTGTATTAATATATTTTATAATTCCTCATATACTTGTTCAACAAACACAAAATAGTCACGTGTTTATTTACCACTACAGGATCAAGCATTCGTTTCCCCGAATTATAGGTAAAAAAACGATTTCTATGGCAACACTGGTCACTGACTTGTTTACGAAGAACGAAGACGTGTCTAGTTACCTACGAGTGCAGGATAAATTCATACTGCTTATCAGAAGTATAGCCGTCTCTGTCGCACGCGCATTAGTGTGGCCCATCATAAAAAGGACAGAAAATGTATTAATAGCACAGAGCATCGTCGCCATTTTGCCGAAACACGACTGACTAGATTTTTGTGTTGGATGGTTAGTATGATTTATCTAGACAATTAAAACTAAAGTAAGATGACTTCTTAAGTTATAATTAATTATTATTTTAATAACGGCAGTTACTATTATGTAATCACAATGAAGTGGAATGATAATCATTAGTAATATTCGCTTTCACAACTTAATAATGGCAATAAATTGGAAAATTATTTTGACATTTCGTTAAAATCTGAGTGACATAACGAATGATTTTGAAAAAATCTGATGCGTATGCATCGAAATTTTGATTAGCTACTCACCTATGAGTATTTATTTGTTGTTTCACGGAAAATTCTTCGATTTGCGGACGGGATTCATTCACTGCACTGCCGCCGTACTAATTTTCGAGATATGACAATGACGCGATGGCGAGAGCGCGGGCTCGACGCTGATTGGTTGAAAATGGCGGCCATTTGTTTCATTGGCTTGGAGAATTTTAGGCGCCAAATTTCGGTTGGTCGAGACGCCGGATGGCGGGAAATAAATGAAGCACTTTCCGGTGTGCATGAGTTTTGTTACGGAAAATTGTGTTTGCCGCGTTTAGCTTCCGTCTGTTTCGTGCGAACAATTAAAAGAGCGACGAATTTTCTTCGATTTGGAAATTTGTTTACGTATCTACGACTTTGTTTTGATGTTTTTGTGACAACAGAAAGGTTGATGTGTTTAATTTAAGTATTATCTTGAGGAATTCAACTACTTTTTTGCTTTACATTTATATAAATTATTTTCTTCTTCTTGTAAATTATTATATTATTACTATTTCGCTTATCATCGAATAAAATTATTTTTGAACGACGTATTTCAGTGGGACATGTTTTTATTATTATTTGTAAGGGATATAGTAGCTTTAATGACTAAATACTTTTCAATTAGGAAAATTCCTCTTCAACCATAAAAATGTGAGATTTTACTTCATTATTTCGTGGGATAAAAATAAAAAATGACTTTCAGGGAACGTTAGTGACTTATTGACCTATTTATAACGGAAATCAGTGGCATTCGTTTGCGGTGAACACAAAAAGCGTTTCCGTTCGAAACAGATGTTATTCTAATAAATAACAAAAAGTATACTTTCCCTGCAGGTGCGTTTAAAAATAGAATACAAGGGAGTGTGAAATCCCGATAAACTGTTATTGTTTAGGCTCTCTTGTTAAATTACATCCTTACTCGAATTTTGAAATGTGTAAGCATTTTTGGAGAATCTAAAAAAACACGTGTATTTTTATTTATTTGTTTTCTTTTTGTTAGGAATTTCTGACTAGATTTATTTAGACCTATATATTTTTTTAATTTTCTATAATGTAGGTAGATATAAAAGTTGCTTTGCAGACTTTCTTTATTTTTTATAGCGAAAAATAACAATGACGAGAATTTGAACGTTCAAACAGGTTGTTTGGATATTTGCCAATACTCATACCGGCTTTTGACATTTCAAACTTATTAGCGACATCTATCGGTATAGATGTAAATCTATGTATTTAAATGATAACATTACAACATGTGCAAGATATGAGGGTAAATAAAAGCGATTGCTTACATTTGCATAACCTTCACCTTCAGACCAGACATATGCGCTTGCGCATCGCAAAATGGCGATCACAGCCATTTTCAGGAAATGACCGTTTGTTTGTTTAGTTGTGGATTGTATATGTAGGTGTTTGAGAATTTATTATTATTGTGTTGCATATTGATTTTTTTGATTACCTTCCTACGTGTCTTATATTTTTGATGTTTATTGGATTACCTCTTTGGTCGAGTACAATTACTGGGTTGTATATTAAACTGTCTAACACCAACCGGTGACCGCAACCTATTGTTCTATATTGACGGTACTCGACGAGTTAAAGTGTAATAGTACATTATTTATTTATTTTTGAAAATTTGAAAGTAGTGTGGATTTCGGAATAATGTCCGACCCGGAGATTGAACCAGCTGGCAGCCACTTATGCAAATTCAAACTCGGTTAAAGTCTATGGGGACAAAATCTAGAAAGTTTATGACTTAGTCACACTTAGTGCATAGATAAGGTTATCAAAAGGCATTATCGTGTTGTGCTCTGATTTGTTCCATCGCTTTGAGGTCAGAATACAGGCGCAGACGTATTGACGCTCGGTAGAATCTATCAAATTACTAGATGTTTTAAAAATTACTTTCATTTTTTTTTATAAAACTTTTGACAGTCAACTGTAAACCGATATTTCGAAGTGACAATCTCTTTTTTTAAAAAGTGACGATTTCCATATGGCTAACAGTTGAAGGAAGCTGTCTTGTGCATCTATTGAGTTCATTACATTTTTTTATGGAATAGTACGGAATACGAGTATACGGATAACCTGATGGTGAGCAGTGGCGCCGCCTATGCTACACCCGCAATACTTGAGTACAAATACGTGACGGGTTTTTGGGGATTGGGGGATAGCGAATGGCGAATGGGCAGAGAATTGACTGAAAAAAGACAGCTGGACTGTGTTTGTACGCCAACCAGTTAATTAATGAATCCCTTGAGGTTAAGCGACGAACTTTCTTCTTTTTAGTATTTCCTTCTAATTAGAAAGCAAGCGGCCTTTCTGGAAGTCGTTGGGGGGAGGGGAGGCCTATGTTCAGCAGTGCACGTTTTGAAGCTGATATGATGATGAGAAGGAGACAGCAAACAGTTTGTTCGAACTTTATTAATTCCCTTAGTAAATATTTTACACTGACAAAAATTTTAAGCCACAGATACTGAACAAGTAAGGTGTGATGTGATGCATCTCCTATTCAAAATTGTCATAAAAAGCTAGGTACCTAGATATAAATAATGAGATCAAATGGAATAGGTATGATCCACAAAAGCATTTCAAGCAATGGATAAAAACGTGATTAAATCATTTTCGTTTTTTAGTTACAAGGTCATCTTCATGCTACAGTGATCAAGGTTAGCTATTGATGATGTTAAATTAATGACATTTGTCCAGACAGGTTATTCAAAGATGGCTACTTGATGCTTGGGACGAGACAGCCATTGTGTGGTTATTCACAAAATCTTATTCTTATACTACCTCTATTATTGAGGTATAAAGCGGAAGATTTTGTTTTTTTGTTTGTTTGTTTGAACGCGCTAATCTCCGTAACTACAAGTCTGATTTGAATAATTATTTTTGTGTTGGATAGCGCATTTATCGAGGATGGCTATACGCTATAAAACTCCTCCTCTTTGGGAAGTCGGTTAAAAAGGATGATTTATTTGTAATTTTAATCGACTTTGGAAATAAAGTTAGGCATGCATTTTGAGAAGGTTTCTTTTTATTTTAAAAATGTCGTCAAGAATTAAAATTTTTATTTTAATTCTTGGCGACAATCTGAGACTAAGAAAATTAATTAAATAAAGCTTTTGCTTTTTTTGTATAATAAATAAATAAATATTACCTACAATATTTTTTTTTTATTCAAAGCAATTCAACACTTTATTTTTTCTTAAACGGAAGATGTAGGTTCGTAAATAAAAAAAAAAAAATAGCCATTTAAATAATAACACCTTTTCGAAAATTGAAGGAATAGCATCGATTCCAAATAAGGTGTTTAATTTTATGAAACGCTTCGAGCATAAAATATTATTAATCGATGTTTTAGAATCGAGAATGCGTATCGATACGGTGTGAATGAAATCGAAGGTGTTTATTGATACTTCATTTAATTCTTTTGATTCATCAACAGCCTATAAATGCCCACTGCTGAGCAAAGCCTCTTCTCACACGGAGAAGGTTAGAGCGTTAATCACCACGCTTGCTCAATGCGGGTTGGCGATTTCAAACTTATAATTAGAAATTATAAGTCCAGGTTTCCTCACGATGTTTTTCCTTCACCGTTTGTCAGTGGTGTCTAAATAATCTTAAAAAGTACATATAACTCGGAAAAAGTCACATTGGTACTTGCCATTTTAGTAGGTAGGTTTTGAATCTGCACCCTCATGCGTCTATCTTTAACCTCTGGGCCATCACGACTCTATTGACCACAAAGTCAATAGGTTTATTCATTTCGATATTCCCGGTTATGGCTTAGAGTTAGGAGTTGTTTTTGGGCATTGTAAATCTATACGTCTCGTTTAAGAAGCTAAAATGTAACTAATGATAACAATATCAGATGAAAATGGCAGTTTCACAGAAAAGTTAGGTTGCTTCTTTATGGTGATTTGAGCGAATGTCCTGTGATTCTTTTGATTATTCGAATGTAAAGGAAGTATTATGACCTTATAACGTTCAAAGACTTCTGTTGTGGGCGGTATTGAACTGAATATTACTCCGAGCTACTTTGAACTTCTGCCAAAATACAAAATTGAATGCTTTAATAGTTGGAAAGAATATTTTAATAAAATGTCATTAGAAAAGGGAATTTGGTACAAGACATTGCAATGTGAACCTCCTCGTATTCCTTGGTTTGCCAATATTAAGTTAAATAGAAAATTAGTAATAATAGCGCATAGACTACGGTCGGACACGTTCCACTCAACAAGTTTCGGCACTTAATGGGGAAAAGTGACAGTCCCAACTGTGCACAATGTGATGTGATGGAGGATGTCCATCATTTGTTGGTGGAATGCGTCAGGACCCGAGCTGCTAGAGAGGTGCTGATGAATAATTTTAAAATTAATTTGATAGATGTTGGTTTTGTTCAAAGTATATTATCAGAGCCTGTCTCGAATGCAGCTATTTTACTTTACAAAATAGTATATAAGGTCTTTAAGTCGGAATAGCGTTTAATTCATGTATTAGTTTATGATGGGGCTGGCGTGGTCGTATTGTGACCAAAAGCCCCTAAATATATAACAGATATTAAAAAAAAAAAAGACCTTATAACGTTGAAAATATTAAGAACTAGCTGTGCCCGTCACTTCATTCACGTAGAATAGTGATTTACTGCGCATACCTAGATGATAGAGTGATAATATGTAGCCTATATGTTGACCTGACCTGTTAGTAATAATCATACAAAATTTGAAGTAAATCCATGCAGTACTTTTTTAAATCATCCCGGACATACCTATAGACAAACAGGCAAAAATTTTAAAAACTATTTTTTTGGCTTCACTGTCGACTATAGATCACGCCTCAAGTATTCTTTTAAAAAAATACTTTTCTACTATTTTATTATACATGTGTTATTATGTATAGGTAGAAGATTGATATCGAAGATAATAAGAATCGTTCAAATATATTTTTTAAGATGTTATCGTGATTATTTTAACATTGAATTACTATTACGATACTTTTATTCCTGTTAGTCGAGAGGTCAACTGGACTGAGCAAAAACTTCTTGGTGCGATTCTCGAATCGGAAAAGTGGTTTTCAAAAATTCTTCAGTAACGGCACGATGTCTGGTAATATTTCCGTTGTTATTATGGCAATAGGATTAACTATTACTAGCTACTTCCGCGCGGTTTCACACCCTTGGCTCAGCTTCTATTAGTCGTAGCGTGCGTGATGTTTTATAGCCTGTAGCCATCCTCGATAAATCCGTTATCCAACACAAAAATAATTATTCAAATCAGACTTGTAGTTACGGAGATTAGCGCGTTCAAACAAACAAACAAAACAAAAACAAACTCTTCCGCTTTATATAATAGTATAAGATAATAATATAAGATTTGGAACTCATACATAAAATAACTGGCGAAATTTGATGTCACATTATATTTATGAGATTATTGTCCAAATACTCAAACGCCACTGAATTTAAGTCGCGCTTAAGTATAGTTCTGTCCCTTCAAAATTATTTTTAAATGACAGAGAAGGCACGATATTTAAGTAAAAGTTACGTAGGTACCTAATTTAGTACCTAACTAGCGACCCGCCCCGGCTTCGCATGGGTGCATTAAGCATGTTATATACATATAAAACTTCCTTAAGAATCACTCTAACTATTAAAAAAAACCGCATCAAAATCCGTTGCATAGTTTTAAAGATCTAAGCATACATAGGGACAGACAGACGGCGGATAGCGGCTTTGTTTTATACTAGGTAGTGATTTACATAAATCACTACCTAGTCCTACCTACCATAGTCATTTACATAAAATTGAGTAACCTTTCAGTATTCGGGCGTATGCCATTTTTATATAAAAAGTAAAAGTTATTTAAAACAAGTCTATCTCCTAATGGAAACTAACAACATTATGGAAGCCATATTGCACAAAGGAACATCCTTCCTCTCTGCTTATCCCGTTACATGTTAGTGTGTGACATTACGTCTCAGCCCGTAAACCTCACGGTTGATTGATGTAAACCACATTTTGGAAGGAACGACGAAAAAATCGACGCTTGCGCCACCTGGTGTCTTACCGCAGATCATTTCCGATTTTTTGTTACTGTTTTTTTTCTTGGTTTGGCTGTGAGCAATGCAAATGTAAACTGTGTATACCGATTATGGTTTTTAGTTCGTAGTTTGTTATCAGTCAGTAACTATTCATTATAAAATCAGATGATAATTATTTTGTATGGACGCGTAGGACTCGATATGTTAGGTAGGCATGCCACGTCCTTCATTATCTAACTGAAGGACTAATTAGATTTTCATTACCTGGCAACTACCCTATTACACTAGCGACCTTCTCCTGACGTAGCTAGGTGGTAAATAATCAGTTAATTTAAATGTGTGGGATATACGACCTCTTTAACCTTAGACGCATCAATGTTGATATCAATAGACATTCCTATAATTGGACGTGATATGGTTATTAACTGACTCCAATAGGTAGTGTTTGTGCTACGTAGGTAATACACGTATTGTGTGTATTTACGTACCTACTGATTTACTTATACATAATTATATTTGTTTGATGATACTGAATGTGTTGTAGGCATGAAGTAGGTATGGAGATTACTGCTGTCCGGAAATAAATTAAATGAAAATAAAATACTCATTAAGTTATACCTAAGTAAGACATGACTTCTGACTCCGGGAAGGAAATACTTCAGGAAATTTAAAATGCATTATCGTTTTTAATCTGGTTAGATCCAGTCTTTAGGTGAATCTAGCTACAACCTTTAATAACACAATATATTTAAAGTCCACGCCAGATCGTCTGCCAGGAAATTTACAAAAAATATTCCAACTTGTAGGTATTATTTTATTTTTAATTTACATCCAACCCACAGACAAGCATGTTCATTGAACCGAGAAAAATTCAGGATTTATCCCTCCGAACTTTAGTAAAAAGTGCACCACTTACGATTTTGATTGTTTCGAGTAACCACAGACAAAAAATAGGTGGTGAAGGGGTTGTGAGTCGACTGGACAATCGATTCGTCCTGATGTTGGATCCTTTCGAAGGTGGTATTAGAGACGTGCGACCACGCTAAATCACCGTGTAATTACCTCGTGAGTTTCGTGACTTGGTTGCTGGGTACACGAGAGCAAAAGTGGTTTGTAAGAATTATTATTTTTTGATAAATATTTTGGTGAATAAAATTGCTTAGACCTACTAAACAGATCTTATTTCTATATTCAACAACATACAAAAAATAATTAAAATAGCTTTTTTCGCTGCTTGCTTTATTATCAATTTTTGTTTTGCTATTTGTCAATAAATATAGTTTGTTTATAAATTAACTAGCGACCCGCCCCGGCTTCGGACGGGTGCAATACACATGTACCATACATATAAATCTTCCTTAAGAATCACTCTAACTATTAAAAAAAACGCATCAAAATCCGACGCGTAGCTTCAAAGATCTAGGCACACATAGGGACAGACAGACGGCGGATAGCGATTTTGTTTTATGCTATGTAGTGATTTTCAGAGGTTCCTACCCAGTTTGTTGCAGTAATTTGACTTAGGAATTTCATTTAATATTTCGTGTGCAAATAATAATTTGTGCAATAAATTATGCAGTACCTATAACCCTATAGGTACTGCATAATTTGAAAAAATGTATTCCTTTCAATACACAAGAAAAATAAACACAAATACCTAAAATTACAAAGTAAAATAAAATCATATCAAAATTACGACAGACACGCGTCAATCAACATCAATACCGATTACAATTTCGAAATCTTACGAAAGTTGTATCACTTGTCATAACAATTATAGTAAACACGATTGTTTATTATCTATCTCAGTGTTGTTGAACTCATTTCAACCCAGATTGTAAGGAAACGCGTTCTGTCATCCTTATAGTTTCCGGTTGGGGATAGTTTCATTATCTCTTTTAATTATTCTAATTACTTTTTATTGTTTATGTTTTCGTCTGTCACGCCTTCCGCTTGTACACTATGGTTATTTGGTCAAGGATTGTTTGTTTTTCGAAATATAACGTTATCCATCCGGCCTTGGGACCCGGAAAGGGGAGCCTAATTTTTTATTGGTACAAATTGTGTTAGGATTAAGTTAGCGTGTGTAGTTTTAGATTATTATATTACTAGCTGTTACCCGCGACGTCGTTTGCGTGAAATTATTCAAATTTCATGTTAGTTTATACTTTTTTGACGCGACAACGTGTTGATTGGCGAGGCGTATTTGAGAGCTAGTATGAAACGGAACGTTTATTGTCTACTCAAGATGGCGACTGCGATTTTTCTGTCAGTCTCAATGAATTAATGAATTAATAAAACGAAATAATCTCCGTAATCCGAATTTTGCGGATAAAAGTTGTCGACTCGAAATCGATATTTTTTATGTTTTGTTATTCAAGTAATGTTTCGATCGAGTTTACCGTACCCCTTGACGAAGTTATTAATATATGTAGAATAGTGAATTATTGTGCTTCGTAGAGGTATATCAGTCACAGGTAAGCGAAAAATAAATTTTTGAAGTCATTAACTAACTTTTGGAACGTGCAACATTTTTAACATAGCCGAAATAATTGCACACACCTACTCTGTCCTATCTCTGTCCGAAATGTAGACTGGCTGATATATCTCTAGTTCTAGATTCAATATGCATTGTAAGTGACCATGAACGCATTACATAACATAATATCACGCCTTTCATCCTCGAAGGGGTAGGCACATGTGCACATTATGCCACTGTTCAATGTAACACCCATTTTTCACTAAGTATTTATGTTATGAGTCTCACGTAATAGGTGGTGAGCCTATTGCCATATACCGGGCACAATTCCAGACTCCGTGCTACTACTGAGATTTTTTTCAAAACCCAGTAATACTTTACCCGACCCGGGAATCGAACCCGAGACCCCTTGCCCGGCAGTCGCACTTGCGACCACTCGGCCAACGAGGCAGTCGTATGAACGCATTACAAAATTAAAAAAGTAAAATAAAATGTTATCTCAAAAACTTCTGTCCTCGATGGTACAAGGACTAGAGATGTGTTCACGGCAGATCGATTTGAGCGGCAAGGGTAAAATGAATCACATTGTACGTAAAAAACGTTCTATAGTCCCGCACAAGTGCAACCCTAGCGTAATGTGACCACATTTGTACGGATTTCGTGGTTTTAAACTATATTATGGTCATTTCCTTAGGAATTAATGGGACGATTCGTTCCTTTAAGATATAGACGACGATGCTTGTGTGTGGCGATTTGTGGTGCATTACTTGCTGATAGTCATTTTAAAAGGATACTGAAGGTATTTAACTAGCTTAACTGCGTGACGCAATGGAAGGTTATGTGTTTTGGATGATAATTAATTTTAATTCTTTTAATTTTAATTCTTTAAAAAGTTGAAAAGTTATGTTTAAAAAAGTTATATTAACTAAAATCGGGGGTTACTCACGTGAATAAACTGAGAAAAGCTCTAGCGTGCGCGGTCGTGACATCGTCGCGATATCGCACGCTACTCATGAGGAAGAGCCCCTCTGTGGTTCGAAACTAGTAGAGCATTTTTGTTCCCACTCCAACAATCTAGGAAAGTATACAGTTACAGTTACATACTACAATTAACATTCTGGACTACTAAACATAATTGAAACCTAGGCTGCATAATTTTGCAAAGGTCTTTTGAGCACATAAGCAAAGACAGGTAATGATTTGTGTGATTACATAGTATGTAACTACGTTATAGATATGTATGTACAACGAGGCAATAATGTGGATCGTGGTTGCGAAGCGTGGCGAGGTTGACAGGTGCCAATCTTGGACGTGCGCGGGAGCATACGCGGGTCGATGCGCACGGGACGATTTATTTGCAATCGTTAATGTTAACTCTTTCAGTCACACTTTGAACTGGTTACGTATATATTTTATTAAATTATACTAAAATGCTTAAAAACCAATGCAAACAAATTTGAAGCATACTTAAAACATTGAATTTCTAAGAAAAGGTGGTTAGCTACAGCGACCACCAAGACTGAAAGAGTCAAAAGCTTTAAATTAGAAGTATCTACATTGTCTGTTTAATGTTTGGTTACAAATGGTATGTATGAGGTACAATTGATACACAAACAAGGCAGTGATTGACTTAATGAAAACTCTGATTCTCTAATTTTATTGAGCTTTGTGTAAAATTCTTTAAGTTTTCCATAAAAATTGTTTTTGATACAAGTTATAACCATTCGGTTATAGATCGTAATAGTAAAGACTTAAGGTATTTATTAATTATAGGTTCACAGAATTGGGACGATGACAGGGTGTGAAAAGTAAAAATAGTCCATAAGTTAGGTAATGAAAAAATATTAGACACTTATTTTTTTATGTACTCGTATAGGTAATAAAACAATATTTGGATAAAACTAATCAAAGTTTAGGAGTGGGGGCTGAAACGTCATTTCTACGTATACAATGTAGGTACATAGAAGTGACGTCACGCAACATTTCAAATCAATATATCGTCGAAAGTATTCGTTTTTGTAAGAAAATAAAAAATACGTGTGTAATGATTTAAAATAATCTACCAGACGGACATTAAAATGAAACATCTACCCTATTGTTCATTGTTGATATAAGATAAATTTCATTTTAAGACATTATTCCTAGATGTTAATAATATCGTAGTAGCCGTCAAGGTCATTCAGTAGCGGACCCAGTGTGGTCCGGCCTCAACAAATCAGTTCACTCGTTACAGTCGCCTGCGCAGTGATTGCGGGAGGATGACGCCTATTACAGGACCCTCGCACACACCCTGTATGTACCACCAGCAAACCAAAGCAGAAGTATCAAATAGTATCAATACTTTCTTTTATATTTAGAACATATTTAGTATTACTGCTGACTGCCTTGTTGGCCGAGTGGTCGGAAGTGCGATTGCTAGGCGAAGGGTCTTGGGTTCGATTCCCGGGTCGGGCAAAGTACTACTGGGTTTTTAAAAATAATCTCAGTAGTAGCACGGAGTTTGAAATTAAATAAACAACACCGTTTTATCCCCGTAGGGGTAGGCAGAGGTACACATTGCAGCACTTAATACCTTAATACCACTGTACAATGTAAACCCTTTGTTCACTGTTTATGCTATGAGTCCTTGTAATAGGGGGTGAGCCTATTGTCATATACCGAGCACTATTTCAAACAGTCGCACTTGCAACCACTCGATCAATGAACACTTTTATTAACTGTCCAAAAAGTAATATATTATTCAAGAATAAGAGATACTTTTAACATTTAGCAAGAAAAAGCATTAAATCTGTGACTTTTGTCCCATATCAGCCTTCTGTGGTTATTATTATGCGGCTTCTTATACTACATAAACGTATTTCATTGCCATAATGTGATTGCAGTATCATTGCTGTTCAACGAACGCTTCCTTTCTTCGTATTAGAACGACTTTTAATAAAGCTTACGATGTATAATGAAGTTTTAAAGCACTTGATTCTGACCGTTGGAGGTCGTTGTAAAGAAAATAATAGCTTTAAACTTTAACGTTTTCTGTTTATAGTTGCATGGTTTTTATGTTTCTACTGTCAGTTGGCACCGAATTGGCTGTAAGTACCTACGTTAGTTTTTATACAAAGCGATTACCATCTTAGTTGAGTCACGGAGAACCTAACGGGTTACCGAGGCTCCGGCTCGACGTGCAGGAGAACGAACGGGGTGGTCTTTAGTCAGTATGAGTCTGACACTCCCTCCCGCCTGGGTGAGGCGGGAGCAGTCTTTCGATGATTTCCCCCCCTTAAAAAAAAGAGGGTGATATTATGCGATTTCGGTTAGATCCATTATGGAGCCTGCAAGATGAGTAGCATTAGTTTGAACTGTGTAATAATCTAGACTAGACTCATCATCATTGTGAACTAGAAGACGTTTACTTCAAAACTAAGATCTCCTCTTTAGTCCTCCACGCATTCCCGTACATTTACGCGAATAGATAACACCAATAATAATTTTTCTCCTGTCAGCTATATTCAGCTCCATAGTTGGAACACCACAAGGACTTTTTAATCCATGGACTCCAATTCATATCCAAGTCCATAATAATTTTGCCTTTTTTATGGAATTAGCGAGAAAGGAGCTGACGGATCACCTGATGGTAAGCAATCGGCGCGGCCCATGGACGCCCAAAACACAAGTGCGTTATTTATTTTACACAAGGGCATTTTGGGATTACGAATTTGAGGATGTTGGGGATTGGGAGAATTGGGTAGGGGGATAACTGGGCTTCCGGTAACCTCCGGCTTATTGCCATGCAAGGCATACAACTAGGTCACTTATCTCAAAATGCGCGTGCTGCTTAGGAGTGGAATTCTTTGCCAGAGTCTGTGTTTCCTGAAGAGTATAATCTGGGTGTCTTCAAGGCACGAGTGAATAGGTTGCTTATGCAGACGTGCTTCATCGTAGGCCGCATGATTGTTTAAGCCTTGTTCGCACTATGCTAGTATTTTAGTCAACTAGCGAGTACTTATTAACTCTCTCTAGCTTCGATTTTGGGACAGTTGTAAGAGGGATTTATTAAACACTCGCTGCTCGACAATAATACTAGCATAGTGCGAACAAGGTATTACCACGGCTTAGGTGCGGCCAGCTTACGCGAGATAGTGGCCAAACGTGAGCACATCAAATATAAAAAAAAATAAATAAATAAGAAATACGATGATTACTATACCTCTAGTAGTAAACTTGTTGATTAAGAACATTTAGAACGTAAATAATATTATGGAATTAGAGCACAGAGAGATATGAAACTTCCTGGATGCTTCTCAAGGTTGAATATCATATTATCTGCTTGGCCCGTTTACTATGAGGATTCGCATAGATATCGTTTATCTAAATAATTTGTGTTAGTTCGTCAAAGGTCGTTGTGTAATGAGTTTATTTAAATTAGTTGGCGCGGTTTATTTGTTCGTCAAGTTTAGAATTTTTAGGTCGTATTCGTTTTAAGTTAATAAATCTCTAAGTAATTATGAATTCTATAGTAACAAACTATGTTGTCTTATACAGTGTATCAGTCGCGGAGAACCTAACGGGTAACCGGGGCTCCGGCTCGACGTGCAGGAGAAGGAACGGGGTGATTTTTAGTCAGTAAGAGTCTAACACTCCCTCCCGCCTCACCCAGGCGGGAGCAATCATTCGATGATTTTTCCCCTTAAAAAAATACCGTGTATCAATCCATACTTATATGTATTATTAGGTATATATAAAAATGAATCCCGTTTTCCCTTGGTCACGCATCACGCGTGAGTGGCTGGACCGATTTCATTAATTTTTTTTGTTGTATTTGTAATTATTAGGATAAGATTCTTAAGACAGAAAAAATCCTGAATATCGTTCGGGAGGGAATGGGATTTTTTTTGCCCTTACGAAGTCGCAGATAGAAGTTAGTATTGCATAAAACACTCATTTGATTAAGTGATCGATTGTTGAATAGGGGAGATAGATTCGATTCCAATTCACGCTCGTATGGACATACCTATAAAATATTGAATAACTATTATTTATACAAATATGTTTCTTTCTACCAGGCTGCCAAAGAGTATGTGAGACCTGGTAAGCTGTCAAAGCAATAGTAGATAACTTATTATTGTCAAAATTGTTAGTACAATTTCTCAGTCCCTATTACACAGGGTCTCATGTCTGCGGTTTGTATGCCAGCGCTGTGCAGTTACATAGAGGATATTATTATCTTACCGAATTGCATTCTGTCGCCCCACTCTGGAAGGAACAGTCGTATTTATACAAATAAACAAAAACAGAATCTGTTGAGCCCGCAATATAAATAATAATATCGGTAATTCAGTTTAAAAAAAACCTAGTAATCCGAAGAAATGTTTGATATTGCAAATTTTGATTAGATATGCACAGATAAGAGTAGAAAGTATCTGTTATCACTTACCGCGTTTATCACAAGACCCAATATGTAGAGTAGTCGAATGTAGATTCAATCATTCAGTGTATTTTATCTATTTTTATTTATTTACATACCTGCGTATAACTGTATATAATATACATTGTACCTCTGCATAAAAGATTATAAGTAAGCAATATGTTGATATGTATAGAAATCATGTTGATATTTATACAAAATAATACTTTCCTATATATATAACCTCACGACCACCACCTAACGACTGCCTCGTAGGCCGAGTGATCGCAAGTGCGACTGCCGGACAAGAGGTCTCGGGTTTCGATTCCCGGGTCGGGCAAAGTATTACTGGGTTTTTAAAAAAATCTCAGTAGTAGCACGGAGAAAGGAATTGTGCCCGATATATGGCAATAGGCTCACCCCCTATTACATGGGACTCATAGCATAAATAGTGAAAAGTGGGCGTTACATTGTACAGTGGCATAATGTGCACCTCTGCCTACCCCTTCGGGGATAAAAGGCGTGATGTTATGTATGTTTTATATATAACCTACTTAGGGCCAATTTATCAATACTCAGATAAATTTTAACTGAAAAGTAACTTTCAATATTTGACAATTTTTCCATACTGAAAACTGTCAACTGTCAATTTTTTTCTACAGTTAAGAATTAACTGATGATTGAAAACTCGGCCCTTAGGTATCAAAAAGGATGACGGTTGTTTTCATGTTAAAAATAGCTGTTACCCGCGACTTCCTTCGCGTAGAATATAATTCTTGTTTTATTCCATGGGAGGATTTAATTGCGATAAAAGTATCCTATTACCTAAGGCGGTCCGTACCCTGCCTGTATATCAAATTTCATCAATCCGTTCAGTAGTTTCAGCGTGATTGACGGATAAACATCCAAACAAAACCATCCAAATATCCAATAAAGGCACTTCCACATTTATAATATTAGTGTGATTGTATGATGTTAACTTACCTGTATATTTTAACACAAATAAGCAGATATTAATAGTACCTAGGTACCTACGTAACTCATTATCAAACATTTTGGAAAAACTGACATAAATCAGATACAAGACCTTGCATGCACTTAAACCAAATGACCATTTAACCGACTAAACAATCCTATTGCAATTTAAACCTACTTAAAAAAATCTTTTCCTAACTAAATTACATGATACGATAAAGAAAATTACGTCATATTTTACTCGATATAAAAATCAAAACTAAACACACAGTCACTCTTATATTCCCTACAAAGTCAACGTCAAAATCATTTATTTCAATTAGACCAAAAACGCAGTTTTAAATGTCATTTTTTTAAAATTGAAGCTATTTGCTCATTCCAAGATGTAGATTCCTATGGAGAAGAACACAATTCTCTAATTACACAGTTTTGTAGTTTCAATATAGTAGATGCCTAATTTTTATTGTAATGTCCGTCTGGTAGATTATTTAAAAACATTAGACACGTATTTTTTATTTTCGTACAGAAACGAATACTATCGATAATATATTGATTTGAAATGTCGCGTGACGTCACTTCTATGTACATTTTATACGTAGAAATGACGTTTTAGCCCCCACTCTTAAACTTTGATTCATTTTATCTAAGTATTATTTTATTATACGACAAAATAAAAAAAACACGTGTCTAATATTTTTTCATTACCTAACTGACGGACTAAATAGATTTTTAATTTTCATACCCCGTCATCATCCCTATTGTGTGAGAACCAGGTAACACATAAATCTACCTCTAGTTAAAGAGATCGACTACTGCAACCGATTGTAATGCTGTGTAATTAGTCGTATCGTAATTACGACATATGACGAGTTGATGAGTTTCCATCAGGCTGTCACATTAAACGAAATTATCATTCAAATGATAGAAGCCATGGTGACAGACCTTGACATGAAGATTGCCCTTTATTCACTTATATTTCAATGGAAATATAATAAACTTCATATTGTACATGTTTTGTTTGTAATTGGTGGCGATTTCCGTTTTTTATTACAATAAAGATATTATTCGATAGCTACTTATTGTGTTTATGTGTTGTTCGCGTTTGTTTGTTTAATTCTAATGTCGTGATGTCTCGGAGGTCTACATTCGCTTCTCATGCATGAGGGTGCGAGTTCGAAACCTACCAAAGTGACGTTTTCCGATTTATATGTACTTTTTTAGATTATTTTGACATCACACTGACAAGGAAAACATCGTGGGGAACCTGGGCTTATGATTTCTCATTATAAGTTTGATATCGCCAACCCGCATTGAGGAAGTGTTGTTTCACGTTCGTTTCCTGTGTGGCGTGATATCACTCCGGTCGAGCCAGCCCATTCGTGCCGAAGCATAGTTCTCCCACACTTCTCAACTTCTTACCGAAACCCCCCCAACATAGGACACAGAAATACTATATACTTAAATACTCACATACATTCCCCCATTTACATTTATACAACCAAATTACAGTTCTCTAAACAAAAAATATTGTTTGAAAGCAAAAGACGACAATAGTTTAACCCTTTGAGTGCTGCGTCCTGAAGCTCGGATGCAGACAAATGATCAATGGGACCGAACTGTACGGTTGTCGTACAGAACGAATGGCGGGTCACATTGTCCCACATTGAACGTAAACAAGTGTTGAGCTCGTTGAAGGGTCAGAGGTTAGGGAAGGAGTGGAGAAGACTTTATTGATGATTTTTTTGTAAATGAAGGAAGAAATGAGTTGTTCAGTCTTATTTTTTTTTTGTTAATGTTGTTTGGACCAGGTTAGTTAGTAAAAGAGCCTATTGCCATATACCGGGCACAATTCCAGACTCCGTGCTACTACTGAGATTTTTTTTTAAAAATCCAGTAATACTTTTTATATATGTTTTATATATGTCCCATGTAATACCCCCTATTACATGGGACTCATAACATGAATAGTGAAAAGTGGGTGTAACTTCTGTGTGCACTCCTGCCTACCCCTTTAGGGATAAAAGGCGTGATGTTATGTTATGTAGTTAGTAAAAGAAAATGTCGATTTTTTGGTAAGTAATCTTACTTTTTTTCAGTTAGAACAAGCTTTTTGCTAAACATTGTGCAAAATTTAAGTCTACATGCTGTGCCTTTGGATTTTCTATTCTCTTCAGTGTATTTATTCTATCAAAGCTTTTCCATAATTACGGAATATACGTCTTCTTAGAAACGTATTTAATTGGGTTCACAAATGTCATCAAATGCGAAACATTTATAAAAAAATAGTACCAAAAAGTTTTACTCCAACCACAACTCCACACATCTGTCTAACCTCCCTTCAAAATCCCTCCTCACGAAATTTAGAGCTTAGAAAACATAAGAAAGGAATAGATCGGACAAAGATTCGGACAAAGAGTTTCACACGTGTGTCCACACGTGGGCCTGGAGGTCACTGACCTGGTTTACAATATGGTCTCATTAAGTAAGGAGATTCAATGAAGTCTTAAATTGCGTTTGTATTGTTTTTCTCACAGCTGTGCGGGAAGTTGTGATGGTCAGGGTCTGTTCTCTATTTTATATTGATTATGTACAATACCGCTTTAATTATGTTTTGATCTTATTGTTTGTGTATGTGGCGATAGTTTGTAAATGTTTTTTTTATAGCATAAGCCGGTAAACGAGTAGACGGATCACCTGATGGTAAGCAATTGGCGTCGCCCATGGACACCTGGAACACCTTGGTGTTACCGGCCTTTTGGGAATTGGGAATTTGAGGATTGTGGAAGATTCGGAGATGTATGTAAAAACTATTTTAGCGGTGTAATTGTTTTAGAAAGACACAAAGATATATTCGTATTCACTGTCCTCACCGCCTAAGGCTCTAGCCGACCTTGCATAAAAGTAACGTACATACAGTGCCTTTAGCCAAACGCCACTTTAGCGATTGTCTACAGAGAGAGTAGAAAACTAAAAGTATGTAGATGACACTGAAAAGGGTCAAAATTTACGTCAATTCCATATGATTTTTTTTGAGGGGGGAAAATCATCGAATGACTGCCCGCCTGGGTGAGGCGGGAGGGAGTGTCAGACTCTTACTGACTAAAAACCACCCCGTTCCTTCTCCTGCACTTCGAGCCGGAGCCCCGGTTACCCGTTAGGTTCTCCGCGACTTCCATATGATTTGGTTTTCTATTCTACAAGTAGACAAGCACTAAATGACATTTGGCTACAGCTGCTGGTTATTTATTATCTATCACCCTTCTTTATTTCACTGTCTTTTTAACGAATTTTCCGATGATAAATCTCGGAAGTCTTCAATTTTAATGACTTCTTAAACCACAAGCCTTTATGCATTACCTAAATCAATATGGTAGTTGACAGGTAGTCAAATTCAATACTTTTATTGAAATGTCAAAAACGATACTTTTTTAAGAATTTTGAATTGGATCGCAACTTATGACGTTATCATATTTCTGCGTCAAATTGCATACTTATTTCCTTAAAATTAGCGAGAAAAAGTAAAAAGTAGGTAAATTGTCAAATCAATGGATGAGATTATGATTATTTTATAATTATTTATTGCATTGAAAAGTTAAAAAAATTTTAAACCTAGGAAACTAGCCAATTGCGAGAATTTGAATAGCTTTCTTCTCTTTCTTGGCGAAAGACTTATTTCGTAGCTTGCCAGCTCTATTAGCTCTGAAGATGGTGAACTAGCTGCTGAGGATGTACTTCTGAACCGTCTCCTGGGAGTTTAAACTTACTCGATTTTAGGTACCTATAAAATAATAGTAGTTGTATAACTGTCTCGTTGGCCGAGTGGTCGCAAGTGCGCCTGCCCGGGCAATGGGTCTTCGGTTCGATTACCGGATCGGGTAAAGTACTACTGGGTTTTAAAAAAAATCTCAGTAGCACGGAGGCTAGAATTGTGCCCGGTATATGGCAATAGGCTGACCCTCTATTACATGGGACTCATTACATAAAATAGTGAAAAGTGGATGTTACATGATGGCATTAAGTGTCGCAATGTGCACCTCTGCCTACCGCTTCGGGATAAAAGGCGTGATGTTATGTAGTTGTATAAATAAGACTAAACATTGAACTGTATCACTATCAAACACTAGCAATGGACTATTATTGTTATTGTTTGTAAGACACTGCTAGTATTGCCACACTAGTGCAGCAGTGGCTTGAAACCCACAATAATTGTGTTTAATTAACCAGTTTCCTGTTCCCACTGGTGTTATGTCTTTGTGCCACTTTTTATTGCTGCTCATAGAATTTCAGGTACTTTCCAATTAATGCATTAATGTTATGTAAGGATGAACTTTGAGTGTACATATCACATTGCGTATTTTTAGTTTCAAGTGCACCACCAGATTTTTTGTAGGTATAGAGGTAGGTACACATCTCGCCGATTTACGGTCAAAATTAATAAGTGATCTTAATCCAACGGATCCAACAAAGTTTTTGACAGAAATCTCCATAAATCTAATGTTGAAAATCTAGAAAGCAAAACGTGTGGGAGAGCCGTGCTTCGGCACGAATGTGCCGGCTCGACTGGAGTTATACCACGGCCTCACAGAAAACCAACGTGAAACAGCGCATGCGTTGTGTTTCGTCGTGTGAGTTAGGTTACCGGAGGCCCAATTAACCAATTTATCTGTCACTGGCGGTATTTCCGAACCAATACTACCTTCAAGATAAGAGCGTATTTCTTTATAATAGGCTTGGTGGCTCTGGTGTTCCAGGTGTCCATGGGCGGCGCGGATCGCTTACCATCAGGTGATCCGTCTGCTCGTTTACCTACTATTCCATAATCAAATAATGCTATGAGTTCCATGAAATACAGAGTAAGTCTATATTGCCATTGGCATACACCAAATAATGTAGTAATTCATTCATGGCTTTAAGTTGTATCCCATCCTCCAACACGTCACAGACTCACAGGGCTGAGATTATAAATATTCATGTATCCCAGAGACAAAGAATTTGTTAATAGATTCTCAGACAACATCCTCCTTTGTTTAATAAGTTCCGTCCACAGATCTGCGGGTACTAGATGTTACATGTCCACTTGTGGACTATACAAGAGCTCTTGTGGTCGGTTGTTGGTCGAGTGGTCGCAAACTGGTCTGGAGTTCAAAGTGTGGGATAATATGTATTTCAAGTGCTCCATTTTAGAAATTATTTGAATGTCAATATAGATTTAAGGACATCTTGAGACGCCTTCTTATCATCATTACTATCAGTTAGGAGACGTAGACTGCTAGACGTAGAATGCTCAACAAGGGTTTCTCTTTTAGGGGTTTATCGTAATCTTGCAGTCTGTAGATCGTAATTCAGTTACAGCAAGATTAAAATATCTATGTCATTACCACCGTTCCCTTGGTGTTCATTTGTCCACATCTATAGCTTACGGCTTCTAGTAACACAACCATCTTTGGAACCTTCCCTAAACCACGTAAATAAAGGGAGACTGACGGTATTTAAGTAGACCTCATCAGACGGTCAAGGTCACCTCGAGGATGCGGGCATGTCTGTCTCACACTGATTTAAACAATAATTCATTTTAGTTAAGTGTTTTACAAGTCTAAAGTGAAATGAAAAAAGGGGACTAAAGGAACTGTTTAGAAACGTAACATTCATGTTTTAAAAAGATTTCATTTTTGTTTGTATTCTTTGGTTGGTGTTGCTTTCTTTGTTTTGTTTGAAACCATGTCTCTTGGGCTAGAGTTCAGATGATATAAGGTTTTATTAATTCCGAAGATTCTAAAGACATTGAAGTAACGTCAAGCAATAAATACATTTTCTATGACAGTGGACAAATAATATTTCCCTCAAGTGTTTAGTGGTAAACACCTGCCTGAAGGAACAGGAGAATATGGAGGAACATCGAGGTATGATGATGAGAATTTTAAATATTGTGTGAAATTATTTAGACCAGTGACATTGTAGCCATTATTCTACATTTACATAACTTCATTACACTTCATTCCTCTACCACCTAACATGAGCTTCTATTCACTTTGAATAAGTAGACGCATCCTCATAAAAAATCCTTTTGATAAAATAAAATATATAACATCTCAAAATTCTCTCACGAATGTTCTCTATGATTCAAAACACGTTTGTAGTTGGGTCAGATGGTTCAAAAAGAGGGCCCGCCCTCCGGGCAATGAACCTCCGATCCTCTTTTATTATTTTTTAAGCTCCAAAGTAACAGCCCTTAGAATTTCGAGAGTCCTTTTAAAAAAGGATAATGTGAAGTTCTAATGTAACTACGTAAGAAGTTCCTTGATTATTTGTGGAAGTGGAGCGTGACAGGACTCGATTCTTGACTGTGGTCCTTTTTTGGAGGGCAGAAGTTGTGGTGTTCCAAATTTAAATACGTTACTTATGGTTGCTTAGAGAATCTTGTGGGACGTGTGATGATATTTTTGAATAAATCCTCTTCTAAAACCAAAAGATTTTTTTTTTACTTAATTACCTATTAAAGACTGCCTCGTTTGCCGAGTAGCACGGAGTATGGAAATGTACACGGTATATGGCAGAAGGCTCATAATATAAATAGTGAAAAATGCGTGTTACATTGTGCAGTGGCATTAAGTGTTGTAATGTGCACCTCTGCCTACCCCTTCGGGGATAAATGGCATGATGTTATATATGTTATGTACCTATTTATACATATTTTAATATAGCATAATCTACAGATACACAGACATGTCTGGCATCAAACATAGGTGCAGTCTCGTCTCAAAGAAACACATTTTTCTCTCAACACTAATACTAGGAAATGACTAACGACAATAGACATACACAACCATATAAACGTTATAATGGTATGCATAAGACCACACAAGTTATAAACAAAGACCCGACAATAACGTTAGTTTCATACGAAAACGATTTATGTTAATATAGCCCACACAGAATTGGATTCTCATCGTACAATATAGCTAAGCAAGCACGTGTGCATGCACAAAATGCGTCTACATACCTGATATTTGTAGTACTGAAATGTATGTGCGCGCATAACTCCTAAACGACTGCGCCGAATGCGACATTTCTCGGACAAGAAGTCGTGTGTATTTATCAACCAAGATTAAAATTGAATTGCATCATATAAAATTACTGGTCATATACAAATCTAAATATTAAAGGTTTTTTAAATCACCACTACCTACATAGTAGATATAAAACACAATCGCTATCCGCCGTCTGTCTGTCCCTATGTATGCTTAGATCTTTAAAACTACGTAACAGATGTTGATGCGGTCTTTTTTAATAGATAGAGTGATTCTTAAGGAAGGTTTATATTGTATAATACATGCATATTGCACCCGTGCGAAGCCGGGGCGGGTCGCTAGTTGCTTATGAAAAGCAAAAAGACTTAATGACCGTCTGAGGGTAAACGGTCACCGTGAACATTACACTGTACTTACCATAGATTCTGTGCAGTGTATACATCTGCAACATCAGAAGCATCACAAGTACGTAGCCAATCACGAATGAATTCTATTACGCCAATTTAAAGTTTAACTTAACTATAGTCCAAAATCCCAGTTATCTAAAAAAAAGTAATCTGTAACCAGATGGTACAAACAAGAGAGAACCTCACCCTTTTCTTAAAGGCAAGTAACAAAAAAACGCTAATCCATTTAGTCAATTAACTAATGAAATTACAGGAACAGTTAAATCATTTTAATTGTTACCACCCACCCTCTAATGTGAGCCTGATGAGGACGCCAGGACAGCTTGTCAAAACATCATGGGAACTACATCATGGCACGCACAGGTCTCGAACAAGACATACTCACTTGCTTAGCATACCCTCACATCGTACGAATTATGGGAAAAATGCTGTTATGACGTCGAGTCATAACAGCATTTTACTCGCATTTACACAGAGAAGTTTGAGAGTGTGGATATATTTAATTTGTCAAAGGTATCCTTTCGTAAGTCGCTTATACAAATACTCACTAGTGTGTGACTCTTATAGCATTATTATTTTTCTTACTCATTGCTTTATATAAATTTTCCTTGATTGTTTAATTTTATATTGCTCACTCTCCTGCTTTTACCTGACGCATGCTGAAAAACTCTGTTATTGGCTTAAGTTTCCATGCCTCATCATTATTATAAATGTAGCATTTACTAAATAAGCTGTTGAGTTTTCTGTAACAAAAATAAAAAAACTATCATTTTCGTGGGATAAAAAGTAGTCGTCTCTACGTGTTAGTCCGCCGATCCGGAGCCGCGGAGTACGTAAAAGGTTACCGAGGTTCCGGCTCGAAGTGCAGGAGAAGGAACGGGGTGGTTTTTAGTCAGTAAGAGTCTGACACTCCCTCCCGCCTCACCTAGACGGGAGAAGTAATACGATGATTTACCTCCCTTAAAAAAGTGTTATTCCAGAGTCCAGACCATAATCTACTTTTGTTCCAAATTTCATCGCGATCCTTTCAGCCGTTTTGATATTATTGAGTAATAAACAATCAAACAAACTATCGCATTTATAAATAATAGATATGAATAAGATTATTTTATTTAACCTTTGAGCCTTAACAATTGTTTTATACCCGACATTTAAAAAAATGTTCACCCCCCTTATTTTGAAGACGGTTAATTAATATACTAAACCCTATTTCTAAGTGTAACGAATACTTTTCTTAAAACTGCATCAAAATCGGTTCAGCTAATCACGAGATAATTGCGCACGATCATACATAGTTACATTTTTGAATTCGGTTAAACAGATTTATTGGTTACTAGCTTTTACCCGCGGCTTCGCTCGCGTCACAAAAGGATAAAAAGTAGCCTATGTGACATATACCAATACACACAGCGCCATCTATACCAATACTTTTGTTTTCTCTCGGGAATATCAAATTTTTCCGGGATAAAAAGTACCCTATTATTTAATCCAGACTTCTAACTTTACGTCTGCCAAAATTCAAAGCAATCGGTTTAGTAGTTACGGCGTGGAAGCGGAACAAACAAACAAACTCATTTTCCAATGTATAATATTAGTAAGGATAGTGAAAACATTCAGAATAGCATTTTAGAGACATAATAAATCGTATTCACTAGGTATAGGGCAATCCTCTATTCTAATAAAGTCGGCTGCGCGATGTCGCCGCGACCGCGCACGCTGCTCATGAGGAAGAACCCCTCAGTGGTTCGAAACTAGTAGAGCTTTTCTCAGTATACCTATTCACGTGAGTAACTCGCGATTTTAGTTAATTTAGTATGTCTCACCATAGTTATAATATTATAAAAACAAATTGTACTATTTACTTACCATATATTTTTTTTTGTTTGTATGGCATAAGCCGGTAAACGAGCAGACGCATCACCTGATGGTAAGCAATCGGCGTCGCCCATGGACACCCGGAACACCAGAGGCGTTACAAGTGCGTCACCGGCTTTTTGGAGATTAGCAGTTTGAGGATCGTTGGGGATTCAGGGAAGGGGAAGGTAATTGGGCCTCCGGTAACCTCACTTACACGACGAAACACAACGCAAGCGTTGCTTCACGTCGGTTTTCTGAGAGGCCGTGGTATCACTCCGGTCGAGCCGGCCCATTCCTGTCGAAGCATGGCTCTCCCACACTTGAATAAATTATAATAAATAAAAGTTGTTAAAGTAAGTATGACAGTAACTTGTAATGAACTCGACCCTTGTGTAATAATAGTGGCATGCAGTGACCTGCGGGGTGAACGCACCCTTATCTCTTGCTTCCACGCCAAACAAACGTACCACAGAATGCTTCGTAGGAATTTGTGAAATTATGCATTTCTATTAACTACTAGCGGACCCAACATAATATAATATAATAATAATAGGTATAAATAAATAATCTAGGTACCGACTGCAGCGCCACCTGAAGGGCTGATTTGTGAATCTAAACCATCCAGGGCGCCACTCAAACGCATACAGAAAAATTCATTTAAATCAGTCAAGCCGTTTAGGAGGAGTTCAATGATGAGTTTTTGTTTCTTTTTTGTCTTTTACGTGAAGTTAAACTGTTATTGATTAGGTTGACTGCCTCGTTGGCCAAGTGATTACAAGTGCGACTGCTGGGCAAGGGGACTCGGGTTCAATTACCGGGTCGGGTATCGGAGTTTGGAATTGTGCCCGGTATATGGCAATAGGCTCACCCCCTAGTACATGGGACTCATAACATAAATAGTGAAAAGTGGGTGTAACATTGTAAGTACAGTGGCATTAAAAGTCGTAATGTGCACCTGTGCCTGCCCCTTCGGGGATAAAAGGCGTGATGTTGTTATGTTACGATTAGATTGATTAAAATGATTGTTAAGCACAAGTCATACTTAGGCGATGTCAATAGGTTGTTCCTGCTCCAAATATTTTAACAGCACAGAATGTACATAGGAAATTTGATTAAAATAGTTTAAAGTAATAACTCATTTCTTTCTAACTAATGTGATTTAAAAAACCACATACAAACAAATACACAAACAAACATACTCTAGCTTTTTCGAAATAAAACAAAAGCAATAGAAAAACAAAGAAAATTACCATTTAGAATGTTTAAATACAAAGGAAGACGATAAAGTTCCTCGCGCGTCACGGCGCGTGCGCACCTACAATGTACTGGGAACGTAGTCCTGTGCTCCTGCGCATGATATAGTCGTTTATGGACTTGATAACAAAAGGACACTAGACTGGACATGTTAAATGTAACTATTAAACATACGATGAACGTTCTGTTCGTTTGCAAACCTTTGGATAGTTTTAACTAAACCAATTATGGACCTAAATTGGGAAAAAAGTTCTTTGTTTTTTCCTCCTTAAGACTTTGACTGCCAATAAAACACTGTTGAAGGTAAATCCTCCGCTAACGCCGGTCACCGGTGACCCCCATGGCGTTTAACGTGTTAAACTGAATGGATTTTAATTTTTGACGCAGATATGCCATTATTATTTTGATAAGATTCGCCCCGGCTCGCAGTGTTCCTTTAATTTCCGACCACTATTTACGATAGACGACGCATAGATGGTTAATTAGGCAGAACTTTTAGGAAATGCCCATACTCCAAACACACAAAGGCTTTATTGTTCTAACTCATCTAGGTCTAAGTTCATAAGTTGAAACAGTTAGGATACAGATCCTTCATTCATGTTCAAAGACGGGTACTATAGAATAGGCACTGTTACTTAGTAGTTCATAGTGATGTTATGGAGTCCCATAACTGGAACCGAAATTATTAGATCAACATTGTGTTTAAGCCCTGTTGTCCTGTACCGTCTATCAGTGTATTGCAATTGGTTTGCTCTTATGTATCTTCTTGTCAAAGTCAAAGTCAAAATCATTTATTTCAATTCGACCAGGATGGCACTTTTGAACGTCAACAACAAAAATTTAGAAATAAAGCTACTAGCTATTAGCTGAGCAACTGCTAAATTCCAAGGTGTAGATTCCTATGGAGAAGAACGGGGTCGATTGTAGTTGGTATGGCAGTATTTTAAAGTTTCCATAGTAAAGGATATAAGTGGAATAGGAAGGAGATAAAATTATAATTATCCTATACATACGTACATAAATATGTATTTTACTTAAAATATTACCCCAAAGCGTAATTAAAACGAGTTAAAACAAACGGTTAATTGGATATAATATAATGTAACAATTCAACGAACTTCAAACCTTCAAGAAAAGAGCGTATTCCTTTTTAAAAGGCCGGCAACGCAGCTGTGACTCCTCTGGTGTTTCGGGTTGCCATGGGCGGCGCTGATTGCTTACCATCAGGTGATCCGTGTCCTCATTTGCCTACTATCCCATAAAAAAAGACACCGAAACTGTTAAAAACAATTCTGCTCAATCCTTATCCAGATCCGAAATGATCATATCTGTAACATCCCTATAACTTAGATGATATTTGATCCCTTAGGTCATTGCTTGCCCGCCACATTGGTTATTGATAGCTAATGTACTATGTGGTATCTAATGTAGGTATCTTATATCACATAATATTCCATTACGACTGTTTTATAGTGTGTGAAAATCTATATAGGTATAGGTCCCATTTTCTCAGTGGAAACGTCAATGGTTTAGAGCCAAAGCGGTAATCGTTTTGAATATATGCCCAAAATCTTTTTTCCTGATATTACAGGTAGGTGTGGACGTGTTCTAGAGTCGAGGCCACGTGGGAACAGAGCCCCGGTTCAGAACGACTAGGCCTGTCTTTAGAGCTAAGTCTTCCATCATCCTACCCCGAACGTCAGTGACCTCAAGCCAAATTATTGGCATTGAGGGCGAGCACGGTTAGCGGGGAGACCGTGTCTAGGCAAACATAGTAACGGGCGCGCAGCTAGGTGAAGTGCCGATATCCTCAAGGTGCCTGGCCGTGTTTGGATGAGAAGAGCTGAAGACCGAGCTCAGTGGCGTGCCATTAGTGAGGCCTATGTCCAGCAGTGGTCGAACGTGGGCTGATGATGATGATGGTGAAAGGTAGGTTGTACGCAGACGTAGCGCATAAGGGTATCATCGTTTTTAAATTAGATAAGAACCACTAAATGTTCGCATTTTCATTTTTATGTTCAATAGGTTTTGGGGGAAATGGATTTTTATTTACACTTAAACCACCAGCTAATATAACCAGTACCTAATTACAACGATGAAACAATATCACGATGTCAACACTACAACTTGCTCAGTATTTACCTGAAACTGCAAAATTCCTTGTCAAACTTTACCGCCAAATAATTATTAGGTACCAGTCAATTAAGTATATCACGCGTCACACATGACAAAGAAAGATGGCTGAATCAGACACCAATTAAACATTAAATTGACGTTTAAAACTGCGATATTAACCAATAAAACTCAAGTTAAATCGTAAATTATAAACCGTCACGCGTGCCTTCAAATTGGAAAGCAAGAAAAGTACAAAAAAAACTGTGAACTCAACCGTAAAATAGACAACCAGTTATTGTTGTACGCAAAACTTTGAATAATAATTAATTCTATTACTTTAATACAAGCATGTCCAAAGATCGATGTTATTTGAAATTTCAATTTTACTGCAACGAAAACGAAGTGGATATTACAATAACAATAACGTTGCACTGTAAAATAAACCTTATATTCGATGCATTTAAGTGCA
Source organism: Spodoptera picta (assembly GCA_038387885.1). NCBI lineage: Eukaryota > Metazoa > Arthropoda > Insecta > Lepidoptera > Noctuidae > Spodoptera > Spodoptera picta. Next base: position 1,969,014 of record JAZHFQ010000308.1, read on the forward strand.
TATTCATTTTGATATTGTCAGCTTGTAATCAGCTGGTCGCTGCGCAAACGCATCTCAGTCAGTGTTGGCGCGAACGCAGCGCGCACTTGTGGGCCGACGCGCACTGATTTTCTACCCTTTTCAAAGAACGCACGTAATCTGACACGTAAAATAAAATAGTGTTAGTAACTTGGTTATGTTATATATTTAGTTCACGAAGATTTGTTAAGAAACTTGGATTTTTTCTCCGGTAAGTTATAGTTGCATTATTCGAAATAGTTTGTAGTTCAAAAAATTTTGGCGCGTATTCTGTGACGTAGGGGTGCTACGTCATTTTGATTTTCTTTCATGTACAAACGTGTTTTTACTTAATTTTGATCACACAATAGTCTTTACTTACTTCCCTTAACTGAATTCGCTAAACATAATTTAACTTCATGAGGAAATCGCATTGAATTTATCAATTTTCGCTGAAAATTTTTCTACACAAAAAGCCAAGCTGGCAGTATGTAGAATGTCAAAATCTACTTCGATTTCAGTGTTATACATAAATGATTAAATAAATACTCTAAACGTTTGCAATATAATAAAGAAAAACTATTAAATTTTCAAGAAAATGCTACATAAAAAGTGAAAAGTCTGCGAATTTCAGTATTACAGTACGGTGCTTCAGCCATATTGAATTCAATATGACGTCACACAATTACTTTTACGTGGTGCATAATTATAATCTTTTATTTTATAGAAAAAATAATTACTAAACCATTTTGAAAGTGATCGATGATATGGAATAATTCTGGAGGTTGTGAATAGCTTTAGGGTCACCCCCTATTACATGGGGTTTGTAAAATAAATGGTGAAAAGTGGGTCTTAAAAATACTTAGCACCTTTGCCTTTCTGTGAAGGTGTGACGTCATTTTTAATTATTTTACGTACCCTTAAGTTAGAAAAGATAGTAAGACCTTGATGATATGAATAAGAAAGGAGATTGTGATAGGGGAGAATGATAGAAAGACAAATATTTTACTACCCCCAGTAGTTTCAATAAGGGTAGGACAAAGAAAAAAAGGTAAAAGAAGTACCCTTTTCAATTTTATTAAATTGATAATTATATTATTTGTTGATAGTCTAATTTTAATGACGATGACGAGGCTTTGAGAAGTCTAGGATTAATTAGAGATAAAATCTGAGATAATACAAAATTGTGCAATAGGTATACATTGAATATTAATTTTCCAATAACCTATATGAATGCCGCAATCAAACGAAGGCCCTATTAAAATATATCTCTTTATCTAATAAGGGCGTTCAACTACGATAAAAAGCGCATGTGTGAGTAGGTATTTTTTGCAGTCAGTAGTCTGCAAAATTCATAATCTATTATCAAGATTAAGTTTAGGTGCATTATTGTAATTTGTGACACGATATTACTGCGCAGTTTCGATGTTTAATTTATTTTGCATTATTAAATTAACGAATGTATGAAATGTGACATTATGTATTACAAACAGCATTATGATTACCATGTTAGAAGGACGAGCCATGCTTCGTTTTACCTCACTTATACTGATTGCATTATACAGTGGTATTATGTGCACCTCTACCTACCCCTTCAGGGATAAAAAGGCGTGATGTTTTGATGCTATACTGATTACAATTATAAACTATTTTCATGTCTCTATAGGCAATTAGGAAAGTGGAAAACTCCCAGTAATATTTGTTTTTTTTTCTTGTAATTGTGTCAGAAATCCCTACAATCACTAAGTTCTGATCTGATTTGACTTCAGTATTTAAACTAGTTCAAAGGCTAATCATGATTGGAAGATTGTGAGTTATGTATGCCTCTTATATACCGTCCTCTGCCTACTCAACTGAAAAAGGAGTGGCGTTATGTATTGTATGGACAAAGGATAATAAAGATTTATGTGACTGTGTATGTACCTCTAGTATGTATGTTATATGCTCTTGTCGTGGCCCGGAGGTTTAAGACGCTCGCTTCTCATGCATGAGAATGTGCGGTTTCGAAACTGACCAACGGCAAGTACCAATGTGACTTTTCCTGATTTATATGTACTTTGTAAATATTTAGACACCACTGACAAACGGTGAAGGAAAACATCGTGAGGTAACTTGGGCTTGTAATTTCTAATTATAAGTTTGAAATCGCCAACCCGCATTGACCACGCGTGATGATTAATGCTCAAACCTTCTTCTTGACCAAACCCCTCGTCTACCAGAAGAGGGCTACTGGGGAAACTCCTTCCCTATTTGAAATATTAACTGGATACTGGAAGGATGACGAAAAGTTTATGTTATGTTTGTGGCCACTGTTTCCACGTGTAAAAAATTACGTCAATTTCACCAAATTTGTTCAAGAATTTACGCAACAGAAAACATACTTAATCAATAGACAACAACCTAAAACCATTTCCTTAAAATATGTTTGGCATCTTGGGCCTTACAGTCAGAACATTTTGACCCGAAATGGTTGGAAATAGCACCGGTAGGAGTGTTGTTGCTATTTTAGGGACCCCACTGGTTGCATCCCTATGCGCGGAAGAGATGGGGCAAGGATGCCGACTTATTGAGTCTAGGCTGGCTTATCTTTCAAAGCAAAAAATACCTCATTTCCGATACGATTGGAAAAAAGTACCTTCTACGTACATATGTGTGTTATCTTGAAATCATACATAATTATGTTTTTTTTTTACTGTATTTGTTGATCGTCGTAGGTATAGTAGTAAAGGCTACTGTTTAACCTTATTGTTCGTACGAATTTAGAAAGTGATATCGGAATAACATCAATGGCATATAAATACGGCAATATCTCAGCATTTTTTTTTAAACGGGGGATGATCATCGAATGTCTTCTCCCGCCTAGGTGAGGCGGAAAGGAGTGTCAGACTCTTACTGACTAAAAACTACCCCGTTCCTACTCCTGCACTTCGAGCCGGAGCCCCGGTAACTCGTTAGGTTCACCGCGGCTTCGTATCGGCTTCAGCCCTATTGGGCCCCATCTGTGGTGGTCTGATGGCTCTTTGAGGCGCGCGCGGAACGCGACGCGCCCTACGTTCGGGTAATATAATAGCAATGGCACGGAGTTTTTTCTAACCATTGTTTTCTAGTTCAAACTATGAGTCCCTATCACACAAATTCATCACATCCTGTGGAAAAGTGGTCGTAAAATATCCATATATATATATATATATATGTATCCAGCATTTTGGCTTTTAGAGGCGTGATATTGTTTATTTCTACCAGATCTCCTACGTCACATTCAGGTGTAGATTATACCTCTATACATACATATATTTTGCATATTGCAATAAACTGATCGCTTGCTAGGCCATTGACATGATCAGTAATCTTTTGTTATCAAGATAATAAGCTAAAAGTCCTTTGTTCCAACGATATCATATCCTTTATAAAGTATTTAGATATGCGCATTTCATGGTTGGGTATTATTAAAACCTGCAACTGCATATTTACACGTCTTTATCATGAAATATTCTGGGTCTATTCGCGTGTGATATTTTGGTTGAAGAAGCTGTATAGTTTTACTTATGTGGGTGAACATAAATTAGGTTCCTATGACAATGTGTTATGGAATTCTATCTGAAGAAAAAGATTGTGTTTTCATTACCATATTCAGTTATATGTGTTTAGAATTGGTATTGTACAAGTTTCAGTTTTTAAACTGTCAAACACCGAGCGGTCACCGGTGACCGCAACCTATTGTTCTATAATTGTGTCTATAATGACGGCACTCAACGAAAATAAAATTGAAGATGAAGACGATAATGGGAAGATACAATATATCGTGTTTTTCTTGTTCTTTGTAAGACATTATATAACCGAACGCCTTTCAGAGCTGTAAAGGGTTAAGGAGCAAATAGTAACATAGTGTTTTTTTTTTAGTTTCTTATTTTTATTTTTGGTGCTTTAAGTCTAAATGTTTTATAATTTTAATAGAATCTCAGGTGTGGGTTCTGGGGATAGTACGTGTATAGGATACCTAGGTATACATTTCCGAGAAGAACAAAATATTTTACTGTTTCGTGGTATCAACATTTTTGCTCATTTTTTTTTAAGATGGGATACCTACTACAGTGAAACCTGGTTAAGTGAGACATAAAGGGACCTGCAATGTCGTTTCACTCATAGAGGTATTCCACTTATCCAGTGTCTCAGATGTACAGGTATAAATAAATATCTCTCTCATTTACAGAGGGTTCCATTAATAGAAGTGGACTTGGAATTACATGTGGAATTTGTGGGTAGAATAAAAATGAGTAAACAAACAATGTTATATCAGTTACAGAGGTTTATGCATATAAAATTTACTCGCTGTCTCAGTTATAGAGGTAACTATGATGATAAATCGAAATAACAAATCCCAGATATAGAGGTTTACCTCGTCCCACTAACAGAGGTAATTCAGTGCCAAAGTGTTGGGGCCTCAGCATGAGTTCCAGTTATTGAGGTTTCTCACTTATCCAGGTCCCACTTAACCAAGTTTCACTGTACTCACCTACCCTCTGTGGCTTTTGAACTTTATGACGTAGCAAGAGTTTCAAATACTATTTGTTCCATGTCCATATATACAAATATTTGTAACCATCCTTATTCGAATTAAGAACGAATTTTAACATAAAGTTAATATTCACGCTATTAGAAGATACGATCATGAAGGTTGTTATGCCATAACTTAAAACTTAACGAGTTATGACTAGAGTTCTACAAGGAAAGGCTGTTTATCGATAATTCCAAGAAATTATTGATACTGTGATAGTACCAGTGAAATGTACCTACTCACTTAACTGATAAAACAAAGCTGAAAGTCATTGAAAGGACAAAGGAAAAATACGACGCAATTTTTCACATTTTTGGTTGCGGTTCGGAACATGCGTTTATTTAATTTAATATGTGTGTGTGTGTGGAATTTTTTTTAAAGTAGTCTTAATTAATAGTGTTTCATTGGCTAGACTAGAGTATATGTATGGTGTTGTGAAATTCTAAAAAAACTTGGATTATCTGAGTACGATGTAATGTCCCGTAAGCTCAGTTCAATTTCTGTAAATTTACAGATATTGAATGTGTATTACGGCGTATATACATGTATTTGTTGATGAATTTGTTTTTGTATTTCAAAAAAATTTGCATAAGGTATTTCTTTGACGCTCGCAATATCATAGGTCGCTAGCTAATAAGGTTGTGTGTTCGACCTTCTAGTATAATGAACATTTTCAGATTTCAAGTAGTAAGGTAATGAGTCAAATGGTAATGAAAAATTCAAGGTATGGAGTCTATAATCGAGCTTAATATTTGATCCTAGTCCACTACTAAAATGGTTACATATAACTAATGAAATTGAGAGTTATTGTTCTACTTTCTTCTCTAAAACTTTAATTTCAATAACTTTTTTTGGTCCCACCTTTTTGGGTAATTACAAGCAAAATGTTATTTCGTCATTTGACTTTGTGATCGGTCAAATGTTTAAGATTAGATTACAAAAAGACCAAAAAGTATATTTATTGCACTGTTTTGAAGAAATGCATTTTATCAGTTATGCACCTTGCATGTCAACAGCGTTATCAATGCGGATTCAAGTATTTATCAGGCATTGTTACAAGTATCTTTAGAAATCCGAATCTTATCATAATTATGCTTTTTTTCGATCATGTCTCGCTGTTTTCTTTCGTCATGGAAATGTTTTTTGTATCTATTTTGTTTCTACAAAATCATTACAATTCAATTGTGGATAACGTGTTCTTTTGTTAATGATTCGGTAAGAAGAGATGGGCTTTCAATGCAGCCACTTTTCGAAATCATTGGAGAGTTAATTATGGTATATAATATATATATTTTAAAGTTGAAGATAACTAAACTCTGTTAGTTACCATTGCGTGCATATTTTAATTTTCTTTTCACATAAATGCTATTTTTTATGAGACAAAACTTAACTTTGTACGCAAGCTATGTTCGTTTCATATCACAATTTTATAATACCTTTTGGTTAAGAGCGAAGGACTGATATGGGTGAATACTAAATATTTGGATTCCAATGGGTTGAACTTAAAAGATGACGTCACACAACTATCTTCACCTAAAACCCATTAGGCATACAGTAGGACAGCAGACCGGTACTATATATATACCTATGTACTTACACTGGCCTCGAACAGTTACAGTTCGATGGAATACCGCTTCATTGGCAACGGGACCATTGGTTCCTGGTATCAACTTGCGGAACAGGTGATGAGGAAACGGGTAATCTTGTTTGCACTGTTAATCAATGTTAAAGTTATAGATAGATTTTTTTTTTAAGGGGGGAAAATCATCGAATGACTGCTCCCGCCTGGGTGAGGCGGGAGGGAGTGTCAGACTCTTACTGACTAAAAACCACCCCGTTCCTTCTCCTACATGTCCAGCCGGACCCCCGGTTACCCGTTAGGTTCTCCGCGACGGCCAAGAAAGTCTAAGACCTGCAGAGAAAGAAAGAAATAAAATCCATTTATTATGTCACGACACACAACAAGAATTTAGGTACACACAAAAATGGTGCCCATGGTGCTTCGCAGCGCAAAAGGGAAGAGCTCTTGAGTATAAGATTATTATTGTGTACTTAGCTTCTGCCAGCAGCCTCGCCCGCGTGGCAAGGGATAAAAAGTAGCTTATGTATTACTTCAAACTATATTACATGTCTATTCTAAATTTCATCCGGGTCTCTTCACCTGTTTTGACGTGTTTGAGTAACAATGTTCTTTTTTACAAAAAAAAATATGTTCGTTGTTTAACTAGTAACACCCTCTATGATTTATTTTTATGATGTACTAGACTGCCTCGTTGGCGGTCGCAAGTGCGACTGCCGGGCAAGGGGCTTCGGGTTCGATTCCCGGGTCGGGCAAAGTACTACTGGGTTTTTAAAAAAATCTTAGTAGTAGCCCGGACTTTGGAATTGTGCCCGGTATATGGCAATAGGCTCACCCCCTATTACATAGGACTAATAACATAAATAGTGAAAAGTGGGTTTTACTTCTGTGTGCACTTCTGCGGATAAAAGGCGTGATGTTATGTTATGTAATGTACTACATGGACTTACAGAAAATACTATTACAGTTTTATAATATGTATAGATTTTTAGTTTCCAATTCCTTACACATGAAATTGAGCCTTAGGTAGACTTTAATTAAGAGAAGGCTTATTACTATATCCAATATTTCATCATCATCATGATCATCATAGCCATAATAGCAACAAGACGACTAGCAGTACTTACCATCAACATAATTCGAAAGGTCTACTGATAACCTCATCTTCAGGGCCTCAGCAGACGCCGTCAGAAGATACAAATCCCCATCTTGTCTACCTCTATTTCACCAAACTTAAACTATAAACACTCACTCCAAACCTATTCCAAAAAACAATTAAAAGCTCCCAAATTAAAATCTGTTCCCGGAAATCCAAGTGTTAGTTCAACGTCCTAGAGCAAGATGCGTATGCGCAACAAAACAAACAAGTTTTCCTGACACATGTGTAGGTGATGATGCTGGATCCGAGTTCATGGACCTTGGGATGGTGTTTGGATCACTTTTTATTATGTAGAATAGTTTAGTTGGGATCTCTGTTGAGAGTTTTGTGACTGCGCTTGAGTTTAATTAGTGCCCTTACTTTAATATAGGTATTTATATGTACCTATTTGATTTATCTTGCTAATGATGATATTGTTGAGATTTTAGATCTGCTAATGCAAATTCATTTAAGACTGTACCCAGAATTTAAGTACGTTTATGAAATAATTTAACTGAAACTTAGATGAAAACTTTTGGTGCCTTAAAAAAATGATTTGGCATATTTTGCAGTGAAAATATTAAACTCGGTTGATGTTATGAATCTTCTAAACGGCCAGACCGATTTTAATAACACTATCTGTCATAGAAACAGTGTTTGAATAATTTTAATATAATGTAATCGATCATGTTTGTCATGTATTATTTGGATTTTTCATATCAGTGATAGTTTTTATTGTTACCTGTCGAAGATTATACAGTGAAATTGAGACAGCACCTATGTTGCATTCAAGATAAGGTGTCGATGCATTATACTTATCTTATCAATCTATTAATAAAGAAACAGAGCGATATATTAATATGGACAATACCTAAATATGATTATTTAAAATATTGTTATGTATTTTTTTATGGCATAAGCCGGTAAACGAACAGATGGATCACCTGATGGTAAGCAATCGGCACCGCCAATGAACACCTACAACACCAAGGGGTTACAAGTGCGTTACCGGCCTTTCGGGAATTGGGAATTGGGCCACCGATATACTTAGAGGAAACACAACGCAAGCGTAGTTTCACGTCGGTTTTCTGAGAGGCCGTGGTATCACTCCGGTCGAGCCGGCCCATCCGGGCCGAAGCATGGCTCTCCCACAGTAAATGGTATTTATTGGAATTTACCTAACAGTGGATATAACAAAGGAGGGGGTGGCTTTATAACCGGCGAAAGTTATTTGGATTTGTCTCAGGCGTTTGATCTTTAATCGTTGAGACATTTGATCTCGTGGTGGCTCGGAGATCTAAGAAGTTCGCTTCTCATGCATGAGGGTGTGGCTTCGAAACCTACCGACCGCAAGGAACAGTGTGACTTTTTCCAAGTAATATGTGTTTTCTAAGATTATTTAGTTAGACACCACTGACAAATGGTGTGAGGATAGGCTTACAATTTCTAATTATAAGTTTGAAAATGCCAACCCGCATTAAGCAAGCGTGGCGATTAATGCTAAAACCCTTCTCCGTGTAAGAAAAGGCCTTTGGTCAGCAGTGGCCACTTTATAAGCTGTTGAAGTTGATGTATTATTTGGATTTTACCTAAAAGTGAATATTATACAGCAGAGTGACTTGGTAACTGGCCAAAGATTTTTTAGATTTGTCTTAGGCGTTTGATTTCTTAAACCATTAGGTGGTTCGTCTGCTCATGGAAGAAAAGAGTAGCAATGGACTTTCTTGGTCGTCCTTCTTCATTTAAAAGAACACTTTGGGACGAGCTCTTAGCTTCACTGATAGACAGATTGACAACCCAATTTTGAAGTTTTAAAGGTGCTTATTTAAGGATTAATTTCAATAAATTATTTAACTTTGACTCATTTACCACTACAAAGATCTAGACTATCTTCGAGTCTTATTACAAAGATCTAGACTGTCTACGTTTCATTTAAGTATTAATTATTTCTAAAGTGATTCAGCGTCAGCAGCTCTAGGTCTGTGGAAGGATGTCCATCCGTTAAACAAGATTCTTCTAAGTTACGACTATATAGATTATAGAGGTACATCATACATTGCGGATACCTGTTGCCTGTATGTTTTATAAACGCTTAAGTGTTTAGGCCTTTGATTCCAACTTATAATTAAACTAGCTGTTGCTCGCGACTTCGTCCGCTTAGAATATAATAGGGTAGTTGCCAGCGTATGAAAATTAATAATCTAATTAGTCCGTAAGTTAGATAATGAAAAAATATTAGACACGTATTTTTTATTTGCTCGTATGAAGTTACAATACTTAGATAAAATGGAGTTAAGTTTAGAAGTGGGATCGTAGATCGTTACGTAACAACGTGCTACAAAATATAGCACACTGTGACGTCACACGATACATCAAACCTATATATTGTCAAAAGTATTTAATTTTGTGAGAAAAGAAAAAATACGTGTCTAATGTTTTAAATTAATCTACCAGACGGGCATTAAAATAAAATTTAGGAAACTAACCCATTCCTGTTTTAACCTACGGGAGCATTCAATCGGGATGAAGTCACTTAAGTCAGCCCATACCGTGCACAGGCACGGTATGCATAAAGTTTACTAAATATTCTTGATCGTTTTTCTTTGACTCAACAGGGCACTCGAAAGTCGAGTTCGATTTCACAGTCCAAGTTAATTTATTTTAGAAATTATTGGCTATAGTAGTAACTATAGTTAGTAAACTATTCTGTGTAAGCAATCTAATGATTAAAAGTAAGATGAAATACACAATACTGTAGACGACAAGATCATGAAAACACAACAAAAGGTCGCCATTATAACCTGATCTCCAAACATCGTGTAAAAAATATCAAATTACTTTATGAACTGGGGTTAATAACACACTGGTCTCTATACAGTCAAAGATTATACCGTAGTCGCACAAATACCTATCCTCACTTTTACTTGATGAAAACGAAAGTGTGACGGCGCAGGAGTTTGAAAAAAAACGTCGCAACGGAATCGAATCCACTTAAAAGTTACTTAGCTCGATTAGAGTTGTTCAACGACTATTTTATCGGTAACACACAGGATTTATAATGGTTTACTACTACAAATTGGTTAAGTAAAAACAAATGGATGAAACCATTAAGTTTTTCAATGTTAGAAATGAAATTCTTAAGTTTTTTGTTTAAAGTAGTTGGAAGGTTAAACTTTATAATATAATTTTTTGCAGTTTAGTAAAATTACTGCATACTGCAGATTGAGATATAATTTATGAGATGTTTTCACTCAGACTTTATTTTTTTTTCGAGGGAGAAGATCATCGAATGACTTCTCCCGCCCGGGTGAGGCGAGAGGGTGTTAGACTCTTACTGACTAAAAACCATCCCGTTCCTACTCCTGCACTTCGAGCCGGAGCCCCGGCAACCCGTTAAAACTGTTCCGCGGCTCAAATTACTAGCATCTGCTAGTGCTGCAGTGGCATCGTGCGCGTTCCCGTATACTATTAATCTACTCCTGTTCCAACATACCGATTCCTTCAGCCGTTTTGGCGCGAAGGAGTAACAAACACATATAACTTTGCACCACACAGCACACTGATTAATCTTTGCGCACTCATTCGAAAATTCTAGAACTAGAATCCAGATTAAATTCAATGCATTTACAATTGTATGCTTCATCTAACTAAACATTGCACACGCTAAGGAAATCTGCTAATAGCGTCGTGAAGGCTGAACGTGCCTTATCGGTGCGCGCGCGCAAGGTCGATGCAAGTGCACGGTCAGGCGCATGCGTTATGATTTAGACTAGCTGGAGGTGACGTCATCGCTCCTGTTTATTGTTATATTAGTCTATGCTAATAATGGGGAAGAATTGTATAGTGAATCTTTGTGGTTTTCCTATCTTTAGGTAATAATGTGGGATTAGAATCAATATTTTATTATTAGTATTTATGTAAGTACCTACCTACTGATTTACGTACCTATACTGTGTGTAAATAATAATTTATATTCCTAATTTTAATTATTACTAAATGAAAATATATACAACTTAAAATATAAGTAACTATGAACTAAAATATTTTAATTGCACTTTTTGCTGTGGATCTAGGTAGATCCTACTATTCTGTGACGTCATTGATTTGCGCTAATTTTAAGAAAATAACCCTATGAATATTTATTTATGCAAAAGTTTCTATGTATGTTTGTTAATCCTTCACTTCAAAACGGCTGAAGGGATCAGGATGGAATTTGGAACAGCAGATTATGGTCTGGAATAACACATATGCTACTTTTATCCTACTGGAACGCAGGTGAAGTCGGTGGAAGGTTTAAGGTTTAGGTTAAGGTTAAGGTATTTGGTTTTATAAAAATAAAAAATTACCTCTATACGTCCTAATACTTTAAGTTTCATTGTACACCCATTTAATGTTTCGGTTTTGATCTGTACTAAATAATTACTTTATTGAAAGATTATGATTGTTTAAGGTTTAAGCAACTTCAGTAAAATCAATACCATATTTTAATACAAAACACTAACTACTAAACTGTGCCTTTAGCCAAATGCCATAGATAGAGTAGATAACTAAATGTATGGGGATGACACTGACTATATTTATGTCAATTCCATATAATTTAATTTTCTATTCTACATGTAGACAAGCCCTAAATGGCATTTGGCTACAGCTGCAGATATCAGTCAGTTGGTAAACACTAAACAGAATCATTACACAATATCAAATTATTTGACAAACATTGATAACGTTTGATTAACTTCGCAGTGATATCATTGTGGTCCTGTGCCAATAGCATACATATTTAAAACCCGATTGTCCGAATAAATTCGAAAAAGTTCGTTCCATAGTCTCTGCCTACCCCCATGGGAGACAGGCGTGAAGTTATGTATGTATGTAATTATGCAAACGATTAATTATATGGTCAATATTTTATTCCATAAGTATTTTCAAGTAAAATGATAATAACAATATATAATGTTTTGTGCAAAGCAAAAATTTATCTTATTTCCTAAATATAGATACACTAATAGATACATACATTTCTAGAAATACTGATAGCAATGAGTATTATAGTTGTTGATGATTACTTATATTCCTTTGACTCCTACTTGTCCATTTTACTTAGGGGATCTGTCAGGTGGAGTGTCGTCCCATCGGCATTTAATGATCTTGAACAGCTTATTTTGAGTCCGATGCAGCCCTGGAATTTTGAAATAGTACCGCGTTAGTATTGTTACTATTTTTTTATTATCTATGGTTTTAGGGACTTTTCGTTCAGGAACATATCAGCCTCGTAATTTAACGACCATTTCCATATACGTTAAGATCGGAGTAGTACGATAAAAAAGTACAGAATTCATAAAAAAATGTCTCGTTCTTGATTGAATTTTGAGAAAAATCGGTAGTAGTTCTTGTATAACAACTATTTATTATTACTTTCTATGGTCTTTTTTGTATTGGGGGAAACGTACAGAGCTGATTAACTTTTGGGGAGAAAGATACAGGGATTATGAGGTTCGTGCCATTACAAAACCACCCTAGTGTGGTGGTTACCATCAGCACCTAGTGATTAGGGAGCACGGACGCTTCTAAATACACCCAGTATGCCCAGAGCCTTCAGAATTGTTTGCAACCGAATTTTAAAACTGATTCTAGGAAAAGTTTTCCCAATGCATTGTTATAAATAAGAACAGGTCGGAATCTAAGCTAAACATACTTATGTTGCTAATCACTATCGTTAAAATACATGCAGGCTTTATTAAAGATTAGATAAATATACGTATCTAAATGAATTCAGCATTCAACCTCAAAGTCTAGTTGTTTACGTGTCCGAAAATTTGTGAGGTGAGGTAGTAGATCATTAGTTGCATAGAGATAGCATCAACACTTTGTTACTTTCTTCTACTAACTGTTTCGATACAAAATTAACTCACACTTAAAACGCATGCACTAACAACAATAAAATTAAAAAACTTACGACTGCACACGTTGTGTAAATAAAAGAAAATAGCGAACTGTATTCTATCCATCGTGTTACGTTAATACTTTATTTGATATTCACTGATATTAAAACTGTTTTGTGAATAAAATAAACCAGAGACTAGTAAACAATGAAATCCCTTCGTTTTGATTCATCAAATATGGCGGAATCGATCGCCCGCCAAAGGATTATCGCGCATGCGTGAAATATACGCATGCGCGGAATCCTTTAACCGGCGCATAATGAAATATCACCCTCGCTTACTGTCAAAATGTCCTTTCTCCCTTTTTTATTTACTCTGATTTTAGTTGTGAAAGTGAGATAGCAATTTTATAAGTGTGACTATTGTATTAAGTTGGATTTTTGTTTCTGTTCACACATGGTAGTTGTCATGTCATGCCATCACGGTTGCCAGCTGGACATTTGTATTTGTGTTTGTTTACAATAATTTCATAGTGATTTTTATTGTTCTAGTGGGAGAATACCTGATTACGAATATACCGGTAAGTTTTAATACCTTTTAGTAGGTACCCTTACTATAATTTCACTAAGACTGTAAAAGTATAAGCTTGTTAAACTCGTATAAGTCTTTTGGCGAAAGATATCTAATATTTTCAAGTACGTACTTTCATGGTACGGTACATAATATCTTATAGTAACTTTAGTTTATGTACCTAGTTTTAATTACCCTATCCACGTTATTTAGGATAAATACATAAGCAGATTTTAATTGGCAATACAATTCCTTATATCAACAGCAATAAGGGCGAATTTCGAGCTGAGAGTTACTTTGTTGTTGATGTTGACACGAGGTTCCGTAGTATCGAGATTTTCTCACGAAGCTTGCTTGTCTGTGGTCTGTGGAGCAAAGGTTTATTCAGGTCCAGTTCAAAACGCATGCCTGCATAAATAGATTCACATGACCTAGAAACCTTCGTATTCTAGGAATTTCGCTTATACTAAACTTTTTGTAGGCAATTTTTTGGTTGATAACCGCATAATTGCCTGGTCAAGGCTTTTTAATATTTTTAAGTCTTCGACAGTTTTTAAAACAGTACAAATATTAGACTTCTTCATTGATCAGATGGTTTGATTCTCACTGATATTATCGGTATGTGAAATCCCAAATATTTAAACCTCCAACCGACTATAACTATGACGACACAGCAAACATGCGCACAAGTAGCTTTCACTACGAAATAAAAAAATAAAGCCCAAAAGGAATGTATGAAGTTACCGTTAGATCGAACAAGTTCTTCTAGTTAAAGAGTTTATTACTTTTTGGATTATAATATTTCGAAGACCATAAACATAATATTGCACCTGTTATTATGTATAGGGATGTACAGAGATGTATTTATTATGCGTCTGTCTTTGACAGATTTTAATATTGTATTAAGAAAATCTTCAGCAATTTCCGAACTTGGTGAGAGAACTGCATCATCTAATTTGCAAGAAGCGAAAGTGCTTTAAGTAGCAGTTCGATTACAGTGTCGAGTATACATATTATCATTCACGTATATGTCCCAATTGGTTTTTGGGTTGACATTGAGTCTTCACCAGACTCGACTGCATTAGAGTATTTTTTTTAGTATGATATTATTTTTTTAAGCATCTCATCAGATACTTGAAAAAATAATCAGGAATCATCAGCTATAACGACTGTCATGGTTGATTGTATGACAACGGGGACCCACAACTTAAGACGTGCCGTACGTCTTAGAGATAATCAAGGAGGATCGCTAACAAAGATAATTATTGTACCTCTAATATGACCCTCTGTTTATTTACTGTCTCATTGTTAACCAAAGTCTTTCACAAGTCTCCCTCGTAAATCAAAAGCCCTTTCACAAGACACCACGCAACTGCCTAAACAATGTGCCACCCGGAAGAGGATGTCATATCGTCTACACTGCAAACAAACCATAGATACGTAGTAATCGTCCATTCCCCCCATTTTAAGGTGTATAGATAAGAGATGCGCACGCGCTTCATCTTGGACCGCTTTTTTATCGGAGTTTGGGGATTATGAAAGTAATTTATGGTATTAATGATAGCGGTAGCGCCGGCTGGGGTACTAGGAGATCATGCCGACATTAGAGATAGTCTCAAAAAAGGACAGGGTGCGGATGAGTATCTATTCTTAACAACCGTACTTACATGAACAGTAGTATCTTCCGATATATCAAAATACATAATAGTGTGATCTATCAATTATTGATTTTCGACACTGAGTATAATGTGTGTGTTTTTAAACGCATCCATATCCATATCCATCATTTTATAAGACAAAATATAGCATGGAGTAACATTAAAAATTCTGCTGTACGAATGGTGCATTGGGTTCTGTGGTTTCCTTCTCCTTATGGGACAAAGGCGTCAGTTCATGTGTATTTATGTTTGTATGTTTGGGGATATGAAGGAATGGGGGAGTGGTATCGTGCAGTGACAGTCCGTGTATGCTAGGGGTCTTATCATTGTTTTGTTTATCATGGACGTTGTGAGCACGTGTATTCCCATTTTTTTTCTATTTCTAGGAGGGCTTTGGATATTTTTTCGAGGAATAACGATTATTGTTTCTTATGTTTCAGTGTCATGTAAGTACACTGGTGTAAACAATTTTGTATTTATACAGGTAACGAGATCGATAGGATCAGAAATTTCTTTAATACTATCGAAAAATTTCCTAATCAAAAATGAACACTTCTAAAAATTTCATGTCAAAGCTAAGCAAGTGCAATTCTTAAGTACAGCAGCCATGATTAAGCTAAAACCTGTTTTCAAATAACCAATTCAAGACAATAATGTATCTGGAATACTTTTAATACTGCTCAGCACTTTATAGTTAATCCTATTTATTCTATCTTTAATGTATTCTCTAGGTCTAGTTATGTAGGGTCAATAACAATGCAAATATCAAACACAACATTCCAGCGCCACGCCTACAAAGAATACATAATACTGACTATCAATCTGCGAGTTGTCTGATCAATCTCGTTTATGAAGTGGATACATTATTGTGTATGGAGTTATGGTGTTTATGCATGAGTTAGTTAAGTTATAAGTTGTTAATTCTGTTTTCGGATTAGATGTCTGTAGAAGTGTAGATACAGTGGACACATGTTATCGTTCATGTCATTCTTTAAATGTAGATTATTTCGTTTTTTTGATACTATTTCTTTTAATCAGGCAAAGTCAACAAATTCATCATCATCATCATCATACCCGCTGCTGCTCCAAGCCTCCTTACACGGAGATGTTTTTCAGAGTTAACCACCACGCTTGTTCAAAGCGGGTTAGCGATATCAAACTTATAATAGAAATTATAAGCCCAGGTTTCCCCATGATGTTTTCCTTCACCGTTTGTCAGTGGTGTCTGAATAATCTTAGAAAGTATATATAACTCGGATAAAGTCACATTGGTACTTGCCATTTTAGTAGGTAGGTTTTGAATCTGCACCCTCATGCGTCTATCTTTAACCTCTGGGCCATCACGACTCTATTGACCACAAAGTCAATAGGTTCATTCATTTCGATATTCCCGATTATGGCTTAGAGTTAGGAGTTGTTTTTGGGCATTGTAAATCTATACGTCTCGTTTAAGAAGCTAAAATGTAACTAATGATAACAATATCAGATGAAAATGGCAGTTTCACAGAAAAGTTAAGTTGTCTCTTTATGGTGATTTGTGTCCCTGTCTTATTTGTATTTGTTTTGTCCTTATGTTCACGTTTTGTTTTTCCCACTATTTATGTTCTGATTGTAAGTATCAATTGTCTTTATTGCTCGTATCGTCAATTTTAAGTTTAATATTTAATTTGTCTCCGATACTGATTCTTCTTAGTTACATATTTTGAATCCATGTCAATGGTTGGATTTGCCTGTCTCTGATCATAGTGATTTGTAAACCATTAAGTATATACATATGTAAAGCATGTTGTGCTTACCTATAATTTATAGATTGATGCACTAGTATTTAAGTTTTCGTAAATGTAAACCTATATTGTATTAGTGTAATCAATTGTTGGTGAGTCAAACCAATAAAATAAAATAAATAAAAATGAAAGATAGTCATATGAAGGAATAGTTATACCCCTGCACAGAATAAGAGCAATCAAACTTTGTCTAAGTGGGCAATGATTTTACACGTTCTCAACCTATCAGTCGACACCAGCCGTCTGAGTTCATAGCACATTCTCAGAATATTATCGAGACCACTTCACTTTGATAAACTAATGAGCTAAGCACTTGAGTTTAAAATAATACAACATCCTTTTGTTTATCAGTATTGACTTAAACACCGATTACGCATCTGTAACTCCTGTGTTGTTGTGAGTATCCATAGATGGAGTTACTCGCTTACCATCAGGCGATCCGTTGAAGCCTACGTTATATAAATCTAATATACTTAGGGCCTATAGCCAAACGCCATCCACTTTAGCGCTCGTCTACAGAGAGAGAGAGTAAAAATCAAAATGTATGGGAATGACACTGACAAGTGTCAATATTTACCTCAATTCCATATAATTTGATTTTCTATTCTACGTAGACAAGCGCTAAATGGCATTTGGCTACAGCTGCAGGAAAGAATTAATTGAATAGATTTGAACAGTACCTACTGAACTAATATGAAAAATGTTTTCATCATTGGTACTATAGCCATATATAGTACCAATGATGAAAACAGATATACCATTATAACTTACTTTTCAGTAACATACCGTACTTTTGCTACCAATATATTTACGGGAACGTTAACACTTAATCAAAACATGGCGATGATAAAACTGCCTACAGTTTTTGAGACCCATTTCTTTAAACTAGCTTTTAACAACTGCCTCAGTGGCCGAGTGGTCTCCGGTTCGATTCCCGGATCGGGCACAGAATTACTGGGTTTTTAAAATTCTCAGTGGTAGCACGGAAGTTGGAATTGTGCCCGGTATATGGCAATAGGCTCGGCCCTTATTACATGGGACTAATAAATAGTAAACAGTGGGTTTAAGATTAGCATTAAGTGCCGTAATGTGCACCCCTTCAAGAATAAACGTCGTGATGTTATCTTTAAACTAGATCCCATATTTAAGTAGAAAAATCTAACTGATTTCTAAACATAGAAAACGAATTCTTCAAGTCAGTAAATTGGTATGTAAATACGTACAAATAAAGCAGTTACATTATTATTTAAATATCCTGAAATTCCTGCATAAATGTGGGCTTAAGGATTGAGAACTAGATGGATCGAATTTACCTTGGTTTTGTTAAGTAGGAAGTCAGTATCCTTTCTGATTATGCGAATAATCAGAAAGGATACTTAAGTAAAATATTTATGTTATTTAGTTTGTAATTTTATGTATTTGTTAATCGCTAGTATCTAACTCATATTTGTTTTTATGAAATATGCAAGGTCTTTAGTCATTGGATGATTTTCCCCCCTCATAAAAATGTTTTTTTTTCACTACTTTTTGCTGGCTTTTTCTTTTAGCCTTTTACAAGATACCCAGGATTATTTGTGTGCACGGGCCTGCGGACGGCGAGTATGGGTGACTCCTCGCCCGACCAGAACCAGGCCCGAGCGTACGGCGCGTCGCGTTCCGCGCGCGTCTCATTGAGCCATTAGACCACCACAGATGGGGCCCAACAGGGCATACGGAGCCACGGAAGACTTAACGGGTTGCCAAGGCTCCGGATCGAAGTGCAGGAGAAGGAACAGGGTGGTTTTTAGTCAGTAAGAGTCTGACACTCCCTCTCGCCTCACCCGGGCGGGAGAAGTAATTGGATGAATTTCCCCCTCAAAAAAAAATTTGGTTTTTTGTGTACCCTATGATAGTCTATTCTAGGTCTTAAGAACGGTTGTTAGTCAAAACAAACGTTTCGACGTACAAATATTTTAAGAATAATATTATTGTTAAAAAATATGTATAATGTCCCTGAGTCGCCTACATTGTAGGCTAGCAGGTCATAAAAAGGACAATTATAAAAGTTATAATAAGTCCCATAATACGAGGTTGCTGAGTCTAATTAAACTAATTATCTTCAAGGGAAAGTAGTCATTGGAAACGATGGTATCTAGTGAAAAGTCGGCCATTTTTCTTTGTGTTTTTTAAAAGTGCAAGTTTGATGTATTTTTTTATAATGTGCTTTTGTAGTTTCGCTCTAGTTGCACGATTGTAGCTAATTTATAATGTCTGTTTATGTTCTAAGGGCGTGGTAACTAGGAGTCTAAAGAGTTTTGCGTAGATAGGATAGATCTAAATGCTTTTTTTTTTAGAAAAAACTGGAAATTTGAATGTGTTTTATCTCTGCACCTCAAATATTGATTTTGCATCTAATCTAGATGGTGTCGTTGACATGATTTATGAAAATATTTCATGAAAATAAGATCTACAGTACAGTACAGTATCTAGAGTACATATTGCATACCAACTACACCATTCCAAAGCTTAAACTAAATACTTTAATAATAATTTATTCTCAAATCCCTTCAATAAATTCGTACCAAGGCTTATCAAAGGGTTTCCAACACCTACATCACAAGAGCCGCGTCTTAAAATAAACAAATATAAACACATTCTAAGAATTATTAGATAAATACATGGAATGCTGTATGTTTGTCACGTTCCGTCATTATGAGAGAAACATGACGCTCTCATGCGCAAGCGCAGGAAGTCGTGACGAAATTGAAAGTTTAAATAAAAATGTGCTTATAAAGAGGATATTATTGAAAAAATGGTCTTTTGTTACTTTGTATTTTTTGACTTTGATGTTTTTTTTGTTTTTGAAATTATGTTAATTTATGTTTTTGAGTTATCGTCATCAATAGTTAAATGAATGGGAATGAGTAGAGATTTGTAAATCGATTTATTATAATCATCGATTGATAGTAAATCCTTAAAATTATAACCACTTTGTTTTTGACTAGAACAATAATGTTTAAAAAACTTTGCAGTGGTAACTCCTGGTCGTATATTTCTCGTAAACTCATAAGTACCATCTACCTCTACATAGGTATCAACTTAGTACCTATATAGGTATTGTAAATAACCTGATAAGAACTGTTTTCAATGTTACCTATAAACGTGCTTGCTGCTTGATTAAACTATAGTAGCAGCTGGTTATTTGTTTTCGCTTTTGTACTTGATTATAAAAGGAAAAAGTCGAATTAAGTAAGTTCATTGACCCTTCAATTATCACCCTTTATATTTCTGTTAGTATTTGTAGAGTAAATTGTTAAAAAGTATAGATTTCATTACGTACACCATGCCGATTTGATTCCCTTAAAAATAACACCTAAACTTTCTATCACTATTTATTTACGAATTCACGATATCACACTTTTCCGAATCGATTTCGATTCCCTTTCTAAAAAATCGATAAGTTTCTTCCTATAATGAAGCTGCCAACAACGATTCAAGCTGTGAATTACTGAGGGGACGTACCAACGTATAGACGGACAAAAACAATCACTCTCCCTTCTGCTTACACCCTCACCCTTCGAAAACGAATAATAAATAGATGGCAGGAAACAAAAATTAACGATAACTTTAAATTTTTAACATCCATTGCTGGTTACACATACGTAAAGATATCTAGGTAACTTTGAGGACTAGTCCTCCTATAGAACTTTCTTTCTGTCTGCAAAATAAGGTCCACTTTGCCATAATTTTCATGTTTGGTCGCTAGGTGAGATCACATGTTAAAAGGATTAAGGTCTCTACACAGAACTGTCGGTTCCCTTCACGTCGAGCGGGACGCCTCTGTTCCCGTCACGTCGAGCGGGACGCCTCTGTTCGGCGTCGTCCGTAATATATCTAGTACATTACAAGTGCACAGCGTCGCGTCGCCTTCTCGTCCTGCCGCGCCGCGCCCGCTGTGTGCAGAGAACTTTAGGCTTATCAAAAATCACTGTTGCTCAGTCTCTTTTAAATGTGTAGTCCCTTTAGTTGTCTCTTAGAACAACCGCGAGTAGAGGTGTTAAACAAAATTTATTATACTCTACCGTCACCACACGATAAATTTTACAATACTATCTAATACAAAAACAGCAATGGATAGTGTCTAGGGGAAATTTTCAGATGTTATAATACGGAGGGAATTTCGAAGTAACAGATGTGCGAGGGGTGAAAGAAAGACAATATCGATCTTTCAACGCTGCGCGTGCGCGTCTATTGATTTTAGTGTGCGCGTAGTGTGGGGTTACATTAGAAATGTTTGAGTACTTTGATTCAACAATATGGTGCTTTTTTGGAAAATAAATATGATTATAAGGATTATAAATATAGAGATAAAAATGGTGTTTGGTTTGGTTTCGTAAGTTTTACAGAGTTCCCCTGTTCTTATTATGGGTAATCGTACGGATCACCTGACAGCCGAAATTTAAACCTTAAATAAATCTAAAATCTGTGGATTAAGGTTGAT
This sequence comes from Spodoptera picta, assembly GCA_038387885.1. Lineage (NCBI taxonomy): Eukaryota > Metazoa > Arthropoda > Insecta > Lepidoptera > Noctuidae > Spodoptera > Spodoptera picta. The sequence goes on from JAZHFQ010000308.1 coordinate 1,990,657, forward strand.
TTTTCGACCGGGAATCGACACATGTAACAGAGACTGGATAACAGCAATTTCTGATGAATCAAAGTCTATTAAAGATGAACGTACAGTTCACCGAACCGAACGATATGAAGTTTAGAATTCTGTATATGAAATCTCACGAACGCAGGATCTCAGGACAATCTCAGGATTGTACAGTTTGCCTGCGACATATACATTAGGCAAAGGATCAGATAATGTATCAATGAGACTGTAAAAACATTTATTTTAAAAGAGTAACGATGGAGTTTCTATATTAAGACCTAATGCTTGAAATTAACTTCTTCTTTAATCTTTCTATACCGTTCCTATTTAGAATTTGTAGTAGGTCAAGGAAACTAAAAGGAGCTGTCATTTATGTCGGTGTAAACGTTGCAACGCATAAAACAGTCGTAAAATTTTATTGACATACAAACATACATACATGTGGACATGATTTATTGTTGCTATGAGCACTGAATTCTCTTCTTCATGGACTATATGAAATGATCAACTGTGGGATTGGTTTGGGAAAGGTGGGTTGATGGAACCATAAGTCGATGGAATAGTTCTCAGTCGAACAAAAATATATTTGAATGCTGTCATAAAGACTGCCTCGTTAGCTGAGTGGTCGCAAGTGCTACTGCCGGGCAAGGGGTCTTGGGTTCGATTCCCGGGTCGGGCAAAGTATTACTGGTTTTTTTTTAATTCTCAGTAGTAGCACGGTGCCTGGAACTGTGCCCGGTATATGGAAATAGGCTCACCCCCTATTACACGGGACTCATAAGATAAATAGTGAAAAGTGTTACATTGTACAGTGGCATAATGTACATCTCTGCCTACCCCTTCGAGGATAAAAGGCGTGATGTTGAAGTTGATGGTGTGAAGTAATTGATTAAAGAGAACAAGCTTCCTTCTATTATGTAGACTGAGTTTCTCATCTCTACAACCTGCTAAAATTGATACTTTTAGATATTCATTACGTAACTATCCATAGACATAAACTGTAGAAATAATTTTCACACGTTTCAACTAACTTGGCAAGTGGGTAAATATCGCCATTTCCTCTATAAATAAGTAGTTAAAGCAGGATTATAAATAATAACACCTTTATACTGCTTCTCATGCAAGTAGTTTCAATCTCGACCTTATTGTAATTACCTATGTATGATTATTGTATATGATTTAAAATTCCCGTTAGATAAACCTCTTTCTGATGCAGGAATTAATGCTGGGTACAGAAATACTCCTGAATGTACAATAATAAAGCTGGGTACATTATATTTATATACCTCTATTTATTCTTTATGCAAAAAAATTAGTGCTAGGACCGTGCGAGACTTTGCCTCACCATTTCTTTTCTAGAGGTAATTATCCATTTTTTGACAGTTTGAGTATTTGTGCGACCCACGCAAATGTTCTTTAGGTTGGTATTGTTCGTCGAATCAGTCAGCCTCACCTGTTAATTGAGCTGACTGTAAACCGACACATGCGTACTGCCTTCAGAACGGGTCCGCTCAAACTGTTGTGGTTCTTTCCTCAAAAGCCCACTACAGAAAGAACTGGCACGGTTCTCACACATAATCTGTTATACATATTGTCTGGACTTTAAAAGAGACAGACCTCTGAGTTTGTTTCGGCATTTCTTCTCAGAGTAGTCAGTTAGGAAATGTCGACCTCATCGTTCGCTTGATAAAATTGTAGCCTATTTGCAGAAATAAATTCACTTGTTTCACAAGTACTACCTACACCGGTGGACTTGACGCTCATGGTCAACAGTCACATCAGTCAACCTTTGTGTAATTCAGAAAGAACTTCGTATCAATTAGTCTATCTCATGCTCCCCTTTATAGGTAATCTAAAAATTAATAACGTTTAGTTTCGCTTTCACCTCTAAATATTTTTTAACAATGCAAGACACGAATCATTGCCTTAATGTGAACAGAGAAAATAGATGAAGATATATAACATGGTGACGTGAATGTAAATGAAGATGTGACGTAGAATAGAGATGATGATGATGATGCTTCAGTTCATAAACCTTGCATAGATATCTTAACTCCCGACCTATTTTTCTCCAGTAAAAGTTCTGACACAGATCTTTCACAATTCCAACTAAACGTGCTTCCTAAACAAATTATCACATGCCACGAACAATACTCTATCTAACGACCATCTAAAACCTTGAACTCTTGCGCAGACAGACACAATTATTGCACTTAACTATACGTTTATCAAACTGTTACTTTATAATTAGGCTGTGTTTACACGCACGGTGTCAGTTTCATCATCATCATCAACAGCCTATAAATGCCCACTGCTGAGCAAAGCCTCTTCTCACACGGAGAAGGTTAGAGCGTTAATCACCACGCTTGCTCAATGCGGGTTGGCGATTTCAAACTTATAATTAGAAATTATAAAGTCCAGGTTTCCTCACGATGTTTTTCCTTCACCGTTTGTCAGTGGTGTCTAAATAATCTTAGAAAGTACATATAACTCAGAAAAAGTCACATTGGTACTTGCCGTTGGTAGGTTTCGAACCCGCACCCTCATGCATGAGAAGCGAGCGTCTTAAACCTCCAGGCCACCACGACACGGTGTCAGTTTAGCCGACCTATTTAAAAATGATTGAAATCAAATGTTGAAATGCGTCATAGTCTGAAATGCAAGTATATGTAGGTAAAAGTATATTAAGTTTAAATAAGTGTAAGTTTATACCTAATAATTTAAGTCCATATAAGGTTTAACTTAAGGTAGAAAATCCTAAGATCCTATAAGAAGGTGTCGTATTTGTCGACTAAGAAACTATGTACACATTTTTAATTTGATTTAACAGAGATCGAGCAGCATCGGTTTCTGTTAAACCTACACTTATTTAACGACGACATGAGCGTGCTGATCATGGTAAAACCTCATAGCTAGAGGAGCTGCATAGTCCAAAAGTGGACAGTGGCACAAACGTGGGAGAGCCATGCTTCGGCCGGCTCGACCGGTGTGATACCACGGCCTCACAGAAAACCGATGTGAAACAACGCTTGCGTTGTGTTTCGTCGCGTAAGTTAGGTTACCGGAGGCCCAATTACCCTCCTCTCCTTCCCCAATCCCTGAATCCCCAACGATCCTCAAACGGCTAATCCCCAAATGGCCGGTAACACACTTGTAAGGGAGGCCTTGGGCCTAAAAACACCAGAGGTGGTGTTCTAGATGTCCATGGGCGACGCCGATTGCTTACCATAGGGTGATCCGTCTGCTCGTTTACCGGCTTATGACATAAAAAAAAACATAATACAGTGAATCGCATTCTTGTGTAGGTGATTGTCATAAGCACCTCATATTTTTAAATTAAAAAAATTGCCAAACGCTTGAATCAAAATAGTCAACGTGAACACAGCCTTACAATCGTCTCTCGTCACACTATCCACCTCAGTAATGACGTGAAAGATAAAATATGTATAAACCCTAATGTGTATGGTCGTACTAAGTCAGAAGTCATCATCATTAGGAGCTACAATCAGTGTCATCAGCTTACCACTTGGTGGTGGCTGTTCAACAAGCTGTGTCATAGATGTTCCTTCAGATGAAATTGTCAATGAGAACCATGATGCACCGATGATGTGATTATTGAAACTGTTGGTAAATTCTGCGCATAGCAGTGTTACAAAATGTGGACAATTAATTGAAAAATACTCATTTTCTTCTTTTTCTTGCCCCTTCAATAGATTAGCCAAAGTATATAGATACTTTTTACTTAAGTAAAATCGCACCATTTGTCTGGTTATGTAGGTAGTCAATAACAACCAAGTTTAATTACGAATGGTCACAAAACAATCGCATTATTGTAGACAACCAAATTCAAAGCATTTATTACAACAACAACAAAAACAACAGGCACTTGTGAGACGTCAAAAAAAGGTGCTGGGTGCTCCCAGGTGCTCGTTCTAAAGTGTAGATTCGAATGTCGCAATAAAAACCACAAACGAGACAATCTGAAATATTCAATTCAATTGAAATATCTCTCATACCATAACAAGTTCGTGAGCCCTGTAATAAGCCGATGATACCCGATCATCCCCGATCATTACCGAATGTAATCGTCACCTCAAATTGGCTGTAAGACGCGTGCGCATCGAGTTATGCGTTACATAGAAACCATTTCTTTGTCGCTGCCTACCCCAGGAATGCGTGTGAGATGCATTATATCTGGTAGATTGTGACTTGTGGGGTAATTTCCGTTAACGATAGGGCTGGCAGTTAGAACACTTCTTGAGTTTTATATTATGCAATATTATAGCAAAATACTAATAAATACTAATAAATCTTGTTGATTGTAATATAAATATAATCTAACGTTTTTTTGTTACAAAATCTAAGGACATGCGATGTCAGATAACTTAAAATAAATTAGTTACTTAAGTAGCTAAAATAGAGTCCCGTTCTGATCTGTCATCTAAACTATACTTCAGGTTTAGTTAAGTCTTAGAGGTAAACCAGGAATTGGAGGGAAAATAATTAATGAACTTTTTCATTCTAAACTAAATAATGAAGTATTAGTAGTAACCCTATCAAAATGAATTCGTAACACCTTCGATTTCCATCAGCACAGCCCTATCTAGATTACTTGCGCGCGCGCATCAACCCGTACGTTGTGTAACGTAATGTAGTGGATCGCAATCTGCTTCGGATACAGTAAAAATGAAAGGATTTGCACGCAACTACCTTTTTATATATCTATTCGTATAATGTATATCAATCTATTGCTGAGTATTGCTGGAGATCGGATATTGGATTGCTAGAACCGAGCAATTGTGGCCAGGTACCGACTAGGCAGTTGGAACTATTCCAAACTGCCTTACTTTCGATCTTAAACTTAATTTTTTAACAGCTGGTATATGCTGTACTTTGGTACTCCCTTAGATACGAAGGTTTGCTTGGTATGGAGAACAAACATTTTTTCTTTTTCCTTTATTTTCTTTGTAGTCTTGTATTTCTCTCTAACTCTTGAACATTGAATATAGTTAATTAATTCGACGAAATATACAAGAAATAGGTACTATTATATGATCTATAAATGTATAATGGCTTCTAAAAAATTTAAGCACAAGGCATTTAGGAACTTCTCATATAAATTCATTGATCTTTTATGGACGTATTTTTGGTGAAAGTTCAAGTTTACGATACTTCGGCATAAAGTGCGGGAATGAACCTGCAAACTATCACAGCTATGTCATACGAAACAAGCCAAGAGTGAGTGTACTATAAATAAAACAAGTGTGGGAGAGCCATGCTTCGGCACGAATGGGCCGGCTCGACCGGAGTGATACTACGGCCTCACAGAAAACCGACGTGAAGCAACGCTTGCGTTGTGTTTCGTCGTGTGATTGACGTTACCGGAGGCCTAAATACCCTTCCCTTCCCCAATCTCCCCAATCTCCCCAATCCATGAATCCCCAACGATCCTCAAACTCCTAATCCCCAAAAGGCCGGTAACGCACTTGTAACGCCTCTAGTGTTCCAGGTTCCAGGGCGACGCCAATTGCTTACCATCAGGTGATCCGTCTGCTCGTTTACCGGTTTATGCCATAAAAAAAACAAGTATTATGTCACTTCACTTTTGTTCAAAATCTCGTCAACTTGAGAAGCAATGCCCCATAAAATCTAATATACCATTACTACCATAAAGTTAGTAAGACAATGCATGGAATCACACCATTATCGACTCATCGGTCATCAGACTGTCATTGTTCGAATACCCATTGTCCACAACCATTCGAGCATCGCACGGGAATCGAATTCGCTATACGAGGATGTATCGGGTCACGGTGTTTTGATTTCCTGTTAATGGGTGACTGGTGGCTGTTGTAAAATGAGGTTTTTGTTGGTTTTAAACTTAACCGCTTTTTGGTTTAGAGGTTGAAACTAATAATGTTGCTTCTTCTTCACTTCAAATCTCAGTAGTAGCACAGAGACAGAGACACAGATTCGTGACCAGTATATGGCAATAGCCTCACCCCCTATTATTACATGGGACTCATAACATAAATAGTGAAAAGTGGGTTTTACATAAAAAGGCGTGATATTATGTTATTGTGTAATACTACAAAACACTTTCCCACACTAAGTCCAGTTTAAGTACAGTTTTAATCATCTATAAATAACTAAGTATACACTATTATCTTACTTAAGTATCACTTAAATCGCGTTAAGTTTATACTTATTAAGTTGCGGTAAGCGGACGTAGTTAGATCAAGTTAGATGAGATATGGTTCCCTAGTAATTGCTTAGTCTTAGACCCTTTTAACTTAGGTCTAACTTAGTACTAACTTAATTGACTTGGCTTACTGGTTGCTACTTAATTATTTTGTAATACAATGACTGGTCTTGTAACTTAGTTTTTGTCTGATTTTTTGTGTTAGGATTCCTTTCGTTTTGTTTTTTTAGTTTTTTTTTGTTTTATTGTGGTGTGTGGGAACTGGGAATTATAATAGTGATAGACAGTTGGTGGATTATTTAGCTAAGGTTAATTTGAATTATAACTGATGTATTGTAGTAGAATTTATAATATGACTAGCTGATTCCGCTAACTTCGTACCGCCTCAAATATTTTTTCTCGCCCTTTAAACCATTTCTGGACTACCACGAACATTTTATACCAAATTTATCCAAATCGGTTCAGCCGTTCTCGAATTTTAGGGAGACGAATGAACTGAAACTGTCTTTCTGCCTCATTGGCCGAGTGGTCGCAAGTGCGACTGCCGGGCAAGGGGTCTCAGGATTCCCGGGTCGGGCAAAGTATTACTGGGTTTTTAAAAAATCTCAGTAGCAGCACGGAATCTGGAAATGTCCAGTATATGGCAATACCTCAATCGACTCATAACATAAAAAGAGTTACATTGCACATAAGTGCCGTAGTGCATCTCTGCCTATCCCTTCGGGAATAAAAGGCGTGACATTATGTTACAACAACCAGCGTAATTGAAACCAAATATCTTACTACCTATCCTTTAAAAAACAACAAAATTTGTATAAAAACTTGAAACAATAGATTGTGTAGAATGTAATTAATCCCCTGGCAGTATAATGGGGCTGATGACAGACCAGTATTGTCTTCTGTCATATTGTTTCACTCCATCCAGCCGTGACGTACGGGTTTACATCAAACTACGCAGAACCAATATAAGCTGACCGTCGATTGTGCGGAAAGGTCATATGAAGTGAGACTATGGTAAATTGGTTTTCTAAAGTTCGATGGGTGTACCTACTTAGGGGAGTCCTTATTTACTCGTCAGACAATTTAATGTGAAGATTGGTCTTTTAAGGATTTTTAAGGGTCAGATTTTTAACGGATTTTTTGAATATGTAACGGACTTTTTAGTATGATGTGAGTAGTGGTTTCATTCACTTTGTTCACTAGGATTTTTTAAGGAGAGAAAATTATCGTATGACTTTTCCCGCTTAGGTGAGGCAGGAGAGAGTGTCAGACTCTTACTGACTAAAAACCACCCTGTTCCTACCCCTGCACTTCGAGCCGGAGCCCCGGTAACCCGTTAAGTCCTCCGCGGCTCCGTATCGGCATCAGCCCTATTGTTTACTAGGTTTAGTACTGACATTCTAGTAGGTGTATTTGGAATAGGGGCTTATTTATAGGGTCAAAAGGTCCAAATTACAGCTAACTGTGGTCTGCAATTTCTACTGTGAGTGCAGTCATCCACCAGTAAGAGTGATTTGTGATGATTAGCACCTAAATATAGGCAACTTATTTTTTAGTTGCACTGAAATATCGTGCCCTCTCTGTGATTTTGCAAAGAATTTGTAGCGAAAGAACATTTTTTTAGGGGGAACATCTTCGAATGTCTTCTCTCGCCTGGGTGAGGCGGGAGAGAGAGACTCTTTAGAGCGTCAGACTCTTACTGACTAAAAACCACCCTGTTCCTACTCCTGCACTTCGAGCCGGAGCCCCGGTGTCCCGATAAGTTCTCCGCGGCGCGACAGAACTATACTTACGAACGCTGAGCCTTTCAGTATTCAGGCGTAAATAAACTCAAATTGAAGTTCCGTTTAAAGATTATCCAAAGACATGACACACATTTTATACCTTCGTTCAATCAGCGTAGGTGCTAAACAACACTCAGAAGGTATCATTATTATTCGACTAATAACATCCAATAGGATTTTTTTAAGTCACAGTAGACTGAGAAGCAATCTGTTCGACCTCTGTCAATATTCAACTGTACAATGCAGTCGGAGAATCAAACCGTATCATTTATACTTTATTTTATCAGGAAATTGGATGGGTGTGACGGTAGACTTGTGTGCCTCAGTGTACGTCACTCATATACCTCTAGGAGTGGTTTTGGTTGAACTCGATCAGCTGTGACGGGCACATCCGATTGCGGAAGTGAGCGTCCGCGTCCGTTACTCATGTTACCTTTCATTTGATTAAAATGTTTTATTGGATGATAGAGAATGAGGTTGGTTAGTGAATGGGGTGACCAGTTGATCGTCATCAGAGGCAAGAAGATGATAGTGCTGAATAAATACTTCAACCTTAGTTGATTATGCTGAATGTCAAACCGATAACTGCGCATTCAATAACGATTATTCATTCTTTTAAATACCTTTCCGGCATTCTGAAAAATTAAATAATGTATCAACATTATTTAATTTTTCTATAGCATCTAGAAAGTGCTTTGACTTCACGGTTGGTGCGGTGGCTGAGCAACTAGCAGCCACGCAACGTGCCGCGGGTTCGAGTCCCGCACGGAACAACACTTTGTGTGATCCACAGATTGTTGTTCTGGGTCTGGGTGTCATGTGTATGTGAACTTGTATGTTTGTAAACGCACCCACGATACAGGAGAAAATGCTAGTGAGAAGCATGGTTGAAAAATAAAATAAAAAAATGAGTAGAAACACATCCCTGGCTATTTGTACTACTGCTATTTTATTCACAGATTAAGAGGCGATAACATTCCAATAATAGGCCTGTGAGGACTGACGTTACCTTTCAACTTTAAAGAATAGACCAAGCCTAAGTTATACCTTTTAAAGCTACTTATAAAAGAAGAGTTTTGTGACGTTAGCTTACAAGTCTTGAGAACACACCAAGCCTAAGCTTAACATCTATACTAATATTATAAAGAGGAAAGATTTGTACCTATTTTTGTATGTTTGTAATGAATAGGCTCAAAAAGTACTGGGCCGATTTAAAAAATTCTTTCACCAATAGAATGTTACATTCTTCCAATTTGACATAGACTATATTTCATTTTGTAAAAAATTAGGGATCTTTGGTAAAATTTGAACAATGTAACCGAAGGTGTAGAAAAAAAATTAGTCTTAAAATGTCTTTCGTCGAATGCGCTGCTGAAACTATTAGCGATAGAACAAAATAATGTACAACAATATTGAAGAACATCATAATGTCTACAAAAAACTCCGCGATAGCATATGTCCAACTATTGTAGTTATGTCACTACAACAATCCAAATTTCCAAAAATAAATAGTTGTCTACCCCGTGCGAAGCCGGGACGGGCTGCTAGTAAGTTATAAAGTTACAAAAGAATAACCAAAGAAAACTGCCCTGAAGTTAGAACTAACCTAACTTCCCATACAATCACATCTATTATGGGTAAACACATATAAGTGGGTTATTACGAACGCTCGACAATCAGTCGGCATGGCTTGGATTCCATTCCGTACAATGTAGTTGATGTAGACGCGTTTGTCTAACGATTGTTCTAAGGTAGCATGTATAATGGTGATCAATTGTTATGGTTTTTTAAAGTACAGTGTGACCTAGTCTTAACTCATGAATGTGAGTACGTTTGTGGCGTGTTTGTACCTGAACTGCTTGACCGGTTTTGGTGTTAAAGTATTCTGATGATAGAGGTGAAATTTACATAACATAACATCACGCCTTTTATCTCCGAAGGGGTAGGCAGAGGTGTACATTATGCCACTGTACAATGTAACACCCACTTTTCACTATTTATGTTATGAGTCCCATGTAATACGGGGTGAGCCTATTGCCATATACCGGGCACAATTCCAGACTCCGTGCTACTACTGGGCATTTTTTGAAAAACCCAGTAATACTTTGCCCGACCCGGGAATCGAACCCGAGACCCCTTGCCCGGCAGTCGCACTTGCGACCACTCGGACAATGAGGCAGGTGAAATTTAACAAATCTTATTTCGTTTTTTTTTGTTTATCGATGTGAAGAGACAAAATCTAGTCACAAAATAAAAAAAGAAATATTTTTTGAAAATGATTGGTTAATTTGGCTGCACAAGAAGGCTTACAAATTGATTTAGTGCTAACGTTACTCTAGCTACAAACTATAAGTGACATAATGATAACTCCACTTAAATTTCTCTCTACTTCTTCACGAACATACAACTGTATACTTATTAGCAATTAAATCAAATCAAATCCAAAATGTTACTCACTAAAATACGGTACAAAAGGTGTTACAGCGCAATTTTTTTCAAGCGTATCCTGCCATATATGGCGTGCATATTTATCATTAAAATTATCTTTATCTACTACTATATTATATTATCATTCATACATAAAATTTCTTCTCACATCGGAAGCGTGCCCCAAAAAAAAAGCCGACAATATATACACACCCTTATTCCATAAAGATAGGACACAGCTAACTGCCATGCCAGTATGGCAACCATGACTGTAACATTAATCTCGTTTGACGTAGGTTATGGTCGTAGCCATGTGTTATTGTCATATAGTCTGTCATTTATTATAATCGTGTTATAGTTATACACAGTTAACTGTCGACAGTTAAAATTAGACCGCTAACACCTGAATAGTGAAAGGCTACTTAATTTTATATTGTTCTTAAATATTGTGCCACCTCTTTCATTCTACAAAGAATTTGTAGAGACAGAACTATACTTAAGAGCGATCTCAAATTGAGTTGCGTTTGAGTATATGACAATAGGATAGTTTCCTAAGTTTGATTTTAATGTCCGTCTGGTACATTAATTTAAAACTTTAGACACGTATTTTTTCTTTTCTCACAAAATTAAATACTTTCGACGGTATATTAATTTGAAATATCGTGTGACGTCACAGCGTACCACATTTTCTAGCACGTTATGACGTAACGACCTCTCACTCCGAAACTTAGCGCTATTTTATCTAAGTATTGTAATTTAATACGAGACAATAAAAAAATACGTGTCTAATATTTTGTCATTGTCTAACTGACGGACTAATTAGATTTTTAATTTTGATACCCTGGGAACTACCCAATTGTTTTGGAAACTGAAAGTTTAGTTTTAAATTGATTGACGACAATATCTTGGCTTAAATAGTCAATGTCTATACCATCAGCTCTTGTCGCGGAGAACCTAACGGGTAACCGGGGCTCCGGCTCGACGTGCAGGAGAAGGAACGGGGTGGTTTTCAGTCAGTAAGAGTCTGACACTCCAGCAGAAGTCATTCGATGATTTTCCCCCCATAAAAAAAATAATTAAAAAAATACCATCAGCTCAGCATGCAAAAATAAAATGACTTTAGAGGATTTGGAGTCATTGTAAACATACAATAATAAATGTAAAATATTTTTAACTAACTTTTACCCGCGTATTTCTATTTTATCCCATTCGAGCGTTTAAACGGAGTACAAAAATCCTATCACCTAAGTCAGCCTATATATCAGCCTGTATATCAAAGGAATTCAACCAAAATGGGCTAAGTGTTGAACAACCGTATTGGAAAAAAAGGAATTTATACATAATTTAGTAATAATATTCATAGTAAACATAGTCTCTATTCGGGAGTGTCAAAGTAAATAATAATATAAACGATTAAAAAAGATTTTAAATTGAATATTCTGATTGTTGCTGCGCTCATATCATGTCTGTCGTATGGTATTTAAGCTGGACAAGGTATGAATATGTAACTCCACCTGCTCAGTTTTTAGACCATGTTTTATTAACATATGAAAATGAATAGATTTACAAATAAAAAAAATATTTTTAAAATATTAAAGTTTTTTTTGGTTTTGTATTATATTAATCAATTTGATACAAAACTTCTAATCTATACGTTTTCTTTGTATTGTAAGCCACCCAATAAAATCTAAAATAGTGCATTTTTTTATGTTCATGTTCTACACAAACTTCATACAAAGTGGTTGATGTCCTTTCATTGAATTACTTTCAGTAGTTTCAGCGTGATTGATAGACAAACATACGTTTTATGATTATAAAATAAAAAGTCTAAGAAAATAAAATGGTCTTCGCATAACTTACAGTTCAATACTTGTTTGCTAATCAATACAAGTTTCATAAAACTAAGACAGATCTAGAACTAGACCTTTATAAAAATAACACAGTTCCCCAATAAATCTCAATCGCAAACTTCAAGTTCCCACAAACGGCAACATATCCTACACAGTCGCTATGTTCACACGCCAATGCCAATAACCTTGATGCGCAGGCGCAGGCAATGCGTCCTCGTCAGCCAATAGTGTCATAGACCATATAGCCATGTGGTTGCAACTGACGACCACAGACCACACTTCCGCAATGACATTCCCTTGTACCTTAAGTATAACTAGGGATGGGACACAACGCGATGGGATTTTTTGTGGGAAAATGCAAGTAAAGTGTTGCGCAAGCGACTGTTGCCCGCATTGAGTTCAATTGTGGAATATTACTGTTTTAAAGATATATTTTTTTTAAGGTTATTATCGTGTTTTAGGTACTGTCTATGAATTGTGTCATTCGATTTCATTAGTTCGTTTCGTTTCTGTATTTTGATAACTATTTTATTAAATATAAAAAAAATTGTTTGAGTACCCTAATCTCTGAAACGATTAGCGATCTCTTTGAAATAATTGAATAATTTTTTTACCTTCCGCATTTGATTACTCGATTTGTAAGGAAAACTTACCTTTATTCACTATGAATCTGAAAAATAACATATATTTTTTTGCTTTTTTTTATTTTATTTTTTGTTTTTTTTTTAATGTTGCCACACACTAGTAATTTCTCCTATCTCGTGGGTGCGTTTACCAACTATGATTGTAATAAGATTAATTATATATAATAAATGCTGGTTTATTAAATCTACCAGTCAGGATGCAGTTTATACCATGTTACTACAGATGGCATTGTTATTCTCATCAGATAGATTAAATTGTTTGCTCAATAAACACAGTTGATTATTTGTTCATAAAAACGAATGGACAAAAAATAGAAATTAAAGAATGACCTAAGTGTAGGTAAATGACCTTAGTCTAAGACATAAAATACATACAATGCAATTTTGTCATTGTTATAAATAAACATTGTGTCCAATTTGAAGCTGAGATGCATTATTATTTGTGGTTCAAGACTTATTTATTTAGTCTGCGTGTTATGGCTGTAATTCCCCGCATAGAAATAGTGCAAATATTTTTTTATTCGATTCGAACTATTATAAAATATTTTGGGATTCATGGATTCGATAGATTGGGGAAGGAGAGGTGTAATTGGGCCTCCGGTAACCTCACTCACATGACGAAACACAACGTTGCTTCACGTTAGTTTTCTGTGAGTGCCGAAGCATGGCTTTTCCACACTTATCTATACAGAACAAAACTCAACTAAATAACGCTTCAACTTCACAAGTTTAATAGCCAGTCAATCTGCGCCTCTAGCTGTCATTTTCTAAGAAATAATAGAAAAAAATCAGTTCATAAACCCCGCGCTAAGGCACATCCCTATTCTCAATAATGTATCAAGTGTATGTGACAACAAACTTGTCTTAGCCTTTATAAAAAGCATTCCCTGCTCTATGAAGGTCTGAGACCACAGGAGCGTAACAATTTGATCTATAGTAGCCTTTACAGTGCCAGGCGATACATATTGCACATCACTTTTCGAAAGTGAGAATGCCATGATCTGAAATGAAATCTTTTTTATGATTCGAGGAAAGTGCTCTAGTTTTAGTGACTGCCTCATTGGCCGAGTGGTCGCAAGTGCGACTGCCGGGCATGGGGTCTCGGGTGCGATTCCCGGGTCGGGCAAAGTAAATCAGGGTTTTTAAAAAAATCTGAGTAGTAGCACGGAGTCTGTAATCGAGCCCGGTATATGGCAATAGGTTCACCCCCTATTACATGGGACTCATAACATAAATAGTCAAAAGTCGGTATTGTACAGTAGCATAATGTGCACCTCTGCCTACCCTTTCGGGGATAAACGGCGTGATGTTATGAAGGAAAACATTGTGGGGAAACCTGGGTTAATAATTTTTTATTGTAAGTTTGAAATCGCCAATCCGAATTAAACTGTCAAACACCAAGCGGTCACCGGTGACCGCAACCTATTATTCTATAATTGTGTCTATAATGACGGTACTCGACGAGTTAAGCAAATAAACGTCGTGATTAATGCTAAAACCTTCTGCGTGTGAAGGAAGCCTTTACTCAGCTGTGGGCACTTATAGGCTGTTAATATGACGTGATGTGTGAATTATGACCAGTATACACGTAGACTTGACCGATTGTCTCTTTTCAAAGACTGTGCAATATTTATTGCCAGGTACTGTAGCTGTAGTGCGTAGGTTAGGTAGGTAGTTAGGTACCTCTGTGAGACATGAATGCTCGATAGATAGTCAATCAAGTGTAATAGACGGGTATTGGATTGTATGTTGATTCTTATTCAATCATTTATTAGTAAAATGGCATAAGTAGATTGATTCTTTGTTTGTTGGAGCTAGAAATCTCACATAAGGGTTTCTAGAACTAGAAGTCGTAGGTACATGCAAGCTATTTAATAAAAAATCTCAAACCTACGAGTTAACAAATAACATAACATTGTTAAAAAATTTGCAACACGATGTCTGATGGCGGAATTTCGGTCGTTCGAACCGACGAAGTTTTTGAGTTTTATAGTTTTAAATTTATTTTTGAATCAATAAGTTACGTTATGTAGGGGGTATAAAAAATAAATAAACATAACATAATATCACGCCTTTTATCCCCGAAGCGGTAGGCAGAGGTGTTCATTATGCCACTGTTTAATGTAACATCCACTTTTCACTATTTATGTTATGAGTTCCATGTAATAGGCAGTGAACCTATTGCCATATACCGGGCTCCAGGATTCTAGATTCCGTGCTAATACTGTGAATTTTTGAAAAACCCAGTAATACTTTGCCCGACTCGGGAATCGAATCCGAGACCCTTTGCCCGATAGTCGCACTTCCGACCACTTGGCCAATGAGGCAGTCTTAAATAAAAGTTAAAATTATTCTGTTAAATTGTAATCTGACTCTCAAGTTAATCAGAATAATTACCATAATACAAATTGAAGGTTTAATACAAAATCATTGACTTTGTAAGTACCTGTTGTGAAAATAATGAAACAGTTGCAGTCTATGTCCAGTCCAGTGCATCTAAACCTCCATATTAAACCCATTACCTATGTAATAACTAGCCGAGCGGTCGACGCACCACGACAAGTGCAGGCACGTCACATTCTATAGTTTTTGTCCTAGCAAATTAAAAGCAAACTGGATCTGAAGAAGCTAAGCTAAAGAACCTATGGACTATAGTAATGTTGTTGTGAACTAATTTCCTTATAATGGTGTTTTTGATTGAATACTAAGTCGTATGAAGGTGTTTTAATGATCATAACAAAGTGAATATAAAACCGTTTTATTATCAAAGGTATAACGAAATGTGATCATACTAGTTTTCGATCGAGATAACTGTCAAACAATGGGGATAGTTAAAAACTGGTCTATTAGATTAGGTCTACTCGTAGATTTGGAAGCTGAAATACTGAACATTACTTTTCTAACCTGGGTGTTCAAAGAAATAGTAGTACCTACTAGAAACTTGTTCGTCTATCGATAGAAAACAACCTCATTTATCAAATACTGTATATTTTTAAATATATAAAGCTGAATAGTTTCTTTCTTTGTTTGCGTGCTAATCTCCGGAACTGCGGGACCGATTTAAATAATTATTTTTGTGTTGGATAGTGCACTTATTGAGGAAGGCTAGAAGCTACAACATCACACTATGACCAAAGGGAACCGAGCGAGTAACTAGCTAGTATCATAAAACAAAGACGTTCCTCCGATTGTACCTCTAGAACACACAAAGCAATATTAAAATTAATGATTCAACGAACACAAACCAGGTTACTGTCATAATGTTTACAAATAATCGTGACAAATGCGCTTGCGCGTGTTATTGGAGTTCCTCCTATCGAGTGTCCGATAAAAATAACATTGCATACTCAATACAGAATTATTTGTTTCCTGTTGACAATACTATGGTAACCGTGACTCAAACTCATTGCTTGTTTAAGTAGGAAGTTATGGGTTTTGATAAACAGGAAATTTCATAGTTTGGTGTTGCAGTAATTTTCGATTAAGGAGTCCTAGTTATCGTGGTCTAGTGGTTACAGGCGCGAGTGCTAAGTTTATTTTTAGTTCCCTCGTCGCAGATTTTGGGATGTTATAATTAAAAGTACCCTTAACCGACGAGCATGCATGAAAAGATTGATGACTGTTGATGAAGCGAAAGAGGTATCGTAGTAATTGGCGTCCCCTAGCCTCTGCCTACCCCCGTGGGAGACAGACGTGAAGTTATGTAGGTATGTATGTATGTATGTATAAGTAGCTCGGCATATTCTACAAATGAATTTAGCAACGTATCTAAATATCTAGTCATTGGTTGTAAATTGTACTGTATAGTATCGTACGAAGTTCGAAGCTAAGGTGCTTCCAGATTTCACCCCGATGGTATGGCAGAGCCATCACATACAGTTGGGGCTCAATAAGACTGATGGCGATACGGAGCCGCGAAAGACTTAATGGGTTGCCGGGGCTCCGTATCAAGGCGCAAGAGTAAACACGGTGTGGTTTTTAGTCAGTAAGAGTCTGACACTTCTCGCCTTAACCGGGCGGGAGAAGTCATTGGATGATATCCCCCCCTCAAAAAAAAGACTGCTGTTAAGAACGTCGATGTTAGTATGTATTCTAGTTTGGTGTCCGATAATGTTAATGCCCAAAATATGTAATAAAAAAGGTGATACAAAATCTAATTAGTTCTGCACTTCTGTTCTTACAGATATGGCAAATTATACGTGACGGAAAGTCACGTATAACGTCAGTGTTTCGTGTCCGTATTCTGTGAAAAATATGTGTGATTTTGTAGACCAGATTACAATGTGATGTATAAATAGAATACTTAGAGGTACTTTATTTATGTTTCATACGTGATCTCACGAGGATAGTCGGGGTCTCATTACAGTATCCTGACACCCTACTCCCTAGCTAGGGGATGCGGTGAGAACTGTTCTGTTCTATTTTTAGACCTAACTTTAATCATGTAGATATTACTTCATGATATACGTAGATGACAAAGTGATGTTGGTTACAAAGATTTGATAAAACCCGTATAAAGTTGATGTTACATACAAATTATGTATTGTCATCAAGTTAGGTTTAGGTACGTGTACTTGACTAACAACAAATGTTCTGTTTAGAGTTTAATTATAGATAACGCATAACATCACACCTTTTATCCCCTAAGGAGTAGGCAGAGGTTCAAATTAAGGCTCTTAATGCCACTGTACAATCTAACACTCACTTTTCACTATTTATGTTATGAGTCCCATGTAATAGGGGGTGAGCCTATTGCCATGTACCGGCCACAATTCCAGACTCCGTGTTACCACTGAGATTTTTTTTTAATATTTAATAATTTAATTATACCTACATTCTTGCCGAAATCATTGAAATTGCCCTTTAAATCATTACATCCCTTGACCCGTGACTAGTTTTGGCCTTAGGCACCCCTAGATATATCATTAGTGTGCCCTTAGGCATAATCCACCATTACGGACAATATGACAGCCACTTTATGCACCCTGATAAACTACGAGTTAATAAGAACTCCAATAAAACCGTTTTTTATCCAAAAAAAGTATGCGGGCAAATATTCTTTCTCTTCTTAAGTGGCATGACAAAATTGCTGGCTCTCGTATGTAAATTATTAAGCATTAGAGACAATTTGTCTGAAGAGGGATGTTATGGCAGATACATGCGGGCTTCGGTCTTTAATTCACAGCTCGATTAAGTAATGGCTGAGAATGGGCCATCAATTTAACAATTACACAGTAATTAGCTTTCTGTTAAAGTTTTCCAACGTTTTCGATTGATACTGACATTCGGGACGTATGTACACACGGCTACACATCGAGCTTTACATAACCAGTATAAACTGAACGATAAATGTACGGAAAGACGATGCGACGCGACACCAGGATAAACCGGTTTTGTATAGATTGATGTGTGGGCCGTGTGTACGTTCGTGGCAATATATTCATTAATTGGTTAAGTTTGTGTTGGTGAAATGGTTGGTTTAAAATGGCTCTTGATAAATTGGTGGGCAATGCATTTTATGCTCTTGAAACTATTGAAATGTTAGGTTAGGTTTTATTTATTTTGAAAAAGTATCCAAATATAATAAATTAAGTAAAATCGCATGTTACTCACGTGAATATACTGAGAAAAGCTCTACTACAGTGAGCTGCGACGTCGCCGCGACAGCGCACGCTGCTCATGAGGAAGAACCCCTCTGTGGTTCGAAACTAGTAGAGCTATTCTCAGTATATTCACGCGAGTAACCCGCGATTTTACTTAATTTAGTATGTCTCACGATAGTTATTATAAAAACATATCCAAACATACGTTTTTTTAGGGGGTAAATCATCGAATGGCTTCTCTCCCGCCTGGACGAGGTGGGAGCGAGTGTCAGACTCCTACTGACTAAAAAGCACCCCGTTCCTACTCCTGCACTTCGATCCGGAGCCCCGTAAAACCCGTTAAGTCCAATCCAAACATAGGGTGAAGTTGGAACGGCCACCCCGTTTCAGTATTTAGTCAGTAAGAGTCTGACACTCTCTTGTCTCACCCAGGGTGGGTGAAACCATTTATAAGTTTCCATCTGCATAAAAAAGGTTATATTAGTTTAGCTATCCCGAGTTGACTGACTAATGACTTGAGATTAGAAAATATTCTATTGGGCAATAGCCCTAAAACTACACTAGCGCCACCAGTGGCGCGAAAACCCTCACTTTTGTTCTGAAGGTGATTCTGAGTGTATTTGCAGTGGTTTTGTGGTTTCGTGGTAACATTATGAAGACTGATATTGATCTGCTCGTTGTAATCATGTTTCCATCTGATTACACGGAATACATTTTTTATTAGTTATCTTAAGTTTATATAAATTCAAGTGCATCCATACAGGTTGTTGAGTAGAAAACGAAAGGTTATTTTTAAATATGTAGATATTCACAAATATTATTAGATAATATGAAAGATACTGAAAACACGGTTTATATCCTTTCTTATTATAATTCATCTGCTTTAAACAGTTTTAACTTTAACCTTTGAGTTGATTATGTTATTGACTGCTGATAAATTACTTTTATGAATAATATCTAATAAAATTCCTGAAAATCCAGTTATGGAAGCAATTTCCTACTTTTATGCCTATTTTTTGCCAATCAACTGTTAATACTATCTAAATACTAAACATCAACTAACCATAGTCCATTGACCCCACAAGAAAGTATCAATTACGAAATCAAACCAAATCTAAACAAATCTACGACAAGCAATTATATTCCTTAAATACTTGTATTCATTAGAGTTTGTGGCTTCAATTAGAGTGGTGTTATGCAAACTTTGATGATGATTTATGATGATTTGAATCAACAGCGTTGATGCAGTGAACACTTTTAATTGATGTAATCATTTCACCCTCGGTAGACCTACATAATGTCGCGGAGAACCTAACGGGTAACCGGGGCTCCGGCTCGACGTGCAGGAGAAGGAACGGGGTGGTTTTTAGTCAGTAAGAGTCTGACACTCCCTCCCGCCTCACCCAGGCGGGAGAAGTCATTCGATGATTTTCCCCCCTTAAAAAAAAATAAAAAACAAAAAAAAAAAAGACCTACATAATCAGTTTTCAATCAGTGTTGATGATAATTTTTCTGGACATGTTATAACACTGGTAACAAGACACAAATTACTGACTGCACGATTGGCGCGGTGGCTGGGCAACCGGCTGCCGCGCAACATGTAGTGGCTCCGATTCCCGTACGGAGCAACTCTTTGTGTGATCCACAAATTGTTGTTTCAGGTCTGGGTGTATGTGAAAATATGTTTTTAAACGCACCCATGATACAGGTAAAAATTCTAATGTTAAAAAAAAAGTGAGTAAGAATGAGTACTTAGTTAATTATAGTCCATTTTTTCAAGGCTAATGTAGAAACGCTATAATTTTAAGGTGTCGGAAAAGAAAAATTTCACTCGAAAACTGAACTGTAAATATTTTTAATATATTATACCTTATATATTTGGGTAAATTAAGTGCGACGAACAATCATGTGATAGTATCTAATTAAATACAAATATCGATACAAAAAACGACTAGTCATTTTTAAAAAATCAAGTCAAAATTCATCCATCAACATATTATTTTTAATATCTTTAACAAGAATTTAAAGGTTCATTGTATATTTCAGCGAAGACTATTTCAAAGCGTCCGCGACGCAGTAAAACAAGTAAAATCATGTAAAGTGCATTTTATGAGTTGCACCGGCTGCGCTGCGCACGCGCCGATGAAAAGTAGCTATTTACAAAATTCCCCTGCCGAGCTCCTTTTGATCTTTACCCTGTTTATGACTAAATTTAAACGTTTGTTCTTTGATTTTTTATTTAAACAACAAAAACATTTGGTCTGAAGTTAAACAACGGTTTTAGATCTCTGCGATGGTCACTGCGTTTGATGCGCGTGAGTCTTTTTGTGATGCAGTTTTTAGTGTACTGATACAAAGATAGGAAGACGAAATTAGGTATTTGCCCCCTGATCGATGCATGAGTATAATATAAACTTAAGCTTACATTTTTGTATAACATATTTACATTTGCGGTCACCGGTGACCGCAACCTATTGTTCTTTAATTGTGTCTATAATGACGGTACTCAGCGAGTTAAACTGTCAAACACCGCGAGGACACCGGTGACCGCAACCTGTTTTTAATTGTGTCTATAATGACGTACCGTCAAAGGATTAAGGCAAAAACAATAGAACATCAAACTAACGTGGCATATTTCTTTTGTTTATCGACGGCAATTCTAACCACATTAAAAAGAAATTAAATGGTGTCTTACCTAGATATATTCGGTTGATCATAAACTTGTTTCTATCCAATATAGACCTTCGTTCTTTCCAATAGTCTACCACCATCTTACAATGACGTCATTTGGGCAGACCTCCGGCTAGCTGAACATACGACATCTTCAGAATGGCGGTGAACCAGTGGAAGCAAGTGGCAAGTCCTTCGGCATGATAAACAGGCCTTTATTGAGAAGTCGACGTTTTTCTGCTAATGATGAACTCAAGGTTCAAATTCTCCAGTGCAAGCTCTTTTCATAGCTAAAATTGATCACATAATATCACTTTTTGCATTGCACTGTTTAGACATTTTTGTTCCGAACTTTGGACACTGTAAAATACACTTTATACACGTCATAATTAAGTTGATATTTTATGACATTAGTTGCTGAATATTAGGCATTTTGCTAAACTGTAAAAATTTTTGTAGGAAATGACCTAGTCTTCCAGTATATCCAGACTTGAATGAAAGACTGAGATTTTCAAAATTCGGCACTTATTATCAGATTGTCACACTTTTTGCGAAATTCACCCACGCTGATAAGATTTTTAGTTCAAAGATAAAAATGAGAGTACCCATCTAAAAGTATTGGCAGGTCGTTGACCTAAAACCTCAAGTGTGTCGATTGGTTTTATCTCTATTTCAATTGTGAAGCAAGATTTGTTCGTAAGATAATTGTTTCGGGACAGCCCTATCAATTTTCGATGTTCGACACGACCAACGTAAGTTGGTATGCGAACGTAATTCGATTTATTTAACATAGCAAAATGGCAAAATATTAATTGAACTTTAATAAAAAGACGAAAACAAGTATTATCCTAATTTCTTCACTTACCTAAGTTAACTTGCCCAAAGCTTTCTTTATATAAGTTTAGGTAAGTAATTAAAATAGAGGAATAACAAAAAATACATCTTTAATTACATGACTAGGTATTTATTCAGTTTTTTTTATATTCTGTATTGAAATCTGTATTTCCTTGTGAATACATACAAGTGAAGTCTAATCTTCGAATCAAATTTTTTCTTAGACAGACCTTCAACGGTCAAGATAAGATGGTCGCCCTTAAATTATTTATTCCGTTTATTTAGTTACAAACAATACTATAATTAGGAATACAATAGAGGTTTTGTATTATCAGTAATTGTTATCAAAACGTTCTCTTTTTCTATACCAATGACTTTGTGGTATTTTTATGGCGTACTTTAATAGTAACTTACAAAATTAAGAAGTCCATTGTTCAAAAAAATTGTAATGTGTTGAAATTTTTATGGTATTTCGGTGTTATGGACATGTTTTCTAATATGCAAGTCGTTTCTCTTTATGTTTTACGAACTTCAAGTGCATACAGTGACTTCATTTAATGTAAACTGAGGATTTTTTGTCAGATGTCGCCACTATCGAAAATGGCAATGTTTAACCAATGCCACTGTCAAATGATTACCTATTTATCTGTGTGTTCTGATTACTCACATCCTAACCGTAGCATATCATTCTTTAAATGTAGGTAAATGATAGGATTATAAAATTTGGTTATATCCATAATATATTTTAGGAGATACAGGTAGCTTTGAACTTAGAAAATAAGAGTTAAATCAATAATTGTATGGCCTTTGCCATATTTAAAGCCCCTGCTCTTATACCTACATGAAGGTCATAAAGACCCCAACAGTTGCTAACGGTTGCAACTCGATACAGGAAAAAAGAATTCGAGTCATATTGTCATGTATCAATTTCGGATGCACTTGTCAGCGTTCCTGAACGGAAGCGGTTCGTTGAGCCGCCATTTTGCATCCGCGCGGCGCGTGCGCAATACAATTACGACTACTGCGCACCCCACTGTTTAAATTTAGAACGCTTCCGCGCGATCCCTTGACGTGTGACAGTTTGTAAACTACTGCTTTCAGGAAATATTACTTCTGTGAATTTCAAGTGTTCTGTAAATGCATTTTGTGCCGTTGTGCGGTCTCATAACTTTAACTACATATTTATTAACTTTTACCGCTTTGGCTGAGTGAAATACCTATTTACTCCTAACCATATAAAGATACAAAATTTCAAGAAGGTTAGTTGAGTAGAAAAGGTATAAAGAGTTTACAAACAAATAGGCAAAGTTACTTTCACAATAGTAAGGATATACGATTTATGCATTCACTTTTACTCTAAGCATCTCATGTGAAGTCCCAGTTTCGATTCTCCATTGAAGAAATATGCTTGAGCTCCTGAGACTGACAGCTATCTAGTTAGTTACACCATTACTTTCAAATGTGGGTTTTAATAGTAAAAGTTAGTATGTTAAACAAAATGCGCTGATGTAACGTATGATACGTTTTTATGCCAAGTCGGTTAAATTAGGGTTGGCTGGGATTTGTGTCATACTTAATTACATTTTGTTATGTTAGAGTAAGCCGTGTAGTGTTGACAGGGTAGAAACGCGGAAGACTTAACGGGTTGCCGGGGCTCCGGCGCGAAGTGCAGGAGTAGGAACGGGGTGATTTTTAGTCAGTAAGAATCTGACACTCCCTCTCACCTCACTCGGCCGGGAGAAGACATTAAATGATTTTCGCCCCTCAAAAAAAGGTGTAGAAAACATATATCACTTCTTTTCTTGCACTTAAAATCGTTCATGTCAGTAAAAAAAACAGATTCCAATCAATTCAGAACCTGTCCTTATCTGAAGTCAGTTTAAAAGCATACCATGGAACAGGATGGCAACACAATTATTACTCCCCTAGTGTCAAAAGGGTCAGTTACCTAACATCAAGTATATCTACTCGTTTATTATCCAAAAAAAGCTGGCGAACAAAAATAGACTGAATACTTTAAAAACTCCTTTGTAGAATGCCAGCTTTACTTGATTGTGTTAATGGTTTTTGTAGGTACGTGATAGCCCTGTTCACTCTTCCTTCGAGCTCCATAGACTGTGACGTTGCATCGTCTTGTCCTTACAAGTATACCATCAGATACTGCCTGACATGATCAGCCGTGATCTAATTGTTTAGCCAGGCAGACGTTATCTATGTCTACAATCTAGACTTTAGATCTTATGGTGATAGTTCTTTATTTATAGTATGAACTAGTTTATCGTTTTCGTTATAGTCTGCTAATTTTTAAGCAGCAGTATTTATTATACGGCGACGTATCGATCCTGATTGTAAAATTTGTTGTAAAGGGTTGATTCTGAACTTGTAATAATGTCATTTCTTCCGGAATGGTTCAGCAATTTTGGCTTGTTCAAGTAACAATACAAAAGTCTTTTTATTATTATCTATATTAGGAACCTGGTATTTTTTTTAAGTTTTAGGCTTTTGCGTGGCCACGCGGAAACATACAAAAGTTTTATAGTTTAATCTTTAGTTAATTTTATTTCAACACCTTCAGTTACTTCATTCTTTCTCAGCACTTGCTCATTTCAATTTCCTTAAATTAAAATAACGCTGACGCCTGCTTGTTCCAAGATATTATTATCTACTTGAATAATAGAGCCACTATCAGATCAATCACCACCAATAAATCCTGGCTCAAAACAATGGAAGATAACCAAACCTATTTGTTGTAAACAACATAAAATCAGTTGCTCATTAAATCCTTTCGGTTGCGTAGGGCGGTGCGCAGGAGTGCACAGTGTGAAGATTCCTGATAAACCTTTTGTACAGCCCTTAATGAATATGTATGAGACGCAATTCACGCATTTCTGAAGAATATATCTTGAATAGTTTCCGTTTAGGGTGCGCCAGGGGAAATGTATGGAATCAGTGGCTACTTTATAATGTAGTTATTTTATCAGGGTATCATTTGCATCTAATTTTCCTGCGGTTACTAATTATCTAATGTTTGTATTTGTAATTGTTAGAGCTAGCTTTATTATTGTTTGTGATTATGTTATTAGAATTTTTTATTACCTTACCGTGTCATTAAAAATCTTGGAGAGTCTTAATTGGGTGTTACAATATTGCTTGAACAGTAAAGGTCCTTTTATCAGATTCAATATTTTCATGTCAAATGCTAGAAAAGGGCCCAAAAATTTACATTGTCTAATTGCTTGGCAGTTGTTGTTTGCAATTGCTGTCCAGTTATCAGTGAGGGGACAACCACCGCTAATAATAGCAATATATATTATAAAATTGATAAAAACTGCCATTAGCATATTATAGATATTAACTATCTACCATGTTTAATATCAGTTCATCTATTTATTATCTCCTGTAATCTATTTTTGACATGTCAATTGCTATGAAAAGGTGTTATCCATGTCACAATAGGAGATTTAACGGTGATAACTGTTATCGTGATAAAATAGTAATATTTGCTTAGATCCTGATAGGAAACGGGTGCGTGTATGCATTGTTTGCGGTTGTATTACATGAAATTATACATTATTTTTTCAAATATTGGACCCCATTATACTAGGGTTAGTATTTTTTTTAGATAATAGGGAAATATTTTGATTTTCAAAATCCTATAATACTTTGTATATAAAACTGTGGTGTTGTGGCCCGTGGGTGCCCGCTTCTTAAGCTTGAGGGTCCAGGTTGGAAACTAATCAAGTACCAATGTGACTTTCTCCAAGTTCAATGGACTTTTTGAGATAAGTTCGAAATCACCGGTCTTCCATAAGCAAGTTTTGTGATTAAGGCTTCCTTCTCGATGTAAGAAGATGCCTTAAGGAGATACCCAGTAGTAAGTAGGACACTCACAGATTGATGATGGTGATGGTGACAATACTTTGGTCAATAACTGAGCAGATTTTAATATTTAACACAGAGTTCGTTTCTTGTTTATTAGCCTTTTGCATAGCAAAGACCTCCCTACGCTCCTTCCGCTCGTCTCTCCGTAGAACTTTCTGTGGCCAATCCTTTTGATAAGTGTCAAGACCATCCCGCCATATCCTTCGTTGTAAAACATTAAATTATTTAATCAGTCTACCATTATTTGACGCTCAACGTAAAATAATTTCGTTTTTACGACTCAAAAGTAATTGCTTTTTTATTGAATTCTCGCTATACTGTTTTATCTGGAGTATAATTTTGATTGCGGTAGTTACTTCAAAATTTGCGTTTTCAAAATGGCAGTTTATTGAGAATCTTTATGGTGTTATTATCTTTATTTAAGGGCAAGTTGAAATTGAAAGTGAGGTTATAAATTCAGTTAGGCGTGGAGTTTATGGTTTCAGACTGTTAACCTTATTAATCGTGTCGTGGTGGCCCGGAGGTTGAAGACGCATGCACGAGGGTGCGGGTTCGAAACCTACTTTCGTTACTTTCTAAGATTATTTAG
This sequence comes from Spodoptera picta, assembly GCA_038387885.1. Taxonomy (NCBI): domain Eukaryota; kingdom Metazoa; phylum Arthropoda; class Insecta; order Lepidoptera; family Noctuidae; genus Spodoptera; species Spodoptera picta. Next base: position 2,017,142 of record JAZHFQ010000308.1, read on the forward strand.
ACACCACTGACAAACGATGAAGGAAAACATCGTAGGGAAACCTGGGCTTATAATTTCTAATTAAAAGTTTGAAATCGCCAACCCGCATTGAGCAAACGTGGTGATTAATGCTCAAACCTTCTCCGTGTGAGAAGAGGCTTTGCTCAGCAGTGGATATTTATAGGCTGTTGATGATGATGATGATGATGATGATGATGAATGTCTTTTTTGGTTTCCCTGTAAATTGGAAAGTGAAACGAACTCACGGAAATATTTGATCATAATTTCAAATCAAATTTTTAGTCCTGTAAATTATACTTGAACTGACAAAATGAAAATATGCCCAAGGTCCTAACAGAAAGTGAATCAGCTGCTGAATTTGCTGAAGCTGGTGAACTTAAGCTAGTGAAAGATCATCCGATCTAACGTTTATCAAATAAATACATAAGTATATAAATATAATACAATAAATACATTCACAGTCTAATTTAATCGAATGCTTTCAATATTCTTATCCTATATTCTTCAATTAGAGGTATTTAAATAGGTTATTTTAAACCTGTTCTTACATATGGATTTATCTAATTTCGAATAAAGATTTTATTTAAAAAAAAAAAATATCGCCTGTGATACAGGATATTCTTCCTAGTACAGGCAATCAAACCTAGTGAGATCTCTGATTTTAAATTAAGATGTTTATCTGTACCATGACCAATTTCTTATAATGAATAAAGATTTTATTATTTTATTTATTTTATTATTTAAGTAAGGATAGAAATTTAATTTAAAATTCGACCATCACGACAGCATAATTATGCATCCCCATCATATAGATGGTTGGCAGGCCACAACTGTGCGCTCTTCACGTAGCTTTCTGTGCACAGCAAAACTATGGAATGATCTGTCGTCGGCGGTATTTTCGAACCGATACGACCTTCAAACCTTCAAGAAAAGAGCGTATTCGTTTCTCAAAAGGCCGGCTACGCATCTGTGACTCCTCTGGTGTTGCGGGTGTTCGTGTGCGGCGCTCATCGCTTACCATCAGGTGATTCGTCTGCTCGTTTGCCTTCTGTGCCATAAAAAAAATCTGTACTCTTTCTAAGACAACCAGAATTGTTATTTCTCCTTGAAATATTCTTCACAAAAAGTCTTTTGTCATTTTCCATTACTTCCAAGTTCAGCATTCTTTGTCCCATCCTAAAATAGAAGGGAAACTTTATAATTAACATTAAGAACAAAAGAACAAAATTTAATACAGTATACTCAAAAAAAGCATGATAAACAAGTATGTATCATGAATTCATGAGTCATAGCTATAAATGCACACGATGTTAGTGTCGGCCAACAATGAGATAGGAGCAGACATACTGTCGACATTACCTAGGTAGTGAACTTTGGAGCTAACTATAGCAGTAACAAAGTGGTTTATATACTTTACTTTATTCTAAGAATGTTCTGATAGTTGATAAGGGATGGAGGATAAAGACAAGATGCGTTGGATGTTCTAACAAATCTTTATTTAATTTTTTTTATGGCATAAGCCGAACAGACGGATCACTTGATGATAAGCAATCGTTGTCGCCCATGGACACCTAGGAACACCAGAGGCGATACAAGTGCGTTACCGGCCTTTTGGGGATTAAGAGTTTGAGGATCGTTGAGGATTCAGGAATTGGGGAGATTAGAAGGGGAGGATAATTGGGCCTCCGGGTAAGCTCACTCACACGACGAAACAACGCAAGCGTTGCTTCACGTCGTTTTTCTGTGAGGCCGTGGTATAACTTCGGTCGAGCCGGCCCATTCGTGCCGAAGCATGGCTCTCCCACACTTATTGTAAAGTTTGGAATATGCTTGTTAAAATTTTGGTATGCTATAGGCTATAGGCTATATATGAAAGAAGAAAGAACGAAAGAAAAACCATTTATTACGCCACAGCACACAACAAGAATGCGGGTACACATAAGAAGCCCATGGTGCGTCGCACCGCAAAAGGCTGGAGCTCAGCTTAACACTGTGGACCGGGCACAAAGGCTCGAGTCCACGGCGCTGATTTTAAGCACCAGCCCTGGCGATATATCTATACTTAATACATATTATAAAGCTGAAGAGTTTGTTTTTTTGTTTGTTTGTTTGAACGCGCTAATCTCCGAAACTACTGGTTCGATTTGAATAATTATTTCTGTGTCGGATAGCCCATTTATCGAGGAAGGCTATAGGCTATAAAATATCACACTACGATTAATAGGCGCCGGGCAGAGCGACTAAAACCGCGCAGAAGTAGCTAGTGTAATATATATGAGTGAGCGCTATGTTTATAACGTCTACTTCAGCTTACCCTGTTTTTGAAAGACTTAGTCAGTATTGCTCTTGGAGGAATTGTTAGGTAAATGTTTATCATATATAGTTAGGACAAATTATATTTATAGGATGCGTCATAATATCCATATGGGACTCATAACATAATAAATAGTGAAAAGTGGGTGATACATTGTACAGTGTCATTAAGTGCCGTAATGTGCACCTCCTACCCCTTAGGGGATAAAAGGCGTGATGTTACGTGTCTATAACAGTAAATACCATCATTTCAAGAAGTTCACCACGTTACTTAAGCAATAGTCATATCATCACTGTTCTCTGACAGACAGACAGACAGACAGACAAAGATTGTGATAGACAGCTCTGTGTGAATGTGAGCCACATTGTGTAACAGATCACTGTAAGATAATCTTTAACCTACTTTGTTGAGTAAAGGTGTATTCTAATTACCACATTCACTATTGTGAGGTAATATTTCTATTACGTTCATTCATATTTCCTTCTGCTTCGTTGGCCGAGTGGTCGCAAATGCGACTGGCGGACAAGGGTTCGATTCCCGGGACGGGCAAAGTATTACTGGGTTTTTAAAAAAATTGTCAGTAGTAGCACGGAGTCTGGAACTGTGTCCGGTATAGGGCAATTGGCTCACCTCCTATTACATGGGACTCATAACATAAATAGTGAAAAGTGGGTGTTACATTGTACAATCGCATAATGTACTCTGCTTACCCCTTAGAGGATAAAAGGCGTGATGTTATGTTATGTTATATTTTCTTCTTTGAACTCTATTTTAACCGACTTCCCAAAAAGGAGGAGGTTCTCAATTCGGCTGTTATCTTTTCTTTTATCATGTACATCGATTACGCCGAGGTTTTTAATAATAGGTGTGCCTACTATAAAGAGAGAGTTTTAATTTTTTGCATTAAATTGGTTCTGATGTTACTGAATCGTCTTAAAACAAATATCGTTTTCGAAACAGGGCATTTACTGATGAGTAAATTTATGATAACGAAGGTCTTGTATTAGATCTGTAATAGTGTAGATTCCTTTTTTTTATTTTAATATCCGTCCGGTAGATTATTTTAAATCATTAGACACGTTTTTTTTATTTCTTACAGAAACGAATACTTTCGACGATATATTGATTTGAAATGTCGCGTGACGTCACTTCTATGTACATTTTATACGTAGAAATGACGTTTTAGCCCCCACTCCTAAACTTTCATTCATTTTGTCGAAGTATTGTTTTATTATACGACAAAATAAAAAATACGTGTCTAATGTTTTTAATTACCTTACTTACGGACTAAATAGATTTTTAATTTTCATGCCCTGTCATCATCCCAATTATGTGGAATGCTTTTATGTTGCTTGCCTAATACCTATTACCGTGTTATCGGTTAGTTTTATCACACATACAAGTCAAAACCAAGCAAAACACAACGAAAGTTAAAATAATGTTAGCAAGTATTTAGTTACAGTGATCACAACAACACGATTCGCATCCTAACAACATGCAAATGTAATAAATCAGTCCTGACCCTCGATCTCTTGAGATGCGCCTGCGCATTCAATTGTGTCTCACGCGCATCTGTCACCAATAGCAGCGCAGCTAAATATAGATCGAAATGTAGGACAAACTGTATTGTTGTTAACTAGTTCAAAACTAGATAGATTGGTTCAAATTTATTTTTGGAAATGTATGCAGTTTTTATTGGGCTCAAAATAGCACATTTTTTTATTATTGTCGGTGAAGACTAATCTCTTCGAGACGTTTTTATGCGGCTCTTGATGCGTTGGTTGTTTGGTCTGTTGGTTACTGACAAAATGCAACATAATTATGCAATAATATAACTAGAATGTCTTTTTTGCCTAGACTAACTAACGAAACAACTAGACTGCCTCGTTGGCCGAGTGGTCGCAAGTGCGACTACCGGGCAAGGGGTCTCGGGTTCGATTCCCGGATCGGGCAAAGTATTATTGAGTTTTTTTTTAAATCTCAGTTGTAGCATGGAGTCTGGAAATGTGCCCGGTATATGGCAATAGGCTCGCCCCCTATTACATGGGACACATAACATAAATAGTGAAAAGTGTACTTATTTCTGTATGCACCTCTACCTACCCCTTCGGGGATAAAAGGCGTGATGTTATGTTATGAATGTCTTTTTGGTTTCCCTGTAAATTGGAAAGTGAAATGAACACACGGAAATATTTTGATCATAATTTCAAATCAAATCTTTAGTCCTGTAAATTATATTTGAACTGACAAAACGAAAATATGCCCAAGATCCTAACAGAAAGCTGCTGAATTTACTGAAGCTGGTGAATTTAAGCTTGTGAAAGATCATCCGATCTAACGTTTACCAAATACATACATATTACGAATGTAGTTATATTTCAATTCGAAGTGATAGTCATATCCTTTTCCAACCGGCTGTAGGTGCTCCTGCATCGGATATTTCGGCATTTCCTTCATCACATTCCCCCAGATCCGGCGGAAAATAGCCATTCCTGAGTTTGACACAAGGGGAGCCTGGAATGACCTTTAGGTGACTCATTGGTTACTGATCTTTAAACTGTGCATTCTTGTGTTAAATGCTAAGTGCTAAAATATTTTACCTTATTTGCTCTCTCGTGATCTTGGTTGATTGCTGTAGTGTTCCTTTTTGACGCCTTTTTTAGTTGAATCGTATTTATGCTTCTAATACTAAAAGTATAAAAACTAAAATTATGTATCTACAATTTTGTCAATAAGCTAACTGCGTGGGTCTGAAAGTGTAACTGGTTGAAATTTTCTTTACAATCAGAATACTAATATTGATTGTCAATGGATTCGTTGCCTTCTTTTTCAATGAGTAAAAAAAGATTATCCAGCAGTTTTCCGAAAGGTGAGAATCGGAGAGATTAATCTGTTTTTCTCAGTACAAGAGCCCACTGCTTCTCAATAATCTACCCACGTTATCAATGACGTCATCATTCCTGTTGAAAATCATTCGCAGAGGAAGCAGCGAAGCATTCGCCGAGCATATTATATCCGTCCACGCGTTCAGTAGTTATCGAACGTTTCGGCCAATGTTTACACTATCGGCGTCGGCTATCGGCTATCGGCTATTGTCTGTCATCGGTGCTCGTTCTTGTAAACCGACCGATGTATTAAGTGAGATATTTTGTTTTGTAAACATGGCGTCGGGTGCGGTATTGTCGTTGCGAGCTTGCGACTTTATTGTGAATTGTGTGTGATTGTGAAGTGCCTTGAGTAGTGGAGAAATGATCGAAATATTGTGGAATATGATGGAATATTCTTTATTTAAATAGCATTAAGGAATGGAGACAAGCAGATTTTGCTATAAGTGACGTGCATTTTGTTTATTGCAATGTTAATCCTACTAGTGGTGATAGGATTAGAATGGCCGGTTAGTTTAGTGATACTGAACTGCGAAATATAAGTACAGAAATTCCTTTCGGATATTGTTAACAATTTGATCTTTGTTTCTCCAACTCTCACCAAGTCTGAAATTGTGTAATAAGGTATTAAAATAAAGCTAATTTTACTTGTATATTGATATCTATAAGGGCTAAGTTTGTATATGCAGCTACGAGTATTTATTCATGAATTATTCCTTCGTTAACACAACGCTTTAGCAAGTCGACACTTGCGCAGCCAAAACAACTGGCTACTGTTTGCCAGGGTTCCCACAATATGAAATATTGTTTTCGATAAATTGTCAGTAGAGGGACCTGATGCTTTTTTAAATATAATGTAGGTACTCATGGTCTTACCTTTTTCTTAATTTTTTGCATTTAGTTTTATATAGATACTACATAGTTTTTTTGGTCAGTCGTCATCGAGTTTTATCCAGGTTTGAGTAAATGCCAGTACAGGTGAAGTGACTATCACTACTGGTTCTTCTTACTAGCCTTCACGGTTATCGTTGATTTTCGTCTCTCCCTATGTTTGAGTTCTGTTCCTAATCTACACTAACAGTGACTTCATGTATGTAAAATTCCTATTGACTTTATCTCATCAAATTTTGTATCCCTCCTTTGTTTTAGTCATCAAAATCAATGACATCTTCAAAATATTTTTGATGTTTTCTGACATCCCTTGCCTCCACCAGCTCGCGTTCACTTGCTAATTAGCTGGCACCGTTACTGCACTCGCAAATTACTTGTAGGAAGTGTAAATGCACAGCTTTACCGTCCTCAGGTGTTAGCACCTTACGCAATGTTTGTCTATCTGCCTGTCTGTCTGTTTGTTGTTTTCTTGCTTTCCTGGAGTTCAACGGGTTTGTTATAGGGGTTTTCGTATTTTCAGTTCGAAGAAAGGGACACGAGTCTAGAATTTTTAACGGATTTCCAAATTTTGTTATGTGGTTTATTTATTAAACCTTTTAGCTTTAACTACGCATGGTTTGTAAACGATATTTAATTTTATTAATTAGTATAATCTTTAATTTGCAATATCGCTCTATTTTATTATCATCTGTATGCACCTGTGTTAACAAATAAAAGTGATTTGATTTGATTTGAAGTTATCGACTTGAAAAGTTAATAATTTACATAATGTTGTTACCTAAACCATAATTCCAACCATATTATAATTAAATGTTATTCTTCAGTGTATCTGTCATCACCTAACTATGCAATTTATAATAACAAATGGATTCACACTGCATTAGATTGATGATTTCATCATGACGTCACTCCTATCAAGATAAATTACTATGTTCATTTTCTTCATAGTTAATGAACAAAACTATTAAATTCAAATTCTTTTATTGCGTTTCACGATGTTTTACATAGGTGGTAACATAGAATAATATTGATCATTGTGGACCCTGTCGGGCACAGCAAGGAAATATATAATTTCAATACAAAAAATGTTAAATTTTGTATTGAAATTTAGATTATATTTAGATTAATTTAGATTCTGTAATGCTAGCATTACAGAATCACATACATTACAAAATCAATACTAGCATTTTGATATAATTTATACGATTTAAAAAAAGACATTTATTAAGTATTATTATATTAGTTGTAGCACGTTACATATTTTGTTCGATTTTGTAACAAAGGTAGACAATTATCAAGTTAATTCCAATGTATGCTCTGATACATTTCATATTGATTTCTATAGCAGTTTTTACATAAAAGATCTCATCTATAGATCTTCATAAACTTTAACATCACACTAATATAATAAATGTGAACGTTTCTCTGTTTGGATGTAAGGATACTTGTCCGTCAATCAAGCTGAAACCGCTGTACAGATTTTAATGAAATTTGATATACAGACAGGGTATGGGTTGACTTAGGTGATAATCCTAGGTACAAAGTATCCAAATTTCATCTCGATTAAATGCTCCCATGGGATAAAAAAGGAATCGTATTCTCCACAGACGAAGTCGCGAGCAAAAGGTAGTTTATAATATTTCTAGAATAAAATAAAATGATGATCTCTGCCCACCCGTTGCGGATAAGCAAGCCAAGTATGTTCCATTTGTTATAGTTAGCAACAAAGTCAAAGATGATTCCGTAACAGTATGTCGGTGAATTATTTAGAGAATCAAGCAGTTAGCACCTGCCGATTCGAGCAAACACGTTAAATAAATTAGAATGCACCACGCTATGTTAGTCCGGTCGATTTCAAAATATTTCACTGCAATGCAATATTTCTACAACGTTTATGTTATGTTGAAATCAGATATTACTTAATTACTAATAATAATATAAACGAAGGTTTAGTAATGGTTTAAGGGAACTGAATGAAATTTTGCAAGAAGATGGATTATTATCTAGAAAAGTGTGTGCCGTAATGAAATTTTTTGGTACCGGAACCACAAAAATCTATATATTAAAGCAACCCACATTATAGTTCCCCCTTAATTATAAACACGCAGAATGTTATGTTTCATAACTACATGTTTTGAGTCGGTAAACAAGCAGACGGATCACCTGATAGTAAGCAATCAGCGTCGCCTATGGAGACCTGGAACACCAGAGGCGTTATCGATCTTTTGAGGATTAGGAATTTAAGGATAATTGGGGATTCTTGATTCTTGATTGTTTCATTCCATTTATTAATTAACCCTTTACTTCTTTCACAGATTACCTCATAACACCAAAAATGCAAGGATACGCTGTGATGCATGATGCGCGCAGGTTTAAGAATAAAATGCAGCAGATCTTGGCTGACAGGGAAAGAAGAATACGAGGGAAACAGGAATCTGTCATGGACACTCCACCCAGTACACCACCCAGTACACCACCAAGGATACCAACAAGGAATGTCCGTAGATGCCTCTTCCCCGAGTCTCTGAACGAAAAAGCAAGGCAAGAATACCGTCAAAAAGTTTTTGAAGAAATAAAAAAACTTACAGAAAAAGATAAGCAAAAATATAATTTCGACGATTATGATATATTTCGAAACGTAAATGGTCAATGGGTGTACATGGAACCGAAGCCAGTTATAGACATTGACTCAACGAAGACTCCTCGTCGTGAAACTGACAATAAGTCGTTGCCGGAGATCGGGAAAAGGAAGCGGGATGATGGAGAGGTCGATCACCAAGCTGTTAAGAGACGGTTGAGCTACGATTGATTGCGTTTAGCTTTTGAAATTGTAGAGTAACGTTGAGATGAATAGTTTATATAAATTTAGGCGACTAAAGTAACAGAGTTGTCATTTTTGCATTATTTGTATGATTAAAGTAAATAAGATAGAATCAAAAAAGCATCCGCAAAATTGTTGTCTAAAGCAAACATGACTAATTCAGGAAAAAATGTCAAATTACAGGGTGTAATTCTACAACTAAATTCATCTCAACATTAAATCTTGTTACCTTAAAACTATAGAATTTTAGGTCACAAAAACATTTACTTAGGTATTGAAATGTCTTATAATTATGTATTTGGTGAAGTTTTAAGTATGTATTGCAAACACTACAAAATGCTTCGTAAAATGGGCAAAAAAATTTACTTTAATGCGAATGGTTGGTTCATTACGATCATTTTGGTTTGGTATTAGCAATTCATATTCTGTGATGTGGTTCGATGCGAGGAGCTGCAGATCAAGCACAATGGTGCACTATAAGAGACGCCTATGTCCAGCAGTGCACAGAAATGCGCTGCTGCTGATGATGATGATAATGATTTTGGACAAACCAGACCCAGAATTTAGCTTTTTGTACCCATAATACGCTTAAATCGTGCCACAATTAGGCTACATGTTTATTAAGTTATTTTAGATATATAGGTTAGTATTGAGTATTTTAAATACTGTTCTTTTAAATTCGTTTTTTACATTATTATTTCGGCTCACCCTATCTATGAAAGACTGTACTGAGAGTTCTTTTAAAAATATTTTGTTTTTAGTTTAATTTTATTTGTAAATATTGTTTAAATTTACTTTTTATTTCTTACTATCCACTACACGACATCACACTATGTTATGATCATGTCCAATTTAAAGTATTTTTGGTGATAAAATTTCATTACACATTATTTTTTATTTATAAGATTATCTACACAATGTCTAACAGACCTGCTACGTAATATCTAATAGACGTGCTACGCTACGTCTAGTAGACATGCTACGTAATGTCTACTAGACATGCTACGCTACGTCTACTGGACTTGCTACGCAATGTCTATATGGCAATAAATAGGTACATGCACATTGCAAATTGAACTCTATATCTTGTCACTTAGATTGTATCTTCAAAGAAACCTTTGTTTTAGTGTTAAAAAGTTTTTTTTGTAATGGACGAATGTGATCACCGATAATGTTTAATTATGTAAAAGTACTTTTATCCTAAAAGTGATACTTGTATAGTTGTTGTGCGAATGTATTTCATGACCGCTTCTGATTGGCTGATACCTGCCCAAATGAAACTAAAGGTCGGTTTCACAATCCCTGTATGTCCGCTATGTACCGGATAGATTTGAATTACGAATGTAATTTGTGTGAAATTTCTGTTATATAAGTTTATCGAAGTGATAGAGAGAGCTATGCTCGGGATTTCTTTGCGCGAAAAATGGAAATTCGCCAAAGAAGAACTAGAGTTCGGTAACTCTAGTTCTACTTCAGTTTGCAGATTTTGCGAGCTATGTCGGTACATAGCTCGCAAAATCTGCAAACTGAAGTGGCAATGGGCAGGCCAAGTCGCTCGATGGACTGATGGCAGATGGGCCAGGAAACCCCTTAAGTGAAGACCACGGACCGGAAGACGAAGCGTGAGCAAGCCTCCCGCTAGGTGGACCGACGACATCGCCAGAGTTGCGGGGAGCCAGTGGATGCAGGTGGCGAGTTGTCGTTCGACGTGGAGGACTAAGGGGGAGGCCTTTGTCCAGCAATGGACGTCTTTCGACTGTTGATGATGATGATGATGATGATGACGTTTATCAGGTACCTATAAGAGTGTGGTGAAACAGGTGCATCTGTGATGGCCAGAATTTATTCATGTGTGTATATATTTTTCCAAAAATGGAATACATTTGTTCAGCTTTAGTGTAAACTAACTTAATAATAAATGTTTAGTAGTAAATTGCTAACACATTCTGAAACTAATACTCTATAACTTTTTCTATCTTGATCTCGGGGTTGTTGACCTTCAATATTAATTTGGGATAATTTTATCAGCGTATACTGAGACTGTGTTTATTTCATCAATGTTGAAGATTCATAATTAAAATCAAATTGCATCAAAAATCTGTTTAGTCGTTTTAGATTTCATGGCGAACATACATACCGACATAATATCTATGTATATTCGGTGTTTTTAAGGTTTCTGTTTTTATTTCTCTATGTATTTGAGATAGTTAAAAATATTCAATAAATATATGTATTTCTCTTATTCAATGATTAAATGAAAATGTAAAATTGTGATTTCTGTATATATTTTACAATGTCTATTTACAAATAATTTATTTTTATATATAAATTAGATTATTATTTTATGTTATTCTCATGTCTTTGGCAATGTATAATATAAAATAACTACGTTCTTGAAATTAATTTTTAAAACGTTAGGCTCTATGCACACTAGGTTTTTGATACTACGGTACCAAAGTGTATCGGTATATGGTACCGAACTTAACTGGTACCGGTATTTAGTGTCACGTGATATTAAAAATAATGTAACAACGAGGAAATGATTAATTTAAATAGTAAGCTGACATTATTTTTTATTAACTAATTGTTATTACTTTTAAGGATATGGATACGAGTAACATACAAACATACATACTATCTTTATTTATTAGTTTTGCCCATAATTGCAATTTGTCTACGTATAAAGTGTTACAAATTCATTTTTTTTCTATGGCAAGTCTATAATTTAGTTTTGACGACTATATACCAAATACCAATTATTAAAACTTGCTATTCAAAATGACAGATGTCAAACTTAATTATGTCATCTCGCAAAAACAAACAACATAGGTGGCGTTAGTAGTAGCATTTGCACAAAAAATACGGTGTTTTTATCTTTGTTAGGAGTTCCCGGTAAGTGGATGGACGACCTAATAAAGGTCATAGGGAGACACTGGATGCAGTCTTCCCAGCGGCGATCTGAAAGTCATCGAGTATGACCGATGTTCAGCACTGAATGTCTTGATCATGGAGTTGTAATATTCTGTCTCCTGCATTAAAACGTGACAGAAGTTATTCGATTTCTTCTCCTCAAATTATATTGTCTGATTTATTTGTTATCGTAGGATCCAAGACGAATGCATGCCATACTTTAGTGTTTCTAGTATTGTCATGGTTGTATCTACAGCAGATTCTGGTACACAGGAGTTACAGAGGATTTAGGAAGTCGTGACGGCCTTGATCTATAAAATAAATTGTATGTTACATGTTTCTGTATCCGTATTTACATGTAAACTTGTAAAACAGCTATATTCCAAAGTCCATGTAGGAATGCCTAGCTTCACTTAGTGACTTCTAGATACAAATAGACGTATGTACTTATTTTAGTTGTATCTTTTAATATACATTTCTTTTCGAAATTCTGTACATAGTCATTGTGATTTTGTATTTATAGTTTCTACGTATTTATTAAATTATTGTAATGGATTATTATTTAATTAAATGAATGTCTGGTATCTATATTTTGTTGTGTTATTCTACCTTTATAAACACAAATAAATAAGTATGCAAAGTGGTGCTCGTGAGTCACAATTATTTTCCAAAGGTTGGAGGAGAAAAGACAAAAGTACGAACATACACACACTATTTTCCATTTATTTTATTGTTCCTTATACTCTTTAAATTACGATGTAACGATTTGAAAATTGAAATTCACTAGAATGTTTTCCGGACTCGGGAAATCATACCCAAAAAATAATTAGGAAATCTATCCCGCTTTGAAAATAATGAAGTGCAGTTATGTCATTATCGTTTTATCATTAACCAATAGAAATCTATTGCTAAAAAAGCACTTCATTTATATATTTGTCCATCTATACAGATAAATAATATTGGAGTGTCTGTTTGTAATATTAAAATAACCACTTTTTACTACATGCTTATGAATATACATACGATACACATACCAAAATAACATTTTATACAATTCTTGTCTGTCTTTCTGTTTGTACTGGCTAATCTCTGGAATGGCTGGATCGATTTTGCAAGACATTTATTACCAGGTAGGTTACTAGCTGATGTACTAAGGAGTAACATGATTACTTTTCCTACTTTGGAAAACTGGAACAAAAAATAGCTATGTTCTAAAATTCATATTTTACGCGACGAAGTCGCGGGCAACAGCTAGTAAAAGGACAAAACATAAACAAAGTAACTCAGCATTTCAACCGTGTCACCCGCATCAGTTAGAACCAAGTATTTGTCAATACATTCTGCAATAGAATTGTAAATACTAAATAACTATCAGTTTGACAAATTGCTCCGGTATTTTAGAATGGCAGCCTTGCCAATGAGACTTTTCCAGTGATTTATAGTTTATGGACATTTTATTAGGCTTGTAAATAATTTATTGGATTGATAGTAAAACTGTAAAATTCAATTACAGTAATGGATACTTTGAATCGCGAGTTACTCACGTGAATATACTGAGAAAAGCTCTACTAGTTTCGAACCACTGAACGGTTCTTCCTCATGAGCAGCGTGCGTACACATACGTAGCCTCACGCCTATCTCCCATGGGGGTAGGCAGAGACTATGGAACGCACATTGCTACGATTCTTACATACCTCTTTTGCTTCATCAGTCAGTCATCAGTCTTTCATGCATGCTCGTCGGTTACTTTTAGTTATCCCATTCTTTAATTCGCCAATCTAGTCGATATATGTCGAGACGGAATTTTAGTCACCTTGATGACCTACGTGAAGGTAAGTTGCTAAACAACCAACACGGTTTTAACCTTCAAGAATTTCGAAAATCAATATGGGTTTATACCCAAACTGCCTGCTTTTTTATGGGTGAAAATTATGGGTAAAAAAATAAACTCCATCCCCAGGTGTCGTATTATAGGAAAACTTATTGAAACACCTTTTGCCGAAGAACGCACATACCTGGACCTGGACGGTGAGCAAAGGTTCTTCTTAAGGGTATATCATTGAATGGCTTTTCGCGCCTGGTGAGGCGGGAGGGAGTGTCAGACTCTTACTGACTAAAAACCACCCCGTTCCTACTCCTGCACTTCGAGTCGGAGCCGACATCAGCCCTATTGGGCCCCCCACCCGTGGTGGTCTGATGGCTCTTTGAGGCGCGCATGGAACGCAGCGCGCCTTACGCTCGGGTCTGGTTCTGGTCGGGCGGCGAGTTACCCATACTCGCCGTCCGCAGGCCCATGCTTACAGTGGCCAGTGGTCGTAATACACTGCCTTAGTTTTGATTCGAACTGCTTCAAATTACTAGGCAGTCACTCTTCTAACCACTCGATTACAAAGCTATTCAAGATAAAATGCTACGCTTTATGCCTTCTAAAGTTATTACCTCGATTAAACCATTATCCGGATATTTATTGCAATTGCAATGTGTTGGAGTCTTGGCCTACAATCCGTAGTATTATGAGGCCGATTGGAAACTCCTACGCAGATTTAATTGCAAGTTTAGCATTCAATCATGGCGTTGAAAGTATAGGTAACATTCAAGTTTTTGTCATTCAAGCGAGACCTCTCGAGCCTAAGGGTGAGCCTTATTAGCATAAACAACATGAACTGGCTACTAAAAACAAAAACTTACATCATAAAGATCATATCAGACAGTGTAATATTTGTTAAACACGTCGTACCTTCTATAAACATGGAGGTACGATGTTTGTTAGCGCAGTGGCTGGGCGACCAGCTTCAGTGTGGCTCCGGTGTAGTAAGTTGGACTGTGAAACGATGCGCACATCATTATTTGTGTGATCCACAAACTGTATCACAATGACACTAAATATGTAATTTTTGTAGTTAGGTAACTAACTGCTAGGTGTTCTTTCGCTGGTAGCCGCTGGATGCAGGTCGTTTCTAATCAGTTAATGGGGATGGCCTATGTTCAGCAGTGTCTTTCTTTAAGGGGGGAAAATCATGGAATGACTGCTCCCGCCTGGGTGAGGCGGGAGGGAGTGTCAGACTCTAACTGGCTAAAAACCACCCCGTTCCTTCTCCTGCACTTCGAACACCTAACCCGTTAGGTTCTCCGCGACAGCAGCAGTGTCTTGCCGCTAATTGGCTAGTTTCCTAGGCTTAAGATAAATTGTTTCAACTTTTCAATGCAATAAATAATTAAAAAATAATCATAATCATACTCATTCATAGATTTGACAATTTACCTACTTTTGTTTTTTTTTCGCTAATTTTAAGGGAATAAGTATGCTATTTGACGCAGAAATATGATGACGTCATAAGTTGCGGTCCAATACAAAATTCGTAGAAAAGTATCGTTATTGACAATTCAATATATTACAATTTTTTAAGTTGACGAGAACCGGTTACACATTGAGAACTCATAATGCGAATGTAGCATATTGTGGGGTAGACTGCAAAAGTTTAACATCTAGTGCCGTGTGTGTCGGTATCGGTTTCTTTGAGTACTTTGTTTCTTTGCAATTTTAATGAGTGCGTTTATGCTTGGCTCATGGATGTTTACTGTTACTTGTAAAATATCTGACGTATCTAAAATGTTATATCTTTGTCACTTATTATATTGACGTAATTGTCATATTGAATGGGTTTATAAATTTATAACATAAAACTTTGTTGAGCGAATGTGAGTACCAATACAAACCAGCTGTGGTTTAATGGTGCAAATAAGAAATTTTAAACTGTACTGAAATGTAATAATAAATAAATAAAAAAAATAAAATAAAAGTATTGAATTTGACTACCAGTCAACTACCGTATTATTGTGATGGTAACAATGTTAATTTCGCATATCAAATGAAATCGAGTCCTGAATCCGTAATTACTTGGTTGACGCTTGCGACCACGCTAAAACCTCCATAAAATATAACACAAAAATCAGGACATCGTTTGGTTATTTGAGCCGTGACTTCTTGTCCCGCTCGCATTATGTATGCACCCTAGCATCCTGTTAACAAGGCACCGTGAATTTCTCTTTTATCTTCACGCTTGCATCCCAAACAGGGGACAGTGTGTGTGGTCGAAACAATCCTGTCTAGATTTTAAGTGTTTCGTTTGTGCAGTACATTCGGATTTTTGATGAAGTCGGGTAAAGTTGTATTGAGATTTTTGTTTATGAAAATGTTATACGTAAACGAAATTGGACTGATTAATGCCAGTTTCCACTGACCTCTTCTCTTTTGGATTTTAAGGAACCCCTAAACTAAGATAGATGACATTAAACGAAATTGTTTTCTCCAACCTTTATGTGACACTTAACAGTATAGGTAAGGGCTAGTTTAAGTGCTCCCTCACTCTTAGTAAAGGCCGTAAGTTGCATGTATGACTGATTGCTCTAAACATAATAAGTGGTAAGCCTTTTATCCACGATGGGGTAGGCAGGGGTGCACATTACGGCACTTAATGCCACTATACAATGTAACACCCATTTTTTACTATTTATGTTACTGAGTCCCATGTAATGGGGGGTGAGCCTATTGCCATATACCGGACACGATTCTACACTCAATTCTACTAAACAAATTGACAAAATTTACTATTCTACTGACAAAATTAAAAAAAAACCCTATAATACTTTGGCCGACCCGAGAATTGAACCCGAGACCCCTTGTCCAGCAGTCGCACTTGCAACCACTAGGCCAACGAGGCGGTCACACACTGATATCTAGACTGGAAACTAGGTCATCAGTCTTCACTCAAGCACTTAATAAACTAAAAATGTTTCCGAATCGATGAGTTAACATTTACTGATATAACGATATCAACTCATGCGCGGCGTACTTAAGAAACAATAAGGAGATATCGTGTAAACTAAAACTTGAATTAAAACATAGATTCCCGACATAATGACATACTAGCTGAGCCGGCAAACTTCGTACGGCCTAAAACCTTCTCTGGACTTCAAAGTACTACTGTGTTTTATAAATTCTCAGTAGTAGCACGGAGTCTGGAATTGTGCCCGGTATATGGCAATAGGCTCACCCCCTATTACACGGGACTCATAACATAAATAGTGAAAAGTGGGTGTTATACTTTATAGGTTGTCGTTTGGCCACCATCTCTCCTGGTGGTAGGCGATGATGCGGCCGACGATAGACCACGCCTACCTATGAGCAACCTGTTCACTCGGGACTTGAAGACACCCAACAAATTCCGGCAAGGAATAAGGAATTTAGGTGTAAAAACCCGTCAAATAATATTGTTGTGTGTTTTGTTGTTACTAGTTGTGTATCGCGGTTGTCCATAAATACAGGCCTGTGGCTTGAAATTAGTCGATGCCTATGGTGCAGTCGGTTTACTCAGCCAAGAAATACCTATATATATTTTTTTTTATGGCATAAGCCGGTAAATTGGTGGGAATAGGGAATTTGAGGATTGATGAGGCCCAATCACCCTCCCCTTCCCCAATCTTCCCAATCCCTGAATCCCCAACGATCCTCAACCTCCTAATCCCCAAAAGGCCGTTAACGCACTTGTAACGCTTCTGGTGTTCCTGGTGTCCATGGGTGACGCCGATTGGTTACCATCAGGTAATCCGTCTGCTCGTTTACCGGTTTATGCCACAAAAAAAGGGCCTCCGATTACCTTACTACGACGAAACACAATGCAAGCGATGTTTCACGTCGGTTTTCTGTAAGGCCCTAGTACGACTCCGGTTGCGCCGGCCCGTTAGTGCCGAAGCATGGCTCTCCCACACTTAAAATGATAATTAATTTAGTATGTCTCACCATATCACGAAAGTTATAAAACACGTAAACTAGAAAATAAGAATCATTACTAACCTCCTCTTCAAATACCTCTGTGATTGACTATCGCGTGCGTCCCTCGGGGCATCTATCATCCTCAGTTTCCCACGGCCCTCCGTCCAGGATAACTTTTTACAATCCTTTCCTACAATCGCAATGGATTTTCCCATCGCATTTATACCACTTATGGCAGTTTTTGTAATATTTGTGATAACTATGAGCATTCGTTTTTGCTTGATACATTGTATTTGATTTAATATTACGTAGTTTTACGCATTTGTTTCTTTTTAAGGAACTTGGCCTATATAGCGTCTGCCAACGCTTTTGCTTGTATTCTTGTGGGATAAAAACACAACGCAAGCGTTGTTTCGCGTCGGTTTTCTGTGAGGCCGTGGTATCACTCCGGTCGAGCCGACCCATTCGTGCCGAAGCATGGCTCTCCCACACCTAAATGTCACTCAAATTTAAATTTTTTTATAGTTTTTATTACAAAATCATTGTTATTTTATTTAATTTATGTTAATGTTAATATAACCTCATAAAGTGAGGTTACACCACTTGTAACCCAAGAAACGGGTATTGAAGAAATCAAACAAAAAAGTGTAATTTTAATTGGAAATATGAAATCGACCCTTTACCTAATTTTATTCCATAAATCACTTATTCATCACCTAATTTTATAAAATAAAAGAGTAACGAATAGAGTTACTTGCTCGTTCTTCTCCATTCGAATCTACATTTTGGAATGAGCACCTAGCTTCACTGGCAGAGAGACTGTCAGACTATTATTTATTTTGTATTTGTTGACGTTTCAAAAGTACTAAATTATGGTATAATTGAAATAAATAATAATAATAATAATAATTCGGCAGGTGCCATAGTCATCCATAGTTTCCAATTTACCAGTCCACAGCAACCCATCCATAGCCCTACCTTTTTTTTCCATTATTTACAATAGTCCTACACTAACCGGGGACTGTCCTTGGGTGCATTTCCATAGTGCATACAGGGATAGTCGCCGGTTTGTGTCTCCATTACATTTAGATTAAAGTTGTCTAAAGGGCCTCTGCGCAGTTGGCTTCGGCCCCTCGTACGCCTCCCAAATGACCGGGACCCTGTGGTCCCGTGAATGGTAAAGACATACATAATAATAAACATTTACTTCAGAAACTGGTTCCATATTTTGTTAGTTAATGCCTTATATCTAATGTTAGTAAATAAACTAAACTAAACTATCGGGTAATTATATAAATTTAAAACTAAAACTAAATATACCCGCTAGGGATTCTCCCATCCCCGTCTATTTTACTGCATGGAGTCATATCCAGCGACCCAGAATCGGAGACTCCCAGCGGTCAGCCAACGTCCTCAGGATAGTGTTGGGGCTGTCATGCGCATGACGGTTGAGAAGCTGTCAACATTTGCGTCGGCAAACATACCGGACGCGCTGCAAAAACGCGGCAGCCCCAACAACACCCGGAAAGCATTGTTGTATTGGATGCGCAGGTCGCTATATGCCTTGTGCGTGAAGTTCACCCACAGGCTACACGTGTAAAAAGATTAGCAGAAGGCTTTAAAGAGCGTTACTTTAACTTGTGCAGTACAGCGGGCGAACCTACGGGCCAGCATACAGCTTCGGACAGCCAGCGACCTGAGCTCCCTTTCCACATCTCGGTTATCTATAATAAATGCTTTGACTTTGACTTTAGTTGTTAATAACGAATGATACACCAGAACTAGTGTTTTAAAGTACCTGCATAAATAAATAAAAATACTATGCAATTCTACAAGAACTTCAACTAATTGTTCTTACGCCGAACGACATACTAAATTACTATGATAGTAAACGAAAGTAAGACCGTTTCACATCAAAAATGCATCTCATGCATTTGTATGAGTAGGAAATCCGACGGTTTCACTCCAGCGAGCACGGTTAGACGGTTAGTCCCTTTGTCTGACCTTCCTCAGATGAAAGTAAAACCCCAGTAATGATATTATTACCAACGAGGTGTTTTTGACGTGACTACCTTTCTGGTCTACTGGTTTTCAAGAGATTGATTCCTGATTCAGGTAACGTGTTGTTTGGGGGCTTTAATTTTGTGTAAGTCTATATTACTGTATTAGTTATGGATTCGGCAATAGGGTTCCCTTTCATCAACAGCCTATGAATGCCTACTGCTGAGCAAAGCCTCTTCTCACACGGAGGTTTGAGCATCACCACGCTTGCTCAATGCGGATTGGCGATTACAAACTTATAAATAGAAATTATAAGCCCAGGTTTCCTCACGATGTTTTCCTCCACCGTTTGTCAGTGGTGTCTTAATAATGGTTCCCTTTAACCTTTATAATACATCATGGACAACATCTTGAACGCTCGTGCGAATCAGGCTTATTTGTGTTCAATTCGTGAGTCTGACAAAAATATAATTAAGTAGATTTGTTTGGTTTTCAGGAACTAAATACTACATTATGTATGCTATGTAGATAGTACATATCGGCGGGGATAGTTCGAATCCGCGAATAGATCATTGAATAATTCCGCGTACGGGACAAATGTAGCAGTGTTCGGGAAAATATCACGCTAAATCTTAATTGCCACTCACCGCCTTGACACGAAATAATTTTTACACAACATAACATAACTTCACGCCTTTTATCCCCGAAGGGATTGGCAGAGGTGTACATTACGGCACTTAATGCCACTGTACAATGTAACACCCACTTATCACTATTTATGTCACGAGTCCCATGTAATTGGGGGTGAGCCTATTGCCATATACCGGGCACAACTCCAGACTACGTGCTACTACTGAGATTTTTAAAAACCCAGTAGTGCTTTGCCCGACCTGCGCATTGAAACCGATACCCAGTCACACTTGCGACCACTCGTCCAACAAGGCAGAGTTTATTTTTAACATGTAAACCTTCACCTGTAAAATTTAATCTATTACAGATACGCAGCCTTTACGTATAGTACTTAGATTCGCGAATTTGCATTATCCCCGTCAATATGTCATTAGTTTGGTCCTCATCTCAATCAGACTTAAAAACATCTTTAAAATAAACTAAAACTAAAGAATCTAAATGTTTAGAACAAAATAAAAAGCTACTGACCCACTTTTAGTCAAATATCGTTATAAACTCACAAGCACACCGCTCCATATTAAAATCAGTTGGATCCCATCAAAAAACAATTGCAAACACTATATAGCAGCGAGTCGTCAGCCATTTTGAAAGTAGGATGTGCAATGAACATAAAATTTTATGCATTTTACATTGGTATATGCGTTGCACCCTCAGTGGGAGTCAGTAGAACAATTGATATATCTGTAATACTGTATCAATTTACGCTGGACCCCTATTCAACTTAATTTCATTAAAAGACTATATTTTTGTTAGAGATAAAGCGTTGACGGTACTCATTTCATTGGAATACAGTCAGTTATTTGAGTATCAAGACATTTTTAACATTTTTATTTGAATCAATTATCAATGTTTGAATTTTAAAAATATGTTTATTTATATTATATAATAGCTACTTCCGCGCGGTATCACACGCTCTACTCAGCTCCTATTGGTCGTAGCGTGATGTTTTATAGCCTACAGCCATCCTCGATAAATGCGCTATCCAACACAAAAAAAATATTCAAATCTGACTTGTAGTTACGGAGATTAGCGCGTTCAAACAAACAAACAAACTCTAAGATATAAGATATTTTGTTAATTCATATTTTGCATGCCTCCTGGTAAAATATGGCTGAGGTCGCAATGTAAGTACCTAACTAAACACCACAGTCATGTTATTGTATAACCCATATTTGCAAATATATATCTTTATCTTCAAATTATGATGATTTTTTACCCGACTGTATGAAGGGTTTTTACTGAATTTTGAATGGCTATTCAAAAATTCATTGTTGGCAGTCATGAACATTCTAGTTTTTAATCTCTGTAAAGAAAATTGTTAAATAAAATGTTAATGATATTTGTACGCATTTTGATGAAATTTGGTACAGGCTTGCCTCTATGTCCTGCAGGTATGGGCTGAGTTAGGTGATAGGATTTTTATCCCGATTAAATTCTCCCATGGGATAAAACAGGATTCATATATACATACGGGCAACAGCTAGTTGTAAATAATTATTTGAAAAAAATCTTTTATTTTTTATGTTTTTTTTAAAGACTAGTGGACATTGGTCAAAATTAAAAAAAAACAAATAAATTGTTTAAAATTCTCTTCGTTCTGCCAAACGCAATAATTCAGTTACCTATCTACTTATTTCCTAAGCTCATAAAATAATGACTTAAAACATAACAAAACAGGTGACTTATGAATCCTTACAAGACGTCATCCTCGCCCCATTTGCGAGGTATCCGGTTCGATTCCTGACGGAAGTATAGAGTGTCGGTCGTTATTTCATAAAAACGTATGTTCACGCTTGCTTACATTTGTAGGGGAAACAGTATAGTCGTTTTTAGTCCGTTATTAGATAAGAGTAACGTTTGTGTAAGACAGTATCTAATTTTATTACTAAGAACATATTTTGGTAAGCTTAGAATATATTAAATCTTATTTTTGTTAGGTAAGTATACTATATATATATAACTGACTTGTTGATTGAGTAGTTGTATGTTTAAAGTAGGTAATAGAATTTCTTGCACATCTTCTTCATACAAATTTTTATGGAACGAGCTTTCGTCTTTATTTAATTATTTTTTATTAGGTACCTAGGACTGCCTCGTTGGCCGAGTGGTCGCAAGTGCGACTGCCGGGCAAGGGGTCTCGGGTTCGAATCCCGGGTCGGGCAAAGTATTACTGGGTTTTTAAAAATTCTCAGTAATAGCACGGAGTCTGGAAATGTGCCCGGTATATGGCAATAGGCTCACCCCCTATTACATGGGACTCGTAACATAAATAGTGAAAAGTGGGTGTTACATTGTACAGTGGCATTAAGTGCCGTAATGTGCACCTCTGCCTACCCCTTCGGGGATAAAAAGGCGTGATGTTATGTTAATTTAAACAAATACTTTTACGTTGATATGACACGACTGTCGAACTTGTTAAAGTCAAAGTTAAAGCATTTATTTCAATTAAACCATAATTTGTTACTTTTGAAACGTCAGCAAATACAAAACAAATAATAGTCTGTCAGTCTGAAATAATAGTCTATCCGTTAGTGAAGTTAGGTGCTCATTCCAAAATGTAGATTCGAATGGAGAAGAACGAGCAAGAAACTCCATTTATTACTCTTTTACAAAACAATATGATTTACTTGGATTGGAATTGTGCCCGGTTTATGGCAATAGGCTCACCCCCTATTACATGGGACTCATAACATAAATAGTGAAAAGTAGGTGTTACTTCTGTGTGCACCTCTGCCTACCCCTTCAGGGATAAAAGGCGTGATGTTATGTTATGTTATGATTTACAATCTCTTTGATACATTACCCAATATTGTACGTATGATACTGTAGAGGTATGTGAGAACAATGCAAAGACACGCTTGACGCATTAGATATACAAATTACAAACAAAATACAAATTACCAAAATAAAAAACATGGCTTCATGAAGTACAATGTATACAAAGGACAATAAAGTACTTTCTACCTTTCATAGACATTGTACCTTCATCAAAGTACCTACGGGTGTAATAATTATATTCAATTTTTCGCACTAGTCTGTTTACTGTCGCTTTTAATTCCCGGACAAAGGTGAATACTGCACAAAATACAACAAAAAACCATCATTTCATCAGACAGCAACAAAACCTTCACAAAATTAACCATTTTACAACAAAGTCCCGGTAACTCTTTTTTTTTGAGGGGGGACAATCATCCAGTGTCTTTTCCCGTCCAGGTGAGGCGAGAGGGAGTCTTAGGCCTAACCTAAAAACCACCCTGTTCCTACTCCTGCACTTCGATCCAGAGCCCCGGCAACCCGTTAAGCCATCAGCGGCTCCAGTATTACTACAAAACCATAGAAATTATGAATATCATAGGAATCAACTTCGAGAGAATATTTAAAGGTCCTGGCAGACTGGACGGCGACACGCATCCACATTAGTCAGGCCCTGCAGTGTGTACCGTGGCCAATCAATTGGACGCAGTGAACTAGGACCTTTGTAGAGATGTGCAACAGTATCGATAGGTATATGTGTCGATGTTTTGAGACGTACGAAGCGAAGAGGTGACGTTCCGATAGTTATTAACATAACTTATACAGATTCAATTGAAGTAAATTTAATTGATCAGTGTTCGCGACTCAACGCATGCTGTATTGTCCTTCAAATGGTGCATTATTAATAAGATTACTAATTCCTATTAAGTTAATTTTAAATATGTAGCCACAACTGTATGTCCAAATACCTAAATAAATACAGCATACATAATATCATTTAATTGAAAACGATTTTATTGCCATATAATAGACGCATTTGTAACTGCGTGCGATTGGTTAGAATTTTATAAAATCGATAAAAAATACTTTGCTCTGAAATCGATCCTCACGAGGCGGTTACCATGCTTATCTTGTACCTAACTAAATTCTAAAATTAATAATCACTGTTGAAAACTGAAATAAATAAAACAAAAGGAAAAACCAATAAAATTTCTATAAAAAAAGATATTCACGTGAACATTGCACGTCACAACATTATCGACACTCCAGATTTGACCATTCGACACGATGACCCCATCTGCCCTACGGTCAAAATACATTAATAAAGTTCTAGGGTAGACCACAATAGTCTACATCACGATCTGACGAAGGGTTATCTCTGATTGATGAAGATGAATGGTGTAGATTATCATTATCATCATTAGGATGATGCAGGTCGTGAGATAATTGTCGAAGCTGTCAAGATTTTGAGTAATTTTTGACTATTAAAATGGTGGTTAGTTTACCATATTCACCCCGAATATTGTGTGATTTTTAATAGGCTTTTTTAGTTACATTTATTATGATTCTGCCCGCGATTTCGTACGCGCAATCCCGTTTTCTCCCGTGCCCGTTAGATTTTCATATTTTTTTCTGTCGTGAGAACCTTCTCCTGACAATAACAAACACAACAAAAAAAAGATTAGTCAAATCGGTCTAGCCATTCTCAAGTTATGGCATGACAACGGGAAACGGGTTTCATTTAACATAACATAACATCACGCCTTTTATCCTCGAAGGGGTAGGCAGAGGTGCACATTATACGACTGTACAATGTAACACCCACTTTTCACTATTTATGTTATGAGTCCCATGTAATAGGGGGTGAGCCTATTGCCATATACCAGGCACAGTCCCAGACTCCGTGCTACTACTGAGAATTTTTTTAAAAACCCAGTAATACTTTGCCCGACCCGGGAATCGAACCCCTTGCTCGGCAGTCGCAATTGCGACCACTCGGCCAACGAGGCAGGCAACGGGTTTCATTTTTATACATATATAAATGTTGGTAAATTAAATATTATTTTATTTTTACTATTTCTATCATGCTGTACTCCGGAACAGCGTTACCATAGGTGTATTACTTCTACTACGGTCTGGTGCCACAGTATTAATTTTGAGCTCCGGCCTTTTGCGATGCGACGCACCATGGGCTTGTTTTTGTGTGTACCTGTATTATTATCTACGTGTGTATCGTAATAAATTGATTTTCTTTCTCTCTTCTTTCTTTCATAGTACCTAATTATGAAAATGTTGCTTCATTTGAGTTATAATTCTATGAGTTATTTAACTGTCGAGGACATGGTTTAAACCAATAATATCTGCATACATTCCTTGTTTGTGTTAGGTTAGGTTAGGCTTGACCTTGAGCAAAGCAAGCATGGTAATTAATGCTCGTCCCTTCTTCGTGTGAGAAGACGCCTTCGCTCAGGAGCATAGGCTGCGGATGTTGTTGTTTAGTTACTGAACTAACAACAACTTCATAAACATTTTTGTCCATTCAAAACACAGATGAAACGCAACGCCATACCAATTCACCATAGATTACAACCATAGCATCACCATACTAGTAAAAAATACACCATAATCTACCACAGAACATGTTCCAGATGTGTGTAACACGAGACATGGCTTGCGACCATATTTTTTTTAATTTTGAGGCGAAATAATGATAAAGTGAACGTATGGCATTCCCCATGATTTATGGCGGTGTCGATTGAAACGGGAAAACGGGGATGTATGAAAAAATCGTGGTCAAATTTTGAGTTGTGGGTTGCTGATCCAGGGTTCCGTAGGTGATAGGTGAGATTTTGATGTGAATTATAGTGCAAAATGATGTTAATTACCTATAGCTTGTAGAACGGTTTGACAGAGGTAGATCGAAGCATAGTATATAGATTTTAGCCCTTAACAACAAAAAATAAACTCCTATCTAATTTTTTTCTTTGTTGTATACCGGTAAACGAGCAGATGGATCACCTGATGGTAACCGATCGGCGTCGCCCACGGACACCCGGAACACCAGAGGCGGTACAAGTGCGTTTGGGGGGTTTCAAGGCCTTTTGGCGATTAGGAATTTGAGAATTGAGATTAGGGAAGGGCGTAATTAGGCCTCCAGTTATGTTTTGTTTTTGTAAGTGACATAGTAACTAAATCTACCTACATGCTTCTGCACGTCTTCTTCTACATGTTTGACGCTAATCCCTGAGTAAAATTAACTCTAACACAGAATTAACGAAATTAACGAATGGAGTGCCTTGCTCGTTCTCCTCGATTCGAATCTACATTTTGGAATGAGTACCTAGCTTCACTTAGCTTCATTGACGAACTGACTGACAGACTTTATTTTGTATTTGTTGACGTTTCAAAAGTACCAAATTATGGTTTAATTGAAATAAATGCTTTGATTTTGACTTTAACACCAAGTTGTTTCTGTCGTAGTCACAAGATGACATCTGCCAAACACGGCCGGCCCCAATG
The DNA here is from genome assembly GCA_038387885.1 of Spodoptera picta. Classification (NCBI taxonomy): domain Eukaryota; kingdom Metazoa; phylum Arthropoda; class Insecta; order Lepidoptera; family Noctuidae; genus Spodoptera; species Spodoptera picta. The sequence goes on from JAZHFQ010000308.1 coordinate 2,043,700, forward strand.
AGTTCCAAATCGACCGCATGCCAAATCAAATGTGTTCCAAATTGAATATCATTGGCCATCCCTGAACCCTAAAACTTGTTTATGCCACAAAAAACAATTTGCGGTGTTTCTGTTATTTTTTGTTTATTGGTTTGGTTGTTATAATTGAAGGCGCAGGCACAGGTCGGAACTGGAGAGTATGAGGACGTTTGTTTACGTCTGTCGATAATGGACTCCTTGTCTGTCGTATTCGTAAAATGTAAACATTATATGTAGGTACCTAATTTTATTACCTTCAATCTAGGTACTGGCTTCTGCAGTTTAGCCGTCGAATGAGGATGAAAAAAGGATATCTAGTTTCTGTTATACCCTTAACAGTGGCGTGCAGTCCATATAGGCAATAAGGCTTTGCCTACCTTATATACATAAAATGTACAAACGCGTTTATTACGATTCAATAATATAATGAAATTTGAAAAAAATTACTAACATAAATATACATTCACATATACTATACACGGATCTCACGCCTTTGCCCTTAGGTATCCATGGTACCCAACCATGGATACCTAACTTTAAAGTTTTAGCAGACTATAATCTTTTATATTTTAATTTTGCCACCGCCTTAGATTAGTCCATACGAAAAAATTATAAACATTTTCAAATTTTAAGACTTAGGAATCTCGTTCGCGCCATCTATTGGCGAGTAGTTGAACTATAATATTTAAATTAAGTAGATGGAATTTATGGCATTTCTTTTCCGTACTTTAAAACATCAGTAACATCAAGGAATAGATGTTTATATGGTATTTAAATAGTTTCGAGTTCCTTATCTATTGATAAGGAACTCGAAACTATTTAAATTTTACCGCTGACGAGTATCAAAAACCAATCCCAAATTTAAGTCTACAGCTGAATTTTTATCACAACTATCTCTAAGCTCTGCTAGTTTCGAACCACAGAGGGGTTCTTCCTCATGAGCAGCGTGTGCGGTCGCGGCGATGTCACGCAGACGCTGTAGGCGCAGCGATTTTAGTTAATCTACAGCTGTACTTACGTATTTAACTGTTACGAAAGAAGCAGTAACCAAACGACCAGTAAATCAACTAACTCGTGCATAAATTACCCATAGGTAACTAGCCAGTTAGTAGCCCTTCGCTGTGTCCCGGTAACCCATTTAGCTCAATTGAACCAATTTAGTTGATCTACTTATACTTCATAAGATGTGTACTGTGGTTCATCTGCTGTTGTTTATGTTACTTGCCAGTCATTGTTTATGGTTGGGGGTCACAACTTAAAATTATAAGCAGAGATAGTGTTGAATGCATTGCATCGTTGGTGCTTAGGCCATTAGGAATGACAGACTGCTTTGGAGGCAATTTTAATAGTTTTCTGCTCGCCCGCCTCGTTGGCCGAGTGGTCGCAAGTGCGATTGCCGGGCAAGGGGTCTCGGGTTCGATTCCCGGGCGAGCAAAGATTACAGGGTTTTTAATAAAAATCTCAGTAGTGGCACGAAGTCTGGAATTGTGCCCTGTATATGGCAATAGACTCACCCCCTATTACATGGTACGTATGGTTGGAGTGGCCCTAACTCAATTTGCTCTCTGGCGGAACGGCTGAGCGTGATCTCGAAGGGCTCACGCCGCCGTACGACGGGGACGTTTAAACGCCCCAGGCTGGAGGAGGACACTTTGTCCCCGTCCTCCGGCGCTCAGGAGGCGCCTCCCCCTAAAGTCCCCACGGCGGCGCGGGGTAGGGGCGGCAAGGGCAGAGGCCGCCGGAAAGCGGGAACCGCTGCCTGCGCGGAGCCAGCTGGGCAATTAGCTGCGGAGGGTAGGGCCCTTTCGAGCGCTGCCTGCTCGGAGCCCTCTGCATCAGAGATGTCCGGCGTGGAGGCGTCGGAGGGCGAGCGTGGCTCTGAGAGCGAGAGCGGCTCCGGGGGCCTCCAACAGGCCATCACTGAGGAGCTCCAAAAGGTGGCAATGGGGAAATCCCAGTCAGCTAGACTCTCCCTCCTCAGGGCGGCGGTGGCCACCATAACGGAGGCGGCCTTGGAGCAGTGTGCGGTGCCCACTGCAGAAAAGGTGCGCTCCGAGCTGGCCGAGATGCGGCGGGAGCTAGCGCGCTTGGCGGCCTCTAATGCGGCTCTGGAGGCCGAGCTGCGGACGGCCAGGGCCGAGCTCGCTGCTGCTCGCAGCAGCCGCGCCCAGCCCCCGGCGGAGGCCGACATAGTCGGACTGCTGCGGGCGGAGATGGCTGCCTTCCAGCGACGTTTTGACGTGCTGGAGGGTAGGCTTTTGCGCCCCCCGCTCGCATCGAGCCGGGCCTCCCCGCCCACGACCTCGGGCTCATACGCGGCTGCTGCGGCCAAGCCTCCGACCTCCTCTGGTCAGACTGGCCGCGGCCCCCAACCGCCGGCAAAGGCTCGAGCGCCTCCTCCAGCGAGGCCCTCAGTGCCCCCGCCGGCGCAGACCCCAGCTGCGCCGACGGCGCCAGCGCCCACGAGGCGCAAAAAGAGGAGGGGCACTCCAGCCCGGCAAGCTGGAGTTGCAATAGCGGCGGCGGAACTCGCCCCGCGGGTAGAGGACGGTGGCGGTTGGCAAATCGCCGGCGAGGCGAGGAGAGTCGCCAGGGAGGGCCGAAAGCGCCGCAAAAAGGCGCAGCGGCAGCGACGGCAGCAGCAGCGCAGGGAGAAACGCGCTGCTGCCTTGCTCCTCGCCCCTAAGACCGCGGCTGTGGTCATCACCCTACAGCCGGAAGCGGTCAATAGGGGCGTTACCTACGGCGACGTCCTCGCCAAATTAAAGGGGGCGGTGACTCCTGCGGAGTTCGGGGCCCCGGACGGGTTCGCGGTCAAGGTGACCGCTACCGGAGCCCGTCTTCTCGAGGTCCCCGGCGCGACCAGCGGCCCATCGGCTGACGCCCTGGCTGAAAGGCTTAGGGCGTGCCTCGGTGCGGACGAGGCCCGCGTGTCCAGGCCCACCAAATGCCTGGATGTCAGGATTTTGGGCCTGGACGACTCCGTCACGGAGAGTGAGGTGGTGGCCGCTGTGGCCAGGACAGGGGGGTGCCCTGCTGACCAGGTCAGGGTGGGCACCATCCGCCCGGACAACTCGGGGCTGCGCACGGTGGTGGTGAGCTGCCCCGTCACAGCGGCCAAAACATTAAAGGAGGGCAAAAGGCTCTTGGTGGGATGGGTCTCGGCGCAGGTCAAGCTGCTCGAGGCCCGGCCTCTGAGGTGCTACCGCTGTCACGTGGGGGAGCACGTGAGTGTCAAATGCACCTCGGAGGTGGACCGCAGCGACTGTTGCTTCCGCTGCGGTCAGCCCGGTCACAAGGCCGGCTCGTGCTCTGCCCCGCTGCACTGCAATGCATGTGCGGCGGCTGGCAAGCCGGCCAAACACCGGGTCGGGAGCAAAGGCTGCTCCCCTCCCGCAAAACCCAAGGGCAAAGGTAGGCCCTCCGCCGTCCCTGCCGTTTCCGCCGCCGCCGCCGCCACTGCCACCGCAGTCGCCGCTGCCGCCTCTGAGGAGATCGGAATGGACTGCCAATAATGGCTCCATTCCGCCTCCTCCAGGCGAATATCAACCACTGCGCCGCTGCTCAGGATCTCCTGCTCCAGAGCATGGCGCAGTGGTCGATCAACGTCGCCGTGGTCTCCGAGCCGTATTTTGTCCCGCCCAGGGATCACTGGGTGGCGGACCTGGACGGCTCGGTGACCATCATCTCGTCGGCCGCCGCCGGTACCCCGACTCTTGAGGCTGCTCAAAGAGGCCGGGGTTGTGTCGCAGCACGGTTCGGAGAGCTCGCTGTGGTGGGCGTGTACTTCTCTCCGAACCGAACTCTCGCCGAGTTCCACAACTCCTTGAGGGAGTTGGTCACCGTCGTCGTCGGGTTCCGTTCCCTCCCCGTGCTCGTCCTCGGGGACTTCAATGCCAAGAACTTGGCTTGGGGTTCCCGGTTTACCGACGTCCGGGGTAGGATGGTGGAAGACTGGGCCCTTGAGGCAGGCCTAGTCGTCTTGAACCGGGGTTCTGTCCCTACGTGCGTGCGGATGCAGGGCGAGTCGGTGGTGGACATCTCGTTCGCCAGCCCTGCTCTGTCACCGCGTATTGTTGACTGGCGTGTCATGGAGGAGGTGGAGACGTACTCCGACCACCGGTATATCCGGTTCGACGTCTCCGCCGAGTCCGCAGACCCGCCGGTCAGACAGGCCCCATGTGGCCCGCGTTGGGCGCTGAAACAGCTGGACCGGGAGCTGCTCCTGGAAGCCGCCATCGTGCAGGCCTGGGTGATACCACCGGTCAGGCCTGCCGACATAGACGATGAGGCCAAGTGGCTCCAGGACGCCATGTCCAGGATCTGTGACGTGGCGATGCCCCGGATCCGGTCGAGGCAACAAAAGCGCCAGGTGTACTGGTGGTCGCAAGAGCTAGCAGCTCTACGCAAGGCGTGCACTGCCGCGCGACGCCAGTACACTAGGCACCGCAGGCGCCGCATCCGTCCTCCTAATGCGGAGGCGAGAGAGGCGGAGTTGTACGAGGGATACAGGGCGGCCAAGGCCCTCCTCAAGGTGGAGATATTGCGGGCCAAGGAGGAGGCCCGCCGAGAGATGCTGGGGACTCTGGACAGAGATCCGTGGGGACGCCCGTACCGGATGGTACGCGACAAGCTCCGCGCTTGGGCTCCCCCGCTCACCCAGAGTCTCCGGCAAGAAGTCTTGGAGGAGGTGATTGGCACCCTGTTCCCTCGACTGTGGAGGGGGTTCACCCCTCCGTATATGACTCCGCCCCCTGCGGTGCCCGACGCGGGCTACAGCGACGACGACGACGACATCGTCCCAGAGGTGACCGAGGCAGAATTGAGAGCGGCGGTGCGCCGGATGGGCGCCAAGAACACCGCCCCAGGACCCGACGGCCTGCATGGCAAGGCATGGGTCCTGGCCTCAGAGGCTCTCGGGCCTCGATTGATTGGTCTCTACAGCGCATGTCTGGAGAGAGGCCAGTTCCCGCTTCTCTGGAAAGCGGGAAAACTGGTCCTCGTGCGGAAGACGGGGCGCCCTGCGGACTCTCCGTCCGCGTACCGGCCCATAGTGTTGCTCGACGAGGTGGGGAAAGTCTTCGAAAGAATCATTTCGAACCGCCTCGTCGCGCACCTGACGGACATTGGGCCGGACTTGTCGGACGGCCAGTTCGGCTTCCGCAGAGGGCGCTCCACGGTGGACGCCATCATGCGCGTTAGAGACCTCACGACGGGGACTGCAGTGTCCAGGGGTAAGGTCGTAGTGGCGGTGTCTCTGGACATCGCCAACGCCTTCAACTCCCTGCCCTGGAGCTGCATCTTGGAGGCACTCCGATATCATCGGGTGCCTACCTACCTCCGTCGTGTAATCGAGGCTTACCTGACGGACAGGTCCGTCAGCTACCCCGGTCACCGGGGCGAGTGGAACCGGCGAGAGATGTCACGCGGTGTTCCACAGGGTTCGGTTCTGGGGCCGCTCCTGTGGAACATCGGCTATGACTGGGTGCTGCGCACCGACCTCCCGAACGGCGTTAGCACAATATGCTACGCCGACGATACGCTGGTGCTAGCGCACGGGAGGTCACACCAGGCGGCGGCCGACTTAATGGCGACAGCGGTTGCGACAGTCGTTGAGAGAATCCGGCAGTTGGGACTCGAGGTGGCGCTCCACAAGTCCGAGGCCATGTGTTTTCATGGCCGCGGGAACGCGCCACCTCCGGGTGGGTCCCAAATAACGGCGGGAGGAGTTACCATCGACGTCGAGACGACGATGAAGTACCTAGGACTCGTCCTCGACAGTCGGTGGAACTTCATAGAACACTTCCGACGTTTGGCCCCAAAGTTGGAGAGGACGGGGGCTGCGTTTAAACGCATCCTCCCCAACCTCGGGGGGCCAAACGCCTCCTGCCGGAGGTTATACGCCGGGGTCGTGCGGTCCATGGCCCTCTACGGCGCCCCTGTTTGGGCGCCAAACCTGTTGCGGCGTCCCGCTCGGACGCTGCTCATGGCACAGAGGGTCATGGCGATCCGAATGATCCGCGGATACCGCACGATCTCTGGGGAGTCGGCGAACCTCCTTGCCGGATTACCGCCGTGGGATCTGGAGGCGAAGGTGCTCGCGCGCGTGTACGGCATGCGCGCGGAGGCACGTCGCCGGGGCGAAACCCCGCTGCCGCGCCAAATAGGTGCGTGGCGGGATGAGCTCCGGCGCGATCTCATGGCGGAATGGCAGCAACGACTGTCGCAACCGAGGGCTGGGCTCGCTGCCATCGCAGCGGTAAGTCCCCTCTTTGAGGAGTGGCTTGAGAGACGCTACGGCGTCCTCACCTACCGCCTGACGCAGGTCCTCACCGGACATGGAAGTTTCGGGAGGTACCTGTGTCTGATGGGGCGGGAGGAAACGCCCGGGTGTCATCACTGCGAGGACCGCCCTGAGGACACGGTGGAACACACGGTGGGAGAATGCCCTTCGTGGGCTGAGCACCGCCGTGTCCTCAGGGAAGTGATCGGCGATGGCGACCTCTCGCGTCCGGGCCTAGTGCAGGCCATGATGCGGAGCGAGGGGGACTGGGATGCCGTCTCCTCCTTTTGCGAAGCAGTGATGCTAGCTAAGGAGGAGGCGGGACGCGTGAGGCAGCGAAGCGCTGCCTCCTCGCAACCCAGCCATCGCGAAGGACACACCGGGCGTCGGGGATCGCGAGACGATCTCCGGCCACCGTAAGCGCGGGCCTGCGGACGGCGAGCATGGGTGGCTCCCCGTCCGACCAGAAACAGACCCGAGCGTACGGCGCGTCGCGTTCCGCGCGCGCCTCAAAGAGCCATCAGACCACCACAGATGGGGCCCAATACGGCCGATGCCGATTCGGAGTCGCGGAGAACCTAACGGGTAACCGGGGCTCCGGCTCGACGTGCAGGAGAAGGAACGGGGTGGTTTTTAGTCAGTAAGAGTCTGACACTCCCTCCCGCCTCACCCAGGCGGGAGAAGTCATTCGATGATTTTCCCCCCTTAAAAAAAAAAAAAAAAAAAAAAAAAACTCAATTTGCTGGTCAATTTGAGACCTATACTTAGGTACACTATTCGAGTTATACAGTGCCCTATAGGGTTTTCAATTTAAAAAGCTTTGTGGGTTTCCAAGTGGTGAAGAAAAAGTGCCAAAACTTACATTAAAAAAGTAACGTCCAAAATAATTAAAACTAAATAAAACAGCATTTAGATAATCGTGAGAGCTTATCCGATAACTATTGCCACAACATAGACAAATTACACTCATTTTAACTATAGCTATACAACCCTATCGCCCCGTATACGCCCGCTTTTTATCACAATTACCCATCGTAAATGAATAAAAATCTCGCATAAGTGTCGCCCTCTATACGGGTGTATTATTATCAAGTGTATGTGGGTATTGTTGAAACACTTGTCTATATATTATTTTATTTTGATGGTGAATTAGGAGGGGCGATCAACGTCATTAGAGTCATTTTGATTTGATATTAAATGCCTTTTGTTGTGGTCGGGTGGCGAACGCAGCTGTCGTGTGTTAGGTGTCGAGTTTGATGCTGTACGAGGCAAAATGGTATCGAAATCTCTTCTTCTTCAGATAGATAATATGATTTGTGGAACTGTATTTGGCAATCCTAATATTATGAGAATAGGGTATATGACTAATTTTTATTTTAATGTCCGTCTGGTACATTATTTAAAATATTACACACGTATTTTTTATTTTTTTACCGAAACGAATACTTTCGACGATAGAGGTATATTGATTTGAAATGTAGCGTGACGTCACTTCTATGTACATTTTATACATAGAAATGACGTTTTAGCCCCCACTCCTGTACTTTGATTCATTATGATGTAAGTATCATTTTATTAAACGACAAAATAAAAAAATACGTGTCTTAACATCTTTCATTACTAACTGACGGACTAATTAGATTTTTAATTTTCATACCCTGTCATCATCCCTATTGTAAAATAACTACATTTATATAGTAGTTTATACATTTATAAAAAATCCCGGCAAACTTCGTACCGCCTAAAAATTATTTTTCACCATTTGTACCTTCCCTGGACTTCTCCGAACATTTCAAGACCGAAATTAACCAAATTGGTTCAGCCGTTTTAGAGTTTTAACGAGACTTACGAACTCAAATTCATTTTTATTTATAAATAAAGACTGGTTTTCCAATCCTTGGAAATAACACAAAAAGTATATAAATACAGTTTACCGACATTGACAGCTTCAACAATCCTTGTCATGGATCTGATGAATCCGATGTCAAGCGAGAGCCCTCTTCGTCATATATATCGGTAGAGGTATGTTTATACAGTAATAAAACAATTAAATCTTCGTAAATAAAGTAAAGTTTACTTTCGACAGTGCACCTTTACTTGTTCGCATTTTAATTAAGTCGGCATTTCCTACGGACTATTCTGAGAAGAAACGCCGAAACAAACTCAGAGGTCTCAGTCCCTTTCAAAGTTTACAAATGGTCAAAGTACATCAAAGTTTAGTCCACTTACATTGTAATAATATTCACCGTTATAATCTCAAACAATATAATGTCAATGACAATTTCACAGAGTCGGCATTTCCTACGGACTATTCTGAGAAGAAACGCCGAAACAAACTCAGAGGTCTCAGTCCCTTTCAAAGTTTACAAATGGTCAAAGTGCATCAAAGTTTAGTCCACTTACATTGTAATAATATTCACCGTTATAATCTCAAACAATATAATGTCAATGACAATTTCACAGAGTCGGCATTTCCTACGGACTATTCTGAGAAGAAACGCCGAAACAAACTCAGAGGTCTCAGTCCCTTTCAAAGTTTACAAATGGTCAAAGTATATCAAAGTTTAGTCCACTTACATTGTAATAATATTCACCGTTATAATCTCAAACAATATAATGTCAATGACAATTTCACAGAGTCGGCATTTCCTACGGACTATTCTGAGAAGAAACGCCGAAACAAACTCAGAGGTCTCAGTCCCTTTCAAAGTTCACAAATGGTCAAAATACATCAAAGTTTAGTCCACTTACATTGTAATAATATTCACCGTTATAATCTCAAACAATATAATGTCAATGACAATTTCACAGCACTGATTCTGATGATTGCAATCATTATTCGGCCGACAGCATTCCCAGAGCGTCGTTGTTCGTTCGGAGTCCCAGTCAAGAGTGCCTGCTGTTGTGCGATGTTGAAAGTCACTCAATCTCCCCCACTCTTAGGCGGACATGACGTCACAATTAACTCTTGAAGCGCGCCATCTTTATTCATTTTGTTGTTATTCCTTCGTTTTGTAGTAAATCGAAATCCCGTACTAATGACCGTTCCGACATGGATAATTAAGATATTTAAACCACAACAAATGTTTACTCGACACGGGAACTAAATCCGACACTCAACTTCACTAAACAATTGTAGTAGTAATTGAATATTTTTAACACATCACACTTTCATTTATCACGCCAGCTGCTCACACCGGTTGATAAGAATCTTGTTCCACCAAAATCCTCTTTCATACTCAAATTAATTTTAACATTAAAAAACTGACAAATTACTTTTTAACTGAATAAATCAATCATAATTTAAACTTTATTCTTACTAGATGTCGCGGAGAACCTAACGGGTAACCGGGGCTCCGGCTCGACGTGCAGGAGAAGGAACGGGGTGGTTTTTAGTCAGTAAGAGTCTGACACTCCCTCCCGCCTCACCCAGGCGGGAGCAGTCATTCGATGATTTTCCCCCCTTAAAAAAATGCTTACTATAATAATATATAGAATTGTAAGTCTATAAAATATGCTTTTTGGGATTGTGACCGTTAGTGAACTGTGAAAACAATAAATATGATGATATTATATTTTCTTTACTGCCTGGTCGCAAGTACGACTGCCGGGCAAGGGGTCTCGGGTTTGATTCCCGGGGCGGGCAAAGTTTTACTGGGTTTTTAAAAAAATCTCAGTAGTAGCACGGAGTCTGAAATTGTACCCGGTATATGGCAATAGAGGTAGGCTCATCCCCTATTACAGGGGACTTATAACATAAATTGGGAAAAGTGGGTGTTACATTGTACAGTGGCATAATGTGCACCTCTGCCTACTCCTTCGGGGATAAAAGGCGTGATGTTATATGTTATGTTATGTATGTATATTTCCTTTTTAGCTGGTGCACTAGTGGTTGATCTATTGCACAATGTGTTCGATTGTCATGCGCAGAACATAGAATAATTAGGTATTTGTGTAATCTATTTGTTGTTCCGGAGATCTAGATGTGGCTTGAATATGAAGTGTAGGTATTTTGAAAAGTATATTCACTTTTGCTTGTCCCTTCAAGTAAAAAAAACAAGTAGTCATGACCAATTACCATAGATGCAGCATCGAATAGTAACATTTTTTCCTCAATTTAAATACCGAACGCACGCAATACGCATTCCAAATTCAAATTCAACGTCTAACAGAATCGTGACTTAGAAGTAATAACACGAGTGTTGCCAGTTAAAGAAACGTCAGTGTTGCCACAATAATAAATGTAACTAAATCGAATTTAACTGTAGTAAATGCGAGACGAAATGGTAATATATGAAACGAATGCGTCTAATAAAATTTCTTGCGTTTTTAGTGAACTTTCCCTTAAAATAGGTTGTAGTGGTTTGACCCTTTGTTGAAACTTAATGGTGTAGTACGGTTTGATGGAATTTTGATTGAAATAAAATGATCTATCATTTAACAAATATATTAGATATGTTACTTATAGGTACTACTTGAACTTGCTGTTGTAATTTTCCGCTACAAATCTTTATCATTGGTTGGGCAAGTAAATGATGACTTGTCAATTATGAAGCCGAGTTTCGAAGTTTCAAACCTTACTGTTTTATGGGGTAATAAAACCACAAAAGCTAACTTGGTGTATGATTTTTGAACTGACCGAATAACAAGCATAATTTAAAATGTGTTATTATGTGTAATATCTTGGTCTGTTAAAATTTTATACCAAATTCCGACCACATAAAAATTAACGTAATTTTCAGACAGATAATGTCATTACCATAGATAGAACAATACGAGGGTAGCGACAGATGCGCCCTCATGTCGATACGATCTGAGTTGCGCATGCGCACGCGTTCATACTGTCATGTTAAGTGGAAGTGCGTTTAACTAAGTGTTGCGTTGTTTATAGACTAGGTAAGCAAAGTACATAATAATAGACTTTCAACTCTATTACAAAAGTTTAAAGTTGAAAATGTATTAAACATTGTAAAGATAGCTTGATGTACTGTCATGTCGTACGTGACATCAAATTATAGTTTTATTAAAAAGCAAAATATAGCTTCTTGTATCTTCTTAGAATTTATAGTAATGTGGGTGTGTCATAAGTACCCAAAACCGTATATTATAGGGACAGAACATTTACTTCATTAATAATAAAAATATGCAATTCAACCGAATCTACTGAAACAGACCACATTCCGATAAGAAGAGGTATTTTTCAAGGCGATGCATTAAGCCCCTTGTGGTTTTGCCTGGCCCTTAACCCACTATCTAACATGCTTAACAAAAATAATATAGGACTCAAAATCGAACACAACTCAGAATATACAACCCTAACTCATCTCATGTACATGGATGATATAAAATTATTTGCAAGCACTCTGAACGAAATACACGCCCTCGCTGACATCACACAAACATTTTCTAATGACATTCGCATGGAATTTGGGATAGACAAGTGCAAAATCCAGTCTGTTATCAAAGGATCAACAGTACCTTCAACGTATGAACTAGAAAACCAAGAAATTATTGAAGCTATAGACCCAAACGAAGGGTATAAATACCTCGGCTACTATCAATCTAAAGAAATCCACCACAAAGACACAAAAAAAGCACTAGAGAAAAATTTCAGAAGCAGGCTACACAAAGTACTACACACTCACCTTAATGCAAAAAATACCATCAAGGCAATAAACATGTTTGCTATCCCTATCCTAACCTACTCGGTTAGGATAGGGATAGCAAACATGTTTATTGCGTAGGTTTTGGTATCATACGTTGGTCTCAAACAGATCTCACAACATTACAGAGAATCATAAATACTACAATGACTAAACACAGGAAACATCACCCTAGGGCTTGTATTCAAAGATTAACCCTACCAAAAAATGAAGGTGGCCGAGGGCTTATCGACATTACAAACCTTCACAACAACCAAATCAAGTTACTTAGAACATTTTTCTTCAACCGCTCACAACATTCACCACTACACAAAGCTATATGTCTTATAGACTCATTCACACCACTCTATCTAGCAAACCACACAAAACACATGAACATAATCAGTAAAGAACAAAAGATACAGACTTGGACACAAAAATCGCTCCATGGTCGTCATCGTCTCGATTTGACCAATCCTATTGTTGACAAGATAGCGTCAAACGCGTGGTTAAAGGGAGGCGAACTGTTCCCAGAAACAGAAGGATTCATGTTAGCGATCCAAGACCAAGTCATTGATACAAAAAATTACAGAAAATATATAATCCGTGACAGTGCCCTTGGCAGTGATCACTGTCGGCACTGCCACAGACAACCCGAAACCATTCAACACATAACAGGCGCATGTTCATCCATCACACAAACAGATTACAAACACCGACACGACCAGGTTGCAGCTATCATACATCAGGCACTCGCTTATAAACACAAATTAATCGCTGAAAAAACACCGTACTACAAATACACACCCCAAATTATCCTAGACTCTCCTGAATATAAAATGTACTGGGATAGAACCATACTTACGGATAAAACTATACACCATAACCGACCTGACATCACTCTCCACGACAAGAAAAACAAATTAGTATATTTGATAGACATAGCAATCCCTAACACACATAACCTTAGTTCTACCCACACCAATAAACTCTCCAAATACGCAGACTTGACCATTGAGCTTAAAACTCAGTGGCAAGTTCACACAGTCAGAACTGTCCCTATTATAATATCTAGCACAGGCGTCATCCCCAAAACACTCCATACAAGAATAAAAACCCTTGACTTACATCCTCTCACATACACACTGTTACAAAAAGCGGTTATATTAAACACTTGCAGAATCGTCAGAAAGTTCTTGTCCATAGAATAAAAATATCATCAAATCATCCCCAAGGTTGCTTTGACCAAAAGTCCGCAACTCTGGTGTATTTCCCCAGAAATGGGTGAGGTCTGAACCTATATACACGAATAATAATAATAGCCTTTATTTCAGATCGACATATCTTAACCTAATAACACTGTCGCGGAGAACCTAACGGGTAACCGGGGCTCCGGCTCGACGTGCAGGAGAAGGAACGGGGTGGTTTTTAGTCAGTAAGAGTCTGACACTCCCTCCCGCCTCACCCAGGCGGGGGCAGTCATTCGATGATTTTCCCCCCTTAAAAAAAAAAAAAAAACCTAATAACACTATTTTAAAGCAATCATAAAACTTATAGTAGAAATATAAAACTTATTCTAATATTTGCTGCTTTTTTATTTTCTGCAGATCTGTTTGCCAATCGGCAAAGGCCTCCTCCATCCTTTTCCATTCGGTTCTTTCTAGAGCCACTCTGTTCCACATCAGTCCTGCCACTTCTCTTATATCGTCGTCCCACCTTTTCTGCGGTCTGCCTCTTTTCCTCTTGCCTTCCCTTGGATACCACTTTGTCACCTTCTTACTCCATTTATCATGACCTCTTATTGTATGCCCTGCCCATCTCCATTTGAGCCTTTTAATTTTCTGTACTACATCTATGGTTCTTGTCTTTTTTCTTATGACACTGTTTTTCAGTCTGTCTGATCTTTTGACATTCAGCATGCTCCTCTCGATAGCATGTTGGCAAGTTGCTAGTCTGTTAGTCATTTCTCGGGTTAGAGTCCATGATTGGCAGCCATACATAAGGACGGGTAATATGCAGGTGTTAAATAGTTTACCTTTAATGTTATTATGAAGTTGTTTGTCTTTCATGGCCTCCTTTAAACTCCAGTACCTTCTCCAGCTGTTCGCAATTCTTCTATTCACTTCCTCGCGCATAGGTTCTTTGTGAGTTATGAGTTGTCCCAGATAGATGTATTCGTCAGTGTAGTTGACTTCGGTGTTTCCTATCTTTATCTCAGTTTTCTCTCCGTTTGTCATCATTCTAGTCTTTTCTGGATTAAGTTTTAGCCCTACTCGCTCACTTTCTGTCGCAAATTCTTCTATCATTTTAGTGATCTCTTCGGGTGATTTGGCGAATAGCACTAGCGATTTGGCGAATAGGTCATCAGCGAATCTTAAGTGCGTCAGTGATGTGCCATCTACAAAATTTTTGCTAAGATCATACTAAAACGCATTGAAAGAACGTTAGACGAGCACCAACCCATCGAGCAGGCGGGATTTCGTAAGGATTACTCGGTGATCGACCACATCCATGTGGTTCGTCAAGTCGTCGAGAAATACAGCGAATACCAGCTGAAATATTACATTTCCTTTATCGACTACAGTAAAGCATTTGACTCTCTTTTACATAAAAATATATGGGAAGCATTAGTGGAACAAGGCATTGAACACAAATACATAAGACTCATAAGAAACGTATACAGTCATAGTACAGCCAGAATACAGTTAGAAAAGAAAAGCCAGCCGTTCAAAGTAGGAAAAGGCGTTAGACAAGGAGATCCTCTATCCCCAAAATTATTCTCAGCTGTACTGGAATCAATCTTTAGAAAACTCACATGGGAAAATTTTGGGATCAATGTACTTCATTCATATATTCAAATAAAAAACTTAAATCAAAATTAACTAACTAATTTATGAAGTTGAAAATGAAATAGTGTTGAATTTGTTCAGTAAACATACATGGGCCCTTTTATAGGATGGACTACGAGATCACATTGTCAGTCAAAGATGTGACGAGTGATTCTGAACTCTATCATATTTCGAAGAATTACGAGAAACGTAGGTACAATTTTTAATATGAAGATTTAGAACTTAGAACCCTGGTGTTCAACATTATCTTTTAATTTCAGAGGTAAAAGGTATTTTAGTCGTATTATACTAGAAAAATAAATTATTATCACAAGAATTTATTATTATTATTATTTATTCTGTACCCATCCCCTTAAACCTAATACGGCACGCGCCACTCCTGCGCATACAGGCACCCCGCTGAGGTGTCATAATATAATGACATATTAATTTATGCTCAAACATACACGATCATCCACCGTCCTATTGATAGACCACGGAACTGTTTTTTTAATAAATAATGTTTACAATAATGCAATAGATACTCGTTTAAATTCTATTATGTTTTCTAAAAGCCGTTACTATAACGCTTCCTGCGGGATTATTGTTATCTCAACTTTTAATAACGCTTTTGTCCTTTTAAATGTGTAGAGCGCCACCTACGATGATTTTAATAAACTAAATAAACGTCAATGTGTACGTGTGTATTTTGGTATTTTGCATCTGACGTGTCTTTGCATTGGTAATTTGGTTTCTTTCTCTATTAAATTCTTGTATATTGATTTATTAAATACTATTCAGAATTGCGGTATCGGTGGTAAGCTTGGTCTTTAGCCAAACGCCACCTTAGCGCTTGGCTACAGAGAGAGTAGAAATCAAAATGTATGAGGATGACACTCCCATAAAATTTGGTTTTCTATTCTACATGTAGACAAGCGGCTACGGCTGCTTAAACGATATAAGACTTAAGAGGTACGATGTATAATTATGTAGATCTAATGACGTTATGTTTCCGGTCAGTCCGGTAATATAGGTAAAACGTTTTCCACCAAATACCAATTTTGAAATAAACAATGTGTACTCAAAATTAAACTTAACTAACTTGTTTTATCTACAACATTTGCAGAAACCAGAAAAATTAACAGCTAGCTAATCTTCGCACAAATATTTATTTTAGTACCGCAAACTCTTTGTAGAATAATTTAATATTTGGAATGACTAGTAAACAAACATGGCTGCCACGATATCGCACAGCTGATTTAATAAATTGCCGCCATTGTATGCAGATGCGCGCGCAGTAATTTACTCGTCGCATTTACTTGCATAGCAAATGCTAATTCTACATTGTCAATTTATTTTGTTGATGGATATTGGAATATTTTCATCGGTTGGAATTTGTATTATAATTTTTACAACTGATGTTTACTTGTGGGTACCTAATGTTTTGCATACGTATTTTAAATATTTTTGACTCTCGTTGGTTTTGAGTTTGAGGTAAAGAATTATAAAAGCTAGAAATCGAGTTTTATATATTATTTTTAAACCCATTTTAAACGCCGTCATGGAGTTTTTTAAATCAACTCTCAAAATATTTCCTTACTTCACAAATTCCCTAATTACTTAATTGTAACTTTCTATAGAATTCCAAAATTACTGTAATAATAATTACACACCTTTTTGGAAAGGAGGGTGTAATACAAACCGCCGTAAATGGCCTAAGACCTTACCGTCACCATCAGATGACCGTCGTATGGCACATGCCATGGTAATTAAGAAGTCGGTTATTTTTACGATTGTCATTAAACATTTTAAGGGGCGAGTTGCCTTTAGTAGTGCGTAATTGAATTATGCATATTCTTGATTTGTTTTTACTCTTTTTTTACTTAGTGTAAGCAATTATACACAACTCTAAACTGTTTTCCTTTAATGGGTTCTTTACCACAAAATACATACCTAATTACCTACCTAAGTTGTACTCTAAAAGCGTGCACAAGTATGCTTTAGATTTCTTACTGTTTATAGACATCTCATCTCATTACCACCAGAAGAGTTACATTGATTCTTATGCTTTAGCTATAACACAGTTAAATATAACAACATCTATTTCTAGGTGTCAAAACATGATAATCAGAAATCAAGTACCCACCAAAATCTTTGCACAAACTGAGACTGGGACCTATACATGTAATCGCTTTGATCCCTAAGAATATGGAAAGGCTTTGGACTCCAAAACTACCAAAACTCCTAACGGTTTCCAAAATTCCTGCTCATTAGTTACAGATACACTTTTAACTTCACAGTACATTTATAAATACTTCTACTTTCTAAATCACTTTCACTGACGAAGCCCTTTCAAGAATTGAGAAAAAATGTAGAACTGTGATGCAGCGACAGTGAGCAGTAGTCAGTGCTTCTGTCCAAGCGGAACGGGAGGTGCAACGAATCTACGTCTCTGTGGCTTTAGTTACATACTTTTTTTCAGATTATCAGCTGCTCTGAATTGGGCTTGCTAACTATTCAAATTCGATACTTTTTTTCGAACTGTCAAAAACGACAGTTTTCTATGAATTTTGTACGAGATTGTGTATTGTGACGTCACGTTTTTTTGCGTCAAACAGCATATGTACTTATTTCTTGAAAATTTGCTGGAAAAATACTAAAATTAAGTTGATGATAAAATAAATTAATGAAAGCGTGATTATTTATTAATATTTTGTTATAGATAGTTTTAGGTAAGGTTTTAAATAAATAAATAAATTATAATAAACAGTCGTAATAATTTATTTTTGACGAAGGCAAGTACCCAAGTTTAAAATAAAGCTTTCGGACTTGAGTCTGTGTGATATTTAATCATGTGTCCCCAAATCGCCAGTTCGTAAAAGGCTGGTAACGGACTTGTAACTCTTTGGGTTTCTATGGATGACGCCGATTGCTTACCATCAGGTCACCCGTCTGCTGCCAATTAAAACGTTCATTTTCTTCTTTACCAAACAATAGCATGACTTAGTAAAATTTTAACGTTAAATGGACTTCAATATCACAAATTACATAGCACTCAATCATTTTAATAAAACCACCTCCAAAACTTAATGTCACCAATAAATGGTTAATTTAAACATAGGATGCGTTCGCGGCGCGTGCGCATAATAATTAATTCAGGCGTCCGCCGCCAGGTGGTGTGGCAGATGGCTTCAGTAGATCATTTACATTTCTAATGCAGATGGTTTGTGATCGATGATAAGTAGACCAGAGGGTGTTGTGGTCAGGTCTTGGGTGATGCAGTAAAATTGTACTGGCATGAAAAGGTATAAAATACTACTCCTCCTACCAGAACTATTTTGACAAAAACTTGGCAGCAGCGCTCTGATAAACCTAAATAAATCTTTTAATCTACGATCTTCAACCCATTATATGTGTAGCGATTCTGGTAAATCTATAAATGTGACCCTTGCCCAATGGGTAATTGTAGTACGGACAGTCTCTCCATATAGACTGTCAATGGCGAATGACAATGATCTCTATGGAGAGATTTCCTAGCTATTAAACAAAATCACCCCTGACTACATTTAAAAGAATACCTTCTAAAGTAAACCAATTTATTTTTAACTTTAGTCTATTTTTAGTCAACTGAAAATAGATGCTTTTAACGGCAATCTCCTAAGATCATGATCTTGAAGTTCGTGCTATTTCTATTCGTAGATTTAAAAGAAAAATTTTCGTCATTAACTGTGGCACTTAACACATTAAATGGACGCTATGATAACCCACGTTCGTGGTGGATTTATATTTATTATTTTTTTATTTATTTAAATAGACAACAGCTTCTGTATACCTACCCTACATAGTATTAAGAGATAATAAAGGTAACAATAGGTATTGGGCTTATACAGTCGCCAATTATCCTTACTATAATATTATAAATGGGAAAGTGAGTTCGTTTGTTCCGTTTTCACGCCGTAACTACTAAACCGATTGCTTTGAATTTTTGCAGACGTAAAGTTAGAAGTCTGAATGAAATAATAGGGTACTTTTTATTCCAGAATAATTTGATATTCTCGAGGGTAACGAAATTATTGGTATAGATGGCGCTGTGTATATTGGTATATGTGACATAGGCTACTTTTTATCCTTTTGTGACGCGAGCGAAGCCGCGGGTAAAAGCTAGTATAATATAATTTAACATTTATTCTATTGGTCCTCAAAGACTTAAGTAATAAACTACTCTAGAATTATTTAATTGAGATAAGTGTAATTATAATGACACGGTCTGCTGGTTACTGGGTTACAAATTGGGGTGTAATATGATTGTCTTTGTGATAGCAGTTTTTGAGATATGGCTGGTTTTCGATATGGTCTTATGTTCCTGACACAGTTACGTAGATTTATCGGTATCTGCTTCTTTTAAGTGTATTTATTATAGAAAGAAAGAAAGAAAGAAAGAAAGAAATCATTTATTTGCTAATAATGTAGGTATACATATAAGTTGGAATAAGGTTAATTGACCCAGTACATTTTACCTTTCGGCATGCAAATTAAATTATAATGCGATTTGAATGTCGTCAAATAGACAACTAGGTATACAGTCAAAATTTTAGAATAATTGTAAAAAAAAAAAAATAATAATGCTAAAATGCTACGATCAAATATAAGCCATACAAAAAG
The DNA here is from genome assembly GCA_038387885.1 of Spodoptera picta. Taxonomy (NCBI): domain Eukaryota; kingdom Metazoa; phylum Arthropoda; class Insecta; order Lepidoptera; family Noctuidae; genus Spodoptera; species Spodoptera picta. The sequence goes on from JAZHFQ010000308.1 coordinate 2,063,133, forward strand.
AAATAATAAAATATGATGCAATGTCAACGTGGGTACTTAGTCTAAAATATAATGTATATGTATAAACCTTAGAGTCTAAAGTTTATACTTGTGTCATAAATTCTGCGTTTGCGAAAGTCATTCTTCAATAAGATGACAATCTTACCTCTTAAATAATTCTTATATACACTGCGGTTAAAGAAACTGATTTCCAACGCCTCTTTTTTGAAGTCGGTTAATTAATATTAGATACTATCTTCCCCTAAGTGACCAACACTTTTCTGAAAACCGCGTCAAAATCGGTTCAGCCAATCGCGAGATAATCGTGCACAAACATACACACATATGTACATACATACATAGATACATACATACATATATATACATACATACAGGTCAAACAGAAACCTCCTTCTTTTGAAACACTAGAAAGCTATAGGTATAATGTACTTTTCGATAAAATAACAATTTCATCAGTATTTTTCTACCTTCTCCTTTTACTTTTGAAGACAACATCGATTTAGGTGAAGTCAGTATTTCTACCGATAACTTAAGTCCATAGATTTTATTTTCGTTCAAAGAAAATATCAAACGCATTAATATCCTTTACCCAACAACAATAAACCTTTTTATAAGAAAAATCCCTTTTTAAACGGACGCTATTAGGGCTATAAATAACATTTAATGATGCAACATTGTGCTTTATACCTACCGGGGTAAGCCACACTCCAGGTGTGGGGGTAAATTGGAATAAAAACTAATTTTTAACCCTCTGATGTCTTGAGGGCGCGACTGTAATGAAGACACGACCTTAATATAGAGCTAGAAAGCCATCATAGATAGGATTTGTTCAATGTAAAAATTACGTTGCCTCGTTGGCCGAGTGGTCGCCGGGCAAGGGGTCTCGGGTTCGATTCCCAGGTCGGGCAAAGTATTACAGGATTTAAAAAAAATCACAGTAGTAGGACGAAGTCTGAAATTGTGCCCGGTATATGGCAATAGGCTCGTTCCCTATTACATGGGACTCATGACATAAATAGTGAAAAGTGGGTGTTACATTGTATAGTGGCTAATATGCACCTCTGCCTACCCCTTCGGGGACAAAGGCATGATGTTATGTTATGTTATGTTATGTAAAAATTACGTCAATAAATCTTTGACAGAAAGAAAAAATGGATATATGGATTGTGTAAAAGAATCAAGGATAATATTTATTTATTTATTTAATAATAAAGAAAAAGGGCTTTGTGATACATAGAATACTCTGCATCATCCTAAGGTTGACTGTTTGAGAATGTTACTAGGCATTAATGCCGGAATACTGAAACGTTACTCAATTTAAGTTGCGCCTAAGTATAGTTCTGTCTCTACTAAATCTTTGTAAAATGACAGAGATGGCACGATATTTAAGCACGACTTAAAATTTAGCAACGTTTCAGTATTCCGGCATAAGCATCCACCATAAATTGCCTCAACTCAACATTTGATTGTCTCACTTCTCTTATTTCTCTTATTTTATTAGATTATTTTTGAAAAATGATTATTGATTATTTAATTAATTAATTGATTTTTATTATTATTGTTTTGATTATTTAGTAATATTATTTTAAACTTGACCATGTTCAATTGATTATTTCCGACATTTGATTGTTTTGTCTGACTGTGTATTATTTGACGTACGTGTGCCATATTTTTTGACATTTTGTATTGTTTTTAGTCACAGTTGTTTTGTTCTTAGCTTTTAATTTAATTTAATTTTAACTTTTAATTTGTATTGCCAGTTTTATGTATATTTTTATGATTTTTTGCATGTTGTGGCCTCCTATAATTGAGGAAGCACATAGATATTAATTTTTGTAATGCTACTCGTGTGTGCTAAGTGTATTCCTTGTTGGAGACCCTAATTCAATAAATAAATAAATAAATAAATTGTATATTGTAAAAAGTCAGAGTCGAAGTTAAAGCACAATAATTGGGCACTTTTGAAACGTTAAAAATTGAATTGTCCGTCCATATGTCAGTGAAGCTAGGCTACAAGAATACATATATAACAAACATACAGATAATATGATAATAGAGATATATAGGCGGCTCCAAGTTTTAGAGTCAATGTACCCCAGCCTTTATGTGCAGAAACAAAAAATGTTACCTTTCTTCAATCATGTTTGAAGTTCCAATTAGGTAATAAGGAACGAGTTTTATTAAAAAGGCGCATTTACATTACAATACAAAGAGTATTTACCTCGTAGGTTGCAATCTTAAAATAATTGGTGTTACGCCTTCTCAACACAAATGCCAATCGTTCCGATATTGACATCGCCTGGCAAGGTCAATTGAATACCATGTAAAGTATGTCCCCCTTTTCAAAAGCTATTCGATTGTGAAACATCGATTTTAGGACATCAATCGATCATTTTATCGATACAATATCTAATGAATGATTTTTATTCTTTATACTCTTTCTAACCCTTCTTAGCTCTGTGACCAGATGCTTGAAAAGTATTATGGGTCACGCCAGGTGTGGGTCGAATAGACCATTGTCTTTGATAACGACAATTACAAGGTTCCTTATTATAATTACTGGAAATAATTGTATTATGGACGGTTTTTTCGTTTTTACTTTGTTTGGAGAAAGGTGTTGTATGTTGTTATAGATATTGGTTATTAATTAGAAGATTGAAAAAGGCGTTGTTGATGATAACATAAATCAAATATGTTTTTACCAATAAATTTAATTCCTTGCATTTTTAACCGACTTCAAAAAAGGAGGAGGTTCTCAATTCGACCGTATATATACTAATACCAATAACATAAATTTAATTCCTTGCATTTTGTTATTGGTTGTTAATCGATATATTTATTATTCAGATAAATATTATTGAAAGAAAATACTCATCAAAGCGACGATTATAAGTCGTAAGTAAGTGTGAAAGTGAGAAAATACGAAAGTGTCATCTTTTGAAAGTTTTTCATTCGCTATACCTGAGAGTGGTAGGCTATACCAGGCCTCCCGCTAGGTGGACCGACGACAACGCCAGAGTTGCGGGGAGCCAGTGGAGGCGAGTTGTCGTTCAACATGGAGGACTAAGGAGGCCTTTGTCCAGCAGTGGACGTCTTCCGGCTGATGATGATGATGATGATGATGATGATGATGATGATGATGATGGTGATGATGATGGTACCTCAGAGCGTAACAAACAAACTTAAGCATTTTGTCATATTCAATAGGCTACAACGCCAACAGGTAGGTACCTAAACCTCATTATTTCATTATGATTTTTTACCAGTTTTTTAGCTGTACTAGTAAAAAAAATACAATTATAAATCAGAAAACATTAATTTGCCCATTTTTACAATTTAGAAGATATCAATATGCTGGCATCTGTACAAGAGCTACCATCAAATTGTCCACTCATCACCTCATTACAGATGCATTCTCATCAGTAAAGGTTCCGCCAGGTGTGTGTCGTCGAGGGGTCGAATCGACCGCGCATCGACCGGATTGTCTTACAATGTAGACAGCGGCAATTACAGGGTTCGTTAGAGAAAAGGTGATTTTATTGGAGTTTTTTTTTAATATTTTTTTATATTCGTGATTGAAAAGGTGTAGCCGTGTTTTGATTGGAGGAATGTAATTATAGTTTAGTTATTAGATAAAATCTTTGATTCTTTGAAGGAATTAATTTTTTTAAAGGGGGGAAATCATCCAATGGCTGCTCCCGCCTGGGTGAGGCGGGTGGGAGTGTCAGACTCTTACTGACTAAAAACCACTCCATTCCTTCTCCTGCACGTCGAGCCGGTGCCCCGGTAATCCGTTACGTTCTCTGCGGCAGAATCACGTAGCTAGGAAGTATAATAAGATGTTATTTAAATATTAAGGACGAAGGGACAATAACATCTAATAAGTAGTACATGTTCTTTATAATTACGTAATAAGGATGTCTACATTAAAAAATGAAAAAAAAACACGCGTAGTTCTAAGCCGACTGCCTCGTTGGCCGAGAGGTCTCGGGTCGGGTAAAATATTACTATGTTTTTAAAAAAATCTCAATAGTAGCACGGAGTTTGGAAATGTGCCCGGTATATGGCAATAGGCTTACCCCCTATTACATGGGACTCATAACAAATAGTGAAAAGTGGGTGGTACTTCTGTGTGCATCTCTGCCTACCCCTACGGGGATAAAAAGGCGTCATGTGATGTTATTCTAAGCCGTTGTCAACAGACTAAAAACAAAAAAATGTTTATGTTTTTAAATTACTCCATTTAGTCTACCAACGTACACAAAAGCTATGACAACTTCACCTTTATCATAATTCACCCTCATTGTAAACTGTAATACCGCAAGCCACAACAAGCCTTCCTGCCTACCCCCTTAATCTTGAAGCGTTAAATTTATGCAACGATCTTATAACCAGGGGGAGGATATTGGTTTCCTTGGTAGTACTTACTTACTAACTGATAGTTGCTAACTGACGGTTAGGTTTAGAATTGGAATAATTTTTATGTTTTACTGGCTAATGCCCGCGACTCCATCCGCGTAGAATATAATTCCTGTTTTATTCCATGGGAGCATTTACTTGGGATAAAACGTATCCTATCACCTAAGTCAGCCCATCCGAACCTAACGGTCGCGGAGAACCTAACGGGTAACCGGGGCTCCGGCTCGACGTGCAGGAGAAGGAACGGGGTAGTTTTCAGTCAGTAAGAGTCTGACACTCCCTCCCGCCTCACCCGGGCGGGAGCAGTCATTCAATGATTTTCCCCCCGTAAAAAAAAATCAAAATCGGTTCAGTAGTTTTAACGTGATTGACGGATGAACATCCAAATAAAGAAAGTTACACATTAATTATATTTGTGTGATGACTTGATAACTTGACTACGTCATAGTCATTGCTTACACTGTTGAGTACGACGGCGACGATCCGGGTTCGATATATTATAGCTTCTTTAATTTTCAAATTCTCTGTTTAATGCTCAAGAGTACAGTTGTCCGACCTGGAAATCGAACCCGAGACCCCTTGCCCGGCAGTCGCACTTGCGACCACTCGGCCCACGAGGCAGTGATAATTCTTTCTTTCATCGAAATGAGCTTCAAAGTCGGTTTTGGCTACATGTCGATAACCCGATATTCGTTTTAAACGAGTGAACAAAATTAATAGTACAGTCATGAAGACTACTAATCTACTTGGTCGCGTGCAAAACGTATGCACTTATTAGTTGGACAACGATTTCATACAGAATAAAATACTTATAGAATCATAACAAAGGCCACTTACATCGCAAATCTCAAAAACTAAAGGTTGACAATAAAATATGTTAAAAGCTCATCTCACCAGGGGTTTAAAATATTGTATTTTTGCTCACCCATATTTCTAAAATCGTAGGTATTCAAGAGCCCTCCCGTGGCGAATGGTAGAAACAGAAGAGGTCACTGAACTAACAAGTAGCGACATCTGTTAGCCACTGGAAGTACATGACAAATGTCTTTTTTTAAATAAAGAAATATTTTTATGTTTTGTTTTTGGCGCGTAAAAATATAAAAGATGACATATAAATTGTAATTGGTATTTTAGTTATTTGTTTGTTTATTTTGTTTTTGTAAATCGACAACTAGTGATGGTGCTATGCTATAAGATTTTTACCTGAAAGAATAATTATGCAGACCCACTAGATTTTGGAAGAGAATATCCTAATCTAAATTATGCCTATTCTTGTAGCATTAAGTTCTCCAACAACATCTAGATGGCCATGCTGCAAGGTGAAAACGTAGGTAAATTACCCAAAAGTAAAGTATTCTGTATCCACATAGGACCAATATTCCAATCTTGGTCTACGTCTATGGTATGTAATAAAAATGTTATCTTGTTAATGCTTCTGTACCTACTTACTTACAGTCAGAAGACCAGCATTTGTTAATGCAACAAACTTGTAATTCTTGTAAACATTGGACATCACCAGCATTATTTTGAGGAAAGACATATTTTGTGAGGACGCTTAAGAAAACGTATTGATGTTAAATCTTGTAATATGGATTAAAAATATCTAGACGTAAATAGATTCAAACATTCCAAAAAAATCCTTGTTTGCGATGTGATTCGCTTTACGAAAAACTGCATCCCACACTCAAAATATCTCTAAACAATACGTGTGAAGATAAATATTCTCCAAAATATCAACAAACATAGCTATTAAAAGCATTTAAAAAATAAATAAAACAAATCTAAAATACAATAACAAAATAAACTTCAATGGAGCGAAATGCAGATGCAGCCAAGCTGTGCAGACAATAGCCAATCAGGGCTCGTGCCCCGCGCATGCGCCATCATCACTCATTCACGCATTCTTATTTCGAATTTTCTTGTATTAGAATCGCCAGATGTTGATATTTAGCGCGAATTTATATTTTAATAGGGCATTTATAGGTTAATTTGGTATATTTATAGCTGTTAATTTGGTAGCTATACCTACCTAACAGTTTTTGGTGTAGTTGTGAAAATATTCAAAAACTTGGATGCAGCTCGCTGCCAATTGGCAATTTTTAGTCTTCGGGGAGGGCTAATATTTAGTACCTAGTAGACGTTTCGTGACTAAATAAATTACGATAGCAATAATGAGTGTTAAAGAGTTTACCTACTGTTCTACCTTCCTAATTATCTGATGATACCTTCATGATACCCCTGACCCAGAGCAATTACAACATCGAAGACAAGTAATTCACCTGTATCTTTTTTGAGGAGGGAAAATCATCCAATTACTTCTCCCACCTTGTGTTAGTCGCGAGAGACTCGAAACCACCCCGTCCTATTCCAGCTCTTCATCTGTCTCGGATTTATTTTACGATACCGGGGCTAGGGGAGCAAAAATCCTTTAAATTGAAATCGTAGTTTTCTAGAAGACATTAGACTTTTCTTTCAGAGGTTGTTTTTGCAAGTAAGATCGTATTGTCAATGGACAATGTTCATGGGCGACACCGATTGCTTAACACCAGGTGATCCGTCAGCTCGTTTACTGGCATAGCCCAATAAAATAAAATTTAAAATAATAATTTATTTTATTTATTTCTCTCATCATCATTTACATAATAAAATACAGCAAACGTTTTACAACATAACCTGAGACTGGTGTCTGTTGTAGGTGAAACCTGTATCAGATCACCAGGCCATATCCCACTGACGCGATCGATACAAGGTAAGTCATCTCATAACTTTCATTTCAACAATAAACATTAAAATTAACAAAATGATAAACTTGTTGGTAAGTAACTACTCCTTTTATTCCCCGTATTATAAAGCGCACTTTTCACCTCTTTCGTTATTAGTGCTATTGTAAAAAAACATGTATTTTTTTAAACCACGAGCCAAGATGCCAACACTACAACAAGAATTAATTATCTGTGGACAATACCTTTTGTTGTCATCATTAGTGTTACAAAATGTCACCTTGTGATTGACACAATAGGCTCCTTGATTGACCTATTTTTAACCTGTGCCAACACCAGAGGGTTAAAAAATTTACAACTTGAAGAAATGAAAGGCAATTTTGTTGCTTTGTTATTTCTTGTTTTTATTTAACGTTTTATAAAATATCATTATTGGTATTGTGTTGTTTATTAGTTTTGTTTGACTTGTCTTTCTTTTTGTAATTTGTGTGTCATTGTTATTAATATAGGTAATGTAACATCAGACCTTTTATTTTTCTAAGAGGTTGGCAAAGATGGACCTATAGAAAACGAATACCCTTTCCATCTCTTGATATTAATGGCTATGACCATTTTAATAGGGGCGAATCGTCGTATAGTTAAGTACATTTTATTTATTAACAGAATTCTATTCGAAAGAACAAGAAGCTGCTAAAATACATATTTCCTTCGTTTTTAATGTGTTTTTGATTCATCAATGCCAGTTACATACTAATTGTTGTTTAAGAAAAGATATTAAGTCACCCACAATACGCCTTTCGATTTTACAAGACCGGAAAGATGTCCGTCTTAATTGCCAAGACGTTTCTGTAAGGCACGTAATTTCAAATCTATTTCTTAAGCACTTCACTTCTATTTATTCCTATAGATATAATTCTTAATGCTTGTTTTGTTTAATAGAACAATATATTAAATCAAAACACTAGTTTTGTTTAATTTGTAATGACGAAATGGATAAGCTCAATAATCATCATCATCTCTTCTTTCCTATGTAAGGTAATGGTTATAAGTTACTATTTTATAGAACTTTTATTTCTATGAGTCGTATTTTGAGAATATGTAAGTATTTCCTGTAATAGTAAAGTATTGTAGCAAAAATATGAAGGTAAAGCTAAGGTACAAACGCATAGTTAAGTAAATAATGTTTGTATTTGTCCAACGCCTTCGATTTTCTTAGCAGCTAAAGACGTTCGTCTTGGTTGCTATAAGGATTTATTAAGGCGCGGTTTATTATTGTAAGTACATTGATATAGCTGTATTTTAGTGTCATCTACCTATTTCAGACTGAATACTAACTGAATTACTGAAGACTCAACGACTGAATTTATTTAAATAAATTGCAATGTTATTACATTATAATTGAATAAATAAATTAAGTATTAATTCCCAACGCGAGTTAAACGTGAGTTTATTATCGAAATTGATTGATTTTATGACAAAATAAATATAAAATATAATAAAATTATGTAGGTGCCAATTTTTATGTCATTAAACTATGTTTTATTTAAATTACAAACTATATACATTATAACTTTAATTATAGAATAGTAATCACGCAAATATATTAAATTTTTAATAAGAAAAGATTGGAATTCGAATTTAAAGAATAAGGAACCCAGAAAACAATATCTAAAATGGAATTTTTATTCAGAATTCAGAATTCCTAAAACCAGACCATGTTCCAGAAAGCTTGATGAGTCAAGCTCTTCCCGAAACGGTAAACGAATGTGATAGTGAAAAAATGTGATAGCTTTGATATAATACGTCATCACACTTAACACCTGTTTGGATTCCGTGAATTCATGATGACAGCATAATGTGACTGAAAGATATAGGACTTATCCACCTCCAACGTAATTGGTGAATATGGATGATGACATTTTATATAGGCTACCTTTTCGGAGAATACTATAATACCTAAGTAAAACCTTATCAATTACTCCACTAAACATAACTTCACGCGTTTTTATCCCCAAAGGAGTAGGCAGAAGTGCACATTACGGCACCTAATACAACACCCACTTTTCACTACCTATTTATGTGATGAATCCCATATAATAAGGGGTTAGCCTATTGCCATATACCGGGCATAATTCCAGGCCCCGTGCTATTACTGAGAATATTTTTGTAAAAACCCAGTAATACTTTGCCGGACCCGGAAATCGAACCCGAGACCACTTGGCCAACGAGGCAGTCTTTACGTTACCCCACTAAAGTAATCAACAATTGGACCTAAAACATATCGAGACATTCATATAAACCTGTTTATACAAACCTGTAGCCATTAATCTATTAAATCTCCTTCAGATCAGCGCCAGGTACTGATGATGATGAAAGCATATCACGCCACCTAATGACTCACAGTATCCAAGTAATTCCACAATATTATCGATATTATGAAACGCAATGTCGGCTAGCAACAGTTATGAGTCATGAGTCAGCTCTGCAGCATTCCCGTCAAACTGTGACTCATGCGCACCCTCGGTGTACGTTTTTTAATTTACGCTTTTTAGGGTTCTAGGAGAATTGTATTGTGAACCTGATTGAAAAAGAATAACCTATGGAGTTTCTTGCTCGTTCTTCTCCATAGGAATGTACACCTTGAAATGAGCAAATAGCTTCACTTTTAATTTATTTTTGTTGACGTTCAAAAGTGCCTTCCTGGTTATTGAAATAAATTATTTGGACTTTGACTTTGACTTTGACTTTGGTACTTTCTTACATATTCGGTGTGTACGACATCCAAAGGTGGTATCTATGTGTCCTACTCAGCAGTCATTGCGCGAGTCACCAAACCGCATTCAATCATTCAGGAGCCTCATTGACTCACTACCCATTTTTTTATTCACTGTCTACAAATAGGTAGAGGATTTTGTTATAAGTTTTGCCCATAATAACTTTCGCCTGTCTCATCATCTACTTATATACTTACCATATAAATATACTTACTTATACTTACCATATAAAGCTGAAGAGCGTGTTTGTTTGATTGTTTGTTTGTTTGTTTGTTTGTTTGAACGCGCTTATCTCCGGAACTACCCGTCCCATTTCAATAATTCTTTTTGTGTTGGATAGTCCATTTATCGAGGAAGGTTATATGCTAAAACATCACGCTAGGATTAATAGGAGCCAAGCAGAGCGGGTACAATTGCGCGGAAGTAGCTAGAATTTTAGATAAATAAAACAGCAAATCGAAGTAGTATATTCCTAGACTATGTCAACTATGCCCTGTTATTGACATCTCACCCGATTTGAGCATAGAAATGAATCTAGAAAATTAAACCATACAGTCAGAAAATAAGTAAATCTACAGTTATCAGAATTCAAGTCAGTCTCATCTTAACTTTTTCTCACATCATCTTGTGCGGGAAAATAAATCATAATGAGTTATGAATAAAGATGTATTTCCATATTTGATGTGAGTATGCGGAACCATGGACAAAAATTCATCGCTTATTCGTTTGTCGCGTGGGAGACTCCCTAAATTTTGTAACCCATGGCTTGTAGGAAGTCTGCCGAAAAATTCCAGGATAACTTCTTTTATTGGGTACCTATTGTTTTTTAATTCTGGAATCGAGTTTAGATGTTGATTTTTTTTGGGAGATCTTTGATGATATTATGGCTAATATAGAATGTCTGTTTAGGGTGTAGTGTAGGAATACAATAGACCACGGGCGGGGCCCGATAGGGCTGACGCCGATACGGAGCCGTGGAGAACCTAACGGGTCACCGGGGCTCCGGCTCGAAATGCAGGAGTAGGATTGTTTTTAGGCAGTAAGAGTCTGACACCCCCTCTCGCCTCATCCAGGCGGGAGAAGATATTCGATGATTTTCCACCCTTAAAAAAGTGTATACTTACAATATAATTTTATTCAATACCCATGCAGGAATTAATATCAATCCTCAAATTAAAGTAAGTAGGTATCAGCAGGTATTCTGGAACTGTGTCCACTTATCGATAATAAATTATAGAACCGTCTCAATTGACTTTGACTCCCAACAAATCAGAATTAACTACTCACTGTCAAGAGCTACTATTAAAAGTGTTATTTAGTATAATCTCCCAGTAATGGAGGATGATCCTAGTGCACCATCATGACATCGAATGACTGCTTCCGTCCGCCTGGGTGCGGCGGGAGGTAGTGTCAGACTCTTACTGACTAAAAACCACCCCGTTCCTTCTCCTACACGTCAAGCCGGAGCCCCGGTTACCCGTTAGGTTCTCCGCGACTCCGAATCGGCATCGGCCCCATCTGTGGTAGTCTGATGGCTCTTTGAGGCCCGTGCGGAACGCGATCCATATGTACTTACCGGGATCAACTCCAGACGTCGTGCAATAACTATCAATTTTCTAAAAACTGGAAGTCTCCAATAATACTACATCCGACTCGGAAATCTATCTCCTTATTCAGCATAATTATATACTCTTGCAATCACTAGACTATTGAGGTAGGCCTTTATTCTTTGCATAATACAAAACAAATACAAAGCGAAATTAGTATTCCTAACTTCAAACGGTGTTGGTAGCCTGCCAACTCAGGTACACCTAGGTCACCTATTTCCCTCAGTAAATTGTCACGTCTGACAATGACATTCCTACATGTACTGGACCTCTACCATGAGTTTGAAACAATAATATTGGTTGATACTCAATAGCGATATTTTTTTTAACTTTTGTTGGGTTCACCTGTAACGACTTTATGTAATTCTATCTAATAATCTGGATTACCCACACTTTTAATTACTGTAACATAACATAATACGCGTTTTATCCCCGAAGGCAGAGGTGCACATTATGGCATTTAATGCCACTGCACAGTGAGCCATAGTGGGAATATTAGACTCTGGGCTACTACTGAGTTTTCTTAAAGAACCCAGTGATACTTTGCCCGACTCGGGAATCGAACCTGAGACCCCTTGCCCTTGCCCAGTAGTCGCACTTGCGACTGCTGGGCAAGTGGCCTACGAGTGTCGCACGTGGCCAACGAGGCAGTTTAATTACTTACTGTATTAGTCATGAAATTTGACAATTAGGTACCTATGTATGTGTAAATTGACTTACCTACCTTACAATAATATAATTATCAAGCTGGTCTGATGATGGAATAGATATGAAAATTCAAAACATTCAAACTAGTAGAGATTTTCTAAGTATTTTCACGTGAGTAAACCGCAATTTTTAGTTCACTCATTTGTGAGCTGGGAATTGAATCCAAAAATTATTCAGCAGTAGGTAGTATGAGCTCTTGTGGTGGTTATAAAAGTAACTTAATGATAGGTAGTTTTGAGTACAACTCAATACCTGAATACTGAATTGGATTCTTATAAGAACACAGCGTGATGCTCGTCAAACTTCCCACCAGAATCGCGCGTCATTTTTTTTGCGCGGGAAACTTTTTTAATCTGTCACATTTGACAGATGACAGTGTCAACAGTGACGTTCTTCTAGTTGATTTTCGTCATCTTACAGTAGGTATGCAAAATTTTACTCACGAAACTTCAAAAAGCATGACTAGTTCAGGTGAGTAAAAACTAGGTAAGAACAGAGATAGTTGTTCACACAAAATTCTACTCATAGGTGAAATAAAATGACCGAAATATAAAATTCAATTTAGTTTATTTATTTGGACACACAAAATACTACAACCTTTTTGTCATTGGTATCTAAATAAAAAACCCATTTCTAAAACTTCTAAGTATAGTACCTTATACATATATTAGATACTTATAAACTAAAGGACAGATTATTTAGGAAGAGGGATCACTGACAGTGACCATAGACAAACGTTATTGCAGAGATCATAGACTAGATTCTACATGAAGACACACTTAGATTATTTTTACCGATTTTAAAGTAACGTTACCTAATTTACAAAAAAACACACTGACGTAACTTTGAAAGTAAGTATTTCATTTATCTTAATAGTCAAATGACACTCTATTATAAGTCTCGTCTAAAATATATTTATTTATTTATTTATATTTATATATGCTTTATTGTACACATTTATGTAGTAAAACAAACAATTAAAAACAAAATTCTTTAAACCCAATTCAAGTAAATATGCGTACAATGGGCGGTCTTATCACACAATGGTGATTTCTTCCAGACAACCTTTGGATGGAAATATTTGTAAGAAACCAGATAAGGGGTAGTTACGTGTACAATAAAATAAAAAAAAAAGACAAAATAAAAAAGCCTACAATACAACCTACAATAGATATAATATACTAGCAACATATAAAAAGAAATACATAAATAATATACAAAAATACAATAAGCTATGTGTGTGTGTGTGTTTATACAAACACTTACAATTATTACATAATGCAAAAAGTTCTGGCAGTTTGCAAAGACTGCCTTGTTGGCCGAGTGTTCGCAAGTGCGACTGCCAAACAGGCCGACCGGGTCAGGCAAAGAATTACTAGGATTTTTTTAAATCTCAGTACTAGCGCGGAGTCTAGAATTGTGCCCGGTATATGGCAATAGGATCACCCCTTATTATAAATAGAGAAAAGTGGGTGTTCCATCGTACAGTGGCATTATATGTCGTAATGTGCACCTCTACCTACCCCTTCGGCTAAAAAGGTGTTATGTTATGTTATGCTTACAAAGAAAACAGCCAACTTTATATTTATTGTAATACGAGTCAGGTGTAAGAGTGACATTTCAGTATTAAGAATGATTAATACATCATAATTATTTATTCAATTTAGACTACCTTTCATTAAATTCATGGCATAAGACACTCGTCCCCAACCATAAGAGAACGAGAAAGGTTACAAAACAATTAGTATTATTATTAACAAAAAATATTCACATAGGTTTACACATCTTAATACTCAAAACTCAATAGGGTAGATAACTAATTTTTATTTTAATGTCCGTCTAGTAGATTATTTAAAAACATTAGACACATATTTTTTATTTTCTTACGAACACAGATACTTTCGGCCATATGTTGATTTGAAATATCGCATGACGTCACTTTTGAGTACGTTCTATACTCAAAAGTGACGTAGTTAGCTCCTACTCCTAAACTTTGATTCGTTTTATTTAAGTATTGGTGTCTTATGCGACAAAATAAAAAAATACGTGTCTAATATTTTATCATTACATAACTGACGGACTAAATACATTTTTAATTTTCTTAACCGTCATCATACCTATTATAAGTCAACTCAAAGTCACTACAAAACTCATTATAAGTCGACTCGAAGTCACTAATTTTAACTTCTAAGTAACTATAAGATGACTTAAATTTTTTGACTGAGTATTCAGCTGTTTTACAAATTAAGTGCTTTAAAAGAATCAGTCAGAATAACAAGAGATCTTATGACAGTCAATGTTATGGCTGATTTTCATAATTAAGTAAACAATATTGAGACATGTAAAAGTAAGCTGCTTTCAAATAAAGAAACTTCATAAATAAAATAATGGAATTCATGGAAAGAATCAGGGTACTTACTCGTGAAACCAATCTCAATTTCAATGCAATCTCAATCGTAGCTGTTAAAATAGCATACTGTAATCAGAGTACGGAATATAAAGCCAAACTCAATACAATTTAGTTCATTCAATATCCACGCAATACGGATGCAATGGGCGCTACCTAGTGTTGCATTGGGAATTGGATTCAAGAGTAAGCCCCCAGTTCATTATCGAGATTTTTTAAGATTCAAATACCCGGTAATAATTTGGTTGAGCATAGAATCTTAACTGAACGTATTTTTTTAAGGGGGGAATAATCGAATTCGACTCTCGTCTGGGTGAGGCCGGAGGGAGTGTCAGACTCTTACTGAGTAAAAACCACCCCGCTCTTACTCCTGCTCTTCGAGCCGGACCCCTGGGTTGATTATTATTAGAATTATGAAGTTTTTGGAAAGGAAAGCGGCTTAACATTACTTACAGAACGAATTTACCATTAAACAATAATCAAAATAAAGGTAATTTGTATTACACTATTTACAAATATTTCATGCTTACTTCAGCTAAGGTTCCTATGGAATCCATACAGCATTTAAAATAACTATTAGTTATATTATTGAAATCTTTTTCATTACAATTTTTCTAATAATTTTTAGCCTCTAAATACATTTACCTAAAAGTTTTTTCACATTCCAAACCTAGATTATTAAAGTTTTACAAAAAATCATCGAAATTTAGATAAAGAAATAAAAAAGACATTCATAGGAACACCATGCACCCTTAAATAGTTTTAATTTCTAATTATTTAATTATAAATACAAATAACTTTGTTTACCTACTATAATAATTTATAAAAACAAATTTTTTACACGAGGTTGAACTTTAAGTCGACTAAAGAACT
Source organism: Spodoptera picta (assembly GCA_038387885.1). Classification (NCBI taxonomy): domain Eukaryota; kingdom Metazoa; phylum Arthropoda; class Insecta; order Lepidoptera; family Noctuidae; genus Spodoptera; species Spodoptera picta. The sequence continues at coordinate 2,078,641 of JAZHFQ010000308.1, forward strand.
ATAAGTATTTATAAACTTATAACTTATAATTTATAATTATATAGAGGTATATAAAAGTTGATTTTCAACTAGTTTTCTTTATCGCTAGAAGCACCGTCTGCGTGTTTCCTTAACGTCCAATAATCTGTGAAAGAAGGGAAACGATAATTAATAATGATGTAAATTATAAGCACTAGACACGTAGCTTTAATTAGAATATTTTTACTAATTTCCGTATAAGAGTGCCTTATTCATTATTGCTGATTATATTGATATTATTCATACAAAACATGCCAAAATATTTTGGTATGTGACAATAGGGTAAATTTTTTATTGTCAGTTTGGTAGATTATATATAAAAACATTAGACACGTATTTTTTATTTTCTTTCGGATAGAAATACTTTTTACGATACCTACATTGATTTGAAATAGCGCGTGACGTCAATTTTATGTACGTTCTACACTCAAAAATGACGTAACTAGTCCTAAACTTTGTTTTCTTACACGACAAAATAAAAAATACGTGTCTAATATTTTTTCATTACTTAACTGACGGACTAATTAAATTTTTAATGTTCATACGCTATCATCATCGCTATTATACAGATTGTGACATAGACTTCTCCCTTTTCAGGAAATTACACGTAACAAAAGGGCAATAACATAACATTATAACCACAATCTAAACACATACCAAGAAAGATGGCGAAACAAATAATATAATAAGAATATGCTCAGTAGCAGAGTAGAATATCAAAAGTACCGCAGGCATCGATTTCAAGAGGTATTTAAAACTGCGTGTGACGGGACAATAGCTTATGTGCTTTATTCGCATTTCTTATATTACACGCATTGTTATGTTATATTATATTACTGTCGGCATTTTGTAAAATAAACTCATGTTTTGTGATATTAGATGCAAAAAAGTCTATTCATGTTTTATATGGTGGCGGTAAAATCACGGAGATTTGACAATGGTAGATGATATATTATATAATATAAGTTTGAGTTGAAGCTGTGATAACCTTTGCAATCATTTTTGATTTGCTCATTTTTTATTTTAATATTTTTTGTTTTTTTTTTTGACGTTGTCCCACAGTTGGTACAATTTTTTCCTGTGTCGTGGGTGCGTTTACAATCTTACAAGTTCACATACACATGACACCCAGACCTTGGAAGAACAATCTATGAATCACACAAAGAGTTGTTCCGTGCGGGAATAAAACCCGCGACACGTTGCTTGGCAGCTAGTTATTACCCAGGCACCGCGCCAACCGTGCAGTCATTATTTTAACTAAGTATAAGGGTTTAAAAACAGTTCCTATCATCCGATTTCGATCAATATTTAAGAAAAAAAACTAAGGTACACACTGTTCAGTGTGTAAAAAGAGGAATTAAAAGGAAAGGAAATCATAAAAGGGTAAGTTTAAGGTAAGTATAAGTAATAGCTACAAGTTTGTGTAAATAAGAGGAATAACATCATGTCATCATCTCTTAGTTGGGATTTGGGAATATTTTTCAATAGTCCCAACTATTGAAAAATATTTTTTTCTGGTATAAACCTTTTGTCAGTTTATTCCGAGATCTGATTGATTACTCAAAGACATTCCATTGCATTATATACGTCACTTTACGTCGTAAGGTATTTTGATGTGCGTGATCTATTATAATTATAACCGATTTTTCTTGAAGATTGAATGAATATAAAATGGTGGCACAGAACTTTTACAAATGACTTCTCGTAGCGTGAAAATAATCGCTTAAATCTATCATTCAGTCTTTCCATCACCAAAAGGCTTTCGGATTTAATTATCTACAGTTCATTCTTAATTGCACGACTGCACGGTCGGTGCGGTGGCTGGGCAACCGGCTGCCGTGCAACGTGTCGCGGGTTCGATTCTCGCACGGAACAATACTTTGTACATACATACATAACATCACGCCTTTTATCCCCGAAGGGGTAGGCAGAGGTGCACTTTCTACCACAGTACAATGTAACACCCACTTTTCACTAGGTAGTTGTTATGAGTCCCATGTAATAGGGGGTGAGCCTATTGCCATATACCGGGCAAATTTCCAGACTCCGTGCTACTACTGAGAATTTTAAAAAACCCAGTAATACTTTGCCCGACCCGGGAATCGAACCCGAGACCCCTTGCTCGCCAGTCGCACTTGCGACTACTCGGCCAACGAGGCAGTCCAACAACACTTTGTGTGATCTACAAATTGTTGTTTCGGGTCTGGGTGTCATTGTGTATGTGAACTTATATGTTTGTAAACGCACCCACGACACAGGAGAATATCCTAGTGTGGGGCAACTTTTTATAAAAAAAAAAAAAAATTGAAGAAGTGTGAACTTGGTCACTTCAAAAAGTATACAAAAAAATATTGAAGAAAGAGACGGCATTATTCGCAAATAAAAACTGGTTTTGGTCCCAGTGAGGCTGGCTGACATCGAGATAAAAAAAGAAGTCGGACGTATTTATTGGGCTGAAGAAGTAGCTACCTGGGTTACGCGACCCAACTTTGTAGGGTGGCTACACCAATTATCGTCCGTTCGAATTATTTTTGTATCCTTTTTTTGTTTTTAAAAAATATTTTGGTTGGATTTGATTTATGACAGAATAGGATTTTTTTGTAACTACAACAAGTGCTTGAGTAAGGTTGTATGCCTACTTAGTCTTTTTTAACTGTAAAATGATTGGTTTTTCCTCTACTAGTAACAGTATACCGTTTGTTTAATTTTTTACGCACAAATTAGTTCAACAATATCTGAAGTGGCAATATTTGTGTGTTATATTTAAAATGTCGTACTATTTACATTAAGGGAAGGATTTCTATAGATTTATGTGAACTTCTGTGTCCGTAAAAGATGATATTTTTAGATACCACTTTATTCCTTCTGGTGGTTTTTGTAAACCATTTTAATGGGCGTTTCAAAGAAGGCTTTGAATATATGTAAGTGAATATATCGTCTCAATTCTTGGTTTTCGGGTTAAATGCAATTATGACTCTGTGTATTACCGTTTTTTTTTTGGTTTGTTTTTATTGTCCGTGGGAAGATGTCAGTTGAGATGTCGATAAATCTATCATGATTTTATTTGACAAAAACTTCGAACGTTTTTTGAGCCCTTCTCACGACTTTCTTAGTGAATCGACTTAAGGTATTGATTGAGTCATATTTTTTATAATAGGTACTGTTTTTATTCTAGAATATTTATTTAATATGTTTATAGAATAAACTAGTCTTACACACACTCGTCTCCACTCCTTGCTGTTACTATGAAATTGTTTATTATCCCATTTTTTATTATGAAGGACAAACAAGAAAACCAAATCAATAAACACACCATAAAAATAATAATAAAAAAACAAAAATACAACACTAATTAGAACCGAGGCATGTAATTGGTGCAGTTTCCTGTTTCCTGCGTGTGCGCCGGTAGCGGATAGCACCGAGATTTTGTTTAATTTCTTCAGGTTCGAATCAGTTGAACAAATGTGGCTGACACTGACATTGAACGGGAAAAAAATCGCCGTAGGTACGGCCTATCGACCGCCTTGGCTTGACCTGGTCCTATTTTTGGACGCCATAACGGAATCTATCAGTTCACTGGGAGACTGCGACCACTACATACTACTTGGCGATTTTAATGTTAATTTACCAGTAAATTAACTTCTTTATGCCAACAGTGTCCAGACACTGTTGGCATAAAGACGAATAAAATTAACGAATTTCTTAATTGTCTCAATCTCACGCAACTGGTTTCTAGTCCCACGCATTTCACATCATCCAGCGAAACTCTCATCGACCTTCTGTGCTCGGATATGTTGGCAAGGTTTGTATCCGTGGAACCACTTGGCTCTCTTTTTGGCCATTCCATTATAGTGGGTGAATTTCATATTGGGCGGGATAAATTCAAACCATACATAATAAAATATCGGCCTCTTAAAGATGTTTGCATAGATGGGTTGGGGAAGGATTTATCACTTTCAGGCTTGGAGTACATTTCCTTATTAGACAACGTTGATGACATGGTTCATTTCTTTAACACTCACATGATCGCCCTGTTTGATGCTCACGCGCCGGTAAGGACTTGCACGATTAAGGAGAAGTCATATCCGTGGATTACTGACACCATAAAACTTATGATGCGTTTACGTGACGATGCACTAAGTGCTTGTAGGAAAAATAAAACAGAGTCTAAAATTAAATACTATAAGGAACTAAAGCGCCTAGTGATTAAGTCATTGCATAGTGAAAAAGTTGCGTACTTCAAGCATAATATAAATAATAAAATTAAAAACCCAAAATTATTATGGAAAAATTTGAAATCTACTTTGTTGCCGTTCAAAACTATTCAAGATCTACCGTCTCAATTTACAAATCCTGACCAAATTAACAAAAACTTTTTGATGGTGCCTGGTAACCTTACAGCCAACGAGTCACTGATGACGTTTTATGAGAAAAATAAATACGGTGAAGCTAATTTCTCTATCAGTCCAGTAGAACCGAATGTCGTCTCACGAATTGCCACAAATCTTAAGAGCAACGCTAAGGGCCACGACAATACCACTTTGGACATGATAAATATGACACTACCGCACTCATTAAACGTTATAACTCAAATAATTAACTGTTCCATTGAAACTTCAACGGTTCCCGAGCAATGGAAAATTGCTTCAGTTAGGCCATTACCGAAAAATTTAAACCCAACTGAATTGAAGGATCTACGTCCTATTAGCATTTTGCCGTGTTTGTCCAAGCTGTTGGAGAAAGTCGTTAGTCAACAGTTGATTCAATTTTTGGAACAGAATAGTATTCTACCTGACTTAAAATCTGGGTTTAGGAGGCAACGCAGTACGTCTACTGCTTTGCTGGACGTTACGGATAATATTCTGGTAGCTCAGGATCAGGGAATGTGTACAGTGCTTGTCTTGCTGGATTTTTCCCGCGCATTTGACGCAATAAATATTCCCCTATTATTGTCCAAATTGAGTTATTACGGTTTTGCGCCTAGTGCCGTGCAGTGGTTCCGCAGCTACCTCACGAATAGAAAGCAATTTGTCGATTTGCATCTGAGTGATGGCACTACTCTTAGATCATCCTATATGACAGTAGAGAGAGGAGTGCCTCAGGGCTCCATCTTGGGTCCGATTATTTTTATTCTCTATTGTGCAGATATAATTAAATGCATCCATAAATGTAAATACCACATATACGCCGATGATGTCCAGGTTTACATATCTTTCCGTCCAGATGAGTACCATGATGCCATTAAGGATCTTAACGATGATCTACACACAATTGCCACCTGGTCTGAGGAGCACTGCTTGTCATTGAATCCAACAAAAACCAAATATTTGGTATTTGGCTCAAGACAACAGCTTGCAAAGCTACCTCCATCATTTGACCTGAGATTAATGGGCGAGCAAATTGAGCGAGTGTATGAGGCAAAAAATTTGGGGCTGGTAATGGATAAAGACTTGCGTTTTGAGAGACATGTGACAGAGTCTGTTAGAAATTGTTTCTATCGCCTGAAGGTCTTATACAGAATGCGACCGTACCTATCAGTGGCATTACGGGAGCGGCTGATAGAGACCTTAGTTCTTTCTAGGTTAAACTACGTAGACACGGTGTATGGTCCACGCCTGTTAGCACGTACAGATCGGCTCATTCAAAGGGTCCAAAATGCTTGCGCTCGTTTCTGTTACAACATTCCTTGCAGAACCCATGTAACACCATATCTGAACGAACATTTCATATTAAAAATGAAATCCAGACGCAAGCTGCATCTGGCCTGCCTTTTATTTGGTGTAGTTAAATACCAGAAACCGGACTACTTATTCCAAAAACTGAAATGGCTTACAGGCCGGCGGGAATATGAAAGAAGGCAATGTTCACAGCAACTCACGACCAAGTCATATGGTACAGCCGCTTTTAGGGGCAGCTTTCGCTATGCGGCTTCCAAAGTGTGGAATAACCTCCCACCACCTATTAGAGGGACAAATACAATGGGTGCATTTGGAAGACGCTTGCGACAATACCTCATCGATACACAGCGAAGGCTTGATATGGTGGTGCAAAATACCTCAATTATATAAGTAATGTACCCGTGCATTCTGTTCATACACACGCAATATAAATTTTATCATATTTAATAAATCTTTTTTGGCTAATTACTATACCCTATTATTATATGTATGTATGTATTATGGTATAACTATATAAATAACTTAATAATTTTATAATACACTTCACACGCTACTCTGCATTTACTGCTTTACGTCAGTTGCGTCACAGCCACAGGTTCAGTTGAAAACCAGCGTCAGGCACTAGATGTCTGGCATTTATGCTGAACTGGACCTTTTTTGGTGCAGCTGTCGAGCACATGATTATTGTTGGTATATTTAACTTTTAAATTTTGTATATACCTACCTACATCTATTTATGTTTATTCTTTTAATTTTTTTTTAATTCACTTCTAATTTTTTGTTTGCATTGTATTTGTTGTATTGTGTTTGTGCCTGGTGTTGTACCAAATAAATTATTTTTCTTTCTTTCTTTCTAATTGTTTATTTATTTTATTATCACGCAAATGCTTGTTTAACAGGTATCTTGGGTGAGAAACCGAGAATTTCACTGTCCCCGTGTGAAAAGGATTTTTATGTGAAATGCTTTTTAAAGTGTGGATATTATATTTTTATTTTTTTTATGGACATATATGCTGGATATAATATTCTTTCCCAGACTTTTAATCAGTCTGGTCTCACGGTTGTGACCACGACTTGTTTGAAGATTGAATAAAATGTAAAAAAACATGGCGGCTTCTTTTTCCGAATTCGTGTTAGTAATGACTGTTTGTGAGTGTTAATCACAGATATATTAAAGAAGGAGATATGGTGTGGAGTCAAAAATGTATGCAAAACCGGTGAAGCCACAACTGCCCCTCCATAAAACTAATATTACACACACAGTTCTGAGAAAACAATACTACGAATAAGTGCACACATGCGGCATCGATAACTCAGTAATTCAAATATAAGCCTTATTCTTTAAGCAACAGCGCACATTCTCCTATGATTTACTCACACTATAACAATTTGTCACTGTGTGTTAGGGGGGCGGGATCTACAGTCGCCGTAGTAACTTGACGATATCGATAGCTCCCGATGAAAATATCGATAAATTTATTACAAAGGTTTTGGAAAGAAAGTAAAAACGACATGAAACCAATAAAATATCATTTAATTATTAAAAAATATTTTATTTAAAAAATAATTAAAAATCAAACGACAAGTTGTATGTAGTTATAATGATATAATTTGGATAAGGAGGTATCGCATTCTTGATTAATTAATGAAGTTCTAATGTTTTATATTCTATGACTGCTTTTATTAATAATATTATGTGGTTATTCATTGGGGACTGCTCTGTGAGTACAAAATTATGACTATGCGATGCTGATCATTATAATGCATACAAAGATAATTAAGTTAAGTTCATTTGTGAAGATTAAAGTAAAATACTATAACCATAACAAGTGAACAAATATAACATAACATAACATAACATAACATCACGCCTTTTATCCCCGAAGGGGTAGGCAGAGGTGCACATTCTACCACAGTACCTACAATGTAACACCCACTTTTCACTAGTTGTTATGAGTCCCATGTAATAGGGGGTGAGCCTATTGCCATATACCGGGCACATTTCCAGACTCCGTGCTACTACTGAGAATTTTAAAAAACCCAGTAATACTTTGCCCGACCCGGGGATCGAACCCGAGACCCCTTGCCCGGCAGTCGCACTTGCGACTACTCGGCCAACGAGGCAGAACAAATATAACTATTTGTAATCGACTTTCTTGTCGATAGACTTTGCTAAATCTCCACGACCACATCACTATCTCGCTCAAAGACGGCGGACTTGAGCAGCGGACGCACCATGTGACATCGCGTGTTGATGAGCGTTTCGTTAAGTCACTTTTACATTGCTGGTTTAGTTACTTAGTGTCACACTAAGGTGGTTGTAAAAGAGCAATGTATTAATGTAGACATAATACAGTCGGAGAAATATAGAAAAATAAAAATAAAGTAATAACTTATTGTTTTTCGTGATTTTTAAGATAAATATTGTAAATGTTTGTTCTTACACATGGTAACCGATGCCATGACTTCTACAGTTTTTGTTTTGGCTTATATTTCTGCACGAAACCACTGCACAAGGCAGCATTTTGTCGTTTCACGCACGATCGCGCGTGACAACAGACTAACTCGTGGTGACGGCCATATTTTCCTACATTGATCGGAACGCTCAATTGCAAGCGCCACCGACACGCCCCCTTGCCACTTCTCCTTTTTTAATATTTCTGTGGTGTTAATAGACGAGTTAATATATATTTTTTTCTTTTAGAAAAACGTATCCCAACACTAGGCTTTTCTCCCGTGTCGTGGGTGCGTTTACAAAAATACAAGTTCACATACACATCACACTCAGACCCGAAACAATCTGTGGATCACACAAAGAGTTGTTCCGTGGTGGTATCGAACACGCAACAGTCCGCAACACGTTGCGCGGCAGTCAGTTGCCCAACCACCGCGACAACCGACAGTTCTTCTATCTATTTTTTACTCTATCCTATCACCTAAGTCAGCCTGTACCTATAGCAAATTTCATCAAAATCCGTTCAGTAGTTTCAGCGTGATTGACGTTGCCTATTTACCGCACCAACCGTGCAGTCATATTCGAGTTCAGTTGTATTTTTTTTTAATGAGTTGACAAAATCTTGTAATTTGATTCCTGACCTGGTATTATATTCTGGTTCAGTCTTACAGATTTTAAGCCACGACCACGACAAAGTTATAAAATTTAAAAAATGTACACCCATCCATAAATTAGCCTCCGCGAAGGGAGCTTAAAATCGATAGTCGTAACTTTACCGAATGCAATACGTAAGAGAACCTTTTAAAAAATAAACAATAACAAAGCAATGCATTATATTTAAATCTCGTGTAAGACAGTAAGAATAAGATAAGGCGATCGCAGCGTTAGTCATAAATGTGCGTAAGTGTATAATAATATACAAGTGTTGCCAAACGCTTCCTGGAAAGCGACCACTGCGGTTTATAATTTTAAACTAAGGGTACATATAAGCACAAATAAATTATACACTTGGTCTTCTTTATAAGCTTTTTTTAAAAGGTATCTAAAGGAAAAATCAGTCTAACAAATGATTGTGTTTAAAGTTCCACTCTAGTTACATTAGCATATGGTCTGAATTTGGTGACTTTCAGATTTTTAATCACCAGTTAATCAATAGACTGATGATAACTTTTTTATTTATGGAATAAGCTTGGAGCAGACTGATCACCGATAGTAAGCAATCGGCGCCGCCCATGGACACACGAAACACCAGAGGCGTTACAAGTGCGTTACCGGCCTTTTAGGGATTAGGAGTTTGAGGATCGTTGGGGATTCAGGGATTGGGGAGATTGAGGAGGGGGGTAATTTGGCCTCCGATAACTTCACTCACATGACGAAACACAACGTTAATGTTGTTTTAAGTCGGTTTTGTAAGGCTCGCCCACGCTTTAACTAATATTAGTAAAAAACGATTAGAAGTAGTCATTTACTTACTTCGAGACTTCAATCGTCATTCTAAGATCAAAGGTAGCATTAAGTTTCACTCTTCAATATAAATTGATTCCAATGTGTGTACACAGCCTTAGTTTCTGAGAATCGTGTTCGAATACTAATCGGAAATGTTATTTGATTTTTAATTTAAGACAATTCGATATGAGATTGATATTATTTGTATCTTGCTTTCAAGGTACAAGGTAGCTGATGTAAGTAGGGATTGTTACACAGTCATATTGTTTACCACGATTTCATGGAAGATTATGTAATAATTTTGAAACAATGCCTTCTGGTTAAACCATGTGGATGGGAAGAGAATTAGTCTGACTTTTAAATTGGGTATATTTTAAACATAGTCCCAAAGAATACGATTTCCTCCTGTGTCATACATTGTATTTATTTATTATTCTCCTTGTAGGAAAAAACTAGGGTAATATTAAGAATACCGTCATAAACTTTGGAGTTTATCAAATTTTAGTTAGAAGCTTGAAGTGACTGCCTCGTTGGCCGAGTGGCCGCAAGTGCAACTCTGGGTTCTTACTCGGTCTGGTAAAGTACAATTACGTTTTTTAAAAAAATCTCAGAAGTAGCACGCACGGAGTCTGTAATTGTGCGCGGTATTTGGCAATAGCCTCGTCTCCTATTACATGGGACTCATAATAGTAAAAAGTGGGTGTCATATTTTACAGTGCCATTAAGTGCCGTAATGTGTACCGCTGCCTAATCCTTCGGGGATAAAAGGCGTGATGTATGTTATGTTGTGTAAGTTAGAAGCATGAATTTTCTCAAAAGCCTTCAACAACGTTTTCTACAGCCTCCATCTAAGTGTACCTTAAGGCTTACTTCAGAGTACTAGGTAGCCAAGTAAATGTTGTTTATTTATGCCTTGTTCCCTATATTGTAGTAGGTACCCAGGTAGTTATAGTAGGCATTGTTTGTTTGTGCCTGGTTCCGTGCAGGTCCTATAACTAGGTCATCTAGTTCTTACGCATTACGTGTTAGTACTAGAGTAAGTTTTATAGCCTAATCTGCAATACTAGTGCTTTACATGAGTTTAGGTCTAACGTATGGACTAGGTAGGTATTTGTGCAATTACTACATACTAGGAAAGTTAGGTGTTGGACAGTGATTTGCAATGGTGATGATTGCCTGACCTTTATATTATATATAAAAAAATGAATCCATTTTTCCCTTGGTCACGCATCACGCGTGAATGGCTGGACCGATTTCACTAATTATTTTTTGTTGTATTTGTTATTATTAGGAGAAGGTTCTTAAGACAAAATAAATCCTGAAAATCCTACGGGAACGGGGGAAAACGGGATTGCGCTTTTTTTTTAAGGGGGGAAAATCATCGAATGACTTCTCCCGCCTGGGTGAGGCGGGAGGGAGTGTCAGACTCTTACTGACTAAAAACTACCCCGTTCCTTCTCCTGCACGTCGAGCCGGAGCCCCGATTACCCGTTAACCCGAAAATAAAAATACCTATACAATGATGGATAGTCCTGAACAGTTAGAAGAACAGTTAGCATTAGATTGGTAGGTATTGTAGTGATAGTAAATGTTTGAAAGAATGTCTTTTGTTTGTTTATTTACTAACTAGTATCATTTTCTAGGTTTATTTTGCCTTCAAAAACTTTAAATATTTGTTAAATCCCCAAATTTTTTTTTATATGATAACAATTCTAAGGCTAATGCCATAGAAAAAATGGACCCATAATTTTTAGTTCAGTATGATAAATTATAATAATTAATAATAGAAATGGAATATTAGAAAACTATTTTTTTATTTATTTTACAATCGAGACAAAATGGCGGGGCTTTACACCACCTACATGAAGTTTAAAAGTAAGTACAAGAACAGTTGAAACTTTACAGAAAAAAGATCTTAATCTATAGCTAGCTTTAGTAGAAATAAACAGGTTTAGCCAAGTTTTTTAGCTTCGAAATTTACCATACGATTCACTGGTAGGATTGTATATATATCCATATACTAAGGTCATTCACCTAAGGTCCCGTTACGAATAATATAGCAGATTGTTGTCAATGTTGTTGATAAACAAAAATATATTTTGAATGAAATCATAACATTCATATTATTCCTTTTCTTGCGTAATAGTTTTAATATTTACGGTGTTTGTGTCTCGAAGGGGTAGACAGAAGTGTATCTTTTATAGATTTATCGATAGTACTGTGACTGTGAGTCCTACTGTAATTCACATTTTTTTTTTGGAATCGGAGGCAAACGAGCAGACGTATCACTTGATGGTAAGCAATCAGCGCCGCCCATGGATACCCGCTCACTAGAGGAATCACAGTCTTCTAAAAACCAATACGCTCTTTTCTTGAAGTTTTGGAGGTCGTATCATATTTAACCACAATTCCAGGTACTTTTTACATGACATCACGCCTTTTTACCCCAAAAGCGTAGGCAGAGGTGCATGCACATTATGTCACTTAATGCCACTGTACAATGTACCTAACACTCACTTTTCACTATTTAGAGGTATGTTAATTAGTCCCATGTTAGGGTGTGATCCTATTGCCATATACCGGGCACAATTCCAGACTCGGTGCTACTACTGAGATTTTTTTTAAAAACCCAATAATACTTTTGCCCGATCCGGGCAACGAACCCGAGACCTCTTGCCCGGCAGTCGCGCTTGCGACCACTTGGGCAACGAGGCTGTCTTTGCAATTGCTGCTATTTATCAAATATTGTATTTGGGAAATTTAACCAGGATCCTTTTACTTCGCAATAGCACGTAATGTTGATAAACAAAATTGTGCATACAAAGTTGTTGCCAAATGATGCACTATCTGAACCTTTCTGAAGTTTAAGTAGGTTGGTTAAGAACCAGTTCGGAATGAGGTTAAGGGTTTAATTTTAAGCTGGTTTGACACTGTTTTTGGTATCGTAATTGATGATGTATGTGGAATCAAGGCTGAGTCAGAAATAAAGTATTTCTGCATATTTTTTTTCCTGTAAAATTCAACTAAAATGCCACTTAATTATAAGACGTGCCTAATATTACACGGGACTCATAACACAAATAGTGAAAAGTGTGTGTTACATTGTAAGTACAGTGGCATTATGTACCGTAACGTGCCGTAACGTCTCTCACTTCGGGGATAAAAAGGCGTGATGTTATATCATGTGTAATGTCTAACTAGCTACTTCCGCGCGGTTTCACACGCTCTGCTCATCTCCTATTGGTCGTATCGTGATGTTTTATAGCCTATAGCCATCCTTGATAAATGCACTATCCAACACAAAAAGAATTATTCAAATCAGACTTATAGTTAGAGAGATTAGCGCGTTCAAACAAACAAACAAACTCTTCTGGTTTATATAATAAGTATAAGATGTCATCTCCTTTTGAAACGAAATGAGTGTAAATTATTTCTAACGGTATAAGCAGGGTATATGGTATTTAGTGCTAATCTCGTTTAACTAGAGTTAATGAGGCATAGCTCAGTAATTAATCATCGCGGCAACATGAAACAGTTAATGAATTAATTGAATTTTAAATGGTATTCATTAACAACCTTACTTTTGTGTCATTTCAGAATACCATCTCGCTGGTTTAGTATTTTAAGAGCTACTTTATAATATAGGGTTGCGGGTTTGATGCTTAGTTTGCGAAAAATAATTAAATGTGAAAGTTTATTTGTTTCGATGTGTGTCTGTTAATCACGCTGAAACTACTGAACGGATTTTGATGAAATTTGGTATACAGGCAAGGTATGGGCTGACTTAGGTGATAGGATAGAATAAAAAATAGATAGAAGAACTGTCGGATCGCGCGGTGGTTGGGCAACTGACTGCCGCGCAACGTGTTGCGGACTGTTGCGGGTTCGATTCCCGCACGGAACAACTCTTTGCGTGATCCACAGATTGTTGTTCCGGGTCTGGGTGTCATGGGTACGTGAACTTGTATGTTTGTAAACGCACGCACGACACAGGAGACAATCCTAGTGTGGGGCAACGTTTTTTTAAAAGAATAAAGTACATATAAAGAAGAATAACTTTTAAAATCAATAATGCTTGCAGGCAACAGCTTCTAAAGTACATTAACCTTTTTGGTTTGACTGCAGGCGAACCCGCGAGCAACAGATAGTGTTGTACATAAAAGAACAAGAGTTGTAACTATGTATAATGCACATATCAGCATTTAATCTTCCCTCGTATTGATAATGTAGGCAAAATTGTTATTATTATCGCGACTATTATAAGTCTAGGGACTGGTGAGGTGGTTCTTATGTTCAATGGGCATTTTATTTAATGAGGATAATGATATACATACAATGGTACCTAGGTACTTTTATATAGACACAAGCGACTCACCCCGGCTTCGCACGGGTGCAATATGCATGTATTGTACATATAAATCTTCCTTAAAAATCACTCTATCTATTAAAAAAACCGCATCAGAATCCGTTGCGTAGTTTTAAAGATCTAAGCATACATAGGGACAGACAGACGGCGGTAGACTTTGTTTTATACTATGTAATGATAATATGTAGATGAGTTTGTAAAATATTCTTGTGATATGATTTATAGTCATATTTCTGAACATTTAGTTGATTTTAATTAACGGGTTGTTCTTGGTGGCCCTGAGGTTTAAGGCGCCAGCTTCTCATTCCTGAGGTTGCGGTTTCGAAACCTATCAACGGCAAGTACCAATGTGACTTTTTCCGAGTTATATGTACTTTCTAAGTTTATTCAGACACCACTGACAAACGGTGAAGGAAAACATCGCTAGGAAACCTGAGTGCCAAGCACGAATAACTATCGCATTCGTATCGTAACAGTATCGAGCGAGGTAAGCGTTCTGATTGGTTGGTTCACTTGAACCGGCCAATCAGAGCGCCGAACCTCTGACTTATAATTTCTAATTATAAGTTTGAAATGAGCAAGCGTGGTGATTAATGCTCAAACCTTCTCCGTGTGAGAAGAGGCTTCGTTTAGAAGTGGGCGCTTATAGGCTGTTGATGATGATGAGTGAACGCAATTGTTAAGATTAAGTAAGTTAATAGGATTCTGGGATGAAAAATGTCAATAAATACTTTAAGTGCTGATAATATTGTCTTACGGCTAACAAAAGTGAACATATAGAAGTTATGGAAACCAATATTTATTAGTAATTTGGGTATTGTATTATGTTTCCTGTTTAAATTTACTTTTACTAGCTACTTCCGCGCAGTTTCACACGCTCTGCCTAGCCTATTAGTTGTAGCGTGATGTTTTGTACCCTATAGCCATCCTCGATAAATGCACTATCCAACACAAAAAGAATTATTCAAATTAGGCTTGTAGTTACGGAGATTAGCGCGTTGAAACAAACAAACAAAAAAACAAACTCTTTCGCTTTATAGAGGTATTTTTTTTTTTTTAAGGGGGGAAAATCATCGAATGACTGCTCCCGCCTGGGTGAGGCGGGAGGGAGTGTCAGACTCTTACTGACTAAAAACCACCCCGTTCCTTCTCCTGCACGTCGAGCCGGAGCCCCGGTTACCCGTTAGGTTCTCCGCGACTTTATAGAGGTATAGAAGTGTATAAGATAATACGAAAGAATAAAATGACTTTACCAACACCTACAAAGAATTTCGACGAACCAAAAATTGGATCCCAAAGTAACACTACCAACCATATAAGTTAACACTGACAAAATATCTAAAGGGCATATCGGCATGACCTCATGTTCATGTAACAGGGAGCCTGGTGAAAGGTATGGTCAGGGTTCGATGCCCGCTCGTGCCCTGATAACTGTCGGTTTCCTTGTTTCAGTTTATCCGATAACATACAATGACTCTGCACTCGTTCAGAAAACACCCTGTATACATACATACATACATACATACATACATACACACACACATACACACACACACACACACCCTCACACATATAGATATATTTTTTAATGAATGAATGACTTTTACTCATCGTTTCCTATCTTTTTGCCGTGTTTTTTTTTAAATTAATTTTCTTTTCTAGTATGAAGGATAAGCAACATTAATAGCTGAAGAATATCAATCAGAATAATGTTATATTACTAATAATAAATGCGACAATTTGTATGTTACTCAACAACAACACAACATCACGCCTTTTATCGAAGGGGTTGGCAGAGGTGCACACAGAAGTAACACCCACTTTTCACTCTACTACTGAGATTTTTTTAAACCCAATAATACTTTGCGTGACTCGGGAATACAACCTGAGACTCCTTGCCCGGCAGTCGCACTTGCGACCACTCGGCCAACGAGGCAGTCAAATAGGTTTAAGTTTGACTGGATATTTTAGAATTCCATAACGCAGTCCAACATTCCAGATTAGTTCTGCCGGAACGTCTCGTTAACCTCATTCTCCACGCTAGGTCCTTAAGGAGATCATATTTAAGATAGCAAAGTTTCTTCGAGATACCGAACTAGCCTTCAAAATAATTTTAAAATAATAAATGGACCTCCCTATTTTTATATCTACCTAGGTTTATTTTATGGACATATGTTTTATTGTATTTATTACAACAACAACAGGCTTATAAATGCCTATTGCTGAGTTTAAAAGAAATTATAAGTCCAGGTTTCCTCACGATGTTTTCCTTCACCCTTTGTCAGTGGTGTCTAAATAATCTTAGAAAATACATATAACTCGGAAAATGGTCACATTACTTGCCGTTACTAGGTTTCGAACCTACACCCTCATGCATGAGAAGCGGCATCGTTAACCTCCGGGCCATCACGACATTCAATAAAAACTACTAATATAACTAAATTGACCGTCTTCTAAATAACTGCATTCGATTCGTTTTCAATTTACGTAAATATGATCATGTTTCTGCACATCGGTTGCAATTAAAATGGCTGCCCATACGCCTGCGCAGGCAACAAAGGGCGTTAACTACTTTATTTTCTTTTCTCGACTCTCCTTCTTCACCTGTTTATCTAGCTTCCTACTTCCAATATACATGCGCAAACCATTCTAAATACCTTCGCTCATCTAATAACCGTCAACTTCAATGTCCCACTCACCGCACTGACTATCTTCACTCCTCCTTTTTCGTTCAATCTGTCTCTCTGTGGAACGCGCTGCCCAAGGAAATCAGAATGGCAAATAATCGCTGTTCATTTAAATTCAAGGTTCGGGAACACATTTATAGAAAGTGGCAAACTCAAAACAGTGCTAATATGTAGTCTATGTATTGCATTTATTTATATATGTATGTATTATATTATATGTATGCATATTTGGGATATATTATATTTATTATATAATTCATTTTAAGACCCTATACCCTTAGTTATGTATTATCGACTATAACAATCATGTCTTCCCTCTTCAATATTTTATTACCTTAACTTCGTTATCTACTTCATACTTTCTTTTTACAATTTTGCACCTACCGCTTTAACATTCTGCACCACCCAATGGTCGACTGTCAGAAAATGCCTACGGCATTAAGTCCGCCAATTTCACTATATGTGCAATAAAGTTTTAATAAATAAATAAATAAATAAATAAATAAATAAAATAACGCTAATGGCCGTTCACAAAACTAAATCTTTTAACATGAATATTTTAATAAACTTAATTATTTGTTTATGTGCATCGACGTCCTTTTTGTATATCACTGATGCCTCCTCCAACTGGCGCCATTTCTTTCTATCGTTTGCTACTCTGGTCCATGTATTGCCTGCCACAGCTTTAATGTCAGCAGATAAAAGATAGATAACAATAAAGATTGAACAAATCAATCTCTATTATACAAATTAAACTTTGAAAGCATTTCAGTACCCTCAGGCCTTTGAATTATAAAATTACATACATAACATCACGCCTTTTATCCCCAAAGGGGTAGGCAGAGGTGCACATTCTACCACAGTACAATGTAACACCCACTTTTCACTAGTTGTTATGAGTCCCATGTAATAGGGGGTGAGCCTATTGCCATATACCGGGCACATTTCCAGACTCCGTGCTACTACTGAGAATTTTAAAAAACCCAGTAATACTTTGCCCGACCCGGGAATCGAACCCGAGACCCCTTGCCCGGCAGTCGCACTTGCGACTACTCGGCCAACGAGGCAGTCGCAAGCAGTCGCAGGCAGCAAATTATAAAATTCAGTTACTAAATTGGCCTGTTATGTCGCATGCTACACCGAATTCGATCCAATTTAAATAATACAAAGTAAAAAGTAGATGCCATCACATCACGCCATGTCCCGTGCTGAACAACCCAGAATCGCATGCAAATCTGACAGCCATGATGATCAGGAAATCAGGAGTCATTCTGTTGGATTATTCAGTTGGATAACGGGATTTGATTCGATGCTTTTTGTTTTACATAATTTGGTATGTGAATCGATTGTTATATTTTATAGTTATCCGTCCATTATTCACCAGTTACATCGATCAGAAACTTAATATAGGGAACTATGGGTCGATGTCGTCAAGCAGTCATGGTAGTTTTACTTTGTATGAATAATGGAGACTTTAAACCAGAATAAATTAGGCTCAAATTGAGCTCTAAGCTAGCCCTAGCTTTCAAGTGAAATGAGTGAATTTATTTCTGCAAATAGGCTACAAGGCAGCACTTTAACACGTACATTTTTCAACCGCACGATGAGCCTGACTGCCCTACATTTTCTAATTGCCTATTCGGAGAAAAAATGCCGAAACCAACTCAGAGGTCCGTCTCTTTTAAAGTCCAGAAAGTCATTATTACTAAACTTCTCAAAAACTACTTAAAATTATAAAACTGCAGAAACATTCAGATTTGTTTCTTCAGAAAAATAAATCGTGACGTCATGCATAAAAAGACGCAAGCCCAACCTTCCTATACGTTGCCAGAGCAGAGGTTATGACATAATACATGATAAACCGGTTCATTGCACTTTTAAAACCGTCACGTGACCCGTCTATCTATTATAATAGTGCAATGTACAACTTATTGACACACACACACCTATGTTTCAAACTCCAATATTTTGCACTGAATGTAACCATGCCAGCGAATTTTAAACTCTGTCCAGTTTTCTCAGGATTGCATTTAGCTTGATGTACATTGATCCTTTATTGCAATAGTCTAGTCTAGACAGACAGATTTTAGTATGGTTTTTATTGACTTCCACGTCAGTTCTTTATAGTAGTTATTAATTGAAGGATTTGATGTAATGGTTAATTTTATATCGATAGACGTGCTTCTACCTGTAATAAAAACTTAACTTATGTATCCGCCTTGTGTTAGCGTTCTTCAAATAATAGATGGGCATCCAAGTTATATGAAATCCAATTTATGTCAATCACGTCATTATTACTATTTAGTAGGGGATGAGGGCACATAGCGCCAAGATCCGACGACCGTGACGAGACGGCCGTGGCCATGGGGCAGAAAGGTGCTCGAGTGGAGACCATGTACCCGCAAGCACAACGTAGGATGTCCACCCGCAAGGTGGACAGACGACTTCATTAAGGTTGCTTCCAACCAGCCTATCTGGACATCATTGAGGAACACCAATGTTCAGCAGAGGACGTCCTATGGCTGATATAAGTGTACTACATACTCCACCTAGTAAGCACAGAATGTGACTTCAGCCTTATTATGTTCTAGCTTCCTAGATAGCGTCAACTAAGTTTTAAGATCCTTATAATCTTTGTAGCTAACCTAACATAAATGGCCGTTATTAGCTACCAGTAAAAAAATTGGTAAGATTTCTAAAAACTATCTCCAAACATTTCGGGAAACTAAATAGGAGCTTTAAATAATTATGCCCTAAGGATATCGTGTTGATAAATCGTGCATCAAACCAGCAGGCTAATAGATCAGTTAGTTGTTCACGATCACAAAATGCGGGTGGAGCCCTGGTAATAATAGTCCCTAAATAATAATACCAAGTGAAGTACTCCCATAGGGCACGGTTGGTTGCGTAGGGAAACCGTCACGGTGTGCCTGTTCTGGTTGAAGTCACCACAGAATTTTAATTCCTTTATTCTTATTATTGAGGCTGAGAAACTTTTTGAATTTTAACGGTCAAAGGAACGCTATTGGTCGGTTCAGGTTGCAGAGTCCTTATTGGTTGGAACGTTCCGGGAGCTGATTTTGAAATTGGAAGACAAGTGGAATGGTTAGTAACCGTTTTGGTTTGAATTTGGAATTCTGTTTTTCGTTAGGGGTATGCAGTTTTAGAAGAAAGGAATATTCACTGAAATCATTTTTTTATATATTGCATTGAGACTTGAACTCAAATAATAGGTTACTATAATTTTGTATACCTTTATATCAAACGCTCAACTAAAGTCTATCAAACATATCATTGGCCGTCACTTCGTCAGACACTTCCTTTTATTGTTCTGTTGTTGCCAGACCAAATAATACTCAAGAAGTTTTTGTGTTTCGTGATCTGATAAAATCAAAGGTATTCATTTCCTTTACTGTTTTTTTAATGAAAATTGTATCGAGTATTTTTTCCTCATTTTGTCTACGGATCTGTACTAGACCTTAGGGTTGTCGCGGAGAACCTAACGGGTAATCGAGGCTCCGGCTCGACGTGCAGGAGAAGGAACGGGGTGGTTTTAGTCAGTAAGAGTCTGACACTCCCTCCCGCCTCACCCAGGCGGGAGCAGCCATTCGATGATTTTCCCCCCTTAAAAAAAAAGACCTTAGGGTTTCTTGTATTTAGTAAGTTTAATATTGCCTTCGTTAATATATGAGTATCTATATAAGAAAAAGGATTAAGCCACTTAGCAAAAAGTATTAGTGTTTGGGACTGTTAATTATTAAACTATCTAATCTTAAAAAAAATTAAACCTTCTGGTGTAAATACCAGGTTCATAAGTAACCAGCAGCTGTAGCCAAATGCCATTTCGGGCTTGTAGAGTAGAAAACTAAATTATATGGGATTGACGTAAATTTTGACACTTGTCAGTGTCATCCCCATACATTTAGTTTTCTATTCTCTCGGTATACAAGCGCTAAAGTGGCGTTTGGCTAAAGGCACAGGGTCCGAAAATTTGCAGTTTATGTACTTTACTCTTTACATCATAACTAACAAGTCTATTAACAAATTTCTTTGTATCTTTATTAATATGTCTAGTTTTAACTATAAATAAAATTCTCGAACCATTCTAAACTGATGACAAAATAGATGATTTAAGTTTCCAGTTTTCATCACCAGTGAGTCAGAAATCGAACATGTACAAACATGTAGTTCTGGTCAAATAATTGCTTTGTCAAAAGCTTACGTATAGATATAAAAATGTAGACAGATAGTATATTGAAGACTTTCGAGACTGTATATGATGGAGAATTTCAGCATTGGTTAGGGCCATAAAATAGCCATAACCTACATGTAATAAGGTACAATTTAGTAATGGCACAATAAAATCATTATTTCTTTTATTTCTTTGGCAATTAATCTTGTAAAAGAGCAATTACCACATCGTTTGTTCATGAAACTATTTAGCGACATGCTGGGATTTATATTTTCGTAATTCATACAAATAAAATTAGTTTTGTAGTGTTTTTAGTTTGTACATTTCGTATCGTTATTACATGATAGTTTTTTCTTATTATTTGTTATAAATTGAGCTTGGTACATACCAAGAAAACAAGAAAAAAGAAAAGAAATTGAAAAGGAAGAAACTACAAAAGAAAAAGAAAGCTCAGAAGAAGAAAAAGGCGAAAGCTAAATCTTCTAGCAGTTCATCATCCTCTACAACATCTAGTAGCTCATCAGACACCGACTCCGAAGCGGAAAAGAAAAAGAAGAAAAAGAAAAATGCAGAACTGAAGAAGAAGAATCACATCACACATGATGAAAAGCATTCTGCTAATATCATAATTTTCTACTAAATATGTTTCTTTGTTTTGTTTTATTACTTATTTAAGGTTTTAATGTATTTTCTTATCAAATACTCAAATTACTCGACTGTAGAAAAGCAAGGTGACGTTTCTATAAATGTAATTACATCAGCTAACAGATCTGATATTTATTTGTTACTCTACTTTTTTATATTAGCCATAGTGCAGGGTTCCATATGTCTTTTAAACAAAAGACTATCGGAGGATGAATTCTCACATGGTATTTTGCGAAACCACACCTCGTAGGTTCCACAGTATGGTATTCAACACAGGTTGCTAAGGTACCGTTACCTCACAAAACAACGGGATATCTAGTGCAGAGTGTTTTAGAAACCTGTCTTGATCGTAGAAAATATAATAGATGTCTGATTGAGCATAATATGTAGAAAAAAATATGTATCACGTTTAAGTATAGAAAAACACCTATAAAAAAATTAAAATTGTCCGTGTCTGGAATTCAATTATTACAGCTTTCTTTTTATCAAAATCATCAATCAATTAAGGACGAATTTCGAAAACCATTCCACAAATAGGTACAATAGTTGACAAAGTCGATACTTTTATCGATATGTCAAGAATGTAACTTTTCTATTAATTTTGTATGAAATATCAATTTCTGACGTCACTTATTTTCGAACTATTTGCTAGTATAAATGGAAAATTTAATATATTGTCGAATCAATTGAAAATGTGCTTATTTTTTAATATAACATTATAATAAATATTAAAATAATTTATTTTTGACAACAAACATCGCAATTGACGGCAATATTTACAACGAACAAAAAAAAGAAAAACATGAGATCCTCAGCAATTTTTTGCTACATAAAAAGCCACCTTATTGACAAGATATGACACCACAATGTCAAAGTGTTACTATGTACAAGTAAAACTTAGATAAACACGATGATGTGACATCAATTCTACTACTTCAATTGGCAACCTATTGAGGTCAAGAGACACACCTCATGACGACATTTTGTTTATTTGCTCAAATACATACCTTTCCAGGACAAACTGTAATGAGATCGGCAGAAGGTCCATGTGGAAAGGTTTTGACTGGTGTGATGATAACATAGTAGTTCATGTAATAGTTAAAAGACTAAGCATTGAGTTTCTCATATGACTTCTTTATGTTTGAAAAAAAAAATTAAAATTCATTTATCAACAACAGATAGATAATGATGTTACTAAGCGTGTATTTCTACTCAGAAACGTGCTTCCTAGTCCATTTTAAGATTTAAGATGCAATGTATCATGAAATGCCTTTTAGAAGAATTCCAGAATTTGATAACTACTGCTATTGAGAATAATATAAGTACAAAAGCGTGTTAAAATTAACAATAGTTTTGTAAGATTCAGTAATAAAATAGTTTACCATTTAAAGTTTCATTCGAATAAGGAGGAGGCATTTCTTGAAGTTGCAGTTGTGATTATTTATTTAACGAAGTAGTTAATACATACTATTTAACTATAAAGCCTGTATGCAATAGACCTTTTGCATTTTACCCTTACAGTGGTTCAACCTACTAAGGCGTATCATCAGTATATATTTATTTTTTTCCTATAAAACTTGACTTATTGCGTTTATCTTTTCAGTATTTAGGTTAGCTGATCAGTCATTTCAGTATATCGGTGTTTGTTATTTGTTCAGCTTTGCTTTTCGTGTTTATTTACATTTTGACAATTTTTGGGTCAGATCACAACTTTCGTAGACTGATTGGGAATTTCTCCGGTATCTTTTTTGTTAGTGATTGTACGTTTATCGCATTTATTTTGCCCTGTTTTGAGTAGAGATATGAAATATAGGTATAACTTTTTCGGTAATAGGAGGATTATTTTCACGGCAAATTTTCAGCGTTACTTAGTTTTTTCTTTTATTAATTTGGACAATGCAAACTTCTTGCAGAGAACCAGATAGGAGGAACGCAAGACATTTCCAATCGGTAGATTGCTGTGTTCTAATTTACTGCCTCATTGACGGATTAAATTTATATAATTTCAATTTCATCTTTACCGACTGTGACCATATCTATTAACTAAATAATACAATATGGCTTCCTATACTTCAATTTAGTACTAAATGCAATTCCTTTTCATTTTATCACTTTAAAATTAGTAAAATATATTCGATAGAGACACAGACAGAGGTTTACGATCATTTTATTGCCAGTAGAAGTATTGTTATGGTAAAACAGTTATGAGGAACTAAGAACATCGTGTCTTGCGACCTATGTTAAGTGATAATCTTCTAGTTTATTTCAGGCTAAATATCATACTAGGTGTTTATACGGACCCTGGAAGACTTAACAGGTTGCCGGGGCTCCTGCTCGAAGTGCAGGAGTAGGAACGGGGTGGTTTTTAGTCAGTAAGAGTCTGACAGTCCCTCCCGCCTCACCCGGGCGGGAGAAGTCATTGGATGATTTTCCCCCTCAAAAAAGGTATAAGATGTTTTCCGAAATAATGAATAATTTAGAAGTTTAGAGTTAGTATTGTTCTTGGTAATACTTTTACCCCTAGTTACAAAGAAAATCTACAAAAACCCTTCGCCTTTAAGTAATCGATTAAAATCTGACGAAAAGGAGTCCTGAAAATGCCTATATCTACCTATCAGGTTTAATCCTGTTAGGTATATGTACGTACTGGTAAATCTAGTTCGACCATAACATGGTTTAAGCCTAGAAAAAGTGCTCATAGCAACCTAGTCAAGTATCTTCTACTTAAATTTTAATCATGCGGCGTCTGAGCTCAGTTTTAAGACCGTTGCAATTTAAATAGATATAGGTAATTAGATACTCAAATACTAGGTCATAGTCTGCAGTCTAGACTGGATTTTGTTTGCACTATCATTTGCAGTTGCCTAACTATTGATTCAATCTCAAAATGTGTGATGAGAACAAATAACCATTTATAAATTTTGAAGTGTGATTAGTAAATTGGATTCTTTAATTATTTTACTTCGGTCATTGTGTTAAAAATTCGACTAGGCAATAGGTATATTGTAAATTATGTATATTGTAATTGGCTTTCTGATGTTATTTTGCCACTATTTGTTTGCCATGTGAATCTGTTGGTTTTCCTATTAAACTGTCAAACACCAAGCGGTCACCGGTGACCGCAACCTATTGTTCTATAATTGTGTCTACAAAACCGGTACTCGACGAGTTAATATAATAAATAAATTCACTTGTTTCACTATAAATAAATAAATATTAAAAAAGTTTTATCTCTAAGTGTAAAACTAAACGAAAATTTAAGTTAAGTGTAACTTGGTGGGCCAGTCGCACTATTAGTGTCCACATCTCGGCTCCGTATGGCTGCCTAGCCAAACCGTATCTTTCTTCGAGCCGATCTTTAAGCTGTTTCTACCAAGCTGTAGGGTCTAAGTACTCCTGAACAGTCTCGACAGAAGATTCATTGATTTAGGCAACGACTTGATTAATTTATAGGACTGGTAAAGCCATTCCACGTCTAACAGGCGCGTTAAAGTTTGCAGTTTAATACTTCGTCCGACTAAAACGCTAGTTACAATATTACAATCATCGATGATTCACTACGAAACAACGCAAGGCGTGTACTTATCTATTTATTTAAGCTCGTAACCATCAAATTTGAAGGATCAACAAAAAGTCTCATTATATCTTTTGTAACTCATCATCTATGGGGTCAATTACCTTGTAAGAAAGTCTGTCCCTTACTCCTCGTCCCTCCCATAATTTTAATGCGTGTTGTTAGATTTAAAGAGATTTATTGTTTTGTTATCTAATTTTTGGAATTATTGTGGTCTTTATATGGTGTATCGTGGTAAGTAGATGACTTGCAAAAAGATTGTAAATAAATAAATGTCTCAAAAAAGTAATTTTATTTTTATTTGTAACCTATTTTCTGTTACATCAAATTAGGTACTATTTTGTAAACCGTAAACAACTGTAAATCCTCAAGATAAGGTTCCTTTTTGCAACACCTGTAGGTAGGTACCTATTAACAACTACTGTCCAAGGCCAGTGTTGTTGTGATATCAACCTAGTCTTTATTTTTTTCGTTATTATATAGAAGTCAATAAACGAAGCCGTTCTATTGAATATGTATCGTTCACAAATGCTTTAACAACCAATTATAACGGACGAACAAACAAACCTATACTTACACATCTTTCATTTCTAATATTTCAAGTACTTACTAAGCTAAACTTAACCAACTTAAGTGTAAACACTCCAAAATGACAACCAAACCCTATTAACAACAAATAAGGTCTAAATTCCTTTAACAATGATGGTATTGTTACAAAAAATATTTTTGTTCAAGGCACGGGTGAAACAAAAAATGTGGGGCCTTAGATGACGTAACGAGTCAATGACCTCAGACACCATGGATGGATTGGAAGCCATGGATCGATTCTTTGACCATTCCAAAGATATATTTTGATCAACACAAGTAGTAGTTCATAGACCTAAGTATAAATAAAATGGTTAGGTACGTAACTATGGTAAAACAAAGATGTAATGGATGGTGGAGATGTGGAAAGTTTTTTTAGATATTACGCAGTATGAGCTCATCAGTGTCACGATTTTTTGCGATGAAGAAAGAACAGACTACGGACAACATCCTTTTATAGAAAACTGGTCGACAACACGATAGTATTGATGAAGATGACGATGACGATGATGAAGGGTGTGTAATGGTGTTCATAGAAAAACAATGTATTGCTGTGAACTTTGGACTCCAAGATCTCCTTAACTACATATTGCCAAAGCTAGATTCTGTGCTCCAAAACATTTTCAAATTGACTATCGATGTCAAAGCACTGAAGCGGAAACAAAAAGCATTGTAATTGTAATAGCTTTCAATCGTCCCTTGAAATATCCCGGAAGACGTCAGGCGTGACAAGGTTTTTTAAAATTTAAATTTGAACATTCAAATCTTGATGCGGCTATTTTTAACTTAGACCCTACAGCTGGTGAGGATGTCATTTTTTGTTGGAAATGCGATAAGAGTAAGCACAAAGAAGATCAAATCCATTTTAGCACAATAAAATGACTCTTGAAATTATGCTAAATAATCAGAAATCAGTTCATAAATAACTGGTAGATGGTCACTTCCTTATCGTTGCGGTTTAATTCTCATTTTATAAATGCTCCAGCCTATTTTAACTAGTCCTTTCCAAGAATATAGCTATCAACCACAAATACATTGATTGGACTTTTAGCTCCTATATTTTATGGTATCATTAGCACATGTTACTTCAAAACGATGACCCTATAAGGTGATATTAAAATCTTAATCGCCAGTGGGATTATAAAATGCACACCCACCATAACTATGAAGCCTGTTCTAATCTGAGTCATAATATTATTATCACGCCGTAGTTCCATCTACTTTTTTTGTTCTTATTCTCGTGTTACATATTGCCACTTTTTTCTCCATATGTAATGGCTATTTTTACTGAATGATTAATTACTTTTGTTGCTCCTTTAGATACTATATCATCTAATGAACAGTGAATCATTATTGGAATCGTTAATTATGATCTGTTATGCAGATTCATTTAAATGATGGCTTCTGGTTTTTGTTCATTCCCTACTGATGAGTTTTGTTTGAGTTTCAATGCTTAGATGTTCAGTTTTATTTCTTCAAACTTCAGTATCTACCAAATCAATACTTTTAAGCCACTTTTTGACTAAAGAGTTTCAAGTTTAAAGGAACATTACTATGCTTTGTCCCGCTCAGAATTGAAACCTCGTGCTCAGCTTGCGACTAGGCTACAAATCTCTTTATTTCATCAACATTGTTTTATCCACAATAGCTACTGTTCTAGTCTTATTCAATTTTCTTGCTTTTAGTCCTAAAGGAGTTCTATTGATTTTTTTTATTTCATTAATGAATGACTAATATGAAATTATGTTAATTAAATATGAACTTAACGCGGTAAGTTTTTCAGATAAGCATGTAGGCAGACTTTAAGGTCACGAGTTTCCTGGTGGAAATAATTAAGAATAAAACCTTTTTTAATTTATTTTTGATCCTGTTTTCCCTCATCATAGCAAACCGTAATTATTCATAGTTTGATAAGTTTTTTAATAGTGCCACAATTATATCTCATTGGTTTAGCTGCATCAAAGTATCTAAGGTCGTTAACCCTATTAGATCTTGTAACTCTTATAAGCACAGTATCCGGTATTGTGTTTAAGGATCAAATTATTATTGATATTCATTGTTACAAATGTTGTTTTAAACATTTTTTCCTGAAGTAGTTGAAATTACTTAGGAATTAATGTCGATGCGTTTGTCATCCATAATAAGAGGTACTGAATAATGATACCAAGTAAAGAATGCAGTTTAAAGGTCAAAGTAACGCCGTTGAATGTTACCTGCAATTTTGGTCAGCTTACATTGTAAAGTGCACTGAGAAAGTGGATCTACAACATTTTGTTCTGAATAATTACTTTCACTGAACTTTATGAAAAACCCAACGAACATATTTATGCCAGACATGTTAAATATAGAAGCGAAAATACTCACGAATGCACATATTCTGTAGTTGGTTCATGTAGTCTGGCACAAAGCCAGACATCACATTAAAACAAAACCGAAGCCAACTGAATAACTAAGGAATTTATTAATATTGCCACAAGCGTAGTGCAGGAGCTTAAGTAATCAATAGCTATCAACGTTTACACAATTTATTTGTACTATTCACAGCACACAAACCTGACCCATATTTCACAATTATGATTCCCAGTATAAACATGGCCCCATAAAATAAAAATGCAGTGATCAATTCCCCTGCTGGTCCATTATGCAAGACGATGCTTGAATACGAAATGAGCTAGCCAAGATTGACACGGGATTATAAATAATGCGGTGAAAAATTGCCTCAATTGTTACATTATAAGTTTATGGTTGTTTGTTGAAACAATAGTGTGTACTGACCTGTCATTTGCAGCTGTCTTCTGGAGGCAGGGGTGCGGGGTGTGCGCGGGGTGCGAGCAGCCCGGGGAGTTCTGGGTGTGCGAGGAGTGCGTGGCGAGCTCGTACCACTTCCAGCACTCCGCCTGGAGGGAGACCCCAGTACCCTCAGGTCTGTGTTCTCCACACATGCCAGCGCCTCTGTCGCCATCCTCACAGGACTTTCCGCATTCTCTTTATCCTCTTCACAAAACTTAACAGGAGAGTCCATCTTTGCAGATTTGTACACGCATTCTGTCTCAATGTCGAAATTAAAGCGCCTGATGAAGCGTTTCCTTTCCCTGGCGTACTGCTCCGCCATTAATCGCTTCGTCTCGTCCCGGTCAGGCGCTCCAAACAAACACTTGCAGCTCCCGCGCCTCCTCCTCGGAGTGTTGGAAGCTCTCAGCGCCATGCCTGCTGAGATCTCGAACCTCCTCTGCTTGGGTGTACGTCCTCCGGCCGCCATATCGTATCGTAGCGCGCGTCAGGTGAGCACTGACTGGTTACCGAGAAACATCTGACTAATCTCCCGAGAGAAAACAGCTGTCCGCAGGTAGCGTACGAGAGGGAGGATATGTTTGCCTGTGAGTTAGAGCGGGCGAGGATCGCACCTGGCGGCCGCGAGACGCGCCAATTCTAACCTATAAGCACGGTGTGGCCGGCGTGTGCGCGCGCGCTCTTCCCGTATACGACTGACGCTCGATGTTTTCCCGCGCATCGCCGCGTGCGCCGATTTTGGCAGTCACTTGGCGCGCAAACCTTAACAATGGAAGCAAGGACGCTTTTTATACAGGGATACAGGTGGACTCTTGAAGGGGAAGAAAAGAATAGCCTACAGTATAAATAATAGCATTGAACATAAAATATTGTCGTTGTTGGCCATAGTAAGGTACGAAGTTTCCCGCGCAAATTATTTATAGATTTGTGTGACAACGTTATCTCAGTCTTGTTAAGATAAAGTGGACTATACTGCCCAATTCAATTTTTGATAATTTACTCTGTTATAATGAGTTATTTCAAAGCAATTTAAAGGTCTTACTAATTCAAGGTCGGCTTAAAAAGTATTGCTTGCTATTTTTCTGATTTCGTTGGCAACGAAGGATTGCACAGGTAAAAAATTCGATTCTTGTTCGTTACCCAACTATACGAATATTCTGCATTTTATGTTTAACATGTTGTGTCCAATGGCAGGCACGTTAATTGGATACTTTATTGGTTATTTGATAAAATGTCAATAAAACGAATCGCTTTTGGTATATTTTGCAATATAAGGTGGAGAGAACAGCTTGTTTCTGACTTAGCAACGCACGTGGGTTTGGTCATTAATCAATTTATTTTATTCTTAGTGATATTTAGTACAAGTGACGTATAAAAGTATTTGACTGGCGATAAGTGAATGATGAATGTTAGATTGTGTTTGTCCAACTTTGTCTACCGATTGCAAGGAAGACCGGAAGTAGTTTAAGCTCTTATTCGTTCACTCCTAAATACCTATGCCTCGTAATTTCTGATCGTTTTTAAGTCTACTACAAATGTGATTAGCATTTTTTATTTCCGCATTCTGCAGATGGGATCAATTCAAGGTTAATTAGTGATTAGAATAGAAATTGCTTTAATACTTTTTTTTGTACTGAATTCTGTAACTTATTATTTACGACTAACGAATTTAGATATTTACTATGATAAAATAGAAAAAGAATTGAGAAGTTGTCGAGAACCTTTGATATTTTTTTCAAACATAACATCAAGCATTTTATCCCCGTAGGGGTAGGCACTCTAAGTACAATGTAAAACAGTAAACACCCACTTTTCACTATGTATATTATGAGTCCCATGTAATAGGGGTGAACCTATTGCCATATACCGGGCACATTTCCGGACTCCCTATTACTACTGAGATTTTCAAAAACCCCAGTAATACTTGGCTGACCCGGGAATCGAACCTGAGACCCTTTGCCCGGCAGTCGCACTTGCCACCACTAAGACAACGAGGCAGTCGATATTTTTTTCACTTAGTATTTTTTGGAAATCGACCGACTTTCAAACTGTTTGGGAAAAGGCTGACATCCTAGACGGTACCTAATTGAATACAGGAACATTTTTTATCACAAAAGATAAAATAAAACATATCAAAAACTCTGAGAAAATTTAAAATCTTAAATGAAAGGTTCCAGCCGACGGGTTGAAGCTAGCAATTTCATTTATCACCCATTGTATCTTGTAGAATATGTTGTAAACATAAAAACTCAAAACAGCTTATGTCTGGTAATACAAGTAGTGATTTTGATTAGTGATGGGTGTATGGTAAAGTAGCAGTAAAAATATATTAAACTACAAAGTTTGAAGTGCATACTATGGATAGATACAACAAGAGGCTACAGTTCAAGGAGTTCATGCCGCTTATTCAAGATTTTTAGGCAATAAATATGAGATTTTCAAGTACACAGTACCTAGGCTCAAAACACATTAACCCTTATGTACCTACCGTAAGGATTTTTTTATGCCATGAGTGCATTTACCTATTATTTTTTGATTAAAGTACGCGTCGTAACTTAGACCCGGAATAAGTATAGATAGGTACTAGGTAGATCCAAAAAAACATTTTGAAGCCTGGTACCGGTTGTTGCTTAGTGGAAAATTTAAACCCTAACTGCATCCTACTGTTCCACCCTTACCTAAGGTTAGTACTCCCACTCTGCTGACCCACTTCCGTCCTATCTCAATCCTTCCCTTCCTATCTAAGGTGCTGGAGGCCTGTGTCCATAAACAATTGTCTCACTTTGTTTACAATCATAGCTTAATAAGCCCGTTGCAATCTGGGTTTCGACCTGGCCACAGCACTATAACTTCCCTCCTTAAAGTGACTGGCGATGTTAGGGCTGGTATGGAGGATACCAAAGTAACACTTTTGGTATTGGTTGATTTTTCTAACGCGTTTAATATGGTCAGTCATGATATCCTTTTGGCAATCTTATCCCATCTTGCGATCTCTGGAAAATCACTGGAATGGTTCTCTTCATACCTTCGGGAGCGTCGGCAGTCTGTCCAGTATGATGAGAAGTTCTCTGACTGGTGTGACTTGACGGCAGGCGTTCCTCAGGGCGGCATCCTTTCTCCACTTCTTTTCTCTATTTTTATCAACCTTATCACTCCTGAACTTCAGTGTGCGTACCATTTGTATGCGGACGACTTGCAGCTGTACCGTCAATCTGTGGTGGACGATCTGCCCAGTGCTATCAGTAAACTTAATAGTGATCTAACAGCTGTTCAAAATTGGTCAGAGAGGTTTGGCATAGCTGTAAACCCAAACAAGTGCCAGGCCATAATCATAGGTAGCTCTCGGAATCTTGGATCGATTGATGGTGCAGCACTGCCCCCTATCTCGTATAATGGTGTGACTGTTCCGTTCAGTCGGGACGTGAAGGATCTGGGCCTGATTATTGACAGTACATTGAGCTGGCGTGCTCAGGTTACAAGTGTTTGCCAAAGGGTGACTGGATCGTTGCGGGCTCTGTATCGTCTGAGGAACTTTCTTCCGTCCTCTGTGAAGACGCAGCTTGTGCAGACCTTGATTTTCCCGATTATTGATTACGCTGATGTCTGTTATTACGACCTGAATGCAGATCTACTCAATAAGTTACCGACTTCTAAATAACTGCATTCGATTCGTTTTCAACTTACGTAAATATGATCATATTTCTGCACATAGGATGCAACTGAAGTGGCTGCCCATACGCTTGCGCAGGCAGCAGAGGGCATTAACCACTTTATTCTCTTATCTTGACTCTCCTTCTTCACCTACTTACCATGCTTCTTACTTCCAAAATACGTGCGCAAACCACACAAAATTTCTTCGTTCGTCTCAAAACCGACATCTTCAATGTATCTCTCATCGCACTGACTTCTTTCATTCTTCCTTTTTCATTCAAGCTGTTATTCTGTGGAATGCGTTGCCCAAGGAGATCAGAATGGCAACAAGTCGCAATACCTTTAAATTTAAAGTCCGTGAGCAACTACTTAAGCATTGGCAGACTCAAAACAATTAAGGAAACTATTCTAACAACGTTTTCTTTTTATATAATATATTGTAGTATTTATGCAGTATAAGTATTTGTTTAGTAGTATATATTATATGGTATGTATATGTCTATTTATAAAATATTGTATTAATATATTTATTCTATAGGTATTTATGTGTTTGGTATACATATTACATAACTTTTTTTTATTTTTTGATTGTGTTCTGGCTTCGCAACCACTTCATTTCTCTGCACTTCCCTATGGTTGACTGTAAGAGAATGCCTTAAGGCATTAAGTCCGCCATTCACTGTATTTTGTGAAGAAGAAATAAATAAATAAATAAACTACATATTGTCTCCAATAAAATTAGACATACATGCTTGCCCAATAATTGTTAACAAACATTTGTGTGTTTTTAACAAAGTTAAGTTTACCAGTAAAAATATTTATAACCTCTAATTATTTGTATTTTGACATTACCTATTTCAAAATGGCCGCTCACTTCTCCCGCCAAATTGACATTGAAGGTTAAAAAAGTTTTCCCGCCTACCTTATCTAACGTAAGTTCGTTATTATGACCTCAGATTATGACTCAACGTCCAAACAAAGCTTTGGTTATTGACCAAAGCCAGTGCCTTATTGATACTTTTTTTTTTCAAATAAGGATCTAAAAAATACGTGGGTATGTTTTGTAAATACCATTTTAATCTGTGCTAATCAGAGCAAAAAATTAAGTGCTAAAAATCTTAGTTTTAAGCATAAGGGATGCCAGTTAGAAACTTTTTTAAAGGAACCATGGCACTAGAGGAAAATGGTAACGGAAAATATTGTAAGGAAATTATTGAATACCTAAATTATCTACTAGTAACATATTAGTCAGGACTTCAAAATAGAAATTGCCAATAGGGATGATGCCCGGGTATGAAAATTAAAAATCTATTTAGGTTTTTTTTATGGCATAAGCCGGTAAACGAGCAGACGGATCACCTGATGGTAAGCGATCGGAATCGCCCATGGACCTGGAACACCAAAGGCGTTACAAGTGCGTTATCGGCCTTTTGGGGATTAGGAGTTTGAGGATCGTTGGGGATTCAGGAATTGGGGAGATCGGGGAAGGGGAGGGTAATTGGGCCTCCGGTAACCTCACTCACACGACGAAACACAACGCAAGCGTTGCTTCACGTTGATTTTCTGTGAGGCCGTGGTATCACTCCGGTCGAGCCGGCCCATTCGTGCCAAAGCATGGCTCTCCCACACTTAAAGTGGGGTAGTATCCGTACCTAACTTAGTCCGTAAGTTAGGTAATGAAAAAATATTAGACACGATTTTTTTTATTTTGTTATATAATATAATATAATATAATACTTAGATAAAACGAATCAAAGTTTAGGAGTGGGAGCTAAAACGTCATTTCTACGTATAAAATGTGCATAGAAGTGACGTCACGCGACATTTCAAATCAATATATCGTCGAAAGTATTCGTTTCTGTAAGAAAATAAAAAATAAGTGTCTAAAGATTTAAAATAATCTAACAGACGGACATTAAAATAAAAAATAGGCATCTACCCTATTGCTTTGAAATTCCATTGCCCTCCGGTATTTTGAAGTTTTGAGGTCTATTTTTTTTTTAATTTTCACAAGGTTATACTGATTCATCTACCAAAAACAACTTGAAACTACTGAAAGAACCTGAAATGTTGATACACCAATGAAGTTATTATTACCTTGCGTGCGATCAGACTGGAACTGTCCCTGACATCAATTACAGACTTCAGTAATTGATGGTCAAGATCAGAGAACGATGAACTAAACCGTCAAACTGATTGGGAGTGAGCATGATATGTCATAATATGTGGCGTTGAGACATTAACCACTACTCCATTTGACCCTGACTGCCTCATTGGCCGAGTGGTCGCAAGTGCGACTGCCGGGCAAGGGGTCTCGGGTTCGATTCCCGGGTCGGTCAAAGTATTACTACGTTTCTTCAAAATAGGCAACAAATACAATAGGCTCACCCCCTATTCCACGGGACTCATAACATAAATAAGTAGTGAATAAAAAGGGCTGTGCACCTCTGCCTACCCCTTCGGCGTGATGATATGTTAAGTCTATTTTAACCGGAGCCGCGGACAACTAAACGGGTTACCGGGGCACTGGCTCGAAGTAGGAGTAGGAATGGAGTGGTTTTTAGTCAGTAACAGTCTGGCACTCCCTCTGGCCTCTCGTGTCTTCCAAGGCGGGAGACGTCATTTGATTACTTACCACTTCAAAAAAAAACTACTCCATTTTCCCACTGTTACCGGCGGTGTCGTAATCGCCGATTAAGGCGACTACATGTGTAACGACTGACAACCGAACAGCACCGGTCCCTGATAAACCTGAACTCTTTAAACTACGTACTTCAATGAGCCTTTCAAAAATATTTTTTTTAAGGGAGAATTTCATCGAATTACATCTCCCGCCTAGGTGAGGCGGGAGGGAGTGTCAGACTCTTACTGACTAAAAACCACCAGTTCCTACTCCTGTACTTCGAGCCGGAGCCCCAGTAATCCGTTAGATTCTCCGCGGTTCCGTATGGGCATCAGCCCTATTCAGCAAACACTTATTTTGTACTTGACTGCCTCATTGGCCGATTGGTCGCAAGTGCGATAGCTGGGCAAGGGGTCTCGTGATCGATTCCCGAGTCGGAGAAAGTATTAATGGATTTTTAAAAAACATCTCAGTAGTAGCTCGAAGTCTGGAATCGTGCCCGGTATATGGCAATAGGCTCACCCCCTATTACATGGGACTCATAACATATAAGTGTAAGAGGTCACGTGGGAATTATAGCAAACTCTCTTATGAAGCTATAGGACTTACAGTCCTTCTGTGGCCCGTCAATGGCTGTTACTTGAGAACCGATTTTATATTCCCGTTAAATTAAGAAAAAACAACACGCTTTTAACCCAATATAGTGTTAAGCACCTAATATTAAAGGACATTATTTATAATGATGATGTCACGGAACGACCTTCACGTAATTTGGCTACAAATTGCCTGATTATGTTGATCTGAGAAAATATTGTACCTATAGTTCTTTAGTGGATATTAACAGTATGATTTATCCTTATATTGCTGTGATTTTTTACTAAATGCTGAGAAATCGATAAATAATAAATGGATGTTTGATATTTTAAAGAATATAAACGTACCTTCTTTGTACGCCGAGCGTCATAAAATGTAGTTCAGTGTTTAACAATTACTTCATCGTTTTAAAAAAATGTATGTCATACGTGTAATTTACTGAATAAGGAACTTAAACGGGGGTAAACGCACTTAATACAATTTTACATACTTTTCGGTGGATGAATTTTTTTTTAAAACGTTGCCCACACTAGGATTGTCTCCTGTGTCGTGGGTGCGTTTACAAACGTACAAGTTCACATACACAATGACACCCAGACCCTAAACAACAATTTGTGGATCACACAAAGTGTTGTTCCATGCGGGAATCGAAACCCGCGACACTTTGCACGGCAGCCGGTTGCCCAGCCATCACACCAATCGTGCAGTCGTTATCCCATTTAATTTATCCCATGTATCAATCTAGAGACCATTGAAGAACCGAAGACTGATTGGATAGCGAAGGACCTCAGCAATCGAATTTAGGAACTCAAATTACATAGTAATTAGCAACTATCCCCACATGCCCCACGTGGCACCAGAACAAATCAATCAGACCTCTATCGCGTGCCACAAAATGGCAGCAAAAGTCAAAAAACAACCGGACACGTTGTCATTAGTTTTAATAATTAATAAAATGTCAAATTGGTTGACCCATTTGATTGGTCCCTAATTTTACGGTTGTAGGACATAAAATAGGCACATGTGGCCATATTGTCCATAATTAGTTATCAATTTCCAATATGGCTAATAATTTTGCCGTGTAATCATTTCCTATGTTTTGTTTGGACATTATTGTTTATTAATTTTAGTGACACGTGTGCGTGTGTCTGTGTTGTGGGGTAAACAGTAACGTAACTATGTAGGTGGTGATTCGGTGCAGGTAGTAAGCAATTGGAGTAATTTTGTTTTGTGAGTTGCACATTGCACAATTGAATATTGGAGCTGAATAAAACTGTGACTGTTTGACAAACTGTGAGTGAGGTTACCGGTGGCCCAATTACCCCATTCCCTAGTCCCGGTCTCCCGAATCCCTGAATCCTCCACAATCCTCAAATTCCCAATTCGCAAAAGGCCGGTAACGCCTTGGTGTTCAGAGTGTCCATGGGCGGCGCCGATTGCTTACCATCTGGTTTATGTCGTTTACTGGCTTATGCTATAAAAAAACTCTAGTCTGGAAGTTCGAGACTGTATAAATATTTTACATTGTATGAAAATCTATGCTAGTAAAATAATTAGTCCATTATTAAATAAATAATCTATTATATCAATTATAAAGAACCTATGTTTCACTAGTCACCATACGAGCCTATTGCGAAACATCGAGCATTATGAATACTCGAATGGAACACGTTTGTAGCATTTTGAGGCTTGAGCCGAAGCCGAATTTTACGAAGTCTGATGCAGAGACGCGGAAGGCCTAACGAGTTGCCAGGGCTCCGGCTCGAAGAGCAGGAGTAAGAACGAGGTGGTTTTTAGTCTGTAAGGGTCTGACTCTCCCTCTCGCATAACCCAAGGCGGGAGAAGTCATTGGATGATTTTCTTCCTCAAAAAAAGGCCCGACGATTGTAACTGCATATCCGACAAGGAACTCAGTCAACAATAAACACAAATTACATAACGGAATTAGACTATTGGCCTAGCTTCACTGACGGACAGACTGACAGACTATTATATATCTCATATTTGTTGACGTTTCAAAAGTACCAAATTATGGTTTAATTGAAATAAATGCTTTTGAGTTTGAGTTTGAGTTTGAGGTACACAATTCTAACCTATTTGAACTGTCAAAAAAGGTAATTTCAAATTGCATTTATTTGTATCGCATTTACGGGTATTTTTGCACTACATATTTTTTCTAGTTCATTCATCTCGTTGAGGGGGCGTCGGATGGAGGAAACGGACACAATGAGTGCTTACACCGCTCCGGCTTCCGCTACAGTCGCGTGATCAAGTGCTACGTTGTACACCTGTTGTTTCAGATTTTGTGCTTGTGCACGTAGTTTCCAGAGGAAATATAACTAGATATTTTATAGGAAACAGGGTCAATAAAAATCGTAACTGATATAATGTAATTACTAACAAGATAATCTGATTTTAAGAGAGGCTCGAGTTTTCAGGTTTGGAAAATGAATGCTTGCCTATAAAATTGATTGTGTCTGGCGTAAGTATTTTGACCTTTTAAAAATGTATTTAAAAAGGGTTTTATCTCTTGAAGACCATATCGCCCAGTGCCAGAAAAATAATGCTAAAAGGTAGGTATCTAATGTCGAAATACTCAAAGGTACCCATTTTAAGTTGCGCTTAAGAAGACAGAGATAGCACGATAAGTGCGCGTTAAAATTGAATAGCCTTTTAGTATTCAATAGCGACCCGCCCCGGCTTCGCACGGGTGCAATATGCAAGTATTATACATATACTTATACCTCCCTCAGAATCATTCTATCTATTAAAAAAAAACACATCAAAATCAGTTACGTAGTTTTAAAGATCTAAGCATACATAGGGACAGACAGACGGCGGATGGCGACTTTGTTTTATACTATGTAGTGATGATAATGAAAAGTCTGAGAAAATTGTCATTTTAAAATAACTAAAATGACTAAATTTTTTAATAGTTCTTAATTCAGAAAATAAACCTCGTTCAATGTGACACTATTTAAGTAGTGATAAAATACTTATCAAAAACTATTTTGTCTTCAAAAATTACACACTATTTGCGAACACTTTTCTACATCACAGTACACAAATTTTTACCTGCAAACATAGTACGGATCGGAAGTGGAGGTGTATTGTCTCACGCTCCACGTCATGAGCTGCGGTGCCCACTGTGCACTTTAATGGCGTTTTTTTCTACCTTATTGTCTTTATTTTCGCAATTTACTGAGGACTTTATACGAGTACTGAATGATGAAGATCCGGGATGTTGCAATTGGAGTATTTAGTTCCAGTTTTACATTAATTCAAGCGTTATATCTTTATTTTTTGCGAAATTGTTAACTCAGTGTAGATCGAGTTCAGTGGTGCGAGCTATTTTACAAACTATTTTTTATGCAATAAGCCGGTAAACGAGCGGATGGATCACCTGATGGTAAGCAATCGGTGTCGCCCATGGACACCAGGAACACCAAAGGCATTACAAGTGCGTTACCGGCTTTTTGGGTTTAGGAATTTGAGAATTGTTGGGGATTCAGGGATTTGGTAATCAGGCCTCCGGTAACCTCACTCACACGACGTTGTTTCACATCGGTTTTCTGTGAGGCCGTGGTATCACTCCGGTCGAGCCGGCCCATTCGTGCCGAAGCATGGCTCTCCCAAACTTAATGTATAGCGAGGATGGCCGATGATGATGGTAATGAAATGAGCAACATTGTTACGTATTGTTGCTCTTAAGATTGCCAATATGAGCTATGTGGCAACCTGAGGTCTGAAGTTCTTTTGTAGCTTAAGAAAAGTAAGGTAAGATAAAGATGACCGGAATGTGATAGGTGTAGGTGGTACGATGGCAAGCCGGTCAAGTTATCCTTTTCTATCTAATTTCCCATTACATCTTCAAATGTATTGTATTGACATAAAATCGAAAATCCAATGAATAAAGACAGATTGGAGTACACTGGTCTGGAGTACGCTATAATTAACCACCCTGGCCTTCGGGACACATCCACGGCGATACACCATCTCATTATAATCAAGACACAGGTGAGTAATTATAACTGGCTCCATATTAGTCGTACTATAAGTATCCACAAATAGGTCGGCTCTGGTCGACAGATGTCTTGTGGTACGGTTTTCTTTACAACCGGTTGTAATGATTAAGTTATTGATCAGAGGTACCTACATAATATATATATAGCTGATCAAACTTATTATTTTGCTATTTATGTATAAGTAGGTGTAGAAGGATGTACAGTCATATTTCTTATGTTTGTAAGGATTTAGCAGAGGCTAATGTAAAAGTTAAAGTAAATACATATTAATACGATCAAGAAAGGATACTGTTGAAAGTATTTTTTTGAGGGGGGAAAATCATCCAATGACTTCGCCCGCCTTGGGTTAGACGAGATGGAGTTTCAGAGTCTAACTGACTAAAAACCAACCCGATCCTACTCCTGGTCTTCAAACCGGAGCCCCGGCAACCCGAAGGGTCTTCCGCGGATCTGTATCGTGCATCAGACCTACTGGGCCCCATCTGTGGTGGTCTGATTGTTGAATGTCTAAAGTGGTGACAAGTTCTAAGCATATATTTATTTATAGGAAGTAATTGGATTTAAGCTTACCTTGCGCCAGTTAAGAGTAGTTTAGGGGGATCGAACCCACGACACATTGCAAGGTCGATGGCCACTTTGCTGCGTACACTTATTATTTCCTAAATTATTTATTTACTTCATAACATATGATATTTTTTAAATATTTGATAATAAAAAAATATATAAAAAGCAGTAGCCTACTAGTAACGGGAGAAATCCAAGCTACCGGCGCGCGGCGGTCAGGGCTCTAAAGAGAGGAATCTCCGGACAATATGCGCCGTGTCCAGAAGTACTTCTTTCTGCATCAGGCCCTTGACCCAACCATCTAACGCTAGCCTACTCAAGTGTCACTCGACGCTTTTAGCAATGAGGCCATTGGCAGATACGACTATCGGCACAATGATTGCAGAATCCACATCCCACATGTCGACAATCGGACACTTATTATTATAATCGTCATGTTTTCTATTGTATGTCTAAGTCGCATTTTCCTCACATTGCACCCATATAAGGATAGCCAGCCTACTACCCATCCACTGGTCATATTATCAACTCCCAGCCGATAGATACTTACTATTGGGTACTGGCCAACTAGTCGAATTCAATACTTTTTTCGAACTGTCAAAAACTATACTTATAATGAATGAATTTCACTAACAATGAATTTTTTACGAGATTGTGTATTGTGACGTCACGTTTTTTTACTACTTAGGTATTTAACAAGATACTTATTTCTTAAAAAAATGTTAAAAAGAATACTAAAATTAAGTTAAAGAAAATGTGATTATTTTTTAATATTTCAATGTATTGAACAGTCGATATACATTATTTACTTTTGATTAAGTCAAATACCTAACTATTGTGAAACAAAAGAAAGTGTCAAATGATGTAACCACATTGACTACTGTCACGTTGAACGTGACTTCCGAAAACGTACGTCGATATTTCGGTAATGTCAATCAAGTACTCCACGAATGAATCATTCAACATTGTACCATACACATCTGGCCAAAAAAATAGACCCACATAAAAATATACACGTCAAAAATGTATATAGTATAGAATCCTAAGTATTTATTTTATTTCAAAGATTTCATGATTTATTTGTTGAAATGGGTCTCAGTTATGCGGGCTCTTCAAAGTTTAACGGATTATTCACAGATGTTCGTGAACACCTTGGGCTAAGGTGTTGCATTGAGTGGCTGCGGGATGTCTATCTGTTTTTTGAATTTAACGGACTTTTGGTAAAATTTATTTTTCAAGTATCTACCTTATTATTACTAGTATGGTGGTAGATATTCTGTAACATTGCAATTGTAATGGCGTGTGATTATGAAGCAATAGAAAATCCATGCAGCACTTTTTATGAAAATTCTAAAAACTATATTTTTGGTTTCGTTATCGACTGTAGGTAGATCAGTTAGATCACGCTCAAAGGATTCTTTTAAAAAAACATTCGATGTACAGTTCTCAGTTTCCTACGATTTTATTATATGTATAGATTTATCCTACAAATACAAATACAAACATACAAATACAAATATTGTTTATTTCGTCAATGTAGGTATGTTACAATAGATGATAGATAATATTATAGTAGTTCGCTACATTGTGTCTGTACAGACATACAAAATTTTTATAATATGTTCTTAATCTAGTGTGTTTACAGACAATAATCTTCCCTGTCTACATTACGGAACATAATACACCTAATTACAACTAAATTAATATTAACATCAAGTTTTAATAAAACTATTATTTGTGTTGAAAATTTACTCTATCAGCCGTATACTCAATTAAACTATAATAACATTGAAGTAACTAAATGACTAGGTTTACATTAACTTACGGAAACAATAAAAATCTTCATTGTTAACATTATAAATTTCCTCTGTCATCAATCATAAATTCGGTTAAATTATAATAACATTTAGTTATTAAAAACTGCCTTAGTTTTTTTTTGAAAAGAGGTCAAAAATCAAAGCACTAGACTTCTAGTGCTTTGATTTCCTTAGGTAATCTATTATATATTTGTGCAGCAAGCCTGAAAATACTCTTACTAAAAAGCGCTGTATTACCGTGTACTACTTGAAGGTCACCAGTATCCTTTTGCCTCAGCCTGGAATCGCGTGGGGGCTTTAATTCAAATAGACATCTGTTACATTTAACGAAGGTGGCTACTTCGTAAATAAATAAACATAGAAACGTTAACAGTTTTAAGTCTTGAAAATGTGGCTTACAACTGTCCCTAGGACGTAGGCCACGTATAGCGCGTACACATTTTTTTTGTGCTATGAATACGTCATTTTTATCGGTGGAGTTACCCCAAAAAATCAGCCCATACCTTAGTATAGATTCCACGTAACTATGATAAGCGGTGATCACTGTCTCCTGGTTAGCTGAACGTGATAATTTATAAAGAGCATATGCAAAACTGTTTATTTTCTTACACACCGATTCGATATGCGGTTTCCAAGTTAAATTGCTATCGATCACTAAACCCAAGAATCTGGTAGTATTCACTTCTCTAATCGTCGAGCCATTGTAATTAATATTTAGTTGTGGTGGTAATTGACGCTGATAGAAATGCATTAAATATGTTTTTCCTAGATTTATATGTAAATTATTAGATTCTAACCACGTTATTGTCTGTTTTAGAATATTGTTTACTTCTTGTTCATAATTGTAAGATTTATCTGACTTAATTATTATCGTGCTATCATCAGCAAACAGTACAGTTGGGTGACTAAGGTGTTTTGGAAGGTCATTAATGTAAATTAAAAATAACACTTCCTTGTGGAACCCCGTACTAAATCTTTCTTGATTGAGAACAGTATTTAATTTCTTTTTTGGCTTTTATGTCAATATTTACTATTTCAGTGTATTGTTGCCGGTTATTTAAGTAAGATGCCAATAGTTCCAACCCCTTTCCGCGTACCCCGTACTTTTCCAATTTATCTATTAATATATTATGATCGACATAATCAAATGCCCTGGTCATGTCCATATATGTATAGAGCGCAAATAGGTATTTTATTGTCAACACAATTCATAATTATTTTGAGAAAATCATATATGGCCAGATTGATAGATTTGTTCTTCCTGAAACCTTTTTGCTCTTCTACCAATATGTTCTTCTTTTCGAAGAAATTATATAGTCGCGAATGAATGGATTTTTCAATGATTTTGGAAAAAATTGGTATCAATGCTACCGGACGATAGTTTTTGACTTCTTCTTTATCTCCTTTTTTATATAATGGTTTTATAATTGAAGTTTTCAGTTTATCCGGGAAGGTTCCTGTTTCAAAACATAAATTTATTATGTATGATAATGGATAACTGATATACTTATTTGTAAACTTTTTTAATTATGTTTGTTGCCAGGCCGTCATTTCCTGTACTTTTAGTATTCTTTAGGGATTGTATTATAATAGCAACTTCATTTGGCGTACTTGGATTAAGAAAAAGTGTATCGTAAATATGTTCAATTGGTGGGGCTTGCCCTTTATTACCCATACTAAGACGGTCTATATAAAAATCGTTGAACACGTTGCAAATATTTATGCTGTCCGTTATTTCTACACCATTATGAATAACTTTAGTTATTGGTTCACGAAGAAATTCCACTTTATTGTTATTGATAACGGACCA
Source organism: Spodoptera picta (assembly GCA_038387885.1). Taxonomy (NCBI): domain Eukaryota; kingdom Metazoa; phylum Arthropoda; class Insecta; order Lepidoptera; family Noctuidae; genus Spodoptera; species Spodoptera picta. The sequence goes on from JAZHFQ010000308.1 coordinate 2,122,161, forward strand.
AGTGGCTTTACTTTTACTTATAGCATTATGAATAAAATAATTATTTTGCGCGAGCTTTGTAAGATGTATAATTTTTTTGTATCGAACTGCATATGCAACGTACCTAGCCTTGCTTGCGGTGTTTTTTGCTTTACGGTGTTCCCACAACAGTTTTCTTTTCATTTTACTACAGGCTTTGATACCTCGAGATAACCACTTTTGTTTTTTATTTAAGGTCTTATTTATAAGTTTGGTGGGAAAACAAAGATCATAAAATAGCTTGAACAAATTTAGCAAGGCTTCGTATGCTAGGTTCGGATCATTTTGTTCGTAAACATCACTAAATGTAAGGCTCTTTATGCACCCTACAAATTTCGCTATCAAGTCCGATGAATGGGATTATTCATCGGACATCGAGCCGGAGCAATGGGATTACTGTTGTTTTCCAAGAATGTATAACACACGTTTTGTTTACATTACATCTTAGTATTTGTGCGGTATGATCTGAAAGAGCAGTTTCTATTACTTCACCAATATTACCACGATCATTATGGAATATATTATCAATACATGTGCCGCTAGATAGGCGTGTGGGTGACTTCACTATAGTACCTTTAAATTATATCCTGCAATTATATTTAAGAATTTTTTAGTACTCAGATCATTATTTAATAGGTTTATGTTGTAGTCTCCGCAAAGTATCGTAGTTTTGATCTTTTTCCCGCTATTAATATGATACAATAAGTTATCCAGCGTTTCAAAGCAAAGTTCTAAATAGAGAAGTTTATGTTGGTTCTTAGGGACCCTGTACACACAAACTACAATCACGTCATGTTGTATTAATTTTATACCGCAAAATTCGAATATATTTGGTTTTGAAAATTGTTTGACTTCATTTAATTTTTCATAATCGTGAATATTTTTAACTATTATACACGTACCACCCTTTCTTTTGTCCCTATAGAAACAATCGGCTAATTTATAGTTGGGTAGCGTAAGCAGGTTTTGGTCATCAAATATCTGGTTTATTTGAATCATCAAGCTCATTTAGTTGCACGGTTAACATATCGGATTTACTAATTAGACCCGCTATGTTTTGGTGCATTATGTAGATACTATTATAAACGAAAAAAATTTTTGTGTTTCAAATTTTGTATCTATGGATAATTCAGAAGTATTATTTCTTCTGTTTGAGTTTTTTGCTTTAGAGAAGTATTCAGGTATGGTTTTTTGTATAATTCTTTTGGTTTTTATATATCTAGGGTTAGGTTCATGATTGCTGTTATTATAACAATATGTACCAGATGCACCATGTATACCAGAAGAAATTGACTTTTTTGGCGGAATAAACCTAGCGCTATAATCAACCGAATCTATGACAAGATTTATCCTATAACAAATGTTCATTACATGGTTAAAATTATTGTTATACATATCTGAATTTATAAATTGGCATTTTCGAAACTTATTGGACACACTGCGAATTAAAGTGTTAAGCATTACTTCGTTAAGATGTCTACTTTTACTCACTGAAAGTGTTATGACCGATGCTTTTGTGTTTTTGATTATATGATATAGCTCATGGCCTACTTTTTGTGGATCCGTATCTTCTTCCCCTATACAGAGGATCAACTTATCTTCGTGACTTTTGTGTTATCGCCAGTGTACCAATACCAATACTATCAATCTGCTATAACTATTACCAAGTAGGTAGGCAGGTACCACGTGAAGCGGATCTGACTAATTACAATGCATGGCCCAAAGCTTCCTGCCCGGTGAGTTGCCAAATATGGCACGACACCGAAACAATACGCTGACGCTGACAGTACTAAAAATAGTATTATAATTTATGTGTGAACATAGACTTTTGTAGCGCTGTTTGTTTTCAAAATTGTGTTTGGGTAGTGGGTATTGTTTTATTGATTGTTAAAATTTAATATTCTTTGTTTTTTTTTTAGAATCACGTATTCTTTCGTGGTGGTGGCCGGGAGATTTAAGACGCCCGCTTCTCATGCATGAAGGAGGGTCCGAAACCTACCAACGGCCAGTACCAATGTGGCTTTTTCCGAGTTATATGTACTTTCTAAGATTAACTAGATACCACTTACAAACGGTGAAGGAAACCTGGGCGTATAATTTCTCATTATAAGTTTGTAATCGCAAACCTGCGTTGAGCAAGCGTGATGATTAATGCTCAAACCTTCTCCGTGTGAGAAGAGGCTTTGCTCAGCAGTGGGCATTTATAAGCTGTTGTTGATGATGATGACATACAATGTCCAGCACTGATGGAAACTGACTGGAGTATGAAAAAGCGTAGAATCTATTTATTTATGGACGCCCCCCCTTTTTTTTAAGGGGGGAATATCATCGAATGACTGCTCCCGCCTGGGTGAGGCGGGAGAGAGTGTCAGACTCTTACTGACTAAAAACCACCCTGTTCCTTCTTCTGCACGTCGAGCCGGAGCCCCGGTTACCCGTTAGGTTCTCCGCGACTCCGAATCGGCATCGGCCCTGTTGGGCCCCATCTGTGGTGGTCTGATGGCTCTTTGAAGCGCGCGCGGAACGCGACGCGCCGTACGCTCGTGTCTGTTTCTGGTCGGACGGGGAGCCACCCATGCTCGCCGTCCGCAGGCCCGCGCTTACGGTGGCCGGAGATCGTCTCGCGATCTCCGACGCCCGGTGTCCTTCGCCCCCCCTAAGGCATTGACAAATCAAAACTACGTTACCTAAAGGGAGATAGGGAGATACTTACATCTAATCAAATCAAATCAAATGTCTATATTTGCTGAACAGAGGTGTAGAGGTAGTACATAGTTAGTGACTAAGGTGTTATTTGTTATCTACTACTTATGAACCGTATCATTTATTGGTGTCTACAATTATTGTAGTGCACCCAAAACAAACAAAGGGCTGTATCAATTTACAATAACATTAAAACACGTGTCAGCAGTATCATTACGTTATCATTGATGTGTGAAATTATAAGCTAATGCAGTTTATGAAAATGAAAGTGTAATATGAACTTTCTCTAGATAAGTTTAAGGGTGATTTTTGTAATTTGGTCCAAAGTATGTGAAAGTTGTAGTCATCGTGATTATGTATAGAATATTTTGATTGTTATTAATGACAATAATTGGGTGCACGCGAACATGTTTTTTGACGTGGTTACAATAATAAGTTATTAAACCAGACTCATAACATAAATAGTGAACATTGGGTGTTACATTGCACAGTGGCATTAAGTGCCGCAATGTGCACCTCTGCCTATCCCTTCGGGCATAAAAGGCGTGATGTTATGTAAACCAGACACTGACTGCCTCGTTGGCCGAGTGGTCGTAAGTGCGACTGCTAGGCAAGGGGTCTCGGGTTCGATTTCCGGGTAGGGCAAAGTATTACTGAGTTTTTTTTTAATTCTCAGTAGTAGTACGGAGTCTGGAACTGTGCCTGGTATATGGCAATAAGCTCACTCCCTATTACATGGGACTCATAACAAAAATAGTGGCAAGTGGGTGTTACATTGTACAGTGACATTAAGTGCCGCAATGTGCACCTCTGCCTATCCCTTCGGGCATAAAAGGCGTGATGTTATGTAAAATTTAAATTGAGACATTCCTATAGGGCACCTGAACAGGACCATCGATTAAAACACAAACTTTTCATTTGAAATCGTTCCTACAATACAAATCGTAACATTATGTAATCGAGATGGACAGAGATGGAATGGAAATGTGTAAAAAGGTTTAACTATTTAATCAACGTTCGATTTTAAACCATGTCATGTCATGTGCATGACATGACATGGTTTAAATCGAACGTTTAGCGAAACTGTGGAACAACCCTTGCATCTTTTGTAGAGGAACAGATGTGTTCTCAACCAAGTCCGCCCATTGTGCGGTGCGCTTTTGTTGTGGGTAGACTTAGAGTGGATGTGACTTTAGTTTATTTTTGTTTTGTTTATTAATTTTGAGATAGGTATCTATTTTAGTATTTTCTGTGGGATTTTTAGGCCCATTCTATCACATCGTTTTTGTATTAATTAATATAGGGGGTCGACGTCGTGGTGGCCCGGAGGTAAGACGCCCACTTCTCATGCATGAGGGTGCGGGTTCGAAACCTACCAACGGCAAGTACCAATGTGACTTTTTCCGAGTTATATGTACTTTCTAAGATTATTGTTTGTCAGTGGTGTCTACACCACTGACAAACGGAACCTGAACTTATAATTTCTAATTATAAGTTTGAAATCGCCAACCCGCATTGAGCAAGCGTGGTGCATGGGCGTAGCCACACTGGGGCAAGCTGGGGCACTTGCCCCACCCTGGGCCCTGGCTCTGACCCATAAGGTGTCTGAATAAACAATGTTTTTTTACTAACTCTAACTATCAACATCAACAATCATACTATCCGTAAGTTATTGCACAAAAAAAAATTGTCGATTTTGAAAAGAGCCCGATCAAAACAAAATGCACGCTCGAGTTCCCGAACGTGCGCGGTGCGCGCGTCATTTGAAAGCGAGGCGTATTCCCTAAAAGAATAGGGACTATGTGGCTTTTTATTTTAAGGGGGGAAAATCATCGAATGACTGCTCCCGCCTGGGTGAGGCGGGAGGGAGTGTCAGACTCCTCAGACCCTTACTGACTAAAAACAACCCCGTTCCTTCTCCAGCACGTCGAGCCGGAGCCCCGGTTACTCGTTAGGTTCCCCGTGACTCCGAATCGGCATCGGCCTTGTTGGGCCCCATCTGTGGTGGTCTGATGGCTCTTTGAGGCGCGCGCGAAACGCGACGCGCCGTACGCTCGGGTCTATTTCTGGTCGGACGGGGACCCACCCATGCTCGCCACCCACATGCCCGCGCTTACGGTGGCCGGAGATCGTCCCGCGATCCCCGACGTCCGGTATGTCCTTCGCGATGGCTGGTTTGCGAGGAGGCAGCGCTTTGCTGCTGCCTCACGCGTCCCGCCTGCCTTGTGGCGTAGTGAGCCGAGCCATTCATCACCGTGCGGTCACTCATCCCCGCCCGCGCCCCGTGAAGCGCAGACTAAAATGGCTCGTGGCGCGATTTGTATTGTTTGCTTGTTTTGTCCTCAATTCGACTGTAATTTTTTTTTATGTTTGTTACTCGATTTCTCGAAGACGCCTGGACCGATTTTAAAAATTATTTTTTTGTTTGAAAGGGTACGTTTGTCATTTGGTCCCATTGTCATGAAGTCAGGATCTGATGATTGAATCCCAGGGAAACCGAGGGGAACTTTTAACAATTATAGGGGCTACTAGTGCATTTGTTAATTTTTTCGTTGAGTATTTAAAACCACTACAATCTGATAAAGGTCTGGAGCTGATCTGATGATGGAGCCGATAGGCAGTCGAGGGAACTCCTCAACGGTTAACAGTAGCTACATTGTGTTTGGGTTTGATTAATTTGTATGGTATGTGATTGCCAATAAGGGTCTGATGATGAAGTAGTATCATAGTTGAGGGAACTCCTTAGCGGTTACCAATAGTTATCTTGTGTTTTGTTTTAATTTTTGTAAATTAAGTGATACTTTAAAAAACGAGGCTTAGATGTGTTATAATTTATGGGAATAAAAAAATACGGACTTTAATGCTTTGAAGGAGATGGAACTGGTAGATGTGTGCAAAATTTATGAATAGCCGAAAATTTCGGAATTGAAATTATGGATTTCGCCGAAACCGATCTCCTGGGGACCTTCTTGCATATGCCACCCATATCTGGAGCGAGGCCATCGAGAAACACGGGGAAGCGTTAGCTGTATCGCTCGATGTCTCGAAGGCCTTCGACAGAGTCTGGCACGATAGTCTTGTTGGCAAGCTATTAAGCATATGGACTCCCCACTGGTTTGTGCAGATGGATAACAGACTTCCTGAGGGATCGATCGATCCGAGTGGTCATTGATGGCTGCTCATCCAATCCACATGGTATTAATGCCGGGGTTCCTCAGGGGTCAGTACTCTCTGCAACACTTTTTTTGTTGCACATTAATGACCTGCTCCAGCCCGGTATCTTTGGGTACGCAGATGACAGCACCGTTGTTGAGAGGTATGTGTCCGATGCGCGAACCAGTGCAACTCAAATCCAGTCTCTGAGAGAATCTATGGTAAATCGTCTGAACCTGTCCTTGCAGGCGGTCTCCGATTGGGGTGACGCCAATCTGGTCAGGTTCAAACTCAAACTCAAACTCAAAAGCATTTATTTCAATTAAGCCATAATTTGGTACTTTTGAAACGTCAACAAATATGAGATATATAATAGTCTGTCAGTCTGTCCGTCACTGAAGCTAGGCGCTCGTTCCAAAATGTCGATTCGAGTGGAGAAGAAGGAGCAAGAAACTCCATTCGTTACTCTTTTAAAAAAAGTCTGTTTTACATTGCTCTGATACATATTCCAATATTGTACACACATGTGAGAATAATGTAAAGACATACCTGACGCAACATACAAATAACAGAACATACTAAAATAGAAAAAAAAAACAAAACCAAGAGAAAACAAATATCTTAAGTCTGACATGGTCCTCACATATGTATACTGACAATCCATATAAAATAGTGCTTCTATACAAGAAAAAAATAAAAAATATACTCTTGTTTAAATAAAGAAAGAAATGCTCGATGCCACAAGAAAAATAGATTGCCTTCATCGGAATCAAAGTGTTAAATTACCTATTATCGTAATCTGAACTAGGTACTGACTACATTTGAGTATTGTCCAGTGGAGCCGAACCAACACGCTGCCAAGCATTCCTATCCTCAAGATAATCAATCACCCTGTAGTACGCTTGTTTACATAATTCGCGCCTAATATATGTTTTAAATTTACTTTCATTTAGATCTAGTATGCTATTTGGTATTTTATTATAGTATTTAATACCTAACCCCATAAAGAATTTCTGCACCTTGGACAGTCTGAATTGCAGTACAGCTAACTTATTCTTGCCTCTAGTATTAAGATTGTGTCTATCGCTTCTTTTTTCGAACAATTGCCTATTCTTTCTTACATACATTATATTTTCATATATGTATTGACAGGGCACTGTTAAGATGTTTATCGTTTTAAACAATTCTCTTAGCGATTCGCAACGGCGTAAGTTATATATTGCATTCAATGCCAGAACAACCCAGGCGTGTCTATTTTCCGCTAAACGGAGTCGGTTCCCACTGACTCCTACTTTCCGAGGTGTGTCCGTTCCGATGGGTGACCGTCTCGAGCTTCTCGGCGTAACTCTGACGCCCACTCTCAATTTTGGCTCATATATCGAGACAAAGGCGCAACTGGCTGGTAGAAAGTTGGGTGTCCTGTCGAGGGTGAGACGGTGCTTCACGCCGGAGCAGTTGCTCACTCTTTACCAAATACAAGTTCGGTCGTGTATGGAGAATGGAGTACTGCTCCCATCTTTAGGATGGCTCGGCGAAATACCAGTTAGAAGCCCTCGAATCCATCGAGAGGCGTGCCAAGAAGCTCATCAATGACGATTTGCTTGTGGAGGCTCGGCTACAAAGCCTCGAACACAGGCGCAAAGTCGCAAGCCTTTCGGTCTTCTATCGAATACATTTCGGTGAGTGTGCGTGAGAATTGCACAAACTTATTCCCCCTAGTCCATTTCACCACCGTACCACCAGACGAACGGCGGGGCGCCACCCTTATACGGTGGACATTCCACCCATTCGCACAAAGCGTTTCGCGTCAAGGAATTTCTTGCCAGAGGCTGTTTCCCGTCAAATATGACTTAGGTGTCTTCAGGTCCCGAGTGAACAGGTTGCTCATAGGTAGGCGTGCTCCATCTTCGGCCACCATCATCGCTTACCATCAGGCGAGATGGTGGTCAAACGTCAACCTATAAAGTGTAAAAAAAAAATTCAGTTTTATCCTAGTCTAAAAACCGCGCTCGCTATTTTGCTTGCCCAGCCCTGTACGACCTGTACAATAGAACGATCGTTTAGCACATTACGGCGGGCCAAAACGTGGCTTCAACCATGAGCGAAAATTGTTTAAGCGGCCTGTGTATGCTAAGTGTGCACAGAACAAGGGTCTCAGAATCGAAAAATATTTTTTAGAAGAAAAGATAATTTTTAATAGGTTCTGCCAGAACACACGCCGTCTTCTCTTGAAGTAATATTACTCATACATATACTTAGTTAAAACTTTAATTTATAAAAACCGAGTATTCATAAATAAAACTATAAAATCTGTCCTGTGTGTGATTGTTTATTTTCTGTACCTGAAAATATAAACCTCTCAAATTAGGAGATTAACAAGTTTGAGATTAACCGCTCAAGGTACAAAATATCGGAGGGCCACCGCCCTCCCCCGGGGGATAGGTTGACTGCTGCCCCACCCTGAGCCCAAAGCTGGCTACGCCCATGGCGTGGTGATTAATGCTCTAACCTTCTCCGTGTGAGAAGAGGCTTTGCTCAGCAGTGGGCATTTATAGGCTGTTGATGATGATGATGAATATAGGGGGAAAACGAAGAATATCTACCAAAAATGTTAGGTATCTTTATAATTTAAACATTCTAATCTAATAGGTGGGTTTATAAAAGCAACATGCATTTAAAGTTTAATACTTACATCTCAAATTAAGTTCTTGCCTAATCTTGAAACGAATACTATTATCATCCTCATAGATATACGAAAAGAACAGTTGATAATAAATAACCCAACATTTGGCTAGAGGCGTGCGCAACTGTAGTACGAAATAATGTAAAGGCATGTCTATATTATGCAATCGTCCGTTAGAAGCACAAACGCAACAGGTGTCGACACAATGGCCGATATTCGCTATAATCCGCCATCAGTATATTATTATTATTGAACGATTCTTCAGTTTGCTCAGTTTAGGGATTATGAAACTAAAGCCTAGTGAACTTTATGTCTAATTTCATATTACATTTGCAGTTAAAATGTTATTCATCATTATCAACAGCATATAAATGCCCACCGCTGACCGAAGGCCTCTTCTCACACGGAGAAGGTTTGAGTATTAATCATCACGCTTGTTCAATGCGTGTTGGCGATTTCAAACTTATATATAATACTTAATTAAAAATTATAAGCGGAGATTTTTCTTCACCGTTTGTCGGTGTTGTCTAAATAATCTTAGAAAGTACACCTATAACTCGGAAGAAGGCGCATGGGTACTTGCCGTTGGTAGGTTACGAATCCGCACATAAATGCATGAGATAAGAGCGTCTTAAACCACTGCGCCACGACGACATTGGAGACTAGTGTTTTTTTTAAGAGGGGAAAATCATCGAATGACTTGTCCCATCTGGGTGAGGCGGGAGGGAGTGTCAGACTCTTACTGACTAAAAACCACCCTGTTACTGACTAAAATCTACCTTTGCACTGCGAGCCGGAGCCCCGGTAACCCGTTAACCTGAATAACCCGCGATTTTAGTTAATTTAGTATGTCTTACGATAGTTACTTGTTAGCTATTTCCACGCGATTTCACCCGCTGCTCGACGTCTATTGGTCGAAGCGTGATGGTCCATAGCCTTCCTTGATAAATGGACTATCCAACATATTTTTTTTTAATCGAACCAAGTCTTCCCCAGGTTAGAGCGTTCAAACAATTAACTCTTCAGCTTTATATAATAAGTGAAGGAAGTAAAAATCTAATGAAACAGGATATTTACTTTGAAAGTCAAAGTATTTATTTCACATAACATAACATCACACCTTTAATCCCCGAAAGGGTAGGCAGAGCAGGACATTACGGCACTTAACGCCACTGTACCATGTAACACCCACTTTTCACTACTTTATACTATGAGTCCTATGTAATTTGTTTCAATTACACCATAATTTGATACTTTTGAAACGTTAACAAATATGAAATAAATAATAGTCTGTCAGGGTCTCTGTCAGTGAAGCTAGGTGCTCGTTCCAAAATGTAGATTCGAATGAAGGAGAATGAGCAAGAAACTCCATTCGTTACTCTTTTCTTACGTCATGATAATTCAAGTTAGTTACTATAGGCGCTTTGTTTAGTCGGTACGTATTTTAAAGTCAAATAAAACAACACCTTAATAAAATCATTTACTATTAAATGCATAATAGACATATTCATATACATAAGTATAATAGATAAATAATAAAACTTTTATTATAGATTTTCGAGAAAATTCGCCATTTCTTCACGTATAATATATTAATATTTAGTGATATAAGTATTTTATATGAACATTTTATTTTTAAACCCAAGATTTGAACAATTTATTAGAAGTGATATATTATAAAGTTAATATTATAATCAATTGTTAGCATGTATCTGAGGGTAAGGTACCTACTGAGTTCAAAGAAGATTTAAATTAGATAAAATACGACAAAAAATTAGGGAATGTTTTAAATTTACAAGAAAGATAAAAGTAGAGAGCAGCCTATAGCACATAACAATAATGATACGTCATTAAGTGTTATTTTTGCGCAATTTAGCGCAACAAGGAATTTTGCGCAATTTAGCGCAACAAGGAATTTTGCGCATTTTAGCGCAACAAAGAATTCTATCCAATTTAGGGCAACAAGGAATTTTGCGCATTTTAGCGCAACAAGGAATTTTGCGCATTTTAGCGCAACAAAGAATTCTATCCAATTTAGGGCAACAAGGAATTTTGCGCATTTTAGCGCAACAAGGAATTTTGCGCATTTTAGCGCAACAAAGAATTCTATCCAATTTAGGGCAACAAGGAATTTTGCGCAGTTTAGCTCAACATAAAGAATTTTGCGCAAGAAAAAAATTATATTTATTAGTATGGAATGGTAAACTTATACGTTATTTGCCTTTATTTGCGCACTTGGTAAAAGCTAATCTTTATACAGCTAACAATTGATTGTAATAAAACCCTTTCTAAACTCTCAAATATTTAGGAATAAACTTTGAACCACACATATTTATAACAACATTTTACAATATCACAAGCATCTATACAACACTGATCAGAAATGCTCTACTCAGATTGATTTACTATTACTGCTTTTGGAGTTTTTTTTTAACTAATTGTAGAACATAGTTAAGATTTTGTTCACTATCAAAATTATTCTTGGATAGGTACCACCTCACTATATGTACTTGGAATATACAAGGTGTTGTTTTAAAGCTGCGTCATTTTCTAGGAGTTAACTCGGCTACCGATTCCGAGTCCGAATCAATAAAAAAATTGTAAGTAAATATTTTTCGTTTTATAACGCGGCTTAACACACACAAACTCAATCACGTAATTGATATTATTCCTAATTCCATAAAATTCCAATAAGAAACATTGCTGTCGCTTATTCTGAAATACTGTCGAACTTAAACGATTTATTATATCCATATTTTTAACTATTGGCCCGAATCTTTCTCTTACATTGAACCTTTATGACTTCTGTGACATGCCCCCGAGAAATGACACGGCTTCAAAACTACACCTTGTATACTTGGATAATATTTTATTCATATCAACCAATTATTAGCGACTATTATTGCGGTACTTGATTGTGAATTATGGAAAGAAGTGCTAACAAACACTGAGTTAGAGCCTACATTCCGTCTAATGGAAAGCAGTTATTTACCGTAGCAGCATCGTTGCTTACAAATAGATATTTGTAAGAGAATTTAATTTTTGATCAGTGTCTACTTATTATACAAAAATTGTTTAATTTACACAGCACCTATTTGTAGTATAGGTAACGCTAACTGGAACGCATTCTGTATGTATGTCGAACTGTTGCCAGCCTGGAAAACAATTTAAATATATTATTCAACAATGATAGAAGATTGGGTGTGTCCTTTAAATAATGTATTGACATTAAACCAGGTTATACTTGCATTGCATGTATCATTATTTTTAAAAAGTGATAATAGGTCATAAGTACCCTATAGTCATGCATTTGGTCTTATAAGTACCACTCGGAGTCGATACTCTACCATGTATACATACATGGCTTTAAACATACATTTCTATTGAATTCCATTTTTCAACATATCTAAACCGAATGAACTAAAAATCACGAGTTATTCACGTACATATATATACTGAGAAAAGCTCTGATAGTTTCGAGTCACAAAGGGACTCTTCCTCATCAGCAGCGTGCGAGGTCGCGGCGACATCGCCGCAGTGGCAGTATATGTAAATACCTCGTGATTTTTTGTTTATTCAGTATCTCTCACGATAGTTGTTATAAAACATATCTAAACCGATATTTAAATGGACGATTGGTAGCTTACTTTCGGTCATATACGTCACAAAATAAGGACGATACTACAAGAGCACATTATAAATATCATAAAACTTACCTCAAGGAATATATTGGTGATGTATGTGTTGACTTGTTCCTTATTGTCAGATGGTAATGCATTCAGTTTTTCAGTGAAGAGTGTTGCCAGCTCACTAATGTGTTTTGTAAGCACCACTGTCATTCTGGAATAGAAGAATTGAAATGATATGAGAGATTAAGGAAGGAAAGAGATTTCGTAAAACAGAGAGGGTAGGAAGAAGATTTAATTCTTAGTAAATATGAAATTGTCTTTTCACACTGAGCATTTTTTCAAATTAAAATTATTTATTTGCAAAATATGGGTAAGTTTACAAGATGTCCTTAAATGAAATTATAATTCGCCGTCATGTTTTATAGTACATACAATTATTACGTCTGGAAAGAAGAGGTTGGTATGATAGACATAGGTAACATTTTTAGACGTGTTTTTATAATAACTATCGTGAAACGGTGAGACATACTAAATTAACTAAAATCGCGGGTTACTCACGTGAATATACTGCGAAAAGCTCTACTAGTTTCGAGCCACAGAGGGGTTTTAGTTAATTTTTAGACGTTAGAAGCGTCCAAAACAAATGTAGTTATATAGAAGATGACAAGGCCAGGGAGAGGCCACACTATAGTAATAATTTCATTACTAGAGAACATGCCTTGATTCTAAAAATATTTTTACTTACTGTGTCAACGCATCAGCCTCATCAGCAGTGGATCTTCGAGTCTTAACGAGGAGCATCTCAGCGGCCTTATGGTACTGTTCCACAGATAGAGCAGTTCCTTGTGCCAGGCTTGAGACTCCTCGCTTGTACACAGACTTCACTGAGTCAGCCTCCGGTGATGATAGGTAGGTTAGGACTTCTGTGTATTGCCTGGAAATTAGAAAGGGATAATGATGACGATTAGTCGGTGTGGAGGTAATTTATTTGGTGAGGTATAAGCTAAGCTAAACTGTTGAATCTTGGGTTTAGAACGAGAGATAAAAATAACTATTTTTATAGTAATGTTCATATTTATATTTTAATATATTTCGGTCATTGTAGTTTTTAACCGACTTCAAAAAGAGGAGGAGGTTCTCAATTCGACCGTATGTATGCTTTTTTATGTTTGTTCGTTAACTTTTCTTTTAGTTATTTTTTTGTCTTCATTGCATGTAACCTTTACATTGTGTCTAGGATCATGTTTATATTCATTTTCCAGTCGCAGGTCTGCAGGCAGAAATCTCTTAAGGGATATGCAGTACCTATGTACCTCATGCTTATAATGTGTTGGCTTCTGTAATATTGTCTGCTGTATGGTGTACATGAAATGATAAATAATAAATAAAACTATGAAAAACTAAGTTTTTATCAGGACAGCCGCTACCGTCAGTATGTAGGTAAAAAATATGTATTAAATCGACAGAAACCCTTTCTCTGTTCACTGAATAATTTCTTACTTCAAAGTAATAAAAAAAAATGAATTTTTTAGGGGGACAATCATCGAATTACTGCTCCCGCCTGGGTGAGGCGGGAGGGATTGTCAGACTCTTACTGACTAAAAACCACCCCGTTCCTACTTCTGCATTTCGAGCCGGAGCCCCGGCAACCCGTTACGTTCTCCGCGACAACAACAAAAAGGGATTCGGACTATTCCTTACAAGTATTCCTATTAATAATCGCTATGCTCAATGAATGAATATAATTTCTGACTTGACTGACAATTGTAATACTTTCTTTTAACTTGTCGAGTACAGTCATCATAGACACAATTATAGAACAATAGGTTGCGGTCACCGGTGACCGCTTGGTGTTTGACAGTTTAAATCAACTTACTTGACCAGTGCCTGGAACTGCAGCTTGAGTCCTAAGTCCTGTGTAGCAGTCTGGAGCCGATCATGGAAGGCATCCGGCTTGGACAGATCTTCGCTTGGAGATTCCTCGTAATCATCATCTTCTTCCGGCATTTCACACAGTTCTGCCGGTAAAAGTCATAGGATTAGTTTGAACGTAACAGGAGAAAAATAATAGAAATATTTAACACTCGAACATAGAATGTGGTGTTACACCACATATAATATTTCTGTTAACTGTGTGTTTAGTGTGGGAGACCCATGGTTCGGCACAAATGGGCCGGCTCGACCGGAGTGATGCCACGGCCTCACAGAAAACCGACGTGAAACAACGCTTGGGTTGTGTTTCGTCGTGTGAGTGACGTTACCGGAGGCCCAATTACCCCCTTCCCCAATCCCTGAATCCCCAACAACCCTCAAATTTCTAATACTAAAAGGTCGGTAATGCACTTGTAACACCTTTGGTGTTCTAGGTGTCCATGAGCGATTGCTTACCATCAGGTGATCCGTCTGCTCGTTTACCGGCTTTAAAATTACTAAGCGCCCCTCAAATTCTATTTACCTCGTTTTACGGCAATAGCAGTTTAATATTGTGTGTTTAGAACCTAAAAATAATCTTACCAGCGACTTGCTGCAGCGTCTCCTTGATGTCCTGCCTCTTTTCTAGGTCCACACTACGTATCCGCTCCTCTATACGCATACTGACTTGTCTGGACAACATCTCCAGCGCTTCTAAGTGGACTAGGCCTGGAATTGTACAAATAAACCAACAATTAAAAGAGTGGATGATTGTGCAGCACTTCGATATAGTCTGCTGGACAGTTCTAATGGAATGACATCTGTCGAGTCACCTAGTAAATTAATAATACCTATTTTTTACACTTGTAATTTCGTTTGAGTCTACAAAATAACTGGAGAGACTACCAATAGCATTTAAAAAGCACCAGAAACACTGGTTAGCTTCAAGTATGGTAGGCTCAGTAGGGCTGATGTCCAATAGTCACTGAGAGTCTGACACTCCCTCTCGCATAATCCAAGGCGATATCGCATAATCAAAAACAAGAATCAAGTATGGTGTGTTATCATGGTAATAATAATCAGAGGCGTGCACAGAGATTTGAAGTAGGGTAGGCAGAAGGTACCTATCACATGATTAAAAAAAATTTGGTCTACATTAATCTCGGAAAATAAAACTCCCGAAACATCATAATTTTGAGTGGGTAATTAGGTTTAGTAAGTATTTTATTCATTTGTATAAACAAATTAGGTGCATTATTATTTTCAAACTAACCACGTTAAACGTCACGGTTAAACCGTGTATAAAGTTGATCAACATAGATACCTAGGTATCTATTTTACAAATCTATTAACTATGCAACACCAGTATAAACTGACCGTTAAATGCATAGAAAAATCGTACAAAGCGAGATCAAGATGACTGGATTATAAAAACAATAATGAAATTGGTACACAACCAGTGCTAACAAACTATACCTATAATCGCAAATCGTAGTTTATTAAAAGAAATAATAAAATTATTACCTTTTTTGAGTTACGACTAGCCCGGACATACTGGGCTCGCTGCCATCGCAGCGGTAAGTCCCCTCTTTGAGGAGTGGCTTGAGAGACGCTACGGCGTCCTCACCTACCGCCTGACGCAGGTCCTCACCGGACATGGAAGTTTCGGGAGGTACCTGTGTCTGATGGGGCGGGAGGAAACGCCCGGGTGTCATCACTGCGAGGACCGCCCTGAGGACACGGTGGAACACACGGTGGGAGAATGCCCTTCGTGGGCTGAGCACCGCCGTGTCCTCAGGGAAGTGATCGGCGACGGCGACCTCTCGCGTCCGGGCCTAGTGCAGGCCATGATGCGGAGCGAGGGGGACTGGGATGCCGTCTCCTCCTTTTGCGAAGCAGTGATGCTAGCTAAGGAGGAGGCGGGACGCGTGAGGCAGCGAAGCGCTGCCTCCTCGCAACCCAGCCATCGCGAAGGACACACCGGGCGTCGGGGATCGCGAGACGATCTCCGGCCACCGTAAGCGCGGGCCTGCGGACGGCGAGCATGGGTGGCTCCCCGTCCGACCAGAAACAGACCCGAGCGTACGGCGCGTCGCGTTCCGCGCGCGCCTCAAAGAGCCATCAGACCACCACAGATGGGGCCCAATACGGCCGATGCCGATTCGGAGTCGCGGAGAACCTAACGGGTAACCGGGGCTCCGGCTCGACGTGCAGGAGAAGGAACGGGGTGGTTTTTAGTCAGTAAGAGTCTGACACTCCCTCCCGCCTCACCCAGGCGGGAGAAGTCATTCGATGATTTTCCCCCCTTAAAAAAAAAAAAAAAAAAAGCCCGGACATACGACACACGCAAAATCGCCTTTGGAAATATTTTCGTTTCTTCTTCGAACGACAATAAGGACAACGCACTCATATTGAATTTATTGAACAACACAAATCACCAGCACAGAGCTCACAGCTAATTTTACATAATTTTCGGTAAATTAACAGTTCATTTAAATTATAATTCATTATATTACAATTTATTCACTTGCACATAAAAACATAACCAAAACAAAATAGCCAAAAAAAAAACGTAAACAATAAGTTGACCAAAATTAATATATCTATTTTCAATCAACAAACGCTACGTTTTGTTGACTTCTTAAATTAGTCGGATAACGAAGAAGCAGTGCTTTTGCAGATGTATAGAAATTACCAACCTAACAAAAAAAAATCCAACATCAGCACGAGAAAACAAGCAAATTGTACCGGCTACGCATTAGTACATGCTTCCGCCACCATCACACAATAGCGAGGTGGCGGCGCCACTGGCGCAATGCTCCAATATCGAAGAAAGTAGAAAGTGGTTGTAATATTTTTTCGATAGATGGCGTTAGTTACCAGTTTTCCAAATTAAGTATCAATAAAATTACGAAATCTCTGTATGATGTTAGTGAATATTCATGTCGTGTTTCTGAGTGACACTATGTATTTGACTATGTAGGTTTACCATGATTTTGTAGGGTATGCAGTGCTTATATGCATGTATGGTGTGCACGCCACTGATAATAATAATAATAAGCCCGCAGGGCACCTTGAGGCATCGCCGGGGCGAATCTCCGCTGCCGCGCCAGATTAATGCGTGGCGGGATGAGCTCCGGCGTGATCTCATGGCGGAATGGCAGCAACGACTGTCGCAACCGAAGGCTGGGCTCGCTGTCATTGCAACGGTAAGTCCCCTCTTTGAGGAGTGGCTTGAGAGACGCTACGGCGTCCTCACCTACCGCCTGACGCAGGTGCTTACCGGACACGGAAGTTTCGGTAGGTTCCTGTTTCGGATTGGGCGGGAGGAAATGACCGGGTGTCGTCACTGCGAGGATCGCCCGGAGGACACGGTGGAGCATACGGTAGCGGTGTGTCCTGCGTGGACTGAGCACCGCCGTGTCCTCAGGAATATGATCGGCGACGGCGACCTCTCGCGTCCGGCTCTGGTTCAGACCATGGTACGGAGCGAGGGGCACTGGGATGCCGTCTCCTCCTTCTGCGAAGCAGTCATACTAGCTAAGGAGGAGGCGGAGCGCGTGAGGGAACGAACCTCCTCACGACCCGGCCGTCGCGAGAGACACTCCGGGCGTCGGGGATCGCGAGACGATCTTCGGCCACCGTAAGCACGGGCCTGCGGACGGCGAGCACGGGTGACTCGCCGCCCGACCAGAGGCCTTAGTACGAGTTTGTTTTACGTTTAAAGTAATCGTAACGAGTTCGCGTTCGGCGCTCCGATTGGTTGCTTCATTGGCGCCGGCCAATCAGAGTGCCGAACGCGAACTCGTTACGAATACTTTAAACGTAAATGAAACTCATACTAAGGCCTCAGAACCAGGCCCGAACGTACGGCGCGTCGCGTTCCGCGCGCGCCTCAAGGAGCCATCAGACCACCACAGATGGGGCCTAACAGGGCTGATGCCGATACGGAGCCGCGGAAGACTTAACGGGTTGCCGGGGCTCCGGCTCGAAGTGCAGGAGTAGGAACGGGGTGGTTTTTAGTCAGTAAGAGTCTGACACTCCCTCCCGCCTCACCCGGGCGGGAGAAGTCATTGGATGATTTTCCCCCCTCAAAAAAAAAAGGGCACCTTGAGGCGAGGTGACGGGCATTAGCGATCCCGCGGGCTACCATCATCCCGAGTGCTGCCGGGAGAAGTCACCGTTCCTTCTTCTCCGGCTTGCCTTAATTGGCTGGCTGGAGTGCACGATGACAAGGAACAGGTCTCCCACCTCTGGCTTGCCTTCATTGGCCGTCCAGAGTGGAGTCGCGAGAGCAGTGATCCTGCTCGGAGGGTAAGAAACTATTCGTAAGTCGCGAGTGGGCCAGGGATGCAGGAGGCTTCGGCTGGAGCAGATGATCTGAGTAGAAAGCGGTGGTAGTTTCTTAACCCTTCAGCCACTCACATTCTCGTTGCCCCTCTGTTGCTATATCTAGCAACCATTCCTGGGGCCCGGTCGGTGAGTTGGCGAGTCTCCGCCTGCCATTTTTACGTGTCAAAATTACATTGTTTCGGCAGGTGCCATAGTCATCCATAGTTCCCAATTTACCAGTCCACAGCAACCCATCCATAACCCTACCCTTTTTTTTCCTTTATTCACAATAGTCCTACACTAACCGGGGACTGTCCTTGGGTGCATTTCCATAGTGCATACAGGGATAGTCGCCGGTTTGTGTCTCCATTACATTTAGATTAAAGTTGTCTAAAGGGCCTCTGCGCAGTTGGCTTCGGCCCCTCGTACGCCTCCCAAATGACCGGGACCCTGTGGTACCGTGAATGGTAAAGACATACATAATAATAATAATTTCAAGCCATTACCTTCAAAATCATCAAACAGGTTTTCATAATGCACCTCTTTGGCCTCTCTCTTCTCCTCTCTGACTTTATCTTCCTCCTCAGCTTTAGCCTTGGCCTCTCTCAGCACTTGGGAAAGGACCGGCTTATCCCCTGCTCCCAGGCCAAGCATGGCCCGTTTCTTGGCCAGACCGGGGTCACCATCTTGCAGAACTTCCATCGTCTTCTTGCCTATAGTTTCTAAAGTGTCTAGGCCACCGTGTATTACTTTTGTACCTGGAATTAAGAGTATTTAATTTTAATTTAGGTTTACAGTCAATTGTAAAATCTTATAGGTAAAAAGCTGAAACTGAGTTTGTTTGTTTAAACGCCCTAATCTCAGGAACTGTCGCGGAGAACCTAACGGGTTACCGGGGCTCCGGCTCGACGTGCAGGAGAAGTTACGAGGTGGTTTTTAGTCAGTAAGAGTCTGACACTCCACTCGTCATTCGATGATTTTCCCCCTTAACAAAAATCTCAGGAATTGCTGATCCGATTTGAATAATTCTTTTTGTGTTCTATAGTCCATGTATGTATCGAGGATAGCTATAGACTATAAAACATCACACTGCGATCAATAGAAGCCGAGCAGAGCAGATCAAACTGCGCGGGAATAGTTAGTCAAATATACAATGAAAAGGTGGATGGTGAAATGTTTTGTTTTGCTTTTATTATGTCTGTCCCCCTTACGGAAATACTTTCAAGTTATTTAACCGCTTGTCTGTCGATATATGACACAATAGAAAACACGTTGTGTCTTGCGTAGATGTACGTTCTGATAATTCACAGGTAAATGGACTTAAAAAAGGAGCTGATGTGTGGAGAGAAGTCATCAACTGCCTTTTTATTAATTGCCAGGATATTGGACTGTTCAATAAATGCTGACGGCTCAAACTATTTTTTTTACCTTTACTGATTTGTAAAAAAAAATTAAAATCATGAAACATTTCCTCACCAGTAGTTTCAACAAACTTGGTAACACCAGATAAAAGACTTCCGAATGGGAATGCAGCGTCTCCAGCACTGGCTTCTTGTTCACTTCCTGTTTCAGGCCTTTTGTCAGCTTCTGGCGCAGGCGCAGATCTATCGGTTTTAGTCTCATTGGTCTTTACTGACCTTCTGGCTAATTCTTCTGGGTCAGGAGCACCTATTCCCGTTTCTAGGACTGTTGATATTCCCTGGAAAAGTAAGACCACACCTTGATTTACTAATGAATAAATATAAGAATGTAAACGGTCTGACCATCACGGACAACTACTAAGTTTTACAATATTCTAAGCGATAGTTAAAGCATCTGTCAGTGTCATCTTTCAAAGTAACTACTTCAACCAAATATTTGTATTTTTTTTAAATTTTGTTAAGATAATCAGTAAACGGTTACATTATAAAGTCTTACTAACTGAAAAGTTTACACAAGATACGTTTTGGGCAATAATGCAACCCACAACACTGCCCACAAGTGTCCATTAGAATGTAATAAATACAGAAATTAATTCATTAACACGTTAAATGCCATGGGGGTCACCGGTGACCGGCGTTAGCGGAGCTTTTACCTTTAACAGTTTTTTATTGGCCGTCAAAGTCTTAATCACTAGAGGCAAAGTTGTTTACAAAATAAAATCTGTTGTTCAGAGGCCTTAGTACGAGTTTGATTTACGTTTAAAGTATTCGAAACGAGTATGCGTTCGGCACTCTGATTGGCCGGCGCCAATGAAGCAACCAATTACAGCGCCGAACGCGTACTCGTTACGATTACTTTAAACGTAAAACAAACCCGTACTAAGGCCTCTGTATATAAGAGTTATAAATAATTCGCTTGTATTATTACCATAAAATAGAAATAGTGCGAATGTTACCTGTGAAACTTGACTGGTGATAGTACTGATACCAGCAGTGGCGCTGCTCAGCAAGGAGTCCACACTCCAGCCCCACCCCCACCCACCACCACCAGTGGACGCTGCAGCCAGTCTGTCTGTCACCTCCTGAATGTTAGGCTCTGGTTTTTGGCTTTGAGCTGTCTGCGGTTTAGGATGAACTGGCTTCGGTTCTGGCTGTAAATAGCGAACAGTTTTTTTTAAACTTCAACAAAATCTGTGTGAATAGTAGAGTTTTTATTTTTGGGCCTTGACTACTTAAGTTATAAATTATCAAACAATTTTTTTTTTTTTTTTAAGGGAGGAAAATCATCGAATGACTTCTCCCGCCTGGGTGAGGCGGGAGGGAGTGTCAGACTCTTACTGACTAAAAAACCACCCCGTTCCTTCTCCTGCACGTCCAGCCGGAGCCCCGGTTACCCGTTAGGTTCTCCGCGACTCCGAATCGGCATCGGCCGTATTGGGCCCCATCTGTGGTGGTCTGATGGCTCTTTGAGGCGCGCGCGGAACGCGACGCGCCGTACGCTCGGGTCTGTTTCTGGTCGGACGGGGAGCCACCCATGCTCGCCGTCCGCAGGCCCGCGCTTACGGTGGCCGGAGATCGTCTCGCGATCCCCGACGCCCGGTGTGTCCTTCGCGATGGCTGGGTCGCGAGGAGGCAGCGCTTCGCTGCCTCACGCGTCCCGCCTCCTCCTTAGCTAGCATGACTGCTTCGCAAAAGGAGGAGACGGCATCCCAGTCCCCCTCGCTCCGCATCATGGCCTGCACTAGGCCCGGACGCGAGAGGTCGCCATCGCCGATCACTTCCCTGAGGACACGGCGGTGCTCAGCCCACGAAGGGCATTCTCCCACCGTGTGTTCCACCGTGTCCTCAGGGCGGTCCTCGCAGTGATGACACCCGGGCGTTTCCTCCCGCCCCATCAGACACAGGTACCTCCCGAAACTTCCATGTCCGGTGAGGACCTGCGTCAGGCGGTAGGTGAGGACGCCGTAGCGTCTCTCAAGCCACTCCTCAAAGAGGGGACTTACCGCTGCGATGGCAGCGAGCCCAAAATTATCAATCAATAATGTGGGGCAACGTTTTTTTTAAATATGATCCGATAGTTTTAGGGACTGTCTATTGTCTATTTACAAAATAAAGTTTTTTTTTTTTGAAAGGGTATATATTGCTTCATTGTAGGATTTTCTCCTATGTCGTGGGTGCGTTTACAAACATACAATAATATATACACATGACACCCAGACCCGAAACAACAATTAAAATTTTTTCTTCAAGTCTAGAAGTGCTTTTAGACATCAAGAAAAATTAAATTACTTAACTATGCAGGAAAATTCTATCTTGATGTCCTGCTAAAAAAATTGGAAGCTGCAGTTTAACTTAAAACTATTGTCTAATATTGTCTATTCATATTATATTACCTTTTGTACATTGGTTAAGGTATCATCCTCTCCCCAATCATCGAAGTCATCCCAACCAGTATCCTGAGACTTTTTGCTCTCCTTTACATTGCTAGGCTTATCTTCTATCTTATTCTGCTTCTGTGCATTACTCTTTACAGTTGCGGGTTCAGGTTCATTGTCATCAATATCAAAGTCATCCCAACCATCGGTTTCTTTCTGGAAAGGAGAATCTCATCTCACTAATATTATAAATATGAAAGTTCGTCAGTTTCTGTGTTTGTTTGCTAAGCAATCATGTCAAAATGGCTGAAGGGACCGTGATGAAATTTAGTACAAGGGATGATTATGGCCTGGAATAACATATTGTCTACTTCTTATCCCATGGGAATGCAGGCGAAGCCACGGCCAGAAACTAGTGATGATTATATTAAACTTTTGTGAGACATACTGATTAATTATTATGTTTTCGGCTTACTCGCGTAACTGTTTAATGAGAAAATCGACTAGTTTCAAGCCATGCTAGAGGCTCTTATTCATGAGCAGCATTCCGCGACCCGCGAAGCGGCGACTGTCACGCTGCTATTGACATGCACATGTCTAGCATAGCTTGAAGTAGTCAAGTTCCTCGTCAAACAGTTACATCAGTAAGCCGAAAACATAATAATTAATTTAAAACTAGTAGTTACAAAACACAAATGTAACATGTAAATAATTAAAATTTTCAAAACAATGTCATCATAATTTATAGAAGAGCAATAAAGAGAAATAAATTGCATTTATTATTATTATTATTATATATTACTATAATAGAGGCAACTAATAATTTATACACAAGACCATATTAAATTTCTGTTTTAAGCAAAACAACACAGGAAACATTTAAATACATAGCAGCCTTTATAAATTATCTATTTAACATGTGAAATCATCCGTGAAGGTTGCATGGTAATCCGTCTAAAGTAAAATATAGCAACATTCCTTACGTAGCAGCTGTTTGAAATCAATTAGCAAAACAAATTAACATCACGAGGTCATATCAGTAGCATTAATTAAATATTTTGTCCAATATTTAACAAAAACTATATTGGTACGATTGTTGTTTAAATATCTTGAATTAAGGATGTTATGTCATAAAAATATTTGCTATAATTTATGGATATTTAATACAATTTATGTTCTTGATAAGATAATGTCACTGGAATCTTGTGGCTATAGAATAATGTTAGAATGTTAGAATGCTTATATTTTATTGTGTAGTAGTTAAAGTGTTGGAGAGCCATGTTTCGGCAAGAATGAGCAGGCTTGACCAGAGTGATACCACGGCCTCACAGAAAAGAGGCCAAATTTCCCGTCTCCCACCATACCCAATCTCTCCAATCCCTGAATTCCAAAAAAGGCCGGTAATAGACTTGTCACGCCTCTGGCGTTTTAGGTCTCCATGGGTGATGCCGATTGCTTACCATCAGGTGATCTGTCTGCTCTTTTACCGGCTTATCTCATAAAAAAGATGTGATCTGTACTTTTAACAAGGGTTGGGTTCAATCTGACTAATTAGATACTTAGACTTTCTTTTCTAAACTTTATAATGTTTACAACATACATACCAGTTTATCCTCAACATGTTTAACATTACTAGATTCTTTAGGAGTATTCGAAACTTTTTGTTCTATTTCCGATGCGTTGTCGCTGTAATTTGAAGAGGACAAGCGTTTCTTTCTTTGTTTCTTGTCTGGACTTCCATGACCTTCATCTGCACTCTCAAAGTCCTCACTATCACTTGTAGCCATTGTGTTTTATATTTTAAATTTCGAACTGTTTCACTTTTGATATGGATAAATTAATGTAATGGAAAATTAAATCCTCTTACGAATGGTGAAATACGTGTTGACAAAACTGCCAACAACACATGACATTTGACATTGATATGACAAAAACTTGTGTGCCGCGTTCCGTATTCCAAAAATACATTTATAAGCGTATACTCTATCCTTGTTTAATCACGTAAAACGTATAGCAGTAACGAATTTGTAGTCGGTTATATCCACATTATTAAGCATAGAATTTGTAAATATTTATATTTTTAAAATAACATAGACCCATAATTTTCATTCTTATGAGTTATTTACGACCATTAATAGTATTAAAATAAATAATAATTTTTTTATTAGACGACTGTATTGAAAACATAATTAATTTGATCAACATAATTAAAAATATCAGTAGGCTGAATGACATAATGGTCTTTGCATCACTGTTGATTCGTTAGGAAAAAAAATGTGCGAAAATTTCAAATTGCAAAATATTTACAATAGAATTGTGAAGAGAAATTTGATTTTGGTGTTTAACAATTTATTAGTGGTTTGTATTGAATAGTTTGCTCCCACAAATGTGCTTACTTGCTATTAACTTGCTTTTTAGCTACTTATTTCAAATGAATTGAAGCTAGTGTCCGTAAAAACAAAACTTACCTAGTGTCTTCGATTAAAAGCCTGGCTTCGATTTTCAATTGTTTTTTTGTGTCTTACATTGATTTTTAATTAATCTGTCTAGCTTTCAATTAATTAAGCAACTAATTAAGGGATGGAAACTGCGATATAACAATTGGGAAGCCAGTTTTTTGGTAAGTTACTACCTATTTATTACGTAATGTTACTATGTTTATATTATAACTTTCGTGATACATTCTATAAGAGGTTACTATTTACGTAAACTGCTTCTAATATCTAGGTAGTATAACCAGGTAGGACCTTATTAACATGGGAACTTACTCTTAAATTCCATTTTCGGTACTAATTATTTTGGTCAGTCGATAAGGGAGCAAACACATACCTATCTAGGTATTGCGCGTGTGTTGGTATAATGTAAAAATGTATTATGATTGTGATGTTATTTTAATGTGGACCTACCTTAAAACTTATTTATTATCAAATGTAACAAAGTAGTCGGCAGGGTTGCCAAAGCTAATTCATCAAAATCCCCAAAAATCCTGATCGAATTACCCAAATTTGGGGATAAAAATCCGCTGATTCCCCACAAATTCCCCTCAAAAGTTTTTTTTATAAAATGATACTATAATCAATGAGTTAAATAATATTTAGTTTTTATCTTTTATATTTTTTTCCATAATTATATTAGTTCGAAGGGTTAAACTTGACACTGTCGGTCAGTTTTTTAATCCCTTGCAATCTATTGCGATTTTCAGTTTTTAAATTTTTAAGGAGACTAAATTTGCGCTCGACTTCTCAACGACTCGATGCATTTGATAAAGGCAATACCAGCAATAATGAAATAACAATTTTTATGTTTGAGAACAGGTATTCTCCCAATAATGAAATAACAATTTTTATGTTTGAGAACAGGTATTCTCCCGCAGCGTTTTTCATGCAAAACAATAGCCGCACGAGGTACAATTTAATCTTTTTTCAAATCTTCCATACTTTCAACTTAAGGACCTTGAATGTTGTCATCGATAATAAACGATGAAACATTTTCCGATGAGAATATGAAGTCAAAATCCCCACATTTTCCCCACATAATGCCAATCCCCAATAAATCCCCAACCAACTTGAAATTCCCCGCAGTTTGGGGAATTCCCCACAGATTGGCAACCCTGGTAGTCGGTAGCAGTCTTAAAAAGTAGGTTGTATAGGTACTTGTATTCTTCAAAATATAATAATAGGTTCCTACCTATGAAACGTACAAGGGTACCTCGCTAACCCAGAAGTGACCAGAACCAGACCCATGCTTACGGCGCGTCGCGTTTCGCGCTCGCCTCAAAGGGCCAACAGACCACCACAAATGGGGCCCAGTAGGACTGATGCCCAATACGGAGCCGCGGAAGGTCTAACGGGTTGCCGGTGCTCCGGCTCGAAGAACAGGATTAGGCACGGGGTGGTTTTTAGCCAGTAAGGGTTTGAGAAGTCATTGAATGATTATCCAACTCAAAAAAAAACCTATGAAACGTAAATTTTCTTTCAGGTGACGAGATCATCATCTTCTGTGACAAGATATTCACTGTCAGCACTTGGTTCAGAAAAAGCCTTAACAAACCGTGGTACTTACCCCTTTACCACAGAATACTACATCTTCGCCACTTACATCCATTGGCTCCCCGCGACTCTGACGATGTGGTCAGTCCAACCAACGGGAGGCCTGCAAAACTACGACTGACTCATGGTAGCGACTTGAGCATTTCCTGGTCCATCAGGTGAGGAGATTAGGGAATATTTATCCTTCAAGGCGATTAGGTATTTAATACTTCAATTGTAGTTAAAGCTGCTTTCTAAAAAGGTACATAGGTACTACTTACTTACCTATTTAGGGATTCCTTCAGGCAGGCAGTCCACGTAAGTTATTCTGAGACTGTCATTCGTCATTGTAAGAATGAGTATTTAGTAAGTAGGTACGTAACTATGTACGTAACTAAGTACCTACGATAAATATTTTTTTTTTTAAGGGGGGAAAATCATCGAATGACTTCTCCCGCCTGGGTGAGGCGGGAGGGAGTGTCAGACTCTTACTGACTAAAAACCACCCCGTTCCTTCTCCTGCACGTCGAGCCGGAGCCCCGGTTACCCGTTAGGTTTTCCGCGACACCTACGATAAATATTACGTCGTCATAATTGGTAAGAGGGTAGGTAGGTTCGTAGGCGGAGCCCGCTCATTCTATTAAAATAAACTACCTGCCTTGATTCTACTACCGTAATTAGGTTCGACCACCATCTCTGGGTTCTATCAGTGTCTCTAAGTTCTTCCACCGTTTTAAATTCTGTCACCGTCTCTGGGCTCTACTACCGCCTCTAGGTTCTACCACCTTCTCTTGGTTTTATCACCATCACTTGGTTCTATCACTGTAGCTAGACTCTAATCGCCATTGCCAGGCTTTTTTTTAAGGGGGAAAATCATCGATTGTCTAAAAACCACCCCGTTCCTTCTCCTGCACTTCGAGCCGGAGCCCCGGTAACTCGTTAGGTTCTCCGCGACTCCGAATCGGCATCAGCCCTATCGGGTCCCATCCATGGTGGTCTGAAGGCTCTTTGAGGTGTCACCCATGCTCGCCGTCCGCAGGCCCACGCTTACGGTCGCCGGAGATCGTCGAGCGATCCCGACGCCCGGAATGTTCTTTACGATGGTTGGGTTGCGAGGAGGCAGCGCTTCGCTGCGCATCCCCCTCGCTCCGCATCATGACCCGTACTAATGCCAGGCCTTAACATCGCTTTATTTCTAGGATCTACTATTATAGCTAAACTTTACCATAGTATATCGTATCTAGGCTTTTTTTAAGAAATACATCCAATCACATCTCCCGCCGTCGGTGAGGCGACAGGGAGTGTCAGACTCTTACTGATTTAAAACCACTCCTTTACTACTCCTTGTATCTAGGCTAGCCACCGTAGCTAGGCTCGGTCACAGTCTCTAGGCTCTACTTTTTACCACCATCGCATCGGTATCCTCTACCAGCGTAAACATTCCATTGTATTGGGATAGAAATCACCGGTGTCCTCGCGGTTTTTGACAGTTTAATCGGTTTTCCAATTTTTGATTTTGCTAGGATATTATTATTACTTAATAGTGTATTGTATAGAATATTCATTAAAAACAAAAATAGTCTTAATGAATCTACTCCAAAGATACAAATAAATAAATAAAATTCCACAGTAAGGCTAACCTTACTCTGAAGTAAAACTCTAAAGTGTTGAAAAACAAGTACATAACAAATGTACAGATAAATTAGTATCTATTGTAAGTTTACGATATTTAAGACGGTGTAGTGGAATACATCCATGGCTTTTGTGAATGCTGATAAACTGGTCTTTTGTTCAAACTTTTTAGATGATATTACCTATTCTGGTCTTCGGACTTCGTACCATTAGTCTGTATAGTATTTTAGTAAAATTCGTTATGATGTTTTTATAAAAGAAAGAATATTGCACGACCGACAGTTATAAGTGTCTTGCGTATTTAAATAATTTTAACACAAAAATTGCAAAGCTTGTTACTTGCCTACTTTTGACGCTAAATTATCGCTTCCGTTGAAGGAATGTCAGTTGTAACCTTGTTTCTAAGTTCTTACACCTACCAGTTAAAAAATAGTAGGTCACATTAAACTACAAGATAATCATAACACAATATATTAACATGTAAGTATATAATATCAACAATATTAATATAGCAACAGATAAACGTACTTATGTAGGTATAAGTTGTATCAGTAATTTGTATGTATGCTTGTATATACGTACATACTTTGTGGAATGCGATCTATACGTATACACTCCCGTCTATACATATTTATACAGCGGAATCGTAAATAGATTGAATGGGTATGTATGTACCTACCTACTTTTTGCTTACATTGCCAGTTCGTTCTACAGTCTCCGCACCGTACATAGCATCAGTCAGTCGGCACTAGTAGACCATGTAATGTAAACATTAGATGGCCGAGGAATGCATTTAGACAGTAGGTGCTGGTAGTGAATATTATCATGTGCGGTGATAACGTGGCTGCGAGTCGGCGGGGTTTAGTCGGCGACGCGGGGTCGCGTGGTGCGGTCGCGTGTATCGTTGCTATCGCTCGAGTGACGTACGGAACCGCTTCGTGTGTTCGCGCTCGCGTACGCGCCGCATTCCATCGTGGGGGCCCTTCGCCGCTATTGGCTGATCCCGCGTGACGTCACACCTCGTAATGAGGTATTCAACATGGCCGTGTAGCTAGTTCGCGAGTGTGCTTCGTTACTCGTTTGAATGGATTTAATCAGTGAAATATGCCAAGGAGACGAAACGGTGAGATACCCTTGCCCGACGGATGGGATTACGCGAGGGACTTTGACGGAAAACTGTATTTCATCGACCACAACAGTAGAAAAACGACGTGGATCGACCCGCGAGACAGGTAGGTTTTCCAAAGAGAAGTGTTAACCCGTAAGAGCCCCATGTCAAAACTTTACATTCCAATGCGATTTCTAACGTTTTCTGATTGAATTTGAGTGTTGTGGACGTAAATATCGGAAGTGCACGTGAATTAATTAGTTGTGTTGAAGTTAAAAGTGTTAAATGTAACTTTAAAGTAGAATAAATCGTGAAAAACAAACTGTTCCGTCGCCGTGACGCTGCTGCTCTCTAGTGGTAAGAATGCGCGACAACCTCGATTTCACACGACATTCCACTATTTAGTGACAACAAATGAGCTAAACACAAATTATGGTTATCATTTGTTATCCTTTGGAATGTGTATTGTGGTCTTGTTTTCGTATGGGTTCATTTTTGGTGAACGGAGCAGTCAGTACGCGATTAATGAGGCCACGGAACTGGTTCATAGCAATGCTAGTGGCTGAACTGGCGCAGAAATAATTCGATGAAGCGTTTATGTGTTAAGAATGAATGTGGCATGTTGTCTAGATGGTGGTGCGGTCGGTGGTTTCGTAAGGTGCGCGTGTGTGTATGGTGCCGATGCGTGGAGAACGCGGTGGGAGATGGAATGCAATGCATAGGCAAGTTGCGCGGTGTGAATGACAGGCCGTAGAATGCGGCCCGGGCCTGCGGCGATGGTCGCGCCTTTCTAAAGCGGCGCACTCCCCCTCCCCCGCCATCCCGCCGTCTCCTCACACCCCCCTTCACCACCTCACCAAGCTGCAGGTGCTGCACAACACATCCCTATTAAATACCGATCATGTCTCTAGCCGTATCTATTTACCATAGTTAAACTGACACCTGCACTATTGTTTTAAAAGTTAACCTTAAAAACTATACACCTGCACTTGAAAATGCATGGTTACAGTTAAAACCGGTCAATTATCACTTGGTGATGCTAAACGCTGTAACAATTAGCAGGAGGATTGTAGAATGTGCACCTCTGCCTACCCCTTCGGGGATAAAAGGCGTGATGTTATGTATGTATGTATGGATGTCTAGTTCTGGTCCATTACAAGTGTGGCAGAAAACATGGTGTAGTTGCATGTTGAAGTAATAACATTTATCAAGAGTGGTGTACGCGAAGAAAAAACAGAATAGCATTTAATATGCGGATTTATTGTATCAAATGATTGCAGTTTTAATTACAAGAAGTTATGTCGCAAACATAAACAAGTGAACATTGAATACTAACCTTAGAAGTTCATGTTTAAGCCGGAGAGACGAAGTCATACAATAAA
Source organism: Spodoptera picta (assembly GCA_038387885.1). Lineage (NCBI taxonomy): Eukaryota > Metazoa > Arthropoda > Insecta > Lepidoptera > Noctuidae > Spodoptera > Spodoptera picta. Next base: position 2,152,536 of record JAZHFQ010000308.1, read on the forward strand.
TTGTTATTTTGTATGCCATTACAGACTTATAGTCGATTCCGGAGATCTCGATAATATTCAGTTTTACAATCGAATTAAGTATTGAACAAATATTGCATGAATGCGAATGTGGATTAAATTGATTCAAGTTAAGAAAGCACACGAGAATCTGGTCCCGGTACATTGACACCACAATAAAATTCGCTGCTGACACAGGAAACATAAAGTGGTATTTTTATTGAACCCTTTGCCAAACTGCATTCCGTACAGTCGACTTTACAATATGATATTTAAGACATTGGTTATCAACCTGGTAAAATTCCAAACATGAAGATATGGATTTTCGAATCGTTGTAGAAAAACTACAGACACAGTGTATTTTAATAGGAAAAGATAAAAACAATATAAGAATTTACAACTAGTACCTAACTAGTTAATGCAAAATTTGGAAAAGCAACTACTGCCTTAAAATTAACTGCTGAGAGCATTGTTTTGAAAAGCACTGCATAGTAAAAGAGCAACGCCAGTCAAAATTGACCTAGAATTTGTGTGTGGAGTGGAGGTACCGCGGATGTCACTCTAAAGTCGACATCTACTTGTGCGAAACGCGCACACAATAAACGGAGCCACTAAGCCAATTTATTAATGCTAAAAATAACCCGGCCACGTCTCGGACGCATACGACGCTATTAACCTTATACGGAACCTAAACGTACTATGAAAAATGTGCCCTCAACTCAAGTTGTTCCTTTGGGAGAATGCAATTATTTGCCTACCTATCATAAGAATGTTGTCAGTTAAGTAGACCTAGTTTTTTAATGCAGATGTAATAGTCCCATTTTGAGGACTTGAGATCTTCGTTTGTTATGAATATTTACCTATTTTAACAATATATAGAAGTTTATAGTGTCGCTGGGCGCTAAAACTATACATTTACGGTAATAAGTGGCTTCTCAAATGCTTCTGTAACGAGATGTTGCGTGCGAATAAGCATTTTGCGGTTTTCGCAGATCTCGAAGACAAGTGTGGTACGTAACTAGATGAGGGCATAAATAGATGGAGGCAAAAAGTAAACCATATAGAAGTGTTCGACAGCTACGCATTGTGAACTTTGGAAAAACTACACATTGTGTCTTTAAGCAAGGAAGCGGCAAAGACAATGATAGCGTCGATTAACAAGCGAATGGGAACTTATACCTGTGTTTGCCAGTGTTTATTACTTTAATTGTATCGGTTGAATGCAGTTTCACTAAGCAGGTACATTGTTCTGTTGCATACCAGAGTGTTGCATTCAGTTGATTGTTAATACATAATTCTATGTTGCGAGTGAAATCTGCGTTAGTCGTCTATGTGTACCTAGATAGGTGCTGGCAAATTATATGTGGGAAATACAAGGATGCTCGCGTTGGAATATTTCAATGCGATCTGCATATCTGTGGTTGGGTAGCTTGTGGCTAATTTTATAATATAATTGTTCCTTATTCATTTATCTTTGCTGGAAAACAATGTTTTATAACACCATTAGAATTGGTTTAATTTAATATTTTATTAGATGTTGGATTCATACACAAGCAAAGGGAATTGTTGTCAATATCACGAATAACCTTAAAAGATCACATGAATCACAATTAAAATAGACTAAGCAAACGATGCATGACTTCATTATACTTACCGTTAATTGCGAGGAACAGCGATACCCCATAATTTTATGAAAATCTAATCAGCGTTCATAGAAAGATTTTGAATATAAAATCAATCGTGTTTAACGAAGGTATCTTCACAAGATTGTGTAACCCAAGTATGTGCTTCCCACGCACTGCACAAGTTCTGAGTCCCCTCATGCGTAACGTTGAAGGGGCTGGGCATTTTACAACGTTTCTTGACTTTAATGAAGGGCGTTTTAAATAAGTTTATTTGTTCACATAACCTATTTAAGTTTAAAGTTGATTAAGTACTCAATGGGACTTCTATCATTTGCAAAGAAGATTTACAAAACGTTTGTTAGTGTGTGAACCGCAGGGTGCGGCGCGTGACGGCGAACGGACGCGAAATAGCGTACAACATTGTTTATTCTACGCATTCCTCTCAGATAAATATGTCCTTGGCGATTTTATACACCCAGACGCGCGTCGACTCCGTCGCTGCCGACGGCTACACTACAGATTTATTTTGATTTCAACAACTTAATGCGAATAGACGATTAAGATTTAGAATTTTTGAAAACCAACTTGTATCAATACTAAATAACTTAGGTTCCGAGTAATCGCAATCCGACATCTCAAAGTATATTATAAAGTATCTTATGATAGAAAGCGAGAGTTGATTTAAAACATGTATAGTTTAATCTATCTACAAAGTATCTGATTGACAACGGCAGTAATGAAAATGTGTTTAAAATCACGAATGTTTAAAAGTTATCTATGTGAGTTTGCGATAAAAGCTGTTCTGCTCTCATTTCTAATCAAAATTGGCATTCCTCTCTTATCTATATGCCGTCATAAAGCAGTTGTTTACTTACTTGTACCGACTTTTTCATTGTTATGCACATCTATTTTAGTTTTCGTATCTCTGCAATGTTACATCTTTTATGAAGTTCTGCTATTCAGAAGTCTATAAATGGTGTAACATGTATTTGTGTAGTGGGCCTGCCCCATAACTTCATGAAGTTAGCATAAGCAATGATAAACTTGCAAAATATGGTGTGTCGACATAGCGGGGCTTGGAATGGTCGGATGGAATTTCTGCATGTTTGTTCCCCCATATAGGGAGTGATAAATTGACGATAGCCGTCGCTCATAAAATTGTATAACTATTTGCTTGATTTGCATAAGAGTGTTTGATTAGCCATCGGAGGATGCCCAGGCAAAGTTGCTTCAAGACTCTTACCTATTTATTATTTTCTCCATAAACGTTAAGGACAAATTAATATCCGTGTAAAGTGTAAGATTCCAATCTGTTGGATGATGGAATGAAACCGATACTTTACCGCTATTCGACTTAAAAACGTCTAATAAAAATTAATATCGTTATTTACGGGCGTATTCATTAAAAGAAAGTTCTTTTTTATGGGAAAGTAATTAACGAGGCACTTAATAAGGTGAACATCAGTAACGTTCTGTTGATAATAGTATGTATGGGTTGCATTTGTTTTCGTTTGTAATAATACAGAAATTATAAAGCTACAATACATGATGATCGTAAAATTCTCTGCCATTCTTGACAGTAATTTGAATATTTATCAAGCTTTTGATATACGATCTTTAGACTTACATTGATTGACTGGTTTGCTTTCATTTATTTGTATGTAACGACTGATGTGAATAGATTAATTTTAAAGTGTCCATAAACAGAGGCACTGCCGTGCTGTAAGGCAAACTGGCACAAATCCTTGATTTTGAATAAATTGTTGACGACCCGTCATTTGGGCGTGGGTGAAATATGCAGACAAGTAGGTACTTCCATAAACAAATTTATTATTCCTTAATTCTTAACCATACTGAACTTTTCGGGACTACAAACTAATGCAGCGTGGAATGCGAAAATGCTTCTGTGTGTCAAATCATTCGAGTTTACATTATTTACATTCAATACTGGTTATAAATTTCTTTAAACGTAAAGCTATATGTATGTTTAGTAGGTTCTCCTTGTGTTTGCAATACTGAAGTTGCCAACGGTTTGTTTTCACTGGAGTTCTATTTGCAATGTATTCTGTATTGGTCTTCATGCAAGTAAACATGCATTTCCTGCAGTATTACAAAAGAAATTGGCAACAGTGTGTAGCAGTAAAAATCGCAAATATTTCCCCGACCCCATTCCACGCGGTCGATCATTCACGAAACAATGGAGCGAGGAATTTTGTTCCTCAACAAACATTCGCAGAAGCCCGGCGCCTCCCATTCATTGGCGATGCGTTTGCGCACATTGATATCTGCTTGTTTGGCCTCTGTTTAATACATACTTTCCGGTCTTGACACCGCTCTAATAACAACGATATGTGAATGGAGCCGCTTTGGTGCCATTCCTACCTAATGTTTGACTTTCTACCGCTGGGAAAGTATCATTTGTGCAGTCGTGAAGTTGCCGGCAAACATCGTTACAAGCCATTAGCAACATTTCTGCCATACTTCGAGGGCGGTATTCGAAGTTGCAACGAGCAACTGCTTGTGATTGCTTTTCTACATTCTGTAACTATTGCATATTTGCATAATGAGAAGATTTCAATGCTACAGATATCGTTAAAATCTGTATGTGTGCGTTTTCCCAATATTAGACTTACCCTTATAGTTTATGTAGGTATGTTATGTACCTATGTCGATCTCAGAACCGGTCGTCAATCCAATGAATGAGTATGGTTTTTATAAGACTCGCTTAATTAGCATGCATCGTTAAAAAACAAAAAAATACAATAATAAATTACGACGATCATAAAATTTTTGTTCCTGCGAATTAGAGTACTAGCTGATTTACTACGACGATTTTTACAGCGTCGTGTCCGACTTGTGTTGAGATTTATAGCATTTAATCTCCTTCATCCGATATTGTAGGTACTTATTACTCAAACAGGCAGCAGAATGGGAGTGACCACAATGCAATATCAATTAGAAATTCCTCAGTCTCGGCGATATTATAAGCGGGGCGGCCGACAATTCGTCATTCTGTATAGACATTATTTAGACTAGTATCGTATTGTCGAATGTTTGTGAGCGGAGTCGTGATACTCATGATATTGTGTCGCACGCGCCGCCTGCCGCCGTGACGAAGGCGGCTGGTATGCGGCGTGATTCAAACGGAAACCCTATATATTCAGTGTTTATGCAATCCGCTGTCCGTCCGTCCGTCACTTCTACAGACAGCATGCTACATTGAATTGTATAAATAAAGTTGTTTATTTTGACTGATCAAATTATTTCGCACTGGTATTCTAGCCCATTGATATGAAGAGACCCTTCTTAATAAAACGTGCAAATAATTTAGAGAAGGATTTTTAAGAAATAAGAGCAGTTGGTGTCAGAAGATCTTTATTATTCAGATCGAGGCACTTAATGTGTGTATGTTCTCAAGTCTCAAGACGAGCATGAGACCTTGGTGGGAATGACGTGACGTGCGTTTCAACAACACAGTTCACACTAGGCGTTGGAATGTCGTTTGTCAATGATCGAATAACGCGTGACGTCATATCGTCACATTAGCCTGCTGAGTTTACAATCAATACATAATTACCACTTTCGAACGATTGCCGTGGCAATTTCGTGGATAAATTCGGTGATTGGTCGTGACGCAAGACGTGAACAATGTTTATATGTATGGTTACTTTAATGCATGGTTCGGTTCAGATACAAATTTTATATTCACGCATTGGATCATCCGGTCGGCATGCTTCGACGAATCCATTGCAAGTTGTGTTTAATTCGATTATAACGTTGTACGAATGTGTCAGCTGAACGGAATGCGAGAGGAAATCACGTTGACCCCTAACACGATTCCTTTTTCGGTCAGAAGGTTTGTAATCTTCCTGTCCGTGAGTATATTTCAACGACGCAAATGAAGACTTATTTAAATACATAGAATATCTGACATCACGTCGTCGGAATTTACTTATTAACTTTGTAAGGAACAGGTTATTCACCTTATACTTTATTAGCTTATTATCCTTAGCCATGTCTACTGACACAGTTTCACATGACAGATTATCTTACGGACTAAAATCTAAGTGGGGCAATGCCCTCTTGGAGTAAAGGAGTAAAAAAATCGAGATTGTTCCGTAGCCCAAGGAATGTGCATTAAACGGGCCATCCGGATTAAAATATTTCCCTGGCGGTATTTATAGAGCATTAGTAGGTGTGCGTGTTCGTCTGTCGGTCGGTCGATATGTGTGAGACAGCATGGCACCGCCTCCCACCAGACGTGCTCCAAGTTTGTCGTAATCCAGGATTTGGTCATTGGACTTTCGAAATGATAATTGGATAACACATGACTAATAGTCTAATCATTTAGATTTACGGTGAGCCCGTTGATTCTTTGGTGTGTTGGGAGACGTTAACGAGATTTGGTTGATATATCGTTTTGAAATCACTTCTGTTTTTAAATATACCTATGGAATTGAATGAGTTTTTATACCAGCAAAGGAGTTAAAATCTGCAGGGGCATGTAACTAAATAGTCCAAAGCGGGCAGCAACCTTCGTGTTTCTATTTGTGGCTGCTGAACGGCGGTACATTGGCCTTCTCCCGCGCTATTTTCCAATGAGTCTGTGATGCACTGGCATATCCCATAGCATAGCTCGCGGATTTATTCGCATCGATTACGCGATACATGTGTGAACTCAATTCTGTTACGAACTGTATAATATTATATGTAAAAAACTTGTACAGAGAATGAAGTAAAGTAGAACAAATTATATAATTGTGCGTCCGACGTGATTTCAAAAAAGGTGCAAATTTTTACACATAGTAGTTTTGTTTAGTTGTTCGGTGCACAGAATCTGCTAGTGCGTCTATGGCTAATTATGATCTCATTATACTACAAATAATGAGTTCAACTGGATATTTACGATTTTCCTTTAGTTTTTATAAAAGTACATGTTAATTCTTTAATGATATTTAGCGCTAAAATTATTTGATTTTGGACAAGTTCGCTTCTGTTCAAACTCGCCGCGCAAGACCGGTAGCAAAATTCTTAAACACGGCTATAGATGGCGTTGTGCTTAGATAGCTTAAATAACACTATTTCAAAACATGTCTTGTTTTGATTCGCTACGTTTTGAAAATACATAGTTAAATTTTGCGTGATAGTGCTTCTGAGGTTTTTGGAATTCCACTTTTTAAGATAGCAGTGTTAAAATCTTATCATCAAAGATTGCCTTAACAGTTTCATTCGTATAACAAAGTGAACGCAACAATATATTCATTATCACTGATAACTTTTTCGTACATGCTATCTAAGGAATGCGACCTTATGCTGTAAAAATATTTATTTGATTACCAACTTTTGTTATCGTACTCATGTTTGGTAGCGAATTTTTTGAAATAAAACCAAATATAATTAAAACATGTACAATTGTTTATAGAATAGAATAACACCAATAATACTGTCACTGGTATTTGATTGTAGCCGGTGTTTCGTTTACGTGGGTGCGTCCGCGTGTGTGTGAAAGTGTGGCTGTGTGTGCGGCTAGGGATTCCGTGACACGGGTCACCGTTTCCGAGAACTCGACTCGTCTTGACGTCCCGCTGACAGGACTGGTTTTGCCGTTCTCCCATAACGCAGCAACATTGTTTATCTATTTGTCTCGCTCACTTTTACTACTTTTGTATCTCCTTCTTGCTCCCACAGCGATGCATTGGATGCGCACACGCACGCGCCCTCTATCCCCTCATCTCGATAAGAGTGATCGTGTTTTGAAATGGACGCCGCATTCGGTAGCTGTGCGGAAGGAGTAACGAATTCCCATTGAAGGCTTACCGCTCTTGACTTTGTCTCAATAATTTGTTACAACAAAATAAGATGTACACACCAAGCATTCTTTTACAGCTTGATAACTACTAGGTACACATCTTGAATGCAATAAATGCTATTATAATTATTGTTAAAAATATACACATTTTAATGGCAGTTAAATTGAGCCGTAAGGTGTTTAGTGTAATTGCATGTGAATATAACCTTACACGAAGTTATACGCACTTATTAAACAGCCTTTACTTGATTGCTTACTGTAAAACAACCAGCAAACGGTAAAACAGAATCACGCGAACATCGAAAACGTCGATTTCAAAAGTTGCACGTACACCGGACTGGACATAAACGTGGCCAATTAACCGAAGAATCTTATTTAATAACCGACTACCGTATAAACGCCATATTAAAAGTCACGAAAACCGTTAAGTGGGATGCGTATGAGACACGGCGTTCGGTTGATTTCGTCACCATCGGAAATGCGAGTGTGTCCGCTTTTTGTTGGTGAACTGGTTGTACGTGAATCATGATCGAAATTGTAGCAGCAGTGGAGCAGGTCGCCGGCGCCAGCGCACCACGCCCTGCGCGCGCCAGCTCCCGGGCACCCACATCGCCCATCATTAATTATTCTCATGCCACAACCTGCCTGTATTATCTGCACGCCTAGGCACAACTTGAATCTAGAAACTTGCACCTGTTTTTTGTTCGATACTATGTTTTATCTATAATTCCATCGAGCTTGTAACATTACATTTTAAATCAGAAATCTTTAATGTAAAATACGTTCTAGCTTGGAATTCTGACGCTATTTTCTTCAATGTTCTATATAATGGACTAATTCGTAACCTAATTGCCTCGATTTTGAACGATGTGATTGACCAACGAGGTGCTATTTCGACTACATAGTATAAATCCAATGATATTGACCGCGTCCTCTTGATCCCGTAACTTTTAAATTGATTGAAGGCTAAACGATTTGAACGGTCTGGTGATTAATCTATTTTCGAACTGGTAGCTCTTAAAGACACAAGATATCGGTGCTGAACTTTTGTGAGACGTCTAAAACAAAATTGGTTGATTTAAAGGAGGTCAGTTGCATGTTTACACACTGTGTAAATACGGAATCATTCGAACCAGTCCACGTTACCAAATGGCCAGTGAAATTATTCAGTCGAAAGATTCGAAATAATAACTGGAGCTTATTATTATTTTACCTTAATGATAGTTATGGAAGCGCGGTAATAGGCTCGCCCTTGTTCGTGGGAAGAACGTTGGTTTGATGTTGATGCTTCTACGAGAAACTTTTTTGTTGCTATTTGCTTGAGGTTCTGTTTTTATACGTGCACGACACAAGTCAATATTTTTAGATACGTTATTAAAGAGAGAGTTTAATCTTATAATATTGGGAAGTGTAGTATTTGACTGTTAACTAAATGCTGATTTAACATTAAAACCTAACCTATGATAAGCTTATTGTCTCAACATATCGTGAGAATAAATTCCCAAATAGCCTCAATTCTAAAATCATATAAGTGTTTCCTAGACTCAACAAAAAACGTTTATTGTTCCAGATATACTAAGCCACAGACATTCGCGGACTGCATTGGCAATGAGCTGCCTCTTGGTTGGGAGGAGGCTTACGATCCACAGATCGGAAGATATTACATCAACCATGTCAATCGTAAGTAACACCTTTTGTTTACTTGAGACTTTTATTCCTGTATAAATTCAACTCCATAGTTCATTATTCGTTCGACCAGTACATGTATTTACTAAGTTTCGTGAATTAGGAAGCTAGCGGCACTGTTATGCATACTAATAAGAAAGTATTTTTAGACATTGACTACATCTTGAAAACCAGTCCCATTTGTAGCTAGTCTTTCGAAGTTTTCGTCTGAGAAATTTACCTATATTAAGATTAGCATACTGAGTAGCGAAATAGGGGGCCCGTACTAACAATGTAATAATTCATTTTAGCACAATGAATTGTTTGTACCGGTTACAACAAGCTAACTCTTATTTATTATCCTCTGGATTATTCAGTATGTCGGGTGAAAAATGTACTACGCGGGGGGCTTATGAAGGACCACGGTGCTTTAGTTATTCCCTATGAATTATTAAACAGGTTGATTCATGTCTAGCCTATAGAATGTTGCGGCTGTTACGGCCACCATCTTGAATTCGATATTTGAAATCGAAATGCGCAAGAGTTTTAACGTCACACCACGAAAAATAGATGGCGTTGCGCGTACGTTCGGATGCACGTCCATGCAGTCGTGACTCGTAGATATATGTTTTTATGTGAATCCTTAGATTATTCTATGGCGGAGCACTAAATAAGTCGTGTTATGAATGGAATGCTTACGTATCGTTTATTTACGCAAATGCATCTTCGTGAGTCGTATTGAATTGATTAGCCGTTGCATAGATATTGCTTTGCTACCGCGTAATCTCATATACAGATAAAACAAACGCGTTGTTTTGAATTTTTAATACATTTCTATAATAAGCTTAGAAATGAGAAGGTGAAGCGGAGTTCAAGTATTAAAAATGTCATCTAATAGTTATATGACTCTCAAAGTTCACAGAAATTGCAGCAAAACTTATAATTTAGTTCCTAAAACTGTGAAACAAATTACATAATAGATACAACGGTAAATTGTTCCTAAAGAAGCAATTCAAATCCAGTTTGTAAATAGCTCCTAACAAGGTTTATGGCGAGCGTCGAAAAGTTCCAACACTACAATATACCTAGTTACCTATCTGCAAAGTGCTATAAAAGGTAAAAAGGCAATAATGACTGCGCTATAAGATGGAAAACGCGCGATATCTGACGACCCGCGAACACCCGATAACGGTGTGCGCAAACGCACGACGCGACGTACATTTTCGCACGACGCTCACGCATTCTTATGCATTATTTATAAAGACCGTAGAACTTTTCCGCCATTTTCTTACTTTTTTTCGAGACCACCCATCAACGCGAACCGATCGGATCACCTTTTGATCGAAGCTTGTTTTTATGTATTTTCAGTGTTAATTTCTAAAGAAATGTGTGCTAATCCATTAGTACCAGTCGCTGCCATTGAAGAAAAATCGTTTTAATTCGCATGATAAACTTTGAAATGTTATTTCATCTAATTTTTCACGCACGTCACCTCTAGTACTACTTCGTACTAGACTAGCTTTTCATGAACCTATGAAAAAATTATCAATGTTATTATTAAAATAATATGAATGTACTCCTACATACATTCATACCTATGTATGAATTACAATGATTATTTATATTTATACCCGATTTCAGACGGTGCTTATCATCAATGTTTATTGTGATAAGATTAATACGTCTTTCGATAAAATTCTCAGAATTTTCATGACTATTACCATATTTGGTCATTGTGTAACGTTTTAGCACGAGACAATACACGCTTTTTTGTTTTAAGGATATTTTGCAAGATTCCTAGTAATCTTGGCCGATATTTTTGTATGAAGTCATCGCTAAAGTTATAAATAGTAGATAGGTAATTGAATTCGAAAAAGAAAAATGTGTGGTAATGAACTAAAATCGATTTTTGATCGAATCATTTCCCTAATTTTTCTGGCATGTATGAAAGGTTTTTAAAACACAATTATTGAAGCATCGAACAGTGGCAATTTCAAGTTTATTTTAACTGCATCACCATTTATGTTGTCGACTGCAAAACATATGTAACCAAGCAAATAAATTCTCGAAGCTCATTAAAAGTATTTGCTAGGCAATGTTACACAGCCTCGTATATTTGTCTTCAGTTAATTTATACATACGCGTCCAGAACAAATTATGCAAAAAGATTCAAATAGGGTCCATTATTGCTCATTTCATTAGATCCTATCACAAAAGATAAATAGTCTAGAGACTTTTTTAAATTATACGCCATTTAAATACCCATTTTCTGTGCGCGTAACTTATGTCATTACTTAAACTGATTACGGTTTAGATATTTTAATTTAATTTAAACATGTCGAGACTAAATTGGATGTTTATTAAAGTGCTGTACGGTGGGGTGCTATTCTCATAAGTTGTCGGCTACATGCGTCGGCGCAGCTATGCGTCACATTTACTATTCTGTCGTGTTGTGCAGGGTTGCTATGGCAACGGTATATGCTCACTGTTTGAGAGTCTTACACTGAATATGTAGGGTAAAATGTAGTTATGTATAATAATAATAATTCCTGCTAATACTAAATCAGAGATATTTTCATACAATTAAGCAGAATTATTATTTATATTAATTTTATTTTCCTCGTGACACGTAATTACATTTGTGTCAATGAAAAGTACTTTATTGAACTTATTGTTAATATAATTTAATACCTACGTGGACGGGCGAAAAAATAATTACAAGGACGATCTACTAGAGCAGAATAACTCAAAAATGCTTTGTATATTCATAAATTCCTGCACAGTAGCCCTACACTGTCCATTTGCAATATTCAATACAAAATGCAAATGACTCCCAACTCGTTTATGGTAGCCATGGTGTTTTACGCGTGTAGATCCGTCGATAGCCTACCCATAGCATAGGCGCCATCGCATAAATTCTATGCAATGTTAATTGATAATTAAAACTATTTATTTCATTGTATTTTATTGGACATTACTCCATTAATCTTTTTAAGATTATCTTCAATTACAATTTAACATTCATTGAGAGAAATAGAAAAGACCTTATAGCTGTATGCTTAGAAATTCCATCATTAAACACGTCTTAAATTATCTAGTTTTATAAGAGATATAAGTACTAAAAACGGTTTGTTAAAAGCACGGAATCTAGAATTCTACTGAGTTTCGTTGCACTTCTAATGACCTGTGTGACTAGTGTTATTTTTAACACAGACACAATTTTGTTTTAATATTTTCGAAAACGACAAATGACAAATTTCCAATTAAACAACAAAGTGTTTTGGTAAATGAAAAAATTCAGTGAAACACTGATCAAGATCGAAAGCCTTATCGGAAGATATGCAAAAATAAAACGCAACTCGATAATAAACATATCAAACCAAAGAAAACCGTAATAAGCTTTCTTTATAAATGCATAATAATGTTGATCGCGAAGAAATTCCTGATTAAACAGTAACACGTACCGCATATCTGCCTGCAGTTAAGCACGTACCCATAATAGCGAATTATGGTCCAAGTGGCGCTGTAAAATGGCTAAATAATGCGGTCAAATTAGATATGAAAATGGAGGACATTACAAATATTTCCCCTGTCGTTTATAAGCTCGAGGAGTGCCTTGCGCACACCATTAAACATTACTCATCAGACTTCACTAACGTCACTGATCGTTAACGTAATAATGATTATAAAGGCTCATCTGCGTTCATGCTCCTCTAAGTACGCATTTTTCACATTAAACTTGTAGCGTATAATTTATAAATATGTACTCTGATATTCAGAAATACGGCTCCTTTTGTTTCAATCCATGCAGGATGCCCACATTTCAATTCCTCCACACAATGCTTTTAACATCTTACTTTATATTACTAGAACCAAATGTATTTTACTTTGCTTCTCTCAGATCCCATATAATTTCTACAGTCAATATAAATTCAAAGGATTGTGTAGAACTTGCAAGAGAAAATTCAAATTCCTTCTTCGAATTTATTCTTACAGGCAAGCCGTAAAATGAACCGTGAACGTAAAATTAGATGTTTATACCAAGGATTAAAAATCAAATACAAAAACAAAGTTAATAAAGTAATTCGAAATTACAGTAAAGCATTGATTGCAAATGAAAGAGCAAGGCAAATGAGAAATAATTGGCATTTAAACAACATCTATAATCGGAACCGGCTAAGATAATTGCATGGGACCTAAAGATGAAATAAAATTAAAAAGTAACGAACATACCAATTCATAGACAAATTGGCAATGAAATAATCTTACAAGATCAACAAAACATTGACATACTCATTAACGATCGTATCACAGTTCTCAATAGAAAAGGATAAGCTGTAATTAAGTGGGAACTCGTTTAAAGCGAGCGGTGCAATTAATTTTAATATTTTTCTAGTATTTAAGTCTTTGAACCTAGTAGTTGGCTTTGCATACTTGTGTAAATATGCATACGTTATTTTGTTAATGCCTTCTCCACTTTACATATTTAGTTTACAGCATCCATGTTCTTTATCAAGGTATGCGATCTCCCCCATACCTATTTTCTGCATAAACCGGCAATATTTATACGCTTCATACCAGCTTTTATTTTACACCGCGCTGTGTTGAGAATTTCATTTGATACTTTGAATTCGCTTTCTTGGTTAATTGGAACCGAGTGGGTACTTCATTTTGTTGCAAATAATATTACTTTTATGTATTATTTTGGAATGTCTTACTTGTGGCATTCCGCAAATATCTCTTTCTACCAGTTGTGGTTTAAATTTTCATAGCTGCGTTGTTCAAGCATCTACACTTCCTTTTTGCATAAATCGACGCATAATCAATGCAGTTGCTACATTCCCATAGATTCATAGTTGCCTCTAATTCGTGTCTTTGAATATTAATCGTTTCAGTTGTGTGTGGTCAATGTCTACCGCCAAAAGAATTAGAATCACGTGCATTCCCCTGTTTGTGGCCCGTCAAGTTTTATCTAACTTTGATATTGTTTATTATCGGTTTTCGAAAGGACCTCTATGAATAATTAAGTGGGACGTGACTTTGATTCCTTTGTTCACACCTTCTGTCTATGAAATATGTGTTGTAATTATATTTTCAGTACACGTTTCGTCTGTGTTTTTTCTCTCCAGACAAAGGGTCGGGTTCTATTAATAGTGGATTTGCTTGTTATTAACAATTGTTGTAGTTTATGTGTCTTTAAGCTTGGCAGAGATGTGATATCGTTTAATAAAATCTCTGTTAAGTCAATGAAGTTTACCTTACGGGGCATAACAGGCTTAATGTGACTTAGTTGTTAATATTTTAAATTCTTTCAGATTTATCATTACCGTTTCCGTTATCTATTTGATTAACTATTACTTTACCTTCACTACAAACAGTAGCCAAATTACGTAGCAATTTCGACGGCATTATTTCTCTAATCTGTTATAAAGTGAGTAACAATCTGTCTGTGGAATCGCTCCGGCCTTGTCGGGTTCAGAATTGAGAATAATAATTGAAAGATCGCCGCGTGTGTACTTTGGATGTCACGCGGTGTGCGAATGTTGGCGGAATGCAGCTGCCCCGATGATGACTGGGTCTATCATTGGTTCCTGTCTCTATGTGCTATATGACTACCTCTAAATGTGGATCATTTGCTTAGTGTAGGTCGTTCCATTTGATACATGTAGTAAGCGTAGTATCTTGTTATAGATATTGTACGTTAATCGTTCTTATTCATCTTATGTAAGGTGTAAGGAAAAGGTATAAAAGGTATTATTATGTGAGGACTGAGGATGCATGTAAAAGGTTGTTTGTTACCACCAACAATTCGTAAGCACTAGCAGTGCAAGAACCTGTAAAAACAAACAATCAACCAACATTGTTATCCAAATACTTACACAACTACTGAATTTTTAGGTACCTATCAGTTTTTTTCGGATAAACGACCGTGAATTGCAATCACGCCGAACCTCGTCCCAAATGTCACTATCGACTGTTAAGGCGATTGCTATTAGTGTTTATTGAATGCCACCATTATCAAACACTACTTACTTCGGTCTCGTCATTAATCGATCGGTAATCGGCGACCGTATCGCATAGTTTGACGATGAGTAATTCTTTAGCCTTAATCTGGTTCGTATAGTGCTTGCGAACGCTTTTTTTCGTCTCAAGTAGCCGAGTACGTGAAAAACGGATTTATATTTAAAATTCCATCATGTTTTTGATCCATAATTAACTTGTTGGATATGATTGTATTACTGCTGATGCTGGATATTTATAAAAGAATACGAAACTTATAAAATAATGCATAAGCCTGTTATTGGTTTATTTGTGTAGAGGAATCTTTAAAGGTTATTGTTTTGTTGTTACAGAGGTGACGCAGTTAGAAGACCCGAGATTAGAATGGCTCAGCATTCAAGAAGCGATGCTGAGGGAGTACCTCCATACTGCACAGGAGGCTCTCGAGGTGTGTACAACGTTTTAAAAGCCTATTAGAAGACTGTAGTATTCCTTAATATCAAAGTGATAGCAACAGAAATTAAAGAAAAGAGAGAGAAAGAAGAATGAATTAAACTTTAATTTTGCAGCTGACCGCTAGTTTGTTGTGGCTCACGTTTTATTATCTAATCAAAACTATTCAAAATTATTTAATCGACTAGGAATACTTCATATCTATCTTTTGCTTTCAAGTTAATCATGCCTCTATAAAAATTAATACAACATTTTCTCCCAACAATTTGCCTTCCATGTCTCGAAGCACTCAGCATTAATGGTTTATCTTGCTTCATCAATCGATCAGTTTCATTTTAATGTGCTGATACGAAGGCAATGTTGTCGATAAATTTAACTTGACTTCGTCGTCTATCGAGTGCAGCTGTTGCTTATCGGACATCCATCGATAAACGCTTTACTCGTTCGTATCAGTGGAGCAATGTCATTGGATTTAATTTTAACTCAATTAATTTGTGACGTTAGCACTAGATTGTTGAGATGCTGATTCGAAGTGTTTAAACGATTTTAGACCTTGGGATCATTTGTAGATTTCGTTGAAATAAGAATATTAAAATTCAACGGATGTACACTATTAATTGTTTTCGTAAGCGAATTAATTAAGTTAGTGACTTTGTAGTCTAGTTAGATGAAATATTTTTTCATTTCATTGTATTTTTAAGGAAGGTTATAGGAAATTGGATATGACACTGTGGTGTTTTAGACCAGAGTAGATAATTTTTGAAACAAAAAAAAAATACAGTAGGATGAAACCCATTAGAAAAGGAGGGGAATATGATCAAAATGAAAGGAAAAATAAATTACGGTCGATCCGAGTTCGGGAAGTGGGAGGGGGGGGGGGGGGTTTAAGGGTAAAAAATGGTTTATCTTGATTTCCGGCAAAACTACAAGTCCCATGGAAAAAAGTTAAATGGCAAAGTTGTAGGCAATAAAAAGATCTACAACTTTTGTATTTGCAGATTTTTCACATAACCTCAAAATTTTGGTGAAAAATTCAAAAAACCAAGTTTTTGGTTTTTTATTTATATCAAAAATTTGTTTTTAATCATCATGTGCAATTTTGAGGTATTTATTAAAATTTACATTTTAATTACTCAAAAAACGTAAAATATAATGTTTTATTAATAAACGAAAAAAATACAAATTAAAATATCCTTCTATAATTAACAAACAAATAAGTTAATAAAGTTAATATTTAATAAGACATCAACAATATTTTTAAAAAGTTGTAGAACCTTCTTTAAATAATATTTGTAGTTGCCTATTTATTGCTGTTTTAAGGTAATTTATATACCTGAGTGACATTCTAATTAGTTAAAATTATTATTAATTATTTGGAATTCTAATTAGTTACTCATTCGTGTTTGTCTCTTTGGAGGCATTAACCCCCCCCCCCCCCTCCCACTTCCCGAACTCGGATCGACCGTAATTATTTTTCCTTTCATTTTGATCATATTCCCCTCCTTTTGTAATGGGTTTCATCCTACTGTAATTTTTTTTCACTTTTTACCATTTTTGTAGGCTTTGACCCTGGTGTATTTGGATTAGAAGTGCGAAAGAAACCGCAAAGCTAGTTAACTACAAGAGAAACATTGAATACAATAATGGTCTACCCACTCTTGGGGGAGGAGCATCTGGCACATGAATACAATATTGACAGTCTGTGGGAATAGAAAACAGAAATAGCCTCGTTTTGTGTGTCATTTGGACTTAGTGTAGCGGTACACGATCATCAAGTTCATGGATTTAAATGTCATTTGGCATCACCATGACCCTTTTATCCACCACGACGCGACATTTTGTGCTGTTATAACCACTATATTATCTCGTCTCACTTAACATTTTCAAAATTTTAAACGTTGTCATTCAAGGGTCCTTATAATCGAGTGCTTCCTCCAATAAGAGGATAAACAAAATGGTTCAAGTACTGTTAATTTTAAATAGTTATCTGGAGTGGAAACGTGATAATATCAGTCTTGCTATTATGCAAGTATGTATATTGCCATTGTCAAAGGTTGAAGCCTTATCTCTTTAGAGCGACGTACACGACACAGATAATGTTATACGTTGTTTGTTGTATTGGTTTACGCACGATAAATGTTTAGATGCAAACAAACAAATTCAGAAAAGTTTTGCACCAGAATTAATTTAACTCGTCGAGTACCGGTTTTATAGACACAATTATAGAACAATATGTTGCGGTCACCGGTGACCGCTTGGTGTTTGACAGTTTAAGGTTGACATTAATGATAAAGTGACAAGACATATTAATTAAAAGATTGGCTGAAGTCCATCAACTTTTACGTATTAAGTTGAATTCTGCAGAAGAATCAAGTTCTACACTATAAGATGCCTCTAACTTAGCAATGGCATCGTTTCCATAAAACTGAAACAAATATAGCAAAGAAGATATTGAAAGGTTAAACAGGCAATTAAAATGTGATGAAATCAAATGAAACTTGGCTATCTATAATTAATGTGCTCGAAGGCACATTAAACACTCGTTTAGTGGCTTCTCTGCCAGATAAGGATGGAATGCGATCGTGCCCTGATACTGAGATAAGGGATAAGTGGTTGCGGTATTGTTTCGAATTGAGCACGCAATGAGACGAGACATGATGGAGCAAAGTTCAGTCAGGAAGTGAAGTTGGACGCAGTTTAGTTTTAATTTTCTGATGGTTGGATTAAAGAAATTGTTGGATATTGTTTGAAAGCTAGATAGTAGATAGTTTGAAAGATATTTTTCTGAAGAAAATAACAAAACATAGAAGGTGATGTATAAAAGTTTGTTGATATTTGTTAAAATATCGTTATGGTATCGATGCAAAGAGACAATGTGATGACGATAACAATGAATCCAAAAGCGCCAAAGCCAATGTTGCCTTGAAGGTCAGTGTAATTTGTTAAGCTAAGATAAACATAAATAACAACAATAAAAGGGCTTTACAAACAATTGTCTGTCTTGCAATATTTACTGCAATTCAAGTGACAAGCTAAGGTTGAAATATACTTCCTTAATTGAGGATTATGACGACAAATATTTGTTCGTGCGAAATCAGGGTTAATTTATATTTTGTGTCATTGAAACTGCAGTTAAATGCTATGGTATGTGTTCCAATTAATTCCACATTATTGTCTGAACTTACATAAAGTTTTCTTGATGCCAATCTGGCATTAAATTTAAGAAATTTTTTGTGACTTTCTCAAGTTTTTTGTGTGAAATCAGAGAAAATGATAAAATTATATGAAAGGCCATTTCGAATAGTTTCCTGTTACTTACGAATACTAGGTTATGGACTTCAAACATCTCACGTCCACATTCGCACTCTGAATACCGTTATCACGACGAATCTGCATTCGTTTAGCGAGAACATACGTGATTTTACCTTAGCATTAGATTTTTAAAAGATTTTATTTACAATCAGAATCGTGATATTCGCTACAATTCGAAATCTTTAGTTTTTGGGCCAGCGTTGATCATGATCTGCTGTTGGACTTACATAACAGCGATTGGAATGAGAAGGTAAAATAAATTATGATCCATTTAGGCTAACCACTTCAAGCTTTGGAATTTGTTTTCAAATTAAATGTAGATTTTATAAAGCATTCAACCTTGTATTAGCCTAGTATAAGTCTAGCTAGGTTATTTGACTTACTAACAATACTTAGAACTACGTAGAGCTTAAAGGAAATAATATTTAAATTAACACAATTTCAACGAATGAACCTTGATATTTAACTCCAATTAGTTTGTTCTCAACTGTCAAAATATTGAGGCTATTATGTCCGAGACATTTCAGAATTTGCAACCATACACAACTCGCGATAAAAGGCACCGAATGTTTTGATTTTGCACTAAAATTGAATTTGTGCTGTTTATTAGAATCGTTTCGGGTGTGGTGTCTTATAAATTTAGAATAATGTTACAACTTAGAATTCGATATTAGTATCGAAACAGACAGAAGTATTTCAGAAGTAACATTGTAATCAGTACCGAAATCATTACGCGCAATAATTTCTAATAGGAATGTGACAGACGTCACTGACGATAGAGCGGCAGTCATCAGTGATAACCTTCATTTCTGCCAATTGACGTCAATTGATTGATAACTCCGGTGCAAGTAAACAAAAAGATACATTAGAATGATCAATTGCTGTAACCCAAGACCTTAGACCTCTGAGTGCGCAAATTGATGTGGATCTGCTCCATGCACAGAGATTATAATGTACTCTGTCATTATTTTTTACGTCTGCTATATGGCCGCTGTCTCAAAAGGTCTTTTGGTCAAATTCTCTCGATATCATTCTAATGATAGATGTGAAATTCTTAACCATAAACCATTTAGCCAACCAAAAGATATCACGATGCCAAATAAATGCGTTTTTCGTTCTTCTTTCATTTCTAATGTTTAAACTGGCGCCAGTTTATAGTGTCTTCTGCCTTTCAATTTGTCTTAAAACCTTCAATTTACTTGGAAACTACGACATTTTGAACATATTATATGACTCAATGTTTTCTAACAATAAAGTATCTAGTAAAATAGCTTGTAGATATTCTATCTTGCTATAAACCTTGCAAAACATGTTTGCTTACTCATAATACCAAGAAAATGACATTCTAACATCTTTTATGTAATCCCCCACGTGTTTTGGTGCTCAAAAATATGTAAACAGTAGGTGTTGTAAGTTGGGCTGTGGCCGGAAAAGGTACGCATGCTTTATATAGTATGTATTCATAAATTGTGTGAACTTGGGTTTATCGAGTCTTTAAAATATTTAAGCCCCAAAATTCCTCTCTTAAAACAATCTAATGAAATCTTAGTCATCAGTTTAGGATTTAGAACCTTAAGATGCTCTTGAGCAGTACAATTTTGTTTCAAAATAGATCGTCATATCTCTAACCACACTTTAAATTCTGCTTCATTGCCCATTCTAGATACAGTGTATATGTGCACAGGAAATTGTAAGACACAATAGTATCTTTTCTCATAACTCTTTAGGTTGTTAGGTTTAAACAACCTGCATGAATCAGATGGTCGAACGCGCTATAAAGGTAAACCACATCAGCACAGAATGGTCAGGGATTTATGTTATAGCCGTCTTGGTCACAGTTTGTTTTAGATGAAGATATCTTCTTCTGACTCTTTGCTTTGAAGAATTTAATAGTTTCAGTTTTATGAAGAGTTATAATTTTTGAGCAAAATTATTTGAAAATAGGTTAGTTTATAGAGAGAGGTATACATTGAAGTGCGTTAAGGTAAAAATAATTGTGAAAGGTCTCAACAATTTTGAAATGTCATGGATCATTTAATTATGGACTTCCCAAATATCTGGCAATGACCAAATTTCTTAGTTAGTTTTAAAGCGTTAACCACGAAATAGTAATACATGTTGCGTGCAATGCAAACACATTTAACTGATCGGATATTGCGTTCCGATGCGTGAGTCAATCTTTCGATAGGCGCTCCAATTCTGCGTAGCGATTTGTTCCCCGAATAGACGCGTGCGCAGGTTTTAGACTGTTTTAATTTTCTTGTAAAACATAGTTTTTTTTTTGGGATAGGTAAATTTATAAAAGAAGCGAAGAAAAAAGATCTTTAACCACAATTATAGAATATCTGATCTTAAATTTAAAATATGAAACGAAAGTAAAAAATATGCAGACCCTAAAGAATCCATCTTTTATGATCTCATAAACGATCGGCACGTCGTAAATCGGTATCGACACTTGATGCCCCATTTCATACTTTTAAGATAACAAAGACATCAGCAGTAAAGTTGTGCATATTGTACGTTTTACGAGAGTTTTATCATGGCAGATAGTGGAACAGGCTATCAAAGTCACTTAGCAGGAGATAGGGAACGTCTAGGCGACTTGCAAATCGTGTTGGTACTTGGTACTCTGGACCGATAGTAAGGCCCAAGTGCTTCCTTGTGGACTTGGCTTTCAAAAGGGTTATATATTCGTTTGTTAGGTAAAGCATTTATAACTGTTTTGTGGTTGATGTGTTATTCAGTAGGGATTGGTTTTGCCTTTTTTCAGATTTTTTCTGTTTAGGGATGTCACCGATCAAGAAGTCCAAGAACCTATAAAAATTAATTTGCTATGGTTGCGATGTATTTTTCATACCGTTTCGGAGAATACATACATGATTGTTACATGTCAATTTAGATTATCCTGTTTGAAATCGTTCGAGAACTTCAACAAATTGCAAAAAGGTCAACTGAAGAACATTTCTATCTAGAACTTTTCCAGTGCACATGAATTTTAAATATAACATCCAGATTCCAGCGCAAACATTAACAAAGTAATTCAATTCAAACATGGCAGTCTACATGCGAGTGGCATAATAAAAATTCACCGACTTATCTCGAGTATAATAGTACAGAAGCCTCGCCACTACAGGGACGTGCAAGCATGTGCACACAATTAAAACAACACATTACCACCCAACTATGTTATATCCAAGCAAAAATAATCCCTACTACACGAAGAATAAAGTGGACCCGATATTGAAGAAGCTGAAGCTATAAATTTGCCAGTATACCTACATACTCAAGTCTAGTATGGACGCGTTTGCGCAAGGAAGATGTGACTAGCACTAGCTATACCCAAAGAGTGTAGCAATATGAATAAAATCGTGCTTACTAATTAGCAAATAAGCTTTCGTATAGAATTTTAATTGGAACGTCGCCTACGTAACCCAGAAACTGGCTATAATTGTTCTCGTTATTGATGATAAAATAACGGATTAATCTTTGTTATAACTTTGATCGATTGTGATATTGCGGTTAAAGATTTTAATGAGAACATATAGCCGATGGAATCAATAATGTAAATGAAAGGTTCAGATTTGATTTGGGTTGACAGAGAATTATCGCATTTTAGTACTTCTCATCAGGGTCCTTCTGCTTATACGAAATATTATTATAATATTAATTACAATTAGCTTATTACAACGGAATACTTTAACTGTACAAATCCAGATGAAATTATATAATGGAAACCATTCACAAGCACTTTAGACTCTTCCAATACCTATTCTGTATCACATTATGGAGATTAGAATACAGTTTCATTTTGCACTCAGTGTATTTTTGCATATACACTTCAAGTATTTCCGTCGTTCATTGGTATCACAAAATTAGATTTGGTCTACAAGACATCGGTCCTTCGCAGAAGCATACAATTTCTTGTTCCACTTCCTAGAACCTACTCACGTCACTAATTTAGTAATGTGGAATGCGCTTGCGTGAGGCTGAGGAAAAATGTATCATGCTTTTGGGAATTCATTCCAGGTAGAAATGTTTGTATAATGTACTGTTGTTAATAATTCAGTTCATACTGAACATAATGAGTAAGTACTGAAAAATTATAATACTTTAACCAAAACTAAATGTTAACCACCTTTTGAACCTATTTTCCTAAATTATCGTCCGAAGCAAAATTCTGACCCACTTTTACAAGTAGCTCAAGTTTAGGTAGTCAAAAACATTTCCGAGAAGGTCTAGTAAGATTCGGTGTTCCTCGAAGTGAAGGCGTGCGCTTGTCGTGTGCTACGCTATCCGATTACAAAATACTTGAAGCACTAGAAGTTATTTGCTTCGCAGGTGCTTACAGCACTTCAAGAGGAGATAATGTTTATTCATCGTTCCTTATCCTAATCTTCTTGTAAGCTGTTTGTTTTACTAATCATACCTTTTGATCGAGCGGTGAAGCTAAACGAGCTTTGACAATTATTACAAATACTTTAAACAAATTTTATGATTTTAGATATAATTCAAGTTCCATAGTAAAGATTATGTTTACGATTCCTCAAAGATATAGGAGACTGCATTTCTAAGAGCTGGTTCTGATAAAGGCACACATAAAAAGCCACAATCAAGATTTCTAAGTGAATACTAAAGCAGGTTTCCATATTAGGAGCTCGAACATTCCTGTCTATTACAGCATTTCGGTTTAAACCGTAACAGGCCATTGTTTTCATATCTCTATTTCAGTAATTCGATCATCCAGCGTCACTTTCGGTACCTCCATGATGTCACCTTTGTTTAGTATTACGCTAACAATAGAGCCCATATTTACTTTTTATCTTTGTTATTGTGGTCATTGTAATATATTTTTCTTTTAACCTACAACAGTATCATTAACTGTTGTCCGTTATCTTTTTTAGATGGAATGCCTCGGGTATGTTAACACAACATTGTTTCATTTAATCTGCTTGCAGAACGATGTGTTGTTGGATGATATTAATTATTTTCTATACTACTTATGTGATTGTTATCAGACACTGTTAAAGGATGCTATTGTTTAATTTTCTACGTTTTCTTAAAATTTTATCGCTTAAATCAACATTACGAGTGGGTAGCTACTTATTATTCAAAGCCCTTCTAATTGTCTAATTGAATAAAGATTCTGAACCGAGCCCAGCGTGAAGATTTGTCTAATTAATACAATTACATTCTCACATGCAACTCCACGGATCTTTGTTCCCTATATTTACAAATCTTTGCCATTCAACGACGACTCTCCTGGCTTCATTGTCAGCAGGCGACTGCAAATTCTGTTTAGCATTGCATTTATTCAAATGTTAAGCGGTAACGCTAATACATATTTAATTGAGCACGCCCTATACGTTTTATATGCACCGTAACTACTGGCTATACGGCTTACATTTTGAAATCAAATTTTTGAGAACTTGTCGCCATTTTGAACTTTAAAACCTGTCATGTGATGAATTCTGTTAGGAATCTGCCGTGTTTTGAGTATCAAATGAAATGTAATTTCAAAACAATGTTTCGATACGACAGCTTGGGTGAAACATTGTCAGTAAATTTGAGAAGAGAAAATTATAAAACACGTTAAACTTAAACCGCGGCCATCAAACTAATACGCCTCAACACTTTTTGTACGGAACCCAAAAAAGGGATACGTATAATTTGTATTATTTTGATTGTGATGGTAGAAAATTGATGGTTGCCTCGAACGGTTATTATTTTTGACCCGGGTTGTTCCTGGAACCAAGGTCGTCTTGTACCACAGCCTTAGGCACCACAGATGAGAGGGAGGGGCACAGCTTCCAGATCTTTTTTTTTTTACATAGACAAGGTTGTTTTGATGTTTCGGATGCTGGGAATACGGGTTATGGTAGCTTTGTTTAATGAACAATAATGATATGGTACAGTAGACTCGAAGCCATGTTTGGGTACTGTCTAATGTTGATGGCGTACCAAAACCAGTTTGTCTACAAAATGGTTCAAAGTAAACTCCAAAACTTGAACGTTGTTCAAAGGAATATTTTGTTGCGTTACTTAAATATTTGTCTTGCAAAATTGTCGAACCTGCCTCAACGTTTTCGGCGCAAAACATACATGACATAAAAGATGTCCGCTTTAAGTTCTGTTTAAGACTTCTTTCCTGTGTGAGGTACCTCAGTCACCATTCTCGGAAACGGCTGATTACGGTCATTATCATTGCACACTGACAAATGTCAACATACGCGGTTAATCTTGAAAGCAAGGCCCTAAAACAATGTCCGCGTCCTAATTTTTATGTGTTAATTATGTCAGTTACATTACGACATAAAAAGCTTTACCTTTTATTAAAATTTATTCAGCCACTCTCAAGTTTTGAGTAGGTACTAATGCATTCAGTTCTTCTTTGTTTCAAACAAACAAGCACGACCTATCTAGACTATTCTGGC
This sequence comes from Spodoptera picta, assembly GCA_038387885.1. NCBI lineage: Eukaryota > Metazoa > Arthropoda > Insecta > Lepidoptera > Noctuidae > Spodoptera > Spodoptera picta. The sequence goes on from JAZHFQ010000308.1 coordinate 2,177,828, forward strand.
TCGTGTCGGATGAGTCGCTAAAATAAAAAGCTAAATATTTATCAAACAATAATTCTATTTAAATATAACATAACAGGAAACACTGGCATTCCATAGCTCTTTATATAACTACTCATCTTTGACCAATGAGACAGAGTGGCTATACATGAACTTTGATAAATTCTCTATTTATAACATTGCTATTACATATTTACATCGTTCTACCTCTATAAATTGTAATTAAAAGCTTCTAAATACCTATTTGTTTTTGATATAAACTGGTCCGGTCTATTTGTCTTCTTCATTTAGTAAAATAATCACAAATTTTTTGTTTTTTTTTGGTGAACCAACGAACAAGCATCAATGTTTAAAAAGCTAAAACAACTGGTATGTTGTAAAGATTGTTGAAAAGGTTTTGAAAACAAACAAGTTACAATTTTTTAAGACATAGTCATGTCCAGGGATGGCTTTTAACAATTTAACAATTGAACCATCTCTAAAACTATCAATTGTAAACCTAGTCCAGGCTGTATATATAAGTATCTGCAGCAATAAAAAGGGCTATTCTTATACCATTTTTCTGAAACAATAACACCATTACGTCCAGATGCGTCAAAGTACATACACAAGAGTAACAGATAGCGATTAAACCAAAGTGCACAGCAGCCAAGAGTCATCATTTCACTAAATTTAAAACGAAACAAACCGTCCATAAATAATAGTTATGATGCAGCCACCAAGTTACGCTGTAAGCAAAAAGTATTAAAGGTACGGACGACCATGGAACACGGGGCGACGTAGCACGCACTTTATTTTATCAGACAAACGCAGTAATGGAAAATGATTCCTGAACTTTGATTTGTGATCTGTGAAGTTTTGTTTGTGTTTCGTTTGTAGATCTTTCTATGGAAGTATATATAATGCTTTGAAGAATCAGTTAATGTCATTTTTATGGGAAATGAAAATTGGACCCGCCAGTAACCTAAATGATCATGATAGACTTTTTGGGGATAAAGTTTGTTTAGTTACTTTTAACATGTAATAACTGCTAATGTAACGATAAATTACTGACTTTATATCCAAAACAAATCATAATTTAAGTCATCGCGTGCAAGTAAATCACGCAAAACAAATCATTGTTTTGAAACCAAGTATTTCGCGTTACCTCACATTTCCGACGGGACAGCAGCTGAGATACACATCTTTGGGCCGACAGTTTTTTATTACCGCTACAATGTTGCTGGTGATAAACGACACAACCGATAATTTATCAGAAGTATTGCTTTCAACCGTGGAATCCCGATCTGCAGTCGATTTGGGACTTTGAAAAATTTTAATTGAAAAAACAGTAAAGCTCAAGGTGTCACGGAACTCTTACTTATTGATGCAATTAAAATTTTATTGAAAATATTCGTCTGGAAAGCTATTTCTAACTTATTAAGAAACTCTTCATCGAAATGTTTCCTAGTACGTGTAGATACGATGTCTCAACTTCCAGATCGTTATTTAGATTAATCAAATGGCAAACAAGCCCCAGGCCTGACATTTGATAAAGATTGTCCATCCTACGAAGAGGGCAAGCAGCAAAACTATTTAATATATTAATATGACACATAAGATACTTAATTTACCGAAGAGTAATCAGAGCCCTACGTTGTAGCGGTCCAGACATGCGATCAACCGGTTATAGGACTTACCTTATCCTAATTGTAGAGGACTATTCCAAGCATAGAAGATGTAAAGGTTTTAAAAAGGTTATTTGAGGTTGACAATATTTTATCAAATGTGGCTTTCTTAAGACGTCATATTCAGGCCGAAGACTCGAACATTTGCAATAAAATTCTTTTTTTTAATGAATAAATTAAACAGGTCTAATACCAACATTGGAAACACCACAGAAACCCCCGTCTGTCGTAAGACATTTACTGGAATTCCAACTTTATTGGAAATACAACGAATTCTTGTTAATCCAGTTTTCATTTTATTTATTGCCAGCTAAATGGGTATTCCATGTTAAACTGTACACTCATTCAACCTTTTATGTTAAGTCTATAAGTATTAGTAATTAATAACTATTTAAAGAGGTAAATATCAACTATTAGTACTTAATTTAAAACATCCTTAATCGAAGAAGGTTAATTATCTAATATCTACACTCACCGGCACGGAATCTTGGCCAAGTGCGTATTTCGCGATAACAAGAGCTTTAAGTGTTTCCTATGATTATTTATTATGAAGGTAGGTCTAAACAATGTTTACCTTTAGTTCAAGAGGGTAATTTATCACGTTTGAGTGCAATATGACGTTATTTTTAAGTTTTAGTTGAACCCGGTCATCTGAGCGACTAAGTTGCTGTTTTAAATTTGTGTTTTGTGAAAGTTTATTGTTAGGTTATTCAATTATTGTCATATCGTACTGTTTCTTCAATGACTAAAGGTGATTTGATTCCAATAAAAATGCCATTAACATCATCACAGGTTGCACAAGCTGTAGCATTGATCGAATAAGGGCTGACACAGCGAGAAGTTGCTGTTATTCTGAATGTACCACGTTCATCGATGCAGTATGCGCTGAAACGATACCAGGAGACAGGCCGCTACTCCCGCAGACCAGGCAGCGGAGGTGTCAGATGCACATCAGCCAGGGATGATCGCTTTATTGTCCTAGAAATTTTGAGAAACCGCTACCTCACCGCTGTTGAGATACGCCGGCGACTCCAGTTCACAAGAGGTGTCAATGTTAGTGAACGTACAGTGAGAAGACGAATAGAGGAAGTGAATTTAAAAGCTCGTAGACCAGCACGTGGCCCAGAACTTCTCAGAAGTCACCGAGCAGCTCGACTACGATTCGCACGAGAACACGTCAACTGGACCCAAGAGCAGTGGGCTCGAGTACTGTTCACAGATGAGTGTCGAATCGCTTTACGAGCTCCAGATGGTCGGGAGCGAGTATGGAGAAGAAGAGGAGAGCGGTTTTTACCCATTACCACCACACAAACTGTTAGTTTTCATGGAGGCTCTATAATGGTTTGGGGAGGAATAAGTTCCGATGCACGTACGGAGTTAGTTATCGTCGATAACCGATTAACGGCGACACGATACATCGAGGAGATTCTTCAGGAACATGTGTTGCCGTATTCAGGGTTTCTTGGGTTCGACGAATTCCTCCTAATGCACGATAACGCGCGCCCACACGTTGCACATTGCGTGGAGGAATACCTTACAGAGGTTGGTATTCAAAAATTGCAGTGGCCAGCTCGTAGTCCAGACTTAAATCCTATAGAGCATATCTGGGACATGCTTAAAAGAAAAATAAAGTCCTCCTCCAACCCGCCTGAAACTCTGAACCAGCTTCGAAATGCAGCACTGACCGCTTGGGAAAGCATACCACAAGTTGAGATCAGAAACATCATCCAAAGTATGCCAGAACGAATGCAAGCTGTTATCAGGGCTAGGGGAGGAAACACCCAATATTAAAATGCAAAAACAATGAAGACTTTATGTTTATTTTTCATTTTGTGTTCTTTTTAAATTGACAGTGTTAAGATCAATATTTTTGTGAAAATGATTATTTTTTAAAAGATTACTGCTGGTGCATCAATTTTTCAATAACTGAGTTACTAAACCATGAAAAACTCTAATTTAGTGCATAAACCCATAATATAGTGAAAATTAAATATTTAAATAGAAATTATCGGCGAGTTTGTCGGTGGCCAAGTTTCCGTGCCGGTGAGTGTATATAAATAAAAATGACTGCCTCGTTGGCCGAGTGGTCGCAAGTGCGGCTGCCGGGCAAGGGGTCTCGGGTTCGATTCCCGGGTCGGGCAAAGTAGGTATTACTGAGTTTTTAAAAAATTCTCAGTAGTAGCACGGAGTCTGGAAATGTGCCCGGTATATGGCAATAGGCTCACCCCCTATTACATGGGACTCATAACATAAATAGTGAAAAGTGGGTGTTACTTCTGTGTGCACCTCTGCCTACACTTTCGGGGATAAAAGGCGTGATGATGTTATGTTAAATAAAAATGAATTTCTGTTCGTTAGTCTCGCTAAAACTCTGGAACAGCTGGACCGATTTGGATGCTTTCGGTCTTGGAATGTTCGTGAAAGTCCAAGGAAGGTCTAAAAGGCGAGAAAAAAATGTTTGAGGCGATACGAAGTCCGCTAGGTCCGCTAGTCTGTAAAATTATCGTCCAGTATTGTCATATCAAGATTTGGTTCTGCAACAACTATGCTATTGATGTTCATACATAATACATACATAACATCACGCCTTTTATCCCCGAAGGGGTAGGCAGAGGTGCACATTCTACCATAGTACAATGTAACACCCACTTTTCACTAGTTGTTATGAGTCCCATGTAATAGGGGGTGAGCCTATTGCCATATACCGGGCACATTTCCAGACTCCGTGCTACTACTGAGAATTTTTAAAACCCAGTAATACTTTGCCCGACCCGGGAATCGAACCCGAGACCCCTTGCCCGGCAGTCGCACTTGCGAATACTCGGCCAACGAGGCAGTCTAAGCTATTGATGTTCAATATAACTGAATTCCCTTACAGTAATTTTATTATAACTGTAGGTATAATTTGTTTATTTATATCTACTAATGTTGATTCAAAACCATTTCTAGTAAATGAAATTATAATAATTACTGCAGTAACGTCTGTATGATCTGCAATGACGCTCTCAACGCTATTGTTTTACGTCAAACTTTTATCACACAATGCAAATACGGGTACATGAAGATGACTAAATGAGTGCATCATTGTTTGTTTATTACTCATGTCGTAATACTTTTCGTTAATCTCATTCAATGGCATTATTCCTGAACTAATTGTCATTAACTCAATAGGTTTAAAATTCGTTATTTGAAATGATGCTGAAATAGGGAAAACATCTACTGCTTTCATAGCCTCATGAAATCATCATGCATCATAGCCCTTATTATTTGTAAATATTAATGTTATTTAAAAAAAAGGTAGTAAGGGAAATACAACAGAAAAGGTTCTGCAACTTAATGCATTAGGAATTTAAATAACATTAGGCTTAGACGCTTAAACAGAGGAAGACAAAGTAACAGTAGACTCCATAAACTTAGATATATTAGAATTATATTATTACTCTGCGAATATTGTAACGGTAACGCAGTTCACAGTGTGAACATTATCGTAATAATTACATATTATGGCTTCTGTATACAATGCGACTTCATCTATTGTTCCATTCATAACATCTCAGGTTGCAAGTCCAACATCTTTGTGCATCATCAAACAATTTCTAACACTGACTCATGCGCATGCACTTAAAAAACGTACCAATACCTAAACAATACCTCAATTGAAAACGTTTAGAACAAAGAAAATTACTATTCAACATTACTATTATCGGAGCACATTACGATACACGATAAGCCGTTTTTAGAACACGTCAATCCTCATAAAATATGTTTACGCAATCAGAATATTAGGTAATAAAGCAACATATGCGTGGAAAGACCGTACGGCTCGCGTAAAATGTATGACGCCATTGATCGACATCATTTTAACTGGATTTAGAACTGTTTTTCTTATCCCTCACGAAAAAGCTAAAGTGCTATGAAATATTAGACGAATCCTCATCATGGGTAGAATAAGCAGGCTCCGACTTGGCAATAGATGACGCGTTCAGCGGCCAAAGCTTGGGACTACTAAATTAACAAGCTACTTTAGGTTTGTTATCTATCAAAACTATTTGTGGGCTACCAAAATCCTCTAACATTTATGTAACCGAGCATCCGGCAGTCGACAGTCAATCAATTCATCTAATAAAATTTAATTCACCATTTTTTTTTTTTTTTTTTTTTTTTTTTTTTTTTTTTTAAATTTGTTACAGATATTGCTGTAATAAGTAATAAATTGAATAATTTTCTCCTTGTGCCTCTCAAATTAATTCTTTCTAACGAGATATTAGATAAGCAAGTTATAGTCGAAGTACGCAAAATTGATATTCAAAATATTTAATAACAATTTCATTGTGATACTAATTGAGTTCCTCATTTATTCTAAAAAAGAAACACATCATATTGGAATGTATAATCATATAGTTAATAACATAACAATGAATTATAAGTAAATTGAAGTTAGAATTTAATTAATATGCATAATGATAGCAAATTAAAACGTAAACGCACTTGTATTAAGCTCTATTCCCGACTAGGTCTAAAAATGCATGTTATCCCGCGACGTAGGTATCGCCCATCCCTAATTGGCAGTAATAACCATGACACAGAAATTGATGTACCTGCTAATTGGATACAGCCGATCTTGGTCTTGTCCATCGGAAATCATAAAGAAGAACGTTGTCGTAAACTTGTCAGGTTGACAAGCTGGTCGGTGGTACACATATGTCTGTTGCAGCATCGTGCATAAAGTTTCTGGTGCTATTCCTTAACATAGACCTACGTTTCTTTATAGCCAGGCAAAGATTAGCATTTGAGATTGAAGCAGAGCATCTGGACATATAAACCAGTTTGTGGTTACAACTCTAACTATAAACGACGAAATAAGCCAACATTGAAATTAATAATCCAGATATAAACGCTGCACAAAATTATGGCCAGACACTAGCTGACCATAAAACAGGTCAACACGTAATTACAGTGGATGTACAATATCGCATAATATTATAATAAAAGGCCGCTGAGTTAGAAACGGGTCGTTTGTTAATGTAATGCAACGTTGGGCTACCGTTCGACTGGCTACCGCCCAGATAATATATTGATTCTAGATGCTGGCTTGATTATGATATATCTGCCGCGCGTATTACACGCCGCCTCGCCCTATACTGCCTTCGGGCTGTAAATTTACGAGGATGCGTGGGTTATTACGCCAATTTCATGGTCCATGGCCGGAGAGAATTTTGTTAACAAATTGCGCAGGTCATCCGATAGCTACTAAACTGAACAATATATCATTCACAGATATCACGTGGAAAGTTTAAAAGCATTATTTCAATATGTCCCATAATAAATGGTCGGTCTCGGAACGACTTGGAAACGATACATCTAGATAATATGCAAAGCGATTCTTCCATTTTTCATCATAAACGCACCAGTGCACTAGGGGAATTGATTAAATCCATTAAAATGCCGTCGGTATAAATCGTCTGGCTCTACGCATTTGTCATAAGAATCTAATGACATGTATTTTAATCTCTATGCTAGCGTAACTTCGCTTCAGTGTAGGCAAATTTAAATATTTGATTATGATCCAAGTATTTCACTAACATAGAGTTACTTGTTACATTATATTATAATTTATGTTTAGTTTCAATAGCTCGAAGTCCATGTTACTTCTCAGTCAACCGTATCATCTTTCTCCATCGACCTGACAGTCTCACAAAGGACCAACAAACCAATTCCCCTTCATATTCAAATAACATTTTCAATCCTTCGCAGTCATTAAAACACGTGCATCAAGCAGTCATACCATTGGAATGTTCAGAATGGGGATCAGTTGTACAATAAAAAGCTTGAAAGTACTATACGATGACAGAACGTCCAGCGGTAACATTTCTCTTCGGTATTTTTATTGTAGCATTTTATTCTTCAAACGTTTCTTACGTCAAATTAAAATTTCGTGTTTGTTGTCCGGTTGGAGTGTCATTGTGATGGTTACGTTGTCTTCTTCTTTTCCGTAATGATTAATCATTAAAAAGGATTATTCCGTCTTGTTTATCCTACTCGTGGTTTCCTACTCCAAGTTGTTGCGGAATACGGTAAACGGTTCGATCAAAATGTGAAGCGTCATTCTTTCAACCTGACAAGCATTAAAAATATTTTTTAAGATACCTACATACTTCCTTCCCAATTACGCCATTTTTAACAATATAACTTAGTAAACTTATTTCGACTTTCGTCCAATATTTTTTCCTGCAAACTTAAGTGTCTTGTGCAATCAAATATAAAAGGCTTTTGTTTAAAATCCACAGTTTTATCGTTGGCTCGTATAAAACATGTAACGGCCATAACATTAACGAGTAAAGCCATCGTTATCACGAGAATGTTGGAATTTTAAGAAGTACCTTTCGATACAGTCGCGTGGTCCAAGATGTTGCACCCGGTAGCGTTTTAAAATTCACCTTGTAATCGTGAATGAATATTTTCGGGCCCAAAGTTGTGGTAATGGCTCGCAAGAGAAATGTGATCGATACATTCGAGATAAATGAAATATGGGACACGTAAGTTTTATTTTACGAGCTGATTGGAGGCGTGAGATAGGTCGACATCAAAATTAAACAGAATTTGCTTTTAATTAAGCCGTTTTGGTTAATCCTTGTATTAAAATGAGTACAGTAAAATAAATGTGAACAACGTTATTTCGAACATGTACACTCCAGAATGTGAGCCATGTTTTAAAATTCCATTGGCACTTAAGCCTGGTATTAAAATCCGATTGTCATAAAACGACTTGTATAAATCTATAAAAATGTTGACAGCACTCGGGTCGTTGGGGTCACGAGCATATCGCATTCCACTCGACAATACTTGTAACATATATTTATCTTGGACGAGATCTACTTCGAAGTTTTATGGGAAAATTCCAACATAGTTGATATGTTACGTTTATTGACTACTGACGTAAGCTGGTTTGAGTTTTGTAATTATCAACGAGACGGAATTACTATGTCACCGTTTATGAGAAATAGTTTACGTACCAGTAGTTTCGTGTCTCGTTTCTATCATATTGTTTAGCGTGATTATAATCATTATCTTTTGTTGTTTGTGTATCCAAAGAATCGAAAACACTATTTATTAAGTCAATACAAATCTGTTTCTATGGAAGGACTCCCCTTCTTTATGTTTCCTTGACAACTTCGAAAATATTTTGTTACGCTTTATACTATTATACATACACACGTGTTAATGTTGCGTGCTTTTATGCAAATTGAAGGACAATGCATGAGTAATATGAGTCGGTATGCGAGAACAATGTAAAATAAGTTAAATGACATTGAATTATCCAGCAGTGCGCCGAGGATGCCATACAATTCAAAAGAGGATTCTTAACGTCCAATTTACATGGACCGGTATTTTTAAATATTTTAAAAATAATTATTACGTACGTGCAGGCTACTGTAGATAAATTACTGGTTGTTCTTTGCCCAATAATTGTAGGCTGGGGGTATGAACAGAAATGTTGCGCTAATATTATACCTGTTTGGCGCATCTGGTTCGTCTCTTGTAAGATTTAAGAGTGTATCGGAATTTTCTGGGAGTGTTTTGGATTTTCTCTCTTTATTTTTGTCTGAGTTTATTATTATACATACATTTTTAGCAATAACTTTGGTGTGATGCAATGTTATGTTAATATTAGATGTTTTGTTGCATTACTAAAGTTACCCCAATATCAACATTCAGGCCCAACCCTAGTCGTAAACCGAAGAATTCTCTTGATAAACATTCCATGCGTTATTTTAAACCAGTGACATTACCACACTCTTTTGACCCGAAGCTTTCATGCTTCATTATAATTATAGACGCGTTCCTAACTTTTTAAAATGTTTTTTCTTCATCGTGCGCATAGGCCGGTACAGTTAATGACACCATCTGTCAAAGCCTGCTGTATGCAGTTAAAGGTCAGACTTGTCTATTCGATTATTCTGATATTTCGTTACATAGTGTATGAAGAAATTAACATTTTCTTTGTTGAAATTAAGTATAGTAATTGTTTTTTTTTTTCATATACTCTATTATACTTAATTCTCAAGTCATGCTAGACTACGTATTTGTTTAGCCCGGGGCCTTTGATGATCTGCTATTATTTTATTATTACACAGAGTGAAAGTAAAACTTTTTATAAGTTCCTTATTGAACGAAATGTGAAATGGTAATTAATTATGTAATGTTACTATCTCTTAAATTGTGTAATTACATTGCTTATTAAATATAGATTACGAGGCGAATGAAGTGGCTTCTACACTTGCTTGATTTATAGCTCATCTAGAATGCAATATAAGATCACTTAGTTGTTTAAAATGACTTCCAATAGAAGAATGTAAATAAAAACTTCAAAATTCCAAACATTACTATCTGGAATTTAAATCCCAAAATTACTAATACGATTACTAAAGGGACATCATAACTTATTGATAGCTGCTTACACGGTGAAGTCATAAAGAATATCTACAAGCTAGCAGTTAATACAAAGGAACATTTAACATTATCTAATCTCGGCGTAACTCAGTAGTCGAAACACATTGTCCTTTTTAAATCTCAGTCATAAAATAAAACAAGTTTGACGTGGTACTCAGGGGCCGGCCCTCCGGTGATGTAAATGAACCAGTAGATGAAATCAAGAAAGTGGAGGTATTAAATATTAGAATTTGGGAGATAAACCAAAGATTCTATGGTTAGCTACTTAATGCAAGTGTTCAAAATAATTTACTAGAAGAAGTTGAGGAAGCAATGAATGTAAAATCTCTAGTAATGCCTAATGGTGATAATAATTCGCCTATGCGTTGTTTTAAGCCCGATAAAGCCATTAATGATATTGTTTGTCCAATATTTGGAGTGGAACAATATTAAAGAAGTGCATTATTTACATTCCACTACTAAACTCAGTATTGAAGCTAAAAAATAACGATAAAACAAAAAGAAATCCATGTCCTATCTTATTTGTATTCACCCACATGACATGTCGGTCGTGCATCAACGGTGGAATGCGTGCTCCAATCATAAGCGGATGACATGAATCCTGCCGTCACATTTTTAAGTAACACTCTAAAATGTTTCAACACGAATTGAATTATGGACATTACTCTTTTACATGACTATCTTTTGAGTCATAACTTCATTTTGAATTCGGATTCCATCAGTCTTTAAGAGCTTTTCAGTTCTCATTTGATGATTGAACTTTTCCAGGCTTGGAATTTGATTATTTATTAATCTTTGAGCGAACGTAGATTTATTTAAAAAATTGAGTTATTCCAGCTTGAGCCTAAATATTGAGTTTATAGCTATAGGTCCGTAGCAACACGTACTTACAATAAAGCGGGCAGGGCTGAAGGACGGGGAAGGCTGTCCCGGCCCGTCCTCGACCCGGCGAGCGACCTCAGCGCGTGCGGCCATTGTTTCACCGCCCGGCTAATGTTACACCCGTCGTAAACTTGCGTGCGCGCACCGTGACCAACGCTCCCACTCAATGTGGACACATTTTCACATTTTACGAATTTGCATGCCTGTTTTTCCAGTAATCTGAAATTATTAAACTTGGTTCTGGATACCGTTAGTTGACTTTCAGGTGCTCAGTGTCATGTTGCTAAGAGAGATCTGTGTTAGGCTTTAGGTCCTGAATTATTTACATTGGCAGATATTTCAGTATTTTTAAGAATTCTTTTGCAATACCTATCCATAACGAAATGAATGTTCAATAAATCAGTTTTACTCCACATGTTCCATAAAGGGCCTCACAAACAGTATTTTCGCGAACGAAATTCCTAAGGAGTTTTATTCTTGCTTTTTTTGCATGGGCATATCAATCTGGATGTTAATCGGGCGAGTTCGTGTCGTCCCGGCGTAGGTACTTCGTGCCCACACGAGCTGGCTGCTCGTAACCTGAGATTGTTTTCGAAGCGGGAGACGCGTGCGCACAGGACGACCTCCGCACTGGACCTTGGAGTAGGGTTACCCAAGTGTTTTTCTTAAAACTTCACTTCACCATCGTTTATAAATTTCTTATTCTGGAATACATCATTTATAACAAAATGATTTCGTGACTTGACCCTAAAATCCAAAGCTTTAAACTTTGTATTGACTGGTTCTTTTAAACAATTTGGAAATTTCAGATTCGATTTATGCACGACGTAAGTGTGGCTAAATCTTTTGTTTGGTAACCCTACATTGAAGTCTCACGCAGTCGCAATTATGTGTATTCATGCTTTAAATCGCGTTTGCGTTACGCGATCTATGCGCATGTGGGCAGTATTTAGTACAACAGTATGAATAAGTATAAACTTGAAACATAACACAAATAATGCCACGAAGTATGTCCTTTAATTCTGGATTACTCGCAGCCTTTTGTAGGCATTTACTTCCTACGCATTTTGTAAGATTAAGTTGCTTCAACATTTTCTGCAACAAATAATGGTTTGGGAAATCAAACACAAAGATGTACTTAATTATCCTGTCATTATGATTTTATTGAGGCTGTAATTGGTAAAATCTCTGTTAAGAGTCTTAAGACTCTATTACTAGTTGATTAGTATAGTTAAAACATTTCCTCCTTTCACGTATCGAACCACATTCTATGTATTACCGACCCGGATCAATCGTAGATCTATCAACATCTTCAAGTGGGCAGTTACAACGGCCTCATAAAGGGATGCTTAACGCTTTGCCTCGGGTTATAGTATTTGTCCGTCTTCGTGCTTACCTACTAAAGGCACACGCGTTATTTACGAGCTTGTTACCTATAGTGTAATTTACCTGTACCAAGTAAATTGTAATTCTGTTGATTTTCTATTTTCGTTGAGCAAAATTGATGAGTGTTCCAGGAGATCAATCTTTGACTATACATACAACAATTATGTGTTTGCGTTACACTGGAGGTAATTTAAAGACTGATTCTTAGAAAGCTTCTTTTTCAAAATAAATACTCGTCTAGGAATGTTCATCATTTAACTGAAACTCCAGCGGTTTTTTCCTTGCGTCCACGTCTCTAGCAGACGTCGGTGCGTTCTTCCACACAACGGCGGTGCCTGTGCTATGAACAAACGTATTTATTGTATGGATGGCACGCGAATTCCTGGAACTCACGATTCCCATCCACGACAAAGGATCTCTTTTGTTTTTTTTTTCAACCATTTCTCACGAGGGTGTTCGCCGGCTTGTTTTTTTTTCAACAAATTCCAGAAATGTTTACGTTATGAAGGTCGTAGGTAGATCTGCATCCCAACCGAGTATTTTTGTTTTGTTTCTCATTTTTTCTTTGTTAAATAAGTGCTAAGTGTTTTTCGTTGGGATTGTGCCGTTTGTTGCCCGGTACTCAGAACTATTCATACGATTCTGACTAAACAATAAGATTAGTTACGGAATACCTGCTCTTAAAATTATTATGTTTAACTTCTCAATTTCTACTTTTTACAAACCAAATGTCTCAACATGAACAGGTATGGAAGTAGCGGTAACTAGAGGTATCAAAATGTTATTATAAACGATGGAAGTACTTACCTAGTTGGGTAAAATGTCCGCCAACCTTTGTTAGGGGAGTGATGAATGTCATTTCACAAAGTTTAGTGCGAGCAATTATCTAGTAATAGCCACTTTACCAGCGGACTGGCGTTCCAAGCTGATAGGTTGATTACTATAAAAATATTTATGGAATTGATAATAGGCGTATACTATGAAATGAATTTTGTAATAGGGTGCACTGAACTGTGTTAGGAGTTAAGCTGATTTCTTTGATTTCAAATCTTAATATTATTCTATTTTACAATTACCAGTTTGCCTAATGTTTTTTGAAATGTAGGCCAGTTAAATGATGTTAGATAACATTTTTAAGATTTTTACTGTTTCTAAGAAATGCGTTATCGATTTGCTATGCCTTGTACAAATCATTTCTAAGAATTCTTTACGCAGTGACATTGTATAACGTTAATAATCCTATTTCAGTAATTATACCTTTTAAAGTAAGTAGACTAAATAAAATCTCGCTGTAAATAAAAGTTGCCGCGTCTGCGCGCGAGTGAATCTATGGCGCATTCCACGCCCGTAACACCGGGAGCGGTTGGACCCAATAATAAGAATATGAGCGTAAAAAACGAATACGTCAAACCGCGTGTTTCGTGCGCCCGCGCACCTCGCCCGCCCCTCCACCGCCTTCTGTCATATTATTTTTTTACCATCTTTTTTTCTTTTCCCCCTGGAAGGATAATCGTGTATAACGCTAGACCGCATTCGACTCGAGTTTATTAATATGAATATTCGGTACATTCTTCTCTTTGTATGTATGTCCGTATGTATGATGGATGAGATTAAATTCGTACTCGTGTGAATGCATGTCCTTGATATTTTTTCTTGTATTGATAGTAACATGTCGTTTTTTGTTCAGCTCTTACAACTTACAGAGTCGTTTTTGTATTTTTATTTTCCTTGTGAATTTTATGGTGTCCGTTTTAATAACATTTACGGGGAATTGTCAATTAAAATTCCTGTGTTATCCGACATTTGACACTTACGATAATAAAACTCATTTATAGAATTGTTATGATACTAAAGTAGGTTATTAGACTGTATTACAGTTGTTTAGTAATTCGAGACCTGAACCTTATTAAAAAGTAATGTATTCATAGTAAAGTAATTTATTTTCTTTCATTATAATAATTTGTTGAATGTATGGGCAATTTTCGTTAACTTGGTAATAGCACAGATAGCGGTGCGGTTAAGGCTTCGACTTTAGTGCGAGCGGTCGTGGGTTCGATTCTGGCATGGTTCCACAGTCAGTGCGCTATGTAGCTACTGTCTTCTAAGAACATGCAACAGTAACATGTGTATCCTCTATGCAAGGCTTCTTCTTACATAGAAATTGCCTTAGTGGGATGCATATGACATTTTTTACCAAAATTTCCTTATTATTTCTCCTTAACAAACACTTATTTCACTTTTTGTAGTTTTTAAATGTCGCTTACAAGTTTGTTTCTGCTTTTTTTCCAAGCATAAACCTATAATATATTTTATTTTAATAATAAACATGTTTATTTACTTAAAACAAGGACAATATTTGCGTAAACACATTCTTACTGATGTGCCAATTAATGACATATGAAATTAATAATTCTATTTCTGTTTTCTTTTTAATAGGCATTTATGTGTATAAAATATTTAATGCAATTATTATTTCGGTTGTACAATTTATTTATATGTACATTTATTATTAATTCTATATTTATTGACTTTTTTATTAATAGATTTTCTATATAAAACAATGAGTTTTCGTAGTCGTGTCGGTCGCGTCGCAACAGCGTCTTATTATGTTGTAATGGTAATAATTTCTGTAATATGGTAATGTCGGTGCATGCCCGTGGGCTTGCTTCTTGCAGGAGATTGCTCTCGGAGGGGCCCGTGGCATCTCAGCCTTCGAAACGCAAAGACATGGCCACATTTATATATTATTCACATAATTTTTCATTCTAATCAGCACATCTCTTAAAAAAATATTAATATACATAATACAATAACCTTATGGACATTTTATTATAATTATAAATGTTTATATAATATATTATAATGTATAATCGCCACTATTCTCTCGATATAACCACATTATTTTCAACGTACACAACACTGTCTCAGACACCTGGTTTCTTACCTTGTTTTATAAAAAGGTACATTTTTATCAGAAAATCAGCAATTTGTTAGTACCGAGCAACAATAGCGTAGGAAAGTTACACGGCTTGTCCGGTCTATGGTCATCGCAACGCCGAAGGGAAGGCAGGCGTGAGGCATCTCAGGAATTTTAATCGTATCCAAGTCTCCGGCCTCCGCTCGCTATAATAATAAAAACAAAACTCCGAGCCCCGACCAACGTGAATTTTGGATATGGACAGCCAGTATCTAGCAAGACCTTCGGATTCATTTGTTTCGTGAACGTTCATTTTTTTATTTAATGCTAAATTCAGAAAAAATGTTCCGTATTGTTCCACGATGCTAATCCGAATAATATTTTGATGAGCATGCTTTAGAATTGAAATGAGTTAATATGTGAAGTGGTTGTGGGCAAAAAATAAGGAAATAATTTTTCATCTTCTTCATTTATTGTTTCATGTGTAACACCTCACGTTATTAAATTAATAAATAGATATTTTTGAGAGGGAAAGAAAACTCGAATGTTTTAGTCGTTTACAGCAGATAGGCAACGAAAAGAAAAAGACGTAAAATTAGTTCCGTAGGCTGCAGGTGTGACCGAGCCAGCTATATAAGTAAAAATGTATAAGAAAGACAGAGATGCAAGTACGGTAGAGTGAGTCGAAAAGCAACCGGTCCAGGGTAGGCAGATGCTCTCACTAGAAACCCCCACGGCAAACTTACAGATTCCAACAATAAGAAAATAATTATTAAAAACAATTCCTGTTAAACCTTTATCCAGATTCTGAGTTTCGCATGGGAAATAAAATTACCTCACGATGCCTATGTATGAATGGTTTATCTCGTACTTACATACGTCAGGTGCAGGGTTGGGTAGGTTCTAGTCTAGGTCCTAAATTCCATGCTAAAATATTTTGTTTTGATACTCACTGTACAGCCTGTGTTACATAGAAGGTTCTCATGAGGTGCATACTGCCAGAGATAGTGGCTGTTGTATGGTGAAAAGTTTGAAAGGAGTGTACCGATGTCTAGCATTGACTGAGAACTGAGTCACGATGAAATTAATTAATGTTTTTATAATATTAGTTTCTACGTGGTGTGGTATTACCTATATACAGTTCGTGATGGTATGTACTTTATTAGTCTTTACATATTTTATCAGTTTTAACTTTAAACTACCTAGACTGTTTATATATTCCATTCATTTTGTGACATCTCATCATAATATGGCCTAAACGCGGCCTTATTTTATTTAAGATATTTCCTTCAAAAAATATATGATATTACTTCATATTACTTCAAGGTAGGTACATACCTACTATAATTTCAACCTAAACTTGGAATGTAGTTTAATGCGTTCAGAGAAAGCATTATCTAGCAACCAAATTCCACCAACCGAGTTAAGATAATAATTATAGAATTATTGGAATATTTCTTCAATAATGTACAGTAAAAAGAATTCAGGTCTAGATTCCTTTCTATCATAATTACACCTAATTTGTTGACTCATTCTAATTCCGTGTTCTTGAATCTTGTGGTATAAAACGAAATTCGTATGAAATTCGACTTCAGTATAAAAACCAGTTATTGTAGATACATTATCCGTGTTATTTTCGTCATTACCTGAAATTTTACCGGTATTTGTTAGCAAAAAACACATGGTGCTATTAGTCGTAGGTAAGTACATACCGCACGGGGGAATGTTGGCACCGTGCCAAATTACCTGTCTGTACACCATCGTTAACGTTGAGTTTTATGAATTAAATTGTCTATATTGTAGCCGGCCGAGAGAGTGTTATACTTATCCCAAGCTAATACTCTATAACATTGAATTTTAATGACAAAAGACCACAGCAAGAATACATTTATGGAAGAACATTTTTTAAATATTTGCATTGTATTCAATTCATGCTATGATATTCATAATGTATTTTACATAAAATCACATTGCAGAACAACGTGTTCGCGTGTCTATTGAAAAATCAAACATGCGCGCACATGTGTGGCTTTAGAATTATGTGGTTAGTTAGATAGAAAAAATGCAAGGTATTCCATCGTACTAGCGTGAGAATAACTCCGCTGCTACGGCATCGATCGAAAAACACTTTACGTGAATTCACTTGCTTTTAATTTTTTTCTCACTTCCGAAGCTCAGGTCAATACGAAGGCTCGGAGTCGGGACGGGATTGCAAATGCGTGTAAAGGAATTCCGGAACAAAAATGTGCGCGTCTACCTGCAGCCGGCAGATGCGCCCTGAGCCCCCGCTCCCCTGCCCCTCGCATACCGCCATTAAACCCTGTAAATTGATTACGTGGAAAATCTGAGAAAATCGCGCGCTAAGTACTGCAGGCGCGTGACCGCTACATGGCCAGTGTCACATGTGAAATTGCTCGGCTTTTTTGCATTCCGCAGCGCTGTTGTCGCCGCGGTCATCCTTGGATTGCTGCGATTACGATTGTTTATCGCCGCCTAGTTAACGAGCCTAAGCTGATTCCGAATAATTAAACAACTGTTACATTTAGGGTTGCCACTTTATTGCTTACTATTACTGAGAACATTAACTGTTGTGAGCTTTTATGGTAGCAATGAAGCAGGTAGGCTAGCTGCGGATGTTTCATTAATTTATCGTGTAGATTGAATTAAATCACTATTGGCAATTGGTCCCAATTGCTTTCCCATTTTATTCTTTAGAATTTATTTGAATTGTCGGTACCAAATATGTGCATACAATTTACGTGCCTTAGAAAATCGGACATTCTTGTTAAGCTGACTTTACCGCCAAGTGCGGCAACCCCTAAAAAATATTGAACACCTATTTAATTGATTAAAATCCAAATCACGAAATTATGTGAATGATTTCGCGTGAGGGGATGAGGTCAGTAATGGTCCGTTAGTAAGTCTCCGCGCGCCGACACCTCGGCGGGCCGTGCGTTTCGATTCGACGAACTTATTACGACAGATGGCCGCGGCCCGGGAGGCGGGAGCGCCCGCGGACCCCGGCCCTTCGGAGAGATCGACCTCCGAAATGCGCCCGAGATTGCATTCTTTCGGCGGCGCGGGCGCATTCCACTGCGCGCCATCCGAGCTCCGCGCGCCCGCGCCAGTCGACGCGCGCCCTTTTGGGGGTTAAGATGTGTCCGTTGCGGCGAGCGCTCACTATGTGGTCCCAGCCGCCTCCCCCAGAACCCGAAACGCAGACGGTCCGCGAGCGCGCGCACACCTGGTGCCGCGGTTGTTTCGGCAGCCGACAACTTGCGCGCATGGTGCGCCGGCCGCCCGAGTACGGCGTCCGCGTCGACCCGACGTCCGTCCAACCCGCCGGCTTACGCGTGCGCGACGAACCCCAGTACCAGAACATCGACGAGATGCGCAAGCGACCCGAGTACGCTAACCTCGACGAGATAAGTCGCGAGTTCGGTTACCGGCTCTGCCCCGAAGGTCAGAACCTAGAGGACGAAGCTATTTACGAAAACATACTCTCAGTGCGTCAGATCCGTTCCGCGGAAGTGCGTTTAGTGCCTGTGTCTGAAGTGGCTTACTACGAAGGTCAAGGTTACGTGGCTACGCAGGTGCTCAGCAGGAATGGAACCTTCCCGCAGTGTCCTCCACACACCTGGAGCCGTCTGCAGCAAGCATGCAGGCTCAATGGATCGCTGCGGCTTTTCACTGTAAATGTCACTTGTTTCTCAACTCGAAATATGTACTCATTACACCTAGCATTTGACGTCATTGCTTCGAATACAAAGTTCATACCTAAATGATGATTTTTTAGAGAACAGGATATAACCGTACGATGTTTCGTTGATGTTTTTACACGGATTCCAAACTAAAAAAGTCATTGCCCAACTCATAATACCGTATTTAACGTTGGGAGCAAAAAAGGCCTGTTTCGGTATTCTGATCTAATGACTCGTTAATTTTGTATGTGACTTGATGAATTTCGTATGGACTTGCGAGGTATTATAACTTTATCTTTGAGAATTCTTAGTTAATTATTGGGTTTCATTATTATTTTATGATGCTCGTATTCTAGCACATATCTTAAACGTGTATGGCTAATGTTGGTCGTGTAGGACTTTTTTGCTATAGTAAAGTTTGTTTTAGTTGGTAACACTATAGTTTTGTTAAATATTGAAAGAGCTGTTGAACGATGACTGGCAGAATAAAGGAACACCTTTAGTTATGTTCATGACTACGTTTAACCATCAACGAAATAAGATAATTTTTCACAGTCAATCAAACAGTTAATAGTCATAAAACCTGACGGGGAACATCTTCGACTAGTTCCAACCAGTAGCGATATAATTAAGTTTTTATTATGCACCTTTGTCTCGTAATTCAATCAAAATTTTTATATTGCCAACAAAAACTTGAGCTCTGAGGAACTCATCAACATAATCGCGTACCCTTTTAAAAACAAATGAGCTCCGATGAGCTCTGATTTTATCTTTAAAAGAAATTAAATGGTTAAGACACTTGATTACTCTTGGAAATTGATTTTCGAAGTACAAAAATGATTCCCCTCTATTGGAAGTCTTTATATTTATTCAGTTTACGATATCATTACTTGGATTCTGCAGTATATTTGTTTATGCATCCTCGGTTCGATAGTTGTCTTTTCTCTAGTGTAGTATACCTACTTGTTCGAATTAAACCATTCATGAAAACTCAAAAGTATGTTGTTTGTTGACTCAGGCATCATTGGATTAAACTTGCTATGTAGCAGGAGGAATATTAGGTGTTAATAACATATGTTTTTAGAAAAAAGGTATGAAATAACCTGAACATCCCATTGCCATATTTATAGTTGTGTGTGATGAACCTAGATATTAATCTTCCCTTAGTCAATTCAATCTCTAAATAAGCAAATAAAAACAGTAAACTCTTTCATATGGAAAAAATATGCAGTGTCTCACCACAGAACTAAAAAGAAAGAAAATGTAATAAGGCTACAGGAATTTAAACTTCAAAATTATCATCCTCATTATAAATATTATCATATGACAATGTTTCCAATTATAATATGGTAATGTTAAGGCCGAAAACTAGCTGTAGACACGAAATTATCTAGAGGTCCCATGGGCATATTGTGCCTGCTATATTCTTCAAGATTGTATGATATGCATTGTTCAACGAATTCGATGAATTTACGAAAGCAATATCAATCCGTTTGGTAATTTTTGTTAGCACTTACTAACAAATCTATTAGTCTAGTATGAATATAAACTATAAACTATTATTGTCCTTTTAAATCGAGCTACCTGCACCATACCATTGTTGAAAAACTCCTCAAGAATTTTAGGAATTTTACTCAACTATACGTTTTTTGCTACGTACGATCTATATTATGCGACTTCTTTCTTTACTCTTTTCTATCAAATAGAGTTTTATCATAAGCTCAAATTTCTTTTATATTTTTTGTAGTATTAATCTAAATCCTTCTCTTTTTGTCTACAGGCGAAGAAGGAGATGTACGATGTGAAGAAGCAGAGGTTGTGTTTAGCCCAGGATGAGTACAAGCATTTGAACAATGCGCTCTCCACACTAGCAGCCTCTAGAACTAGTCGTAAGTAAATAATTATTATTATAGACACATTGTCCTGGCCTACCTAAATGGTTCGAAAACCGATCGTATTAGTAAAGCGCGTCTTTAACAAAAGCTTTGCCTATTATTGTGAATGCCATATTTCATAAAGACGTGCTCGCATGTTTGTATTAATAGTGAAGTCTAATACAAAAAAAAAATGAAATATATAATTATCATAACGACATACCCAACTGGATCATAAAATAAAATATTACAGCCTACTTCATCGATCGTATCCAGAATGCTTCCAAAATAAAACAACCGAAGCGTATAGGGAATTAAAAAGTTAATCGTAGCATCTTCGTTGGAGCCTTCAATTCAATATCGAGCCATAAGTAGATTAGCGTCGTCACTCGTATACTGCACTGATGGTAAATTGTAATCAATACAAAACTACTTCATATCTACATTTGCATACACTCAAGATGAACTAAATTGAAAATTTTATTTCTTCTACCATCCCATCTTTATTGAAATTCTTTTAAACTATTAGAGGTCTGTGATAAAAAACAATTTTCTTCAACTTATGAAATAGCTTTATTCTGAGCCCCAATCACAATAAAATTAATGTGGAATGTTAATTATAATGGGGGACTAAGGGCTGCTTTGTGTTTGTTTACTAGCGTTAAAAATGTGCGGGCCTTCTCGAAGATAATTAAACTGGTTATTGGACCAGTATTCTTATATTTTTTCTGTAAGCAATTTCAATATTTCTGTCAAATGTGTCGTCCCCGAAGCATACATACGAGTTCCAATTTTATATGTTGATGAAGCTTATGGACTAGAGTGTATCTAAGCTTTATTTTTATCTGATTCCGTAGATAGTGTCCACATTGTATCGCAAAAAAACTCGCCCCTTAATGTTTATACACCGTGTCCGTTTATTGAATGTAATTTCGTATTTTATTATAGTCCAACTCGACGACGTTATTATTTTATTCCTACGTTTCATTTTGTCCAGCTTTGATCGCGACAATTTATTTATGTTTGTTTCTTGACGCTCAATACTTAGTTGCCAATGTTTGTTTATTTCTGTAAATTAAAAACGTATGTCCAAATGGTGGCCACACACTATAGCTCTTGTAGATTCTACTATGTAGTTAATTGGAACACCTGTGTGTTGCCCGAGTGTCGTTTTAGTCTTTTTCTTTTGCTTCTTGGTTTATTTTTGAACTTTATTGATGGTGCTTGGTAAATGCCAGCGTGAATAAATTGGTTCTATTTGTACGTACTTAAGATAGCATTTTCTATCGCAGTGTGTTCATCAACGACGTCGATGACTACGACGTCCACCACCTCCCGACATGACCCGGAGCTTCTGAGGTCGGAAGTGACGCAAGCGCGCGGCCGGGTCGCCCAGCTACGCAAGGAGCTAAGGCAAGCCCGAGCTGAAGTCGCCAGCGCACGTCGCGGAGTTGACACGCTTGCAGAGTTAGTATGCTTATGCTGGAATGTTCTTAGTCTTAGATGGAGAAGTCAGCTGAAACATCTAAAGGCAGCAAAAGGTGAGACTTAAGTTTGCATGATTGTGAGAATCTAGGACACATTGGATCACAATAATTGTAAGTATAAGAAAGTGAGCGTGTTTGCTTTGAATGGCATCCTTTGAGTGTTCGTGTGGAGTTCACTAAGATATTATTGTAACACAAAAAATTTGAATCATCTATGTTGGGTCGCTAATTTGAGATTTCCTATTTCAGAGTGGAGCAAAAAATTAGCGCTCAACAGGGCTGCTACAACATTACTGAAGCCCAAGCGATCATGACTGAATTAAAAAACATTCAGAAGTCGCTCACCTCTGGGGAGAAAGAGAGGGCAGACCTCATGCAGTCGTTAGCCAAACTCAAGGATGATTTGACGAGACTGCAACTTGGAGACGCGTCACCTGATCTATCAACCCTCTCACTACCCCAGGAGAAACTAAGCACTGCTTCCCAAACCGATCTCTGCGCCGACTTAGTTCCCATTGGCACGAGATTAGCTGAAATGGCGCGGGTTCGGTTACAATACGACGCAGCGCGGAAGAGAATACAACAAATTCAACAACAATTAGCTGACTTAGAAGACAAAGTTCAACCTGGCCAGGCAGAATCCGATAAGGATAGACTGCTACTCTTCCAAGAGAAGGAACAGTTGCTTAGAGAATTACGGAGTATTACACCTAGAACGAGATCTAAACAAGAGATGACTGAAATCCAAACCGAATGCAAGAGATTAGAACAAGACCTGAAGAATGCCTTTGAAATGTCCAACAAGTGTATAGCGGATAGACTGAGGCTACATGAAGAGAAACAACTGTTGCTGCAACAGTTGAAAGACGCGTTGACGTCGATGACGACCTTAGAAGGGCAGTTGAAGACGTTATCAGCGAGTACGCTTTCGGTGTCAAGCAGTTCGAGCTTAGGGTCCCTTTCCACAGCCAGTAGTAAAGGCTCACTAAGCTCTGGCATTAGTTTTACTGATATTTACGGCGGCCCGCAAATCGCAACGTCTTTCTCAGCAGACAAGCCTATCGACATGGTCGATTTGCATCGAAGAGTTGAAAGGTGAGTGCAAAATACTTTTCCCCATTCAAACGTCAACGTAAATTATTATGAACACGTTTAGAGATACATCAAGTAAATTTATGCATCGTTCGGATAGGTTTATGCAAATTTTTCGATTTAGGACCTTTGTAAAGTAGGATTATGATAAGGTTAACTTTCTTGAATCGATTTTGCTTTCTCAGTCCAATATTTGCAAGCTCAACCTTAAAAAGGATGGAGTGCAATGTCAGAACTTTCTCTAGGATTATCGAACGATTACGTTGCGTTTCTTCGCTTGACCTATAATGGTGGTACAAGTTTCAACATACAACTATTGTTTGTACAAACACTTGTTGCTTATAAAAGATCATAGGTTCATAGTTCGTGAACTTGAATTATCATGACATGATCATGAGAATTCTATGTACTGTTTTTATGTATTCAAAGTTGATTGTCCTCTATCTGTATAACCTTATTTATTTTTTACTGGGCATGTTTTTTAATTAATTGAACATTAGATTTTACGTTATATTCTTGGCTTCTACATATGTTAGAGTCTACTTTTTTCTTATTAACTTTTTTTTGATGGATCCTTATAATCGGTTATTATATTACTTTCCATCAGGTTACTGCGTGGTACAAGTTATAACGCAGACAGTGCGACTCCTGGAGCCAGCAGTTCACCATCCCAGCCATCCTTATCACCGAGAAGTAGTTTGTCTTCAGCCAGTCCGCCACCACCTCCACCCTCGTACAATCAGGTGATTATATTTGAACTTGATCACTCCCAGTATCATTTAAAATGAATTAATTTTAAAAAATATATATTTGGCTACTATTAAGTTATTTAGTGTGACAGTTCTTTCTTTTAGATTAATTATCTAATGTGGGTCGTATTGAGGTAATATACCCAATTTGCTACCTATTCCTTCACTGAATACAGAACGTGTTACGTATATCAAAAGTTTAGCATTTCAACATCAATTCAGACGTCACAAATTGATTTTTCTCATCTAAACAACCTTTTTCTCTACTCTAACCTTATAGGAAAGCGTGTGTAATCACATTACACACAATTGTACACACTTATCGGTTGCTGTAGTATTTTTACAATTACTTCACTGCACTGTGACTAATGTGTGGTGACGGTTTCTGCGTCTGCGTATGTTATATGAATCTGTGACGTTGAACGTATTTATTGAAATCATTGAAAAATGTTTCATGATAAATTAACTTCAGGCTTTAGGTAATGTGGTAGACATTAATCACATCAGACGACGAATAATAGGATGTTGTATTGTAATCGATTATACCACTAATCCGCCTTAATCAAGCTTAGTAGGTCTTTGTCCAAATATTCTCCAATAGTTTGTCCAATAGACTGAATGATAATTGCGACAATTACAGGCTGGTATAAAGGGTAGATTCCATTTTTATTTTAATGTCCGTCTGGTAATATTTTCAAATCATTAGACACGTTTTTTTTTTCTTACGGAAACGAATTCTTTCGACGATATATTGATTTTAAATGTCGCGTGACGTCACTTCTATGTACACATTTTATACGTAGAAATGACGTTTTAGACCCCAATCCTAAACTTTGATTCGTTTTAGACCCCAATCCTAAACTTTGATTCGTTTTATCTAAATATTGTTTTATTATACGACAAAATAAAAAAAATACGTGTCTAATATTTTTTCATTATCTAACTTACGGAAATACGGACTAATTAGATTTTTAATTTACATACCCTGTCATCATCCCTATTTATAATATGAGGCTGCCGACACTAAAATTTGTCATATTATAATTTATATTTATTTGTAAGTCGCTAATCAGACTTCTTAATTCTTAATCGAATCTGACTGAAACTTGAAACGTAACTGTATTTAATTTAAGGTGATTCATAGCAGCATAAATGTTTAAGTTGTGTAGCTCTCTAACATACCTAATTATTACTAACTTAAAACCATAAGTTACACATCAATCAACACATCAAAACACAATTTGTATTCAACAACAATACAAATACAGTTTCAATATTTATTTTAATACATAAAAAATACTATTCATAATATTATCAAGTGCTAAATCATATTATACGCCCCGGGCCTGCTCGTCTCTTGCTTTCACTTCATAGATAATGTTCGTGTTTATTTTATTGTCATGAAAGTCAGTCAGCTGATTCATGTTTATTATGTAATGTGTCATATATGTATGTTTATTTATGCCTATAACTTGACGATGTGTTAGTTTTCATAAAAGGCTTGGAGTATTATAATCGTAGGTGTCTAAACAAACATTCTTTCTTGTACTGTAAGTGAACCAAAAACGACAGTGGCGCCAATTGATGGTAAAGTGACTAAGGCTTTAAGTATCTTGGTAAAAATATTAATTGTAATGTTTTTTCTTATATTTATAGGTGGAAAGACAAAGGCGGCAACAGCGAGAACTAGAAGAGAAGTTAGCGGAAATGAGGATAGGTGTCGCCACAGGACTAAATGAGGTCACAGGTCTTGCTACAAGTAAGTAACATTACATTTTTATTTTATTATTTTCTTTTCCTACTTTTCTTTTTGCTTAGTTTTTTATGAATTGAATGAATTTGTGATTGATTCTTTTTTTATTAAAATATGCAGTCCCGTTGATATCCATCCCCTAAATTTGGTCATACAAAAGTATTCTCTAAACATTAGAAATAAGGTCTATAATGTAATGTAATATAAGTGGAAAGCGGTCACCGGTGACCGCTTGGGGATTTATGGGTTAAAACTAATTCTGCCGTAAACTCGTTAAGTATAATATCTTATTTATATGTACAATAATGACAGAGCATGTATTAAACAGTTCTTTATGTTCAGTTCCAGTACAACTGCAAGGTCCAGGGCGGCCGTGCGAGCCACTCTCCCCCATATCAGAGACACCTCCGCCACCATCGCCCAGAACTCCCTCGTCTAGTGGTTAGTATTATAATGTTTTATCATCGTCATCATCATCCCTGATAGATCAGTGCTGGAAACGCTCATAGGCGTTCATTGGCCTTGTCAATTTCACTGCAGAATAAAAAGCCTCCTCTATATAAGAAATTGCACTAATTTCCACCCTTGGGGGGATGTATCACAGATTGCAGTTTAAAAAGTTTACCAGAGAGCCGCTAAACTTGGTCCTCCGTATGAGAAGAGGGCTTTTTTTAGTAGCTGAAGATGTTGGGGCCTGGTCTCTGTTAAATATAGTCCCTTAGTCCGCTCCAACTACCTATGGACGGGACAATCTGGGTTGGTGATAGATGTAGTTCACTCTTTCATTATGGATATGATCAATACAACAACTTTAGCAATATTTTAACAATATATCTAATTTTATTTCCAGGTACAAACACTAGATCAGTGTCAGCGGCAGTGAGCGACGAATCAGTGGCGGGCGACTCTGGGGTCTTTGAGGCTGCGCAGGCGGCGAACGATCCTTCTAACGCAGGTAATATTTTATTACCTACCTTATCTTACGTGGCGTTGGGTTCAGTTTCTACTGATTACAGCATAAATGTTTTAGCAGGTATTTCTTATGGGATATCACCTGATGGTAAGCAATCGGCGCCCTTAAAATTGCCGGCTTTTTGGGGGTTTGGAACCTCTATTTCCTAAAGAAATTATTTTAATTTGGTAGGCAAATAATTGAAGTCATTTTTGTATTGTTTTTAAATAAATTGATGATATTATTTACAGTGAACAGCGCTCAAATAGAGATTAAACTACGCTACTGTGCGGATAATGGTACGCTGGAGATTGGAATCCTGCGCGCGCGCAACTTGCACGCGTTGTATATTGACATCGGCACGCAAGTGTGAGTACCCTATCTTCTTATTACTTTGAATAGTAATAACAATTTTGTTCAAGTAAAAGTACAAGAATAAAGTGGATTTGCTTATTTGTTAATCTAGGTTCTAGATATGGATTATACAACAAATCAATATTCCATAAATTATTTGCTTTGAAGTTGACTACCTTTGTCGATCACAATATACAATCTCTAATTTAATTTTGATATAGACTCAATACAAACGTGTCAACATTTGTATCTTTAGAACACAATGATTACTAGAGAGATGAATTGGATAATATGAACGAATAAATGAAAATGAATAGACTAGAAGAATAATAATAAAGATTACAACCGACTTCAAAAGGTTTTCATTTTAAGTTATTATGTATTTGTATGTTTGTGCGTGACTATCTTGTGATTGGCAGAACCGATTTTGAAGTGTTTGTTATAAGGTAGTGTATAAAAGTTCGATGTTGTGTCCAGCGGCGTGCGGTGCGCGCTGGTGGTGGGCGGGGGCTGCGGCGCGGCGTGGAGCGGCGGCGGCGCGGCGTGGCGCGGCGCGGCGCTGGCGCTGCGGCGCACGCACTGCGTGGCGCTGCGGGCCGCGCGCGCGCTGCGGGCCGCCACGCTGCAGGTCAACCTCACCGCCGGCGCAGAGTGTCTGGTGAGCACCGCCTCGTGGTCTATACAACCAACTCCGGTTCACTACACTATTTATAACTCAACAACGGCTAAATTCATTTGGATGATAATTATCTTAGAACTAGGTGACGAACTTTTTTTTTATTTTTTACGGAAAATCACGAATAGCAACGGGAAAAACGGGATTACGAGTACGAATTTGCGGACAACAGCCAGTTTCACATACAAAGCCGATTTGATTAAATACGCAAACGCCACGATCTCATGCACGATAGAACAATATTTAAATATACCTTTAAATTCAACAGCATATTATTAGTAAAACAGTATTTCAATGATCGGACGTCTGTGTGATAGTATACACACACTATTGTATTTTAAATTGGGTGAATACATACCTACAAAAGATATGAATAGATGTTGGGAAATTGTCCTCGTATCTATTTACACGAATTCAAATTACCCCATTTTATCATTACTTCTCTTCCATCACAGTCTGTTTTGCGCCTACATTTAATTTGATATATGGAATATCCGTTATATAATTTAGGAAATATTTTTTTATGATCAATATCTTTTCATTTTTTTTTTACATTTATTAATGCACTGTAATAGCATTCATTAGTCCATAAATATAATCTTGTTTGCTAAACAAAAAAATCAAATGATGAAAACTAGCCAAATTCGAGTATTCGGCTTTTCAGTCTTGAGTGCCATGTGAATACCCCACTGGGCGAGAGCGATTAACTTCTGAGTTCATTTTACCCTATAACATAATGTTACTCTTACCCTACGTATGCTAATCTTACCCTTTACCCTACAGGGCTGTGTACAAGTGAGTCTAGCAGACTTCGAGCCAGACACGGTGTCACAGAAATGGTACAACGTGCTCAGCTTCAGGTGTATGAGACGGGATGAGAGCTCGGATGAGTCCACTGTCATCTCATCGCAGACATCCACCTTGACGAGGAATAGAGGTAAGAATAGTGTGTTGAAATTAATATAATATTCGAATGTTAAAAGTCACATGTATTTTTCTCAGTCAGACGCTAGAAAAGCTCATAAAAATTATTTGTAAGCCAATGTCCTTTACTGATATTTTTGCTCGTTCTATAGTGATAGTGATCGGTACCCTTACCGGGAGCATTCGCGTGTAATGTAACGTTACAGATCTGAGCATTACATCAGTGAAGGAGGAGAACCGAGCATTACAATGCGCACGTTGTAATGATACAGTGTGTAATATCTTGATACCACTTGTAATATCAATGCGGTCCACTCCTCCCAGCCCTCCTCCCGCCCGCTTCGTCTGACATCTTGCTATGAAATGTTCAAAGTCGAATCTATGTAACATTACACGTGAAAGCTCCCGGTGAGGGAGCACCTTTATAGAGAAGAATTATTCTTGCTTGACTAAATTGTTTTTTTTAGTTGTACGAAACAAGATATGTTTTGTGTTACAGGACCAGAAAGTATGACGGGTGCAGAATGTAACGTTGACTGCGGGGACAATTCAGCATCGGAGGACGAAGAGTCTAGAGAACCACTTAATCAGGTATCTATCAATAACAATACGTCAACCTAAGATCTCTTTCCTGTTTTCTGATTTATGTTGTGGTTTTTGAATTGCGAGACTGTTAACTACTCGAATAACACATAACATAACGCCTTTTATACGCAGAGGTGCCCATTACAACACTTAATGCCACTATACAATGTAACACTTTATTATTTATGTTATCGAGTCCCATGTAATGAGGTGCCATGGGGTGAGCATATGGCCATATATCGGGCACAATTCCAGACTCCGTGCTACTAATGAGATTTTAAAAACCCAGTAATACTTTGCCCGACCCGGGAATCGAACCCGAGACCCTCTGCCCGGCAGTCGCACTTGCGACCACTCGGCCAACGATATAACGATAATAGATTTTGAAAAGCTAACGTCGACCTCGCAATTATATCTCTTTGTAGCTACTTTAGTTTACAACGAATAATTATAATAATTATTTTACCGACCAAATATGTTCTTACAGATAGTGGAAGAGGATTCATTCGAGGATTACATTCCTGAGGAGGAGCTTGCTTTAGAGGAGGAGTACCTTCACCCCACCACGGCGGAGAAGGAAACCAACACCGAGTGCAACTTCTGTCCCGAGGCAGCTAGGCAGTTGCATAGGAGGTATGTAGCAAAACTATACAAAATGAATTAAAATCTACTTGTCCATTAGGCTTTTAATTAGGACTATTTGATGCAGTATTACTCAAATAATAATTTCGGAATTTTTATTTTGACTACTCGAAATCTTTCGGGTCAGCTTGAAAGTTTTCGAGCTTGAACACTTTCGGGTGTGAACGAAATTGTTATCTAAGTAAAACTGTGTTCGTAAATAATGATGTATGCTGTTAGGTAGAGGTGGAAGGATAATTACTTTATTGGTGGTAGAGTTTTTATAAAATAGTAGTTACCTCTATATTTGGTAAAATAAAGTTGTAAATAAAATAACTATTCCAGTTTGGATTTTATCTTTTGAACAGATAAAGTGTAGTTGGGTTTTTAATTTCAAAGTATATAGAGGTAGTAATGTTTGCATTTTGCCCAATAGTTCACAAATTTTTTTCTAAACGATGAAAATAGTTATTTTTGTAAAATAACTGTCTAAACTATTGCTGTAAATTTGCAATTATTACATTGTCGTCAATGTTACATTGTTATATCAAAGACAAAGTACATCTTTGAATCCTATTGTATCTAAGTAACATTGTACATAGTCCCCAAAGCTTACTAACGTCGGTGTCGGGCTACATGATTCCGTTTTTCTCTCAGATATATATTGAAGCGTCGCGCGGCGGACGGCCGGCCCCAGCTCGCGCCGCTAGAGCATTAACATAAACACACACTTGTACATAATTGTATATATAGGTATGTTTACATTGTGTCGCCTTTCCTATGTGTTTTGTCTTGAAACACGAGTTTAGTATTGGTTTGCGCGTTTCGAGTTATACCGATTAGTTTCAAGGTTAAACGGAGTTGATAGCACGAAAGATTGAATAATTTTGTAGTAGAAAATTTGGAAGTATATGATTCTTTAAAATTAGATTTGAACTAGCTACTCACGCGCGGTTTTACACGCTCTGCTCAACTCCTATTGGTCGTCGCGTGATGATTTATATAGCCATCCTCGATAAATGCGCTATCTAACACAAAAAGAATTATTCAAATCAGACTTGTAGTTACGGAGATTAGCGCGTTCAAACAAAAAAACAAACTCACTTTAAATATTACTTCCACTTTATATAATAGTATAAGATAAAGTTTTTGTTTGTTATCCTGTTGTAGTGTAATGATTAAAGGTTCTCCCACACAGCAGTTGTACCTCTATATATCACATTGTAAAACACGATAACATTTTGTAACATACTCTACAACATGTCAAGTTAGGTACTACTACAAATTTGTTGTAATTTGTTTAAAAAGAAATGTTAAGTCACTCTCTAACGTTATAAAACTGCTGTGTGGGGCTTTTGCCCTGTAGTGAGACGATTGTGGGTATATTATATATGTAGCTATGTTTGTTAATATTATATTAAAAGAAAAGACTGCCTCGTTGGCCGAGTATTCGCAAGTGCGACTGCCGGGCAAGGGGTCTCGGGTTCGATTCCCGGGTCGGGCAAAGTATTACTGGGTTTTTAAAATTCTCAGTAGTAGCACGGAGTCTGGAAATGTGCCCGGTATATGGCAATAGGCTCACCCCCTATTACATGGGACTCATAACAACTAGTGAAAAGTGGGTGTTACATTGTACTATGGTAGAATGTGCACCTCTGCCTACCCCTTCGGGGATAAAAGGCGTGATGTTATGTTATGTTAAAAGAAAAGACATTATACTCGCCAATTACATGGAATAACTAAAAGTACATAACTAAAAGTAGGGTGTAATCATAGTTATAGAAAATATAGTTTCCGATATAAACTAGTCAGTTTAGCTCAAATATGTAACTATAAGTTACCGTAAACCAATATTAGACCAACAACACAGTTTTCGGGTGTTTTATAGACAACAAGAGAATGGGTGATGTACTCAATTAATTTAAGTTCTAAACTAAACATAATTATTATGAGTTCAATTATGATCAGTTGCTTGAAATAATTATTTTGTAACTCATTATAATAATTTTTATGTGTGTTTATTTTAAGTTTTTGTGTGGAATATGTATTTATTTATTTATGTATATTGGGTATATCACCCTAGCATGTTTCTTTGGTTTTTTTAAACACACACACACAGAGACACACACACAATGTTATGTGCATGGAAAAGCATGATATGTGGCACAATGTGGATGTATCTTTTATGTTTTAATGAGCATTGTTTTATTCAAGTAAAATAGTAACAACACATTTGAATAAGGTTCAGAATGGCTTAACATTGAGAAATTAAGCTTAGAATATAGCCAAGTAATTCAAAACAAGCTTCCTTTAATAGAATATCGACCTTATAGCAGACGGATTAACTTTATACTCGATTATTTGATATGATGGCGTCTGTACAATAATATAAGGTACAAAATACCTTAGCATTTAACGCTTGTAAGTTACTCTTGAATAAAACAATGCTCTGCACGTAATAATACACATTTAAAGTGAAATATTTTCTACAAATATTTGTTATTTTCTTGTAGGAAAAGCCAGCAAGTAAACGCCAGCCTCGCCGAGCCCCTCGCCACCATCAAGAGGTCACAAACGTTCTCGCCACAACCACAGAGTGTCGCCAAAGCACAGTACATCTGCAGGTCAGTTGCTAAATATACCGTTTAGTACATAACATAACATCACTTAGCCTTTTATCCCCGAAGGGATAGGCAGAGGTGCACATTATGCCATTGTAAGATGTAACACCCACTTTTCACTATTTATGTTATGAGTCCCATGTAATAGGGGGTGAGCCTATTGCCATATACCGGGCACAATTCCAGACTACGTGGTTTAAAAATTAACTTAACCCTTATATTTTTGTGGAAAAATTGCCCATTTTTTAATATTTCTTGACAGTAGGTGGTTTTTATATGTATCTACAGTTAAGATTGTATTAAAATACAGGTCCTAAATTACCTTTTGATCTTAATTCATAATGTTTTATCCTTCATTTCATTGTATAATCTTCTTTATCCTCAGACTGAACCGCTCGGAGTCCGACTCGTCGATGGCCGCGTACGCACGCCGTGCGACGAGTCACGCCCCGCCCCCCGCCGGGATACCCTTCGACAGGAGTGTTAGGGAGAGACGATCGCTCAGGTAAACATAAATTTATACATATGTAATATTATTACAAAGATATTTTCCGTCAGTAAAAGCAAAGTTCACGTCTAGTTCAAAACAGTCTCATAAAAGTATATCGGTTCTTATGTCTCAGGTTATTTTTGCTCGCGCAAAATGTTATTGAATAATTCAAGGAATTAAATGAATATGAACTGCCTAGATTAATTCAGCTGTGCATAACTGTTTCCTAAATTATTTTGAAAATAAAAGTTGTTTTTTCCACTAGCATGCACACAGAATTTAGTGCAATTTTACATGAGTTTAACAGTTTATATTTTTCTGTTATTTCCAGATGGGGTAGGTCAGGTTCGTGTCCGCGCGGCGGGCGCGGGGCGCGCGCGGGCGCGGGCGCGGCGCGCACGTCGCTGGACCTGGCGCTGGACCTGCGCGCGCAGCACTCGCGGCTGCACCATCTGCGCACTGATATTGCCAACCTTACTGCGCTCAAAAAGAGGTACGAACACTTTTTAAATACTTCATCACCAACAGCCTATAATTACCCACTGTTGAGCAAGCCCTCTTCTCACAAGAAGGTTTGAGCATTAATCACCACGCTTGCTCAATGCGGGTTGGCGATTTAAAACTTATAATTAGAAATTATAAGCCTAGGTTTCCTCACGATGTTTTCCTTCACCGTTTGTCAGTGGTGTCTGAATAATCTTAGAAAGTGCAACTCGGAAAAAGTTACATTGGTACTTGCCGTTGGTAGATTTTGAACCCGCACCCTCATGCATGAAAAGCAGGCGTCTTAAACCTCCGGGCCACCACGACGTAAATACTTACGACGACTTAAATACTTACCATATACATATAGAATTTTCTCCCACTCCAACATGTGAGAAGACGAAGAAGTTCTAAGGATGATGACAACTGTAGCGTCTTGCACTATGAGCTTTCCATATAGACTGCAGAGACATCGTTCAAATCCACTCGTTTCTCTTACGGTTGCTCAGTTTTACTTCTAATAATTTTCTTTTACATAATATATCGCTTTTCCTTTACTTAAAAAACCACAAACATCAGCTATTATTAACAACCACTTTCCACTCCAGGTTAGAAGAAGCTTGGAACCGCGGTGACCCGGCCGTGGCGGCCTGGGTAGCCGAGGATGAAACCTTACGTCGCCTGGTCAGTCCGGGTGACCAACCTGCAGACAGAGCGTCACGGCTACTCAGTAGGACATGTCGGGAGATCTACCGTCTGAGGAAGTCTAGGCAGGGCGGACGGAAACCTGACCTTGTCACCTTCAAGTGAGTCTTGGTGTTTATAGATAGGTGACTAAAAATGGTAGAACTTGCTAATAGAAGTCTTTTTAAATTTTTCGTACGAAATATGTAATAAGAAATGTCGAATTTTGAGGTTATTCCCATAGGCGAAAATACTTATCATTGCTTTGAGGATAACTCATGACCAAACAGCAGTTTTTTTGATACATCAACAGGTTTCTTTTTAATATTTGCTAAAAACACAACTTCTATTGTTATAGTTGTACGGTTATAAAAGTAGTGGGTAATAATGGGTCGTGTATTCCACAGAGAAAAGATGGCATTCTTCACTCGCACCAAAACAACAATCCCTCTCCTACCTGGCGAGGATGGTGACGAGATCCCATCAGAAGACGACTGGGAAGAAGATTTAGAAGAACGGCGAACTCCTGACGGTAGG
The DNA here is from genome assembly GCA_038387885.1 of Spodoptera picta. Lineage (NCBI taxonomy): Eukaryota > Metazoa > Arthropoda > Insecta > Lepidoptera > Noctuidae > Spodoptera > Spodoptera picta. Next base: position 2,212,711 of record JAZHFQ010000308.1, read on the forward strand.
TCTTCTAAAACATCTTACGAGCTCCGACGTGACCAGCCAGCTACACAAGACCCGCCGGAGGTCGTGGAGTGCAAGAACCCGTGCTTGAACCTCGAGGGTCAAGAGGCAAAGGACGACACAAAGACTGATGAGGTGAGGTATGAGTTTGTTGTGGACAGAGTGCTCGGGGTACAGGTTTGAAAGGACGGGCCGTTACTGCGGTTGGTTAGAGTTGCGCAGGAGTTGCGGAGGAATCAATTCAAAAGTTGGTAAAAATGTTTTAAGGTTATGCCGTATTTGTTCGTGATTTTGATATAAACTGTTTCGATAGTTAGTTTTTAAGTGAACGCCGATTCGCAACTCCTGCGCAGCTTTATACCAGCCGTTGCAAACAGCTCTAGTATGGCCTATGGCAAAATATGGCACCATAAAAAATTGCAAATATACAATATTTAAATATTACTGTGATCTTATTGCCTATTGAGATTTTCTGGATCGAAGACTGAGCAAGAACTTATATATATATATATGTGTTATTGGTTATATTATATATATCCGGACTCTAATACGTGTACGTATGTGTGCAAATAGAGTGCCATAATATTAAGATTACAATATTGAATCTTAAACATTTTTATACCGCTTATGTATTGTATTTTATGTACAAAATAAAGAACAAAATTTTGAATGTTAGAAACTGCTGAAAATAGGTACGATTTGATACAATCCCGTCCATATATAGATATAATATGTATTTAGTAAATATAATTATAACATTCATACTGATATTATAATGTGTAGACAAGTTGTGAGTTGCTGTTCAGTGGCACAATTGTGCCTTTTGATTGTTGGTGCCTGAATTATAAAAGCCTGCGAATGTGCCATATCGGCATGCCAGAGGGGTTATAGGTACAAAGTAGTTGTATGACGAGTCACAAAATGTATGCCAAACATATTTTTTTATTGTAATTAGAACATAATGTGGGTTTACGGTCACTTTGTAAATAAAAATACGTAAAATTGCTGACCCACCGACTAAGTTCATCTGTAGATAAAATAAAAATGAATAAAGTAAAAACTCAAAATAATTTTTGCAATAAAATTAAAATTGTTCTCAAATTCATTTCATTGTTCCATTGAATGAACACCAACTACTAAGATTTTAATTTTTGCAAAAGTTATATTCTGGTTAGGGTTCTCTCCACCGAATAAATAGGACATGAAAAGCCAAAAAGAAAGATAGCTTTGTACATAAGGCTTATATTACGTGGAGTACTTGCCCTACACTATGCTTCAAACTCCGACCTAGAAATTATTTGAAATTACAAACATAATTGTTAAACCAACAAAAAATAATGTGTTCACAAAATATTCATCATAATTATTTAAGAAGTTGTATTGACGTGCCTACACAATTATGAATAATTATAATTGTATAGAGGTAATTATCTAGGTTTCATTATGTACCCGGGCACAGTGACGTTACTAACGTGCAATATACAACGTACCATCAATAAAATATTTAATGTCATGTGTGTTAACAGATCTGAGTTTGTACTGAACATTTTTTGTCTCACTCATTATCATTCTTATGTTTAGACTAGACCATCTTTCATTATAAACGTTATTTTTTGAGAATCACCCCAAAAATACCTTTCTATGCATTTGTTAGCCAAATTCATCAGCAAAGGTTACCCCCTAACGATTATAATGAAAGAAATTTATACTATAGGATTTTGTGAACAAAAATAAATGAATGATTTTAATAAAATTACATTTTTTGGACAAACTTTTAAATAAAATACAACAAAAAATCGTTTGGTTTTTTAAATGAGTTCATTTATTTTTGTTGACAATAAATAAATTAAGCACTTGTACATGTTGTACATATCATAATTTAATACTATTATTATTTTAGTTGAATAAATCTATGTAAATAATCTGAATAAAAAGATACGTTTTATTAAAAGAATTTGCATATCTGAATTTTGACTTTCTAATTATTTTCTAATTAATTATTTAGCAATATTAGTCGCTGTTAAGTATTGTTATATAACAAGAATACAATAGTCTCCTAGCTGTATTTACGTAATGTTACATTTTTGTAAAAAATGTATATTTTTATTATAATTATTTACTTGGAGTTTTTATACATAGTGTAATTGTTACTGAGGTGAATTTGGATTTGCCAAATTAATATAAGCCTTGTTTTAATTCTTCCATTAAAATAAAGGGGTCATTATATTTTGTAAAAATGCCAATACAATTCATACAAATGAAAATAAAAATTATAAATTAATCTGTCTGTTTGATTTCCTAAATTACCTAGAACATACCTTAAAATTATTAATATTCAAGCTTCCTTGTGCGTACTGCTAAAGAGTCTGTATTTCCTCAAGGGTATAACCTGGGAGTCTTCAAGGCCCGAGTGAATAGGTTGCTTATGGGACGACGTGCTCCATCGTAGACCGCATCATCGCTTACCAGAAGGCGAGATAGTGTTCAAACGTCACCCCATCAAATATAAAAAAATATATTAAAAATACTGTTAAGACGGTGCGTGTATGGTAACAAACGCGACTTTTACCTCTAGTTCCAGAAAAATAATAATGGAGTTTTAAATATCAGAGAACCTCAAAAGTATGCTGGGTGAATAACACCCAATAAATGATCCTAACATACATAAATATCGATAAATGTTAATTATATAGGTACTCTCTACAATATGAACATATCTGCTTACCTTGCCAGGCAACAAATGCCGTATATATATATTACCCATGCTAAACTTATACTTTGCTAAACTTCGTTGTGCATTTTCTATCGCTTTTACCACGGGGAGTGCTCAGAGGAATTGTTTGACATGATACCTGCCGCATCTTTTCGCCATCGACCCCCACGACAGCATAGCATCCCCACCATATAGATGGTTGGCAGGCTACAACTGTGCGCTTCTCACGTAGCTTTCTGCCTCGCACAGCAAAACTGTGGAATGATCTGTCGTCGGCGGTATTTCCGAACCGATACGACCTTCAAACCTTCAAGATAAGAGCGTATTCCTTTTTAAAAGGCCGGCAACGCACCTGTGGCTCCTCTGGTGTTGTGGGTGTCCATGGGCGGCGCTGATCGCTTACCATCACGTGATCCATCTACTCGTTTGCCTCCTATTCCATAAAAAAAATGTACGACCTCACTAAAAGACCAATCAGAGATAGTGACTGACATAATTTGCTATGCATACACTGGCTCTGCATGCAACTATGTACCTCTATAGTAAAGAGTGACTAATTGCAGTCAATTCTGTTCTGCTATGCAATTTGACAAAGTCAAACGCAATTAGCTAGGTGATTATAAAGCTGTTGTTCGATTATGTATGTACCTAACTTTGGTTATATAACTATAATGATTGCTGACTGATAGCTACAAAGTTCGAGTCAATCTAAACCATGTCAATTTAACTTTAACTCGACCGTACAATGTGTTCATTTTTTTATGGAATAAAGCCGGTAAACAAGCAGACGGATCCCTTGATGGTAAGCAATCGGTGTCGTCTATTGTGGATACAAGTGCGTAGGAATCTTAGGAATAGTGGGGATTCAGAGATTGAGGGGGGCCGTGTGAGAGTCGTGCCGTTCGTCGTGTGAGTAATTACCCCCGTAATTACTCACACGACGAAACACAATGCGAGCATTGTTTGATGTCAGTTTTCTGTGAGGCCGTGGTATCACTCCGGTCGAGCCGGCCCATTGGTGCCGATTCGGCCTGTTCGTCTAATATTTATTTATATTTTATTTATTTAAAATTGTAGACAGTATAGCGTTATATGTAATTATGCTCGGTATGTGACAAGCGAATCGATTATATGATAAAGAGGAATAACGAGCGAAATAGATGTAATATTATAGTCAAAATACAATAACAATGCAAACCAATTTTGTACCCTCATAATAAACTCAAATTTTCGATTACCCACACCAATAAAAAGCGTCAAAAACTCTACACAAAATTACCGATAAGGGTCAAGATTTGAGAATCACGAATTACAATAAAAAAGGAATTAATTATATGGCCGTAAGTATAGCACACGTAAATATATATAAAAGTACGTAGGGACGTTAGTACGTAGGTACGGGTCAGTTCTTTACACGCAAACTACCAATCCTGCAATCTCGGCTCACAATCGCTTAGATTACATTTGAAATAACGACATATTAGCCGCACGAATGAAAAGAGTGCACCATTTTGTTTAGACCACTATAGAGAATTTTTATTTTTATGAGGTAATTTTGTGTATATGAAAGTAAAGCTTTCAGTGTTCTACAATTACATTTTTAAGTATTTTTCTTTAGCTATGAATTGGCATAGAATAGGGTAGGTAGAAAAACATAAAAAAATAATAAAAAGTACCGAAATAAAAGTGCAGCGTAGTGTTCTGTAGTGTGGAGTGGTTTTTAGTCAGTAAGAGTCTGACGCTCCCTCCCGACTCGCCCAGGCGGGAGAAGTCATTGGATGATCTTTCCTCCTTAAAAAATAATGTTCAGTAGTGTCTGTCTACCTTCATGAGACAAAGTCTTGATTGTTATAACAAGAGGGGAGTTAGTTTTTAATGTAAGTGCATAGTAAATGGAGAAAGAATTTCGTTTAGTATCGAACTGTGTTCTAATACAATATTGATTGACTAGGCGACGGCAAACTTTGTACCGCCTAAAAATATTGTTCTCACCTTTTAAATCTTCCCTGTACTTCTAAGAATATTTCAAAACCACGATTAGCCAAATCAGTTCAGCTGTTCTCGGGTTTTAGAGGGACTCACAAACGGAAATTTATTTTTATTTATATATGTAGATAGATAGTTCTGTAGGTACATTTCATAAATGGTACGTGCAGTGTTACCTACTTTAATAAGCAGGTTACCACAAATATGTATTACAAAATCTGGTTTAGTGAAACTAGATCTTCAAGCATTTTCTTCAACGGATTCCGGGCTAAGAAACCAATTTTATGTATTGAAAATTGCTCCTAAACTGTTATAGAGATGATCTTCCTTTGTGTCTGTGGTGAAGTGGTTTGTCTCGAATTTCTAAACCATATAGTGACTTCTACAATTTTGTAAGTTGCCATCTTTATTAGCTATATAGATAAGATTATATTATTGTTTTCTTAGCGTGACACCAGTATTTAGAGGTAAGTTCGGAGTATGTTAAATTATTCTACCACCAATATCGAATATATCTTTCCCTTTTCATGTACAGATCCTTACTCGTCGAGTACCGTCATTATAGACACAATTATAGAACAATAGGTTGCGGTCACCGGTGACCGCTTAGTGTTTGACAGCTTAAAAGAAAATCGTATCAATATTCGAACACACTTGTTTGCAAATAGAGACAAGACAATGTTATAATGTCAAACCGTGCAATACTTCTACACACATCATCATACATAATACAGCAGTTTTCATATAACAGTTCAGCCATAGCTTTACTAGTCACAAAATAACAAACAACCCGCTATAAACAGGAATAGACTTTGCGGTAACGTATACAGTAACAAATTAGATATTTAACAAACTGTTATGTAATATCTTTGTAACCACAGCTTCTTATTAGAGTTATTTAAAATAATATGACAAGTGGAATTATGACCAACTAACGTCTCACAGCTTGACAAACTTAAATCTGCGGTGCCTAGATGTCGCTAGTGTCTTTAATGGCGGACTATGCTTTGCTAATTTAACATGGACATTTTGTAGTTCTGATTTTATTCAGCTGCAAATATAAGTTGGTGTCAATAATGAATGGTAATTTCAAACAGATGTCTATTATTTTCTATTTGTTTGCGTTATCGTCGTAAATTAGAAGTAAGGAGGTACTTATTATCTTGAGTGAAGGTGACTTTGACGACAAAAATAAATTGCTTCTAGTGAACTTAGGCATGTTTATGAGTAATATGTTGTTGTTTCGATAATGTTATAATTACATAAAATATATGAACTACTGTTGTAAATGAAAAGGAAGCCTATAATATAACACTGGACTGTCACATTTATGGTGATAGCACTCAGATACATTAAAAATACAAGCTCGCACTCAAATCCGTCGCTCGTGTAATATCGAGCGGTCGAACGCACGCACATCGCACAGCACAGGATACGGTTATATAACCCAGATTGTGAGTTGGAGCTAAAAGAATTTTTATTTTTTACCACCACCACATTTTTAGGGTGAAACTAATTAGGAATTTTCGTCCATGTTTACGGGTAAAAGAAAACCATTAATCATACGAGAAGGGCTCTATATTTTTGCCTGCTTTAATAGTCTTGGAAGAAAATAATGGAACTCTCATTTTGTGGTAATAATTGACTATAATTCATTCCGTTTTTACATAATAGCATTAATATTTGGTCGTATTTTAACCATAAAAGTTTGTGGAAAATTGTTTTCCTTTTGCATACATATGTTTCAAAGGCATTTTTCTATAAGATTCCATTCCAGGTTTCCGCACGTATTATTACAGTTGCTGTAGCTAAGAACTGTATACAGAGCTCTAGGAAATATGTGCAGACGATTTATTAGGAGATCTAATTGGTAAAAAATTGTATACCTATACGTGTCTCCAGTCTTCAGGGGCTTAAAAAAATCGACTGCGATATTGTCACAGAAAAATATTTACAAAAATTTCATATATGAATCTATTTTCCTAATACGATCTGCATAATAATAAATGATCTCTTTCAGTTGTAAAAGTTAAGCATAGTAACATGCATTAACCTTTTTTGGTAGAAGGGTGGTGGAGGCCATGGATGGAGGCTAGGGCGACCTTTCACAAGGACATTTAATAAGGTCACTCTGTCCTTTTTGGAAACCCTTACATTGATAGACATTGCAAACAAATGTATCACATCCCTATGTATTACAAAAATACCTGTTAAATCAGTTTTCTGTTAAAAATTATATATATGAACACGAGGTATGGCTCGTGTTGTAGAACTACTAATTTGGAAATCTTTATACAATATTCTTGACTGCCTCGTTGGCCCAGTGGTCGCAAGTGCGACTGCCGGGCAAGGGGTTTCAGGTTCGATTCCCGGGTCGGACAAAGTATTACCGGGTTTTAAAAATCTCAGTAGTAGCACGGAGTCTGGAATTGTGCCCGGTATATGGCAATAGGCTCACTCCCTATTACATGGGGCTCATAACATAAATAGTGAAATGTGGGTGTTACATTGTAGTAGCATTAAGTGCTGTAATATGCACCTCTGCCTACACCTACGGGGATAAAAGGCGTGGTGTTGTGTTATGTTATGTTATATTCTTGACAATGTTACTTATTTTCATTCATTAAATGAAATTCTCAATAGCACGGAGACATAAATTGTATCCGATGCGTGTTCAACCGAGGGTAATCAACTTTTAAAAATAAATTGACACTTTTTGAGACGCAATCTTAACATTCCATGTTAACAAGTGAGAATCCTGCTGATCCCTTAAAAAGATAGCGTGAAATAAAGAAATAAAAGATGTGGAATAGGGCGTATAACAAAGGACGGGTTATGTGCCGTGCCTACCTAAGTTATAAGAAAAGGGGACTGATATTGAAAATAGACTTCGTATCGCACAAGACGGCTAAAACGTATAAGACTTCCTGGAAACTACATTGGAATCAAGACATTCCTAAGTGTATTAACTTTAGATTACTGCTATGAGTAATATATTTTGGCTATAACTTCGATTCCGTTTAGGTTTAGACGGAAAGAAGGGAATAATTTGCACTGTTATACCTGTTACATATTTTCAATCCAGTGTGCTGCTCTTCACGCTAGGCTTAACTTGAATGAAATATAGTATGTCTAAGCGAAGAGGTAGTGTGTGAAAAGTATTGTAAAGAACTTGACAAATTTCTGTAGAGATGTAGGTCCCTTTTTATATTAGATGGAGCGACGTTTGACCACTATCGTCTCTACAGAAATTCATCAGTTAACTTCCCTAAAATAAGAGCTACCTTTAATTATACAATCCCGCGGTCCCTTCCACCTTGCACCCCACGAGTGCGTGACGCCGGCGTCACGCGCCGCTACGCCCGGAAGTGGCAGGGGGGTAGGCAGAGAGGGAGGGTACAACTTATACCGAATTATGGAAATTTTGTAACAATACTGCCCTGACCAGCAGGTTATGGCTTTCTGTTATGGCTACCAAGTTTTATATAACAGTCATTTTTGGTTTGTACTTTTGAAATTTGTATTAAGTGATACAATAAGGGTATGTGTTGGATTCAATTATTCATTAGTCAAAGGTGGCAATTATGAATGTCAAGCAAGAGACATTGAGTTCGAGTTAAGAATGTATCAAATCCGAATTTTGAAATTCTCAGATATGGAGGTCCGCATGCATATATGACAATAATCTTGGCTCTTAATCTTATACTTATTACTTACTATTATATAAAGCAGAAGAGTTTGTTTTTTTTGTTTGTTTGTTTGAACGCGCCAATCTCCGTAACTACAAGTCTGATTTGAATAATTCTTTTTGTGTTGGATAGCGCATTTATCGAGGATAGCTATAGGCTATAAAACATCACGCTACGACCAATAGGAGCTGAGCAGAGCGTGTGAAACCGCGCGGAAGTAGCTAGTATGGCAATAATCTTGGCTTTTAATAATAACATATTCTGGTGAAAGTGAATATATTGTACTTAACATTCACTTTTCACTTGTTTTTGATATAATCTTGTTTATAACAGAAAGTGTGAATCTCTATAGTGCAAACATGTCCCTCAATAGCTTGAGTAGCATTTTGTAGTTGACTGAAAAACCAACAGCTGTTGGCCATCAATACTGGACTCTGCATAAGCAACAGTGATTAGCAATCAATATTGGACTATGTATGGCTGTGTTATAACAATGATAATAAGATTTTATATGAAGTGACAACATTATCGCATTGGGTGTAATCTGTTAGGATGTGTTGATTTAAATAAATAAATATTTTTTTACCCAAGGATTCCTACATTTCATACGCATTGAATTCCAAAAACCACAACAGAGGAACATGTAATAACTCTTAATAAATCTAACGGTGGTAATACATGGTGTATGATGTATGTGTGATGGTGTGTGATGGGGTATGGCCAACAATGGCCTAGTCACACAATAGTGTGGTTTGTGTCATGTAGTGGATGTGCGCACGGCATCATAATGTCCACGGCGCGGATTGCCGGCGCCTAAATGTAGGGGCTCAGTTGTAGCGGATTCAAAGCCACTGTTTCTTTTAACGGCTGAAATTAATGATCGATGTTTTGCCGGTAAACGAGCAGACGGATCACCTGATGGTAAGCAATCGGCGCCGCCCATGGACACAAGTGCGTTACCGGCCTATTGGGAATTTGAGGTTTGTGGTATTATCGGGGATTGGGGAGACTGGGAAATGTAATTAGGCCTCAGACAACCTCACTCACAAGACGAAACACAACGCTCGCGTTGTTTCACGTCAATGTTCTGTGAGGCCGGGGTATCACTACGGTCAACCTGACCCATTCGTGCTGAGCACGGCTCTCCCACACTTAAAAATCGATGTCAATCGACAATCTCTCAACTAAACATAAATTTATTCTACATTTTGGTTATAATAAATTTATTTTACATGTATGAGATTTCTGTTGAAACCTATCTTACACTGTGAAACACATCGCATGCGTTGTTGCACGGTTATCTGTAAGACCGTGCAGTCACTGGTCAAGCCAGCCTATTCCTGCCGAACTATTACTCTCCTATGTGCATGTGTGACTACCTACTAATACACGGCTAGATTAATCACACTGCTATTTTTGCCACCATAATTTTTTAGTTAGGTACTCTACTCAAGCCGCCATTTTTAAGTCTCTTAGCTGTCATAGCGGCTCCACCCAAGTAGTAGGAAATCTCACGCAAATCTAATTTTCATTCGTGGTATCGTCTCAAGCGGCTGTTATCAATACACTCTCAAGCTCAATAAACATACAATAGCTGATATTGTATGTTTATTGAGCTTCACTGTCGTATCGAATTAGTTGGAAACTGAATTAAAATATTTTGATTAGAAATCTTATGTTTCTCTGAAGAAACAAATGTATATATGCTTGCTTCTTCATGCTGCATTATTACTTATAAGGAATAGAAGATTCAACATGGGATACTAACAAACTTACCATTACTATGTATTAATGTCAAATTTTAAATGAATTAAAGAACTCGAATTCGCGTATTCTACCGACTAGACCTGAATGAATTGAACAGTTTTCCTTACACACGACATGTAAGAAACTTGAACATTTTTTACTGTAGATTAAAACTAACTTATGACAGTTTTTAGTAAGGAAGATTAGTCATATATGTTCAAAGTTATTCCTTAGTTAAAATTTATCTGGCATTGGAAAAATCGGCGCTTCTACGTATATTATAGGTATGCCATTCGGCTCTTCATTACACTTTTCTTATATTTCAATATCAATTGGTGTTTTAAATAAACAACTGCGTTTTTTGTAAAATTATCTTGTTAAAAGGATTATTTGAATCGAGATTTTGATGTTCGATACTCACCAATAACACAAAGCGATAGGAAATCTAAGCCTAACTAAAATAAAACTGTCAAAAATTGCGTAGACACAGCACGTTCCCGCCTACATTTTGAACAAAAACAAACGCTATACCATTTTAAGTAAAATCCCGCGCTTTTTTTACATTACATTGAGTTTTTAACTTTTTTATTTGACACTAGTCGACTATTATGTGCAAGAAACTCTTTGTTGTACGCTTTTGTAACAGTTTTTGTAGCTAATCGCAAAACTGTAACAGTTTTTCTTTATTTCCAAGCATTACGGTATGTATTAGAAATGGGTCAGTAGAGACGACTGTTCGTGATACAATTACAAACAGATTAATAGAGAATCGGAATTGTGTTATAACATCATCATCATAAACGTAACATTGTTTGTTCAGTAATTGTGTACGTAGAGCTACACATGTGCTTACTAATGGCCATTTTCATCTGTAGATTTGCTTACTGAGATAGAATATTGACACGTGTCAATATTCTATCTCAGTAAGCAAATCTACAGATAAATAGGTTATAAAAAATGGCCGTAAGTATATGAAACAGTCAATCTTCGTCATTTATGATTGTTAGATATTTATTGCAGCGATTATTTTACGTGTCAATTAAACAAGCTATATACCTAGTCGAAGCATACTGCATAAGTGCATATATTTCATAAACAAAAGAAGAACATAAATAGTTTTACACCCTTGAAAGTGGTCAGCTTGCCACAGATAATATAAACATATATATATTATACCAATGATGGTTAATAAAACTTAGTGCATTGCAATTTACTTAGATTGACCGACTATAATTATGAAAAAAAAAAGAGTGTTCCTCGATCCTATCTGTCGCGAATTCATCTGGCTACTACTTCTCATCTTTTCTTGGTTTTTCTTTTTTCTGTACCTGATGGCAAACTAAAATAGAGAAACACGGTAAAATAATTGTCCAATTTCGTACTTCACAAGTATCCGCGTTGGTGAGTAAATCTTTTCGTTGTTATTCTATTTCATGATCCGGCTATAGCGAAGCATAAAAAGCAGGATAATGTTTTAATTGATGGCCAAGTTACCTCCATTTCATTTTACCACATTAAATGCCACCATAGAGGTCACCGGTAACCGATGTTAGAAAAGGATTTACCTTCAATGGATAAGTGTTAGCACTCAAAGACTTAATGCCTCATAAAGTATATAAAACACCGTCTTCAGTACAAAATAGTGGTCAAAAGTGTGTAAGCCATTAAATGTCGGAGGCGATGCTAGTTCCCTGTTCATAGAAAACGGTCACGTGACCCGAGTTCCACAGATTAAATTAATAATAACAAAAGCTGTCACTCCGGTTACATTCTGCATTATGAGTGTAATAAAGACTTCTTTTTTTAAACTTAGACTGTATGTAGTGACGTTACTGGCCGTTTTTTTTTGTTTATTTTTAGGTTGTATTCTAGTTTTGAATATTTTCGAGCTTGGTAACTGATTTTTATTGTTCTAAGTTTTATTGTATGACCCGTTTTGTTGGTTTTTGCACGTGAGAATAGGTGGTGGCAATTTGAAACCCCGACGCGCTGCGCAGTGGCATATACACTGGCATCCAGATAATGCATCAACCATTAGACTTTCCTAGTTGAATAACAAAACTAACATTATAATGATATCGAATCCCAACCATTGTGGCAGTGTAATCACCACACGATCATTACACGGTCCGCGTCCGGCGTCCGGCGGCCGCGACGGACCGTAACCGGTACGATATGGTGGTTTACTCCTTTGATTGATATTATCTGAATATTTTAGACAAAAAAAACTTACTGCCTCGTTGATACCCACGGGGCACCGTGCTAGAGGACTCGGGTTCGATTTTCAAGTCAGGCGAAGTAGTACAGTTAATCGGTTTTTCAAACAGTCAATAATAAACTTTCAATCAATCGATAAAATACCTTTCCATAATGCTATCAACTACAAAATAATGACAATCGAACCTTTATACAGAACTCGATGAAAATGTGAAGTTTTAAAAGGATTGCTTTTCCACAATAAAGGGCATCCATTGTTAGAATTTGATTAATTGTGTACCCTTGGTAAATAATAGCTATTGTGGTTGCGTACTATAGAATGACCTGGCACCTTGATTTGATGGTTTTCTATACATTTGTCGTGATCGTAATGGAGTATCGTAAATGGGTATAATTTTGTACGTACCTATCATTATGTGCTCACATGTGTTTGTCGTGTCATAGACGACATCCAAGAATTAATCTAACAAAAGCAAGCGTAATGCAGTATAATAGCTCACACCCGTGGTAATTGGCGACTGGGCTTCACCCAGTTTTACAGTCTCTTCTTTGTGCCTTTAGGCTTAATTCATTATGTCTCCTGCAATAATTCAACGAGGGAAGTGGAAACTATCGTTTTTTCTTCTTCTCCTTATATAATATCTTCTGATTCACTTCGTTGCGGGAACCAAGACTCATGTCCCTGGGACGCGCCGGACTTCAGTGTTCCGGTGTTTTCATGGTTGTATCTACTGTAGATCCCGGCTTACAGGAGTTGCAGCGGTTTGGCGGAGGTTGTGGCGGGCTTATGCCATAAAAAAGCGTAATGCATTTCCGCCAAAGAATACCCAATAAAAGCCTCTACGTAAATTATAATGATCAAGTAGTAGATAAAGTTGCGCACAAAATTTTTCGGTTTGGTAATAGATGAAAATCTGGATGGACATTACATGTTGACAAGGTTTACAAAAAACCAAGTAAATTCGCATACCTTACATGCATTATCTTTAAGAGTAGGAGTAGATTAAGGGACAATAAATCTGAACTTTTACATACATTAAGTGTGGGAGAGCCATGCTTCGGCACGAATGGACCGTAACGCACTTGTAACGCCTCTGGTGTTCCAGGTATCCATGGGCGACGCCGATTGCTTTCCATCAGGTGATCCGTCTGCTCGTTTACCGGCTTATGCCATAAAAAAAAATCATAACCTCGTGCCTGTCTCCTATGGGTGTAGGCAGAGACTATGGAACGCCAATTGCTACGATTCTTCACATGCCTCTTTTGCTTCATCAACAGTCATCAGTTTGTGTTACCTTAGCTTTTATCTACCAAGTTTGAAGATTATGTCTGTCTAAATTAATTATTATGTATTTGGCTTACTCACGTAACTGTTTGACGAGGAACTCGACTAGTTTCAATCCATGTTAGGGGCTCGTATTCATGAGTAGCATTTTGCGACCCGCGACGCGGCGACTGTCGCGCTGCTACTCGACAGTAGCCTCCAGCATTGCTTGAAACTAGTCGATATCCATATCCCCGTCAAACAGTTAGACCAGTAGGCCACAAACAATAATAAATTTAATATGTGTCACTAAAGTTTTAATATAAACGTTATGTCTGGCTGTTTACGTGGCTGACATGTTCCTGAACGAAAAGTACCTAAAATAAAAAAATATATATCTATCTATCACGGGTTCTACGTAAATGTATTATTAGGTTATTACAATGAAAATCAACTTACTTTCTTTTTTACTTGACTTAATAATCGGATATCAGACATTATAGTACCTAATAAAATTTATATCAAACAAGATCTCACCTTGGATCAAGAAACGACAAATTTCACTTCGCTCGTCGTAAATTAAGTATATTATAGTTATATTCAATAATAAAAAGCTGGTAGGTATTAAAATTAATTAGTTTATTCAACCCGTTTGTTTCCGTTTATTAATTAAATGAACGGAAGGACAGTAACTATTAATGTAATGAAATCAAATGGGTTTTTTGTACGAGTACTTTGATCTATCTGCATCATATTTTAGGGATCTGAGGTTTATTTTGTAAAATTTAAAGTTTTCTTTGCTACTACAGTTGTGAGAAGTCAATACTTTTATCAATTTTATTGGTAGTAATTTTTGCTTTACCTAATTTAAAAGATCTCCCGACCGATTTAATCGGAATTAGTACTAGTTGCGTCAGTACCTGCATCCTTTAGAATCATTGGTTAAATGAGCACAACAGAACTTATTTAACGTGAATTAAGAAGAGGTCCTCTTCTCCAGGAGAAAAATCAATTTCCTGACCCGCTGCTGGGCAGGAGCCTTTTCAAAGATAGATATGAGATATAGGCTAGTAACTGAGAAAAGTTTTTATCCGACAGTGGACATCTTTCAGCTATTGATTGATGATGACGAACTAAGAAAAGATATGTGCTCACTCATTGTCCAGATCCAAAGAAGATCCATAGATCTGTAGGCTGTCGACAGAACAAGGAGGAGAATCAGTTATTAACCACTTACGTCCAATCGGCCAACGAGGCAGTCCAATAATCCAATATTATTCGATAAGACAAGAAAGAAGAGTATCTATAACAGTAGAACTAATGAATTTAAGACTTTAAGTATTAAGTTACGATAGTAGAATCTCATACTTGATATTAAAACTTGCAACAATTGGACCAACGAGGCATTCAGATGTGTCTTACTATATACCTACCTCATAATATTATTATATTTGATGATATTGTTAAACTAGTTGTGTAATCATTCTTCTCAATTAACCTTTTGTCGCGGAAGAATGCAGTAGCTGCATTGAGATACATGCTGGAGCCTGTATGTCATGTCATAGGTCCAAGTAATAAAGTAATAACAAAATATTTAACATCATTCTAAAAATGAAATGAAATGGCGAAAATGTCTGTACGCTCATAGCTGACAAATTAGATGAACCATTCGTTTCTATTGAACAATCTTCGCATGTTTTTTTTAATACCTATAAGGGAAATACAGCGTGCGTTATAAAAAAAAATAACTAAACTATTAAATTAATTCTTACTATATCTATCATGTATCTATTATGAAATTTTCATAAACATTTTGATAAAGATTTCCTTTTTTACGTAATGAGGGTTCAGCCATTCATACTATATGGACCCAAAACGCTTCCTTGTGAAACACCCAAAAATAAATTAGGATTCAGATGGGATTCAGCAACAACTTAGCACTAGGAAATATCGTTCAATTGCTTATTCAAATAAAAAAATGAAACCATTAACTAAGTACCGAGTCCTCACCAGATCCTTCTCTCCTAATTATTATAAAAAAGGTCCCCCTTTCCTCAAAAAATATATAATTAGTTTCCGCTACATCCCCCTACTTGTGGCAGTCCCTAAACTAAAGGATCTACGCTAGAACACGCGCCACAACAGCTGCGTACGCGCACCTGTTGTTGTATCAACGCATTGACGATAGGCTGTTGCTTTTTAAACTATTTTAGTAGTATTAGTTATTGATAGTAGACAGAAAAATAAATATGGAGGATGAACTATTTATAGACATAACATCACGCCTTTTTATCCCCCAAGGGGTAGGCAGAGGTGCACATTACGGCACTTAATGCCACTGTACAATGTAACACCCACTTTTTACTATTTATGTTACGAGTCCTATGTAATAGGGGGTGAGCCTATTGCCATATACCGGGCACATTTCCAGATTCCGTGCTACTACTGAGATTTTTAAAAACCCAGTAATACTTTGCCCGACCCGGGAATCAAAACCGAGACCCCTTGCCCGGCAGTCGCACTTGTGACCACTCGGCCAACGAGACCGGCAACTATTTATAGATACTCGATTATTGGTATTTTCGTTTATCCTTCTAATGCCAGATAATTTTATCCGACCAGATAATTTTGACTGCCTCGTTGGACGATTGGTCGCAAGTCCGACTGCCGGGCCAGGGGTATCGGGTTCGATTCCCGGGTAGGGCAAAGTATTGCATGGTTTTTTAAAAATTAATTAAAAATTTTGCTCGGTATATGGCAATAGGATCACCCCCTATTACATGGGACTCATAACATAAATAGTGTAAAGGAGATGTTACATTGTACAGTGACATTATGTTCCGTAATGTGCACCTCTGCCTAGCCCTTCGGGGATAAAAAGGCGTGATGCTATGTGTATTTCTTACAACAACTTCATTTATGGGTATAATAAGCCAGTATAATTTCCTACATCTCTGTCCCCCTTCAGTAAAGTAACTCGTCGTGATATTTTAACACTATTGTCAACTTTCTCACTAGTCTACATGTCAAGTTATACACACCCAATATAAACTGACCCTTGAATGTACGGACATGTCATACAAAGCGAGTCCTTGATAAACTGGACTTGTATAGTTACATGAGCCTCTGTACTCAATTACAATGACCAGTCATTATCAATTCTCCCCGTCACCGATGGTTAAATGCACATTGCCCTGGTTTGTTTGTACAATGTAATAAATATTGTTATAAAGCAGTTACCGGTAGTTACACGGGTAATTTAAGTAATTTAAAAATGTCTTGATAGTTTTTATGTCATTGGGTATTGTGAATCAAACACTTTGTTTTTTGTAAGTATTGTAACTTTCGTGAGAATTACTAAATAAATTATTATGTTTTCGGCTTACTCCCGTAATTATTTGACGAGGAACTCGACTAGTATCAAGCCATGCTAGCAGGCTCATATTCATGAACAGCATTTCGCGACCCAGCAGCGCGACAGTTGCCGCGTCGCGGGTTATTATGTGAGTAAGCCGAAAACATAATAATTTACTTTGTTTTTTTTTTGAAATGGTACCGGATCAGATTATAATTTTTCAGTAGACGTGAGACGTTTGCTGTCCCGTCTCAAAAGGGACGAGCCTGGCTAAATTATAGACTCTAGGTATATACTACTTTTAGTAACTGTATGTCAAAAATATACACGAGAAAGTTCCTGACAACCTTCAATTTACAGTCGCGCTTGCGATTTGTCGACCAACAAGGCGATTTAATATTGTAATCCTGATACAGTACCTACGTCTCATCTCTAGCTTATCTCTCAATTTCTCTCTCAAATATCTCATTACTAACTTAAATCCGTATCTAAAATTATAATTAATCAAGTTAATAATAGACAAGTAGATAGAAAGTCGGCCCATCACATACTCTGGGAGTGTGATCTCTGGCAATATGAACGTAACACTATGTTAAATAATTTAATTGTTTCGTCAGGTGTAGTTTATTATACGGACCTTGTGGAATCTAGAACGAATTTCCGTGCGTTTAGGCGTTTTTGCCATACCTATTATTGGAAGCAAGTATAACAGCTCACACATAGGACCCACTTAGTTTTTAGTCAAATTTCCGTGGTGCTTGGCGACTGGGCTTCACCCAGTTGTACAGTCTCTTCTTTGTGCCTTTAGGCTTAATTCATTCTGTCTCCTGCAGTAATTCACCGAGGGAAGTGAAAACCATAGTTTTTTCTTCTTCTCCTCTTATAATATCTTCTGATTCACTTCGTTGCGGGAACCAAGACAGTTACTCATGTCCCTGGGACGCGCCGGACTTCAGTGTTCCGGTGTTTTCATGGTTGTATCTACTGTAGATCCTGGCTTACAGGAGTTGCAGCGGTTTTGGGAGGTTGTGGCGGGCTTGTCCCATTAAAAAAGTAGATAGAAAGTTAATTTATTACAAATATTTGTAATTTTTATCATCGAATTAAAATTATTATAACGATTAAAATACCTAAAAACATACAATTATACCGAAATAAATGTTAATTAATTAAATTAATATGCGAATATTTCTATTATGATTCAAATAAGCATACAGTCACTCATTTTTATTGCTTAATAGATTTTATGACATAACATCACGCCTTTTAGTCTCTGATGATTAAAGGACAGAGTTGAATATTTTAGACAACATGATAATAGTTGTCGAGACTTATTGTAACATACTAGGCCATAATAACACATTCTAATTCATAGTAAAACTCAATAAAATATTGTATTACCCTGGGTGACTATTTAGAAACTAACATTACTTATTTTTGTTTGAAAAAAATTCCGATAGTAGCACGGAGTCTGGAATTGTGGCTGGTATATGGCAATAGGCTCACCCGCTATTACATGGGACTTATAACATAAATAGTGAAAAACCTACACACTAGTATACACATATGTTATGTGTGTAGGTGCTACATTGTATAGTGACAGCAAGTGCCGTAATGTGCACCTCTGCCTACTCATTCAGGGATAAAAGGCGTTATGGTATGTTATGTTATGTGACAATACGATAACAGTAGACGAGATGACCTATTGCCACCCACTAGGCTATAATAACAGATTTCAATCTATACAATTAAAAACTCAATAAAATATTGCATTACCCACGGTCACTATTCAGACACCTCTTGCCATTGAAATCAGGTATAGTTGCAAGGGCAAATTTCTGGTTTCGATTCCACTCTCATTTTTTCCATCTTCAAATCGTTTATTTCAAATAGCTACTAATACAACTTGCTACACAAATCTAAATAAAACCTCGACCTAACGGTATCAATCCCTTCCTAGCTTACAACCATAAACAACATTTACACCATCGCAACATCGCCTTAATTATAATTTAATTATCTTCTGCACTTGATTACGAGTAAAAAATGTAAGTTATCTTACTTAATAATCTTGATATACTTATTAGTAATCGTTGCTTAACTTACTTACAGCTAATACTAAGACCACACATGTTACTTAATGGTTACTTAGAAGGAACTTAGTTGTGGTAATGTTACTTGAATGTTGCACACAGTCTTTTGATGATTAAAATGAAATAGATGAATATTTTTATACAAAAAGTCTTGAGCTATGGCTCTGAGTGATTAATAGAGAGTGTTCAGCTAAAATTTTAATATTATGACGTATAGAGTAAATGAGAGAGAAAGGAAGATAATGGTATATTTACGGCTAAAATTAATTAATCATTTTCTATCAGAGGGCTTACTCTTCAATCTAATTCCAATCGATCGACATTGATATTGTGAAAAGAAGTACCCTTGAGTTGCAACAGTAGCTCCTATTGCATCCATATTGCGTGGATATTGAATAAACTAAATGGTATTGAGTTTGGCTTCATATTCCGTACTCTGAATGCTATTTTAACAGGATTGTAATAGTTTTGATAATGAATAACTATTGAGATTTTATTGTATTGAAATTGGTTTGACATTGAGGTTGGTTTGGTTTCAAAAAATCCACAACTTAAGTCAAAAATGATTTAAATCCAAAGACGTTGGATTAAGGTTGAGTACTAAATTTAGATCAAGATCAACAGTTGGCGTTTTGTGGCTGATATGACGATTAATTCCATTAATAAGAGAGTATTCATTCGAACATTCTGCAGCAAGATTTTCCATCCTGTCACAAAAGCTATTATATAATATGGTTTATGTGTATTATAACACATATGTCACGCCTGTCTTCCACTGGTAGAGACAATGAAACACCAAATGACTTGATTCTAGCATAAGTACCTACCTCTTTCACTACATATGCATTCATCAATCTCTTTATTTTATTCATTCATGCTCGTCAATAAGTCGTCTGTCTGGAGTATTTTCTAATAACATATCCAATTTGAATGATTTTTGAATAAAATATAACTTCTTGTCAATTAAATTCAAATTTATACTTATTATAAAATTGTTGATAGTTTCAATGACACCAACTCATTAATTAACTTACTATATTTATTTTTAATATGATAAACAGCCATATTTCAAAAAGCTTATTCTATACACAAATTGTAACAAAAATATAAATGTTTGACATTATAAATGTAATAGATTTAATGTTTCACACTATTAAATTTCATAATAACTCAAATAAACACATGTTTTATCCATTTTTATACAAATATTTGAATAGTAACGACACTAAATTATTTTATAAATTCTTCATAATTTATTATATTGAATAGAAATTTGAATAATAAATATTAAAACACGTGCAAATTGCATCAATTTTGATTATATTTATACATAATAATATTGTAAAGGTTATTTAATCTTATATTACAATTTAATTTTGCTAATAAGATATATTATTTATTAATATTAGTTTTCTATAAATTGGTTTCTGAAAATAATGTACTTTATGTTCTTTTAATACGCATTTATGTATATATGTATTTTTGGAAAGATTTTATAATTGATGTTAAATTATGTTACTATAATATTTTTGAATATAATTAAGGAGAGGAAGTAACAGTGTTTTTTAACATTTTTTTATAAATATTAGAATCTTACTCTAAAGAGTGACATATATATTAACTATTTTTTGAAATCATGAGAAAAATACCAGTATTAACTCATGACAGCTCAGGTAAGTTGGGCTATAGCACAAAAATGTTTAATGAAACCTCCTTTTCTTCGTATTGAACAGGCCTAACCTTTAAAGATGTCGCGGAGAACCTAACGGGTTACCGGAGCTCCGGCTCGACGTGCAGGACAAGGAACGAGGTGGTTTTTAGTCAGTAAGAGTCCGACACTCCCTCCCGACTCACCCAGGCGGAAGCAGTAATTCGATGATTTTCCCCCCTTAAAAAAAACCTCCAAAGATACTAACGTCACTTAAACCAAAACAACCTACGAACATTTTTCAACCGCTAACAAATAGTGTAAGTTAGAATGAAATATAGAGTCATTAACCATTTGAGTGGTAGAGCGCGACCACTATTGTGATGTCAGTTATACAACACTATAGAGGTATATAAATAGGCAACTGGAATTTATGTTACAAGTTTAACTAATTACTGACTGCCTCATTGACGAGTAGTAGCTGGTGCCACTGCTAGGCAAGGGGTCTCGGGTTCGATTCCCGGGTCGCGCAACGTAATACTGAGTTTTGAAAAATTATCAGTAGGTACCGAGTCTGATATTGTGTTTGATATATGACAATAGGCTCATCTCCTATTACATGGGACTCATAACATAAATAGCGAAAAGTGGGTGTTACATTGTACAGTGGCATTGAGTGCCGTAATGTGCACCTCTGCGCAACCCCTTCGCGGATAAATGGCGTGATGTTATGTTATGTGTTTAACTAATTGCTTAAACTGGGTTGATTGTGGTGTTTAAAGATGATGTTTTGATTAAAGATGATACTGAGTGGTTCAGTGGTGTAGTTGTATCTGGTGAGTAAGGCGGAAGGCGTGTGTTATCATTTTGGTTTTCGTAATTTGCTGTAGTATACAGATGTATGATTGTGGCCGGTGTAGAGCCATGCTTCGGCACGAATGGGCCGGCTAAACCGGAGTGATACCACGGCTACACAGAAAACCGACGAGTGAGGTTACCGTGAGTGAAGTTACCGGAGGCCTAATTACGCCACCCAATCTGCCCAATCCCTGAATCTCCAACAACCCTCAAATATCTAATCCCCAAAGGCTGGTAACGCACTCGTAACGCCTTATGTGTTCCCGGTGTCCATGGGCGACGCCGATTGCTTACCATCAGGTGATCCGTCTGTTCGCTTACCAGCTAATCCCATAAAAAAGCTACCGATCTATCCGGGACTTTTTGTTATCTATTACAGCGGTTTAGTTTTTGGTTTTATTATAGGTTTGGTTTTCACACAATATCAATACATGAATCGCCTATCGCCTTAAACTCAGGTTCAATTAAAAAAATATGACACAAGCTCTCTTGCTTGGCACCGTAAAAGTGGAATTTCTATTTCTATTCTCTGTTTTTGTACCTTCTATTCAAATATGAAAGAGCGAGATCTTAAGTTCATATCTTTAGCAGAAGTTAGTCCAAATGAGTTCAGCAGAAATTAGTCCAAATGAGGTTGGCAGAAGTTCATTCAAATGGGTTTGGCAGAAGTTAGTCCAAATGAGTTTGGTAGAAGTTAGTCCTTTGTAGTTCATATTCTTGACAAAAATATTGTCATACATTTATAAACGATGTGCTAATAACCTCCAAGATAGTGATCACTTAAACCCACAACAAATTACTTGAGCTCGTATAACATAGTGATATAGTATCAAGATATACAGAAAAAAACTTGAAGATAAGACGATGTAGGTACTAGTAAAACATGTTTTCTTACGACCAGTAAATGACCTACCTACTCAATATTATTATTGAACTATGCACTCTAAAAGGTTTCGTAGCCTTACTTGCTACTATGTTTATTGTTTGCCATTGTTTTTTAGTGAGACAGGTGCGCAGCCGCACCGCGCTTGCTCATGCGCCATGCGCCAGTCTCCAACCAACGTGCGCCGGAGTCGGTCGCGCGCCGCCCCAACCAACCAATCACGTGAACGTATTCAAAAAACATTCTAAGTGTATGTGTTGTGTTATTAATACATAAATTTGAATAATAAAAAGTGTGTGTGAATATTGTGTTGTGCATAACCTATTGGATATTTTTGGTTTTTGTAATTAAAGGATCATTTTCGGTGAGTTTGTTTGTAACTAGTTATTATTTTAAGCTTGTTTTAATTGGGTGTATTTTATTGTTATGGTCGTGTCACGAGTGCTATTCAAAGTTCGTAATCTAACATAAAACAAATGTAAAGAGTTCATTCGTCTATTTGTACGTGCTAATCTTTGGTAGTGCTAATCCGTTTCGGAAAACTCTTTTTATATCTAGTAACTTTAGTCTCAGGAATGATTGTATAACATTATTATACTTAGGAGCAGAATAGAAGTACTAGTACTGAGTAATATTGTAGTTACTATGGTAGCTGTTGGAGTAGCACATTTGTCCACACCTTTGATTTTCCCGCGGGTTCTTAAGGGACATTTTCCGCGTATGTTTATACATTTGACACGGGGGAAAAGCGGTCTCAGACTAACTTGAACCATTTAAACTGAGATCTCCAACCCGCCTGTCGAGAAAGAAGATTGTGGCATATAGTTCTTATGTAGGCCCATCGTCCAGCAGTGAACGTCTTGATGATTACCATGATAGGATGATTATAGATTAGTATCTGAGTAATGATAAAAAACTAGTTTTGTCTTAAGGCTAAATATGATAGTGTATTTATAAGGAAAATATTTTTCCTTCAACATAATTACTTGTTTAATTGTTGTAACCATGAATAGAAGACAATTATTTTTATGATGTCAGTATTGTCCTTGTTTATAAATAAATAGTGGAATTAATCTCAAAAACTGCCTTGACGGTCAAGTGATAATGGAACTGTTTTAAATTGCCTTTGCAAATGATTAAAAGTTCGCCTGTCCAGCAAGGGGTCTTGGGTTTAATTTCTGGGCTGGTAATATTTTTCACGCCAGGCAAAGTATTGTTCGAATCGAGCAAAGCGTTTGCATGATCAGGTAAGTTTTTCCTGGGCTAGACAAAGATTTTCTCAGGTCAGGCAGATCATCCCGGACTGGGGAGAGTACTTTCCGGAATAGGCAATGTGTTACTCGGGCCGGGCAAAGTGATTTTCGGTATAGTAACATTTCTAAATGACTGTGCTCGGTATGTGGCAACAGGCTTACTACCTATACACAAGAATCAGAACTGTTATGAGTCATACCATAACTGGAGAAAAGTGGGTGTTACAGCATAAGAGGTATATTTCACTGGGACACCATGGCAGCGCAGCCATTCGCTGCCAGGAACAAAATGTATATAGAGAGTAAGTCACCTGCAGTCGGCTTGGTTGCGCTACCAATCTGGTGGTGCAAGCATTAGGTTGCGGTCACCGGTGACCGCTCGGTGTTTGACAGTTTAAAGGTGCATCGCTGCCTATCTCTTCAAAGATTATAAGGTGTGATGTTATCTTATGTCATATGATGATTTTATTGTGTTTCATTTATTTTGCGAAACGTAAACAATTATTTGACTTTCACAATCAAGTTTTGTTAGTATGGTTAGAAATAAGCGATTATTAGATAATTACGTTATGCCCCGATTTAGTGATGTTTTGAATAACTATCGAGTTCAATCGGTTTTGTAATAATAACAAGAATGGGGTATTGTTTGTGATTGTCTCGTTGGTTCAGTGGTTGTAAATGTCTTCGAGGGTCATAAGTTTGTTAACAATTAGAATTTTTTACTTCCAAAAGCATCGGAATTTTGGATATTCGCAAAATTAAAATTCCCAATTTGATTGACTGTTCAGAAGTACAACGTAAACAAATTCGGTTCTAGGG
Source organism: Spodoptera picta (assembly GCA_038387885.1). Classification (NCBI taxonomy): domain Eukaryota; kingdom Metazoa; phylum Arthropoda; class Insecta; order Lepidoptera; family Noctuidae; genus Spodoptera; species Spodoptera picta. Next base: position 2,237,232 of record JAZHFQ010000308.1, read on the forward strand.
TGAAAAACATTATTGATTAAAAAATTTATAAGTAATTATTTTTTCTTTTTTTAAGGTGTAAATATTTTAGTTGCTTGTATTTTAAGTTGTATATAGTACTAAATAAACAAAGTCATTAAAAAATCTTTTATAACAAAATTGTAGGTACTTGTGTAGACTCTGCTTACCATTTCTAGTCAATAACTGTGATGTTTCATAAAACTAACTTAGACTAAAAACTAAGTTAAATAAAAACTATAATTAATTACTATTACGAACTTCACGCTTGCATGCCCTGAAAGCGTAAGCAGTGTTAAAAAAATACACACTTTAAACTCAAAATGGAGGGTTAATAAAAATATAAGTCGTAATGGTTCAGTGATTAAGGTGTCGGCATTCAAAATTAAAACGTAAGTTTGAAAAAAACATCAATTAATGTTAGCGTTCTAATTCATCATATTCATTAAATTACTTTATGGTTTTTATTCCTAGAGGGATGGGCAGAGGTGGATTTATAAAGTGTAACATCCCTCTTTATTAATTCTGGTAGGAGGTCAATCCTTATCCTTACTTCCTTACTAATATTATAAATCGGAAAGTGAGTTTGTTTGTTTGTTTGTTTGTTCCGCTTTCACGCCGTAACTACTAAACCAACTACTTTAAATTTTTGCAGACATAGAGTTAGAAGTCCGGATTAAATAATAGGGTACTTTTTATTCCAGAAAAATTTGATATTCCCGAGGGAAAACAAAAGTATTGGTGTAGACGGCGCGGTGTATATCGGTATATGTCACATAGGGTACTTTTTCGCACTTTTTCGCGAGCGAAGCCGCGGGTAAAAGCTAGTACTAAATAAATAATTATGTTTTCGGCTCTCTGATATGTTTTCTAAATCTCTACTGAGCAGTAGCAGCGTGACAGTCGCCGCGTCGCGGGTCGCGAAATGCTGCTCATGAGCCTCCAGCATGGCTTGAAACTAGTCGAGTTCCTCGTCAAATTATTACGTGAGTAAGCCGAAAACATAATAATTTATTTAGTATGTCTCACCAAAGTTACAATACTAGGTCAATACTATTGATAGACAGGCTTAGATTAGGTGCTGGAACCATCATTAATGATTTGCTTGACCTGAAAGATCTAGAAATCGGAGCTGAGATCATGAATAAGAAATCTTACGTATCAAAGAATAATTTAAAACACAAATTCTATGTTTTATCCCAAGAACAAAACAATACTTAAATTATCAGTTCCTTTAAACTTCAAAGGTTCTCTGCCTACCCCATTATCGAACTAAAGGTCAATTATAACGAAAAAAAACCTACTCACCTCTATAATTCGACCCAGGATAGAGACGTGATTATAGCCCAAATAAACATACCATCACGACTTTTATCTTCGAAGGAGCAGAGTACACTAGTCAATGTAACATCCAACAAATTGTATTATAATTAAGTCATTAGTCTGTTTTATTATTAAGGATAAAAATAATAACATCTTCTCCTCTCCTTATAATATCTTCCGATTCACTTCATTGCGGGAACCAAGACAGTTACTCATGTCCCTGGGACGCGCCGGACTTCGGTGTTCCGGTGTTTCCATGGTTGTATTTACTGTAGATTCCGGTTTACAGGAGTTGCAGCGGCTTTGGGAGGTTATGGCGGGCTTGTCCCTTTAAAAAAAATGTATGCCATAAGCCAATTAGCTGACTCCATATTCCACGGGATCCATAAGTGGTGAAAGTGGGTGTCACATATTATAATAGGTCAAAGACAAAGTATTTATTTCAATTAATCAATATTTAGACACGTTTGAAACGTCAAATATGGAGTTGTCCGACCATCTGTCTGTCAGTGAAGCTAGGCGCTGGTTCCAAAGTGTACTTTCGAATGGAGAAGAACGAGACAGAAACTCCATATTTTACAGGTAAACGAGCAGACGGATCACCTGATGGTAAGCAATCGGTGTCGCCCATTGACACCTGACTTGTAAAAGTGCATTATCGGCCCTTTGGGGATTAGAAGTTTGAAGATTGTTGGGGAATCAGGGATTGTAGAGATTAGGGAAGGGAGAAGGAGGTCTATCATTACTCTTTAAAAAAATGTTTTAATGAATGATTCCACTGCTCGAGGATCAAACAGCTTGAAGCTATGTTACATTTATTTAAACTACAGTACACGTTCTGTATACCCCTTCTAGAAATAAAAGGGCGTTATCCATTATAATACAGGGTGCTTTATTTTTCCTTTCTGACTCAAATGAGGGTAATTTGAGGTAATTATGATGAATGACTAACTGCGTCAGTATTGTGACCTTGTGTAAATTGTGTTTGTGTTATAGAGAAGTGGTTTCCAGTATTTATTTAATGTAGTTTTTTGTATAATATGTCCTTCATTTGTAGGTACATAGCTATGTGAGTTTATTTTGAACGTTTTTGGAAACTATATAAGCTTGTTCATCTTTGTAGACATATACAAGCGCACTTAATGTACAACTATGTACTGTTTTTGGGGACGTAGTTATATAATTTAAAAAGTTTCCGTTAGAATCATCACGGCCTTTAAGTGGCTGTCATCACAATCACTGTTAAGCAAAGGTCTCTTCCCACACGAAGAAGGTTTGACCATAAATCACCACGCTTATTCAATGCGGGTTGGCGATTTTAATTTATCATTAGAATTTTTAAGCCCAGGTTTCCTCACGATGTTTTCCTCCACTGTTTGTCAATGATGTCTAAATAATCAAGAGAAAGTACACATTAATCGAAAAAAGTCACATTGGTACTTGCCGTTGGTAGGTTTTGAACTCGCACCCTCATGCATGAGAAGCTTAAATTCAGGTTATACCAGCTTAACTCGTCGAGTACCGGTTTTGTAGACACAATTATAGAACAATAGGTTGCGGTCACCGGTGACCGCTTGGTGTTTGACAGTTTAAACATCAAAACCACCATGACATTCAACATTCGTTAGAATATCAAATACAAAATGATTAACATGGTAACCGAACTTGAAATAAGAAAATGAATACTTCACCAACAAAGTCAAGTAGCCAACATTAACCCTTTGTATACCTCATTGAAGAAAGATGATAAGACGATAAGTGTAGGAGAGCCATGCTTCGGCATGAATGGACCGGCTCGACCGGAGTGATACCACGGCCTCACAGAAGACCGACGTGAAACAACGTTGTGTTGTGTTTCGTCGTTTGAGTGAGGTTACCGGAGGCCCAATTACCGCCCCCCCTCCCTTTCTCCAATCCCTGAATCCCCAACAATCTTCAAATTCCTAATCCAGAAGGTTGGTAACGCACTTGTAACGCCTCTGGTGTTCCAGGTGTCCATGGGCGACGGCGATTGCTTACCATCAGGTGATCCGTCTGCTCGTTTACCGGCTTATCCCATAAAAAAAAGATTTTAATGTTTAACTTACCAACAACGCAAGGAGTTAACAGTTCTAAGATCTCAAGATTTCAATGACTTTATAATAAGTAGAACACACAGAGATCACCTACATCAATATTACGTATTTTTTTTTTTTTTTTTTTTTAAGGGGGGAAAATCATCGAATGACTTCTCCCGCCTGGGTGAGGCGGGAGGGAGTGTCAGACTCTTACTGACTAAAAACCACCCCGTTCCTTCTCCTGCACGTCGAGCCGGAGCCCCGGTTACCCGTTAGGTTCTCCGCGACTCCGAATCGGCATCGGCCGTATTGGGCCCCATCTGTGGTGGTCTGATGGCTCTTTGAGGCGCGCGCGGAACGCGACGCGCCGTACGCTCGGGTCTGTTTCTGGTCGGACGGGGAGCCACCCATGCTCGCCGTCCGCAGGCCCGCGCTTACGGTGGCCGGAGATCGTCTCGCGATCCCCGACGCCCGGTGTGTCCTTCGCGATGGCTGGGTTGCGAGGAGGCAGCGCTTCGCTGCCTCACGCGTCCCGCCTCCTCCTTAGCTAGCATCACTGCTTCGCAAAAGGAGGAGACGGCATCCCAGTCCCCCTCGCTCCGCATCATGGCCTGCACTAGGCCCGGACGCGAGAGGTCGCCATCGCCGATCACTTCCCTGAGGACACGGCGGTGCTCAGCCCACGAAGGGCATTCTCCCACCGTGTGTTCCACCGTGTCCTCAGGGCGGTCCTCGCAGTGATGACACCCGGGCGTTTCCTCCCGCCCCATCAGACACAGGTACCTCCCGAAACTTCCATGTCCGGTGAGGACCTGCGTCAGGCGGTAGGTGAGGACGCCGTAGCGTCTCTCAAGCCACTCCTCAAAGAGGGGACTTACCGCTGCGATGGCAGCGAGCCCAATCAATATTACGTATAGGATTGCGCACAAACACATAAATTATCACACACACAATTAAATCAATCAGACCAAGGTGACAGGTAATATCGAGTATCAAGAAAATCCCGCGCATTTGAAATTGTAATTCTCAGCTCTAGACCATAAAGTTTCTAGAGCTATTGAGAGTAGCAATTGTCAAGGTAGATTGAGGTATAGGCTGAATGCACCCGTTGCCTTTGCCAAACGCTTAGCGACTATTTATTTTGTCGATTTAATGTTTACAAAAATCGAATTAGTAACTGATTTTAAATATTTGTCGAAGAAAACCTACAGAAATTAAACAATACCATTTTTAAATAGACTAAAACTGATAGGCTGATTCTGATACGGAGCCGCGGAGGACTTAACGTGTTGCCGGGGCTTCAGCTCGAAGTGCAGGAGTAGGAACGGGGTGGTTTTTAGTCAGTAAGAGTCTGACACTCCCTCTGACCTCACCTCACCCGGACGGAAGAAGCCATTAAACGATTTTCCCCCTTTCCAAATTCGACATTTTTGGATTCAAAACAGATAATGTGAAAAGATTTCACGACTACTAGGGAGGGACAGAGTTTTGACATGAACGTTGTACTTAATACGGTCAAAATTCTATCTCTGGTAGCATAGAACAACCGATAGATATGTCAGCGTGATATGGTGGAGCACCATGCCATACTGGAGACTACTGTCGACATCGCCGCGACCGCGCACGCTGCTCATGAGGAAGAGCCCCTCTGTGGCTACTAGTAGAGCTTTTCTCAGTATTTTTACGTAAGGAACCTACGATTTAAGTTTAATATGTCTGACGATATTATTTTTGTCGCTACACTAGGATTATATCCCATGCCGTGTGTGCGTTTACAAACATACAAGTTCACACACACATGACATCCAGACCAGGAACAAAAATCTTTGGATCACACAAAGAGTTGTTCCGTGTGGGAATCGAGTCCGTGACACGTTGCGCGGCAGCCAGTTGCCCAACCATCGCGCCAACTGCATAGTCAAATAAGAGTAAATATAATTATTAGTTATTATAGAAACTATGGCAAAATTCTCATAAGTAGAGGAAGCTCATAGTCTATCAGTGGACGGACTTTTAACGAAAATTATTTCCATAAATAAAGTGTTACATAATACCTCTAGTGTTTCAATAAATATTCTGGTACCAAAAGAAGATAACAATTTAGCTATCATTATACAAGAATGGAAACCAAATTGTCTGGTTCGTAATCTCGGATCATATTAGGCTTTGCCTTAGGCATTCGGGTTATGCAACACTAGTCATTTTGGAAACAAATCCTAGGCACCATAACAACATGTCTGTTTATTTATTGTATTCCAATTACGTTAAGAATGTTATCATCCACAAGTTAAATAAAATAACGTAATTTTTTTCTATAAAGAATGAATAAATCGATGGCTATGCGATTTTTGTAAACGTAACATACGTTAAAATACCTTTTACTTTCTGATACCTTTAGATCGTCGTTAATGCTGTGCATACAATAAGAATTAATTAGCCTTTTACCATACATAAGTCACAATTGAGACCACTATGATAGCACTGAAAAATTTCTACACCGAACAAGGCAGTCAATACAACAGAAATTGCGCCTGTGACAAGTACTTCGACTCAGTTTTACAACACACATCTCTGCCAATAAATACAAGTGCTTTGAAGTGTGGCAAGTGATTGGAGGAGAGCCATGCTTCGGCACGAATGGAGTGATACCACAGCCTCACAGTGGCCTTACATAAAACTGACGTGAAGCAACACTTGCGTTGTGTTTCGTCGTGTGAGTGAGGTTATCGGAGGCCCAATTACTCCCCATCCCTAAATCCTTAACAATCCTCAAACTACTAATCCCCTAAAGTCCGGTAGCGCACTTGTAACGCCTCTAGTATTTCAGACGTCAATGGGCAGCGCCGATTGCTTTACTCGGCTCATCCCATAAAAAATATTATTCTGGATTAAAAACACAATATTGTTAATGACAATGCACTTCTTGTTACATCAGTAATAGGTGCATGTAACAAGTTGAACTAGTCACGTTACAGTACTGTAATGAGTCACCTAGAAATATATCGCAAAAACTGTACACTTGAGTTATAAACTAGTTTTATATGTTTAGAACTGTGTGTCTTACACACATAATATTAGGTCCTTTATTCTATAAATAAGTTAATAGAAGTTTACTTCTTTATCATCATCATCAGCATCAGTTAGGTACATTAGGTTCGCTCAGAAAGAACTCCCTGGCCTGGTGACCTCAATGGCTTTTGTTATCGCCCTGTTCCCAGTAGGTTAGCCTGTGTAAAATCTCACATTTTTCTTAAATTGGATCAATAACATTGGAGATGTTTGATCTTTACGTGTAGGCTAAGAGACTTAAGCTGGAATACTGAAACGTTACTCAATTTTAAGTCGCACTTAAATATCGTGCCATCTCTGTCATTTCACAAAGAATTTGTAGAGACAGAACTATACTTAAGCGTGAGTTAAATTTGAGTAGATAACGTTTCAGTATTCCGGCATTACTATTTTTTATGGGTCTTACAGTTACCCAGCGAAACATATGTGATTTTTTCTTATAGAAATCTATTACATTCTCCTTCTATAGTTTATTTTTTAATACACGGGAATATATCAAGATAATATTCTATCAACAATCGCGTCGACAACCACTCACAACACACGACTATTACCTCTATTAGCAAACAATATTAAATATTTTATAATATTAAAAATCGATTTTAAATAAACGTTTATTATAAAAATCTTATATAGTTTATGGTTATACCTCAGGCTAGACAATAAATACTAGGTATATTAAAATTTAAAATACCTATTAACATAGATTTGTCTAAAAATTTATAGGTAGACATAACATAGGTAATAGTAATTCTGATGTGGGCGTTCGCTGTGTCGATTTTATTAAAATTATTATGTATTTGTGTTCGTAATATTTTGAAGTGTGAATGGGACTATAAATCACTGTGATTGCCATTAGATTTGCCAATCTACGATCTAGTGAACTTTGTTGTATTAGAATTATTATTATTTTTGATTTTAAGGTCATTTACGCGGCTACTGGTTGTCAGTTGGTCGATTTGTGGAGATTTTTATATTTCTTTTGTATTTTGAGTTTGAATGTAGATAAACTAGGTGTATAGAGGATATTTGGATCGTTTTTGAATAAAAAATTGATCTATTGATCCTTTTACTATTTAAAACTTAAAAAAAACATATTATTACTACTAGCCTACTTCAATTTCGTTGAAAGCTGATATTTGTATATGCGTAAATGAAACTCAAAATAATATTCCTATTGGATCCAATCTAAATACAAATGAAAGTGAAATCAACCAGTTATTCCAAGTTCTATTAATATGATGTAACTGACTATAGAAAAGAATCGGATAGATTCGTCTTTAATAACGATTATTGTTTGACAGTAAATTACATTGTTTTGATAGTAAAACTTATTGAAATAATTGTAGCTTTGTAAAATAGACTGTAGGTACTAGGTACCTGTTTTATGTCGATCGACAGTTGCGTGGTTTTGTTGTAGATATTCGAAAAAGTAAAGATTTTCTCATTCCACATGTGTCCGTCTATCACAGTTATAGAGGTAAAACTCATATTTAACCACCTAAACATCTAATCTTAATTCTAAAATAATAGAAATATCTTTTTCATTTTCTGTATCCTGTCGTAATCCCATAAGATCTTTGTCAAGACGTCGTTTAAAAAAATATTTTTTATAACATTCCCCACATAGTCCATACATTTTTTCTTTGCTCGTCTTGTTATTAATCATCCTATTCAGAATTTTAATTTTAATTCATCACTTACTTTGTCACACGTAACCTGGTTGTTAGCTCACTACTGACAAACTGAAGTAGGTACATTATATATTTTGTTTTATTATTTATTACTTTCTTTCTTACATCAAACATCTGAACTTGATTTGATTTTTCATTTAATCATTTTATTTATACACCTTAACACCTTAAACCAATTTCATTTGGTTGTAGGTATTTTTTTTTTTTAAGGGGCGAAAATCATCGAATGACTTCTCCCGCCTGGGTGAGGCGGGAGGGAGTGTCAGACTCTTACTGACTAAAAACCACCCCGTTCCTTCTCCTGCACGTCGAGCCGGAGCCCCGGTTACCCGTTAGGTTCTCCGCGACTCCGTCCGAATGGTTGTAGGTATACATCTATACAGATAAATAAAGTTGGAGTGTACCTATGTTTGTAATAATAACCTTTTCATCCTTACTATATAATATTATAAATCGGAAAGTGAGTTTGTTTGTTTGTTTTGCTTTCACGCCATAACTACTAAACCGACTGCTTTGAATTTTTGCAGACGTAAAGTTGGAAGTCTGGATTAAATAATAGGTTACTTTTTATCCCGGAAAAATTTGATATTCCCAAGGGAAAACAAAAGTATTGGTATAGATGGCGCTGTGTGTATTGGTATATGTCGCATAAGCTACTTTTTATCCTTTTGTGACGGGAGCGAAGCCGCGGATAAAAGCTAGTATGAATATACATACGATATACATACCATAACAACACTTTATACATTTTTTCTCTGTCTGTCTGTTTGTACTAGTTTATCTCTGGAATGACTGGACCGATTTTGCGAGACTTCTATTAGCAGGTATCTGATATAAGTACTAAGGAGTAACAGAGGCTACCTACTTTAATTTTGGAAAATTGAAACAAAAAGCGTTATGTTCTTAAATTCATATTCTACGCAGTCGAAGTCGTGGGCAATATGTAGTTAAAAATATAATAAAGAGGTTACCAGGAAAGAATGTCTTATTTAATATGTATTTTATTTTCGTCACTATTCATTGAGTAACATTTCGATAGCTAATGTCAATCATTATTAGGTAAATTCGCGATTTAATTTATAGAAAGGCATTTGTGTAGACTAGACCTCATGCAGACAAAAATACATATAATTTACTTCCATCGAGAATCTACCAAAATGGACCTAGGAAATTATGTAAATTCTTTTAATTTTTGACATCTGGCTTAAAATATTTATGATAAATATTTTTGCAAAGCATTTATTATAATGATTATCATATAAATATAGATATGTGTAATAATGTGACATAATAATAGTGCATAATGGCGTCATTATGTTATTTGATTGACAACCAAACGGGTGATCGGACAATAGATTTGATTATATACATATAGGTATTATTACGAGTATATTGTTCATTTCGCAAGAAATTTGAATGGAAGTAACTTATTATGTTATCCACCTTTGGTTTGCTTCGAAGATATTAAAAGAATTATTGACATCTAGTTCATTTGGAATATTAAACAGTTTTCTTTCTTTAATTTTAGTTTTTTTTTTAACCTGTAAAGTAGACTTTGCTGCTTTTTTTAGGTCAAATTCAAATTCAAAAAAGGTCTTGTTAAGCATTCTATTAAATTGTTCCTTTATCACTATCGGTTTCTTTAAGGGGAGAAAATCATCGTATGACTTCTCCTACCTGGATGAGGTGGGAGGGAGTATCAGACTCTTACTGACTAACAAGTAGCACAGATTATTGTAGATAAGTGCAATAACTATCTGGAATAAAAATATCCGATACAAAAATAATTTTAGGTACTCAAATTGTTATTTTCAAATCTTTGCATGATTTGTAAGTGATTGTCTACTGTACAGTGAAAAAAATACTTTGATTAAGCCATACATAAAACATGCATCGTCCAAATAGACATCGCTCATAACTTTGAACTTTTGAACGTCCAAAAATATTCCAAAATTTACCAAACAGGGGCCTATAAAACAGCCTAAAACTGGGAAATAGTTTCCAAGAACATGTTTGTTCAAGTAATCCCACCACTGGGCCGCTGTAGGTAGCTGTGAGCATCATTACTCGCTTCAAAACGTGGTACAATTTGGAAATTCCATTGTCAGCCACGAGTTTTGTTTGAATTATCTATTTTAGGAATGTTGTGTTCTTGAAGCCACGCTATAGAATGTAAGTGGCGATGCTATAAATTTAGAGTTTATCTATGTTTTAATTATTTGATGTTGGCTTGACGTAGGTAACTTTGATACTAATTTATTGGTTCCTAGCTTTTGCCCGCGTCTTCGTCCGCTTAGAATATGATTCCTATCACCTACTTCAGACCATACCCTGCCTGTATACCTAATGTTATTCATCAAAATCTGTTCAGTAGATTCCAGCATGATTAACGGACAAACATCCGAACAAAGAAACTTTTACATTGATAATGTTAGTGTGATTGACTGAATTAAATCAATTTTTTTTCTCTGCGAATGTTAGATTCTGCACTTCGAGAGGCCCACGGGATTTGATATGAGTGCTCGGGTTTTTTTTCCTGATTCCTGATTGGTCATAGGAGCCATCAGTCAGCTGAAACAACTAAGAGATTTTTAACTCTCTTTTAAAATCTCATTAGTATTGACTTTCTTTTAAGTGATTCCTTCTCTTTTTCTATAGGCATTTTTTTCACATTATATCTTTTTTTACACTTCCAAAGCTACACTTTATAGCATAGCCCAGCTAGAGCTACACAACAGGACAACAATCATCAGCCAGTGCGCGGGGGTGATGCGCGTGAGTGGCGGGGAGTGGGAGGGGCAGTGCGCGCGTGCGCAGAATGTTAATGTAGCGTACTCTATGGGCTATGACTCTATATGACTACTCGCTACTTTATGGTACCCTCTAGTGAGATAAGGTGGGCAACATAAGTGCACCAGTGTACAAGTACCGTGATGTTTATTGTTATGTTCTATGCCTCTATGGTGTTATACCTACCGTGTTGTCACATTAAATTGTTGTTGAAGGAAAGTCTTCATGTGTTTACTTTGATAATACAATCCCTGATGATTTACTTTTGTAACGAACGATCTAGTTCGTATATTATTTAGATTTTTATAGAAAACCCCTTTACAGTTACAAAATTATCATCCTTACTATTATAATAATATCATTTTTACAATGCCTAACGTTTTTTCATTCAGTCTTTCGTTTCATTCAGTCCGGAGTGGTCACCAGTGACCGTTCTCCACTTTATTATAGACCTTATTTCCGATGTTTAGAGACACCTTTTATAGGAACAAATGTTGTCGATTTTTCGTATGATATATCAAAAGACTTAAGCACAAAGGACTAGTAATTAGAAACCTAATCTACGAATGTATCAACGACCTATCATATCATCAATAAACTATCATAGCTAAAGAGATGTCTCTTAAGCTATGATACATAGTTTACCTCTTTGATCTCTGCTCACCCACTTCAATACAGGCGTGAAGGCCTCTTCCGTTATACGCCTCAACACGTTACATTCGACACACGAGTACGATAACTGTTCGACAAACTTATGAGATTATTGAATTTACTTATTTGAGTACTTGTCACTTTGGTGACACACTGTCAGAAAGAGAGGAGAGCGTTTTTAAAAGATTATGTGTATTAACCTGTGAAGTGTTGGAACGCAGATATACGCGAGACACAATGTTTTCTATTGTGTCTCATATATCGATAGACAATAGGTTAAAAGCAGGGATGTTAGGGACCTCTGTAACCGTAACCGAAACTATCGCATATCCGATAGTTTTGGTATCGGTATCAGAAAAAAATATCTGTTACCGTAACCGATTCCGATATAAAAGCTTCGGATACTAGGTATCGGATAGGGGCGTGAAGTATAAATGAAACTATTATATTAGCTATTTGTATTTTACTTTTGAAACTCCTTACAATTTTAATATTTGTAACCGAAATTATCCGAATTTAACGGATCTGATCTGTATCCGAAATTTCATATCCATAACATACCTGGTTAAAAGTACAAAATGATACCTATAACGTTATCAAGTAGAGATTCTTACTTGACAGGACAACTTGGTTTATCGATTAGTTTAATATTAGTGCGACCGTCGAGCTAAGGGAGCTTGAGTTTAATTTTAAGGTCGATCGTAGCAAAAAGGTTTCATAGGTATTTTTTGCTATCCAAAATATTCTTAGTAGTACCTACTATGAAGTTTGGTATAATGTGTCCCATGTTGGAATAAGCTCACTCTCTAACAACATAGCTACGACAAGAAAGAAAGAGAACAAGGCCCGAGTGAATAGGGTGCATATGCGCCGACGTGCTCCATCGTAGACCACATCAACGTTTACCACCAGGCGAGATAGCGGTCTGACGTCGGCCTATCAAATATAAAATATACCATTCCATCAAATAAATAAATCAACGGTCCGGTTTATTTATTTATTCTTTAGTTACACGGTCTACCAATCCCTATGTCAGAGCAAAGAGGTCACGCATAAGAAACGTCAAATATGACCAAAAATGTCCATATTGACACAAAGTTGCAACTTACAAACAAACTACCACAAAAAACTTGTAAAACGTAGGAAATAATGCAATTCATTCATTTGACAATATTACACGACTTTCTTTTTTAAAAACAAAGCGTGAATTTTGGAAAATATGTTTAAAAAAATAACGTCCGAGTAGGTTTTATTGAAACGGAGTATAAAATTACGCTATAAATTATATTGGTTGCATGTTCCTGTTATTTTTATGGTCTATAATTTCTGTTCGTTGTATTTTTTATTTTAAAGTTTATTACCGTAAAAAGGAGGTTGACAAAAAGTATAGTAGTTAGAAGTTAACATGGGAGAGAGCCATGCTTCAAAATGAATAAGCCGACTCTACCGGAGTGACACCACGGCCTCACAGAAAAACGACGTGAAGCAACGCTTGCAATGTCTTTCACTGGAAGTCTACCTATAAAAAAGGTTGAGTACGCACATTTTAAGATCACGAACCATCAGGTTAAGATATATGAGTTCCATCAAACAGGGATTGAGTCTATTCACTACATAGTGTAAAACAAAGTCGCTACCCACCGTCTATCTGTCCCTATGTATGCTTAGATCTTTAAAACTACGCAACGGATTTTGATGCGGTTTTTTTTAATAGATAGAATGATTCTTAAGGAAGATTTATATGCAAAATACATGGATGTTGAACTCGTGTGAAGTCGGGCCGGGTCGCTAGTTTACTATAACACATTCAAGACTCCAGATATTATAGATTTCAGTGTTCACGTTTATACTAATTAAGACTATAGTATCTACTTACAATTCTTTATTCCTAATATAGAGATCATAAAGATCGCAAACTTGAAAAATTTCTAACAATAAAAAACCAAAAAGGCGATACTGCGCTCGCGACGAAAGAGGCTGGCCAGTGGGCGTGGTGAATCATACCCATGGCACAAGAGAAAGTGAACTTTCCATTTTCTAATTGTTTTACTATTGTGTGTTAAACGGGTAAATAATTAATTACTTGCTAATTCTTTGGCACGGTAACTTCGTAACCGTAAATTAAACTGTTGCCTAATTAGTTAGCCGCTTCTTCTAATCGGTTTCCTTGTGTTGTTTAAAGTGCGTAAATCTTCTGAATTTATTTATTTATTTCTTCTTCACAAAACATAGAAGTGAATGGCGGACTTAATGCCTTAAGGCATTCTCTTACAGTCAACCATAGAGAAGTGCAGAGAAATGAAGTGGTTGATGCGAAGCCAGAACACAATTCAAAAACAATTGTATACTACACACATAAATATCTATAGAATAAATATGTTAATACAATGTTTTATAAATTTGTATAGACATACCTACAAACTATTTTTTTTTTTTTTTTTTTTTAAGGGGGGAAAATCATCGAATGACTGCCCCCGCCTGGGTGAGGCGGGAGGGAGTGTCAGACTCTTACTGACTAAAAACCACCCCGTTCCTTCTCCTGCACGTCGAGCCGGAGCCCCGGTTACCCGTTAGGTTCTCCGCGACTCCGAATCGGCATCGGCCCTATTGGGCCCCATCTGTGGTGGTCTGATGGCTCTTTGAGGCGCGCGCGGAACGCGACGCGCCGTACGCTCGGGTCTGTTTCTGGTCGGACGGGGAGCCACCCATGCTCGCCGTCCGCAGGCCCGCGCTTACGGTGGCCGGAGATCGTCCCGCGATCCCCGACGCCCGGTGTGTCCTTCGCGATGGCTGGGTTGCGAGGAGGCAGCGCTTCGCTGCCTCACGCGTCCCGCCTCCTCCTTAGCTAGCATGACTGCTTCGCAAAAGGAGGAGACGGCATCCCAATCCCCCTCGCTCCGCATCATGGCCTGCACTAGGCCCGGACGCGAGAGGTCGCCATCGCCGATCACTTCCCTGAGGACACGGCGGTGCTCAGCCCACGAAGGGCATTCTCCCACCGTGTGTTCCACCGTGTCCTCAGGGCGGTCCTCGCAGTGATGACACCCGGGCGTTTCCTCCCGCCCCATCAGACACAGGTACCTCCCGAAACTTCCATGTCCGGTGAGGACCTGCGTCAGGCGGTAGGTGAGGACGCCGTAGCGTCTCTCAAGCCACTCCTCAAAGAGGGGACTTACCGCTGCGATGGCAGCGAGCCCAGCCCTCGGTTGCGACAGTCGTTGCTGCCACTCCGCCATGAGATCGCGCCGGAGCTCATCCCGCCACGCACTTATCTGGCGCGGCAGCGGAGTTTCGCCCCGGCGACGTGCCTCCGCGCGCATGCTGTACACGCGCGCGAGCACCTTCGCCTCCAGATCCCACGGCGATAATCCGGCAAGGAGGTTCGCCGACTCCCCAGAGATCGTGCGGTATCCGCGGATCATTCGGATCGCCATGACCCTCTGTGCCATGAGCAGCGTCCGAGCGGGACGCCGCAACAGGTTTGGCGCCCAAACAGGGGCGCCGTAGAGGGCCATGGACCGCACGACCCCGGCGTATAACCTCCGGCAGGAGGCGTTTGGCCCCCCGAGGTTGGGGAGGATGCGTTTGAACGCAGCCCCCGTCCTCTCCAACTTTGGAGCCAAACGTCGGAATTGCTCTATGAAGTTCCACCGACTGTCGAGGACGAGTCCTAGGTACTTCATCGTCGTCTCGACGCCGATGGTAACTCCTCCCGCCGTTATTTGAGACCCACCCGGAGGTGGCGCGTTCCCGCGGCCATGAAAACACATGGCCTCGGACTTGTGGAGCGCCACCTCGAGTCCCAACTGCCGGATTCTCTCAACGACTGTCGCAACCGCTGTCGCCATTAAGTCGGCCGCCGCCTGGTGTGACCTCCCGTGCGCTAGCACCAGCGTATCGTCGGCGTAGCATATTGTGCTAACGCCGTTCGGGAGGTCGGTGCGCAGCACCCAGTCATAGCCGATGTTCCACAGGAGCGGCCCCAGAACCGAACCCTGTGGAACACCGCGTGACATCTCTCGCCGGTTCCACTCGCCCCGGTGACCGGGGTAGCTGACGGACCTGTCCGTCAGGTAAGCCTCGATTACACGACGGAGGTAGGTAGGCACCCGATGATATCGGAGTGCCTCCAAGATGCAGCTCCAGGGCAGGGAGTTGAAGGCGTTGGCGATGTCCAGAGACACCGCCACTACGACCTTACCCCTGGACACTGCAGTCCCCGTCGTGAGGTCTCTAACGCGCATGATGGCGTCCACCGTGGAGCGCCCTCTGCGGAAGCCGAACTGGCCGTCCGACAAGTCCGGCCCAATGTCCGTCAGGTGCGCGACGAGGCGGTTCGAAATGATTCTTTCGAAGACTTTCCCCACCTCGTCGAGCAACACTATGGGCCGGTACGCGGACGGAGAGTCCGCAGGGCGCCCCGTCTTCCGCACGAGGACCAGTTTTCCCGCTTTCCAGAGAAGCGGGAACTGGCCTCTCTCCAGACATGCGCTGTAGAGACCAATCAATCGAGGCCCGAGAGCCTCTGAGGCCAGGACCCATGCCTTGCCATGCAGGCCGTCGGGTCCTGGGGCGGTGTTCTTGGCGCCCATCCGGCGCAACGCCGCTCTCAATTCTGCCTCGGTCACCTCTGGGACGATGTCGTCGTCGTCGTCGCTGTAGCCCGCGTCGGGCACCGCAGGGGGCGGAGTCATATACGGAGGGGTGAACCCCCTCCACAGTCGAGGGAACAGGGTGCCAATCACCTCCTCCAGGACTTCTTGCCGGAGACTCTGGGTGAGCGGGGGAGCCCAAGCGCGGAGCTTGTCGCGTACCATCCGGTACGGGCGTCCCCACGGATCTCTGTCCAGAGTCCCCAGCATCTCTCGGCGGGCCTCCTCCTTGGCCCGCAATATCTCCACCTTGAGGAGGGCCTTGGCCGCCCTGTATCCCTCGTACAACTCCGCCTCTCTCGCCTCCGCATTAGGAGGACGGATGCGGCGCCTGCGGTGCCTAGTGTACTGGCGTCGCGCAGCAGTGCACGCCTTGCGTAGAGCTGCTAGCTCTTGCGACCACCAGTACACCTGGCGCTTTTGTTGCCTCGACCGGATCCGGGGCATCGCCACGTCACAGATCCTGGACATGGCGTCCTGGAGCCACTTGGCCTCATCGTCTATGTCGGCAGGCCTGACCGGTGGTATCACCCAGGCCTGCACGATGGCGGCTTCCAGGAGCAGCTCCCGGTCCAGCTGTTTCAGCGCCCAACGCGGGCCACATGGGGCCTGTCTGACCGGCGGGTCTGCGGACTCGGCGGAGACGTCGAACCGGATATACCGGTGGTCGGAGTACGTCTCCACCTCCTCCATGACGCGCCAGTCAACAATACGCGGTGACAGAGCAGGGCTGGCGAACGAGATGTCCACCACCGACTCGCCCTGCATCCGCACGCACGTGGGGACAGAACCCCGGTTCAGGACGACTAGGCCCGTCTCAAGGGCCCAGTCTTCCACCATCCTACCCCGGACGTCGGTGAACCGGGAACCCCAAGCCAAGTTTTTGGCATTGAAGTCCCCGAGGACGAGCACGGGGAGGGAACGGAACCCGACGACGACGGTGACCAACTCCCTCAAGGAGTTGTGGAACTCGGCGAGAGTTCGGTTCGGAGAGAAGTACACGCCCACCACAGCGAGCTCTCCGAACCGTGCTGCGACACAACCCCGGCCTCTTTGAGCAGCCTCAAAAGTCGGGGTACCGGCGGCGGCCGACGAGATGATGGTCACCGAGCCGTCCAGGTCCGCCACCCAGTGATCCCTGGGCGGGACAAAATACGGCTCGGAGACCACGGCGACATTGATCGACCACTGCGCCATGCTCTGGAGCAGGAGATCCTGAGCAGCGGCGCAGTGGTTGATGTTCGCCTGGAGGAGGCGGAATGGAGCCACTATTGACAGTCCATTCCGACCTCCTCAGTGGCGGCAGCGGCGACTGCGGTGGCAGTGGCGGCGGCGGCGGCGGAAACGGCAGGGGCGGCGGAGGGCCTACCTTTGCCCTTTTTAGCAGGAGGGGAGCAGCCCTTGCTCCCGACCCGGTGATTGGCCGGCTTGCCAGCCGCCGCACATGCGTTGCAGTGCAGCGGGGCGTTGCACGAGCCGGCCTTGTGACCGGGCCGACCGCAGCGGAAGCAACAGTCGCTGCGGTCCACCTCCGAGGTGCATTTGACACTCACGTGCTCCCCCACGTGACAGCGGTAGCACCTCAGAGGCCGGGTCTCGAGCAGCTTGACCTGCGCCGAGACCCATCCCACCAAGAGCCTTTTGCCCTCCTTTAATGTTTTGGCCGCTGTGACGGGGCAGCTCACCACCACCGTGCGCAGCCCCGAGTTGTCCGGACGTATGGTGCCCACCCTGACCTGGTCAGCAGGGCACCCTCCCGTCCTGGCCACAGCGGCCACCACCTCCGTCTCCGTTACGGAGTCGTCCAGGCCCAAGATCCTGACATCCAGGCATTTGGTGGGCCTGGACACGCGGGCCTCGTCCGCACCGAGGCACGCCCTAAGCCTCTCGGCCAGGGCGTCGGCCGATGGGCCGCTGGTCGCGCCGGGGACCTCCAAAAGACGGGCTCCGGTAGCGGTCACCTTGACCGCGAACCCGTCTGGCGCCCCGAACTCCGCAGGAGATACCGCCCCCTTCAATTTGGCGAGGACGTCGCCGTAAGTGACGCCCCTATTGACCGCCTCGGGCTGCAGCGTAATCACTACAGCCGCGGTCTTAGGGGCGAGGAGCAAGGCAGCAGCGCGTTTCTCCCTGCGCTGCTGCTGCCGTCGCTGCCGCTGCGCCTTCTTGCGGCGCTTCCGGCCCTCCCTGGCGACTCTCCTCGCCTCGCCGGCGATTTGCCACCCGCCGCCGTCCTCCGCTCGCGGGGCGGGTTCCACCACCGCTGCCGCAACTCCAGCCTGCCGGGCTGGAGCGCCTCTCCTCTCCTTGCGCCCTGCGGGCGCTGGCGCCGTCGGCGCAGCTGGGGTCTGCGCCGGCGGGGGCGCCGAGGCCCTCGCTGGGGCAGCCGGTCGCGCCCTTGCCGGCGGTTGGGAGCTGCGGCTAGCCTGACTCGAGGTCGAAGGCTTGGCCGCAGCGGCCGCGTACGACCGCGGGACCGCGGGGGCGACCTGACTCGCCGCGAGTGGGGGGCGCAAGAGCCTGCCCTCCAGCACGTCGAAACGTCGCTGGAAGGCAGCCAACTCCGCCCGCAGCAGTCCGACTACGTCGGACTCCGCCGGGGGCTGGGGGCGACTGCCGCGAGCAGCGGCGAGCTCGGCCCTGGCCGTCCGCAGCTCGGCCTCCAGAGCCGCATTGGAGGCCGCCAAGCGCGCCAGCTCTCGCCGCATCTCGGCCAGCTCGGAGCGCACCTTTCCCGCAGTGGGCACCGCACACTGCTCCAAGGCCGCCTCCGTTATTGTGGCCGCCGCCGCCTTGAGGAGGCGGAACCTAACCGGCTG
Organism: Spodoptera picta; assembly: GCA_038387885.1. NCBI lineage: Eukaryota > Metazoa > Arthropoda > Insecta > Lepidoptera > Noctuidae > Spodoptera > Spodoptera picta. The sequence continues at coordinate 2,256,284 of JAZHFQ010000308.1, forward strand.
GGATTTCCCCATCGCCAGCTTGTAGAGCTCCGCCGTAATGGCCTGTTGGAGGCCCCCGGAGCAGCTCTCGCTCTCAGAGCCGCGCTCGCCCTCCGACATCTCCACGCCGGACATCTCGGCCGCAGAGGACTCCGAACGGGCAGCGCTCGAGAGAGCCCTGCCCTCCGCGGCCAGCCGCTCGGCTGACTCCGCGCAGGCAGCTGGTGCCGGTTTCCGGCGACCGCTGCCCTTGCCGCCCCTACCCCGCGCTGCCGTGGGGACCTTGGGGGGAGGCGCCTCCTGAGCGCCGGAGGACGGGGACAAACTGTCCTCCTCCAGCCTGGGGCGTTTGAACGTCCCCGTCGCGCGGCGGCGTGAGCCTTTCGAGCTCACGCTCAGCCGCTCCGCTAATGTCGCGTCGGACTCTGAGTCCGACCCCCTCCGACTAGACTCCCGTGTGTGGGGCCTGCTGGACGAGTCCAGCGCCCCACCACGAGTCCCGGAGCCACTTGGGCTCCCTTCTCCTGCTACTGCAGGCGAGCCAAGCTCACCCGCACTCTCCTCCTCCGGTTGTGTGGTTTTTATTTTTGTATTCAACTCCATAAAGTTCCCACGAGTATGGGGGAAATATTCGGTCCACCCAGGCAGTGCCCCCTGTACCTGGGTAAGTGAAAATTTGTTTCCCAACTAGAGGGTCCACTGGTCCCCTAGCTGGGGGTGCGCTCGCGACTGACACTACTCCTCAGCCATGCATACTCTCGCCGCGCACCAGAACTTAGTATTAGAGGAATTTTTTATAGAGGTTATCTTCCTCGCGGTCCGGGCGACCAAGCCAAGACCCTCGTCCCGTTCAGAGTCACAAAACATGACCGTGACCTCCTTACGGATTACGATATCGACGGCTGCAATCGGGGACAGCTTGTGTCCCGATGCTGCTCGCTGGCAGGGTGAGTGCACAACGAGCACCGCCCTTGCCTCTCCGCCACGCTCTCTGCTAAGTTCAGAGAGACAGGCGGAGAAACGCCCCACGGAAGCGCGGGCTATGAGCACACAGCCCGCCGCCTCCAGAACCCTATCGGGTTCGCCCGCCCAGTCCAGAAGTCTGCTGCGGGCGACAGTCACTCCAACCCTATCACCCCCGCTAGGGAGACTGTCGCCCGCACCCAGGGTGCACCACGGGGAGGTCTTCTGGCACCGCACCCCACCTACAAACTATATGATATATACTGCTAAACGAATACTGAATTGTTGATTATATAATACTACCTACTTAAAAATCAGTGCATTTTTAACCCATAAATCCCTAAGCGGTCACCGGTGACCGCTTTCCACTAATATTACATTACATTATAGACCTTATTTCTAATGTTTAGAGAATACTTTTGTATGACCAAATTTAGGGGATGGATTGATATCCATCCCCTAACACACACAGGTGATCCTGTATTTCGATCTTCGAGGTACACGTGATTCCATGTTATGTATGCAGAATTGCAGACAATATGAATGGAATCTATCGTAGCCTAAGTAGCTGAACAGTTATTTGTGCAACAATATTCCTGAGCGTTTCTTCACATAGCTATCAGCATACTTGACATTCCTCTACTTTGAGTACTTTATTATATTTGCTAATATCTTTAGACTTTGAAACTTCCTATAAATAACCGTTATTACCTTTAATATATTACTAGTGTCCACTAAATCAACTTGTTTCCTAACACATGGACTCTGGTTTAGATCCCGCCCAATTAACATGGCAATGTGACTCTTAATGTTTGTCTGACTAATGAGTCAGATACTTTAAAATGGGATTAAAAATTAACAATGTATTGCTAGCATGGTGGTCTTTTCGCATTTTTGCAACATTCCAATCATTTTGAAACACCAAAAAAGCCGAAAGCACCAATTTCGTTCAGATTTTTATTATTATTCTTAACAAACACACACCAATTTACATTCCCGGTCGACATAACCTAATAGCTCCCTCAAGGAACGTTCTGGAAGCTCGAATGACAAATACAAAAGCAATTTTGGGACCCGAAAGACTTAAGTTTCTTCGTTCTTCCTTCGCCTGCAGCAAATTTCACCATTCGCAGTTATTCGTATAGTGGAGCCCAATCAATTCTTGTTCAGTAATTGTCGAGAAAGAAATTTACATACGCCGCAAGCATCGGTTTCTTTCATCGTGAGTTAAAAAGTTCTCGTGTTAATATGTGTGGAAGATAAATCGTGAATTTCCTAAAGATTGGGATGCCTAAGGCGAATCGTGGGCGTCTCCACTTCCCACTGCTAATAATGGATGGGGTATAAGTTACAGATATGATTGTTCTTTGATAAACTTAAGGTTAAGTCTTGTATTCTGCCTATTACTAAATTGTAAAAATCATCGATTGGTTACTGTTTCATCATACTATTGTTTTATACTCACAAAATAGAGGTAGAAGAAGTCTAGTAAAAAATCGGTCTGTTATTGTTAAGAGAACGATTCGGAGTCTCGGAGAACCTAACGGGTTACCGGGGCTCCAGCTCGAAGTGTAGGAGAAGGAACGGAGTGGTTTTTAGTCGGTCAAGAGTCTGACACATGTCATGCGATGATTTTCCCCTCTTAAAAAAAATTGTTATGAGAAAGTTGTTATAAAATAGTAAAAAAATTCATCAAAAAATTGGATAATCAGATCAGTGAGTTAAAAAGGCGCATCGCTTTTCTAGTATAAATAAACTAATGTTACAATTTATACCTAAGAACATGAAATATCACTTATGGAAGGAAAACAACAAAATTCACAACTGCCCGTCAATTATTATTCATACAATAAGGTCATAAAATACTATAACTGGCAATTAGTACTGACTGTATAGTAGCGAAGTGGCAATAAAGTCTTAGCAATCAAATACAACGTAACTTGAGGACAGAAGGTTCATTTTACTGTGTATTTACTACGGGTAGTAATTAGAAGAATATTTTTGCTAACGTAACATCTTTTATTTATGTTATGTAAGTTTATTTAATAAAAGGTTTGATTAGTTATTATTATTAAACCAGTTCTATTATAAGCTAAGGAGGAGTTTAGGAAGAAATTCAAGATAACACACTATTGATGGATCTTTCAGTAAACCAAAAAGGTCAGTGTATGTACTTTTAAGGTTCTAAACAGACGAACCGCAATTTGAACTGCAAATTGCAGTTCGAATGCAGTTTGAACGCAGTTCACAATATTGCAATAGAACTGAAAACGGACTGCACGTTTAGTTTGGAACCATTTGGTCATGAATGCAATAGAACTGCAATCAAACTGCTCGTTTAATTTGCAACCATTGGGTCATGACTGCAATAGAACTGCAATCGGGCACCTCGTTTATTTTGCAACAGTTTGGTCATAACTGCAATAGAACTGCAATCGAACAGCACAATTGGTTTGCATTTTCAATTGCAAACATTTTCAATTCAATTGCATTCATTCAATTGTTGGTTTGCAGTTGAAATTCGTCTGCCTGTCTAGAACCTAACCTATTTGCCAATAGACCTCGTGAAATATTTATCAATAATAGCGATTGGGTTACTCAAACATTAATAACATAATAAACATAATTTTTGTAGAAACCCTTATTAACCGTCTGCAGCTGACGTGTAGTCCCACAGACACCGCGAAATACAATCGAATGCACGATTGTTCAGTACCGTGCAAATATTTTCAAATACGAGCATTCACTGCTGCATGCAGTTGAAACGCGTCTACCTGTATAGTGCCTCGCCTATACTGTTAATGATCTACAAAAATATTTGTCAATAGTTGCAAATGGTGTCTGGTCATAATATACAGCCTCAGTTGAATTGTAACAATTTAACCACGTCAGTTGCAGAGGGTTAAGTTTAGTTTGCTACCGTTTGGTCATGTCTGCAATTGAACTGCAATCGAACTGCAATCGAACTGCACAATTGGTTTGCAGTTTCAATTGCAAACATTTTCAATTCAATTGCATTCATTCAATTGTTGGTATGCAGTTGAAATGCGTCTACCTGTCTAGAACCTAACCTATTTGCCAATAGACCTCGTGAGAAATTGATCAATAAAATAGTAATTGGGTCACTCAAACATTAATAACATAACATAATAAACATATTTTTTTTAGAAACTATTAACCACTTATATTAATTTACGTGAAGTTTCATAATCATTTTACTAAACCGTAATTCTACTTTCCAACTTAATTCTATTTCTGTTATTTTCTCCTTCTAAGTAAAAAGTATGCATACTATTTCTGTATTCATTCTTTTTTTCACACATAAAGCATATTTTCTTGAAATGGTACCAACTTTTGTAACTATTTGTTCAACAATAAAAGTGTCAGTATATAAACTTCGTCCACGAAAGATGCGCTTGGGCAACGCACGTGTATGCTTCACATATTAGCGATTCCATAAAAAGTAACATGCGCGTAGGCAGAAAACAAATATGTAGTGGTCATTTACATTGTACTAGTCTTTGGTGGAGGTCAGTAGGACACGATGCGGCGCAGTAAGGGCCATTTCAGACTCGACTTTTTAAAGGAATATTGGGATGATTGTTATGTTGAGCCCATTTCCTCAAAGAATTTGATATGTTAAGAATAATATTGCTTATATCTAGCTTAAAATTAAAAGATCTGTGTAAGTCCAATTTCTTTATTGTAAAAAATGCAGTTTTAGAATTGCACCTATCTTCATTTTGGGTAGCTTGCTAATTCTGAAATGTACCTTTTTGGGTTCATTTAAGGTACCTACTCCCGATTTAGAAAGAAAGTAATACTTTATTTCACACGCTAAAAACAGGTGACCCATACGGATTTTACAAATATCTACTAATGTCTTAAGTCTGAGGTGAAATGGGACCAGTTCAGCATATGCAAGATAGGGCCTCGCGCTGGTATTCTACTGGCCCCTAAGTGACTCGCGAACGAACAAGTCACCGATCAGACAACAATAAACATATAGCAATTTTTACTAAACACACACCATACACACATATAACAAAATAAATAAACACAAAAACAATTGAAGGGATTTGAATGTCAAGCTGTCATACTTTACCATTGCTAATTGAACAAATAGTGAGGAATAAAAATGCTCTATTTTTATGAATTATATAATTTTAATGAATATCCAAGACTGAATAGTGGTTTTAGACCTAAGTCAATGTCTTAAATTAAATAACTATTATGGCCATTTCACCATATCTCTTACTAAAAGTTACTTATCTTGACGTAGGACCTAAACTAACTCCTAACTTGTACTGTTAGGTGTGACTTATATATAGGTTGGGAATAACAGGAATTCTTTTACCACAATTTTAGTTACATCACTTATTTTGTTAGCCCCTGTATTTTTCCTTCTTATCGCCATTTCATTATGCAATATCAAAATACAACAGTAAGCATATAAACTCCAATACTTGATTTTGAAACTGCATGTATATGAAGCTAACTTTAGTAGTTCCCCATACATTATGGCATACCGTGTGTGGTATCGTTCCGACGAGATCTCGATACAGCCATCGATCGATATTTTACAGCAGTGCTGGCCAACCCTTTGTTACTTTTTGTTTCATAAATTGTTTTACCCTCTTTCCTGTAAATAGGTATTTTATGAGAGGCTGTTGTGTTACTTTTTTTTAGTAAAAATTTTACGGATTTTAAGTAATTTAAGTTTTATTAGTCAACATTTAACCAAGACTTAACTATGCCATTTTAGCATTACGTGTTTAATATTAACTGTCTAAAGGTCGGCTTTTAATTAACAGGTAATTGTTAATTGTAAAATACAATTGACATTTGACAGTTTTTAATACGGAAGAATTATTGTCAAATATTCAAAGTTAATTGTCTGATAAATTGTAACTGGTATTGGAAAAATCGGCCCTAAGCATTACAATTCATGTTATGTTATAAGTTCAGAAAGAAACAAAAGCCGTATTGGCATACATTTGGCATAAATATAAACTATTACTAAAATTGTTGAATACTTACATAAAACATCAAAATAATTTTGTCATATTTAGAAACTAAATTAAATTGTTCGGCAGCAACTAGCTAGTGATCACTCACCATACGGCAGACATTTTCCATTTATCAATAACTATGTAGTAAAATTAATTATGGTTAATTTAAAATGATACCGAAATGTTGAGCAGCCCTGTCTTGCAACAATGTCTGCCAGTCAGGCTCACGAACGTTATGTACGTCGATATTATGAGTGCATGCATCAAGGATTTTTTAATTAAACTTACAACGAACCTGCTATAACCTACATACTGTGATGTGTACATAAATAACACCTTTTATATCTGGAGGGGTAGGCAGATGTCACTGTTCGCATTGAATTTAATACTTACTTTTCGTCGATTATGTCATGAGTTCTATATACTATAGAGTCTTGCAAAAGTTGGTCACAACCTCCCAAAACCACGGCAACTCCTGTAAGCCAGGATCGAGAGTAGATATAATCAACACTGGAACACTGAAGTTCGGCGCGTCCCAGGGACATGAATAACTGTCATGGACCCTTTGGTATCAGACCATGTAATTACGATAGTTAAAACAATCCTCTACTTGACAACTTGGCACTATACATTCATTCGTCTAATAAAGCAGTGTGTAACTTCCTCCATAGCTTTTAAAAAAAAATACCAAAAAGATAAAAGATTCAATAAAATCCGGCTCTCACATGAACTAATGGATGAAAGCTCAACCAGTTTCAAGTCACACCGGGACCCATATTCATGAACAACGTATGCGGCGTGGCGACGATGTAATTCATAATGTGCAATTAATTGCACATTACTGCACGGTTGGCGCGGTGGTTGGGCAACTGGCTGCCGCACAATCGTGTCACGGGTTCGATTCCCGCACGGAACAATTCATTGTGTGATCTACAGATTGTTGTTCGGTGTCTGGGTATCATGTGTTTGTAAACTTGTATGTTTGTTAACGCACCCACGACACTGCAGAAAGTCCTAACGTGGGGCAAACATTTATATAAAAAAAAATTGGCTCTTAAAATATAAAATCATCAAAAATCTTTAATTGCTCAGCTAAAACCATTCTAACGACAACACAATAAAACTACTATTCATCTAACTATGAATACAAACTGCTTCGATAACAATATAAAAGATTAAGATAATGACTAATCACTTCAATTCAACAACAATGGCTACTGTATTTAAAACCCGTTATTCATCGTGCGTAACTTTTAATAATAGGTATTAAGTATCTATCAAACGAACAAATAAAATTATAATGAATTATAAAACACGTATGTGTTTTTGAAGATGATAATAATATAAGATGAAATGCCTTGATGACTGCCTTATCGCAAATGGAATGCCGAAAAAAGGGTTTCGGTATTATTAAAGACTAGCTTTTACCCGTGGCTTCGCTCGCGTCACAAAAGGATAAAAAGTAGCCTATGTGACATATACACACAGAGCCAATGATTTCGTTTTTCCTCGAGAATATCAAATTTTTCCGGGATAAAAAGTACCCTATTATTTAATCCACACTTCTAACTTTACGTTTGCAAAAATCCAAAGCAATCGGTTTTGTACTTATGGCGTGAAAGCGGAACAAACTCACTTTCCGATTTATAATATTTGTAAGGATTTCTAATTTTTATAAAACTTCTTATATATTATATATCACCGAGTCTAGAATTGTGCCCGAAGTAGTAATAGACAATTAGACATAATAGGGAGTGCCCTATTATATACCTCTAGGACACACTCTATTGGTGAAAAGTGAATGTTTATTGTAAACTTAGTTATGTGCTTCTCTGTCTACTTCTTTGAAGATTATGGCGTAGTTGCACCACAGAAAGTAGTTATAGTATTAGTTAGTGTAACAACAGTCTGTAACGATGACTATAACAGTTACAGCAAAATGTGTTGCACCAGCGAATTCAGTAGCTTTGTCAAAGTTAAAAGTTTTGCAAGTGAAGTGAATTGTGATTTTCCCCAAATTTGACGTGGGTAATATTTTTGACTGCTTCGTTGGCCGAGTGGTCGCAAGTGCGGCTGCCGGGCAAGGGGTCTCGGGTTCGATTCCCGGGTCGGGCAAAGTATTACTGGGTTTTTAAAAAAAATCTCAGTAGTAGCACGGAGTCTGGAAATGTACCCGGTATATGGCAATAGGCTCACCCCCTATTACATGGGACTCATAACATAAATAGTGAAAAGTGGGTGTCACTTCTGTGTGCACCTCTGCCTACCCCTTCGGGGATAAAAGGCGTGAAGTTATGTTATGTTATGTTATGTAATATTTTTAAACATGACAAGACTAAAAATAATCGTAAAAAGTATCGAGAATTTCAGTACATCATCAACAGCCTATAAATGCCCACTGCTGAGCAAAGCCTCTTCTCACACGGAGAAGGTTAGAGCATTAATCACCACGCTTGCTCAATGCGGGTTGGCGATTTCAAACTTATAATTAGAAATTATAAGTCCAGGTTTCCTCACGATGTTTTTCCTTCACCGTTTGTCAGTGATGTCTAAATAATCTTAGAAAGTACATATAACTCGGAAAAAGTCACATTGGTACTTGCCGTTGGTAGGTTTCGAACCCGCACCCTCATGCATGAGAAGTGGGCGTCTTAAACCTCCGGGCCACCACGACATCAATTTCAGTACACTGGAATGAAATTCTAGTTATGTTATATACATTTAACTATGTATTAGGAGATCGACCATCAAAATGATGCACTATTGCACGATGAAGACACTATAGATGCAAAGTGATTTGAATTTGAATTGAAGATGAACGATTTCAGACTCCCTTTTCAAAAATTCCAAAAGTAAGGCTCGCATAATACAATTTAGAAATAAATCAAGCTTTAAAAGGATCTCTAAAAACGGTGCTTAGAGGATATTAATCTCAATTACTTAATGAGAATTTCTTTTTAAATGAAACAATGGATAATTTGATGGAGAGACATGTTTTGTCGGCTATAGAGAGTTATTTAGCGTTTGTTAAAATACATCGCATTTTATTACATTGCGGTTAACGTCCTTTATCTAGCTTGCCGAGGCTAAAAGTAGATGGGTGACCATTATTAAGTCTTAAACTGTCAAACACCAAGCGGTCACCGGTGACCACAACCTATTGTTCTATAATTGTGTCTATAATGACGGTACTCAACGAGTTAAAGACCTTTTAAATGGACTTTAGGTATCTACAATTCTGCTTTCCATCCTAAAATATTTATACTAGACATATTTCTATGTAATATTGCAATAATTGAATAAAATCCCTCTTAGCCCATAACGAACCAGAGGAAGGCAATTAAGTACCCATTATGTTTCCACATCCTATATATTTGCACGTTATATTATAAAGGGTTAAAACTACTGAACCGATTATTATAAAGAATCACCAACACTCTGACACACTATTCTTTCTTAGAGCTAAATATGGACACAGAACACAAACATAGTCAGTTTTAATAATGATTATTGTTTGCTTTTTATTTCTCATTTATAGTTATTTTGGTTTTCTTTATACTTTTGTTTCACTTTGAATTTACTCGTATTATATAAGTCATTATTAATTGTCAAGTCTCACGTGGATTTTTGAATATTCCATGAATATTGAGAGACTTCTTGTGATACAGGGATTTTTTTTTTTTAAGGGGGGAAAATCATCGAATGACTGCTCCCGCCTGGGTGAGGCGGAAGGGAGTGTCAGACTCTTACTGACTAAAAACCACCCCGTTCCTTCTCCTGCACGTCGAGCCGGAGCCCCGGTTACCCGTTAGGTTCTCCGCGACTCCGAATCGGCATCGACCCTATTGGGCCCCATCTGTGGTGGTTTGATGGCTCTTTGAGGCGCGCGCGGAACGCGACGCTCTGTACGCTCGGGTCTGTTGTGATACAGGGATACCTAGTACAAGAGCCAGGGCTTCACTGTGTTAATTGTATGAAGCGCTAATGAACGTTTTTTTAATTAATTTTTTTTATAATCTTATAAAATATAATCTAAAAATAGCAACAAACATTTATATTTCTCGGTCAGAGGTTAAGCATTGCCATATAACGTGGCAATGCAGCCTTCTGGGTACTGTCCCTATTGACGTCGAAGGGGACGAATTTTTTGATGTAAGTAGATATTTTTAGTTTTCTTTTATTACATTTTTGTGTATTTTAAGTTGTAAATAGTTTCTTATTAATGAAATACAGCAAAAAATTAAAGAAAAAACATACCAACCCTAGCATTTTTTGTTCAAAAATTCCATTCAACTACCGCTACACAAGCCTAATAAGTTCTAAATCATGTTACGAAAATCCACTTAATCCTAAGATCTTAATATCAAGATTCATACCTTTAACGATCAATCTAATCCATATAGATAACCAAACGAAAAATGTGCGCATACGCATATTAACAAATCGTTGTAAGCACGCGCGAGGTCATGATTCCGTTGACCTGTTCCATGACTCATAACTATACGGTGTGACGCTTTTATATTGCTAGAAAATTTTGTTATGAAACTAGTGCTTTGCCCCGGCGTTATATGGGTGCTATTCTCCGAGTTTCTCTAATGTTTTTAGGTCTTTTTTTTAATTTTGTTTAACACTAAAGGACACTAAAATAATTGTCTAATTTTGTCCAGCCAGTTTGAAGATATATGCGGCTTTGCAACACACATTTTATGTAAATATTTTTTTGTTTTATATTAATACTACTACTTCTGTTAGACTGGCGGTGTGGAGAACCTTTGTAGACGCCCTCTGCCATAGTTAGGGACCACTGGACCTTAAATCAAGACTACTGTTATATTTCTGAAGGTTTATTTATCCAGGTTATGATTTTGGAGTATATGGGATTAAAAGCATAGTCTTTCTTGCGTGTCGATTCTTATATTTAACCTTTTGATCAAACCTTTATTTGTATTTATCAACAGCCTCTAACTGCCCACTCCACATCAAAGCCACTTCTCGCACGGAGAAGGTTTGAGCACTAATCACCACGCTTGCTCATTGCCGGTTGGCGATTTCAAACTTATCAATAATAAGAAAATATAAGTCCAGGTATCCTCACGATGTTTTCCTTCACCGTTTATCGATGGTGTCTAAATAATGTTAGAAAGTACATGTAGCTCGGGAAAAGTCACATCGATATTTGCTGTTGGTAGGTTTAAAACCCTCACCCTCATGCATGAGAAGCCACGACTAGATTGGTTATTAAGTGCTACCTAACGTATAAAGTTTATTATACCTCTACATAATATATTATATTCCGGACTTCAGTGTTCCGGTGTTTCATGGTTGTATCTACTGTAGATCCTGGCTTACAGGAGTTGCAGCGGTTTTGGGAGGTTGTGGCGGGCTAGTCCCAAAAAAAAAAATATTATATGCCTCTACCTATATTAGTGTTGAAAAACAATCGTAATATTAAAAAACTCTTTTGAAAATATTACAAAGAATGTCTAGTAAATAGAACCTGAATGCTAGTGTTTATTTGAAGGAAAGCTATCGTAGCTAACTAGTTTTAATAGTAGCTAGTAATCACAGTTTGCGATAAATGTGGAGTATAAACGAAGTAGGTGTTACTTCACTTAACACCTTATGACGTCATAATGCTATGCCTGTATCGAAAGTATTTCTATGGAAATGAGTAGGGACTCCATTTTATTGTTGTGGCTTAGGATAAAAGGGGTCAATGACTTGTAATAAGATATTTAAAAAAACATTCTTGTAAAGTATAGCATTTTTAGAATCATTTTAATAGTGTTTGGCTTTTGATTTTAAAATCAATTTACAAATATTTTGAAAAAAAAGATGTAAAACTTTCCATGATGATTATATGTAGTAGATTTTTGAGTTGTATATATAGTAGAAGTAGATTGATATGAAAAAATGTTATCACTAACACGTAGGTGTAAAATAAACTATTTTTCATTCAGACATTTATGTATTTCTTCAAAAGGACATAAAAATCTATGTAAAACATACAAATGTAAGCCAAAAGTAGCTTTAGATTATAATTCTCAACATTTTATGATTTAATTACTGCTTTTTAATTTATATTCTTTGGTTTTCTAATATTATTTGATACGAATCCGTTCTATTTTATTACATTTTCACATATTTCTGCTCGTTGTAAATTTTAATAACGGCTATAAAATGTATAATGAAATGTAAAATTATTACTTATCCTTTCATTTATTTTGATTATCTAGCTGTTATATTGATTTAAATGATCATAAAATAGATTAAATTTTAGAATGAATGGTCGAATGTTTACTTTTTTATTTCTTTATTTTCATTCAAAGATCGCCTTTAATTTGATGCAGTAGAAATTACTCTGGTTTTGATGTTATCGTATAATTATAATTAATAATAAAAACGACTCTATAAAAGTTGAATATATTTTTCTTTCCACTCTCTATTAAAAGAGCAATTATAAACTGATAGTTTTATTCAAATTATCATAATTTAATACCTATATAAAATTCTCCCGTCACAGTTTTCGTTGACATACTCCTCCGAAATGGCTCGACCGATTTTGATGATTTTTTTGTGCTTATCCGGTATCTATGAGAATCGGCCAACATCTATTTTTCATTCCCCTAAATGTTAGGGGTAGTCCACCACTAAATTTTTTTCGAAATTGCGCGTACGAAGTCGCTGGCAGACGCTAGTATTTTTTATACAATTTCGGTCGTCACTGAGTCTAATTTAAATTCAGCTGAAGACCTATTATAGTGAGGTATCAATTTTATTTTTACACCCGAAAGTCAAATTCTATTATCTATGTAAATAAAAATGAATTTCCGTTCGTTAGCCTCGCTATAACTTGAGAATACTGAACTGATTTGGCTTATTTTTGTCTTGAATGTTCGTGGAAACCCAAGGATGGTGTAAAAGGTGAGAAAAAAAATTTATAGGCGATACGAAGTTTGTCGAGTCAGCTAGTACATGATAAAAGACATAATATCAGATATTGTATGTAATTCTAGACATTGTTTTTACTTATAATGCTACGGTTCTTTTTAAATAATGGGACTTATCCCAACGACTGTCCAAATCACACCAACCCTACATATATGATTTTATTATTATCTAAGAGTAGTCGTGTGAATCGTATGTTTGTTTGTAAGTTTCTTTCTACAAACAGTATACCTTGCTTAATTAGCTCATTAACCCCTTGTAGTGAAGTGGTGTTCAATGAAAATTTGGTTTTTAGTGATAATGATACAGTCCAACTTGAATGTACGACTTGTACAGTATGGGAGTGATTCTAAAAATGTTTAACCTTAAGATGAATGCTTTTAAGTGTTCTATGTACTGACTTTTTAAAAAGAATTTTTTCATCTATGTCATTTTTTCTTATATTTCTGCTGGTAAACGAGCAGACAGATCACTTGATGGTAAGCAATCGGCGCCGCCCATGGATACTTAAAACACCAGAGGCGTTACAAGTGCCTACCGGCCTTTTGAGAATTGGGAATTTGAGGATTGTGGAGGCTTCGGGGATTGGGGAGACCGGAGAAATGGGTAATTAGGCCTCCGGTAACCTCACTCAAAGCGACGAAACACAACGCAAGCGTTGTTTCACGTCGGTTTTCTCTGAGGCCGTGGTATCACTCCGGTCGAGTTGGCCCATTTGTGTAGAAGCATGGCTCTGTCACACCTGAGAAGAGTTAAAACTTTTTATACGATTGTATAGGCTTCTTCTGTGATTGCTGAATGAGCTTGATGAAATAAAATATAAGCTTGTTTATAGATTTTTTTAATCAATATGGTTTGGTTTAGGTACACAGGTTGGAATTGTGCCCGCTAAAGATTTAATTTTATATCACTTAGAAATACCTATAAAGTTAGCTTTAACGTGACTCCTACACTAACATGCTACCATGTAACGAATAAAACGCCTGACACAATGTGTTTAATCGTCATTAATTACAATCTAAACTCATTAAAAATAACACCACTATCTTAATATCTCTTGAATATAACAGTTTTTTCACTACACACACATATAAAAAATATTTATAAAAAACAAAAGAATAAACTAAGTACCTATTGATTTATGGCATCGTTAATATTTTTTACGGCTATCAATAAAATTAATAGGGATTTGTAAACGAGAACTTTCTTGCGTGGGAGTTGTTGTGCTGCTGTGGTTTTAAACTGTAGCGAGGCTATATTTTCCCTGTGACTTTATTTATTTACTAGCTGAGCCCGCGATTTCGTCTGCGTGGAATAGTGATTCACAGGTCTTCCCCCGTAGTTGCATTATAATATGTAGCCTATATGTTGACCCGACCTGTTAGTATTCATGCGAAATTTGAAATAAATCCATGCAGCACTTTTTGAGTTCATCCCGGACATATATACAGACAAACAGACAAAAATTCTAAAAACCATATATTTGGTTTCGGTATCGACTGTAGATCACGCCTCAAGCATTCTTTAAAAAAATATTCGATGTACAGTTTTCACTTTCTTACGATTTTATTATATGTATAGATAAATATAGATTTATTATATGTATAGATGTCGCGGAGAACCTAACGTGTTACCGGGGCTCCGGCTCGACGTGCAGGAGAACGAACGGGGTGGTTTTTAATCAGTAAGAGTCTGACACTCCCTCCCGTCTTACCTAGGCGGGAGCAGTCATTCGATGACTTGCCCCCTTAAAAAAGACTATTATTCATGTCCCCTATTTCCCCCTTAAAAAAATATATATGCAAAGATATATTTACTTATTAATGCACAACACACAGCAGTACATAGGAGAATACATATATGAATAAATTGGAGGCACATAGGTATTACATATTCCCGTAGTATTCTTCTAATATTTACTTAAATTTTTCTGTATTTTTTTGTATCAATTTACATAGTTTCTTTTCTTTTTAGGTCGTGTTCTAATTTCTTGAGCCACGGATAATATGTACAGGTAAGATATTCTACTTTTTAATTCATTTTCCTCATTTTTTTGGAACGGATCGATCTGATTGAAGTATATAGTACTGTGTACAGTACTATATACTTCAATATAGAAACAGATTTTACATGTATAAATAACATTTTGTATGAAACTGCTCCTAGTTTTATATCAATTAAACATAGTCGCGTAGTCAACTTCTATTGGTTACAATACAAACAAATATACCAAGAAACTATTTTATACATAATGGATACATAGACTGCGTCATTGGCCGAGTGGTCGAAAGTCCGACTGCCGGGCAAGGGGTCTCAGGTTCGATTCCCGGGTCGGGCAAAGTATTACTGGGTTTGTAAAAACGTCAGTAGTAGCACGGAGTCTGGACTACTTTTTACGAGAATGTCTTGAAATAGAAATTTATTCGCAGGAACATGTGATACAATGGATCTTAGTCTAATTAACAACAGTACAGTGTATACCACCTTTCCCAGGCATGCAAATGTTTGTTTATAAGGCACATTATATATACCTAGTATAGAATATAAATCCAATTTCATTGATTAATTATTACGTAATGTCAAAATAATGATTCAAAATTTCAAATTAATTTTTTAAATACATGTCAAAGCATTATGTCTGTAAAATTACATGTCATAATATTAAAATCTATTGCTTTCTACAATTCCATAGTCAATGAAGTCTTTAATACTGTAAAAACATTTTTCGTACTTCTGTGGCGTAATTTGAACTTTTACCAGATTACTCAACGCACTATTTAATCACTTCTTCCTTATTACTAAAGCATCACATACTCCATATTTATATCGATAAATCAACAGAACCGCGTCTTTATATTTACCTAATACATAATATGGAAGCGTTATTCAAATATAATAAAATATTTACACGGATTTCGAGTGTATTTGAACGGAGTCATGTAATTCCGTATGGTTGATTATTGTTTGCACTGTCCAAGAACTTGATTTGAAGCATTTTTTGTAGTGTCCGACCGAAATTTCGGTTTCGGTTTCGGTCGAGTTTCGGCCAAAAATCAAGTTTCGGCGGCAGTTTCGGTTTCGGCCAATATCGGCCGAAACTTTTGCCGAAACCGAAACTTATGTCGCTAGTTCACACACGTTCACGCTCGCATAACTCTGTTTCCCGCGGCACTGTACGATTGTCATTATTTGACAAATAAAATGTCACCGCCAACCTGTATAAAACTTTTTACTCAGGCCATACAAGAAAAAAAAGACTTTTTAACTTGGTCGTATAATTACTAATTGACAATTAGATATTATCTATAAAGGCATTAAAGGGAATCTCTGAAAATGCATAAAGTTGTGGGAAATTACATAAGTATTCAGTACAGAGAATAGAGGTATAATAAAATACCAATACTTAGTATTTAATGAAACAATAACAATTACTGATTTGATTAGTGTTAATTGATAAACATTATGCTATGAGAACTTAATTTGAAAAAATAATAAAAATGTTATTAATATTTTTTTTTAATTATTATATTAAATAAATGATTACAACAAACTTAATACACTATGTTTCCATTTCATGCCCTAATTAATGCAAAATAATAGGTAAAATGCACCAAATTTCAGTATCTTAAGAAATTTTATACTTGACTACGTAAGTTTCGGTTTCGGTTTCGGTTTCGGCCGAAACTGAAGCCACAGCCGAACATTCGGTGTCGGTTTCGGTTTCGGCCGGAAAACCAGTTTCGGTCGGACACTAATTTTTTGTCTATAATTTTCAAAGGTACAGTGTACGCAAAAATGAAAGTAGAAAGGAACAATAAAGAAGAAAATCAATAATTTATAACTTTCGTGATTATTAACTTAGTATGTCAAATTAATTTTTATGTTTTCGGCTAACTCACGTAACTATTTAGTAAGAAGCGCAACTTCAAGCCGTGCTAGAGGCTCATATTCATGAGCAGCAACGCGGCAACTGTCGCGCTGCTACTCCGTGAATATGAGCCTCTAGCATTACCTGAAACTAGTCGAGTTCCGCGTCAAACAGTTACGTGAGTAGGTAAGTAGAAAACATAATAAATAAAATCAGTAAGTTTGTTTTTAAGTTATTTAGTTGTTATATTGTTGTTGTTGTTGGAGGGTACGGGAGGCCTTTGCCCTGCAGTGGGACGATCATGGCTGAAAATAAAATAAATAATTTGTTATATGAATTAATAGAATCGCAGAATAGAGGCCATATGTTATGGATGTATGAAGTTGTATTATTGTAAACACACCCAAGGAAAAATCTTAGGCCAGTGCAAATTTTGGATTGTTGAATTTACAATAGAGTAGTTTGCAAAATTTTTGTAATGTCCGTCTGGTAAATTAATTTAAAACTTTAGACACATATTTTTTCGTTTCTCACAAAATTAAATACTTTCGACGATATATTAATCTGAAATATCATGTGACGTCACAGTGTGCCACATTTTGTAGCACGATATGACGTAACGACTTCCCACTCCTAAACTTAGCGCCATTTTATCTAAGTATTGCAACTTAATACGAGAAAATAAAAAATACGTGTGTAATATTTGTTCATTATCTAACTGACGGACTAATTAGATTCTTAATTTTGATACCCTGGAAACTACCCAATAGCAGTGGATAGCAGTTCCAATTTTTAAATCAGCCATAAACTTCAAAATGTATAAAAAAGCTATAAAAAGTTGTAGGCTGTACGTACACTGTGGTGTGTGGAATAATATTAAACAATTTTATATTTGAGGCGATCATGCGTAATTTACGAACTAACTGTTTATTTGCTTATCATTATTTATTTAAGTAATTTTCAATAGACCATTACTATAATAATTGACCCTCTAAAAAGGTTCTATAAATATTTTTTTCTGTTTTTGTTTCTTTCTTTGATAAATTTTCAAACTGAATTAAATTGGAAAATTAATTAATGTAAAATAACTATGAGGTTAAAGACTCTACTGTTTATTTTTAGAATAGACATTCTCAGAGTACGTCCCTGTACGATAAATAATAATGTGTGAATAGTGAACTCACCGCAAAGGTTGCCTTTTTAAATTAAATTAATTCTCAAACAAAAAAACAGTCAAATCAATTAATTAATTTTAATTTATTGATTACACCTCGTAATCTTTGTCTGTATGTATGTGTGAATCATTCTCCGTAAGCAACAAGAAGCCCCCTGTGGTTCCGAACATAGATTTGAAAATGTTTATTTTTAAATTTAATATTTTTTTGCTAATTTGATGTTGTCGCACCTTGTATTTTTAGCATATTTATTGTATATATTAACATACTATGTTACTTAGATATTACCAATGCTATGTATACCTACTTAATTATTTTTTCTTATTTTAGAACCGTAATCTCTATGCTAGCGTATAGATTACCCCTACACGGAACCGCGGAAGGGCTAACGGGTTGCCGGGGCTCCGGCTCGAAAAGTAGGAGTAGGAACGGGGTGGTTTTTAGTCAGTAGCCGCCTTGGGTTAGGCGAGAGGGAGTGTCAGACGCTTACTCTTTTAAAAAAAAAAAACATTGTCCCAACACTAGGATTTACTCATGTGTCGCGGGTGCGTTTACAAACATACAAGTTCACATACACATGACACCCAGACCCGGAACAATAATGTGTGAATTACACAAAGAATTGTTCCGTGCGGGAATCGAAATCGCGAAAGGTTGCGCTGCAGCCAGTTGCCCAGCCACCGCACCAACCGTGCAGATTAATGCTTTAGTCAGCTGTAGCTACTTATAAGTACGTAAGTAAGTAGAGTTACTATATTATACTCTAATATATTGTTAGTATATTAGAGTTAATATACATATGTACACAAAACACCGCTAATTAGTTAGCGGCGCCACACATCGACACTACTATCGTTTACACAGTGAACATGTGTGGGTAATTTCATATTACTGTGTATAAAAATATTCGTCCACCACATTCACATTGGTATTTTCATTCTTGTGTCGGTATATGTATTTTTATAATTTAATTCACGGGTAAGGTTAAAACTATTTACAATCATTGATATGACCCGACATTTTGACGGGTATTAACGTAGTGTTCGTGGTCGACTGGTTAATGAGCATGCTTTTATCGTCTTTCAATGATCAATGATGATGTGAGTTCTATTCCAGCTGAAAGATTCTTTTTTTATTTTACTATGTAGTTTTTCTTATTATTATTTTTTTTGTTTTTTGAAATATTAGATCAGGCTATAAAAGAAGCAGATAAGTCGGTAAATAAAACAATACTATCTTTTATTACAATTAATTTATTTATTATACAAATAAGTGGTTTTATATTCAATATTTATAATAATTAATTATCATACCACAGTTAAGTTCTTAAAGTTCTTTAAATAATAATTAATCAATATGCCAATAAACCTTATAGTCGAATTGGGAAATATCATGCGATAAAGTTTATACTTTTAAAATTAACATAAGAAGATTTAGAAAAATAGGATAGAAAAAAAGAAAAGATTAAAACATTGTTTCAAATTTTAAATATTTGATTAATGAATTCTTGAAACAACTTGTGAATGCTGGAATCGATCCGGCGGCACTTTACTGGAGGTGATAACCATTACGCCAAACACGCTGTGAATGAGATCATCGAAATATTGTATACCATTCAGTAACATAAAAATACGATGAGAAAACACTATATTTATATGGGTATTGTATAGCTCGATTACTCATTATTTGATTTCGATTTATTCAAAGTTTGTTATAAGTTATTTTTATCTTTACCCTCGTTTTTATTTAAACTTATTTACTAAATAATTACGTATACCGACACAAAAATGATATTTAAATACCAAGATGTGTGTGATAGACGAATGTTTCTATACATATCTATTAATATGAAATTACCCACACATGTATTTTGTGTAGTCATACTAGTGTCGATGTGTAGCGCTGCGAACTAATTAACGTTGTTTTGTGTACGTACACAGCCTAAAGGCTGTTAGCTGTTAGCGTTTTTGGGGAGCGCTTCGTTTTACACCCTGTTTAAAAGCTCTCCTTAGACTATGGCACCTTAATTTGAAGGTGTTAAATTGAATACGGTAATTAAAATACTTTTTCACAATCCACTTATCATGGAATCTATACAGATTAGCATAAGTGATTGCATAGATTTACGACGTGTATTTTATTACATAATTAAACTAAGAAAATACATTAATGAGCTGGTATGTAGTGATTTATGTATTTTTTATACATTTATCTATATAAGGCAAGCTTTTAGATTCTTTCCGAATCAATTTGATCTAATTTTTATTTATGTATTTTAGACAAAAAAACCGGATATTTGTGATTAGAATTCGATGTCTAAGAGCTTCGTGTTATCTTTATAGTTTCATTCCAATATTAGGTATTCTATTATTTGTTTATATTACTAGACCTATAAAATATTAGGAATGGAAATGGTCATAGTCTGAAAAGTGAATCTCGTACAATAAATATGTGCACCTCAGTCTACTGTCCTTCAGTGGGTTAAAAGGTGTGATATTATGTTATAACAATATAGTACTTAGGTTTCTCTATGGTATTTTTTTTTAGTAAACACCTCACTATTCAAGTGAAGTTAGTGATTCCCTATTATATTGTGTGTGTGTTAAGTGACTATTTCATGTGGGCCGATCATCTTCATCAACCCGAGCGTACGGCGCGTCGTGTTCCGCTCCCGCCTCTAAGAGCCATCAGACCACCACGGATGGGGCCCAATAGGGCTGATGCCGATACTGAGCCGCGGAGAACCTAACGGGTCACCGGGGCTCCGGCTCGAAGTGCAAGTGTAGAAACAGGGTGGTTTTTAGTCAGTAAGAGACACTCCCTCCCGCCTCACCCAGGCGGGAGAAGAAATTGGATGAAATCTTAAAAAAATCGTCTTCATCACGTCATCAGCCCAACTTTGTAGGTAGACGTCCTGCGACATCAGTAAAGTACTGAAAAACGAAATAAATACTCAACTTACCCCTACTTAACCCTCGAATTTAAACCATAATGTTATTAACAGTACTTAACCAAACATATGTAACTACAAAAAAAATGAAACTTTAATAACAATCAAATCGTATCTATAGGAAAAATCTTAGGCACCATCATTAAAAACAGTATTTTTACTATAATTTAGGAATGATGGACGGCCCGTTCGATAGGTAAAAGGAAATACCATGAATATTACATGGGGTTTCACCTAAATATGGTGTAATGTAAACAGGTCAAGCTATAATTTTATGTTGTGGGCATCGTTGTTATGGGGTCGACTTGCTCTATTTTCGGATCGTGTAAAGTAGTGTGTAAAGGTAGGTTAATGAGTAGTATTGTGTTTGTGTGGTTGTGGTTTTAGGTCTTAGTTCAATTGCTGTATTATGATGATAATATTGAGTATCCAATTTGTGCTTATTCGTGATGGCCTGAAACGCTGGTTTAAGACGCCCGCTTCTCATACATGAGGGAACTTCCTAAGAATATTTAGACATCACTGACACACTGTAAAGGAATTTATTGAAAGGAAACCTAGAAATTTTGGTTATACGTAATGTTATAAATCGCCAACCTCGTTAGCCTAGTAGTCGCAAGTGCGACTGTCCACCTCTGCCTACCCCTTCGGGGATGAAAGGCGTCATGATGAGTAAACAAAAGCTTATTAATACTGGGTAACTCATAGACATAAAAGTTCATTAATAATTACTATTCCGCTATAATAACTATTAAATAAGTTGCTTCCATATTATATTTATTTAAAATTCTCTGCAAAATACTACTTAGAAAACAAAAAAGTATATTTAAATATATAAAAAATAGGAGCCGACCAGCAGCGGGTGCATGGTCCAAGTTACCGCTGGTTACGGCTCCAGAGACAGAAACCTCCTCACGATACGTGCCGTTTCTAGGAGAACTGCCTTCTGTATCAGGCCATCCACCTAATGCCAGCCTCTTGAGATGGATGTTATAATTTGCTTATTATATACAGTTATTATTAATAACTAATCAGTTGGCTGCGCGAGTGCCGCACAAGCTGCTCGTGATTAAGAATTCCGTTATCACATGAAACTAGTCGAGCTTTCCTCAATCATTTACGTGAGAAGACCGTTATTTTCAATTAATTTACTATAAATTTTTCATTGAAACATAATTTAGTACCAACGGTTCAGAAGATTTATTCCGACATATTCCACGAATCACATAAAATGCAGTAGGTAGACTCAGTTCTGAAAAACATGTCCCTAAAGAAAATTCTGTTAACAATTAACATTCCAATAAAGCTTTTGTTTATCACCTCCTTGATCTCAGTAGAATACAAAAATCCGTGTTATAAAGAGCAAAGTATCATATTGAAGTGCTAATAAATATACTACGGATAATAAGAAACATTATAAAGAGCCCATAAAGTGATTTAACCTGCAATTCTCATTAGCTTTTATTACTGGTACAGTTGACAGCAAAGTTTTAAGCGACACTTGATTAAAAGTATCATTAAACTGTCATACACCAAGCGGTCACCGGTGACCGCAACCTATTGTTCTATAATTGTGTCTATAATGATGGTACTCAATGAGTTAAATTCACACTGAAACTTTCTCTGGACTGCGACTCGGCAAGGGCTTTCGGGCTCGATTCGGGTCGGGCAAGTATTACTCTGTTTAAAAAAATGTCAGTAGTAGTACGGAACCTGGACTTGTGCCCGGTATATGGCAATAGGCTCATCCCCTATTACATGGGATTCATTACATAAAAGTGAAGAGTGGGTGTTACATTGTACAGTGGCAATAGGTGCCGTAACATGCACCTCTGTATACCCTTCGGGGATAAAAAGCGTGATGTTATGCTATGTTATGTTAGAACATTCTCCTTTATTGTGTACTTAAACAATTTTAGTTTCATCACTAACGAAAATAGTACTACCAGTCATAATGGTGATCTTAATAATTCGGTAGTTCATGATTATAGACTAAATTATTATTACTAAATCGAAAATAAAGACGTTCACAGCAGAACAAAAATATTATGATTGAATTCCACAAATAGAGAATTTCAAATAATTCAAAATTATTTAAAATTCTCTATAAATTACACATTTAAAAATAATTAACAAAAAAAAAAATATTAAAAATATGAACAATGTCAACTAGTAGCGGGGGCATGGTCCAAGCTAGCGGTGGTTTGGGCTCCAGAAACAGATACCTCCTCACGACTCGTGCCGTTTCTAGTAAAACTGCCTTCTGTATCAGGCCCTTGATCCATCCACCTAACGGCAGCCTCCTAAGATGGATGTTGATTGATAATTTGTTTAACAGCATACTCCCGTAACTGTTAGACGAAGAACGCGGCTAATTTCAAGCCTCCCTGGGGTCTTACAATTATGATCTGCATTGTGCGACACATCAAAGGGCCTAATACGAATTTGTTTTATGTTTAACAATTCCAAAACATTACCTCGTTTAGCCTTCTGATTGGTTGGTTCATTGGAGTAGGCCAATCAGACGCTATCTCGTTAATAAACGTAAATCAAATTGGTACCATGTCTTTTGATCATAGTAAGTACAGTAGGTTTAGGTTTGACTTACTTTAACTCTATGTCCCCTAGATGGGGCACAGGGCGTCCACAGAGATCCTCCATCTCGATCGGTCTTGAGCTTCACGCTTCACCTCATTCCACGTCATTCCGATGCCCGCTGCTTCTGCCACTACAGTACGCCGCCAGGTTTGCTGAGGACGGCCACGCCTGCTTTTCACCTGGGGATTCCAGTCCATGGCTTGTTTAGATATGTGGTCGGGACCTCTTCAGAGAGTGTAGTCAATCCATCTCCATCTACGGTGTTTGATTTGGCGGTCGATCGGGCTTGCGTGGCATTTTTCCAACAGCTCTACGTTAAAGATGGTCTCGTGCTAGAAAATACCGAGAATGCGACGCACACATCGGTTAACGAAGACCTGGATTTGACTTGAGATATCTTTTGTTCCCTTCCACGTCTTGCACCTATGTAGCAGTACGGATTTGACATTTGATTTAGAAGAAGTTTAGGTTTAATTATATATTTATTCACTCATAATGAACATGGTTCACTTATAATAACTCATTATAACTAAGTATTTAGAGTTATGACAATTATCTAACGGTATTAGTAGCAGTCATAAATAAATAAAAATAATAATTTTGAGTTAGACTTTTATTGCAGACTGTACAGTACGTTCAGTACAAACTTACGACCTGATCGTAAATGACAAACCGCTTCATCTCTTACTTTGTAACAACGTGAGATATTAATGTTTTGCATTTATTTATTATACATAAGTAACAACAGTCGTGGGATACAATATAACATCACGCCTTTTATCCCCAAAAGGGTAGGCAGAGGTGCACACTACAGCACTTAATGCAACTGTACAATGTAACTCCCACTTATCACTATTTATGTTATGAGTCCCATATAATAGGCGGTGAGTCTATTGCCATATATCGGGCACATTACAAACTCCGTGCTACGACTGAGAATTTTTAAAAACCTTTCTGGTATACCTACGTACGAGATTTAAAATAATATGAGTAAGAATTTTAAAATAACATAACATAACATAACATGACGCCTTTTATCCCCGAAGGGGTAAGCAGAGGTGCACATTATGCCACTGGACAATGCAACACCCACTTTTCACCATTTATGATATGAGTCCCATGTAATAGAGCCCCCATATCCCATCTTATTGCCATATACCGGGCACAATTCCAGACTTCGTGCTACTACTGAGATTTTTTTAAAACCCATTTTTGCCTGACCCGGGAATCGAACCCGGCCAACGAGGCAGTCTAAGGATTTATCTTAATATTTTTTTGGACAAACGAATTTTGTGATTTAAATAGGTACTAAAAGTTTGGAGTTTATCTTGGGAAAAGGTTAGATTAACAATTAAATTAACATCGTTTTGGTGAAGTCTTCATCAATAACAAAATCATATATCTACATAACAACATCTTCCTAATATTATAAATTCGAAAATTTGTGTTTGTCTGTTTGTATGTTTGTTCCTCAATAACGTCAAAATGGCTGAAGGGATCGACATGAAATTTGGAATAGAAGTTGATTATGTTATGGAATAAACCATAGACTCAGCCGTAGGCAGAAGCTAGTCCCGAGCGTACGGCGCGTCGCGTTCCGCGCGCGCCTCAAAGAGCCATCAGACCACCACAGATGGGGCCCAATAGGGCCGATGCCGATTCGGAGTCGCGGAGAACCTAACGGGTAACCGGGGCTCCGACTCGACGTGCAGGAGAAGGAACGGGGTGGTTTTTAGTCAGTAAGAGTCTGACACTCCCTCCCGCCTCACCCAGGCGGGAGCAGTCATTCGATGAATTTCCCCCCTTAAAAAAAAAAAAAATAAAGGCAGAAACTAGTATCTACATACATATAAGATGAGGATTTGAGACAGCAATGAAATAATGTGATTTATCTATAACAACAGAGTTTATTTAAATAAAATAACGATATTTTAATCAAAAATAACAAACTAAATAACTTCGAAATACAAACCTAAATCGACAATTAATTGACAATGCTTTAGCCCGGCGATCCTCACTTATATTCTTTATATTAAATAACTAAAAATAAGAACACTATATATATATCGAAATAACATGCATTCTTTAAAATATTTCAATTACATATTTCAATTATAATATAATATTTTAAGACGATTTTCTTATGACACATGTGTCACCTTAATCAAAGACAATGCAAAGCATAGAGGCTTTCATGCATTACTCTATAACCCCGTTTCCCGGGAGTATCACAGTTCGCAACAACTATAGAGGTAGAAGCTGTATAATAATTGTCCCACATTGACCATACCACACCCGTGTGTTGGCCCTGACAAACACATTTGATACAAATACAAGTTCTTTAGTGAACTTACATAATGTTAAATCCGTCTCGTTAATACGGATCGAGAGCGAAATTAAATGTTTATCGATCGAATATTTCAAAATGCTTCAAGGTTTAAACAGTCTGGATTTAAAGCATACCATTGTTTAAGTAAATCGCTTGTATATCCAGACGACTACTATTTTGGTTTGTCTGATGACTATCCCCTTGGATTATTATGAAACTAAGGGTTCAGAAAGTTGAAATAATACTGTAAATATCCTACAGCGTATATTTTGTAATATGTATCTTATATCTTATACTTTTTTTATTATATAAAGCGGAAGAGTTTGTTTTTTTGTTTGATCGCGCTAATATCTCCGTAACTACAAGTCTGATTTGAATAATTCTTTTTGTGTTGGATAGCGCATTTATCGAGGATGGCTATAGGCTATAAAACATCACGCTACGACCAAAAAGAGCTGAGCAGAGCGTGTGAAACCAAGTGTAAGTAGCTAGTTTTTGTACCTCTATATTTAGTGAATTTCTTGAGTTTTTTAATCATTTTCAAGATTAATAATCGTAAAGATAATAAAGATAGAACTGAATACCTACTAAGTTGAGCCCAAAGATAATTTCTGCAAGTTATAATGAAACTTCTAGAAGTAAATTTAATAATTTGAAAAATAACGGAGTACTGGGAAACCCCGTACATAGAGGTACAGTTGTATACAAAATGTCGTAAGATAAAGCTAGTAACAAGTTTAGCGGTTCCTTGCGTGCAGTATGTTATGACTTTATGAGGTAGGTACACATGTACCGGCGAACAACTACAATGTTCTTTTAGGATTACTTAAATTCACGTCTGTTATTATAGAAATGGGTAGAGGAACATACATTAAATGTTTCACCCGGTTTTCTTTGGTGTTGTTATGAGTATAAATTTATATTAGATGATGAGCATCTTGTAAAACAGTAGAGATAATAGTGTATGTAACGAAGGCTTTATTATAAGTCTACTTTAATTATCTGATTCATGCCGGAATACTGAAATGTTACTCAATTTGAAGTCGCGCTTTAATAATAAATCTGTCACCACAAATTCTATGTAAAATGACAGTGATGGCACGATATTTGAGAAATATCATAATTTTGACTAGGTGATTAGGTTTAGTATTTTATTAATTTATATCAACAAATTGATTATTTTAAAACTATTCGTGTATAAAGTTAGATCAATATAGGTACCTATGTATCTATTTTACAAATCTATTAACTAGGTACTTTGTAGCGTATTAATTAGCTACTTTGGAGCGAAGAACAAATGGCTACACATCAAGCTATGCGACACCAGTATAAACTGTGAGTCAGGCAGCTAAACTAAGACTGACTAGGCAGTCTTCTTGACCATTGTATGAATTACTAGATTCTTTGGAGATCAAACCAGGGTACAAGTATCTAGGTACTCTGTGATTTATCTTCTACTAGCGATCTGCCCTGGCTTCGCACGGGTGCAATATGCATGATTACATATAAATCTTCCTTAAGAATCACTCTATCATTTAAAAAAAACCGTATCAAAATCAGTTGCGTAGTTTTAAAGATCTAAGCATACATAGGGACCAACAGACGGCGGATAGCGGCTTTGTTTTATACTTTGTAGTGATGGAATTTTTTTTTTTTTTTTTTTTTTTTAAGGGGGGAAAATCATCGAATGACTGCCCCCGCCTGGGTGAGGCGGGAGGGAGTGTCAGACTCTTACTGACTAAAAACCACCCCGTTCCTTCTCCTGCACGTCGAGCCGGAGCCCCGGTTACCCGTTAGGTTCTCCGCGACTCCGAATCGGCATCGGCCCTATTGGGCCCCATCTGTGGTGGTCTGATGGCTCTTTGAGGCGCGCGCGGAACGCGACGCGCCGTACGCTCGGGTCTGTTTCTGGTCGGACGGGGAGCCACCCATGCTCGCCGTCCGCAGGCCCGCGCTTACGGTGGCCGGAGATCGTCTTACGGTGGCCGGAGATCGTGTAGTGATGGAATAAATGTACTCTGTGGTTTATCTGCGTCACTGCATGGGTGCCCACTGAAAATCAGTGCTGGGTGACTTGTATGCCTGGCTTATACTGAGTGGGTGTCGCGGAGAACCTAACGAGTAACCGGGGCTCCGGCTCGACGTGCACGACAAGGAACGGGGTGGTTTTTAGTCAGTAAGAGTCTGACACTCCCTCACGCCTCACCCAGGCGGGAGCAGTCATTCGATGATTTTCCCCCCTTAAAAAAAAATACTGAGTGGGTAACCCTTTTAGCATAGGCATGTTGTCAGCGTCTCTTTTCTAATTCTTCTGTTTTAATTTTTCAACTCTTATATTTTTATTACTTCCACTGTCACACCTTGATGGTCTTTTTTATATTTTACTAGGTTATACCCGCGGCTTCGCTCGCGTCACAAAAGGATAAAAAGTAGCCTATGTGACATACACACACAGCGCCATCTATAGAGGTATATTTATTAATAATTTCGTTTTTCCTCGAGAATATCAAATTTTTCCGGGATAAAAAGTACCCTATTATTTAATCCAGACTTCTAACTTTACGTCTGCAAAAATTCAAAGCAATCGGTTTAGTAGTTACGTTGCGTGAAAGCGGAACAAACAAACAAACAAACTCACTTTCCGATTTATAATATTAGTAAGGATAGTAAGGATTTATGCTGCATCCTGCCTGGTGCTAAATAAATGTTTTTTCTTTTTTTCTTTCTTTCTTTCTACTACTATAGGGTAAACAAGTTCGTTATCTTTGCATAATATCAAAAGCATAGAAAATTCTCGAAATTTTAACATTCCACCGATCACGTAAGGCCTTTAAAAATCTTTGGTTTGCGTGACCCAAACCATGAATTCTAACGTTTATGACTTAACCCAATCAAGATTGTCTGCGTAAAATATAAAAACACCTTCAACCGTGTGTTCCTAGCTTAAAACGGGCACAACAACTTGCTAAATGTTAGATTCATATTAGATATGCCTTGTTTACATATAGATAAATAATAATTATTTGTTGATTCTTATGACCATTGCATAAGAAAACTTAGAGAAGTTTTATTTAAAATAAGAATCAAGATTTTTTTTTAAATAGTTTCTTTAAAGTAAACGATTTTTTTTTAAATGCCAATAGGCTCACCCCCTATTACACAGGACTCATAACATAAATAGTGAAAAGTGGGTGTTACATTGTACAGTGGCATAATGTGCACCTCTGCCTACCCCTTTGGGGATAAAAGGCGTGATGTTATGTTAAATAGTTTTTTGTATAACATTTCATTCAAAACAAACCCTTTATAACCGCATTCGAGTACTATTTCTGTTTCAAAATTCTTTGAATCTGTATAATATGTGAGAATCTAATTTTTTTACGCCTTTTTGGATAACACATTTTTTGGTTAGAAGATTGCATGCAGTGTTGACTGCCAGCGACAGCCTACAGACAATTTCCTTGTGAGTTACTCACAGGAATATGCTGGGAAAAGCTGTATTAGTTTCGAACCACACAGGGGTTTTCTCCTTCATGAGCAGCTTGCAAAATTGGTATATTCACGTGAGTAACCCGCGATTTTAGTTAATATAGTATGTTGAGACATACTATATTAACTAAAATGTTGAGACATACTATATTAACTAAAACTATCGTGAGCGATAGTTATTATAAAAACAATTTCCTTGTGGTCTACGTGACCCCATAACAATTTTTGACACCAATCTTCAGTTGAAAACTGTAATAGATATCATAATTATCCTACTGCCTCGTCAGTCGAGTGATCGCACGTGCGACTGCCGCGTTTCCGGTTCAATTCCCGGGCCGGGCAAAATATTACTGGGTTTTTAAAGAATCTCAGTAGTAGCGGAGTCTTGTATTGTACCCGGTATATGGCTAGGCTAACAGGCTCACCCTGGGACTTTGGACTGCACTGGGACTGACACCACATGAGACTCATATCATAAATAGTGATAACTGGGTGTTGCATTGTACAGTGGCATTAAGTACCGCAATATGCACCTTTGCCTACTCCCTCAGGGATAACAGGCGTGATTTTATGCAATGTTAGTTATCCTTCTGATACTAATATCAGATGCTCATACTTGTAACATCTTACCTCAGACTAGGAGGTCTGTTTCAATCGTTATGCAAATTTTTAGAAGGTCTAGTGTTCTTGTCAATTTAATGTTGTGTATTAACGAGAAATGCTGGGATTATCGTATACTCAAGCCAGTTTGAGGTGTGAATGTTATTATGAAACTTTGTAGTAATATCCCTCTTAACATTTTGATATGGTTTGTATTTGTGGAAATGATATATGATATTTTCATCTTTGTTTTTAGTAGTTCGTTTTAGATGGAAATTGTAATCACTGACAGGATAGTTGTTTTAAATATATGCTGAACAAAGGTAGTACATAATGACTAAGATGTTATTTATTTGAGTTGCATAGCTCTTTGTTTTACCTTTTGATTTCGTTGACGGGGGGAAACCTTCATAAAGCGCCTAGCTTTATGGCGAGAAAGACAAGGGAGTTTGGTGTTTTTCACCTCATTAAAACCTCCCCGGTGGCCACCATTCGCAACTGAAAAAGGCACCGGGTTCTCTTACGTCCAATTTCAATAACCTATCTATCTGCAGATTTGCTTACTAGAGATACAATTTTGACATGAGCTCCATAAATGTGTCAAAAATCTATTTCTATTGAAACTGGCTGTTAGTAGACCAGCCTCGTAATCCCCATTGAGCATGCAAATATTGGGTATGTCTTAGACAAATTGCATTATATTAATCAAATCAATACTTCGGAGGTGTGACGGTTATTCATAATACAGACTATTAGTGTTATTTTCCAAGTGATGATGGAATGCCATATAGACGATATGGGTCTTTCTAATGTTATAATCGGAAATCTTTTCTTTTCTGTCTCAGTATCTTTGTTAAGTCAAAATCATAATTATGAGGGTTTATTGGTCGTAACAAAATAATTCTTTCTGACTGAAATTGTAGCCAGTCTTGACTATAATCAATTAAAATATATATATGGCAGTCTTTTACATTCCTCTGCAGCCATGAACTTCATCTCTTCCTCAATAATATTCCAACCAGAACATTTAATAAAACAGCCTCCCGTTACAAGGCATCATCGTATTTTATATCCTTAATAAATTACCGTACTACCGCCATCCCAGGGCCAGAATGACCCAGAGCCTTAAAATACAGACTCGCCATCCCATCACTCTTCCTGACCTGGTCAGGAACAGGTTAAGCAGGGAACACTTAGGAGTATGATACTAGTTTGATACAGCCAGTAATTTTGAAAATACTATGACATCTAAGTTACTTAATATCGTTTTACCTCGTTCAAACTGTTTGAAGCAAGTAGGTAAAAATGTTGCTGAAATGTCAATCTGTGTGCTATCTGCGTTTGGGATCGTATATTTTATATTCTGTGGTGTAAATACTGCAGTATGTTTTCTATTAGGAGATTCTGCCCACGGTTGCCGATTGGCATTTGTTTTGCATTTTATTCTAGAACCTCTTAGTACCGTTGGGTTGAAGATAAGCCTGTCATAGGCTACTGTTAACGCCATTGGTTTATGAGACATAGTATGCGGTAGCTATGACAATATTATTCGAATCAAACTGTCCTGTTAGTTGTCCTTTCAACGTTATCGTGTTTTTCGATTCTGAACCTCAATAACAAGACTTACGGAGTTTAAATTTATATCTGGTGTTACATTTTAAAGACCTGACCTTGCATAAATGGCTACAACTATGTATTTCTGTTTGGGAAAAATACGAAAGCAATTTGTCAGCACCACAGTTTTTCGCGTGGGTGTCTTATCTGAGAACTACACCTTTAGCTGGGACCAGGCAGTAGCGACCTTTAAGTTAGTATCTTCAACTCACTTTCCAAAAGAGGAGATTATGAAAAACCATCTAATTTAAAGAGGCAGGCCACAACTGTCCTGTTGTGGCCTGCCTCTTTGGCCTCTTTGCCTCTCTGTTCTCACTTAGCTTTCTGCCTCATACAGCAAAACTGTGGAATGATCTGTCGTCGGAGGTATTTCCGTACCGATACGACCTTCAGACCTTCAAGAAAAGAGCGTATTCCTTTTTAAAAGGCCGGCAACGCACCTGTGACTCCTCTGCTGTTGCGGGTGTCCATGGGCGGCGCTGATCACTTACCATCAGATGATCCGCCGCTCGTTTGCCTTCTATTCCATAAAAAAAGGACCATAGTCCACAATCTAGTAATCATATTTTAGATAATAAATTGACGTTGATGCATAGTTTTAAACGTGAATACGAGTAGGTAAGTCTATTAAATGCAAAATGATACTTATCCAGTTAATATAGTCCTCGATTTCATTCTAAGCATTTAGACTGGAGCGTTTGAGTAACAAGTCTGCTTATGCCTTCAAGCTTTATAATACAGATTTCATTTCCAATGAATAGTTTTTGTGTAAACCACTGGTTTCCACTGTAACTAGCCGCTTTCTAAGTGATGCAGCGATGGCTTGTCAGAACTAGTAGTCGATGTCTTTAGAATTACATTATGGTGTGTAGTTCCTATGTTGCTTCATGCTCGTAGCTTATACTTATGTAACTTTTTACAATGTATTGTCAAAAACATATAATTATTTGTCCTATCCGAGCATCAGCTGTAGGATAAGAAATATGCGTGTTACACATCTTGATTAAACTGCATCTACTTTTACAGTTGATGACAGACTGCCTCATTGGCAGAGTGGCCGCAAGTGTTTCGGGTTTCGAGTTCCGGGTCGGGCAAAGTGTTACTGGATTTCTAAGAAAAATCTCAGTAGTTAGGAGTCTGGAAATGTGTCCGGTATATGGCAATAGGCTCACCCCCTATTACATGGTACCTACTCATAATATACCTCTTTCTGAAAAGTGGGTATTACATTGCATAGTGGCATTAAGTGTCGTAATGTGCATCTCTGCCTATCCCTTCGGGGATAAAAGGCGTGATGTTATGTTACTTTGACAGTTTTGAGAAAAAATAATAATTTATTCTGCAGTCGTATATCTCTTTTAAATTTGAGACTTTTTGTTGCAAAGAAGCAAAACTTCAAAAAGATTTTGGGGAATATAATAATTGTACTCTAAACACTTTACTTAAATCAAAACATCAAGGATGTCACAAACAGCTGACAATCTAGCGACCACCAGTCTAGTCAACCTATTGCGTATAATTACCTAGGCCATCGGATATGGCGCTATACTCCCGGCATCAACTAACGGGCTAACATCCTCAATTAGCCAGCTTCCTAGATCCTAGACCAAGTTCCTAGGATTATTAGCACTTCATAATTGAACATGTTTTCGCCTTGTTTGTTAATATTTTTAGTATAATCATTAGTTACCTCGTTGGGCGAGTGGTCGCAAGTGCGACTGCCGGACAAGGGGTCTCGGGTTCGATTCCCGGGTCGAGCAAAGTATTACTGGGTTTTAAAAAAATTCTCAGTATTAGCACGGAGTCTGGAATTGTGCCCGGTATATGGCAATAGGCTCACCCCCTATTATATGGGACTCGTAACATAAATAGTGAAAAGTGGGTGTTACATTGTACAGTGGCATAATGTGCACCTCTGCCTACCCCTTCGGGGATAAAAGGCGTGATGTTATGTTATCTTATAATTATTATGTATATTTTGTTATGTCTTGTTGATCGTTTTAAGGGAAATTTTCGTGTGGATGAAAGTTTTAAGCGTAGGTAAGTATTTTTTGACTGTTTTCAATATTGGTGACTCCACTGTTGGTGCGGTGGCTGTGCAGCTGTCTGCCGCGCAACGTCTAGCGGGTCCGATTCCCGAGAAAAGACAAGACAAAAGAAATTCTAGAGTTTTTTTTGAGGGGCGAAATTCGTCGAATAACTTCTCCCGCCTAGGCGAGGCGAGAGGGACAGTCAGATTCTCACTGACTAAAAACCACCTTGTTCCTACTTTTGCCCTTCGAGCCAGAGCCCCGGCGACCCGTTAAGTCCTTCGCGGCTCCGTATCGTATCAGCCCTATTGGGCCCCATCCGTGGTGGTCTGATGGCTCTTTGAGGTGCGCGCGGAATACGACGCGCTGTACATACGCTCGCGTGAAATTTTAAAGTGGGGCATTGTTTTTAAAACCAAATTAATCTTGTTGATAGTCCTTAAGTTAATTAAGTTGCTTTTGGTGTGGATGACGTTGTAGTCATAGGTATTTTACTACCAACATGATATGTTTGGCCTACGTTGAGACAATGAGGCGTTTGCAAGCAGGAGACGTCTTCTAGCTGACGATCATGATTACATCTTACATAATAGTTTTCTATGTGTATTCATTTTCTTTTTTAAAACATTATTAGTGTATTAAAGGTTATTGAATTCCTCCTCCTTTTAAAGGTTATTGAATTTGCACTTTCTGATCACACCGCAAAGTTGCTTTCATGTCCAGTTAAATCTAGTTTCTCTCTTAAATCATGGAACATAGAAAAAAGAGATTATTCTAAAGAAAACATTTGTAAATTCAAACAATGCATAAATTCTCTACATTTCAATGACGTCTTTTTGAATACAGATCCAAACCTAGCATTCAATTACTTCTATGAAATATTTCACCTATTCTATAATCTTTGCTTCCCAACTATACAGATAAGAATATCAACAAGATCTCGTCCTCGATGGATCACAAAAGGTCTTAGAGTATGCTGTAAGCGTAAACGACAACTTTTGTGGGAATACAGAAAATCCTACAGATAATAATAAAAAATCATTCTTATCTTTGTCTTCAAAATTAAATCAGATCATAAAATCAACGCAAAAGTCACGTAATGATAATTACATAAATACTGCTCGAAATAAGTCACAAGCTACTTGGAAGATAATAAATACAAATAAATTTAATGTCCCTAAAGATCAAATGCAACAGATAACTGTTGATGGTAATATAATAACTGAACCTAAACAGATTGCTAACTATTTCAACAATTTCTTTATTGACAAAATTAAAATTTCCGCACCAAATAATCCAAGATCTCGAATAACGCGCGAAATCCCATTCGAACCAAATTCTATATTTATGTATCCAACTATACCAGCAGATATATACAGAATAATTAAAGGCCTCAAGAACACAAATAGTACTGGATATGATGATATATCAACAAAAATATTAAAACACGTATCTACTAAGTTATCGTATATTCTTAGTCATATAATAAATTTAAGTATAACAAATGGAGTATTCCCAGAAAAACTGAAATTAACTGTAATTAAACCTTTATTTAAAAAAGGCAATAAAAATGAGGTGAACTGCTACCGCCCAATAGCTCTTGTACCAGTCATATCAAAGATATTTGAGAAAGTGATCCATGATAGTATTTACAATTATTTTGAGAAAAATAACTTATTTTGTACCGAACAAATTGGTTTTCGTAAAAATAAATCGATTAATATAGCAGTATATAATTTTCTACAAAACATATTAACTGACATGGATAAAGGCGGACAAACATGTGCATTGTTTATGGACCTCACAAAGGCATTTGATTATGTGGACCACAAAATACTCCTTAATAAATTGTACGCTCACGGTGTCAGAGGAAATATACATAACTTGATTAAATCATACTTAGGTAATAGATCACAAGTAACGCAAATAACAAGGATATGTCCCTATGCCAAAAAAAATATAAATTATTCATCCTCATGTAGAAAAGTAATATCTGGAGTTCCACAAGGAAGTGTACTGGGCCCGCTTCTTTTTATAATATACATTAATGATCTCCCAAAGGCCACTAAATACAACACGATTTTGTTTGCTGATGACAGTACTATAATGTTCACAGGAGATAGTAAATTACGCATGGAACTTGAGATAAACATGACTTTAGAAAACATCATAAATTGGCTAACATTAAACAATCTACACATAAATCTCAACAAAACAAATTTCATGACATTCAGAAATAGAGTTAGTAAAATAGCAAACATGAATATAAATTATCGCGACACCAAGATCCAAGAAGTTGACGTTACGAGATTTCTGGGTATATACATAGACAACAATATAAATTTTAAGGAACATATCCACCTACTGTGCACTAAATTGAATGCCTTTTCTTATGCATTGTTCAAAATTAAACAAACGGTTAATATTTCTACAGTCCTTACAGCCTACAATGGCTATGTTGTACCTATTTTGAAGTATTGTGTTATTTTTTGGGGCAATACTACCAATAAAGAAGCTGTGTTTAAAGGCCAGAAGAGGTGTATCCGAGCCATAACTAGTATAAAAATAACTGACAGCTGTAGACCATTGTTTTTGAAATTAAATATTCTTACTTTACCTTGCATATATATATTCGAAGTTATAATGTTTGTCAGAAGGAATACACACTATTTTAATAAGTTACATAGTAAAAGACACAAATTCAATGTATGTCTACCAAGCAACAAAACAACATTATTAAATAAAAGTATATTATGTATGGCTCCACGCATATATAATCATTTACCAAATTCATTTCTGGGCATAAGTGATGAAAATATATTTAAAAACAATGTTAAAACACTGTTACTGAAAAAAGCATATTACTCTGTCACAGAATATTTACAGGATAAGCTTATTATAATGTTACCTCATTTGTAAAATACTAGTTTATTGGTGCCTAATATGTGTTATTGTATCTTTCTTTTAAATTTGCATGCCTTTAAGGTAGAATATGGTTAATGGACACTATTTTGTATTTATAAGACCTTTTTTTTTTTTTTTTTGTACCCATGTTCGCAAATGAATAAATGATTTGATTTGATTTGTGTTTTTTTTTTTTTTTTAAGGGGGGAAAATCATCGAATGACTTCTCCCGCCTGGGTGAGGCGGGAGGGAGTGTCAGACTCTTACTGACTAAAAACCACCCCGTTCCTTCTCCTGCACGTCGAGCCGGAGCCCCGGTTACCCGTTAGGTTCTCCGCGACTCCGAATCGGCATCGGCCCTATTGGGCCCCATCTGTGGTGGTCTGATGGCTCTTTGAGGCGCGCGCGGAACGCGACGCGCCGCACGCTCGGGTCTGTTTCTGGTCGGACGGGGAGCCACCCATGCTCGCCGTCCGCAGGCCCGCGCTTACGGTGGCCGGAGATCGTCTCGCGATCCCCGACGCCCGGTGTGTCCTTCGCGACGGCTGGGTTGCGAGGAGGCAGCGCTTCGCTGCCTCACGCGTCCCGCCTCCTCCTTAGCTAGCATGACTGCTTCGCAAAAGGAGGAGACGGCATCCCAGTCCCCCTCGCTCCGCATCATGGCCTGCACTAGGCCCGGACGCGAGAGGTCGCCATCGCCGATCACCTCCCTGAGGACACGGCGGTGCTCAGCCCACGAAGGGCATTCTCCCACCGTGTGTTCCACCGTGTCCTCAGGGCGGTCCTCGCAGTGATGACACCCGGGCGTTTCCTCCCGCCCCATCAGACACAGGTACCTCCCGAAAGTTCCATGTCCGGTGAGGACCTGCGTCAGGCGGTAGGTGAGGACGCCGTAGCGTCTCTCAAGCCACTCCTCAAAGAGGGGACTTACCGCTGCGATGGCAGCGAGCCCAGCCCTCGGTTGCGACAGTCGTTGCTGCCATTCCGCCATGAGATCGCGCCGGAGCTCATCCCGCCACGCACCTATTTGGCGCGGCAGCGGGGTTTCGCCCTGGTGACGTGCCTCCGCGCGCATGCCGTACACGCGCGCGAGCACCTTCGCCTCCAGATCCCACGGCGGTAATCCGGCAAGGAGGTTCGCCGACTCCCCAGAGATCGTGCGGTATCCGCGGATCATTCGGATCGCCATGACCCTCTGTGCCATGAGCAGCGTCCGAGCGGGACGCCGCAACAGATTTGGCGCCCAAACAGGGGCGCCGTAGAGGGCCATGGACCGCACGACCCCGGCGTATAACCTCCGGAACATTATTAGTGTATCCTCTATGTAAGGTTTAATAAAGAAGGTTAAATAAGGGGTTTCAATCAATTCAAAAGGTTAAAAATTGTCAAACAGCACCGCTGTTGTCGGTTCTCATGACAGCCGCATGATGAGCAGGGTAAAGATAGAAAGAAATGAAGAAAAAACTTTATTTCGCTCAAAAAACAAGTGGCATGTACAGACATGTTATTCTAGTGATAGCTCTTATCATACTTACTATAACAGTGATTACAAATTATATTCCTCTCTGCCAATACTGCACTGGCTTAAGTAGGTTGGGTAGTTACTGCGTACTCATGTGAATAATAATAGCTACTAGTATTGAAAGAGACATTTTCAAAGCCTCGTATTGAAGACAGCAATCAGCTTTCGTCCATCAACTAACAAATTATGAAGTAGATACTTACATACAGACACGCATAAAAACATATGTTTACTAAGTATAGCCTCCATAAACAGCAGGTATATCAAGCTATAAAAATCCAATATAAACTGACCGTTGAATGTGGGCAAAGTTCATATAAACGAAGATCACGATAATCTGGTTGTGTATAGTTCGATGTGATAACTGCAACATAGTATTTTATTACACCATTTACTCAAAGTGGGTCAGCAGTAGTGTTTAGAGTATATAATATTATTAGTTCTGTGATTTCTATGACTGTTGGTTTGCGTAAATTGATTTTTGTAGAAATATATGACCGTGTTACATACTATGTAGGATCTGGGTTATGCTCATGTTATGATGTCTATGTAATAGGGAGTGACTCATCTTCAGCCAGAAGGTGTCTACTGCTGAACCCCTCATCCTTAATCTCCTCCTCCTTTTATTATACAATTAATTATTCGCATTTGTACAAAGATTTACACAGTACTGTGAAGTTCTTTCTAGTTTTATTCTATACGTTTCATGGTGAATAATATATCCAGGTTATTCAGAACTACCAAATCCTTAGCTCAATAAAATACTTTTTATGGGACAAGACCGCCACAACCTTCCGAAACCGCTGCAACGCCTATAAGCCAGGATCTGTAGTAGTTACAACCATGAAAACACCGGAACAGAAATAAATCAGAAGATATTATAAGAGGAGAAGAAAGAAACGAGAGTTTATATTTAGGTCGGTGCATTTAAACTAGAAGACAGAATGACTTAAGCCTAAAGGTACAAAAGGTCGCGGAGAACCTAACGGGTTACCGGGGCTCCGGCTCGACGTGCAGGAGAAGGAACGGGGTGGCTTTTAGTCAGTAAGAGTCTGACACTCCCTTCCGCCTCACCCAGGTGGGAGCAGTCATTCGATGATCTTCCCCCCTAAAAAAAAGATACAAAAGAGATTGCACAACTGGGAGAAGTCCAGTCGCCAAGCACAATCCGAAGTCAAAGTCAAAGTCAAAATCATTTATTTCAATTAGACCAGGATGGCACTTTTGAACGTCAAACAACAAAAATTTATAAGTGAAGCTAGTTGCTCATTCCAAGGCGTAGATTCCTATGGAGAAGAACGAGCAAGAAACTCCATAGGTTACTCTTTTTCAATCAGGTTTACAATACAATTATCTAGTTACATAGTTTTATTGGTTCGATTATGTGAGAACAATACAACACCTAAATCCAGTCAGAAAGACTGAAAAAGAAAATAACCTTGAGGATAATAAAATAAAATGATACAGTCTGGAGCTGACCAGTTCCAATCGACGGTGTCCGTTCACGAACATTTGGCGAAACCTAGCACCGCCCAACTCAACCATTTTGTAGGGAATCGAGCGATCCAATGCACGTGCCACCGTCACCGAGATCTTTGAGCGAGCATGACAACTCCAAGCTGACATAAATGCAATCTACTAGTCTAATTTGATTTAAATAATTACAGGGCTCTCACATTTACAATAAATTGTGCAACGTTTTAAACTATACAAATATTTAAGCAACATGATTATATTATTACACAAATAGAATTCATTGAACATCACTGTGTTTCATGTATTATCCTGCGGAGCCGGAAGCCCGAAAGACTAAAAACTAAGTGAGTCCTGTGTGTGAGCTGTTATACTTGCTTCCAATAATCAACAATGTACTAACTAAATCGACATATCTCTAACGTATTATATTATCAAACCATCATTAAGGACATAAAAGTAAATAACAGAATTGTATGTACCTAAACCACTCACCAGGCAGTAAGGAGCTCACGATTCGACGTTATATTGCAATCTAACCACGAAGCCTATACTTAGCTATTTCGAGCAGTTAACTGATAGTGCTTATAGTACGGTTAATATGTACTATGAGTAAAGTTTATTGGTGTACAGGTGAAATACCTCATTACTATGTATAGTCGACTAAGTTGTTTGGTGTGAAGTGCAGGTAAAATAAAATTATTTAGTACCCCTTTTCGATCGCTTGCTTCATTTCTGATGGTCGTACCCCTGAAAGACTTTCATTGCTTTCTGTATTATTTCCCTCCATCTTGTCCTGTTTTCGCTTGCTTCATTTCTGATGGTCGTGCCCCTGAAAGACTTTCATTGCTTTCTGTATTATTTCCCTCCATCTTGTCCTGTTTTCGCTTGCTTCATTTCTGATGGTCGTGCCCCTGAAAGACTTTCATTGCTTTCTGTATTATTTCCCTCCATCTTGTCCTGTTTTCGACTTCTCTCAGGGCTTTCGTAACATGGATTTAGTTAAGACGTTGTTGCTACTGTAAATTGTTTCAGCTAAGAGACAGTAGCTATTAATATTTTAAATTGTGTTTTAATATATTTAACTACCACTAACACACAAAACACTCAAACCAATGAATCTCCTGATGTAAAGCACTTACCGTAGCTTAAAATATCCACGTCACAAGATGTCCTTCATGCACCCATCGTGGAACAAAATTTTACTCCTCTCTAGAAAAATTACCAGCAGCTGTAGCCAAATGCCATTTAGCGCTTGTCTACTTGTAGAATAGAAAACTAAATTATATGGAATTGACGTAAATTTTGACACTTGTCAGTGTCATCCCCATACATTTAGTTTGCACTGATGTATTTTGGAAAATAGGAGTACCAGGTCCTTTAGCCAAACGCCACTTTAGCGCTTGTCTACCGAAAGACTAGAAAACTAAATATATGAGGATGACACTGACAAGTATTAAAATTGTACCGGTAACCTTACTCACATGACGAAACACAACGTTGCTACACGTCGGTTTTCTTTGAGGCCGTGGTATCACTCTGGTCAAAAATTATATCTTTCTAAATAGCAAGCATTAAGCATTTGAGCACCCAGTTCTAATTTTAGTTACATAATTGGGGTTCTGGGCAAAGTACAGTTTTATCGATAGTACTTTAGGTACGTAGGCTTACGTATGACGTAATATGGGAAGCTCGAGTTGCGAGAAATGCTTGGAAGGCGAATAATTAATGATTAAATCGTTTCTGTGGTGCTGTCGAGGTACTGAATTGTTGAAGGTATTCGATTTATACTAGTTTATTTATAACTGGGTACTATTGGACTGTTTTCGAGCGCAGATATAAAAATGTACAAGTTAAAAAGCTTAAATGAATGTTGCCGAAACATGGAGCCATATACGAATAGCTACGAATAGAAAGGAGGGTTTGTGTGAAATGGAGTATGAAAGAAATAGGAGTTTATGATGATGTTATGATGTCTGATAGAGAAGAATGAGAAAAGATTATTATAGCACGCTGATCTAAGTAAAAGGAGTACAGTAATAATAATACATAATAAAGCATCGACATCCATCTTAGAAGGCTGGCGTTAGGTTAAGTTATGGATCAAGGGCCTGATACAGAAGGCAGTTCTCCTAGAAACGGCACAAGTCGTGAGGAGGTATCTGTTTCAGGAGCCCAAACCACCGGAAGCTTGGACCATGCTCCCGCTACTGGTCGGCTCCTATTTTTTATACATATTTTTAAATATTATTTTATTTTATTATTTCATACTTGACTGCCTCGTTGGCTCAGTGGTCGCAAGTGCGACTGCCAGTCAAGGAGTCTCAGGTTCGATTCCTGGGTCGGGAAAAGTATTAAGTACTGGGTTTTTTCAAAGCTCACCCCCTATTACATGGGACTCATAACATAAAAGTGGATGTTACATTGTACAGTGCAATCCCTTTAGGGATAAAAGGGCGTGATGTTATGTTATGTTAATTTTTTTATAGTAGTATTTAAAAATATAATTTATAGAGAATTTTAAATAAATGTACAGAAATAATAATAATAATAGTTATCAAAAACATACAGATACCAAATCACAAACAAGATTACAACATCAACAACTAAGATTCCCATACTATCAAGGGTGAGCGACTATGGTTCATCGGCGCCATTACCATCCAATAACCGAATCATTTTGCTAATCAAATGTTCATCCACCATGCTATGCACTATGGGTACACAGAAATCGATGGGTCACGCAAATAATGGTGGAAATATTTAACGATTCGTTCCTTTTAGAAACGCCGGCCGGTCCAACGTGGTGTCGACACGCAATCGCAATGAAATCCCATTTACATATTTTGGAATTTTATTGGAAGTTACAAGTATTATGTTATTGTTTCTTGCTTTTTTTTTTATTTTAATGGTATTATTGTTTCTCATGGGAGAACTTTAATTCTGGTCTTTATTACAGGGAGAATTGATTGCTTAACGCTTTTAAAATTCTGAATTCGTCCCGTTGCCGGTGGTATAGACTTTTAGAGGAATATGATTACATCTCTATCCTTGTAAGAGAATATGCATACATTTGATAAAGTATTTGAAAATTACCTCGTTAGCCAAGTGGTCGCAAGTGGGACTGCGGAAAGGGGTTTTGGGTTCGATTCCCGGGTCGGGCAAAGTATTACTGGGTTTTTTTTTTAAATCTTAGTAGTAGCACGGAGTCTGGAATAGTGCCCGGTATATGGCAATAGGCTCACCCCCTATTACATGGGACTCATAACATAAATAGTGAAAAGTGGGTGTTACATTGTACAGTGATGTAATGTACACCTCTGCCTACCCCCCTCCAAGGCGTGATGTTATGTTATGTTGATAAAGACTGGGTAGCATCACTCTATGATAACCCTTGACCTTTAAAACTGCGATCATCAATCCACTCGCAAAGGCTGGAGATTATATAGATAATTAAAAAAGCAGATGGGTTGGCGTATCCAACTCATCCGAACCTGAACCCTGTTAACTGCAATGTCTAAGCTGGTTTATCAGAGACATCTGTTGTTCAATTACTATCATGTGTTTTCTTTCATATTCGGCTTTTACGATACCCGCGTGTTAGACCCTTCCGGGAGTGTCAAATGTACACTACCCTATCGCCACCATACTTATGATCAGCTCCAACCATCTTAACCAAAACAGAACATTTGTGCACCTCTGTCTACCATCACAGAACAAAAGGCGTGATCCCATCTGACCTAAATATTGATTCTCACCGTGCATGGCTGTTCGTGTATAGTTTATCATGCATAATGTTCCCCCAGTACCTGCATACTTGCCTACTCCATTACTTGGAAGTTGTCGTGCAGTTTGTAATGACTTCCTATAAACCGAGCTAGCTGGATATTTGCCAGGAATATTGCTAACAAATAATTAGTTTAAATATGGAGGTTGAAACTGAGGTATAAAAAAGAATGTAGGTAAAAGTTCAGATGATAGATTTTTCGTCAAAAATTGTAGAAGTACAAGAAGTATTGAAGTAGATAGTTAGTGTAGTAGATTAGACAGTGACTTTAATTACGATTACAAAGAAGTCGTGAGTTCCTACTTCGAATCCAACTCATAGCCTTATGCGAATAACAGAAATGATAATTGTATTATTAATTAAAAT
The DNA here is from genome assembly GCA_038387885.1 of Spodoptera picta. NCBI lineage: Eukaryota > Metazoa > Arthropoda > Insecta > Lepidoptera > Noctuidae > Spodoptera > Spodoptera picta. The sequence continues at coordinate 2,299,891 of JAZHFQ010000308.1, forward strand.
TACATAATATGTAGAACGCAATTTTTAATAATATGGTTTACAAAGTCACATAAAAAGCTAAAAACCAACATTTGAAACTTAACCAACCGGAATCAACTAAGCAATTACATTAAAACTTAGTCACCAACCAATATGGCGTCCCTAACAACCGATGACGGGCCATTATGGCGGCCGGAAGTTGGAGGGGGGCGACCGGAAGTGACGTAGTATGCGCGTGCGCTCAACCGCGCAGCCCAACGCCACTTGCCGGTGCGATTATATTTTATCAATTTATCACCTTCGTAACGGTTTTACTGTTTTTAAATAATAACTGGATTTTGTATCTTTTTTGTTTTTTTTTTAATTATTATTTTCTTATATAAATGTTGTGTCATTGTGCTGATCTTGTTTATTTGTTTTGCTTTTAACATCTCTATTTCTATGAGTTCGTAATTGTGATGGTGGTGCACCTGACCCTTGGGTTTTAGTTTTCCATAAGGGAAAGCTTTTTGAATCTGTGATATGCATCGAACTTATCAATAATATCACCATCAAATTAGAAATCATTTCTTAGGTATAATAAATTGTTTTTTTTTTCGAGGGCTAAAAATCATCCAGCGGTTTCTCTCCCGCCTTGGGTTAGGCGAGTGGAAGTGTCAGACTTATTGACTAAAACTACCCCGTTCTTATTCCTGCTCTTCAAACCGAAGCCCCGTCAACCCGTTAGGCCTTCCGCGGCTCCGTATCGGGCATCAACTCTACTGTGCCCCATCTGTAGTGGTCTGATGGTTCTTTGAGACGCGTGCGGAACACGACGCACCTTATGCAAAATTGTTTAAACTGAAGACTATTTATACTACAATTAAATTTAATTACAAAAATTAGAGCTCAAAACTCCACACTACGACTTCTGATTGTAAAATTGTAACAAAACTTACTTCCGTACCTTTCAAACCAGAACACAAACAAAGCAATATTACAAAGCAATATTACATAGCAATGTCTAACTCATTCCAATTAAAACAATACTGTTATAAATTCTACTATCTTTAACATCAAAATGTTTTGCTTTCACTTGCCTTAGAGCTATGAGGGCTCCGATTGTGGTCCAATAGGTCCCGTAAATGCCTTAGGGACCCACCAGTTATACCTCTTTAATGGTACCTTTATTACCAAGTATGGTAAAGGAATTTGAGTCGGTGTTAAGTGGGTTATTCTCTTCTATAGAATTTCTGTGATATGCGCTGTGTGTAAAATGTAACATAGAGGTACAGCAAGCAGAGTCAAAGTCAAAGTCAAAGCATTTATTTCAATTAAACCATAGTTTGGTACTTTTGAAACGTCAACAAATACAAAATAAATAATAGTCTGTCAGTCAGTCCGTCAGTGAAATTAGGTGAAGCTAGGTGCTCATTCCAAAACGTAGATTCGAATGGAGAAGAACGAACAAGAAACTCCATTCGTTACTCTTTTTAAAAAAAGTATATTCTACAATAGTATGTTCTACAGAGACTATGGAACGCCAATAGCTACGATTCTTACATACCTCTTTCGCTTCATCAACAGCCATCAGTCTTTTCATGCATGCTCGTCGGTTACGGGTATTTTTAATTTAGCCCTTGTTTAATATGTCGCCAATCATATATTGTGCCGCGGAGAACTTAACGGGTTATCGGGGCTCCGGTTTGAAGGGCAGAAGTAGGAACGGGGTGGTTTTTAGTCAGTAAGAGTTTGACACTCCTTTCCGCCTCACTCAGGCGGGAGAAGTTATTCGATGATTTTCCCCCATAAAAAATCAAGTATTATAAAATGTCACATAATTATACTTTTTGTCTCTTGATACTTTAAAATATCTGTTACCCCTAGTTTCAACTGCGTGGTCAAAGGGGAAAAAGTAACTGTTTTCATTCTTAAATCTCCTATCGCCAATCTCATAGTCAGACTATAAAATCGCACCGTTGCGACGTGTAAGAAAGACAAACAATGCATCAGAGATTTTTATTCACTGCTGAAATTTCTGATCATTTAAATCGAAACTATTTGTTAATCGCTTTTTAGTAATAGTCCAACATTTGCAGTACCAGTTACATTTTCGTCAACAAAAATTCCATCAACACTTTGTCTAACATAGAAATCGGATCAAAAAAATATCTCGCTCAGTAACCATGTTTTTTATACCTATTTAAAAACTTCTGTACGACTACCCAGTTGTAATGACTGTCATAGAAGTTTGTCCAACAATGGCATGTCACTATTGTCACACAATGGCGAGGAATACAATGAAACTGCGTTATGACGCAATGCTCTCATAATTAATTACATTACGACTACTATTAAGTAACAAATGTGTGTTTGCTTTATTTAATGGTATTATAAAACGATAAAATGTTGGCTATAATAAGAGTCTAGTAGGTATGTATATGTCTATAGTATTGAAAACGAATTAATAGTCAAACTAAACATTCTAGCCAAACCAAGACTGCAATCTTACACGAATGCAGTATTTGAGGTCGGTACAATGTTTACCTCCTTTTCCCCATCAGATAAGATCATAAAAATGTACTTTATTTTTACATTTTCCTTGGACACGTTAAACGCCATAGCGGTCACCGGTGACAAGCGGAGGATTTACCTTCAACAGTTTTTTATTGGCAGTCAAAATCTTAAGAAAGAAAAAACCTTCGATCCATCCGTAAGTGCGACAATTACTTTTTTATATTTGAGGGGTCGACGTTTGCCCATTATCTCGCCTGGTGGTAAGCGATGATGCGGCCTACGATGGAGCACTTATGTCCATTATCCATAACCAACCTATTCACTCGGACATTGAAGACACCCAGGTTATACTTTTCAGGAAACACAGGCTCTGGCAAAGAATTCCAGTCTTTAGCAGTTCGCACAAAGAAGCTTGCTTCGAGATTTTGCTTCAAAATTAGGCAAGTTCATCATGATATATTTTCCATTATAAGAATCAAATCAAGATTAACAGAACTGTTAACGTATTTTCCTTTTATGTGTTTTTTTCTTTCTCTTTGTTTCACCACGATTCATTACCCCCTCCTTTTCACAGTCGGATGAAATAATAAAACAGTACTTAGTTAGAAAACCATTTACGGTATACCGAATGGGCAGTAACAATAGAAGATGTTGAAAGTATACCATTGGAGGTACTTCTCAGTTGAGTGGTAATGGTGGCTATGGTGTACCATACCATGGAGTGAGACAATCAGTTGAATCTTGATTTTGTTATTTGTTTTTATTGTTAAGTGTATGTCTATGTGGTTGTGTTTTAATGTTCCATGTAGACCACAGCTATGTCAAACTATTGAAGCATTTACAATCTAGAGTAGATTAGAATTTACTTTCCTGCAATTGGGATGATGACAAGTATGGAAGTTAAAAATCTAATTAGTCTGTAAGTTAAGTAATGAAAAAATATTAGAAACGTCATTTTTCATTTTGTCATATATTAAAACAATAATTCGATAAAACGAATCAAGTTTAGAAGTGGGGGCTAAAACGTTATTTCTACGTATAAAATGTACACTGAAGTGACGTCACGCGACATTTGAAATCAATATATCGTCGAAAGTATTCGTTTCTGTAAGAAAATAAAAAAATACGTGTCTAATGAATAAAATAATCTACCAGACGGACATTAAAATAAAAATTAGGCATCTACCCTATTGAATTAATGCAATATCAGCATGCTAATGTCGTGGTGGCCCGGAGGCTTAAACTGTCAAACACCAAGCGGTCACCGGTGACCGCAACCTATTGTTCTATAATTTTGTCTACAAAACCGGTACTCGACGAGTTAAAACACTCGCTTCTCATGCATGAGAGTGCGAGTTCGAAACCTACCAATGGCAAATCCCAATGTGACTTTTTCCGAGTTAGATATATGTACTCTCTAAGATTATGCACTATCCAACACAAAAAGAATTATTCAAATCAGACTCTTAATTACGGAGATTAGCGCGTTCAAACAAACAAACAAGAAGTCGGTTAAAAAAACAAACTCTTTCGCTTCATATAATAGTAGATATAAAATAAAGATGTGAGTTCATGCACATAATTTATTTGAATTCCTTATTGCAGGAAAACGGCAAATGTGTCAGTCCCGACTGATATTAGTGGCAAATTAAAGAATGTATGGTACCTGTACCTACTAATGGACGCATAATAACTAGGAAAGGACAATGGCACATCGGCGTAGATTAGTGAAATATTCATAGTCTAGACAAGCGGCAGTATGTCGCCATCAGGTGTCACCTGTTAATTCTCAGGATGTGAAGTATATATGAAATACCCCTTGAATGATCGATCGACTTAGCGTTACGTATAACTTTATGTTTTAAATTATAGTGGTGTCACTAGTTCCTCATCGTGTCTAGTTTGTTATTATGATTATCAAATGCTCATAATATATATTTCCGCTAAACTATGTCTACAGAAATATCCTGTTTGCAGGATCGTCTTACTAGCATTATAAGCAATAACCTTTGTTGAACTCCTTTTAGAAGTTCATCAGATTTGTAAAAAAGAAACAAACAAAAATCAATAAATTTTATATGCATTGATCCTTCGTACAGACATATATAACTTCACGCCTGTCTCCCATGGGGGTAGGCAGAGACTATGGAACGCTAATTACTACGATTCCTACATACCTCTTTCGCTTCATCAACAGTCATCAATATTTTCTTGTATGCTCGTCGGTTGAGGGTACTTTTAATTTGGTCTTTCTTTAATATACCTATAACAAATCTGGTCACTATATGTCCGTCTAGGGTAACCTATGGAGTTACTTGCTCATTCTTCTCCATAGGAATCTACACCTTGGAATGAGCAACTAGCTTCACTTCTAAATTTTTGTTGTTGACGTTCAAAAGTGCCATCCTGGTCTAATTGAAATAAATGATTTTGACTTTGACTAGGGCACCCTCTACCCTGTACATATCCGCTCTGTATACTTCTTTCGTTACTCTACTTTCATCCATCCTTTCTACATGTCCAAACCAGCGTAACATTCCCCTTTTCCTTGATCCTTCGTAACATAGAAATTAGTAAAGAAGTATGAATGACGTGATCCTCCATTTCGGTTTGAAATGGAGGATCACGTCATTCATTAGGAGGTTATTTTAAGTTGTACTTAAATATCGTGAATTCTATTGCAGCTATTTATTAACATATTCCAAATAGACACTTCATTTTCCAAAACACCTCGATCCGACCCAACCCCTACAAATAGACGAATACAATGCCCTTATAAAAGTCGGTGCATAGTTGACGTCATTTTATAGTGACATGGGGATTTAGGGATCGCCCCAAACTGGGTCATGGACTATATAAAATGGGGTTGTTTACACCTCATTTGAGTTGTGGATGGGAGTGATGAGGAACGCAAGTCCTCTAATCGTTTTCGTGTGTGAATAAAGTATTAATTTTGTCCTACTTAGGTTTTATTTTTAGGTTGAATAACAATTTATTGGGCATTCAATTTCCTGCTTATTTTTTTTCATATAATCATTAAACATTTTGACAGTTTTGGTACTGCACATAGGTTAGACCTTTGGAATCACTAAGAAGCATAGAGAAGTGACGAGTTTGTCAATAAGATCAACTTAAACTATAGCTTTACTCTTTTATTTTATGGAAGGTTAGACACAAGTCAACACAATAAACGATATACTTAATTTTTGCAACTTATAATAATTAGACCCGTGTAATAAACGATACTAAAGGCTTCATAGAGTATCACAGTTCTACCATCCCAAAGACCAAAATCAATTCGAAGTCCATAAGTACAGGATGGTGCTACGAAACGCAACGGAAACAAGTAATTGTCGCGTTTCTCGCAGCCATTGCGGTGGATCCATAATGCTCTACCAATCACCATGGGCAGTAAGCGTGGCGATGGGAGCCCATCAGATGGTAACTGAAGACTGTTTTATTACACAATTTGATTTATTACATGGCGCTGGAGTAGATAGAGGTGGTAAAGATAGTGGTGATGTGTGTTTTTAGTGTATTCTTTTTTTTACTACAAGGTGGGAAATCCTCATGGAGCCCGATCCCTAAAGGGAATATCAGACTCTTACTGACTAAAATCACCCCGGTGTCCCGTCTCACACGTGGGTACGAGTGTGCGGGAGTCACATTATTCCGCAGCCCTCGAACTTGTGGCGGCCTGCCTTCCCAGGCTCCCCTGCGTTAGTAGTGTATCCTGACTTAAATAAATGAATGAATTGTGGACGACCTTAGGTAGAACAATTGCATAAAAAATTCTTAATGTTATACATTACGTTCTTTCTAAAACTTTACACTAAGGTAGGTTTTCATCTACCTGAACAAAACTGGACCTCCCCTAGCAGCTATTAAATAAATCTTATTAAAATTACATTACTCATTCATAGTTGGTCTACCTCAGGTTAACTTTGTCAGTTTCATCATAACTATGAGTTAACCAAACGCTTACTCAAGTACAAGTGCACTGCGGTTTCAAAAGACCCAGCATTCGACTAACGGTAGATCTCAGCCAGCCCATTGAAGTTTCCTGGCAAAAAATCGAATCTTGAACAAAAAACAAGCGAATGAGATCCTTCTTTTTACCTCTACAAAGCCGTTTAAAAAGAAAGAAATTGTGCATCCTCCTTAGCATTGAGTGACTTACAGCTTCCTGCTATTTTGAATATTTCTCACGGTTTGTAGGTACAATTGGGATGATGACAGGGTATGAAAATTAAAAATATAATTAGTCCGTAACTTAGGTAATAAAAAAATATTAGACACGTATTTTTTTATTTTGTTGTATAATAAAACAATACTTAGATAAAACGAATCAAAGTTTAGGAGTGGGGGCTAAAACGTCATTTCTTAGTATAAAATGTACTGAGACGTGACGTCACGCGACATTTCAAATCAATATATCTTCGAAACTATTCGTTTCCGTAAGAAAATAAAAAATACGTGTCTAATGTTTTTAAATAATCTACCAGACGGACATTAAAATAAAAATTAGTCGTCTACCCCATTACTTAAACATAAAATATTATATAATCGTTTCGTTTGACCAGCTGTTTATTTATATACGTTGCCTTTTTACGACCGAAATTAATAAAAATAATAGGAAAAGCTCAATAGATTAAGATTTTTGATATTGGTATCAGATCCTTGAAGAACTTGGATTGGGATTGGTTATTCATATTTTTTTAAAAATACGTTGCCAACACTAGTGTTTTCTCCTGTGTCTTGAGTGCGTTTAGAAACATACAAGTTCACATACACATGACACCCAGATCCAAAACAACAATCTGCGGATCACACAAAGAGTTGTTCCGTGCGGGAATCGAACCCGCGACACGTTGCGCGGCAACCAGTTGCCCAGCCACTGCAACAACTGTGCAGCCAAAAATTGGTTTTGAATTTAGGAGATTATAATAAAACTTATAATTAATTTTGTACTAAATACATTTCCCTCATATTTTGTCTCTGACTCTAATGAGTCAGGTTCCTTCCCGATTTATCGGGGAAAAGTTCCTGACATTAGTGTCGGGACCTTTTACAATTATAAGCTAAATAACTTATTTTGTAGTGGTGTCCGTTTTAAGATTACTTATTTAGCAAAAATATCCCTTAATGTCCATCATTAAGAAACCCTATAAGATTTAATTTAATCCGGGAAGTGACAGATGGCAAGCGCTACACTGTGCTGTTCCCCTGACCTTACCGTGGGCCTTAAAGTGCAATAATCTTCATGTGCAGTCAGCGTCACAGTTCTGTCATTGTTGTGATTGTGTGCTTGAGTACTCACTTATTTTTAGCATAAATAAATAGTGTGCGTTTTGTGGTTTTTATGTAATACTGGACTGTTGAAGTGTTGTCATCTACTTGAAAATTTATTTAAGTTGTCCCTTAAGTTCTCACGCGGGTAACAAATGATAATAAGGACCATAACTATGGTCCTATGGTAGATGATTAACTAATCATCTTTATAATTTTAAATGTTTCTGATATTAAAATCGGTTCAATTTATTCAATTTTCGCAAAAAACAGTGCCATATTGTACCTCTCTTCGAATGCTCCTTTCGATTTAGAAAATGCGTATTAAATAAGTCTTAGTCTTCGTTATCGTAACGAACATTTATTTTGCTTGTGACGTAGGTACGTCACAGTACGTCACAGCCGCTGTTCTTATAACCACACGCTGATGTGACCATAATGTCCCAATCATCTGACGCAGACACCGTGATGCCGAAGTTCATTGCTATAGAAGAATACAATTGTCTATTTTGTGTTGTAGTTCCCAAAATTTTCAAGTTCTAATATTAGTTACAGGTTTCAAATTAAATTTTAAGTAGCTTTAGGTAGCTGAGATTTGATCTTTATTTATTTATTTATTCAATTAAATAGTATTTATAACATTACAGTCATAAAACCAAGGCGCTATACATTTCAAATAATTATAAGGGTTAGGAATTTGGGAATGGACTGCCTCGTTGGCCGAGTGGTCGCAAGTGCGACTGCCGGGCAAGGAGTCTCGGGTTAGATTCCCGGGTCGGGCAAAATATTACTGGGTTTTTACAAAATTCTCAGTAGTAGCACGGAGTCTGGAATTGTGCCCGGTATATGGCAATAGGCTCACCCCCTATTACATGGGACCCATAACATAAATAGTGAAAAATGGGTGTTACACTGTACAGTGACATAATGTGGAGAGGGTGCACCTCTCCACATTATGTCACTGCCTACCCCTTCGGGGATAAAAGGCGTGATGTTATGTTATGTTATGTTGAATTTGGGAATAGTTACTGATTCGGGGATTGGGGATGTCAAGGCTTTTACTGGTAGATTCAAACACAAACCTTACTACTTCCAAATCAAACAAACAAACCAACAAAACTAAGACCATAAGATCTATAAACCCTACAGACTTTAAACAACAATACGACGCATAGTGCGCGTGAGTCGATCACAATTCACCAGGTCATTGAACCTTACTAATATGGCTAACGACTTATGAATGTGGGTACTATGTATTTTAGATGCGTTTTTTTAATACTTTTATGGCTCTGGTGTGGCTAATATAGACTTTATGAGCATAGAGGTTTTACTTAGAGGTGTGGTTATGTCATATAGGTAGTCTGTGACTTACCTGTAGTAGGTAATATTTTTTGAGTATTTTTATTTTATGTCTAGATTTTTGTTAATAGATTATTAAGTTATTTTTTATCAGAAACACCGTTTCAGTGGACTAAATCAGATTTTAGTAATTGGGTACTAGACAACTAGTCAAATTCAATACTTTTTTCGAACGGTCATAAACGACAGTTTTCTATATATTTTGTACGAGATTGTGTATTGTGAAGTCACGTTTTTTAGTGTCAGACAGCATACTTATTTCTTAAAAACATTGCTGGAGATTTACTAAAATTAAATTGGTCGGACAATTGAAAGTGCGAGTATTTTTTTAAATTTTCTTGTATTGAACAGTCGAAATAATATATTTTTGATTAAGGGAAGTACCAAATTTATAGCGCCGCTTGTGTTATTAAAATCTTCATAACTGTAACATAGGATGGTTTTCCATCCGTATATATTGGCTTTCTAATTTACATTGTTTAATTCTGAGTCAATGATATCGTTTAAATTATTATTATCGCGTGATTTTTATCATAATTTAAATGTAAGTAAGGTTTAGTATTCTATTGTCGGAATACTGAAACGCTACTCAATTTTAAGTCGTGTTTTAAGTATAGTTCTATCTCTACAAATTCTTTGTAAAATGACAGAGATGGCACGATATTTGAGCACGACTTAAAATTAAGTAACGTTTCAGTTTTCCGGCTATGAAATATAATTATCCACATAGTTTATATAACCTTAAGCTTACTTTTTTAAATACAGCAGGCGTATGATGTGCTCAATGGTTCTGCATACATTTGTATGCTTTGTAGGAATATGTATTGTCATTGTTAGCAGTGGGAAGTCGAATGCTCAGACTGTGAATAATGCTATGAGTAATGACGTACAGTTAGATGCAGAAATATGAGTATAATTACCAGAATTTTGTGAAATAAGAGACGATTTGATGATAGTTCTGTTATTATATAGATTCTGAAAATTGTCACATTAGGATTTGAATTGCAATGGCTTCTCTCGTCTATACACTATATTTACGACTAGCTGACCCGGCCAACTTCGTACCGCCTAAAAGTTTTTTTCATCTTTTAAACCTTCCCTGGAACCACGAACGACGAACATTTCAGGACCAAAATTAGTAAGATCGGTTCAGCCGATCTCGAGTTTTAGCGAGACTAACGAATGTAAATTGATTTTTATTTATATAGATTACAACTACCTAACACAATAGCTACAAAAATATCAATAAGGTTACAAAAAATAAAACAATCAAATGTAAAATAACAGTTAATACGATAATACTGGCAAATGTAATACAATTCCTATAATAATATTTCCAAAGATTATTTTTTTTTTCATGAATTGCACATATTTACATTTGCTGCTTATAACTGTACTAGCATAATATTACAGCTGTCTGTCGTGTAGTATGTTTACAATACTTATAACGATGTGTATTGTGTTTTTCTTTTGTTTTTGTCTAAAATAATGAATGGGTAATTCATTTTTTTTATGGTACAAGCCGGTAAACGAGCAGACGGATCACCTGGTAAGCAATCAGCGTCGCCCACGGACAACTGAAACACCAGAAGCGTTACAAGTCCGTTACCGGCGTTTTAGGGATTAGGAATTTGAGGATTCTTGGGGATTTAGGAATTGCGGAGATTAGGGAAGAAGGTAGGATAATTGGGTCTCCGGTAACCTCACTCACACGATGAAATACAACGCAAGCGTTGTTTTACGTCGGTTTTCTGTGAGGCCGTGGTATCACTCCGGTCGAACCGGCCCATTCATACCGAAGCATGACTTTGCCACACTTAAATTGAAAAAGATAGTAATTTATTTGTATTACTGATTATATTAAAATAAGATAGATATGTGCAATTTTGAGCTTTATTTATCAAATTATTTAATTACTTTTTACCCCGCTCCAGATATAAAACTGGGTCTTGTATTTTGTACTAGATATACTATAGGTATCTTGCCTGGTCCAAAACTCAACTTGAAGATTCCGTGTAGGTACAGTTCAATCTGGTCATACTAAGGATCACTCAACGAACAAGACACTTGAAAAATAAATAAATCAACAGAAAAAACGTGTTTACAAAATGTTTTTCTCGACATCATGTACTAAATCACCTTTTCCTCAAAACGACACAACTTGCTTCGAAATATCTTGAATTAAATGTACCGTCGAAATTTTAACCCACATTCTACTCTTCATTAGTTTGAAGATTCAAAAACTTGTTTTTTCAACAATTTTCTTTATAATTCAAGTCATTTCACGGTACTTTACCGGCAGCTCAATGACCATTCTTAATTTTAAGATTTACTATAAGCTTGTCACATCAAATTGATTACCTGGTTGTAATTTTTTGATTAAAATCATTTTTGTTCTTCTTGTCTTTATTATTTAATTTTAAAGATGTTACTTTCTAAGTGAATTAATTTTCTTTTTACTAAAAATTGAATTTGAAACTAAATCACTTTTTGTTGAGTTTTTTTTTTAATTATTCACGCAATTTATAACGTTTTAGAGATCTCAAACATAATAAGGCATTAGATACACCAATTATTAATGAGATTCCAATAACACTTTGCTCGACCGCAGAATGAATGCAAACAGTCATTCACTCAGGCTTGTTACATTCATAAAGCAACAGCGTGCCAAGCACGAATAACTATCGAGGCAAGACAATCAGCCATCAGACTTCCAGAGATGGCGCCCAATAGGACTGATATTAATACGGAGCCACGGAGAACGTAAAAGGTACTGGGGCTCCGGCTCGAAGCGCGAGAGTAGGACCAGGAGAGAGTCTGACACTCCGTCCCGCATCACCCAGGCGGGAAAAGTCATTTAATGACTTTCCTCCCTATAGTCAAAGTCAAAGTCAAAGCATTTATTTCAATTAAACCATAGTTTGGTACTTTTGAAACGTCAACAAATACAAAATAAATAATAGTCTGTCAGTCAGTCCGCCAGTGAAATTAGGTGAAGCTAGGTGCTCATTCCAAAACGTAGATTCGAATGGAGATATAAAAATCTAATGATCGGTTGTTATTCATGGCATCGTTTAATTTCGGTAGGAGTTTATTTTCTAATGACTAATAGTAAGTCAATTCCTTTTAGGGTGCTACTAACTAACAACATCCTTTGGCAATCCTTTTGCCTTTAACTAACGGCCTGAATCAACCATTCAGTAAATCAGCTGTACATTAAGTAACCAGCATTTTGCAGCGACATAACTTAAAAAACTATTTAAGTCGGGCTCTCGTTTTAAAGTTGTGATGTTATACCGCAATGCAACGGTTTGCTAAGGTGACAAGCACCATTTTTTGCCGTGTAATTTATTTGTAAGAACGAAACAGAAAGTTTTGTTTTATGTTCATTACTGTTTTTAATTAGTTTATTTTTTAATAAAAATAAAATAGTTAATAAAATAAAATACTAACGTTTCATCTAGATTGCTACTATTGTGTTAGTAAATTATTATCTCCATAGTTAAGTAATAAATATTATTATCCACACTGAATAAGAAAACGGTTTTTCGAATTCCCGCTAATAGCATGTAGACTGATGTATGGCAATAAGTTCACCCACTTTTATATGAGGCATAAAATAAATGGAGAAATGTACAGGCACAATGTAACATCCACTCCGGGTGTGACACCCACAAGATAACACCCACTGTGGGTGTTACATTGTGCCTATACATCTCTGCTTAATTTTTTGGAGATAAAGAGGCGTGATGCTGTGTCGTTTAGAAAAATACGCAACTCCATATTTAGTTGAGTAATCATTTTACCAAGCAAATGTTTTTGAATTACGGGATCGCTAAATTCCACCAAAATTTTGTAATTTTTGAAAATACAAAATCGGACTTAAAAACGTAACATAAAAGTAAAAATTTGTTTGAACAAGACCACCCAATACTCATATCTCATTCAACAACCCTGTGTGGTCTACAATTGAGTGCTATAATAAATAAACCAAGTCCCTTTATAAGTCTAGACCAGTTTTCAGACTAATTGTTTGGTTAGCAAACCTATTTAAGATCTAGACCACTTGGAGATCTAGATGAGCAAATGATATTTGCTAGTCAATATTTTATCTATCTTGCCTGGTAATGTAGGTGGAAGTACTGAAGTGTGATGGCAGATCAAGTGGTCTCGGGATTGAGCTCCAGGTAGGATATCTATCTATTATTATAAGTTAATTGAATCTGCAAAAATGTGTTGTGTTGCTTGGAATGAGGACACAATTACAATAGCCAGAGTTAGACTTATAAATAATTTTAAAACTTAAATCCAAAATTACAACACAATCAAATTACCTAACCCATCGATAATTCCATTTAAAAAACTGCGCAGCGAAGATGGCGCTAGCGTAGTTTTACATATTTTCACCATAAAGTTATTCTTAAGTCCTTTACAATACTGTAATGTGCAGGACGAGTCTTGCTAACGGTTCTGGACGTTATGCTGTTTACCAGAACCCACCCAAGCCAGTTTCTGGATCATCTGGGACAAAATAAACATGTTTATTTAAATATACCTACGTACAGTTTAGAAATCAAAGGTTTTATGTGATGTTTTTGAATTAGAAATGTACATTTATTAGTTTTAATGCAGGAAATTGTCGATCAGATTGGATTACGTTGAAGAAAACTTGTCTGATGTAATTTTTATTGAGATTTCCTTGAGTTTAAAGATTGCATTTGCATTTGCAAGAGTAGGTATCCTTATATTCTCAGAAGACCGTAATGATCCTGACCATATTTTTGTATTAAATTAGGAAAGGGTGTCTTTTCTCAAGAAACACTTCACAACACACACACAAAAGAAGAAAGAATTGTTATTTTCTTAACACATTGGATGCCGTGTCGTACAATGATGAGCGAAGCTAGTGGAGGCTTAGCTTTTAACACTTTTTGTCGGCAATTAAAGGCTATATACTAATACTGTTAATGTTGTAGGACATTGATTTATTCCTAACTTATTAAACGTAATTATGCAAATTTCTCTGTTGAACATGCTTTCTTTTTTTTTTTGAGGGGGAAATATCATCCAATCACTTCTCCCGCCCGGGTGAGGCGAGAGGGAGCGTCAGACTCTTACTGACTAAATACCACCTTGTTCCTATTCCATTTCATTTCGAGCCGGAGATCCGGCAACCTGTTAAGTCTTCCGCGGTTCCGTATCAGCATCAGCCCAGTTGGGCCCCATCTATGGTGGTCTGATAGCTCCATGATGAACATTTTTTTTTATTATTTATTTATTTAGAAAACAAACAGCGATACATATGATATAATACAAAATAAAGATATTACAGTTTAGTAAGGCTAATAATAGGTTTCCCTGCTTAATTTGTATTTACCATGCGAACGGACTTTAAACAATATTTAAACATGATGCTTAGATTTAGGGTTCTCAGTATAGATATTGTCTACTCTAACTCAAACATCAAAACAATAGAGCCTGATATTTAGCATCTGACTCTTAACTATAATAAGACTAAAACACAATTGGCAAAATGTGGGTGTACATTACAAGTATCCAAGGTACTCTAAAGTACAACATGGTCCATTTGCATTTGAGAAAATAGTGAGTCATCAACTTGACAATGACTGTACAAGTCTGCCAAGTACCTGATTGATTAGTCAATGTCAACAATGATGCCAGTGAGACACGAGTTAAATATACCTAAGTAGTTAAACATAACTGTTTTGTTTTTAACTTGGAATATAGATTAATTATTGTAGAAGAGAAAATGAACAATTTTAAGTGTGGGAGAGCCATGCTTCGGCACGAACGGGCCGGTTCGACCGGAGTGATACCACGGCCTCACAGAAAACCGACGTGAAGCAACGCTATTGCAATCTCCCCAATTCCTGAATCCCCAACGATCCTCAAACTCCTAATCCCCAAAAGGCCGGTAACGCACTTGTAACGCCTCTGGTGTTCCAGGTGTCCATGGGCGACGTCGATTGCTTACCATCAGATGATCCGTCTGCTCGTTTACCATCTTATGCCTTAAAAAAAGAAGATGTACTAAAAATTGTCTAATAGTTATAGCTACTTACAGCACAGCTACAAGTCAATAGATTATTCACAAATGAAAGTCATCCAATGACTTCTCTCGCCTTGAGTGAGTTGAGAGGGAGTGTCAGACTCTTATTGACTAATAACTACCCCGTCCAAAAACCACAACCACTGCCCCAGCAACCTGATAAGTCTTCACTCCATAGGTTATTGAATATCTAGTAACTGTTATTGTTAAAGAGATGAACAACTCAGCTCAAAATTATAATAATAAAATAATGTAAAACCATTATTTTCACTAAAACTTAAAATTACAAGGAACATACGTATACTTACAAAAAAGCTAGATTTCAAAAACTCAAAACAAGTTTGACAGACTCACTCACATAACCTAGAACCTTGAAAACCATACAAAACTAGACCAACAACGTATTAAACTTAATTAATTAACATTTCTTAAAACAATTAGCATTCTACTTAACTTTAAATACCTGTCATATTACGACCTAGGGGATACTAAAATAACCTAGGTCTTATACCTAATACCTATTTAGTAAACTCGTTTGTAACAAAAACTGACAACAGAATCAACTCCTGCGCATTTCTCATCAAACAGGTGTCTACAGGATAATGATCGATACTTGTCTATGAACGGGATGAAAAAAGCTAACGGGTTCGTTTATGGCGTGTGTGTATGATGGAATTGGATGACTTATTTGTATGAGTTTTTTTATAAAGTAATTTTTTGTATGATTCGGTATGATAAGAAGTCTAGTCTTTTAGTGTAAGTTAAAATACTTTGTAACATAACATAACATAACATCATGCCTTTTATACCCGAAGGGATAGGCAGAAGTGCACATTATGCCACTGTACAATGTAACACCCACTTTTTCACTATTTATGTTATGCGTCCCATGTAATAGGAGGTGAGCCTTGCCATATACCGGGCACAATTCCAGACTTCGTGCTACTACTAAGAATTTTTTAAAAACCCAGTAATACTTTGCCCGCCTTGGGAATCGAACCCGAGACCCGTTGCCCGGCAGTCGCACTTGCGATCACTCGGCCAACGAGGCAGTCTAGAGTTAAAATACTTTGTTACCACCCCTATTCGTTTCTTGGATCATTAAAACCGACTAAACTACTAAGGGACTATAACTCCCTCCCTATATAACTAACTTTTTGAGGAGCGAAAATTATCCAATGGCTTCTTCCGCTCTGGTTAACCCTGCTCCTATTCTTGCTTTGAGCCGGAGTGGATTTCAGCACCTCCAGATCGGGGACTTGCCCTGCTAGGCCCCAATCTGTCTGATGGAGCGAAGAGTTGCTTCAGCTTGCTGATTATGGCAGATTATGGCAAACCTCTATATATGTAGTCCAACTGCCACAGACCGTCAATGATGTCGGTTATTTTATTATTTATTTTGTTTCGGAGAAAGTCTGTCATTAATTATTTAAACTAATATGTACCGTTATATAAAATGCCTAATAAAGATATAGAAAAGGTAGAAAATATACGATTTCTATAACTCGCAAGACCCAATAAAAGTAAATTCATAACACTTTTTGTTCTCGAACCATGCACGAGCACTATTTATACAGCGTGTTGTTTGATTAAATTAAGTTATAAATCAAAGTATATTATGGGCGCTTGTAACCTTAATAGGTATTTATGTGATGTATTTAGGACATACTGTAGGGCTTAATGTTGCCTATATATAGTTTTATACTTGTATTTAATAGAGCTACTTTCGTATGTAATTCTGTGAATGCTCAAATCGATATTTTAGGTCATGTGTGTGCTAACACAGTAAACTAAGTCATGAATTAATGTGATTACAGTATTAATAGATTAATAGAATACCATTGTAAGTTTCGTCACTCATCGTATTTGTTTAAATATAAACAAAAAATAAAGCATAATAATAACTCTTTTTGCTTAGCTCGATTAGTTTCAAGCCACGCTTGGGGCTTATATTCAAGAGTAATACTGAGCGCGATAACCGACGAAACGAGTGCCGTTGCATAGCCAATTGACGCTTGCAATCCCAATAGTAAAAGAGCAGACTTTGTGAGAGGATAGGTAGCGAACATCGAACACAAATACGATATTTATATTTTACTAAAAATGTTGGTATTGTATTATGCAATAGGTAATACAACATCACATACATATCTAGACATTAAATCCATGTAAATGTTGTTCCCAGGAATCAAACCTTGAAATTTGCTTCAAGTAAACTAATGTAACAACTCTAAACATTAATAAAATCGTTCTAAAACTTGATAAATCCAGTTAAAACCGGTTTCATTCAAACTTCAAATTTCTCTGTTGCATTAATCCTTCGGAAACAAGTGACTGTCAGTTCATTCACTACTGTGTTAGTATGCTGCGCATGCGCCGGTAGCCGTCGACTTTAGCTGTCTATCTGTCACCCATCATCCATTGTACTGTGTATGTCTGTCTGGCTCGAATATGTTGTGTTTTATAATATAATATAGTATTTTACGAACAAACGCAAAGCTTAACTTTCTACGATGCATTTGTATTGGACCTATTTATGAACTACTAACCTATTTATTCAGCCTGTGTCCAATTGTTGCGTACTTACTGAATTCAATATTTTTTAAATTAAAATCCTCATAATTATTTGACCTAGAGATTGGTTCCAGTCTCTCGTGGTTCATAGTCACACAAGAACATTAGTTAGACTCGACCGCTATTACATGGGACCTATAAAATAAATAGTGAAAAGTGGGTGTTACATTGTACAGTCGCATAATGTGCACCTCTGCCTACCCCTTCGGGGATCAAAGGCGTGATGTTATGTTATGTGTAACGTAATTTGTTTTTTTAATATTTTGTGTACAAGTGCTAGCTGTACCTATTGCTAAATATTTTGTATTTTCTCTTTCAGGTAAGCTGAACATCAATATTAAGTGACCACGGGTAACATTATAGACATATTAAATTATATGTACGGTTAACGTACCTACATAACACAAAAACCTAAAAACCACTTTCACTAGTTATGGTGAATTAGAAGTATCACTAGGCGTCAAATTTATTACTATACACTAGGCCTATTACGGGTCTACCACAAGACACATTAATTTAACGACATATTACCTTACCTACCTCATTGATTTAACGATTCCAAACTCCAAACCAAAATCTAGACTAGATTTTAAAGTAATAATAGTACCTAAAGTGTTAGTCATAGAGGTGACATCGATAAAATCGTGTCCCAACACTAGGTGCCTAGCAACGTGTAACTATGTACGTGCGAAGACGTGATTGTAGGCGAGACATAGTGAAGAATGTTCGGTGAATCAATGGTCAGTTTTCGGCTCTGCATTTTTGTGAATTTTAGATGTAATGGGCAGTATTTGATATAAAATGTAGAGGTAGGCAGTATTTGTTTAATTTTTGAAAAATGTGTTTTGTTTAATTTGTGGATGTAGGTGTGTAGGATTTTTGAGCTAAATTAACTGAAAATAGCGGGTTACTTACGTGAATATACTGAGAAAAGCTCTACTAGTTTCGAACCACAAAGGGGTTCTTCCTCATGAGCAGCGTGCGCGGTCGCGGCGATGTCGCGCAGACTACTTTGAGAACCATTCTGTGGTTCGAAACTAGTAGAGCTTTTCTCGGTATATTCACGTGAGTATCCCGCGATTTTTAGTTAATTTAGTGTGTCTCACGATTTTTGAGCTGTTCAAATTATAAGCAGTTATGAAAATAATAGTAAAGAGAATGTAGTAGCCGTAGAGAACTTTGTCTAGCTAACTTTTCCACACGAAGCCGAAGTTGTTAAAAGTTTTGCAGTTGTTCCATCCAGCAAATCTGGTAACATTCTTGGCTAAGTACAATTTGATATAGGTGAAGGGCATTACCATTCAGAATTTTAAAATATGTGGTCTCGGATTCGTAAAACCATTACTCGCAGACTTGACTTACCAATAGACCTTTACTACACAGCTACCGAAGTCGTGTGAAATAGTTTTTATAAAAAAACCGTTTAAGTCAATCACCAAGTGAAATAGATGATTTTGTTCAATGACTTTTGTCAGGAGTCAATAGCTTGTCAAAAGCAATAGTCAAGCTTGGAATGTTAATCAGCGTCCGTGTGAATATAATTAACTAGAGTACCTATATTAATAGTACTACAATTTTTCATATTTTACCTATATGGACCTTGGCGTGTAATGCCAAGCAAATTCAGAGGCGAACTTTTTACAAATTCATAATATTTATTGTACGTTGAATCCAACCAACGGCAAGTATCAATATGACTTTTTCCGAGTTATATGTACTTTCTAAGATTATTTAGACACCGCTAACAAACGGTGAAGGAAAATATCGTGAGGAAACCTGGGCTTATAATTTCCAATTATAAGTTTGAAATCGCCAACCTGCATTGAGCAAGCGTGGTGATTAATGCTCAAACCTTTTCCGTGTGAGAAGAGGCTTTGCTCAGCAGTTAGCATTTATAGGCTGTTGATGGATGGGAATCCAATCGACATGAAGTGAGAAAGTCTCTAATTTCAAAATCAGCAGCAATTTGAATTAAACATGAACCATAGACAACATTAGTATTTTAATAATAGTAAACCCCACGGTTAGTACATAATTATGTGGGACGCCAAAAATCCATTATTGTCCTTTTTTATGGCATAAGCCGGTAAAGGAGCAGACGGATCACTTGATGATAAGCAATCGGCGTCGCCCATGGACACCTTGAACACCAGAGGCGTCACAAGTGCGTTACCGGCCTTTTGGGGAATTAGGAGTTTGAGGATCGTTGGGGATTCAGGACTTGGGGAGATTGGGGAAGGGGACGGTAATTGGGTTTACGGTAACCTCACTCACACGACGAAACACAATGCAAGCGTTACTTCACGTCGGTTTTGTGTGAGGCCGTGGCACTCCGGTCGAGCCGGCCCATTCGTGCCGAAGCATGGGTCTCCCATACTTAAGATATTTATAATATTAGTAAGTTATTAGTGGGCCATTAATATAAATTAATCAAACTTGACTCTCAAATAGTACACTCAGTAGTAATGACTATCATCGTAGTCTTTGCCTAAAAGTTTATTTCTATTATAAATCATTAGCCACTGGTAACAGAAATAGTCCAAGCTGCTGGCAGTCGGGGCTCCAGACCTAGTGATTTCCAGGCAATAAGCGACGTACCCAAGTGCCTAGGTTAAGCCCTTGACCCAACCATATTTAACGTTGGCCTCCTCAGCTGTTAAATGAGAACTTTATTTAGCAATGTGGCCTTAGATAGATCGGACTATCAATGCTGAGTCTAGTAGTATATTTAGGGCCGATTTTTCCAATAACTGTGGAATAACTTTGAATATTTGACAATTCTTCCATGCTGAAAACTGTCAAATGTCTATTGCATTCTATAGTTAAGATTAACTGAAGATTGAAAAATAGGCTCTAAGTCTTATTAGGTATAACTTAATTCTTGGTGTCTGTGTTTTTTTCTTTATTAATTAATTATTATGAGTAAAGTTCAAAAAACAGTACATATACCTACCCAGGAAAAAACGAGAGTGAAATAGATAAAATTTAAAATCTACTCAATCGAAGTCAAAAAGCTAATGACCATTATTTTTACCATTCTAGCGTAAAGTCTCGCTTTTCTAAAAACGCTAATGGAAAATGCTACATAAGGCAATACGTCACACACTTACGTTGACAATCGTAACTGGTACGAGCAGTAGTCGCAGAATAAAACCTATTTGGTTCGCCTGCACGAATCTAGACCGTAATAAATCTTCGCTTTTAAGGTAAATATTTATTTAACTAAGTAGAGCAATCCATTATTCTCTTCGGATTTATTTGTTAGCCATCTGTGTGTGGCGGATTGGTTTTATAGGAGTTAGTTGGTTTGTGGTTATTGTGATGTGGTGGAACGAATTCTTATTGTATTTTGATTATACTGTTAAATGCTAAATACAGAGATGAGTTCTGTGTAATGGTTTTATTCTATACTAGCTTCTGTAGCATCACCCGCTTTTCCTATGGATAAAAAGGTGCCTATGTATTATTCTACACCAGAATCTACCTCTATTCTGAATTTAATTCTGACCTCGTCAACGGTTTTGACGTGCAGGTTACAAACAAACATATTTTTTTATAGCATAAGCCGGTAAACGCACAGACGGATCACCTGATGTTAAGTAATCGGCGCCGATCAGGAATACTCGAAACACCAAGGCGTTACAAGTGCGTTACCGGCCTATTGGAAATTGGGAATTTGAGGATTGTGGAGGATTCGGGGATGCGGCAGACGGGGACTAGAGTTGCGCTAGACTGCTAGAGTAGCTAGACTAGGGTTGACTAGTAGGGACTAATTGGGCCTCCGGTAACCTCACACGACGAAACACAACGCAAGCGTTGTTTTACGTCGGTTTTCTGTGAGGCCGTGGTAGCACTCCGGTCGACCCGGCCCATTCGTGCCCAAGCATACTTAAGATATTTATAATATTAGTAAGTTATTAGTGGGCCATTAATATAAATTAATCAAACTTGACTCTCAAATAGTACACTCAGTAGTAATGACTATCATCGTAGTCTTTGCCTAAAAGTTTATTTAAAAAAAAAAACGATTCCACGAAAATCATACGAAAACCACAAACAGACAATCCTTAACAATCTTTATTTAAAATAACCTCGAGCATCCATACAAAATCACATAAATACAATTAAAGTCATACAAACAGTGACTTGTGACCTTGTCAGGCCCATTCAAATAGACAATCAGTCATACAAACTATGGGAACCTATGTCCAGCCATACAATACGCCATACAAGTTGCAACATGAATATTCAGCGCCAAATACCGGCGTAACTTCACGCTTTCATGGTGGTTGGCGGGCAGAATTCCAAGTTGTTTAGTAGTTTAGGTGTCGATAGAGATAGGTTTAATATTATCATGGTGAATTAGTTGTTTTGTAAAGTTTGGGGTTGTATGATACCAGATGAGTGGGTCTAGTAATTTGACGTTTTCTTATTTGAAAAGTACGGTAACGGAAAACTTTTCCGCTACAATTTTGTTTAAGTAAACATTTATGTCGTATTTTATAGTATAAGCCGACAAACGAGCGAACAGATCACCTGGACGGTAAGAAATCAGCGTCGCCCATGAACACCTAGAACACCAGAGGCGTTACAAGTGGACGCATGTGTCCCCAAAAGGCAGTAACTATCGCCTTTTGGGGATTAGGAATTTGCGAATTGTTGAGGATTCAAGGATTGGGGAGATTGGTAATTAGGTCTCCGGTAACCTCACTCACATGACATAATACAACGCTAGCGTTGTTTCAGCGCGGTTTTCTGTGAGGCCGTGATATCACTCCGGTTGAGCCGGCCCATTCGTGCCGTAACATGGCTCTCCCACACTCAACTGTCGAACTTTAATTATAACCTTATGAAAATGAACGTGACTTTTTTACATTATCTGAAACTGCCTCGTTTGTCAAATTATGCCTGGAATTATGTATGACTATTTTCACTAGACAAGATCCCACCCACACAGAAGACAACCCACTATGTCATAGGACGTATAAGATACTAACTAGAAAGAATGGGCTTTTTACATCTTTGCTTAGCTTTTCTAAGAACTTATGGCACGGTCTAATACGACCAGTACTTTCAAATTCACCATAACCTATGTACTATTGTTTAATTTAATGGGGACAGTAATTCACACGTAAATTTTCACTTTTGATATCTAAGTAGCATTAATTAGTCGGCGTTTTGTTGGTAGACATTACAATGGCGGGCTTAGGACAGGTGACTGGCTATAAGAGTTAGTTTTATTAAGTTGGTAGTTGTTTAATTGGTTTGGTAACATAGTGAAGTGATTGTGAGTGTTACTGTGAAGTAAGGAGTATGGGTTTCAATTCAGAACATTGTTCAGATCTTTTACTTTGACATTTTCTTTAGCAGTATTGTTTTTGGACTTACAGTAACTGCCCCTTAAAAGGTAAAAATAGCTACTAAAGCCTTATAATAGTCCCTCTTTCCTGAGTGTTAATATAAAAAATAGATATGTGGCGAGACATTATGACGCTTTGACAAATTATAAATGACCGATGACAGACGTCGCACATAGACGATCGACAAGTAAATCTACGGATGATGACACAAATCCTACGTGGCACATGTAAAGTTTACATGCCAATCAACATCGACAGAAAATCCCAACAAACACCTGTTGGGCAGAAGGTCCGTCAGGCAAGATTACCTGGCCTGGTCGGAGTATCCTCCTTGTCTTCCAATCTTAGGCCACTCTACTCACTGTTTCCTAAATATCCTCTCGCGTGTTTCTCGCACACACGGGTGTACGAGAGAGTTGTGTGCCCATTGTGCAATTGTACACACGGGTGTACGAGAAATGCGCACCGATTGGATATTTTTTCTGGGACGTAAATATATTTTCAAGTTTGCAACCCGTTCTTTATTTGATTGAACAGAATAGTTAATTCGTTTTTCTATTAAAATATTTACCAGTGTGTACGAGAGGCGCGCGAGAGGATATATATATATATATATCCACGCCCCAATAATAATAATAGTAAGAATGCTTAAATTGAATCAGTGCCCGCATTCAATATCCCCTCTGAGTCTACGTCTTGTCCACTGAGATGACCATTGTTACCAGTATAATTTCCAATGCTTCATATAGTGATACTAATTATTCAAATTCAATCTATTTATACATAAATCTTCACACCTTTACGTGAAAGGTACGTGGGAACGATGCATTGTTTTACATACGCATTAATTATACAATATATTAATGTATTCGTTTACGAAAACAGATTTAGAAATGTGTGACTCATTTCTGAGTCAGTAATTGTCTTTGTAAGAGATGAGAAACGATCTTGTTTAATGTTTCAATTTAACACAATTTCACGTTGTGGTTCAAGTAGTTGTGTCTTTGTACTGTTTACACATTTCTCGTAAATTAATGTTATTAGAACAATAGTAATAATTAACAAGACTATTTATGATAAAATGTGGTGCTGACGTGTGTTTAAATAAATTATCATTTTGTCATTGGACCTAAAACACGCCCTTGTGGTACACCATACAAAACATGTACTTAAACCTATAAATATTCAATAATTGGATACAAAACATATAAACCACACAACCCAGTCCAATATCTTTCCATTTCATCGTCATGAAAACACAATTATAACGCTAACAGATAGTAAATCATTTATAATTATAACAAGAACACGATCAAAGGCTACACTTGGGTCCCGTAGAATGAACAAACAAACACATATATTTTACTCTATCACGAATCTGGTTACTTCATTTAGTGCCATGGCGTGGCGTGCTGACATGGCTTGCAATTAACCAGCTGCTTTTACACCGAAGTATAACATAATTTTACAATTTTTACAATATTATTGCACCTCTTGTTATATATATCTCCGATAAAAATGCATATCTAAAATAACGTCTATATTACAAATTTATTATTGTATAGGTTTTTAGTCTCATAAAATATGAGTGGAGCCATGGAGCATTTTATTTTGCATTTTATTAAAGCTTGAAGTTGAAATAGCCTTATTTGGCATTTTACAAAAAAAAAATAGGTAAGTTTTATATTCTTCTGTGGCATTTCATTCTTAGTAGGGTGCTTGTGGTCACGCCGAGGTGGACGTATTTATTTTGGAGGCAAACACTGCTTTCTTCACGAACTCCCGCCATCTCTCTCTGTTTGTGGATTGTCTGGCGCAGTCTGAAACAGGTGTCTGTCGTATGCATGTGAACTGAAAGTCTCATAATGCATTAAAAATTAATCTTATACCGTTCAATTTAATTAAGTAGGCAATTTATCTACTTAATCATATACGGCTGAACATTAGATACTTAGATAGTATAAATAAAGATGACTTT
The DNA here is from genome assembly GCA_038387885.1 of Spodoptera picta. Lineage (NCBI taxonomy): Eukaryota > Metazoa > Arthropoda > Insecta > Lepidoptera > Noctuidae > Spodoptera > Spodoptera picta. Next base: position 2,324,996 of record JAZHFQ010000308.1, read on the forward strand.
GATGCATAGGAAAGCCGATTCAAGTCCCATTTTATATCACAAATGTGACGCAATGTTTCGGATATTCACACAACGTACTCCGAATTTTGTTCTTTTCATATAATTAACATTCAAAAGGTGGATCTTTCGTTCATAGCTGAATATGTAACGAGTGATTTGTTTGATATTTTATTCGTGTTAAATATTTAACAGCAATTTGGATTGTCGTATGTATATTTCGACACGTCGTAAAGTAAAACGTCTGGATGTAGTGTATTTACGTAGGACTTTCTATTCTGCGCCATTTTTATTAGAGTCTAAAATAAAAATTATAATTATAACATGGCGGGTTGATCGTTAACTGATTAGTGGAAGTATCCACTAATAATATATAGATATTATAAAACTCATAATTTCTGTAATTTCACTACCCATAATCTGAATCACAGCAGTCGTAGCCATTTCTCTCCTCCAGGTTAGTTAAAGTATTATTCAGTTCTTTAATAGTACAGCTGAGTATGTCCAAATAGTCAAAGTCAATGCAATTATTTGAATTAAACCATAATTTGGTACTTTTGACATGTCAACAAATACTAAATAAACAATAGTCTGTCAGTCTGTCCGTCAGTGAAGCTAGGTGATCGTTCCAAAATGTAAATTTGAATGGAGAAGAACGAGAAATAAACTCCATGTGTTAGTCTGTAAAAAAAACTTGTTTTACGAAGTTTAGTGATAAGTTTTTAGAAATTAAAGCTCTATCCTGAATTATATGGGACTATACAGCCGGAGGTATAGTATCCATTGCAAGCCATTAGGTGCTTAATTTGGGCACATTTATATAATTAGGAGTATTCATATCGGTGTTAGTGTCATCCTAACATTTCTTACTTCACATTACAGTAAGCTCATACAATTACAATATTCCGTATGATAGCTGCGCCTGCGCAACTAAACATATTCAAATGATTTGTGCCTCAGAAAGTTAGACATTTTGCGCATTTATGCAATTTTCTTTTTAGTAAAATATCAAGGATAACGATAACAATTTAATACACAATATTTAACTGTCAATTTCATTAAGTGGAGACGATGTTGCAGGGTTTTATACACATAAAATAATTGTAGTATATCTAAAATTTTGAGTAAATTTAAACATTTTGCAAGCAAGATTCCGAAATGATATATTCATTCGGTTAAACTGTTGTGAAATTTTCATAATACTAAGTCTGGATTTGTGAATTATGTGGCTGAACCGTAAGCTTTTGTATGTCTATGCTGTGTGTAACAGTAGATTTCAAAATTGTCCAGGACAAGTAGCTGATAATCGTATATCTTTGGCAGATATCTTTGGCAGTAATCGTAGCTGTTGATTTTGTTTTCACTTTAATATTAATTACTATATTATACATCATGCTGTACTCCGAGCAGCGTTAATAAAGCTAGTACGTATTATAACGGGCTGGTGCTGAAAATCAGCGCCGTGGGCTCAAGCCTCTGTCTGTCCACGGTATTAAGCTGAGCTCCAGCCTTTTGCGCTGCGACGCACCATGGGTTTTTTTCGGTGTTTCTAAATTCTTGTTGTGTGTCGTAGCAAAATAAATGGTTTTTCTTTCTTTCTTCTATAACACAACGTAGCATTTTCTATGTCAACTATTTAAAAAAAAACGATTGCCCACACTAGGATTTTCTCCTGTGTCGTGGGTGCGTTTACAAATATACAAGTTCATATACACATGACACCCAGACCCGGAACAACAATCTGTGGATTACACGAAGAGTTGTTCCGTGGGGGAATCAAACCCGCGACACGTTGCGCGGCAGCCTGTTGTCCAGCCACCGCGCCAACCGTACAGCCAATTATATTGTTCGTGAGCATAATTTAGAAATATTTTGCGATCATTATAATCCAAATCAAACACGGTTCGCATTTAGTTCTTTATGTCTTCGTGACACAATGATATATGAGTGTCGCGCACGCGCATTGAAGTGCACTGTAGCGCATGGTTACGTCATCAGTGATGGTTGCACGGGAGTCACTTTGAGGATGAAAGTGATACTGTTCATTCAGAATAGTTCTAATCATTTAATTTAAGTAGCTAAAGTGATTACCCATTTATTTATTGTTAGTCTAAGAAAACATCATGCAAACAAAGAAGCCTTGTAGGTATTGTCCTACTGGCTTGGTAAATCAGTAAAAGTTCCATAAGTCTATACCCTTGATCAATTTTCAGAGCCCTCCAGTGTATGTAATAAGATCAAATCTATTTACCATGGAACTGGAATTAAATTGTAAGAAAAACCGATTTATCTCATTCAAATATAGCTAGTACTAAACCTAGTTTGAACTAGTATTTCAAATTGTCAAGTAACCACTGTTAATTATTTCCGACATTTGACTTTATCGCGATAAAATGGAGATTGATGAAGATATCAACAATTTACCTTCGATTCCTAAGATAAACATGATTATGTCTTTGCTGCTGCATTACATTTTATGTTTATTTGTATAGGGAAATGAATACCTATCCGATAGTTTTAAATTAGTAAGAAATAACATCTAAAAATCAATTATAGAAGTGGAGATGGTCAACTTTAATAGGATTTTGTGGTCAAATTACGTTTGATTTGGCTGTTCTGTAGCTGTCATATTTCTGAGCGAACACCTATTTTCATAAGGGAAGGAATGAGCATTGAGTTCTAATAAAAAAAACATTATGACAAGGGCACGGACCAGTGTACAGTGGCATTAAGTGCCAAAATGTGTACCTCTGCCTTTTTTTTTAAGGGGGGGAAAATCATCGAATGCCTGCTCCCGCCTGGGTGAGGCGGGAGGGAGTGTCAGACTCTTACTGACTAAAAACCACCCCGTTCCTTCTCCTGCACGTCGAGCCGGAGCCCCTGTTACCCGTTAGGTTCTCCGCGACTCCGAATCGGCATCGGCCCTATTGGGCCCCATCTGTGGTGGTCTGATGGCTCTTTGAGGCGCGCGCGGAACGCGACGCGCCGTATATGTGTACCTCTGCCTACCCCTTCGGGGATAAAAGGTGTGATGTTATGTTATGTTTGGCACGAACCAAGAGTCCGTGGAGAACTAATAGTTAACATTGGATAAAAAATCATTGGACATGATTCACTACGCTCATTCAAAATAGATTGGCGAGTTTTAGTCTGGCAAGCGCAGCGCAGGATGTCAACCCACAAGATGGACAAAGATGATGAAGGTCGAAGAAAGCTGCTAGATATAGGTCACTTCCAATCAGCCGAATTGGAAGTCATTTAAAGAGACCTGTGTTCAGCAGGTGAGTGTGTGATGGAATTGTATAACTTGATTCCCCCTAGTCCTTTCCATCGTCGTACCACAAGACAACCAGCGAAGCGTTACCGATTCATGGTAGATGTCCCACCCACACGCACGAAGCGCTTTGCATCAAGCTTCCTTGTGCGTACTGCTAAGGAGTGGAATTATTTGCCAGAGTCTGTATTTCTTGAAGGGTATAACCTGGGGGTCTTCAAGGCCTGAGTCGACGTGCTCCATCGTAGGCCACATCATCGCTTACCACCAGGCGAGATAGTGGTCAAACTTCAGTACCATCTATTATAAAAAAGCACTAAACGCCTTATGGCGATATTCTGATGATGACAAGTTTGCTAACAATGTTCTCCCTCACTATAAATACAAAGTACATACTTATTATAACGTAATTTGTATTATACGTCAAGAATGTCTTTACAATGTTCTCACATATGTGTACAATATTAGAATATGTATCAGAAACATTGTATAACAGATTTTATAAAAGTGTAACGAATGGAGTTTCTTGCTCGTTCTTCTCCACTCGAATTTACATTTTGGAACGAGCACCTAGCTAACTGACGGACAGACTGACAGACTATTATTTGTTGACGTTTCAAAAGTTCCGAATTATGGTTTAATTGAAATAAATGCTTTTGAGTTTAAACTTGGGTAAGAATATACTGACAGGTTTCGCACGCGCATTGAAGTGCACTGTAGCGCATGGTTACGTCATCAGTGATGGTTGCACGGGAGTCAAACCTAAGGTTTGAAACCCTTGAGAATCGGGCACCTTAACTCCATGCGTCTATGACTCATCTCAATAAATACTCAAATTACATAAAACAAAAAGCAAGTAAAACCTCTTTATATTCTAATGTCGATCTTCAAAAATCTCAAGGTTCAATTTCCAAGAAGGTTCATGAGAAGGAATACCATTGATCAAGAGCTTGGGAACGCACGTCTCACTAAAATTCAGTATATCTTGGTCTCGCTTTATATCATCTATCCACACAATCTAAGGCCAGTTTATACTGGTTGTGTATGACTTGATGTGTTGTCGTGTATACGTCTCATTTAAATATTCATACTGTTACGATGAATTGGTGTAGGCAGAAGCGAAGGCCACAGGATGTTTGAGATATTGAATTTAAAAGCGTTTTTAGAATTTGAGGTAACTATTAAAATTACCTAGTTGTTTAGTTGAAATTGTTGATTTTAATTAATGGTAGGTAAATATAGTAATTACTGTTTTATGATAAGGATTGGCCACAGAAAGCTTTAAGAAGAGATGAGTGAAAGGAGGGAAGGGAGGCCTTTACCCTGCATGGCTAAAATAAACAAATAACACATAACATCACGCCTTTTTAACCCCGAAGGTGTAGGCAGAGGTGCACATTACGGCACTTAATGCCTCTGTACAATGTAACACCCACTATTCACTATTTATGTTATGAGTCCCATGTAATAGGGGGTGAGATTATTGCCATATACCGGGCACATTTTGAGACTCCGTGCTACTACTGAGATTTTTAAAAACCCAGTAATTTTGCCCGACACGGTAATCGAACCCGAGACCCCTTGCCCGGCAGTCGCACTTGCGAGCACTCAGCAGTAATGTGCATCTCTGCCTACCCCTTCGGGGATAAAGGCGTGATGTTATATTATGTTATGCGTAGTTAAAATAAAATCAAAATCAAATAAATAAAAGCTTTCGATCGAAAATCCCCATCATGACACTTTAATCACTTTGAGTACAGTTATTATTAACAAATTAAACCACCCGATCAATTACAGTTCATGAAATTACTTTCCTAACCATATACTTGATGGTGTTTAATTGATCATGGATTCATACTACCTCTAAATACCCGTATAGATATTTCCATAACTAAGTGTAATGTTGTATATGAAAATAAAACCTTACTACTCTAACTAATATAACGGGTTACTGACGTGAATATATTGAGAAAAGCTCTACTAGTTTCGAACCACCGAGAACCGCGCACGCTGCTCATGACGACGAACCCCTCTGTGGTTCGAAACTAGTAGAGCTTTTCTCAGTATGTTCACGTGATTAATAGTAACGATGGTTATTATAAAAACATGCAGATAGATCCTAAATTGAATAAGAAAATATTAACATTAGGTACATTCATAAAAATATTAACAAACTTGGGCAAAGGTTAAGCATTGCCATACACAGTGGCAATGCTGTCAGTCATTTGGGCACCTCACGATAGCGATGAGGAAAATTTTTTTGATGCCTTAAGGTAACATTTTTTTTTTGAGGTGTAAATATATAGTATTTGTATTTTTAATAACAATATTACTTTTAAGTAAGTATTATGTATAAAGATTGATATTAACATTACTAGTACTCAATATCTTATATATAGAGGTAGATAAATAAATTAATTCAATAGCAATTAACCACTATAATCGATTGAAATGCTGAAAATTTCATCGACAATATTAATGGTTTCTTTGATTTGATCCGAATTGTATTGTGTTATGGTTTTGAATGGGATATAATACTTATTATATAAATATCTATAAGACTACATCATACATAGAGGTATACTATGAATACATACATATAATCAGTAACAGTAGTAGTTAGACTGTAATAGTAATTGCTATTAAATATTGATCAGTGTTCACTGAGTGACTAGTGAGTGACTACAAATCGATATGCCTAATGGATGTCTAATGATTCCGAAATGGATGGCTTTAACTTTTGTTTTTATTTTATAAAGTATTTCTTTTATTTTGGAGTAGTTTGGATTCATTAATCACGGTATTTTTGGGTTTACCCTTTTACATACCTACAACAAATCGGTACTGATCATAGTTACCTATCAAGGTACATTAATTGTGGAACTATATGCTTTGATGATTTTACAGTATGGTTACTTTACATACATGTGCATATTCCAGAGTATTTGAGATATTTGTTTTAATCATATCTTAATGTAATAATTTTTTATAGAGGTATATAATTTTTCATTCCATCTCAACGATCTCCCACCTTTCTAAAAGACACAATCGATATAGAATTCTGCTTATCCAATTATACACCAAGTCGTCCAATAGTAGCACTCAATGCAAGTCTAATCATTTCGTTGCAAACATAAGTTTAGCATTTTATTGCAGGGTTCAATCGAAACGAGAATGAAATGTATTTGGAGACTCTGCCAAGAATTATAACGATCAAGGCAGATTTGTTTTAAACCTGTTCAAAAATGCTTGTGTTGTTATTTTGTAAGCGATGTTTAAAAATTGGTGTATATTCCGAATTATTACCTATTCTCCTTATACTTATACTTCCCCTTCCCCTTCCTCGTATACTTTTGAGAAATGTCAATGTAAGGGGTTGACACAAATCTTGATATATTTGAATTTTGACGAATCCATAGACCCTCTCCTCCCCCCAAAAGACCGACAACCCCTACTTCTGTTGGTGTTAGAAGCTCCTACAGGCAGCGCTGATGACTTACCATCAGGTAGAAACCCATCATCAGGTAGTTTGTCCATCACTTACGTAGTTGTAGCAGATATTATGCAGGCAACTCTAGGGTCGCAGTTAGGTAACCGAAAGTTTACAGAGGCTAGTTATAAAACACACGGGATCAAACCTTCAAAGGTTACATGAAATAGTTATTTTTTTGAAGCGGAGAAAATTATCGAATGACTTCTCCCGCCTCGATGTGGCGGGAGGGAGTGTCAAACTCTTACTGACTAAAAACCGCCCCGTTCCTACTCCTGCACTTCGAGCCGGAGCCCCGGCAACCTGTTAAGTCCTCCGTGGCTCCGTATCAGCATCAGCCCTATCAGGCCCCATCTAGGGTGGTCTGATGGCTCTTTATGCTCGGGTCTGGTTCTGGTCGGATGGCAAGCCATCCATTCTCGCCGTCCGCAGGCCCGTGATGAAATAGGTATTTTTTTTTTTTTTTTTTTAAGGAGGGAAAATCATCGAATGACTTCTCCCGCCTGGGTGAGGCGGGAGGGAGTGTCAGACTCTTACTGACTAAAAACCACCCCGTTCCTTCTCCTGCACGTCGAGCCGGAGCCCCGGTTACCCGTTAGGTTCTCCGCGACATGAAATAGGTATAGCCATGTGATAACTCCAGCAACTAAATCACCTAAAAATTCCCCGTCTACAGAAAACGAAGAAACTAAACAACTTATTACAGTTACAATGTAAGAAATTACATAAATAAGAGAAAATGCGCATACGCACGTCAAGGTACATACGTTTCCTTAACTTTACGACGCGACATTGCAAATTGCAATCTGACAGCTAAACAGCGTAAGTGCAAATTTTCACTGCACACTTAAATTGTAGTTGCAATACTAGTGATGCAAGTGAAAATGCATTATTTGTTGGTTGATGTGTTTATTTATTTTATAACTAGTCTGTTGTTAGTTATGTCTTGTATTAAGTAGTTTTTTATTCAGTTGATCAATGATTGATGCCTGTTTGGTTGCAGATCTTTTATTTGCTATCATAATTAAATTGGATGAAATAGGATGGTGTGATGAATGAAGTTTAAGGTTGTTTTCCAGGTCGAATAAAATTTGAAGAAGGAATTTATGCAATAATATAACAAAACATCAAAACATAGACGACCCCCTTTTTTCCAACTCCTGATTACTGGCTCCATTCAAAGGTTATCTGTAAGAAATCGCATTCTGCATAGGACTGCCCATTGTTCACATTCTTTTTATGTTTATTTTTCTATGTATGTTTTTATGGTGTACAATAAAGTGTGTAAATAAATAAATAAAACATAACGTAACATCGTGCCTTTTATCCCCGAAGAGGTAGGCAGAGGTGCACATTACGGCATTTAATGCCACTGCACAATGTAACACCCACATTTCACTATTTAGGTATGTTATGACTCCCATGTAATAGGGGGTGACCGGGTGAGCCTATTGCTATACTTAATACACAGCGCCACCTATTTGCTTCTGCCACCATGGTGGGCTATCTACTCCAGCTACATCCTATTAAGTCCAAGTTATTACAACTCGATAATAGTTTGAAATATTTTAAACAAATAATATAAACAAACTTTAATCAAAACCGGCAGACCACTTAACGCTACGTCCAATATTTTATAGCCTGTTATATATAGCCTTTTAGATGTTTGACAAATTATATTGAGATATATGTAGACTACTGAAATATAGCCGTCATCCGATAGATTTATCACCCATCTTATTGCTAACCTAGTTAGACATTGCTTAACTAAAGTGCATTTATTTATATGTTAAGATAATCTAAGTTAAGTTAAGGGCTACTGTGAGGAATCCAAAAAAGGAAGACTCCTGCATGTCATTTACAAGTTTTAAATTAATGGTGTAACCTAAATATAAATCGTTTTTAATGTGTACTAACTAAAAACTCTAAAACAAAGTTAAGCTTAATCCAAGGATTAAACTCCAGAAAATCACTTCGAAATTAAAACTCCTTGATAGTCGACGACTCGACACCTTTGATAGTCTTCTTCTAGACTTTCTTTTATGTGACCATGTCAAAAAACTACCAAAATGCTGATTAGATACCTACTATTTATTCAGTAGATATTTGGTAATTCACAAAAATTATGGTAAGGTAAGGTTCCGACAATATCGCCTTACCTCAATACCTCTGGTAGAGACATTTCATAAAAATAAAACCCTAAATCCTTACTATTTCGAAATACCTAATATTCTAAACAATCAAAACGAAGAAAATACCAAACCATCACCATCAGTGTTCGATCAAATCGTCATTATTATCATTGCAAAACCAACTCAATTACAATAACGATAAGGTATTATTTCGCAAACAGTTGCGCACGCGTCGATGCGTGCACGCATCTCGAGACCGCATCTCCGTTTTTCGCAACGACACACAATCGTTACGGTTGGCTAGCATACAATATATTGCATAGAAATTATTACAATTTCACTATTTTGTAACTGTGCTAATGGTTTTTACTCACAAACAAACAGTGTATGGATTTTCGATTTTAAATCTAATTGCTGTGATAGAAAAGTTGTTTTTTGATTGCTAGTCTCGATTAATCAATTAACGATACAAGTTATACAATACTAATGATAATCTGTTGCACCGTTTTAATGAAAATATAGTTTTAATGATTATTAAAAATTTTGACCAAATCGGCTGTGTTGATTTATTAATGATCGACGGATCACCTGATGCAAGCAATCGGCGTCGCCCGTGAACACCTGGAACACCAGAGGCGTTACAAGTGTGTTACCGGCCTTTTGGGGATTGCGTCCGGAAACCTCACTCACACGACAAAACACAAGCGTTGTTTCACATCGGTATTCTGTGAGGCCGAGAATATTTTTGACAATAACACTGGAATGATAAAATCGTCATCATTTGTCATTTCATCTGCCACTGAGATGATTGTTACAGCATCTATTTTGAAAAGATTTAGGGAGTCTCGCAGCATCCTTAAAACTATCATGAATATGAACTCACACTTTACTTAGGTAACTAATTCGAAATCCCGGCCAAACTTCCAACCACTACTACACAGAGTCTCAAACTACCTCTAAGCTGATTACACACTATTCTTTTGTACACACAATAATGTGCGCAAGCGCAACATCCTTTACTGTCCATTCGTTCCGCTAGTGTGTCACCGTACATTTCACAAGTTTGTCACGCGGCCCGGCCATGTGGACCGGGTTGGCGTAACGTTTCCGCCTATTGTTTAGGGGATCAGCAGAGTTACTGTTTTAGCTTTGTTATAGCTTTTACTATCTGAGTGAAGTGAGTGAGTCTTGAGGTATTATGTTTTATTGAGAGGTGTAAGAATTTGGAAGTCTTTTTTTTGAGGGGGAAAAATCATCCAATCACTTCTCTCGCCTTGGTTTAGGCGAGAGGGAGTGTCAGACTCTTACTGACTAAAAACCACCCTGTTCCTTCTCCGGCTCTTCGATCCGGAGCCCCGGCAACCCGTTAGGCCTTCCACGGCTCCGTATCAGGCAATTAGCCCTACTGGGCCCCATCTGTGGTGGTCTGATGGCTCTATGACGCCGTACGCACGGATGAGTTTGGAAGTCTGGGGTTATATCGTACTCTACTCTTTCTACCATAATTATCTTAATAGATAGGTAGGTAATCCTACACTTATCCTTTTTCCGAGGTTGTATTTAACTTACTTATGTTATTAAACATAGGTATAATAAGCTGATAATTAGCAATTTATTTTTAAATCTGATTATCTTCATTATTACATCAGCTGAATATTCAATATAGACCTCCCCTATTAACTTCGAAATCAGACGGGTTCGAAGCACCCAACATCCAATCGGCCTATCTATCCGACACAGTGTCGTTCGATCGAGAGATATTAGATTATTATCGACTATTAATTACCAGGGTTAGTGCTTACAAATTATACCATAGTCAAAGTACACATACATTTTGACAATAACCAAACCCAGGCCTTTTCCCATAGTCACGTTGCGAACGGTGAAAGTTATAACACCTGTCTAACAGCACTTAAATACATTTCCTTCACACATACACCATGCATAATTGGAAAACTCTGTACATTCAAGTTAGCACTTACAAATTACTTATGTCAAGTTTCTGTTTGGGAATGGAACTCGAGTCTTTTTGTTTGTAAGACTAGGCATGTCGATTGGGAAAGAGGTCTTTGGTTTTGGTATTGTCTTTTTAAATAAAACCTTTTTGTTATTTCCTTCTTCATTTCTGCTTCGATCAGCAAACAATTCATAATAAGGCCAGTAAATAGATAGGCGCTATTTCCGAACCGTTCTTTAAACGTTCAAAATAGAGATATCCCTTATAAAAAGTTGGCAATGCACTTGTGACTGCTCTGGTGTAGCGGGTACCATTAAGTGATCGGAATGGTCTTTTACTCTTAACCTCAGATAATATGTAATCGGAGATGTATGTAAAGATTACCCTGATCTTAGCAGTTGTGCCTACTTGTGCATTAGGTTCCAGTTTTCGCGAGGCTTAAGGGAAACGCCCGTCTCCCAGAGACGTGTCGTAACCGGCCTTGATCCATGGAGTGGCCACAGGGATGGTTTTAGTGACGTAAAAAACTCACACTCTCTAGTCTTCTTCCCCAAAAAGCTAGAAGCTTTTTGAAGATTCCTCCGTCGTCAAAAAAAAGCGGTTTGAGTTTTCATATTCACTACACTTACTAAACCATACTAGGAACAAACAAAATACTGTTTACGAGATTTTATGCACATAACTTGGTCCTACACGGCTACATATCGAGTTATACATTGCCAATATAAACTGGCCGTTGTATGTGCGGATAGATCGTACAATGCGAGACCATGTTAAAATGGTGTTGTATAGTATAATATAATTACTAGAGTACACGGTTTTCATATCGCAAACATATGATATACACTTACTAATGGCTTGTTCACATGTTAACCAAGCAAGTACTATGTAATTTTTCAAGCCAAAAGTATGACAAGTTCTATGTTTTTTCCAATTTGTGGTCTTACTTAACAGTTGACCCAAAAACCAGGGCTGTAGTAAAATAAGTCTGCCAACGGACATGGCAGTGTTCCGCGAATTCGTTACAAACCAGAACAAGCCTACTTTGAATTCATTTCAATGTAGGTAAATAATACCGTTTCCTGTCTTTTCTTAGTTCTTTGTACTTTTTATTAGATTGTTCTCGAAGCCTTTTAAATTGTAGGAAAGTTGGGGTTAATGTCTTTTTGACGTTTCGCGGCCATATTGAAGAATTGCGTAGCCCTCCTGAATTTTGTTTATGGTGTCGGCCATATTGGAAAATGATTTAACTGTTTATTTATGTTATTTTGTTTTATTATTTACTTTTGAGAATGTTCTAGGATATGACAATATCTCTTATTATCACTAGTCGAGTTCCTCCTCAATTAATGCCGTGGCTAAGTCGAAAAACAATATCTATAAAACGTTGTAACTCAACTTCTATCACGCTGTCTTAGTTTTCACTCTAATAGTCACAAAGAAAAGATCCAAAGAACAATAGAGCATGTATATAAAACCTTCTTCGGTATTTAGCGCGTTGTTGCTTTGTAGGCATTTCATAGTACAAAAATTTTGATTGATAGAAGCACCATTGTTCTAGGAGTTACGAAAATTTCACCATACCCACGTAGATCCTGTTGTAGATAACGCTTGAGAAATTGACTTTTGACGGATATTTCTTCATTGGTATCATGATGGGATCACAACTTAGTTTTAAGGTATTTTTATTGTGCTTTTTTAAGGGGGGAAAATCTTCGAATTACTTCTCCCGCCTGGGTGAGGCGGAAGGGAGTGTCAGAGTCTTACTGACTAAAAACCACCCCATTCCTTCTCCTGCACTTCGAGCCGGACCTCCGGTAACCCGTTAGGTTCTCCACGACTCCGAATCGGCATCAGCCGGCATTGGACCCCATCCGTGGTGGTCTGATGGCTCTTAGAGGCGCGCGCGGAACGCGACGTGCCATACGGCCGATTTTTATTGTCCTTAAATTGCCCGAACATATTCAGAAAAACGAATGCAGATTATGTCATGAAAAATCCGTCTCAATGCACTTTCTCTGATAATTAGAAGTAAGTTATTCGTTTAAGAAATCCTCATAGCTTATATTTACAACTTAACAAAAGAAAAATGCACATGTACATAGCTACGTAAAATGTAAATATACAAATTTTGTTACAAACTTGTTAAAAGCGTATGTGTGTGTAGATAGAATTTTACTATAAAGCTATCGCAAGGGAGACACCTGTCATGATAGTTTAGGTATGGTTTTATATAAAATATTCCTCGATTGAGATGTAATCGTGGAACACGTATGATTTTTTTCTTCTCTGATCTCTCCAGATCCAAATCTTAATGATCATTACAGTAATATTATATGATTCAAAATAATTAAGTATCGAAATGTGCAATAATTACTGAATACATTTCAATGTTAGTCTCAAATCATAGTTTCATTCAAATACATACAAAGTCATTATTAAAGTTTTTGCTTAAGCAATTTATTTAGGATATTTATCTTAATAAATCGCAGTAAATTAACATTTTGCAACAAACTTGCATTTAATTTAGCCGACCACGTTTGGCTGTTTTGATCGAAAAATTTATATTATATATTAACTGATGTAAATATAAAAAATGTCGTGGTGGCCCGGAGGTTTAAGACGCCCACTTCTCATGCATGAGGGTGCAACTATTTCGACTTTTTCCGAGTTATATGTACTTTCTAAGATTATTCAGACACCACTGACAAACGGTGAAGGAAAACATCGTGAGGAAACCTGGGTTTATAATTTCTAATTATAAGTTTGTAATCACTAACCCGCGTTGAGCAAGCGTGGTGATTATTGATCAAACCTTCTCAATGTGAGAAGAGGCTTTGCTCAGCAGTAAGCATTTATAGGCTGTTGATGAATGAATGAATGAATGATGTAAATATGGATCGTGGGACCAAAAAAACTTAAAAGATTAAATTGTTTTGGTGTATTTGTAATTGATTTTAAAAAGGAATTTTATTGTTTTAAACATGACTAGCTGATTGCGAAAATAAAGCACTTTTCTAGAGAAATAAGTAACCTTGATGGCTACGAAGATAAAACTAATACGTCGTAGAAAATAAGTCAAGCCTATCAACGACACTTGAACGACTTCCAACGCGAAAAAGATAAATTTCTTTGAAGACCTTAATCATTACAACCAGCTCCAATAATAACATTCAATCGTCTCATTAACTAAAAAAAAAGCGTGCAAAAGAAAGCTTACTTAAAACTCAGGAAACCAGGGAAATTCTAAAGTCTAGGCAGTATAGTAGGACAGATTTAGATGGCTAATCTACGCAATTCTTGTATAACTAGGCTATTGAGATTATAAGATGAAATAACTCGATTTTGATCCTTATCGGTTGGAGATTTATCGCTGATTGAAATGTCAGTTGAGATATATTGTTTTCTGTAAATTGGAATATGTTGGCGTAAGAATATTCGTGGTTACTTTCAGGTGATATTCCAAGGTTAAACGTTGAATCTTTTGTTATGTTTATTTATGTTGTGATTTGGTTATGGTCTCGAATTTCTCCATAGAATATTATATACCGTAAAACGGGGTGAATAGAATTCGAGGGGTGAATAGATACAGAAGAGGGGTGAATAAATGTTGGGAAAATATTCTAACATTTATTCACTCCATTCCTGTACGTGTATCTATTCACCCCTCGAATTCTATTCACCCCCTTTTACTGTAGAATAATGTGGGATATTAATAATTTTGAAATAGATATAATAGATAGATATCTTTCTTAGTAGGTATGACGGGGATTGAATACTAAAGAACCTGAGGAATATCATTACAAAAACAACATCCTGGTAATTTGTAGGTACACTGATAAATCAGGGGTAACGTAACGTTCTGTCATTACGTGTCAGAACACGTAAGAGTAAGAAGTAAGAACTTATTACTTAAAAATATTTTACAACATAATTTTCCCGTGACTTACCTACATTACATTATCTGTGTTCAGTGAAGATTATTAACGGCATAGACTATTAAAAAGGAAAAAGAAAAGTGAAAGTATCTTTTGTTTGGCTCCAATAATATATAATAAACTCCCTAAACCTATTAAACAATTGCCCACTACTCTGTTTAAAATACATTTAAAAAAATATCTTATAGCCAAATGTTTTTATAACTTAACGGAATTTTTAAATGACCACAATTATTGACCTGCAATATCGATATTTTTTGGGTGACCACATACTTGGTGACTGAATTATTAATAAATTATTAACCTGCAATTGCGAAACTTTGACTACTGTATGTTGTCTATTTATATTGTATTATTATCACATTATTTGTTTGTTACATTTAACTTGAATGACTGAAATAATTTTATTCAAAATTAATTTTTGATATTGACATTTAATACATTTAGACATTTTAATTGATTGACCTATTTTAAACCTAAGTGACATTTTTAAATACCACAATTTATACGCCTCCGGGTATAGCATAGCGCTCGTTTTATTACCATATATAAGACCTATATCTGTATGCACCTATGTTAACAAATAAAAGTGATTTGATTTGATTTGATTTGAACTGTACAATTATTTAATAATTATTTAACCATATATATATAACCACAGGAAAATAATATATAATTATTATACTTTGCCTTTCCCCTCAGGGATCAAAAGGCGCAATGTTATTTTGTTTTCTTTTTATTTTTTTAGGTTATAAAAGTTTGTGTGATGGTGTTTGTGATTTATTTTATATTCTATGGAAAACGCAGTTGGTTACACATTTTTTCGAACTACCTATGTATTGTGTCATCATAATGTATCATGTAATGTGTCACTGTTTGTGTATAAATAACTAACCTAACCTAACCAAAATTAAAACCAAAATCACAACTCAAATCTTTGAAACTTCTTTGAAACGCAACTCTAATTGAATATTTCGTATATAAATAGCCACGTAATATGAATCTAAATGAATTCTCATGTCCGTCCAATAATTCATGAGAGAATGCTATGTTATAAATTTATTCATGTTATGCATCCGCTTCTAATGAATTTGTCGTTTGAGAATCAATGAAGCGAAGTATAAAGTTATTGGTTTTTGCTTATTGAGATGGGAAGTAACGCTTTTAGGTATCTATGGTAGGCAAATACGTATGTGTGACTTGACTTGACTTATAGTCCTACGTCCCCTAGATGCCGCAGAGAACCTAACGGGCTCCGGCTCGATGTACAGGAAAAGGAACGGTTTTTAGTCAGTAAGAGTCTGACACTCCCTGCCGCCTCACCTAGGCGGGAGAAGTAATTTGATGATTTTGCCCTCATAAAAAATGTCCCCTAGATGGCGCAGGCCCTCTGCCACTGTCCACGGAGGTTCTCCATCTTGATCGGTCTTGAGCTTCTCGCTTCACTTCGCTCCACGTCATTCCGATGCTCGCCGCTTCTGCTATCACAGTACGACGCCAGGTTTGCTGAAGACGACCACGCTTCCTTATTTCCTGGGCATTCCAATCCATACGTATGTGTACTGTGTAGTAATTTACCTCTAATCTTCATAACTTACCAGAGAATTTCGTAAAATCTATAGGTATATATCTATTGTAGGAAAGACTTTTCTGACCCGGGATACGAACCTGAGACTTCTTGGCATTATCTCTAAAGATCTTAAGGTCAAATTATTATTAATTATTTTTAAAAGCAGTTTTTAAGAAAGCTAAGATTCAATGTCTTAAATAAGAAGTGTCTCTGTAATTTCTGTACCTATATATACTTATGTAAAATTTTATCAAAATCAGTTCAACTATGTTAAAGTTTTTCAAATAAAACAAAGACGACACTCATTTAAGATACATACTACACTCTTGCAACATCTTTATGTTTCAACATCGCACTATCTAAATCAAAATTCCAGGTTACATATCAAAAATGATATTATGATATGAAACAAATCAAAACACTTGTATCTACTATTCATTAGGTTACACCTAAAACTATTAAATCTAGTTTGTAATAATTATGCAAAATAAACGAATAATTACATTTCAAGTTGAGTTTTATATGATTATGTATTAGTGATGTGAGTCATCGACTTCATTTCGGTTTCGGC
The DNA here is from genome assembly GCA_038387885.1 of Spodoptera picta. Classification (NCBI taxonomy): domain Eukaryota; kingdom Metazoa; phylum Arthropoda; class Insecta; order Lepidoptera; family Noctuidae; genus Spodoptera; species Spodoptera picta. Next base: position 2,341,925 of record JAZHFQ010000308.1, read on the forward strand.
CGAGATCGATACCAGGAATTAAATGACAAATATCATTCATAATTTATTAACATCGTAGTTATTGCTTCGGTATGTAGAGGTATGTAAAATACCCGAAAATAATCTAGAAATCAAAATAAACACGTATAATAACTGAAGACTTAATTTAAATACAAATGGATAACCCTAAGTTCTGACTGGAAGATAATGGCCAATAAATCCACCTGATATACGATTGTGCATGAAGCGTTTAAAAAAAACTAAATCCCTAAAATCCAAATTCATAAACACATTTTTTGTTTGAAATTCAGACGTGTCAATAGGTAAAAGTAAAAAGACTCACTTATTATCTACTATAGTAATATAGCTCATACTGTGTCGTCTATGAGACATGACTGTTTTTAGAGTAATGACCTTTGGCCATAGAAAACGGTTTCTAAAACCTTTTTGATAATCTTTAAGAACGCACTAAACGGTTCGTCAAAAAATATTTTAGGTGTCACAACTAAAAAAATACATTAGGAAACTTATCAATGCTTTTAAAAACCATTAAAATTGAGTCCGTAAACCTTTTCTGTTACTTTTAAAATGAAGACAAACAAAATTCATGTTCAAAGTGTAGGAGACCCATGCTTCGGCACGAATGGGACGGCTCTACCGGCTCTACCACGGCCTCACAGAAAACAGACGTGAAACAACGCTCGCATTGTGTTTCGTCGTGTGAGTGAGGTTACCGGAGGCCCAATTACACCCTTCCCCAGTCTCTCCAATCCCCGAATCCCCCACAATCCTCAAATTCCTAATTCCTACGACGGCGGGCGACGCCGATTGCTTACCGTCAGGTGATCCGTCTGCCCGTTTACCGGCTTATCCAATAAAAAAAATGTTACGTTTACAACTGCGACATATTTAAAACACCGATTCTTGTCCAATAAATCACATCTCAATCGATTGATTTATGATCCGTACCTATTATGTTTTATTTAAACAATCGAAGGTACTAGTTTCTAATTAAAACTGTTCTGGTATCATATATTAGGCCGAGACTAAAAACTGTGCCGAGGCCGATTGTGTCCGGTCTCCGCTGACTTCTCATCTTAATTAATTCGGACAGGCGTCCATTCATATGAATGTGTTTGGTAGTAATCTCAATTCTCGATCTATGCGCTTTTAATATGACTGGTAACGTGGTGTGGAAAGGGCTTTTGCATAACATTTTATTTACGCGCAAATTCTTAGCATGAAAGATTTGCATACATGTGTTTATCTATTTGTGGCTTGTTTAACATAGAAAGAAAAGTCTATGTTTCCGCAACTCTCTTGCCTTCGTCGTAACGGTCGGGGGCATATAGGATTCACATGACCCCAGTAAGATTCAGGCTGGGGGTTTACCATGTTCCAACTCGTCGTGCTAAACCTAACATATTAATTGTTCATAACACACATAACATAACATCACGCCTTTTATCCTCGAAGGGGTAGGCAGAGGTGCACATTATACCACTGTACAATGTAACACCCACTTTTCACTATTTATGTTATGTGTCCCATGTAATAGGGAGTGAGCCTATTGCTATATACCAGGCACAGTTCCAGACTCCGTGCTACTACTGAGAATTTTTTTAAAACCCAGTAATACTTTGCCCGACCCGGGAATCGAACCCCCCTCGAAGGGGTCTCCCTTACCCGGCAGTCGCATTTGTGACCACTCGGCTAACAAGACAGTTAATTAATTAATTGTTCCTCTTTAGGAACATTTTTTTATTTGACTGCCTCTTATACTGCCATTAATACTTTTATTATTAGTCTTAATAAAACTGTCTTAACTGGATTTTGCAATGTGTTACTGTGATGAAGCGGACTTGCAGGACTAAGTGGTATTATTTCATCTCCTCTTATCTACATAAACAATGTATGTATAAGAGTATATAGATATAACTTGACTGACTGCCTCGTTGGCCGAGTGGTCGCTAGTGCGACTGCCGGGCAAGGGGTCTCGGGTTCGATTCCCGGGTCGGACAAAGTATTACTGGGTTTTTAAAAATCTCAGTTCAGTAGTAGCACGGAGTCTGGAAATGTGCCCGGTACATGGCAATAGGCTCACCCCCTATTGCATGGGACTCATGACAAAAATAGTGAAAAGTGGGTGTTACATTGGCATTAAGTGCCGTAATGTGCACCTCTGCCTACGCCTTCGGGGATAATAAGGCGTGATGTTATGTTTTATGATGTTAGATATAACTTAAAATTGTTTCTTTTTTATTTAAATTTTTCAGCATCAACAGCGTGGTTATCCATTGCTGGAGTACGAGCCAGTCCTCTACAAAGTAGGGTTTGCTAGAATAACAAGGCTTGACAAGCAGGTTTAAGTAGATATAGGTATTATCTTATGACAGCCAAAGGGAGCCAGAAGCCAGGCAACAGAAGAATAGATCTTCTGTCACTATAATAATTCGTATTTATTTTTATCTTTTATAACAACATGGCGATATCATATAGAGTTATTTACAACGTAAAGTTTCCACATTCTGTTAGATTGAAGCCAATTATCTAATTGTAGTCTTGCCTATTATGTATTGAAATATTCTATTATTGGTTATCTTTGTGTAACAGAACTAGTGTCCATATAAATTGTAAACCTTGGGTTTATTGATAACAATTCAAAATGCGAACCAATATTAATATTCCGTACCTACGTATCAATTAAAATTACGATACCTTGATTCAAATATGTTAGCTTATAAATACTTATATATATACTCAAATTTTGGGTTTGGTTGTCCATTTGAAGTAAATACTAGATATATGCAACGGTTGGGCAACTGGCTGCTGCGCAACGTGTTGCGGCTTCGATTCCCGCACGGAACAAATCTTTGTGTGATTCACAGATTGTTGTTCCGGGTCTGGGTGTCATGTGTATGTGAACTTGTATGTTTGTAAACGCACCCACGACACAGGAGAAAATCCTAGTGTGGAGCAAATGTTTTTTTTAAAAACAGAATCGAAATTGACAATCTTATCTGTCATTAAAATATTTATATGCCAGTCTGGAAAAAAATTAAAAGAACGTGTTGTTAACTTAATTGTTTGTATGTACAGGAAAAACCGCATCGCAAAACTAGTGTAAGACCAAATATAAATCTAACCACAATTCTTGAAATCGAATAACATTAAATAAATAAATTCCATAATAAATATCGATAAAATATTAACTAAGTATCTAAAGGTAGTATCTGTCTCCTCACTAGCGTAGCTTGATAGACAGTCAGGTCGATCAATATTCGATCGAAAATTCATTTAAATCGATTCATTTTGATTAACATTATGTCATTAGTTGGATCATATTATCGATACAGTTTATTGCAATCGGCTACTGGTTATACGAACTCGTTTGTATATCAATTTCATGTATCGATAATGTTTTGTTAATGAATACATGTGTTTCTAGTTTGCACTTAATAAATAGATTGGTAGATACTTAGGAAGCGTATCCACTAGTTTTTTTTAAGGGGTGAAAATCAGCGAATGACAGCTCCTGCCTGGGTGATGCGGGAGGGAGTGTCGGACTCTTGTTGACTAAAAACCACCCCGTTCCTTCTTCTGCACGTCGAGCGGGAGCCCCGGTTACCCGTTAGTTTCTCCGCGACGTACCCACTAGATAGCTTTAGGTACGCAACATGTTGCAATAAATATCGCGAAATTTTTGTTTACTTGTTTCGTTTTGAGGAGCAGTTATTTGTTGCGCGTCATGGTTCCACTCAACAAAATTTGATGCTCAATAATATGGCACGTTGTTCGCTGTTCTGCAACGTTACAATTAGGTATTTTCCTGGATCTAAAATAAATTATATTGATATTTCAATCCAAATAAATATTCAAAAATAATTACAATTTCATTGATATACTTAATTTTCGATTTATTATAGCATTTCTTTCAGAAATAAGTGTGCTGTTTGCCTCGAAAATTTGATGACGTCATAAGTTAGTTTTTGGTAAAAAATTCATAGAACAATATCGTTTTTGACATTTCGATAAAAGTTTTGAATTTGATTAGTTGTAAAATACAGTATTGTTGAGTGTAACATGTTGCGTATCAATTGTTATCTAGTGGATACGAAACCTTATAATAACTGTGTTGTTTATTCGTAATAAATATTATTCCAGTGATTTTCATTATGGATTCGGTTCTCAAGCTTTGCTTAACGTAATTGGGTTTATTGGTTTAGGATACGGCAGTAGTTTAAAAAAGTCAGGAATATCAGAATATTCCTGACTTTTTTAAACTATCGTTTCCAAAATTATCCTATAGTAGCTATAGGTACAGTTACAGTCTAGGACGGTCTGTTGTTGACGAAATGGGTCATTTCTGCATAACTTTTTACGATATAAATACTATCAAATCATTTGAATAAAATTGAATATTTTTTATTGTATACCATTGATAATATAGATAAGTACATGTAAAGAAAAAAGGTTTTCTTTAATTTTGAATTGATTACTATAGTCAAACAGTCTTTGTTTTTTTATACGTCAATATTATAAGAATTTTGTGTTATAGAATTTATGGAAGAATAAAACATTTAATGTCCTTTCTTAATTTAATTTTAAATCATAAGATTTAGTCTTATAAAACGACATTTAGAAAAAAAATAAAAATAATAATTGGTTCAAAGGCGGCCTTGTCACTTATAGTGATTTCTACCTCACACCCTTTGGGTGGATATAATGCACAAGAAATATTTAGACGGGTTGTGTACCTACTTACTAAAAAAAATAGTAATAATAATTTATTAATCTAAAATGTATTAATGTTCATTTTTACTGAACTTCTTCGTAACTTAGAACCAGCTTAACTAAGTACAAAACCAATAAAACAGTTTAAAGCATCTTAAGTTGAATATTTCAAAATTCATTCAGTATCGTTTTACATAAGTTATTGCTGCACTTAAATCGATAACTGTCTGATAGTTAACTTGAACCAGTATTAACTCGTCGAGTACCGGTTTTGCAGACACAATTATAGAACAATAGGTTGCGGTCACCGGTGACCGCTTGGTATTTGACAGTTTAATTAGGTAACCGTTAAACTAATTTACGTATTTTGTATATTTTTGTTATAAAGTTAGTATATTTAGTTTAAAAAAATTCTCAGTAGTAGCACGGAGTCTGGAATTGTGCCCGGTATATGGCAATACCCTTATTACTTGGGGCAAATGACCCCTTATTAGAGGTACATTGGACTCATAACATAAATATTGCTTACCATCAGGTGATCCTGATGGTAAGCAATCGGCGTCGCCCATTGACACCTGGAACACCAGAGGCGTTACAAGTGCGTTACCGGCCTTTTGGAGATTAGGAGTTTGAGGATCGTTGGGGATTCAGGAATTGGGGAGATTGGGGAAGAGAAGGATAATTGGGCCTCCGGTAACCTCACTCACACGACGAAACACAACGCAAGCGTTGCTTCACATCGGTTTTCTGTGAGGCCGTGGTATCCCTCCGGTCGAGCCGGCCCATTCGTGCCGAAGCATGGCTCTCCCACACTTGAATTATGTTCTTTCTGTTCGTCAGAAGTCGTCGAAGAAGAAGAAGTCAGAATTTGTCATTGCTATATTAATTCTTGATTACCTCCTTATTTTAATCCTATTTGAAGATATTGGAATGCTTCATTGTTTGTACAACTCGCATTGTTACCTAGATCAATAAATAAAAAACGTCTAGTCCGCTTTTGTTATCCTCTATTCTAAACAAACATACAAAGTAACTAAAAATACTAACAAAAGGTCTACTAGTTTCGAGTCACAGAGGGACTCTTCCTCACTCGAAACTAGTGAAGCTTTTCTCAGTATTTTTACATAAGCAAATCGTCATTTCTAGTTAATTCAGTATGCCTGATGATAGTTATTATAAAAACAAACATACAAAGTAAACAATTTCCCCTAATTATTTAACATAACTAAGATAATAATAAGCTTCAAATACTATTAAACGCAAACCAAAATGACAGTGGGTCAGACACATTATTTTGTCGAAGAACCGATGACCGCTGGGGTAGTCGTGTTCTGGAGTGGAGACCGCGTCTAGGCAAACGTAGTCTAGGGCGCCCTCCAGATAGGTGGAGTGACGATATCCGCAAGGTGGTTGGCAGTGGCTGGATGAAAAGAGCTGAAGATCGAGCTCAGTGGCATGCAATTGGTGAGGCCTATGTCCAGCAGTGGACGAGAATAGGCTGTTGATGATGATGACTATTAAACGCGACCACGCAAATACTCTTTACTCTTAACCAATCAACTTGCCTTACAAGTACAAAAGAACCGATGTATCCACGCCTTAATTAGCCAAATACATTTAAATAATCCACGATTAAACCTTTACTACCTACCTATAAATGAATTGTTAATTTACTTTTTATACCAAGTAATAGTTTAAACGCTTAGCTCTGAGAATTTGTTTTTTTTTAAATTACGCGTTTCAGATTCTTACGTTTGGGATTAATATTTTCAATAGTAAAATGTGACGTCATACTTTTTATATAAGGGGGAGGCAGAGTGTGTACACATGTGCGTACAATGCAACATTCAATTTCATAAGTTAAGTGGTACTAGCTTCTGCTCGCGATTTCCTACGCGCAATCCCGTGTTCTCCCATTCCCGTAGGATTTTCAGGATTTTTCTGCTTTTAAACCTTCTCCTATTAATAAAAAATACAATAAAAAAGAATTAGTGAAATCGGTCCAGCCATTCACGCGTGATGCTGTGACCAAGGGAAAAGGGGATTCATTTTTATTATACATATATAGAGGTATAGATGTTATAAATCCCATGTAATGAGGTGTGAGCTTATTATCATATACCGGTTACAATTTCAGACTCAATGTTACTGTTACGTTTTGGAAAATCTGAAATACCCCAATAATACCTAGTTTGTCCACCCCTAGACTGAAACTCAAGACTCTTTTGCTCTGCAGTAGCCATTGCGATCAATCCACCAATGAGACATGCAGTTCGCTGATACTTTTTAATTTTATTTATTCATTCGACTGCACATCAAAAGCCGCCGACTGGTTTAAATTCAATAGTTTGTTTAAACGCAATCAGTAAAAAATGGCGCGCAGTATTGTAACGGCCAAGCATTGAGCACGTACGGTTTAAATGTTATATAATTGATAAATTATTCGCCACAACTCTTAATTTCAAGTTAATTATTAATTAAAGAGGTGGATTTAATGTTTGTTAATTTTTTACTCATGGGTAAGTAGTGAGTAAGGCTTGGTTTAATCCTGCCTTGGTTACTTATGCATAGAATGTTGAAAATAGTTGAATGGCTGTTACCTACTTTATTATACCTCTGATGTGTTTAAATTACAATAAATCGGAAAATATGTAGGCACAAAACCCAGGAAAGACTAAACCATTGTATCTAATTGTCATTTTGTTAAGTTTGTTAACGTCTGTAGAGGTTAAGCCGTTTGATGACAAGGAAGATATTTAGATTAAGTGCAACCACCCTGACCTAGATGTCTTAAAACCTGACTAAGGGACTGCATTTTTTATGAGATAAGTCGGTAAACGGGCAGACGAATCACCTGCTGGTGAGCAATCGGTGTCGCCCATGGACACCTGGACCACTAGAGGCGTTACAAGTTCATTACCGGCCTTTTAGGGATTAGAAATTTGAGGAATGTTGGGGATTTAAAGATTGGGGAAGGCCCCGCCGGTAATAATTGGACCTCCGGTAACTTCACTCCCACGACGAAACACACGCACGTCGGTTTTCTGTGAGGCCGTGGTATCACAACAGTCGAACCAGCCCATTCTTGCCGAAACATGGCTCTCCCTCACTTAAAAAGTACACGTTTAAGCAGCGACGATCGTCAGCACTTTTTATAAATATGAACCTTTTATACTACTACCTCTTTCTACTCTTTTGGTCAAGAAAGTGCCTGTTAAACTCAATAATAACATTAATAATAGTTAGGAAAATATAAGCATTCCATAATAACCCAGTATAGTACACTAACAACCCGATTCTAGGAACAAATGTAATTCTTTGACCCGCTACCGCAATGCGCTTTTTAACGCCGCGCCGCGCGCCGCCCACAAACATTGAACACAAATTACTTTTAAACTAAAAAATATTAAAAAATTTTAAACTTATTTTGAACGTGTAATTGTTTAATATGAAAAATAAGTTTTAATTTTGCAACTTAAGTACTTAATAGCTTTGAAGCGATTGGTGCATGTGTTAAATATTAATACCATGCTTTACAACCACTTTTCGCCCGTCATATTTTGAGCCCTGCGTAATAGATTACGAACACTACACACCAGTCGTAAACTAGACCCCATACTTCTATTGAGAATTTTCAAAACACGAAAGAACATAATTAATTTCCCATACCAGGATTCAGACCGAAGACCCCTTGCTCAGCAGTTGCAATAGCGACTACTCAACAATGATGCAGTCTTTACTTGTAGTATTCAGTCAAATGTATCAATAAGTATTAATTATAATTGTATGATTGTATAAGCTTGAATTCTGCTACCATCATTTTGTACCAGTCGACCTTTAGGTAGTGTAAACAATCAAAACAATCTAGATTCTAGATAATTCTAGGCATTTCCTGTTTTGTAACCAAACTGACTTTGATAGATTCAAAGTCTAACCATGTAGCCTAGGCTATATGTATATAGGCTTTCAATAGCCATCGTCTACAATAAGAAAATTAATTTTCTTAGTTACCAGATTAGTTATACATAGAAATTAAGTTTACCTCTGTAAACAGTCCGATAAACTACTAAAGTTACTGATAGGCTTAGCAAGCTGAAGGCACTGGCAGCGGGCCGGCTAGTTTGTCCAACCGATGGGGTAGACGTACTCTGGAGCGGAGACCACGTCTAGGTAAACGTAGTGTAGGGCACCCTCCAGCTAGGTGGTATGAGTTATATACGTAAATTAATATTTCATTAAAATAGTGCAGTTCTCTATCTCTACAAAATAAACGGATATAATAAAAAGAATTTCAGTTGCTTCGAAGGTACTATGTACGACTATGAAACGTTTAAAACTATTGACTGACTTAGTTAAGTCAGATTAGTCCAACCATACTGAATCTAATTTAAAACACCATTAATCTACCTATAGAAGTATTCTGATCGAAAATATATAAACTGTACGAAACCACCTATATCAATGAAACAACCAAGAATCGATTTATATTTTCCAACATATTCTAAACCGAATTAAAAAGTTTAATCTACTAAAATACCTTTTGAATTTATATACCTACCACATAATAAACAGAATGCGTTCAATAGCTACGCCTTACACCAGAGAAACACAATGAAAATATTCGAATCGAAATTATCGATTCATGATACCCAACAAAAGGCCAAATACATAGAAATTGACAATGATTCCCGTACAATAGTGGCTCTAGAACATTTTCTATCAATCATTCTGTGTGCTACATAATTAATACACATAGTTCAGAAATCACCACCCACCAGCAATTTGTCGAAGTTACCGTGTGGTCTTATCAGAATCATCATGAAAATGGGGTAAAAATAATCAATATACCTGCCCCACCCTTCGTGCGCATGCGTGGTGGTGTTCACCTGGTGGTAGTGGTATCACCCCATGGGATAGTTCATGTCGTGGTATAAACCCACAGCTCATTCTCGTAAGGGATGGCTTGGGAGCAACACTGGTTCATGTCATGGAGCAACGGCTCTGGTCCTACTTGGAGACCGCCATGTAAGTTCCATTAAATCCTTTTTTAACGCCATTCTATTACGTCATCGGTTTATTTTTGTGTTAAGTCTTTAATTTAATTTTGTTTAAATTCAGTATTCATTTATTTTAATTTCGTTTCGTGGTAAAAGAGGTGCGCAGTTTTCCATTCAATTTCATGGAACGAAGTCCGCCATTTTGAATTTCAATTTTGTAATGACGGTTTGGTTTAAATATAATGTTTATTAACATTACGTTTACATTTATTGCTTTACTGATTTTATTAATCTCATCTTTCATTTAACTAAATTATCTAAATTCTTATACGAAATTTTCCACTTTAATGAAAAAACAAATTATGTAGGGTAAATGTCACATTACAAATCATTTCTCAAAATGACATAATTTTCCACAACTAGTAATTTAATGCAAATAGTAATAATATTCAATTGTTTCCACAGAAACCCTCCCAAAGTCCTACCATGGAAAGAGGTAAGAAGAGTGTTTAGAGTTGGTTACCATTGCAACGACTTTGCGGCACGACTAAAATTCAATACTAGACTAGAGTCATGCGCAAATCGTTCATTGGAAATATGTACTCATGCTTTTTTGATAACATTTTGTTTTATTTTATGCACTTTAAATTTTTTTTCGAAACACTGCTAACTTTTTATATGAGTGATCAATCATCATCATCAGCCTATAAATGCCCACTACTGAGCAAAGCCTCTTCTCACACGGAGAAGGTTTGCAATAATCACCACGCTAGCTCAATGCGGGTTGGTGATTACAAACTTATAATTAGAAATTATAAGCCCAGGTTTCCTCACGATGTTTTCCGTTTGTCAGTGGTGTCTAGATAATCTTAAAAAGTACATATAACTCGGAAAAAGTCACATTAGTACTTGCCGTTGGTAGGTTTCGAACCCGCACCCTCATGCATGAGAAGCTTGCGTCTTAAACCTCCGGGCCAGCACGACATGAGTGATCAATAAACTTGCTAAAAACACGCTAGTCTTATATGTTTGTCTCACCAATCACGTTTAAACACGTTAAACGCCATGGTGGTCACCGGTGACCGGCGTTAGCAGAGGATTTACCTTCTACAGTTTTTATTGGCAGTCAAAGTCTTAAGGATTGGTTTCATTAAAGTGATTATTTTAGGCTTTTTTTAGATTCGAAATACGGTAGGTAACCCCCGTACCCTTGTTACCCTTTTAGGGTTGGTCACCCTTGTATGTGGCCTATAATTATAATTAAAGACTTATCAAACATCATTACTGGGGCTATAGAGTTTTCTGTCGTTATTTTTTGAATGACAAATGACGTCATCGTTTTTGAAGTTCGTTTCTATATTTTTTTCTTTTTCTTGGCTTTTAATGCATTTTTTTAATTACCTACGTCTAAGTCGTAATTATTATTGTTATTAGTTTTGTTACCTACTATCACGGTTTTTACGTTTTACTCGTACTATCGATTTTAAATTCGTGAGTTTGTTGTAAATTGTAGCCATGGAGATATTTCTAGACACATACTACGTATACATAGACAGAGACATATAGACAGCTTAACATAGCAAGCTGATTGATATGTTTTTATAGTTCATTAAGTCGGACTGCCATAATTTTTTTATAAAATTCAATTTGTTAATAAAATATTTATAACATAACATAACTTAACTTCACGCCTTTTATCCCTAAAGGGGTAGGTAGAGGTGCACATTTCGGCACTTAATGCCACTGTACAATGTAACACCCACTTTTCACTATTTATGTTACGAGTCCCATGTAATAGGGGGTGAGCCTATTGCCATATACCGGGCGCATTTCCAGACTCCGTGCTACTACTGAGATTTTTTAAAAACGCAGTAATACTTTGTCCGACCCGGGAATCGAGCCCGAGACCCCTTGCCCGGCAGTCGCCCTTGCGATCGCTCGGCCAATGAGGCAGTCAAGTTACCTAGGTATCAGTCCTAGTTAAACTAAAATCAAAAGTAACTAGATTGTAAATACCTCTAGTTTTAGTGTCTATATCATTAAAGTGTTTACGAGCATTTAAAACATTGAACGTTAGTTTTATAGATCCTTACTCAGTAGGTACAGGCATGGTTGCCACATTTTCCTATAATTCTTAATTATTATTACTCAATCTGTTGCATTTTTACTGTAAACCAGACTAGATGAGGTAAGTTAATTAAGTTTACTCTCATTGGTTGTCGTAAAATCTATAATATGAGAATTTAGTATTACTTTGCTCAAGTATTGGACCTTCGAATAAACGAATAACTCGTACACCCGGCTACACATCGAGCTTTACATAACCAATATAAACTGAACGTTAAATGTGCGGAAAGATGATGCGACGCGATACCAGGATAAACTGGTTTTGTATAGATTGATGTGTGGCCGTGTGTACTGTACCTCTACATAGGTCAATTTGATGTATAAAAAACTTCAAAACAATTAATTGACATTTTATCCTTCGTAAAAAATAGGTAAGTCAATCTAAGATTTGTTTAAACAGCTCGCCTTAACAAAAATGTGAGGTCAAATTAAAAAAAAAATTGAGTAAACTCTGAAGTTGGTGTTTTTTTAAACAGATGCGCTCATGCTACGGCAACCGCTTACTACGAGGAAAGTTATTAGCGGTGCTGCTATTGATAGTAACATAATAATCAAAAGAACCAATCTAATTTCCAAAATTGGCTGTTGCCTCCGTTGGCCAAGTGCAACTGCCGGGCAAGGGGTCTTGGGTTCGATTCCCGGGTCGGGCAAATGTATTACTGGGTTTTCAAAAAATTCTTAGTGGTAGCACGGAGTCTGGAAATGTGCCCGGTATATGGCAATCGGCTCACCCCCTATTACATAAATGGGACTCGTAACATAAATAGTGAAAAGTGGGTGTTACATTGTACAGTGGCATTAAGTGCCGTAATGTGCCTACCTCTTCGGGGGTTAAGGCATGATGTTATGTTAATTTCCAAAAGGTCAATAAGTCGACAGTAAAACTTTATTAAAAAATTTCGTTTTTATGATTCATAAACAAAGAAAACACATACAGAAAGAAGATATATAACAACTATAAATATAATAATATAACTCTTATATTAGCATGGGCGGCACGTGGCACCCATAAAGTTATTTTATAGTTACTTTGATTTACGTCAAACGTTGACTGTCTCGCCGATTGGTCGACTTGCAAGTAACGTAGAGTTACGTACCTACAATATACACATAGCATTTACGTCAAAATCGAAATGATATAGGGGTTTTATCCGTCTGGTAGATTATTTTAATTCGTTAGACACGTATTTTTAATTTTCTTACAGAAACGAATACTTTCGACGATATATTGATTTGAAATGTTCCGTGACGTCACTTCTATGTATATTTTATACGTAGAAATGACTTTTTTGGCACCCACTCCTAAACTTTGATTCGTTTTATCTAAGTACTATTTTATTGTACCTGTCTTATTATATATTTTTATATTATCTAACTTACATACTAATTTCATTTTTAATTTTCATACCCTGTCAACATCCCAATTCCCTAAAATGTAACAAAAGTTGAATAGTATGGTATGGCGTGACTTAATATTTTCAAGTAGGTACAATAATGTTTGTTAATTAGACGGTAACTGGTACCTTTACCTTGCATTCTGCTGTCTCGATTGTCACGGATTTTTTTTCTTTATTGTTGATTTGTAGACCTTAATATTGTAGTAGTCCTTAGTATACCTCTATAGTAATTACATGGATCAGTGTGTAGATATCTTTCTAATTAATTTGGAGTTACATGGTTATTATTTTACGGGTACTATTTTACGGGACTGCCTAGCTGGCCGAGTGGTCGCAAATGTGAATGCCGGGCAAGGGGTACCTATTGGGTTCGATTCCCGGGACGGGCAAAGTATTACTTGGCTTTTTAAAAAAATCTCAGTAGTAGCACCGGGTCTGGAATTGTGCCCGGTATATGGCAATCGGCTCACCCATGTAAGGGGTCCATGGGACTCATAACATAAATAGTGAAAAGTGGGTGTTACTTCTGTGTGCACCTCTGCCTACCCCTTCGGGAATAAAAGGCGTGATGTTATTAATTAACTAAATTATTTTCGTAAATAAAAAATAAACAATTCGGAGATATAATATAGAGGTAAAATAATTTCCTATGATATGTTTACACAGAGACTAAATGAAAATTCACCTAAATTATCTAGTTTATGATTAATTAAACAAAAGCAAATCTCGAAGTTATACAAGACACAGTTCTACAGAAAATTCAACCTACACAGCCCGTCATATATTCACAAATACTTCATACTTTATTCATTTTATTAATTAATACCCAATACGTACACTATTATTATAATTGCAAACTATTGACACAACCTGCAATGATATTAATATAAAATATACATTTTATACAAGTAACTAAACTAGACCTCATTAAAATGAAACTGTCAAAATCGTTATTCATATAAATAATAAAGCTAGTTTATGTGTTCGTTTATCATTTGTGTCTTAACGGCTTGACGTATTGGGGTAGGGTTTTGAGAGTAGATCGATTATTAGAGAGAGAATGAAAGAGAAGATTGTTTGACAAGCTTTGCTGAGTGAAATGTCACTAGTCGTAGAGATAATAGTAAATCCTCATCCCACCAAAAACATTCTGTAAAAAACTAGCCAAGTCTCAATGGAGCTGCTAGTTTATCTCTAAAAAGTAATGAAATATAACCAAGTCATGCCAAGTCTAAGGTTCCTTATTGCGATTTCGTTATTATTATAGTTAATGTTGTGTGACTTTGCCGCTGAAGGGTACACAAGGGTACACAAGGGTACATAACCAGGTGCTCCATGACACCATTGCATCAATCTGTTGCCAGAACCGCTACACATTGACGATGGAAAATTGCCACTTGGAAAACGTAGTATTTGCTTCGCGCTCGACTTGGCGGAGGCACTACCGTGCCCCCAGATATGTACATACATACCTACATACATATGAGATTTTAGGAGGTTGAGTCCTAGTTTTATATTACACAGATTCCAGCAGTTCTTGATGATAATTTTAATAAGAATTAAATTTAAATTCTTGATTATTCAAGCCTTTGACTGCTGATAGAAAACTACTGATGGCACATACATAACACAGGTGACCTACGTGGCGGTGAACGTGTTAAAGTTGTTTGACATGCAGGTCGTATTTGTACCAGCATGATATCCAAACATAATTGTTGATTCCAACTATAAAAACAATAGACTACTGCGTTTTTCAAGCATGCCATCGTTATCTTGATATTCTTAAAAGTCATTCACACTTGTCACAGTCATTTCTTCTTTCGCCCTAAGGGCAGAACCACGACCAATAACTAGTCTATATAAAACCGTAGCGTGAGAAACAATAAATGACAAAGATATAATAATAAACAACTCAGCTAGATACGACAGTTGCTAATCTGTGTCAAGGGTGGTCCACGTCTATAATTTATAATCCTATCGCACGCAATCTTTGCGCCTTAAGCCGGCAATTATTAACACTTCCAGTAGCTCTAAGTGCGTAATGAAATCGAAAAAATGACCAACAAATCTTGACCTCTTTTGTGATTTATGGCTTGTATTTATAAGTGTCTCATTAAAATGGTTATGGAACTAGGACAAAGATTAAAAGATTTTAGAAGTGACACTCAAGTGACAGTTTACAAGTTTGTGATTTTGATTTATTGTTGTCATAAAATCATTTAGTGTTGCATAAGTTATTTTCTCTACTGTTCGTCCACTGAATATATCCATTTTTTTAGTTTAATTAAATATTTTGACATATTAGTGTCATAGATTTATGTCATGATAATTAAATTGTTGTGTGATATTCTATTGAAGTTATTATTGTAATAGTCCTACGCGGGCAATGAACAGTCTATACAAGAATTGAAAATAATTCAAATAATGTAAAGTATTCTACTGTAGCCATAACTAAATAGGTTTTTTTGTTATAAAAAGAATGCATTTCAATTATTTTTAATGGGTTCTTTGGTTAATAGATATTGACCAAACAGTATCACCCTATTGGCTAGCTATAGAAAGAAATTGGATACTACCTCGCATCACAAAGAATATTCGATAAATAAAAGTTGATATTCAAATTAAGGTTAATACTCACTCTTTAGAAAAATTCCAGGAAAAAGAAAAAAAAATTGAAACAAAATGAACTTGGCTAATATTTGAAAAAAAAAATTGCAGGAACAAATTTTCTACATCTCTTTGCAAACACGTTAAAGCAAAACCACTTTTCTTAAACTAGTTTCGGTCTATCTAATCCCAATCACCATCACCATAATAATTATGCAAGAAATCCCAAAACAAAATGAATAACTCGGAAACAAATAAAATACAATATTAATATCAAATCCCGGGATATTTAATACCCAGCATAAACCGTTTACACGGTCCGATTATAATCGAGAACTCGCCACTATGGTTACGCAATCGAATGAAACTCGATACTCTAGTAAAGGCGAGAACACAACTCAGTTTTGATAATCGACTTGAGCTAAATGAGTAAGTTCTATGGTTTTTTTTTATGGCATACATAAGTCGGTAAATAAGCAGACGGATCACCTGATGATAAGCAATCGGCGTCGCCCATGGACACCTGGAACACCAGAGGCGTTACAAGTGCGTCACCGACTTTTTGGGGATTAGGAGTTTGAGGATAGTAGTTGGATTCAGGGATTGGGGAGATTGGGGAATGAAGATGAATATGGTTTTATGCTAAAAACATTTTTTAAACCGTGAACCTGAATATTTACGTCGTTTTTATAGTAGTTTAAAAAAACTGCATGATCGGTTAAGACCTACAACTTTTGACATTCCACAATGTCATTCGATGAGTTTTATCGACTAAACAGGCACTTTGGTACATAAATCAATACTATGTACTTAGGCAGATACATGTAACCGATCCAATTTGCTAAAAAATTTGAAGTAAAGTAAGGCAGAGTCGCTTCGATTAATTAGCACATAGATACTTAGATAATATTTTTGTCAAAGTTAATGAAATTTGATAAAGAGTTTTACTCACCCCTTGATTTCTTTCCTATTTTATCACAGCAGGTATGGTAAAAAATTAAAATTATGATTATTTAGAGGCCCCACAAATTTAATCCCAAATATTCACTAAATGTTTTATTCAATAACAATAAAATTAATCGGTCAGTGTGCGCGAACCTCAACCGATTAACTCGATATAAATCGAGTAGAATCGAGTAATGAGCGTGTCGTAGACGATTCCGAGACCTATTTACTAGGCTGTCGTAATCTTTATTGATTAGTTTAATTCTGAAGGAAAAAAGATTGATAAGCATTTCTAAATTGCAAGACTTAGGCGTCTGTCTATGTAGTGGTAACAAAAACATTAGATTATTTACGTCTTGTCTTTTTAGTTTTTTTTTATTATGTTTTTCTACGCTATACAAGATGAATCATTGAGTTGCGGGTTAAACAGTAGGGCTCTTTCAAAGGTGATATTAATACAGCATAGTGTATGTGTTTTTTTTTTACAATTAAGGTTAGGAAAATATAATATGTAATTCAGAATTTACCGTATGCATACAGACATTAGCCCGATTCTAGGCTCATCTCCTATAACATAGTCAGTCCCAGTATTTCCAGAATTTTAAATCTATTAGATTCAAACTAATATATCTAGTAAGCTTTATAGTTGCAAAAGAGAAATAAACCTTAATTTATATTTTTTGCTATCGTTACGTTTACTATTAGGTGCGTCTGCGCAGTATGTAGGCTATGCCCTTATGTTGACAGGACGTTGACGGATATTGGTTAAAGATTCAAATTAGATGTAGTAATTTAGTGGACTGATGTGGTACTTTATTTTGGTTTACCTCTATATTCAGCTTAGACCAGTTTTAAGCTATTTATTATTACACTAGCAGCCCGTCCCGAATTTCAACCCGATCTGTGTAAAACTGACAAAGCCTCATACAAACTTTCATCCCCTACATTATTGGAGGTGGAAATGATCAAAATCCTTACTTGGAGATGCCTACGTCATAACATCTACTTTCATGCCGAATTTCATCTCCATGCATCGGTGTAAAGCTGACAAAGTTTCATACAAACTTTCACCCCTAGTTTACCCCCTTGGGGGGAGGGAAATGATCAAAATCCTTTCTTAGAGGATGTTTACGTCAAAATATCTATCGGCACGCCGAATTTAACCAGATCGTTTTATAATTGACAAAGTTCTATACGAACTTTCACCCCCTATTTTAGCCTCTTGGGAGTGAAAGTGATCAAAATTCTTTCTTAGAAGATGCTTACGTCATAACATCTATCTGCATGCCAAATTTCAACCTGATCGGTTTAAAACTGACAAAGTGTCATACAAACTTTCATCCCCTATTTTACCCCCTTGGGGGTGGAAATTATCAAAATCCTTTCACAGCGGATGCTTACGTCATAACATCTATCTGCATGCTAAATTACAACCCGATCGGTTTAAAGCTGACAAAGTTTCATACAAACTTTCATCCCCTTTTTTACCCCCTTGGGGGTAGAAATTATCAAAATCTTTTTTTAGCGGATGCCTACGTCATAACATCTATCTGCATGCTAAATTACAACCCGATCGGTTTAAAGCTGACAAAGTTTCATACAAACTTTCATCCCCTTTTTTACCCCCTTGGGGGTAGAAATTATCAAAATCTTTTTTTAGCGGATGCCTACGTCATAACATCTATCTGTATGCCAAATTTTAGCCCAAACTGTCCAGCGGTTTGGGCTGTGCGTTGATAGATCACTATGTCAGTCAGTCAGTCAGTCAATCACCTTTGAATTATATATATATAGATTAGATATAATATATTCTTATCTTAGGCAATTAGTATGCTGAACCTTTTTTATTACGGCTATTAATTTTCAAATAAAACTTTATTCCACCTGAGTATCGAACTCTGAATGTTATCTGGGGTTGACGTTAAAGCCTTCTAATCAATAAGTTAAACGGTAGGTATGATTTTTCAAACGAATAGATTAAGTTCACTTGTTCGCGTCTACAATACTGAACGCTTTTTAAAAAAATCCCTAAAATAGAAAACTATCACCATATAAATAGTATTTAGTACACATATGTTTGACTTTTCCAACTTTTCCATCTTACATTCATGCGTAAAATGGACGCCAACAGGCGAACTTTAATAGGATGAACGCGAACAGGCGAACTTTAATAGGGTGACGCGAACAAGCGAACTTTAATAGGGTGGACGCGAACAGGCGAACTTTAATAGGGTGGACGCGAACAGGCGAACTTTAATAGGGTGGCCGCGAACAGGCGAACTTTAATAGGGTGGACGCGAACAGGCGAAATTTAATAGGGTGGACGCGAACAGGCGAACTTTAATAGGGTGGACGCGAACAGGCAACCTTTAATAGGGTGGACGCGAACAGGCGAACTTTAATAGGATGAACGCGAACAGGCGAACTTTAATAGGGTGGACGCGAACAAGCGAACTTACCCTAGTTAGTACAACTTTAATTCTTAGAAGTGAATGAAAAATAATTATTTACTTTGTACATAAATGGAGGTCGCTAAATTATGGGACTATAGATAAATAAAATTTATTATATATACGATAGTACCTGTTTATGCAACAACTTGCATATTTGTTTTAATAACTCTGACTGAAATGATAAATGGTGATAAAATCTATTAACACTAGCTTATCTATAATTGCTGTTATCATTTTGTGTATAAAACTTGAGATTCAAGTTAATTTACATTTCAAGTTTTATTGATTAAAAATAACTTACGGCCAGTTTTACAATTTGTGAACTACCAATATTCGAGAATGGTGCTCAACTCGTTTCAAGCCACGATAGGGACTCATCATCATGGAAACCATGCTGTCACCAACTTGACGACCGACAACCTATGTGTATAAGGCGTGGCTGCGCAGGTAACTGAAAATAAAATTGTAGGTCAGAATCTGTCAGGTCGTCGACAGCCTCGTTGGCTGAGTGGTCGCAAGGGCGACTGCTGGACAAGGGGTCTCGGGTTCGATTCCCGGGTCTGGCAAAGTATTAATGGGTTTTTAAAGAATTCTCAGTAGTAGCACGGACTCTGGAATAATGCCCGTTATATGGTAATAGGCTCATCCCCTATTACCGGGGACTTATAATAAAATAGTGAAAAAGTGGGTGTTACATTCTACAGTGCCATTAAGTGCCGTAATATGGACCTCTGCCTACCCCTTCGGAGATGAAGGGCGGGTTATGTATGTATGAATCTGTCAGGTAAAATGAAGAACTTAGACAGTAGGTACTACCTACTTTAAAATAATTATTTAAACTAAATCCTATCGTGGTAAAATTCTAAAAATCATCGTAAACTAATACAAAAAAATGTTTTTGAAAACACTCCCACTATAGGGTAAAGTCAGGATAGATGCCTCACTTTTTGAAATTATCTCTTTATTTCAAATCTACTAATATATCGTTAAAAAAATCTTTGAATCTTATTAATTTGGTCTTTTATCTTACATTACGGCTTATTTTAGATGGCCTAGCAATTACTGGTTGGGCAAAAAATGAGTTTCTGCAGACCCATTTTTTGAGGATAGGTGCCTATCCTATATGGATAGATGCCCCGCCATGAAAATATTAAGGAGGTTAGATGCCTATGGTGTAGGATAGATGCCATATGGCATAAAATAATAGAAATACGTATTATTAACATCTGTTTTATTGAGGCATATCAATCAACATGTTATGTTAATCATCTTCAAGTAAAATAATCATAAATAATGTAACAAAAATAATGAAAAATTTTTAATTAGCTTAGTCAAGTAAGTAATAAAAGTTTAAAAAATCAACGTACATGTTGATTTTTTAAACTTTTATCTCTCTTTTCCACATCTTGAGCAATAATTTTTGAATAGTGTGCAGGTTTCATGCAACCACTTCTGGCATGAAATGCATTGAATCCAATCGGATTTTGATTTTGTATTTTCGTAGCTGTCAAAGCATTCTATGCAATTATTTTCATCTGTATGATTACAGCTACCTTGCTTTCCTCTTTTATTTTTCTTCATAGATATATCTTTACATTTATCTTCTATCATTTTAGAGTACGTACCTAGTTTATAAGTATCTAAGAACTGTGCAATTGTATCGTCACCAATATCGACAATACTTATATCCTCTATAATGTCTGGATCAATCAAAAGGCTAGGAGATTCCCTGTTTAATGGAGTCGGCATCAGATTTTCCGGTGTTTGATTTGGATCTATGTTGCTTATATTTATACATTCACTGCCCAGGTTTGGTCGACAATCAACTACCGAAGAAGAAATCTGAGATGGAGGTGTTTGTATTCTTGGTTCAACCTCTTCAGGTGCACGTTCTATATTTTCTCTTTCATCCACGAGTTCTGGTTGGCGATCCAACGAAGAAGAAGCCTGAGGCAGAGGTGTTGATGTCGGTCCTACAAACGTAGCAGACTTAGATGGTCCGCGAGGAATTGGTTCGCGTAGTGCGATATCTGATATTATGAAAACAGTATCGGGCAAAGCATTTGGATTTAGTGGATAAATCCCGCTTCCTCTAAAGCCACCAATTGCGTTGGAAGGAGTAGCTGCGACTTTTTTTAAAAGAGTAACGAATGGAGTTTCTTGCTCGTTCTTCTCCACTCGAATCGACATTTTGGAACGAGCGCCTAGCTTCACTGACGGACAGACTGACAGACTATTATATATCTCATATTTGTTGACGTTTCAAAAGTACCAAATTATGGTTTAATTGAAATAAATGCTTTTGAGTTTGAGTTTGAGTTTGCGCGAGTCCAAGCATTGCGTATAAGCGTTCCAGCATTGTAACGACTGATCTTTTTGTTAGGGTTTGTTCGCATGAAATGATTGGTTTCATGGTTGAAATACGTTTTCAATGGTCCGAAAAATGATTTGTCTAAAGGTTGTAGAGCTGAAGTTGTGTGGCTGGGTAAGCACAATAAAATGATGTCATTATCAATAGCAGCTTGCAGCATGTCTGGCGCAGATGAATGTGATGCGTGTCCATCTAATATAAGCAAAACCTTACCTTGGGGCTTCAGAGGTACAAAGTGTTCTATTAGCCATTTGTAGAAAAGCTCAGAATTTATGTACGCAGACTTTTTATATACACTTTTGAGCCCTGTGGAAGTCCATTTTCAAAGTCCGGTTTTTTATTTACACCTTTTATTATAACAACTGGTGGAAGAAAATTACCAATTGCATTGCAACAGGCCACGATTGTCATAGTTTCACCTTTCTCTGCGGATGTAACCGAATGAACTACCTTTGCACCTTTCTTGGCGACAACTTTTCCGGGTTTATTATTTAGCTGGACACCGGATTCGTCCATATTATATATCCTTTCAGGTTTATTCAAAAGGTCATTATCGGTCATAACTTTAGTTAAAAGCTCATAGAATTTAGTCACTTCTTCTCTACTAAGACCTTTAGCTCTAGCAACAGATAAGCCTTCAGCTTGTCTGATGGACAACTCTGGATTCCTCTCAATGAAACTTTTGAACCATGCATTTCCGGCCGATTGCTTTTCATTGTCAAATTTGTGTTTTAGTTTTTCAGCAAATTGATACGCTAGCATACATATTGTCTGCCTGTTAGGAGGAAATCCTGCATCTGCTAGCTTGAGAATGTGGTTTACCAACCTTTTTTCATTTTGCAATCCAAGGACAGGATGTTTCCCCAGTGTTAATTGTGTTTTGTTTTGAGCAGCGTAACGCCTTCTTAAAGTTCTGGGTGGAATTCCAAAGAGTCGGGATATTTCATTGATCCCCATGATTCCTTTGTCCATTTCGTTGAAAGCTGATTGTAATTTATCTGCAGTCCATAATACCACTCGAGCTTGAACTCCCGCCTTTCTCTTATATTTTCGTGGCATGGTTCATCTAAAACAGACAATTAGAAATATATTTAAGTGCTAAAATCTTTAGTAGAACCATAAAATGAAATGTATACTGTAACAAGTTAGTACTACATAAGAACCTAGGTATAGATGCCCCGGCGAATCCACAAAATATATCGAATAAATATAATAATTAAATGCAATGAAAATTATAAGAAATTTAAACATTAAGATAATATGTTAATTTATAATGTATAAGGATATGAGGGATAGATGCCCTTAGGGGCACCTATACCACGAAAAAATCAAGGCGACTATCCTTTTTGATATGGATAGATGCCCTTATATATTTTTACTAAAATAAACACAAAACAACAACTATATGAATATGGATGTGTAATTTAATAACCTGTGTACTGATATAACAAAAATTGTATGGAACTAATTACGACTTGTAAAGTTATGAAGCTGTAAATACTTACATAAAAAAAGTCCGAGCTGTTTGACACGTTCGCCGCGGAGATTATTTCACACACGATCGAAACGCGTCCACTTTGAACGACGCACTTGCGGGGACTTAGGTGTGCGGCGTCTGCGCTCCCGTTGTAACCTATTAAATCGTAGGTAGCTATTTCGGAAATATGTGTTTTAGAAAACGAGGCACCTATCCCACTGCGGCATCTATCCCGGTTTTACCCTAAGCACATTAAACTGTGCTATAAGTGCCAAAGTATCTAAAAAAATATTTAAATTTGCATGCACCTGTATCGACTTGTTAAAGAGGTTAAAATTTATATTTTAACGTTATCGTGCAAAAGGTGTTCTCTCAATGTTCGGTGGATCAGGTAGCATTTAACAGTCGTTAGGACGAATGGTCAAAAGTCTTATGAATGTGAAATTTACCTACATTTTATTTCTGGTGTAAGTAAAGAAATGTTTACTAATTTTTTTATGGTATAAGCCGGTAAACT
The DNA here is from genome assembly GCA_038387885.1 of Spodoptera picta. Taxonomy (NCBI): domain Eukaryota; kingdom Metazoa; phylum Arthropoda; class Insecta; order Lepidoptera; family Noctuidae; genus Spodoptera; species Spodoptera picta. Next base: position 2,365,529 of record JAZHFQ010000308.1, read on the forward strand.
AGCATACGGATCACTTGATGGTAAGCAATTGGCTTCGCCCATGGACACCTTGAACACCAGAGGTGTTGCAAGTGCGTTACCGGCCTTTTAGGATTATGAATTTAAGAATTGTTGGAGATTCAGGGATTGGGAAAGGGTGGGATTCAGGGATTGGGCCTCCGGTAACCTCACTCACACGACGAAACACAACGGACGCGTTATTTCACGTCAGTTTTCTATGAGGCCGTGGTATAACTCCGGTCGGGCCAACCCATTCGTACAGAAGCATGCTTCTGTCACACACTTAAATAATTTAACACCTACCCACCAAAAGTAGAAAGAAGAGGTTATTTTTTAACTATTAATTTATATCTTTTTCTTTTGTCACCAGATCGCTCCTGGCAGAGTCACCGAAAATGTCACCCTGATTATATACAGAGTGCCAAGGTAAGTCACAGTTTTGAAAAAAATAAGCTTTCAAGAAGACCTCTTCTTATAAAAAATATAACATGAACAAGATGCCACTTAGCAGAGGTGCATTATAGTGCACCCACTGATTAACATATTTTAATTGTTTACCTTATTTATATGTATAATAGCTGTTGCCCGCGACTTCGTAGATGATAGCGTGATAATATGTAGCCTATATGTTGACCGGACCTGTTAATAATATTCTTGCAAAATTTGAAGTAAATCCATGCAGTACTTTTTGTAATCATCCCGGACATATATACAGACAAACAGACAAAAATTCTAAAAACCATATTTTTGGCTTCGGTATCGATGGTAGATCGCGCCCCAAGTATTCTTTTAAATAAGTATTCATGTACAGTTTTGACTTTTCTACAATTTTATTATATGTATAGATAGATAAACAATTTAATACGTTCTACAGGAGTTCTAGAAATTTTGACTCAATATTGGGTGAATTAGGGGTCGAAGTTTGTAGGAAGAAGTATATGACTTGCATTATGGTTGGAGTAAAATATCTAGATGCGCATATGATTGAAAATAGGGGTTGGTTGGTAATATTTCGTAAGTTAGTTACGAAGTCCGTAATCCACGCGAGCGAAGCCGCGGGCATCAACTAGATTGTATCATAAAAACAAACTTTGTGTCCAACTCAAAAACGGCTAAATATATTTCTATATAAATTTTTGTCAGTCAGTAAATGAATAGAATGATTAACTAAAAATCGCAGTTTCGATCTACAGAGATTTTAGAGATTTTAGTTAATTTAGTACTCATGTCTCATGATAGTTATTATAAAAAGAATAGAATGATCCTTGAGGAATGCATAAGGGTCAATTAATTCTTAACTGTATAATAAAATTGACAGTTGAAGTTATTTCTGAGTTAAAATTTATCTGAGCATTGAGAATTTGGCCCTTAGTGTATGAATTATTGTCGCGGAGAACCTAACGGGTTACCGGGGCCGCGCCTCGACGTGCAGGAGACGGAACGGGGTGGTTTTTAGTCAGTAAGAGACACCCCCTCCCGCCTCACTCAGGCGGGAGAAGTCATTCGATGATTTTCTCCTCTTAAAAATGAATTTATTTATTTATTTATTTGGACTCCCAACAAAAGATACACTTACATGCAAAAAAAAATAATCCACCACACGTTACAATAACCTTGTGATCCTTCAATTAAAGGGAATCACATCATGCCCATACAAAAATTGTATAGCAATTGAATGAAATTCGATTAAATTAAATTACAGAAATGTCAAGAAATGTCAAGAATTATTAAGTCTTCAAGTAAAATAGATATAGCTACTAATAAAAAGCGAACTAAGCAATTAGTCGACTAATAACCATGTTGTAATATAATATTTAGTCATTAGTATAACTAGTAATTAGGTTTACATAAAGAGTTGAGCTTTGAAAAAGTGATTTGTGCCACAGATAATGTCTCCGTGTTTATTTTTTAAAACACAAAGATAGACAGATCGATAATGATCGTTTCGAAGGCATATAATTATGCTCATCCGCAATATTTGGGTGTGTGTTAGGTCATTACTGCTTTTATAACATATACGTTCATAAACATGCCTCGATGGCCGACTGGTCGCAAGTGCGACTGCCGGGCAAGGGGTCTCGGGTTCGATTGCGGTTCGGGCAAAGTATTACTGGGTTTTTAAAAAAAATATCAGTAGTAGCACGGAGTCTGGAAATGTTCCCCGTATAAGGCAATAGGCTCACCCCCTATTACATGGGACTCATAACAACTAGTGAAAAGTGGGTTTTACATTGTACTGTGGTAGAATGTGCACCTATGCCTACCCCTTCGGGGATAAAAGGCGTGATGTTATGTATGTATTTATTTAATATGCTTCATGCACAAACTGTACATAGGTGGACTTAATGCCGCAGGCATTTTCTACCAGTCTGACCTTTGGGTGATGCAGAGAAGAGTTAATGGTAGGTGCAAGAGGCAAGCAAAGATTTTATTTAACAAATGAAAGATATATATAATATATTTCAGACACGCATACATATGCTTGTCTGAAATATACCTTTTCGTACTTAAGCTTGTGCAGCATAACACTCAGATTGAAAAGAAATACAAATTAGACCTCTAATATCGACTCTAGGTCAACACACCCAAGTTTTGAACACTTTTGGTTATTTTTTAAGTAGGTATCAAGGTTTTTTTTGCGATATTTTACTTAAAAACTTCATCTCAGGTAAAGAAGGGCACAAAAACGTCACATATTATTATCGACCGATAAAGATTTAGTATTGATATTTCTTTTTAGTATTTGTGTTACCAATACCTATATTTTACCTGGACTGAGTATTATTTGAGGACCCTAAATATTTATATTTTTTTTTAAGTGGATTCATTGGAAAGTATGCCTCTTAAGGACATCGAATGAATCAACATTGTCGGTTCGCAATGCCGGAGTAGGAACGGGGTGGTGGGAACAGCAAGAGTCTGACACTCCCTCTCGCCTCACTTAGGCGGGAGAAGACAGGATGATTTTCCCCCTCAAAAAAAAGACACTTGTGTATCTGCAGTGGAGATTATGGCTTTGAAACAGGTCTAATCAAAGGACATGATTAACGGTTTAATGAGAAACTTTTAAAAGGTTAGCTTTAAAGAAGGAAGAATAAATAGGGAGTGTGAGATATCCTACCTTGCTAAAACCATCATGGTGGCCATTACAGGAGCTGCCTTCGCGATACTATACCTCTATAAAACCTTTATTGTACCTTTGATAGTAATTAAAAATAATACCACTAACAGTAAACTCCCGTTACCTATAAACATTGAAATAAAAACAAAACAAAGGGTTACGTATCTAGATCAGGACGCACAGTGCTCAAACCGGCATCGTATCGTGGACAAAAAAATGTTTATTTACATAAACACTGGTCGAGTACGAAGCAACGTGCTTCGAGTTAGGGCAGGACGGCGTTGTGGCCACAAAAACTTGCCTGACTGCACACTGTGTGGCTACAGCGTGTTATCATTTTAATTTTTGCATAATAATTTTATGTGGTTAGATGATTTGGTGGTGGAATGATAATGACACAATTATGGAAGAACAGGGTCTAGTGTGAGTACTTTATTTACCGAAACATTACCGGCTTAAAAGCCCTTTGATTGGTTGGTGAATTGTAGTGTTGAAATGTGTTGATTGCGTTAATGTAAAACTAACTCGCACTAGAAACCTACAGATGTCTCAAAAATTCAATTCCTTAGCTAGGTAAGTAGGTACGCTCTTTTTCAAATCATCAGCCGATACATGACTACATACATAACGTTTTGTTGTTTTAATTAAAATTTAAATCTAACAACAATCTTCCAATTTTCTAGTTTCATTACACAAAAAATAACATTTTTGCTACAACTGTTATTATTAACAGGCACCACTTTTATTCCCCTAGGCACAACAAAACAGCCATGATGACAAACAACCTGTATCGACAGTTGATTGAGAGGTCGTCACGTCTAGTGAACTACTGCGCGCGCGCAAATTACACGAAGCTGTATAACTAGGTCCGATGCTACACAAATTGTATGCATCTTTCATCTTTTGCGGTCTACAATCAGGTCGGCAGTACTTTATAATTTCTTCAACATGCTACCATGCTGTATATATTTCGAAAATTATTTGGTTTTTTATAGTGATTTTGTGTATAGGTACCACTGTGCTATGAGCCAATTGGAGTTTAAGTGCTAGACGTATTTTAGATGAAAGAATGAAAGCGGATTATTTTCACAAACAAAAGAAAAGGATGTCCTCTTGTTCTTGAGGCCATAGCTGGACTAAGGGCTATGGGAATAGGAGTTTCCCGTAATCTTCTCACTTAGCAATCGCCTTGATGACCACAATTTAAAGGGTTCAGGTTCATTAGAGAGCGCTGCTGTCCACTCTTTGGCAAAATGTATGGTCCCATAAATCACCTCTAAGGTACCCGCAGCGCAAGAAAAATAGGCCTAGTGACATTGCACTGGTAACAATATTCGACCACATACACTATACCATATTACCAAGTATATTACCTTGTTAGGTATTTTAATTAACTTCAACTAAACACAATACCGACCTAAATCCATTGTTTCAAGCCCAAGAATGTACATCTATGCTGGTATGGATCAATAAAGGGTCGCAATTAAGAAAATAAATGACTCATCAGTGTTAATTAGTGATTTATTACTCCGCCAATTGATTAAGCAATGCCTTAGCGGGATTGTACTATTTGAATCGACTTCCATTCACAATTGTATTAAATAACATGGATTTTTAGACATTAGAATGAGATGGGATTGTATGGAAATTTTGTGTCGATTGCCTCGGTGTCGAATGGTGAAAAGAGGTGGTAGTGCATAGTGAAAGCCACGGAGAACTTAACGGGTTGCCGAGGCTCTGGCTCGAAGGGCAGGAGTAGGAACGGGATAGTTTTTAGTCAGTAAGAGTCTGACACTCCTTCTTATACTTTTAGTGATAATTATAGATGTGGTTAATTGTAGTGTGTAACTAGGTACCTACTTTACTTTATAAAAATTGATTAGACGTATTGTAATAAATTAGTTGACTTCAGTTCTTAACGTATAAATCAACGTTTTGATGAACAAACAAATTTATTGTACATACTCGACCAACGTTTGTACAGCCAAGTAAGATTCTATAAATACTATAGATTTAGTGTTGTCCATATCAGAATAAGATACCATAACATAACATCACGCCTTTTATCCCCGAAGGGGTAGGCAGAGATGCACATTAGTACCTAACAAAAATAATCATGAAAAATTACTATATAATCTATTATTATTCCAGCTTTACTTAAAAAACAAACTTAATATTTTGTCTATATTATAACCGCTGACAACAAAATGAATAATATAAGACGAACACCTGACTGTATCTGCCACAACTACATAATGACTTGAACATAATTGATCTAGTTATCGACACCTGCGTTGCTTAAGTTCTAGGCTATCGAGCGCCGTAAATAATCTAGATATCGATATTATTCGAATATCGACACTTTACATCACTAAAGAATAGAAAAAAGAGTATCGATTTTTGACTGCCAATATTTTTAACACTATTTTTGGAGAATGGGTTATCGATACTGTATTTGGACATCTCTAATAATATGCAATTATGTGCTAGTATGCATTTGCTCTGAAGCAATTTGATGCAACAATGTATGCGTAAAGGAGGATAATCCTTAACAATAATCTTCTTTGAAAATAATACCTAAGTATTTTATTTTCCTTATCGACAATTGTTGCAAACTGTAGCACCTAATAGATATTATGTAGTAGCCCCCGTATAATAAGGCAGACGCCTTATTTTTATTTTAATACCCGTCTGGTAGATTATTTTAAATCATTAGACACGTATTTTTTAGTTTCTTACAGAAACGAATACTTTCGACGATATATTGATTTGAAATGTCGCGTGACGTCACTTCTATGTACATTTTATACGTAGAAATGACGTTTTAGCCCCCACTCCTAAACTTTGATTCGTTATATCTATGTATTGTTTTATTATACGACAAATAAAAAAATACTGGTCTAATATTTTTTCATTACCTATTACGGAGTAATTCGATTTTTAATTTCCATAACCTGTCATCATCCCAATTGATACGGCGTGGCGCTAGCTACACTCCCGTATTTTTATATCTTTATACTTCCTATAAATCAAACAACGTGAATTTTCATCGATCATTCAGTTTCTACTTTCAGTTTTTAATGACAGTATTCCGTGACGAAAATCGCATGAGAACATAAAATAAATGTTGTGTAGTTTTGTTGTAGTTTAGTGATTTTTGGTATGTGTCGGCCATATTGCATGTTATAACGTACTAGCAAAAAATACTGATTGAAAACCTTGGCAGGTGAAGTAGTTGAATATTACTTATTACGATTAAAATTTTCATTGATTTTATATACCTCTTGATCAGTGTTTTTCAACCTTTTTTATAATGCAACCAACCAACCAACCAACAATTTTTTTATAATGGTATAAAGAAATATTTCGCGACCCCCTTGACCCTTCGGTTTTTTTATCATGTATGTCTAACATTCATTCCATACGACGTATTTATGGTCTCCATGATTACGATTTGGATACATACATATACTAAGTACATACTTATCGGATATAAAAACACATTATTTTACAATTACATTACACCTGGAATTCAAGTCTTCTAATTTGGATACCTTTTGGTTAATGAGAAAAAAGTTCTTTAAGACGACAGTTATTTGAAATTCGGGTTTACTGTGATTCACAATAAATCGCAGTACGTTATTTGCTTTGACACTTTATAAACTATATATGTACCTCTAGAATAGTGCCTAATATAATGATATCAATTAGGTAAAATGCGTTCGTCCATATATATAAATAGGTATTGCATATAATGTGAGACTAACGGTTCATACCAACTTCACTTAGATGTTAATTCTCTTTAAGTGTAAATCGTGTTTAAATATTATAACAATAGAAATGGAGTTTTTAGATATTCTCCTTAACAATAATCTAGTATTATACCTCTAGAGTAGTGAGATAATTAAGCGTGGCTTATTATTGACAGGCTACTAAATTATCGATAGGAAACACATGTCAACTGTGTGCTGCGCCTTAAATTATACGGTGGCCCACCGCGGGGTTCTCTGTCATAGGACAAGTGAGAGACAGTAGATTAAAATAAATATCTAGTTTATTGGATTCGTTCAAGGATTCGCAGATTTTCGATGAAACTTTTACGTTTTTGCGTTGGGTAGATGGCGCTTCCGTAGTTTAAAGGGCATGGTTTTCTCTGTAACTATAGAACAATAAGGAATGAATGATTTGCAATAGTCTCACTTACGATACTATGTTTATGTATTTCTTATATATAGATTTTGACGATTTTTCAGTTATATAACTTAAAATAATACAGTTAAACTTTAACCCTTCAACAACAGTTTAATTTCAAAGTCTCAGAAAATAAATGACCTCTTATGAATACACATGAAAGTACTCTTTCAATAAAAAATTACCTTCTGTTGTTCAACAATATCTGTACTCTAGCAGATATGTGTTTGTTGAAATAAATACTAGACATTAATATTATTTACTCAATGTCCCACGGCGTCGACGTTGCATACAAAATATTTGCTTCCATTTGTTATTAGATCAAGGATACAACTGTAATATACTATTCGATATAACTTTTAATTCGCGATGAACATAAACATGTGACGATCGCTTCAAAACAAGATGGCGGGCGTTCTGAACCGTTATTTTAAATAGATGTCAAATCAAGTCATTAAGATAACATCATTTCTAGTTACGTGTAAAATACTTGTTAAATATGAGAAGCTCGCTTGGTCTTCAGTTATCTTATCCATCCAGCCATTGACATCGGTATGACGTCGATTCATTCACTCGACTTGTGAATTCGTTAGCGTAGGATTTAGAAGATTTCCTTCCAGTAAGGCACGATCCGATAGGAATATCGAGATAAAGTACCAACACTGGTACAATTTTTAAACTCAGTTCAATACTTTCGAAGCTTGTTCAATGTTCAATATAAGCAAACAAAAAATATAGACGAACCATTCTCCCACAGCAATCAATCATTACAGTTACTGTAACTCAGACCTAGTTCTCTCTGTGACAGGATACGCTATTTTAACGTAATATTTCCTACCAGCCAGCCACACACTAATTGCAACTAGCGGTAAACGAACTTCATTAAATAACTTAATATCTGATTGAAATATACAAACCTGCTTGCATATCAACCTGCACCATTCGTCTATATTCTTCAATAGAATCACAGCTGTAATACTGTAGTGTTAAGTTCAAAATTGAATGAAGAAGTTAAACGTAAGAGTACCTTGATCTGCGGTCTTGAGAAGCAGGATGCAACTATCTAAATTAAATATACGTTTTACAGTTGGTGCATATCCAATTATACTTATACTTATGTGGGGATTATAATTGTATATAAGTATGATAATTGAGAAATTAATATTATCATGTTTATATTAAACGGATCGGTAATGTTTTTTTTTCATGGCATAAGCCGGTAAACGGGCAGACGGATCACCTGATGGTAAGCAATCGCCGTCACCCATGGACACCTAGAACACCAGAGGCGTTACAAGTGCGTCACCGGCTTTTTGGGGATTAGGAGTTTGAGGATCGTTAGGGATTCAGGGATTGGGGAGATTGGGGAAGGGGAAGGTAAGTAATTGGGCCTTCGGTAACCTCACTCACACGACGAAACACAACGCAAGCGTTGTTTCATGTCGGTTTTCTGTGAGGCCGTGGTATCACTCCGGTCGAGCCGACCCATTTGAGCCGAAGCATGGCTCTCAACACTTGAGGATAAGTTTAATGTGGGTAATTATTTTTAATTATCTAATTAAATTTACTGATTTTTAATTAATGGTACTTTATGCAAGAGCAAAATAAAAAGTTGAATATAATAATGACTAGTCACCACTCTAACGGCAAAACCTACCAACACAAATGGGGCCCAGGGTCTACAGAAGGCCTAACAGGTTGCCGGAGCTCCGGCACGAAGTGCAGGGGTAGGAACGGGGTGGTTTTTAGTCAGTAAGAGTCTGGTAATCCCTCCCGCCTAACCCATGACGGAAGAAGTCATTAGATGATTTTCGCACCTCAAAAAAAAGGCAAATCCTCATGAAACTTTAACTTTTAAACTGTGATCTCCAAATCAATCTGCAAAGCGTGGGGATTAGTGCAATCCCCACATAGTCTCATGTATAAAGGAGGCCCAAAATCAGCAGCAGCTAAGTAGATGCTTGAACTTCAGCAACAGTACCTTGTAGACATAAAAATATCAAATTATACTTAAAATGAAACAAAATACATATATATGTTACACATATACACACAGTAAGTAAAAGGATACGCAAACTGATATATGTTTTTAAAACTCTTAGGCATGTAGTCGAACCTCACTTGCTTAAGCAAATCTATTTTGCTCTTTGTCAATCACTAATCACGTATTGTATTATGGGGTGGTGCACCCAAGACTACTATAAAACAACTAGAGGTGGCTCAGAGAACTATACTTAAATTGTGCACCTTTAAGCCTTTCCGCTTCCCTACGAAACAACTATATGAGTACTGTGAAGTCTTGTCGGTACGTCAGCTATTTATACTTAATCTCACTATGAAACAACACGTTATGATTGATTTCAAACAGACTTCACAACAGAAGCGTAGAGCTTATGCTGTGTGCGACAGGACACTGACTGCAAAAACAAATTTTTTTCGTCGATTTTATCCTATTCTTGGACCACTTATGTACAACAAAATAAACAGAATACTATCAATATACCCAATGGATCGGTATACTCTCAAAAAATCATTGTTCAACTGGCTTTGTAAATTGTCCTATGAAGAGACAGAAAATCTTTTACTGACTCCAAAATAAAATGAAACATTTATAAAAATACTTGCGCAGTCTGTTAAAATAAATTAAACGGATCTAGTAGGAATCAACCTATATCCGAGTTACGCTCATACTTTTTCTCATTCATAAACATACATCACACACATACACTCACACACACGCGCAAACACACACACATACACATACGTCACTTACTAATATTTGTTTTCATTGCATATTGCTAAGAAGTATAGACTAAGTCAAATAAACTTCAATTTCATTGTATTTCTTGATCACAATTATGTTTTGTGTACAATTATCTTGTATAATCTCCAAGGGTAGAGGCACTGATTGCTGAAACACAGGTCATGAACCTAGTTCAGCAACAGAAGCTACAGCAAGGACACAATAACTGTATACATAATATATGAAATCTGTTACTGGCTCATATGTTTTAAACTGTGTAACTTCTTTTATTTTTGGTGAATAAAAGTTATAAAGTTATGTATAAGGCATTCCTCGCATACCTGCCTAAATGCAGCTGTCTTGAAAAATGGTTTCGAACTAGCGACACTTGGAAACTATTAAATGCAAAATATTAAGAGTTAAATGTTACTTGCACGCAGATGATACATATCAACTCGTTCTTAAGATAATTTCTTCAGAAATATTTTGAGATACATCTGTTTTCTATGGTATTACAAGAATGAATTTGTAAGTTTGCGATAATAAAGGATGTATTTTCATAATAACTATCGTGAAACATGCTGAATTAACTAAAAATTCCGAGTCACCACGTAAATATACAGAGAAAAGCTCTACTAGTTTCGAGTCACAGAGGGACTCTTCCTCATGGGCAGTGTGCGCGGTCGCGACTTTGCCCAGTAGGCTGCGCAACATATCGCCGCGACCGGTAGACGTGAGTAACACGCAATTTTTAATTAGGTAATTCTGAATAAAGGATAGACAGAGGTGCAATATTGAATAGTTATTTATTGTCCTATATATTTATAACATACGTTGACATAAAACTGCTTTTGCACAATATAATTAAATTTCTAATATAAGTCTCATTATTTTCTCTCATATAGGTTATATATAAAGTTTGACGTAGATTGAGTTTCTCTGGTGTTAAATAGGGTAGATGACTAATTTTTATTATTATACGACAAAATAAAAAAAAATACGTTTTTAATATTTTTCATCATCTAACTGACGGACTAAATATGTATTTAATCGGTAATTTTACTGCAGTGACTATAGCCGAAATAGCTCAGTTGGGAGAGCGTTAGACTGAAGATCTATAAAGGTCCCCGGTTCAATCCCGGGTTTCGGCAGAGCGCTCTTTTTGGAGAAACTAGTCGCTGTTATTTTAAACTTTAAGATTTTTTTATTTCAAAATAGTGGTCTTAGTTATCAATGCTATCTATCCTTCCATTATTTTATACAGATTATTTTTATTTACCAAGCTTATCAATAATTATTAAAAACAAATAATTCCCATAGTTATAGTCTACCGTTAAAATTTCCCACAATTAAAACACACCCCCTATAAAAAGTAATAAAAAAAGTACCCCTATGATACACTTGAATAATTTTTATGTTTATTTTTGAACACCTGTACGTTTACCTATTTGAAATTCTAATAGGAGACTAAAATTCTGTTTTTCTTATTACTTAATTCAAAATATATAATGCACAAGTCAAAAATAATAAAAGTTATTTCTCTTATAGTTAAAGTTATAATGACTCGTGTAGTGTATATGTAGTAGTGATTGACACAACAAAGTATAAAAATAATTTACCACAGATTCAAAAATCATTTTCCGGTAACCAGCAGCTGTAGCCAAATGTCATTTAGCGCTTGTCTACATGTAGAATAACATTAAAACGGAAATTTATGGAATTGACGTAAATTTTGACACTTGTCAGTGTCATCCCCATACATTTTGATTTCTACTCTCTCTGTAAACAAGCGCTAAAGTGGCGTTTGACTAAAGGCCCTGTCCTGTTTACGAATATCGAAATTTGAAGTGAGTACCATTAGCGACTAATATCTTGATCGTTCACTGGCCAACGACTTTTAACAAAAGCACTTTACTTCCTACAGAATCCAAATCCCATGTAAAAAAACCATTAACCACAAACAATAAACATTTCTTTCAATCATTCGTCCACACAACCACTAATGTCAACCAAAGGTTAACGGTGTTGCCATAAAAATAAATTAACCTAAATCACGACAAATGTTTTTTTAATAAGGCAACCCAGATTTAGGGGTGGCGTTACACGTCACTCATGGTAAGGTGTGGGTGTTTTTCCGTGATTTTCGACACGCAACTAAGATTGTATGTTTACTATAAAGTATAAAGGTTATGGGGAATGATTGATGGAAATATCAAGGCTTTAATAGTATGGGCTTTCATTATTTAATAGTGGTCTAGGTTGTTTGGTAGTTTTGTGGCCTTTTTGGCTAGTTTAACTACATATGAAAGTAGTTCCGGCTCGACCGGAGTGATACCACGGTCTCACAGAAAACCGACGTGAAGCAACGCTTGCGTTGTGTTTCGTCGTGTGAGTGAGGTTACCGGAGGACGAATTACCCTCCCCTTCCCCAATCTCCCCAATCTCTGAATCCCTAACGAACGATCCTCAAACTCCTAATCCCCAAAAATCCGGTAACGCACTTGTAACGCCTCTGGTTTTCCAGGTGTCCACGGGCGACGCCGATTGCTTACCATCAGGTGATCCGTTTGGTTGTTTACCGGCTTATGCCATAAAAAAGGAGTGCGTTATTTTTCGCTGATACTTGTGGGTCCCTAATTAAAGTGATGTTTTTTCATTAAGAACTAGCGTTTCAGTAGACTCTAAAATACAATTTTAGTTATTTATCCATGTCAACAGCATGCCAGACTAGCCAAAAAAAGGTTAGATTCAACATAAAAAAATCCAGAATAAAGAATCGACTCCTTTTTTCCAAATCACCCCTAAAATAAACATAACTTGATACATAATATATTATACTTACATATATTATATAAACATATCTAATATATAACATATTTCGTTTAAAAGCAAACCTATTATGTTTATTAACCATCAGAACTGTCAACTGTACGGAAATCCGAACAAAAACCACTGATATTAAAGCCGACATGAATAAGTAAGCATAAAATGCCAACCTTGTTTTTTCGTTACCATAGCAACGTAGTAACCACAAACAAATGTATTACTTCGATTTAATGTGGACTTTATTCCATGGTATCAAGGTGGATTTTTATGTGAATGGAATTTTAAAGCCTAATTACTTGGCATTATTTGAATTAGAATAATTTATAGGTTATGTTAGAAAATGGATTGAAGTTGTGTGTGTAGGAATTATAGGTCGTTTAATATATATTTTCAAAGAATAATGTCATCTGAAAACTAATGTGTTGTGAAGAAAAATTGATAATAATATGGATTTTTTAAAGTCAATTTAGTTTGGTTTTTATTTTGTCTTCGAAAGTCTATATTTAGATAATATAATATGACGTCTGCTTATCTTATTAGGTAGGTCGTGATGTTATGTTAAAGTAAGTACATTACCTACTTTTAAACGATAGTTAATTGTGTATAATGCCTACTTTGGAAAAAATATTAAAATAAACTTATTTGTCTTGGAAAAATTATAAAAAAATTGTTGCTATTTACAAAAAGAGTTATCTGCCGAAACCCGGGATTGAACCGGGGACCTTTAGATCTTCAGTCTAACGCTCTCCCAACTGAGCTATTTCGGCTATGTATACAGTTGCAAAATTAAGAACCTGGTTTTATCTACCCACCTACTGATAATTGTGTGTGTTGATAATAAAAATTAATTATTTGTTGATGTGATAATTATTGATTTTTTTTTTTATTCTTAACTTTGCACATACGACTTCGCCTACGTGGCCATAACATCTCATTAGCGTTAGTTGTCAAATTGCATTAAAAACTTATTTCTACAAAATATTATCTAATGCCATTTGCCTCGTTGGCCGAGTGGTCGCAAGTGCGACTGCCGGTCAAGGGGTCTCGGGTTCGATTCCCGGGTCGGGCAAAGTACGGGTTTTTATAAATTCTCAATAGTAGCACGAAGTCTGGAATTGTGCCCGGTATATGGCAATAGGCTCACCTCCTATTACATGGGACTCATAACATAAATAGTGAAAAGTGGGTGTTACATTGTACAGTGGCATAATGTACACCTCTGCCTACCCCTTCGGGGATAAAAGGCGTGATGTTATGTTATGTGCCATTTGTTTTTTTTTTTATTCTCGTCTTCAACATTCCATTGTTCAAAAATAACTTCAATACACAATGGCTCCCTCTCTTCACCCCGTCTCCCTAAATCAACCCCCCATACTTTATATAATTTAAGGGCTTAATGACGCATGAATTTTATAAGAGCGAGCTTTTTACGTAGTAATACTTATTTATTTATAAACTAAATGATAGTGAAGATAATGAAATGTATCGATTATCTCTAGTATTTTTCTATTTAAGTAATTGTCATTGTTCATGAAATCATGACACAGTAGGGTAGATGCCTAATTTTTATTTTAATGTCCATCATTCTGGTAGATTATTTTAAATCATTAGACACGTATTTTTTATTTTCATACAGAAACGAATACTTTTGACGATATATTGATTTGAAATGTCCCGTGACGTCACTTCTATGTATATTTTATACGTAGAAATGACGTTTTAGCCCCCACTCCTAAACTTTGATTCGTTATATCTATCAAAATAAAAAAAAATACTTGTCTAATATTTTTTCATTACCTAACTTACGGACTAATTAGATTTTTAATTTTCATATCCTGTCGTCATCAGAATTTATGGATATTTTTATTAAATTCTCAACAATCATCGGTGTCTTGAAATAAGTACCTGTCGTGGATTTTCAATATACAGTTTTTTTTAATGCCCCACACTAGGATTTTCTCCTGGGTGCGTTGACAAACATACAAACTCACATACACATGACACCCAGACCCGAAACAACAATTTGTGGATCAACACTTAGTGTTGTTCCGTGCCACGATTTGTTACACATGAATATGAGCCTCTAGTATAGCTTGAAACTAGTCGAGATCATCAAACAGATACGTGAGTAAGCCGAAAAACATAATAATTAATTTAGAGGTAGTATGTCTCACAACAGTTATAAACATAGTACAGTAATCATTATACCTTTTTTGATAACAGGTGGACCCCTTCAAAGCTGACCTACTAAAACGATCCTCACAAATTTATACAGCGCCTTTAAGAGGCCCGGGATCCTCTCAACAGATCAGCTTCGGAGCCTACTATCCTTTCTCTCTTGAGCTAGAAATTATACAGCATATAAAATCGAATATTAACTATGAATATTTTGAGATATACAAATGGATTGACTTAATTTGACATTAATGACTATGTAGACACGCTCTCATACATATTTATGTGAGAAACTCATAAATTATATGAAATATCAGTCGTTTCGTATTGCTTAATGTGTTGGGTATGGTGGTGGTCGTGGTCGTCATAATGGTCGTGGTGGCCCGGAGGTTTAAGAAGCCCGCTACTCATGCACGAGGGTGCTGGTTCCAATCCTTCCAACCAATGGGACCTTTCCCAAGTTACAAACGGTGAAGGAAAACATCGTTAGGAAACCTGGGCTTATAATTTCTAATAGGTTTGAAATCGCCAACCCGTATTGAGCAAGCGTTGTGATTAATGCTCGAAACTTCTCCGTGTGAAATGTGCCTTTGGTTATCAGTGGCCACCTATAGGCTGTTGACGATGAATATGTTGGGTAAATAATGTATGTATATCGTGTATTTTTTTTTTAAGGGGGGAAAATCATCTCATTGTTGCTACCGCCTGGTTGAGGCGGGAGGGAGTGACAGACTCTTACTGACTAAAAACCACCCCGTTCGTTCTCCTGCACATCGAGCCGGAGCCCCGGTTACCCGTTAGGTTTTCCTCGACATGTATTGTATATGATAATAATTGCTGGTTTATTAATTATTGACTTGTTGGTTGTAAGTTGCAAAGATGTTTATCAGTTATACATAACCACAGTAATACAATAGTTGAGTAAGAGAGTCAGTTTTTTGATTTTGAATTTCGATTAATTTTGTGATAGAATAATGTGGAAATTAGTAGTGTGGTACACTATTTCAGAGATCAGTCTATTGGTCTTTTTAAAGGTAGAACGTGAACTTTACGTGTCAAGCATCTTCATAGTCCTATTAACAATTAGATTTTCCTATGCCTACAAAACAAGTTTAAAAATGAAGTATTTTATTCTTATATCTGTATATTTTTTTGTTACAGATCATACACAACAAGACCTTCAAGAAGTCACATATGAGGTAAGCATTAACACGTAGTTTTTAAATAGTAATAATAATAATAGTAAGCGAAAGAGGTATGTAGGAATCGTAGTATCGTGAAGCGTAGAATCGTAGTAGTCTCTGCCTACCGCGGAGAACTTAACAGGTTACCGGGGTCCGGCTCGAAGTGCAGGAGAAGGAACGGAGTGGTTTTTAGTCAGTAAGAGTCTGAAACTCCCTCCCGCCTCACCCAGGCGGGCGAAAACATTCGATGATTTTCCCCCTTAAAAAAAATATAGTCTCTGCCTACTCCCCTGGGAGAAAGGCTTGAAGTTATGTATGTATGTGTGTATGACTTGTGTTTAGAAAATCTTTCTGTTCTGTTTTCATTATCTCACCTCTTCTTGTGCTTGATGTACTTAGAAGATCATTATTGACCATTTAACATATAATTTCTAGTATAGTCTGAAACTGCAAAGTACCTTCCAGGCAGGCAGCAGTATCCTCAAAATGTTTGGCACCCTAAGCCCAATCATCGAGTCACCTACCATGCGGTGTGATCATGATAAATCATTTTCTTAAATAGGAGGATTTTTTTCAACAATAAGTAGTCATATTATCACAAGGATGATAATTATCATATATTTCGACAAAATAGGTCACATTGATAAAATTGGTTTAAATCCCTAACGGACAATAAACTTTTGGCATTTAACATCGTTGTCAACGCAACCGCGACGGCTTACATTAGTGGGTAAGCAGAAACAGGAGTGTTTTGTCCCAATTGTGTGCTAAGTGGAATGATACGGATATTGTGGTTACCCACTGAGTCTCAGTAACCGTAACTAACTGCTGATAGCGACGCGTTTAGGCATTTTAGATGGTGACAATCCGTTAGGCATACTGTATCTGCAAAATTATGTGCGATATCTTGACAATATCTTGAATATGAGAAGGCTACAGGTTTAAGTCCGCTAACCATAATACGTGTATAATACACCCAGTAAAAACCCAGTAGTACTTTGCTCGAACCGGGACCCGAACCCGAGACTTGCCAGCATTCGCATATTTTGTAACCACTTGGCCAATGAGGCGAAGCCGTAAGTGGTACGGTGTTAGGACGAATTATATTCGACGAATGGAAAAAACTGACCTTTGCCTTTGCCTCTATAAACGTGTTTACCTGACTTCTTTTAGTTGTCATATCTTATCATCACGTCTTTTAATCTAACGTTATAATACTATAAGTCTTATAGTTATAGACCGACCAGAAGACGTAAGAAGAATCTTTATAGAACTGCACACTGAAGAACAGACCACGTTTAGCCTTGGCACTGGGAGAATTCACAGGAGTTCTGAATATACCCGTGAATTTCCTGATGCCTTAGCTTAATGCGGTCTCTTACAGCCAAGAAACGTAAGAAGAAGACCAAAGAAGAAATAGAAGAATTAAGAATAAGTACTACCTATATACTGTTATTTGTCGTATATGTCGTATGTCATAATATCAGATCAGATATGTAATGAAATTCGTAGTTACATGCACAATTCTGTAATCAATAAAATCATTACAATCACTGTAAAAATGTATTAAGTATTTATTTTAGTGATAGAACTTTGTCCAACAATTTTAATTAGGTACCTACATTGTAGTTAGCATAAAGCAACGTCATTTTGAATTTTTGACTGGATTTTGGTGTTACATTGTTCTCGAACAATCGAACCAATAAACTGCTTACTCAAAGGTCTCATTGGCGGTGGCGCGTGCAGTGGATCGCTCGATTCCCTACAATATGGTTGAGTTGGGCGGTGCTGGTGTACGTGTCATGTTCGTAAACGGGCGCCGTCAACTGGGACTGGTCAGCTCCAGACTATATTATTTATTATCCTTAAGGTTATTTTCTTTTTCGATCACTTTGACTGGATTTTAGTGTTACATTGTTCTCGCATAATCAAACCAATAAAACTATGTAACTAGAGAATTGTATTGTGAACCTGATTGAAAAAGAGTAACCTATGGAGTTTCTTGCTTGTTCTTCTCCATAGGAATCTACACCTTGGAATCAGCAAATAGCTTCACTTTAAATTTTTTTGTTGACGTTCAAAAGTGCCTTCCTGGTCTAATTGAAATAAATGATTTTGAATTATCTACCAAAAATCTATTCAGGCTAAATGTCTAGACAAAAATTCACCAAAAACTGAATGTAATAAACTTAATTTAATTACCTAATTACTTTGTAATTCTAATTAACTGTCTCGTCGCTGCAACGTGAGGTAGATGCTGGGTACATAGTGGCTTGTAATTAACACGATATAATTACAAAAGTATGAGAAAACACATATTATATGGAATGTATGAATGTCAGTTGTAATTATTATGAATGTTACATTTCATATAATGTGTAGAGAAGGTCTTTCTATATTATTATGTAGGTATGTATGTATATATGTTATGAGTCCCATGTAATAGGAGGTGAGCCTATTGCCATATACCGGGCGCAATTCCAGACTCCGTGCAACTACTGATATTTTTTAAAAACTCATTAATAGATATTTTGCCCGACCTGGGAATTGAACCCAAGACCTTGCCCGGCCGTCGCACTTACGACCACTCGGCCAACGAGGCAGTATTATATCAAATATTAAACATGTATATTTAATATTGATTCAATACTACCAAGATAAATAATTTCTCACGTATGAACTTCATAGCTCTCTAATTACATAAACCAACAATAATAGTGCGATCGTAATACCTACATTATGTCAGCTACATATCAAGCTATACTAAACCAGTATAAAATGGCGGTTGAATGTAGGGAAAGATAATTCAAAGAGAGGTCACGATGAACTGGTTAATATATTTGATATACCATTACGGCTATACAAATTAGCCGTATATATTGACATTCTGTGGGACTCTGTGTATAGCAAATTGTCCCAAGATATATGGATTCACTTCCTATTTCATTGTTTATAAGAGACATGCCGAGGTTTTGGTCTAAGTTATGAAAATTGAGCGATACATGCATGACATTATAATCACATTTTATCCTCAAAGATTTAAGCAAACCCGTTAAGTCCTCCGCGGCTCCGTATCGGCATTAGCCCTATTGGGCTTCATCTGCGGTGGTCTAGTGGCTCTTTAAGGGAGTCGGTAAGAGTCTAACTCCCTCTCGACTCCCCGAAGTCATTTGATGATTTTCCCTCCTTTAAAAAAAGGCCTCCCTACTAAATAGGTACCTTGATTTTTTTTTTTTATGGAATAGGAGGCAAACGAGCAGACGAATCACCTGATGGTAAGCGATCAGCGCCGCCCATGGACACCCGCAACACCAGAAGAGCCACAGGTGCGTTGCCGGCCCTTTAAAAAGGAGTACGCTCTTCTCTTGAAGGTTTGAAGGTCGTATCGGTTCGGAAATACCGCCGACGACAGATCATTCCACAGTTTTGCTGTGCGAGGCAGGAAGCTACGTGAGAACCGCACAGTTGTGGCCTGCCAACCATCTATATGATGGGGATGCATATGCTGTCGTGAGGGTCGATGGCGAAAAGATGCGGCAGGTATCAGGTCAAACAATTCCTCAGAGCACTCCCCGTGGTATAAGCGGTAGAAAATGCACAATGAAGCTACATCTCTACGCATTGCCAAAGTGTCGAGCCGGTTTGAAACATCCGGACATCCAACAATCCGAACGGCACGCCGCTGAATGCGGTCCAGAGGAAGAAGCTGGTACTGGGGTGCCCCCGCCCAAAGATGAGAACAGTATTCCATGTGGGGTCGCACCTGTGCCTTATATAGAAGCAGGCGGTGGGTCGGGGTGAAATACTGCCTCGATCTATTGAGCACACCAAGCTTCCTCGAGGCTAATTTGGCCTTATCCTCTAAGTGACCGCAAAACTGGACGTCGCTCGAAATGTTGACACCAAGTATTCCAATACCGGCTGAGGCAGTTAGGGGGGTGCTATTGCTTTGTAATTAATTTAGGAACTAAAACACATTGTTATGTTAACAATCCCAGCAATCAATAATACATAAAAGGTGAAGACCTATTAAAGACTAAAAATATCTTTGTTTTTTATTTTCACCAGCTATGAATTCCATACAATAAGTGGTCAAAATGTTGCCATAAACTAGACACAACCTCATATTTAATCCCATTTGATTCTTCAAATTGTTAAAAGTCCTATATCTCAACAGGGAAGATAACATGTAGATTAGTAGATAAAATCAAAAAAATCAATCAGAAATACCGGATCATGCGTCAAAATATGAGCTTTTGTTCATAATAAAGTCTAAAACAATCAGGGGTTTAAACCCTGCTATAATATGTAGTTATACAAACAGTCGAAGAACCAAATGATACGAACCTAAACTCTTTATTAATTTGTAATTAAACAATATCGCATCAACTGGTAG
Source organism: Spodoptera picta (assembly GCA_038387885.1). Lineage (NCBI taxonomy): Eukaryota > Metazoa > Arthropoda > Insecta > Lepidoptera > Noctuidae > Spodoptera > Spodoptera picta. The sequence goes on from JAZHFQ010000308.1 coordinate 2,386,165, forward strand.
ATTGCACCACGCTAAACGAGAGATGATACAGTTACGCACGAAGTGATTGTTACCCCATACAACGCTAATCGCCGGTTAGCTTCTGTAATCCATATGTAACAGATGATCTAACGTTACTGCTAACGGATGGTTATTGTCTGGTTTTTGTGTGCTGTGGTATCGACCGCCCGGAAACATTTTGTTTTGTTGAAGTAGATCGGAAGAATTTCTTTAGTCTTTATAGGTGTTTAGCTATTGTGTATTATTGTTTGCTGGGATTGTTATTGAATGGGAATGGGATTCCATGTTTTGTGTTTTAGTTCCTAAATTAATTACAAAGCTATTAATTTCAAGCTAGCTATTTTGTACGTAGGCCTTTTTAAAGGAGGGAGAATCAGCAAATGACTTCGGGAGGGGTGAGTCGAGAGGGAGTGTTAGACTCTTACCGACTCCCTCAAAGAGCCACTAGACCACCAGAGATGAAGCCCAATAGGGCTAGTTCCGATACGGGGTTCCCTTCTCAAAAAAAGACTGACTATAAACCACCCCGTTCTTACTTCTGCACTTCGAGCCGGAGCCCTGGCAACAAGTTAAATGTAGATAGGCCACCGTGGTAGATAGGTCTGAAAAAAATGATTTCTTTAACAGAGGCAGTAACTAAATCAAAAGTGATTCAGATATGAGTGGATTACTAACTAACAGAAATAAAATAAGAATAAAAATTGCAAAATTAAATGTGTCGGTGCCGGTGGTCTAAAACTCTTCTAAAATATCGGTTAAAATCAGAAAAATATGCAAAAAAGTATAATAATATAAATACCTACATAAAACTTATAAATTTAATTGAATGCAAAAAGTAAATTTACCATCAATATCTGAATATCAATCATGGTTAATTACTTAATTACCTAGTTGATAAATTCGAGTAGTTATTCAAATGTTTTAATTTTAAATAATTATTGACTAGGTTGATAGTCGCTATTAACATTAACAAACCGATGATGATTCGTAACTATTACGAAAATAATATCTATCTAATATGTAATATACCTAATACAATATATAGAGGTATATAACTAATTTAATATACCCCAGATTAGTCTATGTCCCGTCATCACAGAGCAATAAGTTCATATGACAGCAGAATAGGATAGGTCAATGAATTCCTATAAATAGGTATTGTCTTTACACTCAGTTCTGAGTTCACATATGGATAGGGAAGTGAAACACTATCGATATAAAGTACTTCAACGACAAACATCATAACCTGATTGATATGAGACATGAGGCTATGAAATACGCGATAAACGATGTACTTATCTATTAATGTAAAAGATTTAAATTGTGTGTTGAATATCATGCATGGCTTAAATAGATAGGAGAAAGGAGGTGAGGAGAAAATCATTGAAACAATATTTTTGACTAAATTTCGTGGATATGCAATTGACAATAAAAGTTTAAAAATATAAAATTATTGCTTTTTACTGTTACTGACTGGCACAATCAGTTTAACATTAAGCTTTTCAACAATTGTCAGTTTTATATCAAAGTTGATAATGAACATTTATGACTGCACAGTTGGTGCGGTGGCTGGGCAACCGGTTGCTGCGTAACGTGTAGCTGGTTCAATTCCTGTACGGACCAACTCTTTGTGTGATGTGTATGTGAACCTATATGTTTGTAATATAAACGCACCCAAGACACAAAAGAAAAAAATGTAGTATGTGGATTTACTTCAAATTTTGAATGAATCTTACTAACAGGGGGCTTACTCTTGAATCCAATTCCGATCGATTGACATTGACATTGTGAAATTTCGTACTCTTGAATCGCAACACTAGCGCCCATTGCATCCGTATTGCGTGGATATTGAATGAACTAAATGGTATTGAGTGTGGCTTTATATTCCGTACTCTGAATGCTATTTCAACAGCTACGGTAGGGGTTGTATAGTTTTGACATTGAATCATTATTGAGATTTTATTGGATTGAAATTGCATTGACATTGAGATTGGTTTCAAGAGTGGGTAGCACACAGGTCGGGTCAACATATAGGCTATTTATTATCACGCTATCACCTACGGGAAATGTGAATGAGCTGTGAATCACTATTACACGCGGACGAAGTCGAGGGCACAGCTGGTGAAGAAATAAGACACAATAATATCTAGATACCTATGCCTAGTTTATCAATCATCAGTTGCTCGTCTGATAAATCTCGCTAGTTTCATGGCCCGACGCACCACCTTTTTGTAAGTGATCGTAGACGGATGGGAGTCAGTTTTGTACACAATACTGTGAGTTCCGTATATCTTTGTAGTTAAGTACAGTTCTTAGGTGAGATAAGGCCCTAATGACGATGTAATGAGTATTCGTGGGAAAAGGTCGTTATCGATAAAAAATTGCCAAGGGAGGTACATCACACACTATGGTGGTTTTTTGAGAAAATCAGTACTTTTTGTCATTACTTACCTAGAAAAAATCGGTATCTTTAAATATAACAACCTCTTAAAACTAAAACCCACTGACTAATGATTATCATAATCATAGTCCATTTACGATATTGACTAAACCAATCGATGATAATAACACAATCTCTATATTTTAGTAAGTTTTTTTTTTCATAAATATATGTAATTGCATAGGATAGGAGGAACAGATGTTATCCTGGAGACGTGAGTCGCGGAGAACCTAACGGATTACCGGGGCTCCGGCTCGAAATGCAGGAGAAGGAACCGGGAGGTTTTTAGTCAGTAAGAGTCTGACACTCCCTCCCGCCTGGGTGAGGCGAGGGAATTCATTCGATGATTTTCCCTCATTAAAAAAATCCTGGAGATGTACCTAGATATACAGTACCACACACATACGATATAAGAAGCCGTCACTTCAGCATATACAATTTTTAAAAAACTCTTCTTTACGTAGCAAATATCCACCTTCGATCATTAAACCAATTTGCCAAAAAATAACAAAAATAAGATAACAAAGCCTAAGGCTATAAAGAAAAGATCAGCCGAGTTATTGTTCCATTCATTAATATTCATACAGGAGCCTCATTTACCCAGGTAAACCAGAATCCAGGTAAAAAATAACCCACTTAGTAACTCGTTATCATCAAAATCTGTTCAGTTCTAAGAAAAAAAATTAATGTTAGATTATTTGGCTCGTGCCACCAAACAAGCCATTAGCTATAATCGTACCAGTTCCTTCTGGTAATTTGGAAAAATTACAACCAAAATTGTAGTAGATATACCTACTCAATTACTCAATATGTAGATAGTAGTATCATATTATTTTATTTTTGTAATACCAATTTTACGTAAACACTACTAACATGCGATGAAAGAAAACATCGTGAGGAAACTTAGACTTATAATTTTAAATTATAAGTTTGAAACCCGTTATCCGTTTTCAGCAGGCATGGCGATTAATACTCGAACCTTCGTCATGTGAAGAAAGGCAAAGTCCATTGAGTAATGACTCAGTAGTGGACAATTATAGGGCGATAATAGTGATGACTGATTGAGATTAGATACTTTATTCTTTCGTTTTTTGAAGCTAGTTAAATCAAGTGAAGTTCTAGAGAAGAAATGATCATTAATCACTCCACTTGGTAAAGGCAAATTGACGATTTCAAATTCAGGTATCACGATTCTCGATATTGTAATCTCGAGACTACAGTTCATTAAATCGACGTAAGTAGCCTTCATTATAAAAATTGGCAAGAAAATACGATTGGTGTGCATCTAAAAAAATTATGAATGGACTACTTAAGGTGAGGTTTACGCCCAATTCTAAGAAAAGGCTTCGTTCAAAGTAGCATCTGCTACCGATCTCTCAAATTGTATCTACATTTACTGGCTAAGATTATAAACTCATAGTTCTTTGTTTACAATACTTATTTTGTTAAGAACATACGGTTCAATAAATCGTCAAACCGTCTGCGTAAAAAAATTAAAACCAAAATATGTTGGTCAGCACAAAACTTAGAAACGACTAGAGCAATTCGGCTAAAATTCGGCATATATTAGTAATCGACGACTATATTTTTAATAGGTACCTATAGTAGAAAACAGCAAAAAAATTAGATCATAGACCGCATCATCGAGGCGAGATAGTGGACAAACGTCGCCCCATCAAATAAAAAAAAAATGTCATCAATAGATCACTAAACGATACAATTCAAGACTAATTTAGTATTCAGTGATCATACTTTATTTTTATTGAGGGCGGAAAAGTCATCCAATGACTTTTCCCGTCTTGGGTGAGACGAGGCGAGGCTTACTGACTAAAAACCACCCCGTTCCTATTGCTGCTCTTCAAACCGGAGCCCCGGCAACCCTTAGGTTAAGTCTTCTGCGGCTCTCGGATCATCGAATCAGTATAAAGTTAAAATCATGATATGCCTAGGTAAAACTTAAAAACTTATGTCAATTCAGGTTTGAAGTATCTTCTGTATTCGACAAATTACTAACCTAACCTAGAAAAGTATAAATTAATCGTAATTTAGTATGTACATTATTGACAAACACAACACTCCCGACGGAACTCTATTAATAGCCATTACGCTTGTCAATTAAAGTAATTGGTAGGCACCAATTACGTATCAACTTTCTTCACATAACAACTATAAACGCTGATATAACATAGAACTTAAACTATCACACTATATAATATTAGTATCTATAAATGTGTAACGACATGTATTTCAATAAAAAACTTAAATAACAACTATTACATAAATAAAATTAAAACTAAATATTACTAACTTAAATATATACAACTTATGATTAAAATTAATTAATTTGTAAATGTGTGGATATTTGGATGTTTGGCCGTCAATCACGCTGAAACTAATGAACGGATTGAAATTTGGTACCTATACTTTGGTGATAGAATATTTTTTATCCTAATTAAATGCTCCCATGGTATAAAATAGGAATACGCGGACTAAGCCGCAGGTAAAAGCTACTCTAACATAATTATGTCGACTTAGTACTAACATAATCTCAAAAACCCTCGAGTGGAGTAAAGTGTTATTGGTAGTTTAGAAAAGTCAAAGAAATCCGCTGGTTAATAAGGCACAGCTTTTAAATTTATTCTACTGCTGAACAAAGGTGATGGGGTAGGCAGAGGTGTATATTACAGCACTTAATGCCACTGTACAATGTAATACCCACTTTTTACTATTTATGTAATGACTCCCATAGTCTCATGAAATAAAAAGTGAGCCTATTGCGATATACCGGGCACAATTCCAGGCTCCGTGCTACTACTGAATTTTTTTTAAAAAAAGCTCAGCAATACTTTGCCCGACCCGAGAAGCGAACCCGAGACCCCTTTCCGGGCACCACCAGATTTCTGTCATTTCACACATTTACAATAACAATTACCTTTAAGGTATCCCTCTTAGAAGAGGGTATGTCCTAATCCCCACGCTTGGAAGGCCATTTGTGAATTTTAAATGATGCTGTTAGTGTCTCTCGGTGACTGCTCTAAGTTATAGGATAACTGGGCTTAGAATTAAAAAAAATAGCAGCTTATTGAAAATAATAATATTCTTTATGGATTGGTTGTCCAAAATAAAAGTCTGTGTGTATATTATAATTCTGTTCGTCCTTGCGTGCGGGAGCGGCGTTCGCTCTGTTATTACGCCCGGCAAGGACTGCTGATAATTTGCGCGCTAGTGATGGGAAATAACTTATCGATAATTTTACTATATCGAATATTAGAAAAATATACATAGGCTTTCGTCTCTTAAATTCGGAACTACTTACTGCTTACAAGATTTAGGAACGTACATCATAGAATAATGAACTCCAATGAAGTCCAATTGCTACAAAATCAATTTGAAACAAAGATTGTCAGGTACTCGACAATACAAGTAAGGGGCGATGTTACCTACTTTGTGAAACTCCACTACTCGAGTTGCTATTTCAATACATTACTGCCATTACGTAGGTAAAACATTCAATAGTTCAACTCATGGCCTTAAAAGTACGACCAATTTGATTTAGATTAAACCTAATAATGTATTTCGATTTTAAAGTAATTTTAGACGACATGTAGAAAATATTTTGCCATAGAAAATCATTTATAGAAAAAAGCGTAAAGAACGAAGTAAGTGAAGCAGCCGAAAAAACAAAGAAGAGTAAATTCGAAACGATTATGAAATCCTAACGAAAGAATCGACTTTACAAACTATTATGCTAACATCACGAAATATGGCCGACACGGCGCCAAAAATGCAGACACCCTATAAGAAAATATTTAACATAAAAACACCGGGCATCGCCCTAAACGGGGTTGGAATACAGGGGTGCCATGGGGTGGCGGAAACCCCTAATGGTAGTTTGTCACGAACAACCCACCCAAATTACCACCACGTTGAAAGTTCCTAGAAATATATGAAGGTATATGGGTTTTTTCGTCTACCGACATAATGCTTTGAGCTGTTCAGACACGCTATTCGGGATTTAAGCTACAATATCTGAAATGAGTGGGTGTTTTATAGAATTTTATGGTAGTTTATGTTCGAGACTGATAAATGGAAGTTTTGCGTTATCGCTAAAATTAGGTTGTAGCCCTTAACTTTTAGTTTCGAATTGCTTTAGCTTTAATTATACTTCTATGTATGGTATTTTTTTTTTTCATATACTGCAGTTGAAATTTGAAAATGTTTAACATTAACTACTGCATTGCACCATAACAAAAGTCTAGCGTCTGTAACTACAAATTTCCTTAAACTACCCTTTTATTATGTAAATAAGCCACCAATTTCCGAAAATCGACATCCATTTTGCGAGTGCATTACATGCAAAAATCCAATGGAGCCGGTAATGGGTAGTTTCCTGGCAACCCCAAGCCAGACGTGCCACGGACTGGCACCAAAAAGCTACAAACTTATGCAGGCTTATGTGATTCGATGGCAAAGTTTGCCAAGCCATTATTGCCGATGAAAGGGTGAAATTTTCACGAGAAACCCGTACCTGTGGGTGATGGCCCCTTTCGTGGTGTGGGGTGCAATTTTATTTTATATGATTAGGTTTTGTTGATGGTTTAAGCTATCTTTATAGTGCTAAAGTTAGATTGAATAAGTCTCGAATATAGTTTTAGGTTGTAGGTATCTGAACTGAATCTTTGTAGAGGTTTTCGATTGCGATAGTTGTAAAAAAATACACTTTGAAATGAAGTAACTTCACAAACTGATTTTTGATAGTTTCATTTTAATAGTGTCAATTAATTATTTTAACATAGAAATGTATTATAATTAGTTACGTAAGGGTGTAACTGATGTTGAATAATGAACTTACTTTCTCATAGTACATGCTTTTTAACACGTTAACCGCCACTAAGGTCACCGGTGACCTACGTTAGCGGAAGATTTGCCTTCAACTGTTTTCTGTCGGCAGTCAAAGGTTTAATCTTATTTTAGATAGACGGTCAATAATTATAACTCTTTCTTTCTTTTCCAGGATATGAACATGGAGGGATCCTCATCAGACTACAGTGACGAGGAAGTCGGAGTGCTGGCTCGAGGTCAGAAGCTGTGGGTTCGAGGCGTCAGATCACATACCACTTGTGCAGACATCGTCAGAGCTTTACAAGATGCTCCCGAGGGTAATTAATGATGACTCTTGGTTTTCAGCAATGGACATCTTTTCATGGATGATGATGATGATGATGATGATGATGATTGTAGAACAAGGCAATTAAGTCACAAAACGGCAGATAATTGAATACCAAAAGGTTGTCTGGAAGAGATCGCCTTGTGCGATAAGACCGCCCATTGTGCACTATATCAATTGTTTCTTGTCCTTTGTGTTTATGTGGTGTACAATAAAGAATATTATTATTATTACCACAGATATAAAATCCCTGATCACATGATAGGAATGGTCAGGTCAAAAATTAAATGTCAATATTTCTTTAACAGCTGGAGGTGGACTGAGCGACCATGGTGAATGGGTGCTGGCAGAACGGTGGCGAGGAGTAGAGAGACCATTACCACCAGATGTACCAGTTCTTCATGTCCTGGCTGCGTGGGGAAACGCTAGGCATGAGGTCAGTAATAATAAGTACTCCTCTTCTTCAATTCAAAGCCTTGATAATCAAAAATAACATTAATAGTATGATTTCTTAAAGTTGAATGTGATCGATGCGTCGCGCTAAATCTTAGCAAAATAAAGACTCAGCTGAAATTTCTAGGTTCGTCTGGCTCTTCGACGAGTCTCAAGTGGTGGAGAGGACGACTCTGGCCGAGACAGTGATGGTGGCAGTCGAGGTGGAGCTCGACGGCGAAGGCGACGAGGTCTCAGAGCTGCCACTCCACCTCCTAGAGCCAGAAGCGAGGATCCAGCGGCCAAGCTCGTATCAGTCATACAGCATCAAAGCAGAACTATACATCAACAGCTTGATAAATTAAGGTATTAGTCATTTTTTTTAATCTATTAAGGTATTAGTTATAATACTAATAGTTTTTACCTTTTCTTCCGAGACATATATTTAATTTTATAAACTAACTAAATTTATCTTTTACCTTTATAGAGAACAAGAAAAACTCATCGACCACTTAGAAGACCAGACGCACAAGAATCGTATGGAGAAACACGGCACTAATTACCTTCTCGAATCGTACTTAAGAGACCTGGGCAGGTGTAGTGAAGTAAACGACAGTCAAGCTGGTAATAGTGATAGTGGCGTAGGCGTGGGCAGCGGAACTCCTCCAAGAAGACACACGAAACACAAATCCAGACGAGAAAGACATCTAATGAGAGAACACTACTTCACAAAAGAACTAACAGACATATGCCAAGTTAATTCAGAGAGACTAATGCAAACACAAAATGATACAGATTCAGAAGCGTCAGTTGACGAACTCTCAAGAATACGAGAAGAAATCGAAATGTTGGAAAAACTAGCGATAGTCAACAAAAGGCTCCACCGAGAAGAAGAATTAGTTGTACGACTAACAGCGAAAGTTAAAAGGTATATGGACGAAAACAAGGCAAACAGTTGCGAAAATGTATCTCAAGTGACGATGTTGCTGGACAAAATTGAACAGGAGCTCATGAATACAGCAAAAGAGATGCAAGAAAATGCAATAGAATTGGCTAAAGCAGACAACGAGATTGAGAGTAGAATGAAACTCCTTGATGAATTGACGTTAGAGTTAGAAGAAGAAGAATTGCAGAACACTGTTTTAGAGAGACAACTCAATGAAGCGTCGAGTCGTCAACCCATACTTCTGCAAGACAGCTACGTACCTGTTCTAGACCAAACAAACTTAAGCCAACCATTTACCTATGGCAGCCCAGGCTATGTTCTCGACACGTTGGTATGACATAGGTTTAAAATCGGAATTACTGTCCCAAAGATGTTATTTTCAAATTACCATAATAATGTAAGTAGGAATAAGATGATTCTTGGCAAACTGACCTCAATCATTTACTGAATATTTTATTAAAACCTTAGACAAATGCCAATCGACATCATGTTAGTTTCGAATTGAATCGAAATTTGTATTACATTTTTAAACATAACGTCACTAAATTCGTTCCAATGCGTTTGTCGCTTGTTTACATAAGTCACTCTTATAAAAATATGAAAAAAGAGGCAAAAATTAAATGTAGTATGTAGAAAAATCAATGCAATTACCCAACCAATAATAATCCAAGAATTTTAAACAAAGAACAAGGAATCTCTCAATTTTACCTGTATCAATAATATAAAGGTTGTTTAGTTATGTTCTAGATTATTTTTAAACGTTATTTACACGCATGTATCTGATATTTTATAATTATTAATTGTATTATCTATAAGTGATTTGGTGCTGAATCTCTTGTAGATTAACTGAGCATGTGGTACTTATTGAATTCTTTTACTATTAAGAAGAAAGAGACGTAAAAAGATTTGTAGTGTATTTTTCATTCAAGGCCTGCCGTTTCGAGTCTCATCAATTTGAAGAATTTCACCAAATGGCAATACCGTTTGGATTTATGCTAGTTGATCCTAGTGAATAGCGATAAAATAATGTATAGAAATGATGCTGGCAATATCAAAACTTAATCAAGCCCATACAATGACTTCTGTATTAATTAGAATCGGTTAACAGCTAGCATAGCTTCACTCTAAAGGGCTAGATCTTTCTATGCAATAGTTAAAAAAACCATTGTGTCTCTTTCTTTTTGGAACTGTTAGTAAAGGAAAGCAATAGTATACAAACATAGTTGATTTGCAATTGTATTTGGTGCTCTAACAATACATCAATGGTGCTAAGACTTACCTAATGTAATCAGATGTAAGACTCATTAAGATTTAAATAATTAAAACTTAGATTATTTTGATAATTATGTCTTAATAGACTGTCAAAAACTCAATACCATCGTGAAATAAAACTGAAATCAATTTAAAAATAGTTTTATTTTTTTCTGTGACAATTTCCATGATTTTATAATAACTATCGTGAGACATACTAAATTAACTAAAATCGCGGGTTACTCACGTGAATATATTGACGCACGGTCGCGGCGACGTCCACGTCGTCGCCTTGAAGTGCACATTATGGGACTTAATGCCACTGTACAATGTAACATCCAGTTTTCACTATTTATGTTATGAGCAGGCCCGCTGCTAGCTATTTTAACGCCCGTGCACTAATATCGATTATGCCGCCCCCTTTTTTGTTGGGTAGGTAAAAGTCATAAAAACTAATTTAATTAAAATCACTTGAATATACTGAGAAAAGCTCTACTAGTTTCGAACCACAGAGGGGTTCTTCCTCATGAGATTATATAGATTTTAATTACCTAATTTAGTATATCTCACGATATTCATTATAAAAACGTCATAAAAACTCTTGAGGAAGTGACTCTTACAACTCTTACTAACTAAAAACCACCCCATTCCTTCCAACACTTGCTCAAAGCCAGGGCCTCAGTTCCCATATGACAACTTACCCTCCAGTAAGGCAACAATCCTGGTGGGCCCCGTCTATGGTGGTTCGACCGTCTGATGGCTCTTTGACGCCCGCATTTCAGCAGTCGCACTTGCGACCAACGAGGCAATAGATGTTTTTCCTACTTAGTAGATACCAATGTTGTTTTGGGGCCCTCTGATCCTCTCAAGAAGTATATAATATGACTTGGGTGTCTTCAAGTCCTGAGTGAATAGGTTGACCATAGCTAGGAGTGCTCCATTATCGGCCACAACATCGCTTAACACCTGGCTAGATGGTAGCCAAACGTCGACATATAAGTATAAAAAGAATAATAAAAAAATACGCATGAGGTAAAGAAAAAAAGGGTATCGCTATACATAAAAATCAAAGGACTTGTCAGTACATACAATTATTTTTTATTATACATTGCAATTTATGACAAATCTTAAGTTTAAACACAATGTACTAAGCGTCACATAGGATCATTCTATATTAATTGTTATTAGTATATAATGGTATGTAATCATGTTGATTATTATGTACTTAATACAAATGTAAGTTAACTTATACCTAACGATTATAAAATACATTTGTTTTACTTATCTACATAGTGCGATAAGAATACAAAATTAAAATTAAAAATTAATGTAAAAGATAACAGCGGCATAACGTGCATCTCTGCCTACCCCTTCGGGGATAAAAGGCGTAATGTGATGTTATGTTATGTAAAGGATGATGATGGAGATGAATGATTATCTCTAAACGAAATTCTAGCTAGAAGCATAGTGATCATTGTCTATTCCTTACTTATCTATGACATAGTCTGGTTCATAATAATCTCCTCCTTCAAAAGTTTTCCCATCAACAGGGTTCTCCGCAGTTACAATACGTAGATCTCGGAGACCAGGTATCGATATCCATTTGTAGTACAACCGCAGAGCCATGCCATAAGGACTCTTCTTCCTCATGCCACGGAGCAAAACATTCTTAGTGTTATAAACTGGCCTTTGTTTCACCTTACCCGGCTTTACCGTCGATTCCCAGTTTCTATTTACTGCTCTCATTGTGCCATACAAAAATTTCGCCCATCCAGGCCTGTAGTAATACGCGACCATTTCTGACCATTGCTTACATGCATAGTCGTTAAGTTGTCCATTAGGACCCCAGGTAGTTAGCTGGTTCCAAGCATTGTGTTCATACAAATCTGCTTCCTCACTTGTTTTACCCAAAACTCTTGCTTTCTTAAACCAAGGTGCAGCCACAAAATTGGTATCAGTAGCCAGAATCATAGCCAGATCATCAAAAGCATCCAAAAATAATTCTACTGTGTTTCGATACCTACTTGTGTTTCTCTCGTCCACTAGTTTAAGAAATATCTGTTCGATTCTATATTGTAAATATTGTCGCGTCAGATCCACTAAATCGTAGCGGTATCCTTTAGAATCACAAGTGCTATTGTTGAGGAAAAGTAATTTATTCAATGCTTGAAATAAATCACTACTATTATACCAAGCCCAAGGGCTGTAGTTGAAACTTGGCTTCTTGGTCGTAATGTATGAGCCATCTATTTTACCAAATCCTTCGTAACTGTAAACACTTTTAAGTAAGAATCTCCAAGCTTCTGTGGCTTCGCACCCATATCTTCTCTCTGCGTATTCAGCGGCCCACGCATTGAGGTCCTCGACGGGAGACTTGCGCCAGGCAGACTCTAGCATCAAGTCGTACACCACATAGTTCTGATTGATTCCTTCTGGAGTGAGGCCGATGCCGATCATCGTGCTGTTATCATGCGACCGCACTTCGTACACGTCCTTGTTTATCGTGATCATATTGCCGAACATGCCCAGTGTGCCACCGAAGTTGTGCAACATGCACCAGATGAACGGTTGACCATAATACATGTTAAAAGAGTAATATTTTGGTAACCTCTCTGATTCCATATCAAGCACAAGCATTCTTCCATATGGTACTGCGTCTAAAAAAGCTTCAACTCTTTCCTTTGGCCACCTGTTGACAAACATAGAATTTTGCACTACCCAAACTGCTCGCCGATCGAACTCAGAAATCGTTGCAAAAATAGCTCCAGCTGTTTCAAGCGCTAACTCTGTATCGAAGTCAGATAAAGTCACTTCGTTAAATGGATTTGATATGAATATGTGACAACCTGGCATGTTACCCAATTCTTCTAAAAACATCTTACCAAGTTTCTTAAAGATATGATTGATCGGACTAACAAATAACCCGCAGCAGTAGTCGGTACCAAAGTTATTCCATGGTTTCACATTGTAAAACGTTTGATTTGGGTATATCCTGGAAAATTCCACAGGTACATGACCATTAAACGCTGGTATTATAGGGACAATTCCAAGATTCAGTAAGGTGTCAATAACTGTTTCTTGTATCTGTAATTGTAGTTTATGCCACGAGGGAGGCAATGGACCGCCCCAGCCATGGATTTTGCCAGCTCGCAGCCAAGTTAAATACGGTGGTCCAGTGAAGTGATTGTCTATTTCTCTTTGTGTCATGCCAAGTCTACGGTATATCCGAGCCCAAATAGCTTCCTGAGCCACAGGGGCCAATGTAAGATTGATTCCATTCAATGCCATCCATTCTATGTGCTTTTTCCAATCGCTGATGTTCCACCAGACGAAGCTTAAAGATACGGTGCACGTATTCTGATAGTATCGGAATCGGTCATTTGCTACAACTGTTTCGTCGGCGAAGGGAAGGAATTTTGGAATATTAACGTTCTGGGTCTGCCACTCAATTTGGCTCTTACAGTATTTCTTGAGGTAATAGTTGAAGCCCCAAACTGCAGCAACTCCGGTGCTAGCTTTGATGAATAAAAATCCATCAGTTGTTTTTATGTTGAAGGAGTCTCTGCCGTTATAAAACCAGAGATGATTGATTTCAACGAA